>JARYZH020000030.1:0-1497433 GCA_030021035.2 Notholithocarpus densiflorus
CTTTAACTCATACAATTGACTAAAATAGAAATTTAGTTTAATTTTAATATTGACCATATTATTTTTGAAATAATAATTCAAAATTAAATTCATGCCAATGAGGTCTAACTTGACTGGGATTAGGATTTTTTTAGAGTTTTTAGGTTACTTCACTATGAAGTTCTTAAAATCTTATTTATCAATTTTGCAATTAGTTGATTAGATGTGCCCATCTCATCAAAATTTTAAATAGATACCAAAATGACAATAGTCAAATTTTTTTTTTCCCCCCCAAAAATAAAAGGATTAGTGTGCAAGTAACTTATTAATAAATAAAAGCTTTAAAAAAAAAAAATAAAGGCAAAGTTCAATTTTGTAATCTTCTCATTTATTTATTGGGGAATAATGGGAAATTACACTCTCCCCTAAACTAATGTCTGTGTAATACTTTACACCTTACTGTCTATTTGGCAGTTAAGTTGGATGGAAAAAGTCATGTGAGTCGCGCGTGTGACTTGTTTTTCTGACTAGCTTAACTACCAAATAGACGTCAGGGTGCAGAATGTCACACAAGCATTAGTTTAGAGGGGTGATCATGCATTCTTATAATTTAGAGGGGTAATTGTAAACAGAGGTATAGACTAGGAGGGTAAAGTGTTAATTATGCATGAAAAATGAGTTTATAGATCCAACTATAAACAATATTCTATTGGCAGGAAATTTGGCATGAGTGTTAATAAAATAGAGAACATTAAATACAACAACAAAATTTTCAAATTATTAATTCAAAAAAAAGTTATTAGGTAGTGTAATATTGCCTAAAGGTACACAAAATTTAACTTAAACCTTTTTATATGTTTTCCATAGGTGGAACATGCTTGCAAAATAATAATAATAATTAATGCTAAAGGGTTTAGCAAAAGAATCTAAAGGTTTCTCACGATATTTATTTGTTTTTGAATTGTGGATTTCTCACATTATTAAGTATATAAAAAGGAGTGAGGCTAATTATTACAAAAACAACAAAATATTTATTAAAAATAAATAAATAAATTTTAAAAAAGAATAAAAAAAAAAAAACCTGATATATCAAATTTTAAAACATAAAATAAAAAGATACTTAAAATAGTAATTTACAAACTATTCTATTAATTTTTGTATTGTAAAAAGGCAAACAAACCATTTAACCCATAATCTTGCTAAATGGGCAAGCTTTTATAATGTCGATAACTTTGTTTTATTTCTCTTTCTAATTAGGTCTTTTAATTGAGAAGTGGGAGAGGGCCTTCCTTCTTATCTTTTCTATCTTTTTATTGTTATCAATTATTTCTTTGAAGAAAAAAAAAATTACGTTTCGAAAAAGGTAATAAGCATTACCTAGTGGAAGACTTACTTAGGTGATAAGCAAGTCTCTCCATAGAATAAAAAAATGATTTTCTAAGGAAATAATGCAACTGTAATTATGAAGTTTTCAGTGTCTCCTTAAATTTACACTTTAGTATTATAATATATATATATATATATATGTTAATTGAGTTATAATTCTTTTGTATATTGAAACCCTCATTTATTTTGTTGTCAGGGACAATTTTTTAATGGGAAAAAAAAAAAATGAAGAAAAAGAGCTCAAAATCCCTTTGGGTTCTTAGAAAATGCAATAATGAGAAAGTAAAACCCAAAATTCAAATATTTTTTAATATAGGCTATTGGTGCTCTATAATTACAAGCATAAGGTGCTAAACAATAAAAAAAAATGACATAACACATAAAATGAATAAGTTTAAAACTTTTATTTACATATAGCAGGAAGGCAAATTTGAGAAAGGTGGTAAGGGAGAGAAGAAAGACTTGTGTGTGCCATTATTTTCATCCCATGACTTCATAATCTTTAAACATAGAAACTCTTTGTTTGACAACTCACATTTGTGACTTGCACTTATGTGTAATTTTTAAATAATGAGAAAGTTGTCAAATTACTTAAAAAATGATACATCATTATTCCGTTAGACAAATAGGCAAGGAAACATTTTTTTTTTTTTTAATTAGGCAAGGAAACTAACGGACGTTAAACCATAGAACGAATACTTATTAGACTCAATCGGTCTTGAAAAACCATAGAACAAAATAGGACGACTAACTTGATAAGCTTTGTACTTGTTTTTTTTTAAAGTAATAATAAACAAGTTATGCATTCTATGTTAGATTTAATGACTGATAATATCAATTTTAGCTCTAGATTTCTTACAAAGAGCACATATCATAATATAATAGAATATTCAATTCAATATAGGCATGTGAAAATGAAATTGATAATAATTAAAATATAATAATTTAGCTCAATGATATCAAAATGAATGGGTAGAGAATCTAAACTCTAAACTCCATCCATAATGTAAAAGCTACTCAAATAGCAAATATATCAAATTAAATTAAAAACATGTATTTACAACCACAATTAGCTAAGCTAACTCTCTCTTTAGCTAAATACATTAAAAAAAAAAAGTATTTTTGTCCACATTATCCTACTCTCCCTATACTATCACTCTTTTTTGTCATGATGGACAAAGGGTGATCACTAAATTTCACTTCAAACACTACTGATTTTTTTAATATATATACTAATAAATTTAGCTCTTTTTTTTAGTAGGCTAGAAAATACTATCATTTATTTCAGTTTCAAATTTTTTAATAACAATGGGCCCAATTAAAACAAGAATAGGCCCATACCGTTGAGCAGTGATCCAAGTCCAACTCTCTCTTTTGAATTTCAAAAAATATTACCGTTGAGTTGAGCAACATTCAAAAATCCCAGGCCACCCCTACCCTGCTTTCCCCCATATAGTTATAAATTAGAATCTCTCACGTGAGCCGGACTCTGTTTCAGATTTGGAAATCACAGAGAGAGAGAGAGAGAGAGAGAGAGAGGGGTATCGGCAATGGTGGCTTATTTTGATCCGAAGAGTGAGGGGTGCTGTCTCCGTTTGCTTTAAATCTCATAAAAAACAGACAAAATATCAACTGGTGGAGACTCTCCTCTCCGCTCACACCCTCTACCCATCCGGGCAAAATGGTTTCTCTCTCTCTCTAAAATTCATCTCTTTTTATTGAAGAAATATTTAAATGCCAAAAAAGATCATGCAATGGAGCATTACTCTTACTCTGCACTTCTATAATTTTATGCAGGAGAAAGCTGCCAATTAGATGGTACTTGCATCAGACTCTGTTAGATGGGTCATGGGTCCCTCAGGAACAATTGTTACATTTCACAATGAAATGGGCTTGCCAACTATATTTTCCAAGCCCTGCAGGTAAAGAAATACTTCTAGTGAATTCTAGCCCCCAACCCCCCAACACAAAAGAAAATTAGTGATTATGTTTTATTCTAAACCTTTGTTAAACACTGAGATTTGGTCCTTATGATTTGTATTGAATTTCTTTGATTCTATCCAGTTTCTCAGTAAATAATGATTCATTCCTAAGTGATTGTTTAGTAGGGGCATGTTTTTGTTAAGTTATATACCGTCATTACATAATGTGCTTAGTAGTAGGTAAAAGTTTCTCCTCATTAGGCTCCTGAATATGACATGTAACAATAGTGGTTGCTGGAGATTTGATTTTTCTTAAAGTAGCTTCAGATCTGAGCATATTATTACTGTAACAAACATATAGATTATATAAATCTTACATATATTTACTTATCCAAAAATCTTAGTACTATGCTTAGTTTTAAATTTTAGTACTGGAATAATTTCTTCTCTTTTGAAACTTTAGAAAGTAAATAAGAAATTTTATGATAGTGAGAATTTAACTCTAATATAAGCAGTTGCTTTCAATTTTGAATAATGAACAAAGTGAGAATGACTCTATTTGTAGAAGGAATGGTAGCCTTATGAATTGTTTTAACAGGAAGGTCAAATGCAAATAATCCTGCCTCTATGAATGTGCTCATTACTTCCTCAGAAAGAACCATTATGCTGCTGCGGGTGCTGGGGCTGCCACTTCCATCACAACAAATCCATTGTGGGTTGTTAAGACCAGACTCCATGTAAGTTGGGTGTGCCTTTTATCAATTCCAATTTTTTTTTTTTTCATATTATTAAAAAAAAAAAAACAAACAAACACGGAAGCCTTAACTTAGCTTAAAATTGCAACTGTAGAAGTATTTTGTTAACAAGAAAAATTAAAACTAAATTATAGTATTCTTGACTTGGTTTGGATGTTTACACTATAGTGTTTGTTGTTTTTGTGGAGAGTTGCCACCGGTTGGGAGTGCTGCCTCCGTTTGCTTCAGAGGTATTCTTCTTTCTCATCAATCCCTTTGCTGCTTCCATTTCTCTCTTTCTCTCTCTTATTATTATCTGTGTGTCTGTGACTCTATTCTTATGTATTCCTTTGTCAAAACTCAAAATATCACTTTGTTTGTTTGATCCACAGGGTGATGGGGCAAAAGGGTTTTGCCTTTTGCCATAGTCATGGGTTCTTGCACAGGTAATTTCCTCTTAATTCAGAATTTGGACTTTGATTTTCATGAATGAAAGTTTCTATGATATTTTGAGCAACTGTTAGATTAATAATTGGCATCATAGATTTTTATTTTGAAACAATTGCATGTTAATAGATTATTATCCCCAAGGTATATTCAAATGTTAAAATGAGATTGTATCAAATCAATTTTCTATAAACAAAATTCTCAGGAATAAACCAAACTCAGTAAATAATATAATCCTTACATGATGATTCTGCTAAACAATACTATAATCCTTGCACAAAAATATGCATTTTATTTTTTTTATTTTTTATCTTACCTTATAAATTAGTTAAAGTGCATGTGTTTGATAAGTACTGATTCCCTATCTTAGAGGCAGGAATTATGTTTCATGTGTTTGATTCTTGTACAATCACAAAATGCATGACAAAAATGGTAATTGCTAGTCAATAAAAATGGATTTAGTGTATATTTCTAGTTTTGAAACAATAAACCTCACGATGGTATGTAAGACTGATTGCAGTAATCTTACCTTCTTTATGAGGATGATGTGAAAGAGGAATAGTTGAGCTCATGGAAGGGTAGCAATCATAACAGCAAATTCAGAAAGGAATAAATAAGTGACATGAGGAATGGTTCAAGAATTCGATGATTGATCCAAAGACCATTGTGCAAACATTCAAGGAAGCCATTTAGCTCTCAAGCAACTCACTGAGTGAGCAATGACTCTATGAAACAAATAATTTTCACTGCTGTAGAGTTCTTTTTACTACATAGGGAGTTCTACATTTTTTGTGTAAGGATAATTAATTAATCACAATATGATTGGCAATAAAGAGTGTTAGCTTTACAATAGTGAGGATCAAGGATGCTTGCACAAGGATAGGAGTGAGGCTACAGAGAATTCTAGATGAACTAGTGTGAAAATTAAAACTGTAGGGGCTGGTTAAGGTTCATTAGGAATTTGAGAAGATAGTATATTGATATTCATGTAAGACTATAAATAGAGACAATGCAAAGTATGGACGATTATAAATAGAGACTAGGCAAAGTATGGAAGACTATAAATAGAGACAAGGCAAAGTATGGAAGCTTATGCTTACCAAGAGGAGAGAAATGACTATGAGGGTGAAATTTTGCCAGTAGGAATTAGAATAATTATCAAAGAACAAGGAAAATAAATTTTCACAATTTAAGATTTGGGATACCCTGCAAATGATGATCAAAAACACACATTTATCAAAAACTTGATAGTTGCACTTGAATGCCTACAAAAGAATAAGAATCTGAATTCTATAAACTTCAGAGACTATAGAATGAAAAGTCATACGGAAAAACCTTAGAAGCGATAATCAGATGAATGCAAGCCAGCTTGCTGACAGGTCTAGTGTGGAATGATCACTCAACATGTCACTTTCTAAAGGAGGTTTAGAAAGTGGCATGCTTGACTTGAACATGCTACGCCATTGAAACGACAATTTTCAAGAATGTTTTTTCTCGCCTCGAGTTCACACAAACTGCTAAATATGCCTTCTACACTCATTTATTGTTCAGAAGATTCCTCACTTGAATTGCTACAGTTGTAGATCAAAGCACTAAGAGAAGAAGCCGATAGGAAACAAGATGAATACATGGATGATGCATTCTCCTTCTCAATTTTAGTAGAATGGTCTTTTGAAGTTGCATCTTTAGCTGAACAACTAAACATGAAAGATGCTATTTTCTCTAATAATATAAAATAGGCAAAATCTTGTTACAAGTATAGTTTATAAGCGATACTAGTGGGCTTGTAAACTAGTTACTAATTAAAAATTTCCTTGTCTCCCAAGGTTTATTGCACATAATCTACACAAGGGCAGTGCAGTCTTGGTTTGAACTTTGAACCTAAGTTGCACGGACACGGACACGGGGATATGGCAATTTTTGAAAAATAAGGACACGACAATTAAATAATTAATTAAATTTTATATTTAGGCATATTTTTTAATATTGTTAGACATAAAATACGTTTATGTCTAGAATTTAAACTATGTACGAACTACAAATAAGTAAACTAACACCCAAAGTAGTACAATAATACACATAAAATGTTTAGAGTACAAACCAAAAGTTTAAATAGGCTACATTCAACGTCAAACTAAAAACATAATTCATAATAAACATTATAATTTATAAGGCAAAACAAAAGGCTGAGTAAAGAAACAAAAAAAACACACGTTATAACTTATAAGTGAGTAACAACAGTACACCCATTCACCAAAATATTTGAAAGAAAGAAAAAAAAAAAAAAAAAACAGAGAGAGAGAAGAGAAGAGGTCGGACCTGTTGTCCACGTTGAGAGAGAGAGAGATTGGAAGGGACAGGGCACGACGTCGACGTCTATGGAGCTCACCAATCGGCCCGATCTAGCTCCGGCGAGGGACAGAGGGCAGCGGACAGTAGGGGTGTCAATTCGGGTTAGCGTGTCGGGTTCGTGTCGTGTCGAGGTAGGGGTATTCGACTAAATGGCTCAACCCTAACCCGACCCATTTAATAATCGTGTCATGATCCTTCAACCCTAACCCGACCTGTTAATAAGGCGGGTTGACCTGACCCAACCCATTTGACACGCTTAATAAACGAGTCGTATTGGGTTGACACAAATGTAACACAATCCATTTCAACCTGCATAATATTAAATATAACATCCATCTAGAAATAATTTTTTTTACATCCCGAAATACAGTGCATACACTTCAAGTCTTCAACCCACATTCAAAATAATATAGTTCAACAAAAATATAACATTCATCTAAAAATAAGTTATTTACACTCCAAAAGAAGTGCATATACTTCAACCCAAATTCAAAATAACAAAGTTTAACAAAAATAAAATAACATAGTTCAACAAAAATATAATATCCTTGGAACTCGCCAAATGCTAAGTATCAATATTGAAAGAATTTGAGCAAACAATGGACTAATCCTGACTATGACCATGATTATCATCTATAGATTCTTTGTTGATGTCCAAATTCATAACATCTTCCACAAGCTCATCCAATTTCATTTGTGCAAGTTCTATGCCAAAAAAAAAAAAAAAAAAGTATTAGTAGTTCTAGGGTTTGTAAAGTTTCAATTTCCAATTATATCCCTTGTAAATTTTTGTAATTACTCACTTTTCTTTTCAAATTTAAAATATATGTTGGATATAAAAGGTATTTGACAAATCTAAAATAAAATAAATATTTATTTGTTATACGAGTTAAACGGGTTGTATTAAGTAGGTCATTTCGGGTTGACACAAATAAATTGGCGTGTCAAACGTGTCTATTGCAGGTTATGCGGGTTGACCCGCTTATGACACGTTTCTTATCGTGTCGCTTTCGGGTTAACCCATTTATGACCCAAACCCATTAAGGCCCAACCCTAACCCGAAAAAAACCGTGTTGGGTTCGTGTCGTGTTCGCGGGTTGGGTCGAACATTGACACCCCTAGCGGACAGAGGTCAGGGGGAGGGTGGGTTGAGAACTTGAGATGTGGGTTGAGAACATTCAGTCTAATGACTTTCAGACTCTAAACTTGCTTTTTTGTTTTAGGGTGTATCACAAAATCAATGGTATTAGTAAGTCCATCCGTCAAAATCTGTGATTTATTTTTTTTTTTGGCATAAATGCACTTTTGGTCCCTACATTTTGGGTCATTTCTCGATTTGGTCCCTAAACTAATTTTGCTCCTAGGTCAGTCCCTGAAATCAGAAAATCGATTTTATTTTGGTCTCTGCCGTCAACCCACTAACAGAAAAATCTGATGTGGCAAATGGAGTGCCTTGTTGGCACATTAAATGCTGACGTGGCTATTAAAATAATAATAAAATATTTTATTTAGCATTTTTTAAATGCCAAATTAGCATTTCAATTTTTTTAAAAAGCCACCTCAGAAAATTTTAAAAAATTTTTTAAAGAAAAACCATAAATTTAATTAATTTTTTTTTTTTCATAATGTTGTTCATGTTCTTCACCTTGTTCTTCACAAACCAAACCCAGCAACCAAGAACCCATCACAAGAACACAAACCTAGCAACCAAGAACTCAAATCACAAGAACACAAACCAAGAACTCACCCATCACAAGAACACAAACCTAGCAACCAAGAACTCAAATCACAAGAACACAAACCAAGAACTCACCCATCACAAGAACACAAACCTAGCAACCAAGAACTCAAATCACAAGAACACAAACCAAGAACTCACCCATCACAAGAACACGAACTCAGCAACCAAGAACTAAAATCACAATAACACAAACCCAGCTACCAAGAACTCAAACCCATATTAGAAGAACACAAACAAAAAGAAGAAAAAATTAAATTAAATACTAACAAGAAATATTCTTCATGTTCTTCCCAAGTGCAACCAAACCAATCTCTAGCAAACCCCAAATCCAAATCCAGCAACCAAATCCAATCTCCATCAAATCCAGAAAAACAAAAAATAAATCCAAGAAACCAAACCATAAATAAATCGGAGAAATAAACCCATAAACACAGTAACCAACCCAATCTCCAGCAACCCCTAAACCCAGAAATTTTCTTGGGAAACAAACACACAAAAAACCCATAAAATCAAACAACTCCACATTCTCTCCAAAAAAAAAAAAAAAAAAACCCAGAACAAGAGGAACAAAGTTTTGCAATTGAAAAATGAGAGGAAAATCGGACCACATGTGAAGCCGTAGGCGGAGGAGATAAGGCTTGGGGTGGCTCGTCCATGGCAGATCGGGAATAGGTGTGCTGCTACCTCCACCAACAAGCCTCCCACGTGAAAACCCTCAAAGGAAACTCCGCCGAACCAAGACCCAAGACCGCATCAAGATACTGTCCGTGGCAGATTGTTTTCTCCGCATCAAGCTTGTGAGCTCTGGCCATGGAGTTACAATGGAGAGAGATTTCGTCCATGGACGGTGAAGAGAGAGAGAATATTTGAGATTAGAAAAAGAAATAGACTTAAAAAGATAAGGTTAAAGAAATAAGAAGAAAAAGAAAAAGAATTAAAAAGAAAAAGACTAAGAAAAAGAATTTTCGTTTTTTTTAAGAAATGATTTTACTTTAAATTAGATTAAATTTTTTTTTTTGTTTAAATTTTCTGAGTTGGCATTTTTTATTAATTTAAATGTGATGTGGCATTTAGAAAATGCTAAATATATATTTATTATTATTATTTTATTAGCCACATCAGCAAAAAGTGTATTCCGTCTGCCGCGTATGTATTTTCTGTTAGTGGGTTGACGGTAGGGACCAAAATAGAATCGATTTTTTGATTTCAATGACTGACCTAGGAGCAAAATCAGTTTAGGGACCAAATCGAGAAATGACCCAAAATGTAGGGACCAAAAGTGCATTTACGCCTTTTTTTCACTGTTGGCGTGTCGGACGTGTCGGAGAAGTGAAAAAAAAAAAAAAAAAGAGACACTGCTCGGACACCGGAGTCCGGCGAGTTGTACTTGTTCTGATGTTCGACACGTGTCCGACACTGACACGTCGCCAAAAATGGCGTGTTCGTGCAACCTAGCTTTGAACATTAACTAGGGGGATATTGGTTGGCTGGCAAAGCTGGTGATATCATTAAAACTTATCAAGTGAGAACATGTCCTTATGATGTAATTTCATTTTGGATGCTGATAAGGAATATTTTGAGTGAGAATTTTTTCTAACTCCTTTTGCTTTTCGGGTTGGGAATCCCTTTCGGGATGATTACAACGCGACGTTAGCCTCTCTCTCTCCACCATATTTGCTGTCAAGTAGTAAAGCACCCGTCAAGTTACCTTATACTGATGGTGGGTTACACTTAGTCCCACACCATTTGCATGTTCTTTGCTCATGCATCCCTATATAGAAAGAACTTGTGCTTTACGTCCAAAGATCCTTCTATTCATGTCCTTCCAGTATAGGAAGTAAAGCCCTAAGATCTCGGAACATTAACTACATATCTTCCCTACAAGGAAAGATCCTATGTTCATGGGAAAGATCCTATGTTCATAGGAAAGATCCTAAGATCAGTCCTAAACCACTATATAAGCCCCAAAGTCTCCTTTTCTCCAAGGTATGTGAAATCTTCTCTTCTATTACTGACTTAACTTTCAGAGGGTCTTTGGCCGGCACCCCACAGGTGCTCTCTGTAGGTTCTTGAGGTACCTCATTTGACAAGGTATGTGCAATCTCCTTTTAGTTCTTCAAGTACTTCATTCGACACGCGTGTGGACAATCAACTCACTGATGATTTTGTGCATCATCAGTTTGCGCTTCTAAGACAAAGAGTTGTATGGTCTAGATGCGGTCAATGACTACCACGAGCTTGGAAATCGGAAACTTCTCCAATGCCTTGGAAAGGCAAGTGCAAACCCTTGTCTTGGCCGTCGAGTGGCTCACTTAGTGAAATCAGGAGCTCGAACAACAGATGAACCTAGTGAATGAGCGCTGTGCCCAAACCAACAACCTGCGTGACGAACAACGCAATGGCGAACACAATGACAGCCACCTCCCGAGGGGTGACCAACACAAAGGGGAAGATCAAGAAGAAAATAATGTCGCTAACAGGCACAACTGACGGGACTAATCGTCAGTCAGGGTTCGAAAGCGCATGGCGCAAGATATACAGATGATGAAGAACAAGATGGACATGATGATGAATACTATGAGAGGGCGAGTGTCCACCAACTTGGATGAACTAGTCCACTATACTGACTCCCTTTTCACAGCGCATGTCACATCTTGTCCCCTTCTGCTTAAGTTCCAGATGTCTTAGGTTGAGACGTACGACGGGTCAAAAGATCCACTTGATCACCTAGAGTCATTCAAAACTCTCATGCACCTACAGGGTGTGCTTGACGAGATAATGTGTAGAGGGTTCCCAACCACGCTCAAAGGGCTGACAAAGGTATGGTTTGGTAAGATTACTCCAAACTCTATCTCAACTTTCAAGGAGTTGAGTGGGCACTACATCACGCCATTAATGGACAAAGATACAAGAGGTCCTCGGCGAGTCTCCTAAACATCAAGCAATAAGAAGATGAGAGCTTGAGATCGTATGTGGCTTGATTTAATAGGGAAGCCCTCTTAATCGATGAAGCAGAAAACAAGGTGTTGGTGACCCTTGTCTAGATGGAGGAAGGAAGTCAGCCCAAACGAGCGACAAAAGGGAAGACAAGAGGTCAAGACCTCCTTCCGGAAGGACAACCAACTTCACCCTCATTGAACACCCCACTCGAGCAAGTCCTCATGCAAGTAAGGGACGACCCAGCACTTAGGTGGCTGAACAAGCTAAAAATTATTGTCGCTTCCACTAGGACAACGGGCATGACACCTCCAAATGCTACGACTTAAAGCAACAGATTGAAGCAACAGATTGAAGCTCTTATCAACCAAGGGAAACTATGATGGTTTGTCAAGCGAAAGAGAGCCTAAGGGTCCGAAGCCCAACAGAAGGGTAGAAGAGCATCCGAGAGCACCACTCGGAGAAATAAGGGTGATCATAGGAAGGACCACTATGGCTGGATCTTTGAGAAACGCAAAGAAGACCTACCTTCGCATGGTGCAGAGTGTGCTGATGGTTTCCTTCCAAAGCTGTCAATGATGGATGACCTACCTATTACCTTTATTGAAGAAGACACTCAACAACTCCATCATCTGCATAACGATGCCTTAGTCATTACTCTATCTATAACTGACTACACTACTTGAAGGGTGTTGGTGGATAATGGGATCTCAATTGACATATTCTACTATCCAGCCTTTCAATAGATGAGAATCAATAAAGAGAGGCTCCTACCATTGGACACACCCTTCGTGGGATTTGGTGGAACCAAGGTGTTCCCCGTAGGGTCCATTACCTTAATAGTCACCATTGGCACCTACCTACAATAGCTCACAAGGGAGGTTACCTTCTTAGTTGTCAATTGTTCTTTTGTTTATAACGCCATCATTGGGCGACCAACTCTTAATAAGTGCAGAGCAGCAACCTCCACTTACCACCTACTTGTCAAATTCCTTACAGAATATGGAATAGGGGAAGCACGCGAGTATCAAATGGCGGCCTGTAAATGTTATATAGCCATGTTGGAGATTGATGATTATCTACAGACCTTGAAAATTAAAGAGTAACGAGTGACTATGGAGTTGACAGAGGCGTTGGAAGAAATTTCTCTAAACGACAATCACCGGACAGAATAACCCACATCAACACCCAAGCGGACCCTTCAGTTCATCGGGAGCTCATGCTTTTCCTGAAGAGCAACTTGGATGTCTTCACTTGGAGCCATGAAGATATGTCGGGAATCAATCCAAGTACCATGGTCCACCAGCTCAATGTCTCTCCGTCCTTTCCTCTCGTCTGATAGAATAAAAGAGTCTTCGTCCATGAGAGGGACAAACTCATAGCGAAAAAGGTTCACAATCTGCTGGAAGCGGGATTCATCAGGGAGGTCTACTACCATGATTGGTTGGATATCGTAGTAATGGTCAAAAAGGCAAACTTCAAGTGGAGAATGTGTGTGGATTTTACCGACTTAAACAGAGCATGCTCGAAGGACAACCACCCTTTCCCATGGATCGATCTCTTGGTAGATTCGACGGCTGGACACCAGTAGTTAAGCTTTTGCTTGCTTCGGCTATAATCAGATCAAATTAGATGAATCCAATCAAGAAAAGACTTCATTCATCATAAGCCAAGGACTTTTTTGCTACAAAGTCATGCCTTTCGGGCTGAAGAATGCAGTGGCAACCTACCAAATACTTGTGAATAAGACGTTCATCCAGCAGATTGAACGGAACGTTGAGGCAGATGGGTCTCCTAGCGGGTTGTCGAGGCTAACCTCGAAAAGATCCAAGCCATACTGGAGATGACGACTCCCAAGAACGTCAAAGAAGTACAAAGCCTGAATGAAAGAATGGCAGCACTTAACAAATTTGTCTCGCGAGCAACAGACAAGTGCCTACCATTTTAAGACATTAAAGAAGGCTTTCGAATGGACTGATGAATGCCAAAAAGCTTTTGAGGAGCTGAAGGCATACCTTGCATCTCGACCACTACTTAGCCCATCCAAACATGTTGAAGAGCTCTCTTTCTACTTGGCTGTGTCCTTCACGGCCGTTAGCTTAGCTCTGATTTGAGAGAAGGAACGAGTATAGATGCCGATACTACACCAGCTGGGCATAAAGGGGGCGGAAGAAAGGTACCCCTCCCATCGAAAAATTGGTCACGACTGTTCGCAAGTTAAGGCCATACTTTCAAGCTCACACAATAGTGGTCCAGATAGACAAGCTTTTATGGAAGATAATGAACCATCCGGAAGTAGCCGGACGACTAGTATTATGGGCGATAGAATTAAGTGAGTTTGACGCATAGTACCACCTGAGAACAGCCATCAAAGCCCAAGCCTTGGCTGACTTTGTCATCGAGTTCACAGCAAAAGAAGATGAAAGCTGGGGGCAACCCCATGGATGGCAAGAATGAACAGTTCATACAATCGACACGCTAGAGGAATTGGAGTTGTATTACAAACCCCGGAAGTGGATGTCATAGAGTGTGTGGTCCACCTCTAGTTCTCGACAACAAAAAATGAGGCTAAATAGGAGGCCCTACTGATGAGCATTGACTTAGCTAAGGCTGGTTAGGCGTCACGTAGGTCAAAATTTGGAGGTCAAGTTCGTACAAGTCTCGAGGGATGAGAACACAAACACCGACGCTTAGCCAAAGCGGTGTCCTTAGAGAACATGATACTCGACGACCAGTTATTATCATTTATATAGTTCTCTCCTGCTATTAACGAGGTAGATGTACATGTGATTCCAACAGGAATCGACTGGACGACTTTAATTGTCTCCTACCTCAAAGATAGGACACTTTTAGAAGACCACAATGCCTCCTGAAGGCTGAAGGTGCAAGCATTGCGCTTCGTGCTAATAGGAAATGTTCTTTACAAGAGAGGTTTCTCCCTTTCGTATTTAAGGTAACATAATCTAATCTAATATCTAATCCAATATATGAAAAATGAATAGATTAATAAATAATTTTAAACACAAAATTGAATTTGTTTTCTTAATAATTTCAAAGAACACATATATAAGTGAGATAAGGAATATGAGCAATACAAAATATTCGTAAATGCTTAAAACAATTACTCAAGCATCTAAAAATATCATATAATAAAGACATAACAATTTGTTGCTAATTTGTTAAACAAAATATTTACAAACAGTGAAAGAAAACCGCACAAAGACCTTCTTCTTCAGCTGCACTAACTGTTCTTTATCATATTGTCCAGACTAACCAGTTGCATGTGGCTTTAATAAAACTAAAAAGCAGTTGCGAACACATTACATTCCAAGTTATTTGGTTGTTTGATATATGGGAAGATCATTCTGACAACTAAATTTCTAGCTGGCCAGAGAAGCTCAGTAGAATGAACTTAAATTGATGTTGGATTAACATTGGCAAACAAGTTGTGTAGTTTTAGGAATTGTGCAATATGGAAGATAGCTTAGAATGCTGATATAGACTACATGTTTCATGCATTGAGTCATGCTACTACTTATCAATTAGCCAAAATCCATCATTTTGTAGCTAATTTAACTGTCATTTTTTATGACAAATAATTAATTACGATCTCAAAAGGCAATATTTTCAATATTACTATTTTTCAAATATTGAAATGATTTTATGTTGAGTTATAATTGTTGAACAAAAGACGAAGCTTTTATTTAAAACTTGACTCTTTGAATTACAACACTTTAATTACAAGTACTGATGGCCTAGGGGTGTGCAGCCAACCCGCCAACCCACCAAAACCGACCTGACCTACTGGGTTGGGTGCAGGTCAAGTTGGGTTTGGGTAATAAAATTCTAAACCCGCCAAACCCAACCCGACCCACCCATATATTTAATATATATATATATTTAAAATATATTATATAATTAATAATTTTTTAAAAATAACTAGCTCTTCTTATCCTATATAAAAGCCAATTAGTTCACATAAACCCTAGTAAATTACTATTATTGTTTAGTCATTAGTGTTGTTTGCTTTTAAGGAGTTACATTGATACTAATCTTTGAGTTTTTTTTAATATATTTATATATTTTTTATTTAATTTAATAATAATAATAATAAAAAATTTGTCCAACCCATCACATAAGTCTAACCCGACCCATGTGGGTTGGGTTGGACTTATGTGATGGGTTGAGTTGGGTTAAATGTTTTTTTTACCCACCATAGTGGGCTGGGTCAAAAAATCCCCTTAACCTGATCCAACCCGACCTATGCACACTCCTAATTGATGCTTTAACTCACTAACACTAATGCACACACAACACCTTTCTTTCACTGCACACACGGCACTTACTCACCAAATACAATTGCACACACTGACACCTTACTCCTATACACCTAGCTACTAACACTATGACACAACAACTCTTGACTTTCTTTTCTTCAATTCACACACTTCACATCATTCCACTTCACACGTCTTCACCTCACTTCACACAAGTATTTCTCTTCATTGACACTTCACCTTATTCCACATGTCTCACAAACCTCACTCACGACCATCATTACATCTATTTATACTAGATGTATGTCGGTTAAGAAACCGACTTGAAGCTTCTAGCTTCCTCCTTTTTATTGGCATTAAATTAATGCCTTTCTCCAACCTTCTAGACACCATAGAAATTTGTGGTTGCAATTCATTAGTGTAGGGAAGCTTCTAGAGAAAATTCGAGAACTTTCTTGTGTTTTGTTTGTTTCACTGAAAAATCTTTCATAAAGATAGTTTTTTACCTTTTTTAGTGTTTGGTAGCATAAAAAAAACTGGTCAATAGAAAACTATCTTTAGTCAATGGAAAACCCTAACAAAAATAAGGCTTATTTTTTATAGGTTGTTAAAAAAAAAAAAAAGTTGGAAAACAAACTCTCTCTCATGCAACACATTACTACTCCCATAAATATTATCTTTTGGCCACGGAAACAATAATTTCTTTCGGCCACGGAAACAATATTTTCTTTCGTGCCTTCAAAGTCTTTTTCATGGTAATCTTTCTCACTTCTTTTCTTCCTTTTGGTTTTTATCTCTTCTTAGGCCCCCACTATCACTCTTTTTGGTCATCTATTTCGCTCTCAGTCTGTCTCCTTCTCTCTCTTTCTTCCTTGTTTCTCTTCCCCTCTGTAACACTGTCATTTGATAAGATTTTTTGTTTTCTTCCTCAATTGGCCGGGTTCGTAAAGCCAATTCCCTTAGTGCAACATAGGATCCAACTCCTACTTAAATTTAAATACAAATTGAAATTAAATCCTAATCCTCATTCTAATGTATTGCATAATTTTATTAGAATTCTATTCAAATTCAAACTTCTTCAACTACTTCAGAATTATTTTCCATTTGGCCTTGGGACACAACATACCCTTCCCCTTCAGATGAATCTTGTCCTCAAGATTCTGCAACATAGAAATTAACCCTTGCTCACATTGATTGGAGAATACTCGGCCTCAGATTTTGAAGTGTCAAAGGAAAATTATGACCATGGAGACTTGCAACAATTCTTTAACCATTTCTGTGAGAACTAGAAACAAATATATCTTGCTTTTCATACCCTTGAACTCATCGGGAATGACAAATTCAATGTGTGAGATTGAGATCAGCTCATCTGAATTTATGAAAAGATCCCTTTGATCAATCTTTTCCACTTCATTGAACCTTTGATCTTCAAACTCAATTTTTGTAGAAAGTGCACCCTCCAACATATTACTTTCTTGAATTGTTGGTGATGCTTGAAGTACATCACTTTGATTCTCCAAAATTTCATGGGATTCTTGATCTTTTGATTGTTCTTTCATTTCCAAAAGTACATTGGATTGTTTATCTAAGACCTTTATCATTTGATCCCACGAATCTTGCATCCTTGCTATGCTTTTGGACATGTCCTTGACAATCTCTAACATTTGGTTAACATGCTCTGACATTGTTTGTTGTTCTTCGATATTGAAGTTTTGATATAGGCTAGACATGATTTACCTTGAGCTTGATGCAAAAACTGAATTTTCAAATTTTTTTTTTGGGTGTGAGTCGTGGGGACTAGTGTGTGGGGTTTTCTTTTTGGTTGGGTTAGGAACTATTTGGGGTTTTAAGGCAGGGGCTAGTAAAAAGCAAGTTGGAGGTGGTATGATTACTGGTTGACAAGTTGGACTCTTGATGGAATGGGTTGTTTGGGGCTTGTGGATCTGGTCTTGTTTTGCCTCTTTTTTTTTGTTTTTTGGTGGGTTGTAGTTGGTGGTTGACTCTGATACCAAATGTTGTGAACTGGGATAATTGAAAGATAGTGTAGTCAATTTGAGATAACCAATCTCCTGAACTTGAGAGAGGAAATAGACATTTTTGGTTAATTTTCTACTTCCTTCATTCATAATTCCTATGTACACAAATACTAGTGAGGAGATAAGCTTCATCACAAGCAAGTCCTAAAACATAGGATCCAACTCCTACTTAAATTTAAATACAAATTAAAATTAAATCATAATCCTCATTCTAATCTACTGCATAATTTTATTAGAATTCTATTCAAATTCAAACTTCTTTAACTACCTCAGAATTATTTGTCATTTGGCCTTGGGCACAACACATATGAATTATAGATTGTAGGGAGTTGGCAAACTATATGAGAATTAATTACTTGTATAATTGCATAGGTTATAATTCCAATACTGGAAGAAAATCTGCTTGAACAACATTATGAAGTGTGATTGACAATGTAGCATCATATTTTGCACATTATCTTTTAGATTTATTTGCGACTTCATTTTGAATTGAATTAATACTTCATCTAGTATACTTTCGTATTAGTCTATTTGGAATTTAATAGCATGTACTAGTGTTGCCACAGGCGGCTCCACATGCAAGCCAGGGTGGTCACAAGACCACCCTGACTTGCAAAAACAAATGTATATATACACTTGCTAAAAAAATATTATATGTTAAATTAACCTATTGTGACTACCCTAATAAAAATGTTGAACACTCTGATTTAAGAATTACAAAAATTTGGGTTCAACAAAAATAAGAGTAATGTTACATTCACAACATTTTTATAATAATTTCACAACAAATTCAATGTAGTAAGCTGTTACTAATTTTAATTTGACCCAAATACCGATATTATTTTTTTACTCACCAATAACAGTTTTTTGCATAAGATTTATTGTAAAAATATTGTGGACGTAGCATTACTCCAAAATTAATTTTGCCCCCCAAACATAATCCTTAATCCCTTTTATAACTTAAAAAAAAAATCTTAAATAACAACAATAAATATTAGCCCAAATAACAATGAACATAAACTAAACAAAAACAAGACAAGACCAAACAATAACAACTGGACAAATTGTTCAACAAAAAGCCTATTATATAACAAAAAGATAAAAATCGCTAATTATTTAAATTTGTAGATTGTTCAACCTATTCAATAAAATAATTTCTAATTTCATTTTTCCTTAAAAAATGGTACTTAGAAAAATATTGTGGTTGTAAGTTCTCTTTGATGGTGACGACAGTTATACTCTTTTTAGCTTTACAGTCGCAACAATTTTGCTCTTCTTAGTGACTTGACTCGCAATTGTAGTAAATATTCAAGTTATCGCATTATTAGATTTTGTATAATTTAAATTTCTTAGTAACCACCCTTAAAAAAATTCCTAAAGTCGCCATTGAGTGTTGCATATAGAGATCATGAAAATTTAAAAAAAAAAAAATTGAGCGTTGTATCCACTACCGTTGTTGTATTCACTACCATTGAGCGTTGTATTCATATATATGAGCAAAATAAGTGGTAGAGATCATGCAAATTGGACAACTAATTTTGATTGTATTCATTGTCAAATTTTTAGTTTAGGTGGGTGTTGGAGTTGATTGGTAAGAAAGAAAATGCCCAACGGTTTCTTGGAATTTGATTTAAAAAAAAAAAAAAAAAAGGGTATTGGTTGAATTAGGAATTTTTTGGCCATCAGCAGCATCTGTGCCACCAGTGGCAAATTTATCAAATAATACGTCTCTTTTTATGTGTGTGTATATATACACACACACAACTAGCATTGACTTCAGGGCCCTGACTGAAGAGACTCTTGTGTGTTGTTAAGAGTAATGTGTATGTGTGTGATGGGATTGAAGATGATGAAAATAGCATTTGATTTTGATACACAACACCCATCCATTTATGAATTTTGTACATTTTTGTGCGCGTGTGTTTCACTCACAAATAAGATGAGGATCAAAGTGGTTGAGAAGTTGCTTCCATTAGTATTGGAGTGTGACCAAGTACAGTGATAGGAAGAAAGAGAGTACCTTACTACCTCACTAATATTATGAGCATTAATAAAAGTCAAGATTCATCATGTAAAATTTGGTCAAATCTATAGTGCGCAGCAGACCCATCAAGAAGCAAACTTTAAGCTTCCGTTTTTGTTAGTGATTTGTTTGTACCACTAATTTTCCTTTTTTATTCCTTAATTGTGGTTTAGGGAATGATTTTTTTTTTTTTTTTTTTTTTTTATAAATATTTTTCTTAAACTGTCATGTAACACAACTTTAGAGAAAATTTATACGTGAAGTGACACCAATTTTCTTTTTACCCGCTCAATTCTAAAACACCTTCATATAATGCTTCCCATCATCATCAATTTTTTTTTGCAACAATTCAAATTTCAAAGAGTAGGATTATCAAGAAGGTATCATTTTGTGGGCAGATAAGATAAATAACCATAAATTAGAAGAGAGAGAGAGAATTGGAGTTTTGTGATTAAAGTACCTTCTTTTTGCGTATAATAAAACTTTAAAACATCACTTCAGTGATTCCATTTGTGATGTTAGAATTAGAAGCATGAGAAATGGCATAAGAAAATATAAATAATTTCATAGTGAGTTAATGCATTAGCCACTAGATAATTAGTATTTTTTATGCTAATCATTTATATGTGAATAAGTTCGATTCCAAAGTAGTGTTATACTACCAGCAAGAGCAGTAGTCAGATTCTAATTCTCATTCTCTAACTCATTTCTTAATATGTTGTTCCGTATCCACATTATATAGTGAGTGGTTCTTAATTTAGATCACACTTATATTTTCAGAAAAAAAGCAATAAAGGAAAGAGAATCAAATTCTTATTTCTATTGGAGAGAGAGAAGGGTGGGGGACCAAATGCAATGGGTCATAACCATAATCATTATTGTTTGCATTGTGGAGTCCTTAACATACTCCATCAACCATGTAAACGATGGTTTTATTAGCTTAAGTCGTACTATTGAATTTATGAGCAAGTAAGAAACTCAAAAAGAGGTACAATTAATGAGCTTCTGGTCTGTTTGCACATTGCCTCCTTTGTGGGGTTTGATCCTTCTTATAGAGCATTTCCACTGGCTTCTTTAAAGCCAATTTTAGAGAGAAAATACTCTAAAAATTCACTCCAACAATTTCTCCATCTCCATTTTTTAGATTAGAATTGATATAGTGATGCAAACCCTTTGGCCATTCATTGGAACCCATCAAAGCTTTTGTGCACAATGACATGGAAACTCGTTTTTCCCTGTTACAAACCTACTGTGTTGGATGTTACAGTTCTTGAGTCTGGCTTATAATGTACCCAAAATTACGAATTCTATGTTTATTTTCTGAATGAGTTCATGTTTAAGATGATATTTTGATCATGGAAAAATTATGAGTTCATGAGTTCATGTTTACGAATTCTATGTTTATTGTTAGAGATTTAACTTTTTATCATGGAAAAATTATAGATTTATGCTTAGTTGAATGATAGAAATCCTCAAAGATATGTTTGAATATATTGCAGTAGCACACTTTGTAGTATGGAGCCTCAGATCGATGAGGAGCCAGAGATCGTGCGCCCTGGTCCAGAAGATCCTTCATTGTTGACGCGACAAGGAAATCACCGATCAGAGGACATTTGGAATGGCGAGGTGAAATATCTAGGTCTAACAACCGCTTTAATTTTTACGTTGTCTTTGACTTTTACCAAGTTTTTTCAAAGTTGTATATCTAGTTCTAACAACCGCTATAATTTTTATCGATTTTGCAGGACCCGGGCCCACTTACGTGCCTTGGTCGCACTAAGGAGATGGCAAACATGCAGATGCGAGATAATCGGGTGATTGACATTATCAAGTTGCTAAGGCTGGAAGGATTGTTTAGGGCCCCTTCTAGAGAGATAGATCATTGCCTAATATCGGCCCTAGTTGAGCGATGACGGTTGGAGACTCATACGTTCCACCTTCCACATGGTGAGATGTCAATCACCCTACAAGATGTGGAGGTTATTTTCGGACTTCCTATAGACGGTGAGGTCTTGGTTGGGCCGACTGCTGTCGTGGATGGGAATTGGAGTCAACTGTGCATGGAGTTGCTTGGTTTTACTCCGGCGAATGACGGCAAAACTTTGGTGGGGCAAAGAATTCTCATTAGCCGCCTTCTTGAAGCCATTACAGCGCCACTGCCTCATGACGCAACAGAGATGCAGATACACCAGTATGCCCGGTGCTATATTTTAGCACTACTAGGGGATAAGCTTTTCATGGACAAGTCGGGAGATAAGGTGCATCTGATGTTCTTAGCATTCCTACGGAACCTTCGTGATCCGCCACAGTATAGTTGGGGTAGTGGTTGCCTGGCCTGGTTGTACAGAGAGTTGTGTTGGGCAAGCGAGAAAGGGGCATCGCAGATTGGTGGGGCGTGCACCTTGGTCCAGTATTGGGCATGGGCAAGGTTGCCATTCTTGTGCCCGAGGATAGAGCCCCCACCTGGATGTGATTATGGCCCATGGCCATATGCTCCACTTGCATTTAAGTAAGTATTTTCTTGATATTTAGTGTGTTATGCAATGTACTCTTCTTACTAACTAAGTGGTATTATCTTATCTCATGTTATTCGCTCGTAACTGTAGGTGGGTGCGGGTGCCAAGCTCGAAGAGTAGGCCATCCGGCACGGCCTTGATCCGCTATCGCGAGCAATTAGTTACAATGAAGCCGGACTAGGTAATAATATACAAAAATTCTGTTTGGTTATGTTAATTTTCCTTAAGAATATGATTGCTTCATCCTTTAACATATCTTCCGTTTTAATTTTTGTTTTTCCCTTTATCTATGTATTCTCCCTTGTTTCACATTTTAAGATGCTATGATAATTGTTTTTTGTTTCTATTGTAGATTGTGTGGTAGCCATACGAGGCAGACTTCGGCCACCTTCCTGACTTCTGCGTTGCAGGAAGGGATACGTGGACGGCAAGGGTGCCGCTTGTGTGTTTTTGCATAGTGGAGATGCACCACCTGGACCGTGTCCTTCGACAATTTGGGTTGGCGCAGGAGCGGCCTAACCGTGTTGTGTACGATGAAAGACTGCATAGAATAGACTTGCGTGGGAAGGTGGAAAAGAATTGGAGAGAGGAGCATGGACCGTATATCATTTCATGGGATACAAGACAACAACAAGTTTGCCATGCACCTCCTCAGATTGGTGAGATGTCCCACGATCATGACTATTACCGTTGGTACCGTCCGGTCACTCGAAAGTATGTCGACCGCAACAGTGCTAAATTAAATATAATGGTAATGTGTTCTAATTAGATTTTATTGCCTGGTTTGTTTTTTCTTTAGTAGAACGTAGAATCAATTGATTTCTTTTTTCAACAAATCTGGTTTGATCTGACTGACATCCAATTAAAAAGACTTTCAGTTCTTAGTTTAGTTAGTATTTGAGTAGATTAATAAGTACTATATTATCCATTCTATAATTGTTACATAAATGTCTCAAATATGATTGTATTGGTTCTTTCGCTGTTTTAGATTGAAAGTCATTTAGCGCTGTTGGAGATGCTTCCTGTAGGCAGCCGAGCACACAACCATGTCCGGCGCGTCCTACATGATGTGGCGGGGCTTGGTGGTGATCTTGCAGCAAATGGGCAGGCAAACAATGGGCATGAGACTGAATCAGCAGCTACTGCAACCCCAAGCACAAGCGCAGCACCTGTAAGTACACCGACCCGTGGTCGGCGTGCTACCGCAAGCCCAAGCTCAAGCGCAGCTAGGGGCCGTGGTCGGCCTGCTACAGCAAGCCCAAGCACAAGTGCAGCTAGGGGCCGTGGTCGGCCTGCAACAACCCCTCGGGTTGTAAGTAGTCTTGAGATACCTGCACCCATCCCGCACGCATCTCCCCAGCCCGAGGTCCCGCCACCCATCCTAGATGCATATCCTCAGTCCGAGGTCCCTTCACCCACCCCACTTTCGCAGCCCAGTTTCGATCTCGGTATTCATTCTCAGTTGACCCCTCCTATGCACCCCGAGACACCTTCATACCCACCCACCATCTCTACTGCACCCACTTTGCCCATAGACCCACCCCGTACTGAACCTATGACAATGATCCCCACTCCTGGCCTCTACACAGAGCATCATTACCCACCTACCTCATCCTCATCCGACCCTCTAGGACCTTCGGTTGGGATTAACACTCTACAGCCAGATACTGATGTACCGGACGAGCATCCCCCTCATCAGCCCTCACCCTCACGAGGTAGACCCCAACGTGCTAGAAGAGCACCCACTTGTGGGAGAGGTGGACACAAAATAGGACACAAAGGCAGCTCTATGGTACGATAACATTAATTACGATGTTTACGCCTATTTTGCAGTTCACTTTATTCTTATCATTACACCGAATATTGATTGTTTGCATCTAATGTCTTTGCAGCATGATGATGAGCCTAAGGATGATGCCTCGCAGCCTCCTCCCCCGCCCAAACATTACACGAGGGTTAAAAAACGCAAAATTGGTGAACCTTGAAAAAGAGGTTTGTTAAAGATGCATGAACTTACTTTGTGTTATGGATGGTGCATGTGAGATATATGTCATAGTAAATTTTGATCTGTCTAATACATGTGAGGATTTTGTAGTTAAATTAGATTTGCCATTAAGTCAAGAACAACTTATGAGTCATGACTTATAAAGATTCCTTTTTTAACTTAGGAGGAAACTTTTAAACTAGCAGCACGTTAGTTTTCATTGTAGTTAATATGGTTAGTGGGTTGTCACTTGATATGTGACTTAATGGTAATCGGACAAAGCATATATGAGATTTCAATTATGCATTCATTTTTTTTTTTAATTTATAAATCTTTACTAATATTCAAGAATCTTGAATTTGATTAATTGTTGCCAATGAGCTCTAGCTCAAATGGCATCTTCTCCCCTTGTAAGAGTATGGTAGAGGATGAGGTTGTGGGTTCGGACCCACCAGGTTCTTTTTCAAAAAATGAAAAAGAAAAAATAATTTCATTGAATTTCTCTATGGTATGTTTTCAACCAATAGAGATGAAATATTATCAAGAAGAAAATGTATCTGGAGAGATTGTCTAGTACATGAATCAGGGATGAATTCGACTGGTGTAACATAATATAAGTGAAAAGAAAACAGAATGATATCATATCCAGATCCACTTTTTTATCCTTGGGATCAAATATAATTGTAAACGATGAAAATTTTCTTAATGTCATGCTTTCACATGCTAAATCTATCACTTGATTTTCCTTTAAAATCTGTCACCCAATGGCAAGCAGCAACTACAATCACAAAGTTCTGGGGGATTTTTTTCCCTGCTCATTTTGCTGGTCATTTGGCATGGAGTAGAGAGTAAGTTTCTACCTAATATGATGTGCTTAATGCCCATTTCCTTCAAATTCCATTTTTGAAGTCACGAAAATGTGAGAGAAGAAAGGGAAAGTCGATCATAAAACTACTTGGCATTTTAAAGGTGGTTTTTCTTGATTTTTTTTGGTTGTCTAACAGCCAAATTTATATAAAAAAATGGTGTTGGGATGTAAATATCCATGTTTTTGCAAGAAGTTGCTTGTTTGATAAACTTGAGAGCTATGTCCTTGCAAACAAATTTAATAAGGATTTTCATCTAATGTAAATCCCCATGAAAGCTTTTGAAACAAGCATGGGCTGGGTGCTAAATATGTGCAAACATTTTTTTGGGGGGGGGGGGGGTTTAGAACTTTTAGGTTTGGACAATCTGTGAGATATTGACAAGATTAATGTAGTTTGGACTTTTAGGTTTGGACAACGTTGGACAAACTGAAAGAAAAAGATAAAGCAACAACATCTACAAATATTTCAGTTGCAACCTCAAATTATATTTCATTTTTGCAAAGAGAGATGACATCTGAAGTTTCTTCTGAAAGCTGGAGCGACTCAAGTTCCTCGGACTCTGATGTTGAGATCAAAGGGAGCAGACTGCATCTCAGGAAGCAGAAGAGGCAACAAAACTTTGTCATCAAAGGGAGCAAAAGCGTAATGCAACCAAGGCAGCCTTAGAGATGGCAAGAATTAAGCTTCGGCAGTGATTGTATATTAACCATTCTCAATGTACGTAAAATACAACAATGGTGTTTATATATGTAGATTATGTTGTATGATAGTGTAGATTGATGTGTCTCCTTAGTCCTTTCCCCCTTTTCTCTTTCAAAGTAGAAATGCTAACCAACTTTTGGCAAGCTTGGTAACTGAATATAGCTCATGAAAGAATTTGTTCTAAATTACTCACTTATACACACATGCAAACCGTTATTTGACCTATGTTTGGGAACCGTTTATCTAGGTTTTTTGCTAAATTTGTTTTTATGATGGTGGGGTACAGTATACTTAGAAAGAATTTGAAAAAAATGAGAAAAAAGAACCAAGAAAAATGAAGTTTTAAAAAGTTGTATAGAAAAGTTACAAACTGGAGCTTAAAACTGATGTCAAATTCATGTACACAAAGCAAGCCATGTTTGCAATCTGAATGAGCATAGGTTAATGGATTCAGGAGATTTTAAACTATGTTGGATAGTGCTAGCTGTTCTCTAATTTCCATTTTTGTATTATCTTTGATAGGATTTAATTACTAACATAGATATATATTTCTAGAACCCTCCTGAACTTGATGCTCCACTCTTTGGAACAACTGAAGCTGAGAAGGAAGCCAAAATTGTGAATCCGGAATTAGAGGACCTTCAGACTCTGTTTTTTAATAGGTTTTCTCCGTGCTAGTTCATGATAAATGTGTCTCCATTTTTTCGTTGGTCTTATTAATTACAAGTTCTTTGTTATTTGCTTTAAGAATGGAAACACAAATAGAGGTTCTCAAGGGCTCCTTGTTCTATTGGGGTGGAGTTAGATTTTAATTAGCCAGTGTTTGGGAATCTGAGATCAATGATTACATCGATAAACCATTTGAGGAGCTGACAGTTGGAAAGTTTAAAGTCAAAGGTTTGAATGGCAACCTTAGATGTCCATTCTGTGTTGGGAAGAAGAAGTAAGATTACAAGTACAAGGACTTGCTTCAACATGCTTCAGGAGTGGGTAAGGGTTTTGCCAACAGATCTACAAAACAAAAGGCAAACCACCTTGCCCGAGCAAAGTATTTGGAGACTGATCTAGCAGGTGAAGTGGACCTTTAGCAACGTCCAGTTTTACCACAACCCGTTGCTCAGCTTCCAGAGCTTGATGATCTGTACGTATGGCCTTGGATGGGCATTGTTGTTAACATTGTATGTACCAATGAGAATAAAGAAATTTTACTTGGTTCTCAACACTGGTTGACAAGGTTCAGGAAATTTCAACCCGTGGAAATTGTAGTATTCCCGGATGAGAAGGACCTCATGGGACAGGCCATTGTAAAATTTAGTAATGATTGGAGAGGTTTCATGAATTGTGCTGAATTTGAGAAATTTTTCAAATTGAGCATCATGGCAAAAAGGAGTGGAATGCTCAAAAAACAAATCTTGGTCCTAACTGCTATGGGTGGCGTGCACGCGTTAATGACTATGATGCTGAAGGGCTGATTGGTGATTTCCTTTGCAGTAAAGGGCAGTTAAGAACAGTTTTTGACATTGACAGGAAAGCAGCACAAAGCAGAAACAATGTTGTGGCAGACCTGGCCAATGAAATCGATATTACAAATGAAAATCTGAATGAGTTACAGTATAAATACAATGAACAGACCATGTCCTTAAGTAGGATGCTTGAAGAGAAAGACAGGTTGCACAAATCTTTTGAAGAAGGTTTGTACCTTCATTCTGGTAGTCTTTGTGTTTCTTTGTTGATACAATCTTCATACATCCTTCAGGCCCTGAATTTAGCAGACACTGTTTGACATGATCAGGCGAAAACATTTTCTTTGATTTTATAAAATGATGCTTCATTTCGAAAAGCAGTTGGGGTGGTTGCAAAAATTGGAGATGGAAATAGAAGAGATAAAAGGGAAACTACAGGTTATGAAGCATCTTGGAGATGAAGATGATGCAGCAGTTGAAAAGAAGATGGAGGACATGAGTAATGAACTGCAAGAAAAAGTTGAGGATCTGAACGATGTGGAATCTATGAATCATGTTCTTATTGCTAAAGAGCGACAGAGCAATGATGAGCTACAAGATGCTCTCGCAAACAATTAATTGCAGTACAGTTTCTTATGCCCATATATATTTGTCTTGGAGTTTAATCTTCACTTCATCACGTACTTTAGGAGCTTTCTTTCCAACAAAAGCTTCTGATTATAACCCTTAAATGTCCTCACATTTCTTTCCTTCTATAACGTCCACGTGAGACATAGGCAGGTTTGTTTGGATTAGGGCAGGCTAAATACATACAACCTGCACACCAGACTTACCCTTCAATAATAGGGTCGGTTCTGAAAGAGTTGCACCATCTTACCATGCAAACCTATATGGATTAGTGCCGATCACCACGGTTAGGCGGGGTTTTGTATAACCTGTCTTGACAATTTAGCATTGTATTTAGGCTTGAAAATCATAGATTTCTTCTTAAACTTTACAAAGAACTCAAATTGGATAGCCGTTACTGAAGCATATTTGAGATCTTGTAAATACACATGCAGCATCTCTTTTTCAAATTTCATATCCTAGCCTGCTCTTTAATTGAGAAATAGTCATGGGTTCACTTATTACAACTCCATATTAATTAGTAATGACCTTGTATATTCAGGAACACAAATGACCTTATGCATCTTTTTTTTTTATAGACTTTAGGGTTTGACAGACATGATTACCACTTGAAGTCAATGGGAATGATCAGGTATATTCTTTTAAATATTTTTTAAACCTTATTTATTTATGTTGTATTCATGTATGTATTTATTTTATCAGCTAGTGCAAATTTGCATGGTCTTTGATAAATTATGCATGTTTTATATGGTCCTAAAATTAAAACGAACCTTGCCTGGACTATTCGTTTAACTAGTACACATTTATGTTTTTGTAAATTTTTTGGTATTGATCTATAAATCAATATGAAAAGTATTTGTCTATCATTGTGGTATGATATATCTACTTGTCTAGCATGTGTATGCTGAATTTTGTGTCTAGGTGATATTGTTGGACCCTCTTTTAATAATTTATCAAATTGGCGTGCAGAGCATTGAACCCAAGGAATGAGATGATCACAAAATAATGCCAGCAATTTAAACATAACTAGTGATTATTTTTAGAATAATAATTAAATGATTAAATTCACCATGCCATAAAAACTTAAGATTTGGAAATAATGGTACATAATTTCCGCTCTGTTTAAGCTTTTGGGAAAACTGATAATTTATCAATTTTATAATATGCACAAATATGATATGATAAATTAGTCATATTTTTAACCATTTGACTTGTTTATCAAAAACAAGGAAGTTGCAGCGGCTTGCTCGTGATAATGTTCATATGATATTTGAAGAACAAGAAAAACTGAATTACGAATTGGAGACCAAGAAGAGGAGACTTGATTCATGGAGCAAAGAATTGAACAAACCCTTGCAAAGACATTAACTGTAGCTTAGCTTGCTTATCTGCAGGAACAATTCACATTATTAGGTCCTAACAAAAATGGATTCATCTCTATGCAGAACTTTAAGACGGTTAGCTCTTTTCCTAATCTTATATTTTCAAGTGTTTGAATACTCTATGGAGCCATTATAAATATTGGTGGATTTAGCAAGGTATGGTAAAGAACTCCACTGATGCAATGAAGGATTCTTGGGCCCTAGATTATGGTAGCATTGTAATGCCGTAAATATAATTAAATCAAAATCAGATTAACTTTTTGTACGCGCCTAAATTTTAAAGGCTAGATAAGCTTCTTATTTTCTTTTATGTTCTTCTCTTTTTTATTTTTTTTAGGTGGACACAAAATAAGCTTCTTCTTGTACAATTTTAGTAGTTTTTTACAAATAACAATATCATGATCAATAAACTCCATCAAATAACATTTGAAAAAAAAAAAAACTCATCTGTACAAAAGAAAAAAAAATGTGAGATTTAAAAAAAATACAAAATCAAAAAAAAAAAAAAAAGAACTCGAGTGTTTGAAACTCGAGATTCTAGTGGAACTCGAGTTTCATAAACTCGAGTTCTACTGGGAAATTTTCGAGCAACCTCAATGCTCTGTTTAGGCCGAGAGTTTGCTCTGTTTGCTCTGTTTTTCCCAGTGGAACTCGAGTTTTATAGACTCGAGTTCCGGTGGGAATTTTTTTTTCCCAGTGGAACTCGAGTCTCTAAACTCGAGTTCCACTGGGAAATTTTCGAGCTAAGAAAAAGCTCAATGCATCTGTTTAGGCCGAGAGATTGCTCTGTTTTGCTCTGTTTTTTCCAGTGGAACTCGAGTTTTATAGACTCGAGTTCCATGGGAATTTTTTTTTTTTTTTTTTTGTTTTTGTTTTGTTAACTCTGCTGATTCCTCAAGCCAGAAACTGGGAATTTTTTGGATTTATTTTTTTCCTGTACATGCAGGCAAACCAAAAACTGAAATGTGTGCATGCACCTGCTAAGAAACAAAGATAGAGAAGCTGAGAATGTAATCCATAAACACTCATTGAGAGGCAGAGAAGCTGAGAATGTAAATGCACTTAAATTACATCAAAACGCGTTCTCAATAGGCACCAAACTATAGAAACTGTTACGCTCTCTGCATAAACATGGTTTTATAATGCAAATGCACTTACATCGCAGCAAAAGACATTCTCAATATATCAACATTCTAAACATGCCCAACCACGCTTAATTTGCAGTTCTAACATACTACTCAAATCACAATCTTCATAGAGGTACATTGGATAGAGAACTACAAGTATATTCAACAAAAACCAAAAAGTTCACATAGAGCCAATACAACGTAGTCACTTTTCCTAAGATCGGCGGTCCGCACGACAAAAACGTCGTCCATGGAAGCATGCCTGAAAAACGTAGAATAATCACGTTAGGAGACAAGATAGTAAACATTAGGTAAACATCGAATGAACAACAATTATTTAACCGATGCATAACTTTTTGTCATCTACCTACCTAGTGTGGAACATGACCGCTTGTGGAAGCGCCACGAGACTGTGGACATTTTCTGCGGTTATGCCCAGAAGCATGACACAGTCCACATGTCTGCTTGGGTTGACTCTCTATCAAACCTGCGTCCTCCCTCTGCCATCTCGGTTCTCGATCCTTATTCCTCACTCCATCCATCTCATTCCTTATTCTTGACTTCACTGGTCGACCTTTGGCCCGCAACAATGCTGGATTAGGCAACCACTTTGGCCCCATGGGATCCCTCCACAATGACTGTGACTTAGGAACCACAAATGCATGCTCATAAGTGTTAAGGGCATTGTTCAAACCATAACATGGGTGAATATATGTGGTCGAATCAATATGTAGATAGTCACATACTCTAATTGCATGTGAACACGGGATCCCTATGTTTTGCCATTTCCCACAACTGCATGTTCTTTCCCGTAACCGAACTTCATAACTGTGGTTTCCCCCTCCTGCGCTACACGTGTTGAGTTGGGTAACTACTTGAAATATCAGCTCTTCATTGCTAAATGGCTTGAGATAGTGTTTCCCAGATTTACACTGATTTTCATCCCACGTAGATAAGGCATAATGACTCCATTTCTTACCCTCTGACAACTCATAATGGTATTCTTTGCGCCGGTCGTGGAAATATTGAACAAGTTTGTTCCAAGTGAACTCAACTAACGCTGCAATAAGAAGGCCTCGTGCACCTTTCAGTACACCATTGAAGTACTCTGATATATTGGTTGTCATTGCCCCAAAACGTTTCCCACCATCATGTGACTGGGTCCACATATCCACAGACTCGCTCATTAGGTACGTGTATGGAAGATAATTTTGATTCTTTTTCTTGCCATCCTTCCCCGTCATCTTCTTCTTATTCCTAATGGCCTCAATTTCCACTTGCTTAATGGACTCCATTATGGTATCAAATTTAACTACTTGACTAGCATATCCCGCTTTCAACGCCGCTGACTTTAGAGTTGAGTTCTGAAAACGGGTGTTGAAGTTGCTAGCAACATGTCAAAGACAATATCTATGAAATACCCGTGTTCTTCCATCATCCCCTCTAGGCCAGTTTGCAATGCCGTTTTTGATACCGAGATGTCAGTCAGAAATTATGCAAATGCCTTCGTTAGGTATCACGTGGCCAATCGTTTCTCTGAGGCACTGTAAAAACCACCTCCAACTGGACCCTGACTCACAATCCACAACAGCAAAGGCGAGAGGGAATACCTTGTTGTTAGCGTCGGTTGCCATTGCGACCAACAACTTTCCCTGATATTTACCATACAGATAGGTCCCATCAATACTGATAATCGGTTTGCAGTATTTGAATCCTGATATGCATGGACCGAAAGACCAAAACACATAATGCAACAATACGGTGTCATCTTCATTGGTGGGTGTGATACGATATAACACCTGGGTAGTCGGGTCCTGATCAATATATGCCATTAGCAACTTCTGCAACCTTTGGTTAGGCTCTTCCCAATTCCCAAACATCTTCGCAATCGCCTTTTGTTTCGCATCCCATACCTTGTAGTAAGAAGGCTTATGACCATTATATTTCGTCTCTATCATAGATTTGAGATGCTTAACTGGGGTAGCATGATCCTCACATAACTTTTGATGGATGTCTGATGCAATAAAATTACAACTCATCATTCTACCATCATTTCGCACCCCGATCGGTATACACGTGTGAGGACCCACATACACGGTGACCATCCATAGTTCGTGGAGATTGGGCTTCATAACTGCGCAAACATACCACTTGCATGACTCATGCACGCATTTCGCACAAAGTTTTTTCGTCGTCGACCTAGTGATCGTAAAATGTTTGTTTTCCTTAAGGGCACAAATTGTTAATACGCGCTTCACCTCCTCTTTGTTGGTAAAAGTCAACCCTTTGCACAAATTCATCCCCTCTCTCCAAGTAGACACAAATGGCATCTCAATATGTGAAGGATCAACCATATTTTCCCAAGTATTTGCAGAGAATGACAATGCAGGAGGTGTGTAGGCAGGGATTGTGTTCGTAATGTTTTGAACACTAATAACATTGTCTGCATAAGGTTCACCACCATCCAATGTCTCATCGTCATCAATGTCCCTCTCAAAGTCCCCAAAGTCCCCTCTGTCAATCATGTCTTCATACTCATCTCTATCAGCAAAATCTTCACCGTTAATGGCAATATTCTCATCAACATAGTCATCGTCATCATCGTCATCATCATTGTTAATGGCAATAGTCTCATCAACATAGTTGTCATCATCATCATCATCACCATCACCATCACCATCACCATCGGTATGAACATCATCATCCTCTACATGTGTAGAATACTCATATTGAGCATCCGGAACCATAACCTGTAAGGTTGTGGTTGTTTGTTGGATATCCTCTTGCCAGACTGCACGCGGCTCCAACTGTATGTACAACTCAATGTTAGTTACTTCAGGTATTCTCTCCAACTTGTCAAACATGATCTTTACATGTTTGTCTGTTTCTATCGCCATATACTTGTAATTAATCCGGTGCTTCAGGATTTCATTTGGCATACGATAAGTAATTTGTATGTTGTGCACAGCAGGATTCTCACACAACTCTTCCATGACACTCATCTTCAATTCGTCAAGGGTCTTCAACCTACGATCAATTTGGGTATAATAGGTCTTTATACCCGGCCCTTCAAATGGCAATCCCTTGTTTGCATTGGCATTCTTAAGCGGACCACCATGGTATAGGATTATATCAATTTCAGGCATTGTGAACCTGTTCAAGTCAAGTTACTATGTTAGTTAAATCACATAGTCGTAAAGTAGGGGAAAAAAAAGTAATGTGATCTTAAGACTAAACATATTCAATATTCTGATATTCATCCCCCCCTAGAAGTATTCTGTATTCAAGCCACGTTATAGAGTGCCCCATTGCCCATTAATATCTAAAGGCTGTAAACCTTCTAACATCTAAATTTCCTAAAAGAAACTGATTTCGTACCCATTTCAAAGTATGTAAAACAAACACCCAATGGTCAAAACATGATAACCAAGTCCAATCATGGTAATCCCCAAAGTTTGGAACTCATTGGAGTCCAAAACAACACCAAAATGTCATTTGGGCATTTTATCAAACACTTGATATGCACCTATAAAACTAACATGTGGGCAATGCATGAACATGAGTGAAACTTGCCTAAATACATGTTAAAATTGCCACAATTGGCCAACACAAACACAAACAAACCAAATGGGACAGAGCCTAATTAAGAAATTGAAAGAATTTTCACAAAATTTAAAGTTCCCAACCCTTTTTCAAAAATGACCCAAATCAAGTAAAACCTAACATTTTTCTGCATAATCTAAGGAAATAAGAAGAAAAGATTGTATAAACATACCTTAGAAATGATTTGGAAAAGTTCTTTGAGTGAAAATAGGATTAAGATAGATAGAGGCATGCGGGGGGCTGATAAGTGTTGTATATGTGTGTGAATGTAGACTGCTCTGTTTTAAATAGAGGGTGAAATTTTCCCAGTAGAACTCGAGTCTTTAAGACTCGAGTTTGCTGAATATTTTAAATAGATTTCGAGTTTGTAAGACTCGATTTTTATTTCGTAAAAATCGAGTCTTACAAACTCGAGATCCAAGTGGCCTCATTTATCCAGCTCAGCAGCTGGGCTGCAAGTGCAGGGGGTTGAGATTTAAACAGCATCTCGAGTTTTAGAAACTCGAGATGCTATTTTCCTAAATACTTCCAAACGTTGTTTAACTTACTAAAATGTTAAACATTACACAGCTGATTTGCAAATTTCCCCTATTATTCATATATAAAGGAGTACAATGATATTACTATTTTGCCCTTAGCTTATACCTATAACACTCCCCTTCAAGCTGGAGAATATATATCATACAATCCTAACTTGTTACATAATAAACCCAAACGAGTCTTACATAACTCTTTAGTAAAACATATCAGCAAGTTGGACTCTTGTAGAAACATATGGAGTAGCAATTACACCATTTTCTACTTTCTCTCGAGTAATATGAAAATCTACTTCTATATGCTTGATTTGCTCATGAAACACAAGATTGGAGGCAATGTGAATTGCTGCTTGATTATCACAATACATTATTATGCATGTCATGTATAATAATGTATTTGCTTCTAAACTCCTATTTATGTTGAATGATTTTGGTTACATATCTTGGTATCAACTAGTTGCTATGAGGCTGTTTAACTCATATATTGCATTTCTGCTGAACATTTATGGATATTAATGCATGTATTTGCGTGTAAGCATTTCTTATATTTAACATAGATTTGGAAGGGTTGAAGAAGGGATTGAAATGTTTCAACTCAAGCTGAAGCATATTGAAGAAGGTATAGCTTTCAGTGGAATGATCTGAAGGGAAGAAGGTTCAAATAATTGTCGAACAGGAAATTTCAAGGTGGATGTAGAAAATGGCTCTACCTTTGGAAGGGAAGAAGGTTCAAATAATTTGGAAGTTTTTCCATTCTCTGAACTTGGCTCATTAGGCTTATCTGATAAAAATCTAGGCATAAGCCCAACTTATGCATTTAAGCATAGAAACAAAGTAGTCTTTAAGAACTCTACCTTTAATCTCAGCTTGGCTAAAGAAGTGAAAGTGTGAAACTGACTTCATAATTATATAATTGCTCATATAATTTACTTGATAATTATGTGACTATTGTAGCTTTAAGTCATAAAAGAAAATGCATTTAGTAAATATAATTTTAGTGCTTTTAAGACCAAAATTTGAACTTTTCTTTTGTTTGAAATGAAAACTAAAAACAGGGTAATTACTGGCCGAATGTTTTGTTTTAACTTGTAAATATCATGGCCTTTGAGTACTTCTCTATGTATCTGACCATTTTGTGTAAATAATGGTTATTGACTGTGGAGATTGATTTGTATAAAGAATAAAAATGGGCTATGATGCCTAGTTCATGAAGTAAAGTAATCTATTGGACCCGTCCAAAGTAGGGAAAAATATATCTTGTAGAGACGAAACATATACACAATACATGGGCAAAGTCAACCCAAGGGAAATGTACTTCTTAGATCTTTATTTATTTTATTATTGTCTCGTGTTCTTTTTATTTGTTGTTTTTTTTATATAACCTGTGATATTTTGTTCTTGGGTGATAACATGTTGGTTATTTGTGTTTATTTATTTATTTTTTTAATGCATGACACAAATCTAAGAATCGGGTTGAAACCCTAGATATGTACATGGACATAATGGTGCGTGCGCATCCATTTTGCTGCATACGAATTTTTGGGCGGAACCTAGATTCCAGTTTTATTTTTATTTTTTGTCATTTACTTGTTTTATTTTACAGATGTGGTATAGTTTTATTTCTTTTTTCATGTAAAGTTTTTGTTTCTTTTTTCATGTAGCTTAATTTGCTTTTTGTATGTATATATATCCTTATTTGGTTTCTTTTCTTTTTAGTTAATAAATACAAAAGAAACGAAAAAATTAATTTCATTTCAAATAAGTGGCTTAGAATTTCATTTTAATTTGATTAGGATCTGTCACAACTTTTGATTAACTTTTCTCTAGCATGTTACTTGAATTCATTGATGTACAATAGATTAGAGTTTATTGCGTGTGTGAGATATTGCATATTTTGGTGCTTAGGGCTATTTCCTCCTAAAGTGTCTTTTAGAATCAAATGGGTAAGGATTTGAATAGACAAGGAAATTAGTGAGGTTGTGAGCTATTCTATGCTGTTTGGAAAAGGGTTGGGATGTGGAGTGATTGTGATACTTGATGTGTGTTTGGGTACATTTCTTTACACCTAATATTATTTAAATAACACCTATTTATTTTCTTTTTTAAATGTCACAAACAAATTATTGGGCATGCCTAGATATTTTCTTTGACTATCACTATGCCAGCCCATAGCCTTTTTCCTTTCTATCACAAAATTGGGCTACAAATGCAAAACACTATAGGACCTCATATTTTCTCGTAAATCCCGAATTATTTATTGAGTGAGATAAAATCTAATCCTTTCTAAAGCCCAAGAATTTTATACTTAGCAAATATTCGAAAAAACCCATGATCCAAATTCATGGCAATACTATTTTTTTTCCAAATGGGATTCAACCCCATGATCAAAGCCCACGATCCAAACCCATGGCAAATTACTCGTCAAGAAGCCCAATTCCCACTGGCAATATCAAAAGCCCAATTTTTATTGGCAATATCAAAAGTCCAGTTCCCACTGGCAATATCAAAAGACCAGTCCCCACTGGCAATATCAAAAGCCCAGCTCTCACTGGCAACATCCAAAGCCCAATTTTCATTGGCACTATTTTCTCAAAAAAGCCCAAGATTATTAATGCTTGGCAAAGAAAAAATATCATGGCATAATATTACCATGGCGAAAACCATGACAATCGTCTTATAAAAGCTCATTGGGAGTTATCTTGAAGATTATGTTCTCATATTATAAACCCATGAAATACATGGTCATCATTTGCATCACAACATCCATAATATATACCTTCAACACACATGGTAAATATTCAAACCCACAAGCTCATCATTTGAATTATGATGCGATTATTAGAAGCCATGAACATTATTTACAATATGGAATTCATCATAGTAAATGTTATTTACAAAGGTATTTTGAAACTTATCCTATTGTTTCAAACATTACAACTAATTGCCCAAAGGCCCATTGCAAGTATCTATGAAAAACCCAAAGAATATTTGCTAATAAAAGTCCATGAGGAATGAAAAACCCATGGCAAACATGTGTTATTGAGGTCCATTTTTGTAGGATGCACACAACTTGGCCCAAAGGAACCAGCCCATATGAGCAAGTCCAATCCAAATGACCCCAGCAAAAGATAGAGGATTGAAAGTGGACAAACCAGCCCTTGTTCATCCCTAACCAAAGTACAGCTAGAGGCCCCTACAAGAGAACCAAGTCTTTGAGGATGAACTAGGGGCTGTCCCATCAGCTTTCTGTCATCCTCTACCTGATGTGAACAGTGCCCGAGGGATGTGACATCAGCTGAAGTCTAGGGGATGATGGAACTCCATCATCTTCCTTAAGGCTGTACCTCTAGCAGAAAGGGAGCTGAAACCAAGTTATCCAAACCTCAACAAATTGATGCTATAAATGTAAAAAACGCTCAAGACATGATTCATGTGCCAAGCCCATGAATCCTAAAGGGGAAAAAATTGGGAACATGTGGTTTGGAGGGCATAAAGGGATCTCCAGCGGAACCCCTTGAAGCGGACTTAGAGTTGGACACTTGGCTTGGGGTGTTGAATCCTACTTCTTAGGGGTCTAAATCTCAGTTGCAGCATTAGGATTCGTTCTTAATACATGCCTTAATCCCATTGGTTAAGCTCAGCCCTAGAAATCCTGGAATTTAATGCAAAACACTCCAAAATCCCATCATGTGTCATATATTACCCAAAGAAGCAAGGCAGCCCCTAAAGTAAATCTCCTACTTCTGGCCAAATCCTAGGAAGATTAACCTTGATTCACTGCCTCTGATCAGTCCTACGTTTTTTGGATTCTTGTTAATTAATGCTTCTTTAAAACTCCATTATAAAAAAATAAGCACCTCAGCCCACAAAAAAACAGCTACTCCATCTGAAACTCTTGATTTGTTTGCCATTTTTGCTTGTGGTTTAGCTTTCCTTAAGCTCACCACTCATTCCCTTTAGCCCACACTCATCTAACCTCAGATATTCTTCTCTCCTTTACACAATCACAGCTCATAAATGTCCCCCAATTAGTCACAAACAGCCCACTACTCACTAAATCCTTAATCTTAGTATTAAACCCATCCCACTCACTCAAAACAGCCCACATTACCTCATTCATGCCTTATACACACATACTTACCAAAATCTTAGTTTAATACTTGCTGCACTGAGCTGGGATCTCTCTCTCCCTTCACACCATGCCAATTAATCCCTTTATTTTTCCCATGGAACCTTTAATTTTTACTTTTTGTTTTACTATTAAAGGATATAATGTATTTGTAACAATCGAATTCTTCCCTCACATTGATGTAATGATGGCCGAAAGTACAATGAGTTCCCCTGACCGAGACACACAAGGACCCCCAGGATTGAACACCTTCCTAAATTTATTTAATTATTGATTACTGGACTGTGTAATTTCACCCTTACCGTTGGGCAATTTACCTTCCTAGACTTAAGTGTAATTTCACCCTTATCGCTGTAGAATTTATTTTCCCTGGTACTATCAGAATAGGACCACTAATGTATTAATTAAGTATTGTAAAGTATTTTCATTGGGCTTTTGTTGCTGTTTTGTCAAGTGCAGCCTTTGTTTCTTGCTTAGATAGGCTTGTCATCACACCGGAAGCCTTTGGGTACCGTCTCAAGAGCCCATAGTCGAGTTTCAGCTTGGCTTCCCAACATCTTATTCAGAAGCATCAATTTCTCCCTTAACAGTGTGGTAAAAGGCCCATGTCCCTTAAGAATGGTAACCATTGGGCTTGGAGTTCTCCTCTCCATTATTTGATAGGCCCACTTGAATTAGTTCTCTTGCCACACGTACGTGTTAGTGAACTAGCCCACTAGAGCATCATGCATCTTCATTTTATTTTCACGTCTAAGCCAAACACCACTGGAATGCATTTTTGTACTTGTTGAATTTGCTCATGCAACAATTCATCCACATTTGGCATTGCAATTATACACTAAAGTCTTTTTGTATAATCAATGAGACCACATTTTTTACATAGATTGAAGCAGATTATTTCATACGTACCTTGCATGACGCTCATATACACCTTCCAACTTGAATTCTCTTTTTTATTCTTATCCAATTTGGATTTGTAGGATAAGCCCGAGTAGAGCTTATATTCTTTTTGCATGGTCTTTCACCGCTCTAATTTTCAAACATATTGTTGGCAATTTGACCTTATGTGTTAGGTCCCAAATAATATCATCAACAATATTAGCAATTTAAAATAACAATCACACACAAGAACACAAAATTTACGTGAAAAACCCTTTCTATTTGAAGGAAAAAACCACGGGACAAACTCTAAATAATTTCACTATTATCAAATCAATTACAATAATTTTTGTGTATGTCTCACGCCTAAAAAAAAATTCTCTCTTGTTTTCTTTACTCTCGCACACACTAATTATCTTTCTCAAAGGCGGCAACACTTTACTCTATCCTTTTTATTTTCTTCTCCACGCACAGCTCTAAGTGGCTCCCTCTTGGCTGCTCTCTTTTTTTCTCTTGTGCGGCACCTTTTTCTTTTTTCTTCATTATATAGCACACAAAACCTAATAATCCTTATTTATATATAACCCTGCCGCCACACCATCCTTGTAGCACACAAGCACTATTTAAATAGAGAAAGGTTTTGATTTGGAAGAGAGCTTGCAAAAGAGGGATAGCTTAATTATATTAAATTTTCTGTGAGTTTGGTGTGAAGGATTTGGGGGTGGTGGTGCAGGTTTTATTGCTGGGAAATTGCCCACTTGAGGAAGGAATTGTTGAATGCTAGGATTAAAAAAATTTACATAAATTTTGCCATAATTAGCTACATAGGTCTACCACTCACAAATCACAACTTACCACTTAGTAAAAGTCGTGTAAATTTTTGTGGCCTAGCATTGATATTGAATTCCGTCTCCTTTGGATCTTGAATCACGCGGTCTCTAAAACAAACAAAAAGGCTACAAAGTGAAAGACATGATTAATCTCCCACTCTACACGATTATTCTTATTCTTAATTTAAATGTAAAAACTAAAAAGTGGAAGACAACCATGTTAAGGACTAAGATGGGGTTTGGAATACAGCTGGCACATGCTGCTCAAATTAGCAATGAGCAATATTGCAAGACTCGTAGTCTCATACCCACTATGTAAATTTAAAACATAATAATGATGGAAATTTATATTGTAGTTGGCGTTTAATGGGTTTGGGATTGTTGTTATTATTATTATTTAATAGAAAATCCAGCAATCGAATTAGTTTTATGATCTAAAACCAACCCGCGAACTTCTTTTTTGAGAATCAGCTGGTCGAAATTTCATTACTTGGAAACTATGAAATATCATTCAATCGTGTTGGTTTTAGATTTCGTTGGGTTCAAGTGATTAAATGATAATTCAATATGTGGAAGAAGAATATGCAAGTGACATGAAGAGCATGTGTATAATAGCTTGAATTGCATGTTCGATAATCTAAGAGAAATACTTTATCAATAATCTTTTTACAATAATTTCACAACAAATTCTAAGTACTAAGTTGTTACTAGTAAGAAAAAAAAAGTAATGTCAATAGTAGGTCAAGATTAAAACCAATAATAGCTTATAATTTAGGCTTCGCTGTGAAAATATTATAATATAACATTTTTCTAATTCTAAACCTTTATTTAAGGTATTAGAAAGTGACATGAGTAATGAGACAGGAAGAGAGAAAAATAAAGAAAGAGGGAGAAGATAGATTCAAAAGAGAGAGTCAATGAAAGAAAAAAGGGGGATAAAAAGAAGAAGAAGAAGAAGAAGAAGAAGAGAGAAAATGATGTGATGTGACAAAGAAGAGAGTGAGGAAAAGAGAAGAAGAAAGCAAGCGTACAAATCTCCAACCATTCTCACGCGCTTTTTCCCAGAATGTAATGAAGACAATTTGATAATATTAAAGGATTGCGTAATTGGACGCAAGTGGTGGAGGTGGGACTCGTTTCCTTGCTAGACATGGGAAAAAGGTCGAGTCAAGTCGGATTAATCGAATTTGGGTAAAAAAATAGGTTATTTTAAACAGGTTAAAAATGAGTTGGGTCGAGTCGGATTAGGATTAACCCATATTTTTTACATTTAAAATTTGGTAAGTTTTGCAACAAATTACTTGGTATAAAAAAAAAAAAGTATTAAGTGCATGAATAACTTACCAATTAAAAAAAAATTATTGTTATTATTTCGTGACTGATAAATTGAATGATTTGAAGTGTGGGCAGAAACTAAAAATTCTTGTGCTTGAGTGAACATTATTTTAAAAGTGGGTGTGAGGCATTATGATAATTGTACATAAGTGCATTTTATAAAAGAACGTAGGTGAAAATCCTGATTAATGAAGTTATACAATTACAGTTGTGTTGATACTATTGAAATAAGAAAAGTGGTCCAGTTTTATTGTTTGTATGATTGCTCATATCTTGATTAGATGCATGCAACGGCTTGATTATGAGGTACTTTATGTTCAGTTTGTCAATAAATCTTATAATCTGGATCCTGGTAGCAGCTTTTAGGATTGTATAATGTAAACAAGATGACATATTTTTGTAATAGGAAATATGATACTTTCTTAACACATTGTCTCTTTCTTTCTTCTTATTTTTTCCATGGAATGAAAACTATAAGTATGGTCAATGAGGCTGTCCTTTTATGCATTGGTTTCTAGTTAACTAGACCTAGCAAAATTATCTTATAAAAAAAAAAAAAAGACCTAGCAAAATTATATTCTCTCTATTTGTGCATTGTGCTACTGAAAAGCCACAAACAAATCTGACTCAACTTGGGGAAAATGGGTTTGGTAACATGTCAACCCGTTTTACTCCAGGTAAAAAATTTCAGGTTCGAGTTGGGTCCAATTTTGTCACGTCTAAACTTTTAGTGCTTTTGAGTTTTGAGGGTTTGTGGGTGTGTGTGTGTCCTCTATTAAATTATATTACTTCTTGTTGTTGGATATCTCGTTTGTACACAAGAATTAGACCATTGTCTCAGCAATAATGATACAAGCTAGTATTTGGAATAACTCAATTTCTAGACATTACAACCTAGTTGTATACTTGTATATCAGAAAAATAAATGGATTTATATAAGTTATCTATTTATTTTTATATATTATGTCCCGGCCTTTTTATATGGAAGATATTGGTTCACAGACTCTTTTTTTTTTTTAAATATATTTTCAGAAAACGAGAATTAGATTTTGATAACGAAAAAGTTTTCAATACTACCCAATACCCCTCTCTTTTTCAAATATTTTTATGAATTCATTTTTTTCCTCTTTTTAATTTTTAATTTTTTATGTTCAATCCCAATAGGTGGTTTTTCGAATCGTTTTATTTTGTTTAGTTACTAATTAAAAAAATCCAACTATTGAGTGATTGGTTCTTGCTTCAATTTGTATTGAAAATTTATGACCATCTCGAATTATTTCAAAATGTGTGGAGAGAATAGTGCTTTTGAGTTTTGTTTGTGTGACATTGCACTTTCTGTGTCTCAAGCTCACCGGATTTGATAGTCTTCAAACTGTAAAAAAGAAGAATGGCTGAACTACACTTTAAAGAATGAATTTAAATTAAATCATATAATTCTTTTACACAATAAATATAATAGGATTGGAACCTACAACACAGGCTTAAATCCTATAATTTTAAAACATAATAGTCATAGGATTTTTTTTCTTAGTATAGATATTGAGGTTAGTCGTTATTATTATTATTATTATTATTTTCGACATCGTATTATTGGTGTACTAGTACTTTTTTGGCTACCCATTTGGTTACAAACTTGTTAGAGTTAAAAACTTTTACAACATATTGATGTGATAAGGTAAGAGATTTACAATTCAGTGTTGTTGTCCAATTCTCCCATGTAAGAGCATCTAAATTGATGGAGCCATAAATTTAGCAATATGGCTCCATAAAGAGCTACTTTATCTATTTTATCTTCTCACTTTACAATACACTCAACATCAATGATTTATATTTTTAGTTATTTGATTAAAATAATATAAAAAATTTATTAAAAAGCAGTGTGAACACAACCAAAAGAGAATTTTTATCAAAAAGCAGTGTGAACACAACAATTTAATAATATTTATTTTTTACATATGAGCTACAGTGCATAGCTTGTTGGGTTTTGTGGAGCCTAGTTGTGTTTGATCCGGATGACGACCCAACCCAAAATGATGTTGCGTGGTTTTTAATGAGAGATTTTCTGAGGCTTAGTCTATGGAGTAGAGGCTTGGGCCGATAGACCTAAGTCGTAGCCCATTTTGTAGCCCATTGTGAATCCTATACGCAGGATATAGAAACTGTTGTTTTGGTGATTAGGGTTTCTTGATGTAGTTTATGAGAGAGAGAGAAAACTGTACTGCCGCACTTTGTATTTTTTCCTAATAATAGTGAAATTCCTGCAACTCCGTGGACGTATGCAAATTGCCGAACCATGTAAATGTTGTCTTGTGCGTGTGATTATTATTTTTTTCTTTAGCGTGTGTTTTCTCTATTTTGTTTCTCACAGGTTTGAGAATTTCGTTTTAATTCACTACATAGCCAAAAGTAGTTGTGCACTGTAGCTGTAGAACCAAAAATATGGCTTTTGCTCCACTAATGTAGCCACATTTTGGTATTTGGTGGTACTAAAAATAGTAATTTAGCTTTTTAGTACCACCGATACTAGTGCTCTAAGAGAACTAGCTTGTAACCCCATGCATATGCATGAATACGTTTAAGGATATACAATAAGATGCATAATATAATTCATATATATCTGTATATATTAAGAGGATTCAGAAAGTTAGTTATTGTTTTTATTCCTGTCAAAAATACCCTTAAATTAATTAACCAACAACTTAAAAATGGGGTTAAAATAGTAAATTGGAAAAAGAAAGTTAGTTATTACTTTTTTTATTATCAAAAATACCCCTACCTAAAACTTAAAAATAGGGTTAAAATAGTAAATTGACAAAAATAATAAATTCCTACTACGTTGAAATGCCTTCCTGCTTCTAATAAACTCCTACTTTTACGTTGATTTAAATTCCTACTTCTACTCACTAAGTCCCTACAAAATAGGATTACTCTTTTGTTAGTTTTAAAACTCCTTCAATCTACAAAACTCAACCCACATATTCATTTTTTACTTCATCACGATATATTTGTTTCTTCTGTTCTCATTTTTTTTTCAATTTTTTTTTAAAAAAATTTCATTACACCCTTAGGTTTTTTTTTTTTTTTTTTTTGGTGATTGGAAAAAGTAGAAATCCCAAATTATAATAAATGTAAATTATTAATCTTTACCCAAAAAATAGAAGAGCCTCTGAGCACGCGCATGAGCGCGTGCTTAGAGGTTAGTTGACAATTAAGAGGATTCAGAAAGTTATTGACAATTAAGAGGATTCAGAAAGTTATTGACAATTAAGAGGATTCAGAAAGTTAGTTATTGCTTTTTTTACTGTCAAAAATACCCTTAAATTAATTAACCAATAATTTAAAAATGGGGTTAAAATAGTAAATTGACAAAAGAAAGTTAGTTATTGCTTTTTTTTATAGTAAAAAATACCCCTACTTAAAACTTAAAAATAGGGTTAAAATAGTAAATTGACAAAAATAATAAATTTCTACTTCTACGTTGAAATGTCTTTCTACTTTTACTCAATAGCTTAAAAAACTCCCCACGTATTTATCTTCTCCACATTTTTCTGAATAGAATTTCTCATAAAAAAGAAATGTGTACAATAAAACTTCCCCACTTTTCTTCTCAAAAAAAGAACTTCCCACTACTCACGTTTGAAAGAAAATAACTACCCCTCCAATACAATAAGGAAAAACCTATCCCACATTAAAAAAAAAAAGGATTATTGTAGGGCAAAAGGATTATTGGATAAACACGCAAAAGCTTCTAATTGAAAAATAAATCTTATTCTCTTTGAAAAAAAAATCCTATCTATTTTTTCAAATTGTGTTGAAAAAAAAATTATAATACTAAATTTCAAAAAAATAAAGAGCCTCATCTCACGCGCGAAGCGCGTGTGATGAGGCTAGTATATATAATTTAAATACTATTGATAGTCATATTTATATTTTATTAACTCTTTAAAAAAATTTATAAGGATATTAATAGGTATAAAATGTAAATTATCCATGTTTTTTTTTTTTAAAATTATTGTGAAACACTTTTTTTTTTTTTAAGAATTCATTTATTTTAAACTCTTTGGTTTTTGTACTTAATAACTTACTTGGATGAATATTTATGATGTGGTCCCACATTTGATTCTAAAATTAAGAAAAAAAACTTTTTGAGAATAAATATTTTAGGACATATGGCGCAAAATTGAAACTCTAATTTGGAATTCTAATTTAAGTTTTTCTCAGCTTTACCTATTATTATATATATAGATTTGGATTTAAATTCCACTGCCCAACTTGTTGTGTAAGCGGAAAAATTGAAAAAAATGTTGAATTGACAAATTGTAATTTGTACAATATTTCTTACATATAGCTCCACCATTAATTAATACCAATTAGTGTGTAGCCTCGTGCATATGCACATGTACAATTTAAAAAAAAAAAATCACAATTATACTGTTCAAATTATACTTTTTCTTAGAAGAGGTTTAAATTATATATGGTATTAGCGTACTCTTTTTTTAAATCATACATTTCCAAATGGGACATGTGGCGAAAAATTGGACTCCAATTGAAATATAATTTAGAATCTAATTGGATTTAGACTCCTCGATTTTTACACTAAAAAATTCACTTGGCACAAAATTAAAAATTAAATTGGACATGTGACACAAAATTGAAAATCCAATTAAAATCTAATTGGAGTTTCTCTGAGCTTTGCCTATTAATATATATATTATACATCAATTACAACATGTTACCAAAAAAATGGTGATTTTTTTTTTTAAAAATTTTTTCACTAAAGTTATTATTTTATTATATTGTAAAAATTATTTGATTAATAATGATGATCTACACATGGAAACAAGGAGGTAATTTTACTGTGTATATATAAATATAAATATCGTGGCATTAAATTAAGTACATGCTACAGTAAATGGAATTCCAAACAATGCATAATTGTATAAAACACATTGAATGAAGTAAGGCAATTACTGAATTTAAAATTTATAAAAAGATAATCATGAGAGGTAATCACACTTTAATTATTTGTAGTTTAAAATGTTACACTTTAACTGCGTGAGGTTTAATTCAATTCCTAAATAAAAATGATCCCAAGGTTAAGAAAAATTGCATTTTTTTTTTTAAAACAGAAAAATTGCATGTTTAAATCATTGTTTTTAAAGAAGTGAACTCAAAAAACAATATAAAAAAACCTCATTACGTACGCTATGAATAAATTGAATTCATAAATCTATATATATATATATATATATTAAAAGCCAAAACTTAGAAAAAATCAAATTAGAATCTAAATTAAATTATGGAAGTGTGAAAATTGTAGTAAATAAATTGTAGAATTTATTAGAGAGATTGGAGAAATGGTCTTTCACATGTGTAGATCATCATTATGGTTTTTTTACACATGCTTAATTATTATTATATTGTAGAATTTACATGTGTAGAATTTATTATATTGTAAAATTTTTTACATGTGTAGAATTTTCTTTTTAATTTATTTTTTCTTCACTTAATTTTTATTTGATTAAAAATAAAAATTAATGCTTTTTTTGGGCATAGATTTTTTTTTTTGTTCCTTGTTAGGGTTATTATTTAAAAAGTAAATTAATTTCTTATATGTTTTTGTTATGGTTGCACCTTTGTAATTTCACTGATGACACGATGTATTTCACTTTTATTATTCTTATAATTAGTGGTGATTGTATTTAAATATATATATCACAAACCTTTTTTTTCGGGATTTTATGTAATGGATGTCAATTACAATGTATGTCAGCCTTTATGGGTACAATTTATTTATTAAAAATCATTACCTTTTTGTTACTATAATATCATCCTAATAAAGTGCATGTGCATTATACATTTTTTTTTTCAAATTAAACGCAGTTTCATTTAGTATAACTTCTTTTCAATAAAAAATTAAGCATAATATCTAACACGTTTTTTTTTTTTTTTTTTAATTTTTTTTTCAGCAAATGTTTTCTATCGTAATACATTTTGGAAAATGCATTCTGTTGGAATGCTTTCTAATAGAATTCATTCTCGCAGTAGAGTTAACAAACACAACCGTAATGAACTGGCTCTAAATCATTTATCTCTCATGCATGCATGTTCCAACAATAGTTCAAGAAAATCCATGAAAAGTCCTATATAAGAACAATGAGCAAACACATGTGTTGTGCAAATAGTACCATAATATTCAAACCAATAATAATACACAAAAAAAAGAAAAAAAAGAATACATCAAGTAGCATGCACACACACAAAACCACATGAGTTTACGTGAGAAGAACAAAAACCACATTGGTAGAAGTAATAAAAAGAGACGTATCAATTAAAAACGTAACAGATTGTATGATTTTAGAAAAAAATAAAATATAGAAAATAAATATATGTGGACGACCTTAATTAATTTTTTGAGAATTCATAACCAATTCCAAAATTTTAAAACTAAGATTTTGTTGTTGTTGTGATAATATACCTATATTTAGGGTTAGTGATGAGTATAAAATTTTCAAAATAACATAGAGAGAGGATGCAATAGTGGTGCGTACAAACCCTAAATACACCATACCATATATATTTCTTAATTTAGAAATACTACAGCTCTATATTCTACTTCCCGCAGCAAGAGAATGTTGGGCTTTGTGGAGCCTAGTTGCGTTTGATTCGGATGATGACCTAATCCGAAATAATGTTGCGTGATTTTTAATGAGAGATTTTCTGAGGCTTAGAAAATGCAGGATATAGAAAACGCAGCTTTGGTGATTAGGGTTTTGTCGATGTAGTTTTTTGAGAGAGAGAAAAAAAACTGTACTACCGCACTTATATATTTTTTTTCTGATAATAGTGAAATTCCTGCAACTCCATGAACGTAGGCAAATTGCCGAATCACGTAAATACTGTCTTGGCGTATGATTATTTTTTCTTTAGCGTATGTTTTCTCTATTTTTTGTTTCTCATAGGTTGGGAATTTCATGTTAATTCCCTTAGGAGAAAGCGCCACAGTCAAAGTCCAGAGAAAAAAAGTCTTCTAGTTTGCAACTTGTTTTCAGACTTGCATGACCGACAAACTAAAATAAAGTCTGAAACCGAGTGAGAAATAGGATTACAAAGTGGAACAATAATTGACAAGTCTAGTCCGCTAGTTGTAGCCGACGTTACCATATAATTCTAGCTAAATCAACTACATATTGTAAAAATTGAAAAACCTTGAAATTTTTTTTTTTCAATTTAAAGACTTTTACGGGTTAAATGTTAAGATTAAATGTCCGTTTCCATATGCATATTTGGCTTTTTTTTAAATATTATTTTTTTGTCAAAATTGAGCTAAAATATACTTATACTTAAAAAATTAAGATTTTAAAGAAGCAGCATTATATAGACAAAATGAATTAAATGCTAAACGAAAAAACTCATGAAAAAAAAAAAAAAAAAAAACTCATGACAAATGGATAGGACAAAAAAGAAATGTTGAAAGCTAAACGAAAAAAAGTGACATGATTTTTCTAGATCACATATGTTAGCTTTTCGTAGATTTTCTAATTTAAAGGAATCTCTTTCATGTGTTACTGATGGGACGTAGACATGTAGTCCACCATTGAAGGTTGAAAAACACAAACAAAACAAAAAAAAATTATTGAATGTTAATGGCCCTACTCTTTAGAATGAAGGGTCCCTTTAAAATTTATCAATAATATGATGATATTCTATATACGGTAAATCAGATATTCTGCACTTTGCAAGAAGAGTTCGTGAAGTACAAGTCAGCGGAGCAGAGATGATGATGGCAAGGCTTCTTCCTTACATTATTAGGTTTATAGTGTTCTTGTTAGTTATGTGCATGGCAGCACAAGCAGGGCCAGGGCATACTCTTCGTGATGAAGGTGAGGACTTCGTTAATTTCCTCTGCTTTCTATATAAATATATATAAATATATATATATATATATAATTCTGTATATTTCTACTTCATAACTTCAAATTCATTCAAACTGGTGGAAATGGACATCTATGCATTCAGAAGTGTATTGAAGTACTTGAAGGAGAAATATACAAAATAATTTTTAACTCGAAGGAAAAAAAAAATCTTATATATAACCTTAGAATTGTGACATATTGTCACAGTATCTCCTAACCAATGTGTCAAATTTTATATGTTGATTTTTCTTTTCAAGAAAAAAAAAAAAAACCTAAAGTAATTCTTTTACAATGCTATATATATTTTTAAGGTCTTTTGCAATTAACTCACCTTTTGATAATTCAAAATGAAATATAAAAGAGGGAGAGAATAAATATTGATACTTTTTAAGTTAATTAAAAATAAAAAGTAAAAATACATTATCTTTTTAAAAAATCAAGGCCTACATAAAACATTTTTAAACTTTCAAGTATATGATCATATTTCTAGTACTTTTAAGTTAATTTATTTTTTAATTTTAATTTTAAGTATTTGGATAAGTTGTTTAAATTTAAATGTCTTATATTTAGATTAATCCTTTTAACTTCATATATTAATGATTATATATTGATTATTTTTATTTTTATTGGTTACTTGTTTAAAATATATGTTTATAATCAGCTTAAATTATGAATAACTAGCTTAAGCATAGCAATAATTATACTAACTCTATTACTAGGCTTGAAAAAATAAATCTAAGGCCAAAAAAAGAAAAAGAAAATTTAATTAAGTTTGATTTATCATGTAGTGAAAGCCCTTGGTGAAATAGCTACACAATTGGGAAAGAAAGATTGGAATGTCAATGTGGACCCATGCATAAATGAGTCAAGTTGGTTAACGCCTTCATCAAAATTGGATTCAAGGCCACTGTACAACAATTCTCTCATCTGTAATTGCTCATATCCTAATAGTGTATGCCACGTCGTCGGATTGTACGTAAACTTTCATTTTGCTACCACAATGATAGATTAATTATTTATTTTGGATGAATTAAATTTTTTTTTTAAGGTGAAAATAGAAGAAGTTTTATTTATTTAGTCATCAAATTACAAAATTGGCACCATTATTGGATGCCTAGTTTCAAAAGATTTTAGAGAGCACTAGATCTCTGGGAGTGCTTATTTGCAAAAGATCCTATATAAGGGTTTGATACAAAAGATGGACACTGCATGCATTCTTGAAGTCTGCTTCTTTACTTCGTTCCTCTCTGACTAGACCATCTGTAACACTATTAACTTCATGGTAGATGAATTAGATTTGTTAATCAACCAAAAGAGCAAACTTCATAGTGCGTATATATACTTGACATTCAAAAATTAAACATAATTTATTAATTGATATTTTGAAAGTTATATAGGCAAGAACTTTTATTTGACAATCGCAATTGTTTAAGACCGTCTATGAAGACTTTATTTTTCCCTTGATTTGATAGTTATAACTTAATGGGGCAGGGGAATTTGAACCTTGATTTTTTTTTTTTTTTTTTTTTATTGAGAACATCAAAAGAGAAAAACTGGTTGAGCTATAAGGCTCTTAACATTTACAAGAACTCTTGAGAGCATATTTTTGTTTCACTTATTAAGTGATAAACCTTGGATGTATAGGGTACTTTCTCCTTCAACAATTTCATACTCCTTGTACTCTTCAAGGATGCCATGTCTTATCCATTGACATCTTTGACATTTCATCTTCAACTGAAATGCTATCACCTTCAACTTAAGATAGCTTCCTCCACCCTCTATAAGTTTCAGGGGAGATATTAATATATTCCATATGTTATTTAGCACATTTCAATATCTTTAATATTAGTTTTCATTTGTAGGTATCAAGAGTCTTATATAGTTCAATTGGCATTAACAACTCTTGGCATTTTCAACTGAGCTCATTTAGGGTTTCAAACTGTATAGATACATGGAGGTTTTATAATTTTTTTTATCTCTTTCTCTCTCTCACTCTCTCTCTCTCTCAACAATTCAAATTACATGTAAATATTCTTCTATAATATCCTTGTCACACAGGTTCTTTGAAGCACAGGATCTTGCCGGTGTGCTTCCGCGAGCTCTGGTGAAGCTACCTTACCTGAAGTCCCTGTAAGAAGAGTAACCATTATTTGTTTTACTAACTATAGCTTCCGAAATTGATTTAAGCATCTAATTCCACCATTTCCACTTGATTGTAGTAATCTCGGTCGTAACTACCTTAGTGGTAACATACCCAGCGAATGGGCTTTTATACAGTTGGAATCTCTGTAAGTGACTTCTCAGCTTGTGTCCAAGATTAGCTATAAATTCTCATTCTTATTGAATTAATTGAATTTGCTTCAGGTCCATCAGTGTGAACAATTTATCAGGACCAATTCCAAGCTTCTTGGGAAAAATTACCACACTTAAACATTTGTATGCTCTTATTGTATCTTTCTTTCTCTCCTATCATATAGATAGTAAAAATATGGCTTTAATATTTAAGAATATATTATATACTCAGGAGCCTACAGAGCAATATGTTTTCTGGAATGGTTCCCCATGAGTTTGGAAATTTGGTTAATTTGGAGCATCTGTGAGTATTTCTTTACTTTTTCAAATAAAATTTGATTATTCATTTCTAAATTTTCATCAATTTGCTTAATCCTTAACACATGAAATGATTTCAACTTTCCTCTTGACAACCGCAGCATTCTTAGTGCTAACAATCTCACAGGAAAGTTGCCAGTTACTCTTACTAATCTGATCAAATTAACGGATCTGTAAGTGGTTGTAACCTTTTTTGTAGTTGAAAATATTTTTAGTCGGCAAAAATATCTTTTTGGTTCTTATATTTAAGGGTTATTTTCAATTTGGTCCTCATTTTAATTTTTGGCGGTTATTTTGATCCTATTTTGAAATTGTTGTCACTTTGGTCCTTCTCGTTAGTTTAGTAATAATAGAAGACTCTATCGAGACCAATGAAATACTGATTGAAGGTTAGTGGAGCACAAAGTAGAACATAAAATATATTTTTGTGTTCCATTTTATGGGTTTATCCTCCACCAATTACAATTTGAAACATACTCTTTTCTCTTTTCTTATAAAATACTCTATGTTTAAAATGGAGGGAAAAAATCAAACATATAGCATACAATGATTGGTTAAACATAAAGTGGAACATAGGATTTTTGTATTCCTAACTGAACACACTCATGACAAATAAAAAATAATAATAATTACTTAATTGCTATTAAAAAAATTGTGTCAGCATCTCAATAAATAAAAAATCTAAATCAGTAAAAATAAAATAAAATGAAATGATTATTTTTTAAGAGAAAAAAAAAAGATTTTGAAAAAACACTAAAGTTTTCTTTTTTATTTCCTTTCACTTTCTTTCTTGCTAACCAAACACAGCAACAAACCCAAAGAAATTGATAAGCCGCCACTGAACTCATTGAATTGGTAGAAAGCACCACCGCTTCATTGTTTTCTTTTTTACGTGTAGTAATACAATGTTGGAAAGTATATTTTCATGGACAAAATTTGACTACAAACTTGGTTGAAGTTTTAGACTTCAAACTACTCTAAAAAGCTGGAGCTTTAGGCTTCAAGAGTTTCAAATCTAAAAGACCAAAACAACTGTTTTATATATATATATATATATATATATATATATATATATATGTATATATGAGGTCCAAATTGAAAATAGACCCTAAATATGAGGATAAAAAAATATTTTTGCATTTTTTGGTTTTACTTGAAAAATAATTTTAGTCCTTCTGGTGATTGCAACATTCTTATTACTGTTTGTATTTTGTTCAATGTTGTTTACATTTTGGGACACATATGCAGTAGAATTAGCAGTAACAACTTTATTGGAAGAATGCCCGACTTTTTCCAAAGTTGGAAACAGCTTCAGAGACTGTATGTGCTTTCTCTTTCATTTTTGATCTAAATCTCTTTAAAGTAAAGCTTTCAGGTGTGATCTAAATCCATTTGAATTGTGCTGTTAACAGAGAGATCCAAGCTACTGGTTTTGAGGGGCCAATTCCTTCTAGCATTTCTATCCTGAGTAATTTAACAGAGCTGTGAGTTCTGCCATTTAAGTTAACGTACAGTTCTTGAAAAAAGAGTTAACAGTTCATGAGATGCACAATCTCTAGGATACGTTCATGCCATATAATTTTTAAATTAGTATTTTTTTTTTTTTCGAGTTTTGCTGAAGATCACTAACACTTATTGATGGTGCAACTTTATGTAGAAGGATCAGTGACTTAGTGGGAGAGGGTTCAAAATTTCCAAACTTAAGTAGCATGAAAGGCATGAAAAGATTGTAAGTCATTATTTTGTTGAAAAATGCTATGGATTGGAATGCTAACAAAATTTACAGCAGTTTTGCTAACAAGAAGTTTATTTACATTGCAGGATGTTGAAGGGCTGTAATATCTCTGGACCAATTCCAACATATATATCAGACATGACACAACTTTTAACTTTGTAGTGCTCCTGTTTTTTTTTTTTTTTTTTTTTTTTTTTTTTTTTTCTTCTTAATTTTTTTCTTCACTAACTGGAAAATGAGTGTACTGCAGCCCCCGGATGATTGGACAGACAACGGTCAATCATAAATGAAACCAAAATGAGAAATCCAGCAAATCATAAATCAGTAACAGTGATTAATATATATATATATATATTTATATATATATATATATATATATATAAAAGACAAAACCAGAAATAAAATCCAAAAAAACCCAATAATCAAGTTAAACCCTTAACCTAGAGAGTGTGTATGATGAGTGTATAAGGAGTGTGGGAGAAGAATTTCCATATATATTGTAGATATGTACATATGAAGGTTTGATTTTTTTTTGGAACATAGCAATAATAAATACTACGCTTTAGCTTTGAGATATTTTATAGATATAGAAAGGAATTTAAATTTATATCAAAACATAATTTACATGGCTATAAAATTGAATGTGCCTACCAATTGTTTAAGTAATAAATTATTATAATGTCTATCTTTTATTTCTTTCATTTCATTTTAATTTTGGTTAAGATAACATTATAATTTTGTGATGACTTTTGATCATCATGGCAATTCTCTTATTCCTTAAAATATGAGAAATTTGAATAATAAAAACTTATAAAGTTTAGTTGTATATTAGGCAAATATTACACTATAACATAAGTTAGAAGTATATAGATCACCTCAAAATACTATTAATCAAACATACCAAAAAATAATAGAATGGTATATTTGTAGAGATAAATAAAAAAATAAAAAATACTTGTACAAGTTTATAAAATTTATACAATACTTGAAGCAATTTTTTTTAATTTTATTTTATATATATATTACATCTCTTTATAAAATAGTTATATATTTCCACGCATTGCATGAGATTTCATCTAGTTCACTTATAAAATGTATAGCCAAATTTTGATTATACAATCAAATTATATATATATATATATATATATTTATTTATATATATATATATATATTATTGGGGGCCAGCTAGGGGGCAATGGCCTCTTTGATCTGTAAATGGTTCTGAACTTCTGTCCCTGCTCAAGATATCTACTGCCATTGAATAAACCATAGAAGTACCTTTAAAGTACTAATGAGATATATAATGCCTTTGTGAGTTTGGCAAAGTATTTTCGGCTTATACACTATACAGCATGGAATGCTTACCAAATGTGGCTCGGCAAAGATGAAAGTATCTATTGTAACGCATTCCAGTTTTAGCTGATTCATGGAGTTGTACTAGCAAGTAGATGGTGTAAAGTTTTTTATTTTTATTTTTATTTTTTTTTGAGAATCAAGATGGTGTAAAGTTGCCACATGAAGAATAGAGTCAAGCATACGATACCCCATGTCCTGTACCACCAAATACAAAACAATAAGCCAGACAATTTTTTTGCTCTTTTTTTTACCCCGCAATTATTGAGTTGGTAAGTTATCAATAGTAGGTAATAAAATGGTGACCCGATAAATACGAAAATCGATAACAACTTATCGATTTTCATCAAACACTTAAGCTGTAATTATCCTATGCTAATTCTTTAAGAAAAATTTCATAAATAATTTAGAACTCAGACAGAAACTTACAAAAAGAATCAAAATTTAATGAAAATTTGAATAAAGAAAGTGTACTTTTTGAAAAAACATGGAAGTATTGAACAAAAATGAAGCAGGACATTTCTAGCCTAGTAAGCAAGCATTTTGTGAAGGTATTGAGTTCAGCATTTGATAATGAACTTGTTCCTTAGAATGTGTAATAAAATTCTGCCTAACTCTGTGCTACTGAACTGGATATGGGCTTTGTGCCATGCCATTTCAGAGTGTGAAATGGAAGAAAAGCCCTCAGGTCAATGAGGTCATCGTATTTTGGTACATGGATACTCATCCCTGTATGAGTAGCAAAAAACTTGGTTGGTCCACTTGCAAACAGCTTTTTAGTCTTTTTGGTCAGTTGTTTATAAGATGGAATCAAAGCCTGGTTACATTTATTTGGTTCAAATCATGTGAAACCCCTATTGGGGATGTCTTTTGGTCTATGTGTGCAAGACTCATAATCCGGTCTCAATTTTAAAGTAAACCATTGTTTTTGTAGAGAAAGGCAGATGGTTTAAGCACCAAAACAAGCAGAATAAATCTTGTTGATCTAGCTGGTTCAGCGCAACAAAAAAGTTAACTGGTGCAGCAGGGCTACGTTCCAAGCAAGCTAGAAATATTAATAGATCACTTTAACAGCTTGGGTATGGTCAAATATATATATATATTCTTTCATGTGAAAATGCGTTTTCTGTGCAGTTTACCAATTGGTTAATATTGCTGTATGTACAAACCTGTCAAAAATATCTATGATCAATTAGGTTTAATATGGCATAGCACATGTTTGAGTTCTCTATTTGAAGTCATCATATGATTGATCCATCCACCTTTATAAATATTTCAGTAGTCCTATTGATACAGAATGGGTGAATGGAGTTTGATATTATATTATTTGAATGCTACATTGAATGAGATGAAATGTCAAAGGAATGGAAAATAATGGAGAAGGAAGAATATTAACTTCTAATGATATAATTTTTTGAAAATAAAAATGAAACAGTGTAGAAAGAAAGTAAAGTGTAAGCTAAAAGATGAAGTGAATAGTGCAAAACCTCCTGAATTTTCGGTCAAAATAAATCTTAAAACTAGCTTCTAGTTTGAAATTAGAATCCACTAACTTTGAGAAATACCCAAATTGATCCTGTTGAAATATGAAATTTAAAAGCAAAATGTGGTTACATAAAAAAATGTTCAAGCAATATTTATGAAAGAATTAAAAGTTTTGAACAAGTTTATGGGGGTCCAAAATATATGTCCTCTTAAAAAAAAATGATAAGATGATGAAGGGTTGGACGTGTGGTTAAATAAAATGTCTCTAGCCACACGTACCACTACAAAAAAAAAAAAAAAAAAAAAGATGGAAGGAAAGAAAGTAACGTGGGAATGGTTGGTTGCTTTTGCAACATATCACCTTAAAATAAGGGAATTGACATCACATGAGTCCAAAAAAAAATTATTATTAAAGCAAAATACCACCAAATACAAAACAATAAGCAAGACAACTTTTTTGCTCTTTTTTTTACCCCATAATTATTGAGTTGGTAAGTTATCAATAGTAGGTAATGAAATGGTGACCCGATAAATATGAAAATTGATAACAACTTATCGATTTTCATCGAACACTTAAGCTGCAATTATCCTATGTTAATTCTTTAAGATAAATTTCATAAATCATTTAGAACTCAGACAAAAACTCACAAAAAGAATCAAAATTTAATGAAAATTTGAATAAAGAAAGTGTACTTTTTGAAAAAACATGAAAGTATTAAACAAAAATGGAGCAGGATATTTCTAGCCTAGTAAGCAAGCATTTTGTGAAGTTATTGAGTTCAGCATTTGATAATGAACTTGTTCCTTAGTATGTGTAATAAAATTCTGCCTAACTCTGTGCTACTGAGCTGGATATGGGCTTTGTGCCATGCCATTTCAGAGTGTGAAATGGAAGAAAAGCCCTCAGGTCATCCTATTTTGGTACATGGATACTCATCCCTGTATGAGTAGCAACAAACTTGGTTGGTCCACTTGCAAACAGCTTTTTAGTCTTTTTGGTTAGTTGTTTATAAGATGGAATCAAAGCCTGGTTACATTTATTTGGTTCAAATCATGTGAAACCCCTACTGGGGATGTCTTTTGGTCTATGTGTGCAAGACTCATAATCCGGTCTCAATTTTAAAGTAAACCATTGTTTTTGTAGAGAAAGGCAGATGGTTTAAGCACCAAAACAAGCAGAATAAATCTTGTTGATCTAGCTGGTTCAGAGCAACAAAATGTTAACTGGTGCAGTAGGGCTACGTTCAAAGCAAGCTAGAAATATTAATAGATCACTTTAACAGCTTGGGTATGGTCAAATATATATATATATATATATATATATATATATATTCTTTCATGTGAAAATGCATTTTCTTTGCAGTTTACCAATTGGTCAATATTGCTGCATGTACAAACCTGTCAAAAATGTCTATGATCAATTAGGTTTAATATGGCATAGCACATGTTTGAGTTCTCTATTTGAAGTCATCATATGATTGATCCATCCACCTTTATAATTATTTCAGTAATCCTATTGATACAGAATGGGTGAATGGATTTTGATATTATGTTATTTGAATGCTACATTGAATAAGATGAGATGTCAAAGGAATGGAAAATAATGGAGAAGAAAGATTATTAACTTCTAATGATATAATTTTTTGAAAATAAAAATGAAACAGTGTAGAAAGAAGGTAACACATTAAAGTGTAAGCTCTAAAAGATGAAGTGAATAGTGCAAAACCTCCTGAACTATCGGTCAAAATAAAACTTAACACTAGCTTCTAATTTGAGAAATACCCAAATTGATCCTTAATTTAAGGATCTAAATTTAAGGATTGAAGTGCATATGGAATAGGTTCAGCTCATTGCACTCTTTTCAGGATTTATGCAGTTGCCCATTCAAGTCCCATAATTAATTCAGGATATCAAAAATATAAAAGAAAAGTGAATTCCTCTAAATACAGAGCAAATGTGGTGAATGCATTATATGACTCATTGAAGTTGGTGCAATTGAATTTGTATAGTAGGAGCATTGAAAATTCTATAAGATAAGATAAATGCAAGAAAAACCATGATCTGTATGAATCTTAAATGAGTTTGACATGCAAGCCATCAGAAATTGTTTTAGTCAATGATATTTTCATGCAGACTCCACATGTAAGTAGTGGGTATTGTAGAACAAAAACTAATATATATTGAGTTAAAGAATCAAGAGAGAAAAAAAAATTTTTTGAGAGAGAAATATATTGAGTTAGAATATAAAAGCGTTATATTTGTGGCAGGATCATTAATGGTCCTGCCATTAAATGGGGGATGAAAGGAAAAAATTGTCTCCAAGTGAATATCATTGCAAGCAGTAAATGGGGGATGAAAGGAAAAATTTGACAAAGAAAAGCTAAAAATCCTTTGAGTGGATGGTGGAAACTAAATTCTTTTGTGTTTTCTAGTACACAAAATTGAACATGTGGGTATGACTTGAAGTAAATGAATCAACAAAATGAATTAGGTAGAGTTAAAACAAATGACTAAAACTCCCATGACTCAAATGGAGGTCACTTGAGTCATGATTCATGACATTACATAATGTCAAGATTTATTAAGGAGAAATATATTCTTAGCTCATCAAATGGAAGTCATTGAGGTCAAGAAATATTTTCTTAGCTCATCTATGCATAAATTTCTGAACAATTAGCAAGCAAAAATGTGAGGGATAATTCGGCAAGCACAGTCTCTGAAACTTTTAAATTTTGATGGAGTTTCTGCTGCCATGTCCAATTATATGCCTCTGGCTGCTTACTCTCATTAATCCACATAAAACAAGGAAAGAGCTTGTTTTTCTTGGCCATTTACATCGATTTTTACAACGCTTGTGTCAAAAAATATATCATTGGGCTTTTGGGTAAGGCTTAGCCACTTAGGCTCAGGACACCACAGATCAAATGCCGTAGATTCACTTATCATATCATCATTCTTCTCCTCCTTATGTATGACAACATAACAACATAAAGGGGAAACAGACAGACAAAATCCTAAAACCTTAAACTTGGTCCCTTCGTGAATCTTCCTGATGTCTCAGAACACTACAACAACAATGCGTGAGCTTATTCCAGACGACGTCGTGGAAGACATCCATCATCGCTGATCCCACTTTCATTACCAAACACTTGAAGCTCAACCTTAACCGATCTGAATCATTAATATCCACAAACGCTCAAAGTGGGTATTTGCTATACACTACAGAGGATAAGAATAGTTCACCATCTTCCAAACAATTGTGTACGGTTGTTTGCAACAACGACCGCACATTGACCCAGGTTTCTAGGTTTGAAATCCCCTCTTTGTTTGACGAATGCTACATAGTTGGTTGCTGTAATGGCTTGTTCTGCATGGCTGACTATAATCTTAATCACATTATATATCTGTGGAACCCAAGTATTAGAATGTTTAAGAAGCTTCTAGCTACTCCCTTTAATGACGAGGACACCACCTCCGTTATTGGACTTGCTTATAATTCTCAAAACAATGACTTCAAGATTCTTAGACTTGTGTCTTTTTTTGGGGACCAAGAGGCCGAAGCCGAGATTTACAGCTTGAGTACAGATTCGTGGAGAAAGGTTGTAATATCGATGGAGTCCTTAAGAGGGTATGAACCCAAATTTGGTACTATTGCTGATATTTACCCAACCTGTATATTTTTGAATGGAGCTTTGCACACAGTAGCAATTACTAGTCGCCACCGTTTCATTCTGTCCTTTGACGTCAATGATGAGAGCTTCCACGAGATAATGTTGACTCCTAAGCACTTGGATGGACTGCCTCTAGATTTTGCTGAACTTGCATTGTCCAAGGGATCCCTGGCTGCTTTCGTTTTTGTCTGTGGTCATCGGGATATCTTATGCCACATATGGGTTATGGAGGAGTATGGCGTAGCCGAGTCTTGGATTAAAAAATATATGGTACCAATGATTTGGAATGTATTCTATGGCTGCACTGATAATGGTGAACTTTTGATTAAGAATGCCTTTGGGATGATTTCAATTGACCCTGAGAGTCAAAATCAGAACATTCTTGCAATTGAAGATGCTGATTGGATGGGTTTCACAGCTAATTCAATGGAGAGCTTGATTTTACTCGATGGCGGTAAGTAAATGTGAAAATTCACTTTAGCTATTATATCACTTTCAGTTTTGCCACCATCATTGTGAAAATTAACTTTAGCTAGTAATGCTTAATTTGTATATAACTTTAACTAGTAATTTTGATCCTGAAACTGAGGTTGTAATTGTTTCCATCCTTGAGATTTAGAAATTTCTCAATATGAATGGGTGAAGTTAGCTAAATTACATTTGAGGAATGATCAAATGGGGACTTCAGATGGCTAAGCCATTCTGTTCTATTGTGCTTTTGCCATTGAACATGCCAAAACCCTTTAGTCTAATTGGTCCGCTTAGAAATATTTAGTTCCATGGCTATTTGTGATAGAATATAGTTGTCACTTGTTCTCAGTCCAACAAATAGCAGTAGCTGAAATTTTGCTTCCTTCAAACGTTTAAAACAATAGAATCCTAATTGACCATAATTTAACATTGGCAAAAACCAAAATTGCATTAATATTACTAGTAGGTGTTGATGTAACAATGAAGTAGGACAGATTTGAAGTACCTCCGATATGCATGTGTTGGACTTTAGATAGAAAAGTGGCCTTTCATTTGAATTATCTCTCATGGCTGGAGATGTATCCAATACGGTCTCCAAAGAGTATCTAGAGATTACAAAATGTTTTAAATTTTGGATACAGTCTGATATGTTGTGGATGCGGTCAAGACACAGCCTTGATATGATCTTGATGCGGGAGGTGCTTAAATTGGGAAGAAAAAACTAGTTGGATATTGTTGCATCTGTGTTTGTACTTTGAAGGAGTTTGTGATGCATGTGGGAGACAATTGAGTTTCTGTTTTTGCTTTTTACTTGTCTGATACTTGTGTGTTTGAGAACTGGGGGACAATTGGAGATGAAGCTGCAGATTTTAGGCTTAGTGCATTTGTGCATTTTGAAAATGTTTTTGAAGGATTCGATGCTTGTAATTTATTTTTGAATTTGATAAATATTCCTAAAAGTGTAGTTGAGTTAATTAATTGTTGTATATCCTAGTTAGAAAGCCAATAGCAGTGGTTATAAATGGCACTTCCTCGTCTCACTATTGATGTTGGGCATATATATATATATATATATATATATATATATATATATATTCTTGTTTTTAGGAGTTGCCATTTCTCCGTATGCTTATTGTATCTTGTGTTGGTATTGATGCTTCCTTAGATTAATTTGAATCATGGTGCTAATTGTCATCAAGTTTTGTATGGGTGAATATTGCCTTGAAATTCTACTCCTGCACCTTAATTTACCCATTAACAATAGAAAAAAGGGAAGGAATTGACTGAAGTTAGAGAATTGAATATGGTGATTCAAGGTTCTTATCCTTGATTAAGGAGTTGCATTGATGCAGAATGTTGTTGTAGTGTTATGCTAAGAATTAACACTTAGGATTTATATTAATTAAAAAGTGGCAGTGGAGATCTCAGGGTTTTTTTTTTGATGATTTAAGTTAGTTTTAGACCCAAGGGGGAGGGGAAAGAATGTCAAAATTTTGATTGGAAGGTTTTTTTTTTTAAAAAAAAAAAAACATATCTTTGCTTCATCACTTTGAGACATTGAAGGATAAAAACTTAAAGTACCCTAGGCCCTAAGCTTTTAAGTGCTGGAATGTCCAGGTGTAGGGCAAGCATCTTAAGCCGTAAGCTATATTTCATAGATGAGATTAAAACATAAAAATCAGGTCAGGTTAACATCATGTCTCACATCTGGATTCATTACTCTTCTATGAGGTTTATGCATAAGGCTTGCCATTTGCGAGATTAATTAAAAAAGAGTTGTTATTTAGAAAGAGTATTTCAAGCTAATAGCTCCTACTTTTCATAACTTGTATCAATTATTGTCAAAGATTGTATTAATGTTAGTATTAATGGTTAGAGTTTCTGCTCACATGCTGTTTTTACTTGTGTTGAATCCCAATGCAAGTTAAATGATATCCATGTTTGAGAATTATAGATGATCAGGTCATTAATTGCTATTTGCTATTTGTTGATGTATGAGTCAAATTTTGTTCTGTTAGAGAGCTTAAAATGTAGATTTATAAAATATGAAAACACAGGGCTTTTCTAGCCTAGTAAGCAAGCATTTTGTGAAGTTATTGACTTCAGCATTTGATAATGAACTAGTTACTTAGAATGTCAGAATGTATAACAAAACTATTCCAAACACTGTTTGGTGCTATTGAGCTGGGAATGTGCTTTGTGCCACGCAGCTTCAAAGAGTGAAACTAAGGAAAAGCCTTCCGGTCATCCATTTTTGGTACATGGATACTCTTTACTGTCTGACTTGAAAAACTTGGTTGGCCTACTTTCAAATAGCTTGTCTTTTTGGTTAGTTGTTTGTTAAAATGGAATCAGAGCCTAGTTAGATGTCTTTGGTTCAAATTATGTGAAATCTCTATTAGGGGTGTCTTTTGGTCAGTTGAATTACAATGCTCTTAAAATATAATAACTAGATATTAATATATAGAAATTTACGGACTTAAACTTTGGGTCATACTTTATTTTCTAGAACTTAGAGCACATATTTATTTCAATAAAAATTAGAATAGAAACTTAAGCTAAAATGGGTACTATTTGAGGGAGATGGTGGTATCAGAGCTCATAATTATCTCGATTGATTAATGAGTTTCTAAATCAATTAGTTCAATAGTTTTTATAATTTATTGTGTTCTTAATTTTAACTTGCATTCTTTTAAGTAGTTGACATTTTGTGTCATAACTTTTTTCTTTATTCAGTTCATATTTATAGTTATAAACCCTTTGTTTTTTCTTGCAGAGATCTCAGTTTCAACAGATTGGGTGGAATTATTCCATACTTTGGTGGTCTTACACAATTGACATACTTGTAATCTTCACAACAAAACCCTTAACCTAGTTCAATTGTAGAGTAAATTCAAATAAACAATTAGGCAGCTAAATCGCATAACCATATATGTAGCAAGGTTTGGCTTTTGGCCAAGATCCATGGGTGAATCTGCAATGAACTTCACTCTGTATAAAGTATAAACCCAAAACGAGAACACTCTCCATTTCTTTTAGAAAAGGTTAAAAGGTGCACTATATTAGGTTAAAACACATAGCCATATTGTTTTAGTTCAATTGTCTTTGGAAAACATAACTTTTTTTTTTCTTTATTGGTTAGTGCAACTATGAGCTTATATACACTATGTGTGTTTGGCATCCTCTTAGTTTAGCCAAAATATTTGCTTAAATTCATTTTTTGTCCCATCTTTTACCAAATAAACTTTTTTCTTTTTGGTAATAAGCTAACATTGAATTTGGAAGAGAGAAACACAATGAAATGAAATGCTCTGCTTGATTATCATTGAATAGAAGTTATGTTTATATACATAGAGTCATTAACCCAGAATCAAGATAACTGACGGCTATAACAGACTTAACAAATCAGTCCACTAATAACTAACTTAAGTGGTACATGTTCAGCACGTGAGAAGGCCATTTTGCTTACTAACAACATTACAATACGACATGTAGCTCAGACTACTTATTACATAGCAACACAAAACTCCTTGTAGCTCAGCAGTGAATGTTGATCTTTCTCAATAGCTAACATATTTTTGTCCCACCTTTTAGCAAATAAGCTACTGAATTTTATAGGATGCCAAACATAGTCATGCTATATTTGTTTAGTTGGTGATATTGTTTTTTTCTTTTTTTACTAAATAGGTGTCTGACAAGCAACTTGCTCACTGGGTCTGTTCCGGACTGGATCATGAGCAGAGATAGTAAATAGTATGAGTTTTCTTCTTAAATTCTACTTCAATTTTGCATTGACTTGTGAGTCTAGAGAAAGATATTTTTAAAGTTATTAGTTTATTACCATGATACTATATACATAACCTTGGACACTGCTCTCAGACTTGGTAATTTAGGTGGTTGACTTGAACTGGTTTATGGTTTATAGAGTAGAGAATTCTAAACTAATATACGCCTACAATAGGTTTTGGTCTCTTGGACCAATATATTAATACTTTTCACCATGAATAGTTTAAAGTTTTAACAATTTTAGCAAAATACTCTTAAAAAGTACTTTGTTGTTCTTGTCTGGAGTTATAGCGAAGTACAATATAATAATCATGCTTTTTGTACAGCCAAATAGATCTTTCTTACAATAACTTGTTAGAGCGCTCTGCACCAACCTGTCCAGATAACATGTAAGTCTGCCTTCTCGAGGTTTACAGACTTTGCTCTTCATAACCTTTTCAGAAACTAACTGATTTTTCCTTTGCATCAGAAATTTCTTCAAAAGCTCTTCTGGAAGGGACAAGTTGTAAGCTTCAAACTTGTAAACTTTTACGAAGAACCGCTACTTTTCTTTTCTTTCTTTTTTTTTCAATTTATTTGGGATAACTGACATTCTTTATCTACTTCACTAATTAAGAACACTTCGTGAGTGCCTGGATGAATCTCCGTGTTCAAAAGGTAATCATATATGAATATATCTATTCAAATCAAATTATGATGAGGTATATGCTTCAATTGTCTAGTCAGGCATTCCTCTTTTGTAATTTCCTTCCAAAATGAAAAAAAGAGTTTAATTAAATATTTCATCTTGTACAAGACAAATACATAAATTAGTTAAAAATAAAATGGAAATTTCATTGCTGTTCTATCATGTCTGCTTGTATTTGATTTAGTGCTGCTTCTCTGTAGATTGGTATTCAGTGCATATAAATTGTGGTGGGAAAGCAACCACAATTGGAAACATTAAGTATGAAGCGGATGTTGACCCAGCTGGTGCAGCGAAATATGTTCGTGTGAGTGAGAATTGGGGGTTTAGTAGCTCTGGAAGATTTTGGGGTATTAACACTAGCGCAAATGACTATATAGCAAATAATGTATCCATACTCAGAATGAATGAGTCTGAACTATACACAAGTGCACGCCTGTCTCCTCTTTCAATCACATACTATGCCCGCTGCTTAGCAAACGGACCTTATAAAGTGAAACTTCACTTTGCGGAGATAGTAATCAGAGACAATAGATCTTTTTCCAGTGTTGCAAGGCGGATATTTGATATTTATGTTCAGGTATTCTGTCAAATTTATTTTTATCTCTATATTACAGTAGAGGAGTTAAATGAATTAATTTGCTGCAGGAAAACTTGGTGTTGAAAAATTTTGATATTAAAAATTCTGCACAAGGGGTTGATAAAGAAGTTGTCGAGGAATTTGAAGCAAATGTAACGAACAAAATTTTGATGATTCGCTTTTATTGGGCTGGGAAAGGAACAACAACTACCCCAAAGAGAGGAATATATGGTCCCCTCATATCAGCTATCTCTGTGGAAGCTGGTAATTGTATTGGAGATTAAGAATCTTGATGTTGTCCAATTTCTTCCACACTCAGATTAGATTGATGAACTATGGAATCATAGGAATTTAGATAAAAGACTCCATATGTATCTGCATTTAGATAAAAGACTGAAGACCATGTTAAAGTGCATTTAGATGGATGACAACAAAAAAACTTTATCATCATCTTCATCACTTTATAACCATGCTATGCCAATTTGTCTTTGAGCCATTTGTTTCTATCCTGCTTTGGATTTTCTGTATGGTGCTAAATATATTTTAGAATGCAATCTTAAAATTACTATCCTTAGTTATTTTTATTTTCTATAGATTTCAGTCTCCCTGATGATGGCAAGATGAAGATATCCATTGTGGTCGGAGCTGTAGTTGTGGTGCTACTCCTCATTTTTATGATTTTGCGCATTTTTTGGTGGAAAGGCTGTTTGGGAGGGAGGATATCACAGGAAAATGGTAATCTGTGCAAATCTTATGTGGATATTAGAAAGGACTGTATTCATTATCTCCAAATGTAGCCAGAAGTTGGAACATTGTATAGAAAATGAGTTTTTTTTTTCTTTTTTTTTTCTTTACCTGTCCCTAGATGATCAGCATTCCAAATTACACCTTCAAAAGAAACTGCATGATTTCAGGGCTTAGAGCATATGAACTTTTATTTGGGATGATGCATGATGATTCGGGTCATTGAGTTCCAATTTTGATGATAATGAGCCTGTGGAATCCTTAGAAAAAAAAATTATCATTGCTTTTGTTATTTTATTCCCATTCTGTGATAAATGAATGGAATATTTCGCCTTTTCATCTAGTTTTTTTTATTCCCAATAAAGTACTTGTGATTGATAAAGAAGCAAAAGACAAAATCTAAAAATTTGGGGGGGTTTTTATGTACTCGTTCATATATTTTTCTTTTTTCTCCACCCTTACAGCTTGTGTGTTCAACTACAATGTAGTTCCTTCCAAAGGCATGTAATTTTCTTCTCCTTTTTAAGAGTCATCTAACTAGTCAATAGGTATGCATTTTTAATTGGTAAAAAATTGGTCTTGTTATACTATAAGATGCAATCTGACATCTTAGCCTGATGCCTTTGACAGAGTTAAAAGGATTAGATCTGCAAACCGGTTTTTTTACATATAGACAAATAAAAGCTGCCACTAATAACTTCAATGCTGCCAACAAGATTGGGGAAGGTGGTTTTGGATCAGTTTACAAGGTATTTGAGCTCTTTTTCTATTCTAGAATGAATTTATTTTTCCATCCTTTCTTTTTATTCTCCTTATTGATCCCTGGCATTAGGAGAGAGAGATAAGATGAAATAAAAAGCTAAAGAATGCATTTTTTCTATTCTTGATGCAGGGTATTCTATTTGATGGTACTGTAATTGCAGTTAAGCAACTTTCATCAAAATCAAAGCAAGGAAGCCGTGAATTTGTGAATGAAATAGGCATAATATCTGGTTTACAACATCCTAATCTTGTTAGATTGTATGGATGTTGTATTGAAGGAAAACAACTATTTTTGGTATATGAGTACATGGAAAACAATAGCCTTGCACATGCTTTGTTTGGTAAGCTAGTTTTTCATACCTTACCATGCTGGTCCATGCATTTTATGTTGATAATAGAAGAATGAGGGCAAAGCACTAATGGTTTCTAAACATCAATTTTAGGTCCTACAGATGGCCGGTTAAAATTGGATTGGCCTAAAAGGCAGAAAATATGTGTTGGCATAGCGAGAGGTCTGGGTTTCTTGCATGAGGAATCAACAATTAAAATTGTTCATAGAGACATTAAATCTACTAATGTGTTACTTGACCAAGACCTCAACCCTAAGATCTCTGACTTTGGTTTAGCCAAGCTAGACGAAGAGGAGAACTCACATATTAGCACCAGAATTGCTGGAACAATGTGAGCTACCTTCCTTTATTTTGCCCCCTTTATGCTTCCTTTTGCAGTCTATTTTCCCCTCTTTTCCATTTCATCACATTTGTAGATCTTGATTATGAGGTATTTTGAATAGATTCTGATATTATAAGACAGTAGTGTTGGGCTGCTATCCTAAAAGTATTCCAGAATATGGTAGCAATAAAATATTTGCAATAAAACAAGTATAGAATGTTAAGAATATACACGAATTAGCAAATCTGTGAGAGGTGGAAAAAAGAAAGAAAAATATCAAACACAGGAAATTGCACACATAAGAAATTACGTGATTTGACAATTTGTCTACTTCCACAGAATTGTAGTGATTTTACTATATTCAGGGAAAATATACAAGATGTTGTAGTACAGTTTTTCTCTCTAAACAACATAACAAACCCTAATATGAAGCAACGGTATTTATATCCCACATAGTGGATTCATAATGAGCTAAAAACGGGTCAAAAGAATTTCCTGAGGCATAAAACCTCCCATTAAAATATGTTATCTCTCTAGTACTCAAGAAATGATCCACTTTGCCACTTAGAAAACATAATCGCTTCTAGTTCAATAAGACTAAACGCACTTATATGGTGGTCGTATTAATTACATTATTAAATGTGTAACAGTTGATTGGACAATTTGGTAGTTTGAAATGGATTGATGTTGACCTTGTTAGATTTAAAAGTCCATAAGATCATACTAGTGAACCAAATATCATAGTAAGTTTATGTCTTGCAGAGGCTACATGGCGCCAGAATATGCATTATGGGGCTATTTAACCTACAAAGCCGACGTTTATAGTTTTGGTATTGTTGCATTGGAAATTGTTGCAAGGAAGAACAACATGAAATATCGACCAAATGAGAACTTTGTATCCCTTCTAGATTGGGTAAGAAACTTCCTTCTCATTTTGTTTTGAAAGTTACAAATAAAAGTTTTATATGAACATATGTTTTTTTTTTTTAGTAGACAATATGAACTTGAGTAGCTTCTTTGGAACTACCCCATTTGACTATGTCAATTTTATGTTTCACTGGGCTCAAGTTGGAAAATAAACATGTAATCGAGGTAGAGTTTGGCCAACGTGCAGTTTTTTTTTTTTTTTTTCTTGCATCTTCATGGTTCAAGTTGCATAAGTAATTTTTCTTCATTGGAATCAAAATGATGTGTTAATGAAATCTTAACATTTTGTGGTTGAGTAACATTGTCCGATTCTCTTCACGAGAAGAACTTGGGTTTGAATCTCCCATCCTCCATTTGTTTTAAGCACAAAAAGAAAATATTGCGTAATTTTTTTAAAAAAATATTGAAAAAGTATATTTTATTTGAAAAATAAATAATAGGGATGAATTTACAAAAAAAATGCTTTTATTGATTGCATTAAATTTATAACTAGTCGCTAACCCGACTAATGCACGCAAAAATATTTAAAGAGATTTAAAAATATAGTAGTAATATATTTTCAAAAGATTTTTTTATTGTCACGTTATCAAATTAAAGAGATTTAAAAATACTTAAAGAGATTTAAAAATAGTAGTAATGTTTAAATGTTATCAATTAAAAAAAAAAAAATAGAGATAGTGTGACTATCATGTATTTCTTGATATAAAACAAAATATAATTGATATACAATATAGTTGTTACCCCACTGTCACCAACCACAACACTACAAAGAAAAGTAAATAGGTTACAAATTCGAGAATACTATGTTTTCCAATAAAAACGGGTAATAGAAATAAAAATAACTATTATCAGAAGCTTAGATAACACAATAACAACATATATAAATCCCATACATATTTGTTTGCTTGGTAAGTGGAGGAAAAGATATAACTTTTAGTCTTGTGTTTGATACTTATTTGGAATTTAATTGTGTTGACATTTATTAATTTATTTTCCTGTTTTGTTTATGAGAAAAAGGTTGAAAAAATAGAATATTTTTGTGGTATTTTATATTTTATTGTTTTTGAAAAAAAGAATCCTTAAAATTATAGAAGAAAGCAATTTAAGGACCTCAAGCTTGACCGGCTATAGACTATATGTTACGGCAAGAACAGAGCATATATATCAATGTTATGAATACCGTTTTGGTTTGTCTAGTGAAACGGAATATTTCGGTACTGGTCAATTTCGACATACTGTTTCGGAGTGTTGCGGAGTTCCTAAAAGAATATAAATATATATATTTATATAATTTCATATCCTATTACTTTTTTTATAAAAAAAAAAAACATAAAATTTATATAAAACTTGTTATTTTAAAATTAATCTAACCAATTCACTTAAACTACTATTACTTTAATTAAAATACTAATTAATTTTTTTTATTCAACAAAGGCAAATTCAAAAATAAGGCTAGACAGTGGCTTCATAATTTGGCTAAAGCACACTCTTTTTACAACATTTTATTATTTTTTATTATACTATTTTCCTCACTGGCCATATTTTACTTTCTTCTTATTTTTAATTTTTTTTCTCTTGTTTTTTCTCACACACACACACGTCTTCCCCCTTTTGAATTTCATCACATCTTTATGTACACATTAGCTGACACACAATCTTAACTTTTTATCTTTCTTTTTATTTTTTTACTCACAGCAACTTATCTCAGTTTCCTCTCAAGTCTTTAGTCTTTCCTCCATTCTATTCTCTCTCTCTCTCTCTCTCTCTCTCTTTTGCTGAAACTGAAACCTAAAAACATTGTAGCAAAATAATTTTTAAATGTGTGAATAGTACCGCGGACCTATTTTTTATATTTTTTAACCTATGAACAGTGCTAAATAGTGCATAAACAGTACTCAACAGTACGTAAACAGTACTCTTGTCCCCTACACAGTGCTCACATGTGATGTTACTGTTTACGCTGGGAAAAAAAAAAAAAAAAATCGGTTGAAATCCAAACGCTCACATAGATTAAAAAAACTCTTTTATTAATTTACTAACTGTTTTTTTTTTCATCATTTAAATTGGTATTCTATTGTTTGCTTACGTTTTTTTTAAAATGAATTACCTTTTCCCTTCCTAATTCTCTCTTCTTTTCACTTCAGGCCATCGTTTTACAACAGAAAGGAAATTTGATGGAGTTGGTAGATGCAGAATTGGGTTTAGAGTTCAATAAGGAAGAGGTACTTAGAATGATTAAAGTAGCTTTATTATGCACTAATCCATCACCAGCGCGTAGGCCAACTATGACTTCCGTAGTGAGCATGCTTGAAGGCAAAACAGTTGTTGATGAATTGGCTTGGGATCCAAGTATTTATAGTCACGAATGGAGTTTTGGAGCCTTCAGAGACCAATTTAGTCAGAACCCACGACCAAGCTCAATGGAAACTCATAGCCTAATTCAGTTATCAAATACAACATGGAATAGCTCTTCTTCTACATCAGCCCAGGATCTCTATTCCATCAATCTAGACTCTAGGTAATATATATATTTATATATATATATATATATATATATATATATATATATATATATATATATATAAGCAACTAAGCCTCCAGCTTATGTGACAAGCACAGTGCAAGTTTAATGATAAGAAACTATGAGCTTTGTGGATTTACTTCCAAGATAATACTATGAATGGACAAATATTTTATTTAAGATGAAGCTAAAGGTATTTTGTAAAATTGTTCCCTCTTGATGATTGAAAACTTTACATTAGACAATATAGTCTAAAATTGCTTACAATTAGGTTCACTTGGTTGATGATATTGAAAAGTAGGAGGATAGAAAATAGAGAAGAGATGAAAAAGTGGGAAATAGAAGAGATGTTAATTAGTTTTTGTCTCAAGGTGTTTGATTTAGGGTAGAAAAATTGAGGGATGAAAAGCATTTTTGTTTAGTTGAGAAGAGAATAAGAGGATGAAAAATATAGTTTATTTAAATTTACTCTCATACCCCTATTAAATAAAAAAAATAACAAATTAGCAAAAAAAAATGATGAACCAAAAAAACCAAAAAAGAAAAAGAAAAAGAAAATCCAAATGAAAAGTACCAGAAAAGGACAAAATCCAAAGAAGAAAACCGAAGAAAAAAAATGAAACAAATGGGTATCAGAAAAGGACAAAGAAAAATGGGAGACAAAGGGTTCGTTTGGATACAACTTATTTTGCTGAAAACTGAAACTTGAAATCTGAAAATATTGTAGCGAAATAATTTTTAATTGTGTGAATAGTGCCGTGGGACCCATTTTTAATATTTTTTTCTTGAATAAAGTGGTTGTGGGTCTCGTGAACAGTGCATGAACAGTAAATAAACAGTGCGTGAACAGTGCTCTGTCTCCTGAAACGCGTGAATCAAAAAAAAAAAAAAAGAGGAAAATGCCAGACGCAGACACGCTGGCTTTTTCATCCGGATCCAAACATATACAAAGAGAAGAAAGAGAAGAAAACGACAAAACCCAAACATGTGCTTTTTGGTCTACGCATATAGGAACAAGAGTTTCGTGTTTACTTTCCAATTTTCTCTTTGATTTGGAAAAAAAAATTTGGTGGGTGGAGAAAAAACTTAAGCTCTACCGGTTTTATCTCCTAAAATTATTCCAATCAAACACTTGAAAAAATCATTTTCTCTCTACTTTTCTCCTCCCCTTTTCCATCTCCCTAAAATCACCACAACCAAACAAGGCTTTAGTGACAAGGATAAAGTTTCACATTAGCATAGGGATAGGAGTGGCAATTTTTATCCAAACCCATGAACCCACCCAAAACCCACTTAATTTGGATAAGTCTTGACCCAACCCAATTAAATATTTGGGTTAAATGGATATGACCCAAATGGATAATTCAATTAAATGGGTTTTGATGGTTAAACCACTGGGTACCCAATTACCCATTTAAAATTTAAAGTTTAATTCTTAAAAAACAAAAAGCCAAAAACCCTAACAAAAAATAAAACATCACAGCCGCCTCTTCCTCTATCTAATGTAAAAATTTTCTCCACCATTTTCTAGGCATTTTCTCAGTTACCAAACTAGACAAAATCTAAACACCTTTCCCTCTTCCTCTATCTAAAGTTTGTCTTTCTTAGTTCCAACTAGTACGACTCTAGGGTTTCGATATGAAGAGAGAAAACATACCATTTTTCATCATAGATCTCTCCGATTCTAAATTCGTCTCTGAATTTAACTCTTCCTTGTAAGAATTCTGGTTTCTCTGCACCGGTTCATAGAGCTACTAGATCATATTACAGAAAGAAGGAAAATGAAGGTAAAGTCAGTGACGCAGAGGTGTCTGAGTTGTCGTGTGTGGAATCGAATTTTGAAGTTGATGCTGGAGTTTTCGTGGAGAGAAGCTCCAAGTTAAAGAGCAAAAATGGAAAACTAAATGAAATTATGGAAGAGATTGAACGACATGAAGGCTCTGAAGCTGTTTCGAAATCGGAGATTTCTTTTGTTGAGCAAGTTTTCGATGGAATTTTGAATTTCAGTGACGGAAATATAAAAGCAAATTCCGAGTTCAATGAAAACAAAGTCGTTTCAGTTGCTCCTGTTGCTAAGTTAGCTGAGGAAGCAACTGAGCAAGTTAAGCACAGAGCATCAGAATTTTCATTTCCGTGAGAGAGTAAGCGAGATTTCAAGTTTGTTTTGGATTTAAAAACCTATGTGATTTGCAATTTTGCACATTTTAGGTCAAGGTGGATAAAGACTTGAGAATGATACCTCAATTCTCATGATTTAATTAATATTTTTTTTACTTATCTTCTGTTTGGTTGCCAAGAAAAGTTGGGAGAAAAGAAAATCTGCAGGTTAGTTTCAGTGTTCTTTTGTTTTGAGGGAAAGGTGAATTAGTTTTGCCCAAAAAAAAAAAAAAAAAAAAAACCCTCAAATGATTTGTGGAGTATGGCTGTGAAAATTTTTCAGAGAATTTCTTGTTGAATTGCTAAATATGAATTTTATAATGGGTTAAATAAGCGGGTTACTAATTAAATGGGTTGGGTTGGTAATGAATAATTAATTTATATATAAATGGGTAATAAATGGATAAATGGGTAATTACACACTTAACCCATTTATGACTCAACCCATTTATGACCCAACCCGCCCATTTGCCACCCCTACAGGGATGATTCAATTATTAGTGGTGCTTACAAATCCTAAATACACCATAAAACCATATTTCATAATTTACAAGTATAGAAACTACGGCTCTATATTCTACTTCCGGCAAAAAGAGAAAACCACAAATCAAGAGAAAATGTCTTATAGTTTGCAATTGTTTTCAGCCGACCATGACCGACAAACTAAAGCAGAGTTAGAATAGGATTACAAATGTGATACAATATTTGACTAGTCATAATTCGTATGACAAGTCTGGTTTGCCATGTAGCCGCCATTACAATATAATTCAAGCCAACTCATTGAGGCGGCCATAGAAATTTTTTGTTGTTGTAAGTATATATAATTTATAATTATATATATATATATTTATATTTTTTTTGAAGTCAGGATGGTCTTATCCTATTACCACCCTAACTTAGCCACCCCTACCAACTCAATTATAGATTGAGATCTTGTGCAGTTATTAAAAAATTCTAATTCAAGGGCTGATATTAAAATGATTTTTCAACTTTTTAATTTCAGCCATTTGTTCACTATTGAATAAGGCTATTGCATCAAATCCAGATCCACTCAACTACCTATTGTAAAAATTTAAAAAAACTAGAAAAATAAAAAATAAAGCCACATAATCGTAATTTAAAGACTTTTACGGGTTATATACTTATATGTAAAGATCATCCATCAGTTTGACATAAATTTATTTCGCTTATTTATTTATTTTTTAAAAATTTTGTTAAAGTATACTTGAAATTAAAAAAATAATATTAAAAAAAATCAGTATTATATAAACAAACTTTTTTTTTTTTGAGAAACATAGTGTAAGTTTGGATAGCACTGAAAAAAAATTTCAGTGCGTTTGGCGTTTTTTACTGTGGGTCCTATGCACGGTTCATGAGACCTGCAAGTACGGAATTCAGCAAATATAACTTTAAAATTGGGTCCCACGGCACTATCCACACATTTAAAAATTATTTTGCTAAAGTGTTTTCAGTTTTCAGTTTTCAGCAATAAGGGTCTATTTGGATACCGCTTATTTGCTGAAAACTGAAAACTTATTGCTGAAAACACTGTAGGAAAATATTTTTTAAACAACCAAAATATTATTCATGCGTTTTGTGCAACTTGGCTGGTCCATGAACATTGCCATTAGACCAGCCAAAACACAAACGCAAACGCTAGCCGCAGTACGCAAATGCACACTAAGTAGTATCCAAACAGACCCATATTAACAAACAAGTTAAATGTTAAATGAAAAAGCACATGACAAACCTAAAAAAAAAAGGTCTAACAAATGGATGGGACATTAAAAAGCCAACAATAAATTTCATGACTGTTAGTGTATAGCTTAGACTAGATTAGCCCATTGGACTTAGCCCAGTATACTGTACCTGTAGTTTACTCATATTACTTGTACTGCACACATACCTAGCTTATATAAGGCTCTCTATTATTCATTATTATTTACACATCAATATACAGACTATTCAGTCTTTCTCTCTTTATATTGTTAACATAATATCAGAGCCATTCCTCTGACTTTTTGGTTCCTGTGGAAATCTCTGGCGTACTTCCACTGCCTTCGCCTTCATCCAATGGTCACTGTCAGAAGTGAGTCACTGCCGTCATGCCCATAGTCCCTGCAACTCTCGGATCTCATCGTTTTGTTTATCCAACTGCCAAAGAAAAGGTATAGAGTGACATAACAGCCAATCCCGAGCAAAACCCAACCAAGAACAGCCAGAAAGGACTTGACATGTGCCCACACGCGCTGCCTGAACTTTTTGACTATCGAACACGCACTCCACGCGCCGCCAGCAGTGCACACGCGCTCCACACGCTAGACTTCCAGCCGCCACGCTCCTTCACGCACACCACGCGCTCCATGCACTTAAGACTTCCAGCGTCTGTCCACGTTAGCCTTAAGTTAACGTCATCTTGCTTACGTCAGCATCTCGCGTCATTCACCTACGTCAGCACACGTCAGCAGTTGACTTTGACCGTTGACCACTACTGTTGGCCGTTGACTTTTTGACCAAAGTCAAATTTTTCAACAGGGCCTGTCTTGCTCAGTTTTTTTGCGTAGATTCTGATTTTGGGCTCCGTTTCTGCATTTAAGGTCTCTAAATCCCACTTTTTGGTCATTTTCTTCATTATGGCTCAACAAAACGAACGAGATATCATACGTCCTATCACCATTACGTTGGATGGTCCTACTAGCTATCATGCATGGTCTCAGAATATGACTGTCTTTCTCAAGAGTCATAAATTGTAGAGATATGTGACTGGTTCAATTCCTAAGCCAGTACCAAAACCTTAGTCCAAAGCCACAGCTGCTGAAGATGCCTCCAAGACTGCTGTTACAGCTGATGATTATGAAGAACGCCTAGAGGAATGGGAGAGTATTCAGAGTAAGATCTTGTCTTGGTTTATCAATACCTCTATTCCCTCCATTCATAATCTTCTTCCTCGTCTTGAAACTACTGAGGCTGCTTGGAAATTTCTGGCTGATCGCTATAATTGCACTAATGATTCAAGCCTGGAGTTCCACATTGAATCAAACCTTTATCAAATGCGTCAATAGACAGGTCAGTCTATTTCTGATTTTTATTCTCAGACTTCTACTATGTGGGAACAACTCTCTGTTGCAGATCCTTCACTAGTGTGTTCTAAGGACATTGAGCTCTTTGTCAAATATCGAGATCGCCATAAATTTATGCACTTCATGATGGGTTTATATGAGGATTTTGAGCCTACTAGGGCTTCTCTGCTTAGCCGGTCTCCTACTTTTTCTCTTAATGCTGCAGTCAAGGAGCTTATTTATGAGGAGAACCATCGGCCTACTCATCACATGTCATCATTTGATCATGTATTGGCTACGCCATCTCCACAACCTCCCATTGCTGCATTCACTACTCCTCCACGAATAAACTCTGGGCGTCCCACCTCTTAATCTTCCAAAGGTACTCGCTGTGAGTTTTGCCGTGTCAAAGGCCATGACATCTCAGTTTGTCGTAAATTGCAGAAATTTATGCAAGAGCAGAATAAAGGTTCTCTTCCTCAGGCAGCTGCTGTATGTCCTTCAGATCCATCGGTTCCTACAGGTCCATCTTTGGCTTCCCCACTTACTACGGCTAATATTGAGGCAGTAATTCAACAGGTTTTATCCCGAACTTCCACTGCCCTTTCTGTCACTTCAGGTAAACAACTTTGGTTTTTTGATACTGCATGTTGTAACCATATGACTCCTGATGAATCTCAATTTTCTGATAAGGCACCCTTAGAACACCCTATCACCATTTACACTGCTGATGGAACTTCTAAGCCTGTTAGTCATAAAGGAACAATCTCTTCTCCTTGTTTATCCCTTAATGACACTTTTCATATCCCAAAGTTATCCCTTAATTTGCTTTCTGTTGGTCAACTTTGTGAATTAGGCATAGATCTTCTATTTACTAATCATGGTGTGGATGTGCAGGATCCCCGGACGGGTCAAATGCTTGGGACAGGCCGTAAGGTTGGTCGCATATTTAAGGTTTATGACTTGAAGATTCCTTCACAAGTTGTTCTCCACAGCCCTCTGCCACTCCTCTTTATTGTGACAATATCTACATTGCTCATAATGATGTCTTCCATGAACGCACTAAGCACATTAAGATCGACTACCACATAACTCGCCAACATCTCAAGAAAGGCAATCTCAAGTTGTTATCCATCTCCTCTGCTGACCAGCCTGTTGATATCTTCACCAAGAGTCACCTGCCTGGTCGTCTTCGAGATCTTATATCCAAACTCCAGTTGGCTTTCTCCTTGCCACCTCGAGTTTGAGGGGGGATGTTAGTGTATAGCTTAGACTAGATTAGCTCATTGAGAAGTAGCCCAGTATACTGTACTTGTAATTTACTCATATTCCTTGTACTGCACACATATCTAGCCTATATAAGGCTCTTTATTGTACATTATTATTTACACATCAATATACAGACTATTCAGTCTTTCTCTCTTTATAGTGTTAACAGTGACAAGGCTTTTTTATTAAAAGTTAGCTTTTCGTTGGTTTTGTAATTTGAAGAAATCTCATTTGTCTTAGGAATGGGACATAGTCCTAACTATTGAAGATTCGAAAGCAAAAACAAAAATTATTGAATGTTAAGGGCCCTACTCTTTAAATTGTAGGGTCACTTAACATTTAACAAGTATATCTATATACATGGTATATGAGACTTTCTGCACTTTGCAAGCAGAGCTCGTGGAATAGCTAGTCAGCAGAGCAAACAATAATGGCGAGGCTTGTTCTTCCTTACATTAGCTTTATAGTGTTCTTGTTACTTATGTGCATGGCAGCACAACCTGGAACAGGCCGGACAACTCATAGTGATGAAGGTCAGGACATTAATTCTTTGCTCTGTTTTCTATCTATATAATATTTCTGTATATTTTTACTTCACATATAGGGTCAAATCTGTTCTTTCAATGATTGAGAGTATCAGAGTTTAATTTTAATTTTTAATTTTTCAACTTTTCTCACCTAAGGTTAAGATTGAAAATTAAAATTTTTAATTCTCAATCTCACTCTCTTTTGCACTAGCTTAACTATAGAACGTGTTATAAAAATTAAAAAAAAAATTAAAAAATAAAAGAAAGAAGCTTAACTATAGAACGGGAACAGGATTCAAATCTTTCCTTCATCGCCAACTTTAGTATGGACCGTGATTGATTTGTCTTCATACATGCTGCATGTGTGATTTTACTTTTGCATGTTTTTCAAATCTTTTGGGGATAAGAGTATTCACATTTGGGATGTTAAAAAATTAGTATTTAGGTTGTATTTGGGATTTGAGAAAAAGTTAGTATATTTTATTTTCTAGCTTATTTTTCTCTTAAAGTGGGTTCCATTGCACTATTAAGTGGGTCCCATTGCTCCAAAAGTCAACTTTTAGCCTTTTTTTTTTTTTTTTTTACATACTCTCAGCAAAAAAATTTTTAATTTTAGCAAAATAAGCGGTTCCTAAACGGACCTTTAATTAGCACCTCAAAAGGATGCTTTATTTATTTTAACATGTCACTTAACAATACACCCTATATCTCATCTTCTTTTAACATACAAGTATACAACCCAATAAAAATTAATTTTCCTATAACCCATGATACCACCAGAATCATCCACAACCTATAGCAACCATTGAAACCACCATGATCACCCACTAGTTCACATCACCTATGCACTATCAAAACCCAAAACGACCATGATCTACCAACACCCAATCAAAAACTTATTGCCATTAACCCAACCAAAAACCCACTAGTAGATCACCCACAACTGACAACAACACTATTGGCACCCAACCAAAAATCACCATGATCAACTCAACCAAAAACCCAAACCAAACTCAATCAACCATAGTGACCGAAAACCTAGATCAACACTGCAACCTACTCTAACCTAATCTAAGTGTATATGTGTGTAGAACTCTCTTCTATAAATTTGAACCCCGGTCCTTACTCTTCACACCCCCACAAGTATATATAATTGTGGAGTGACCATCATGCCAAGAAAATAATATTCCAAAATTGAAACTGCTTTTTATAAAAATAACTTTTAACTCTCCTATTGTAATCAAGGAAAATATTCTTATATGTAACCTTGAAATCATAACATATTATCACAATATTTTCTAACTAATGTGTTGAATTTTATAATTCTTTAACAATGTTATATACTTTTTAAAGTCTTTTGCAATCAACCCATATTTTGATACTTCAAAATGAAATCTAAGATAGAAAGAATAAATATTGGTACTTTTAAGCTAATTAAAAAAAAAAAAAAAACTCATGCATCATCTTTAGAAAGTCAAGGCCTACATAGAATATTTTAAAATTTTCAAATATATGATCATATTGTAGATATATACTTCTATGTTAATTTATTTTTAATTTTACTTTTTAAGTATTCAGGTAATTTGTGTGAATATCTTATATTTATATGAATCTTTGAAGTTTGAACTTCATAAGAGAATGACTATGTATTTGATTATTTATATTTTTTTACTTGTTCGAAATATCTATTTATAGTGAGCTTAAATTATGAATGAATAGCTTAAGCATATACTAACTCTAAACTAGGCATGAAAAAATCAATTGAAACCAAGCATGGGAAAACAAATTATAGGTTACATTTATCTTATATTTACTATTTTAATATTTTTTCCATTTAATAAATTAAGTCATTTTTTTCTTATACTAATAATAAAATTTAGAATTAATTTTGTCCTCAATATTATGTTTTAATCTTACTTCCCTAAACAGCTAAATTAGAAACACTAAAAGGTATTAGGTGAGGTTCAAGCCTCTCAACCTATTATGTTGAAATGAAGGCATTAACAAACTCTGTGCCACCTCATTAGCCCAACCATTTTAGTGCTTTACATAGATAGATAGGGTACTCATAGTCAATTGGCCCAATGAAAGAGCCCAATTGGTTATTCAATTTCTCATAGCTCAAAATAAAATGTGGGAGAAGAAAAGACCTTGAGAAAACTCTGAAGATTTTGATCTTAATTCTTTTAATTTGCTTGGGACAGCTCATTTCTTATTCATTAATGAGGCATTACAATTAGATTTTTTTTTTTTTCATTTTTAAAAATTTTTAATGCGCATCTCAAGGTTCAAGTTTTATAGTGATAAATTTTTATGGTTCTAATTTGAATTTACAGTTTAAATTATTTTTTTGTCCATCCATAACAGCTAATAATAACCTAGCACTTAAGATTTATTGTGAAAATGTTGTGAATATAACATTTTTAAGTTAAACTTTAATTAAGATTTTTATGATCATAATATTACATTATTTGAATTTATTACTTGGTTAAGGAATTTGAATGCTATTGACTATATTAAATCTAAAGCCAACAAAAAAGGTAAAAGGTTAAAAGGAAATTGATTGAGTTTGATTTATCATGCAGTGAAAGCCCTTGGTGAAATAGCTGAACAATTGGGAAAGAAAGACTGGAATACCAATGTGTGCATAAATGACCTAAGTTGGTTAACGCCAAAATTGGATTCGAGGCCACCATACAGCAATTCTCTCTTTTGCAATTGCTCCTACCCTGATAGTGTATGCCCCGTCGTTGCATTGTAAGTAAAAGTTAAACTTTTATTTTGCTAATCAACCAAAAGAACAAACTGCATAGTGTGAAAATTTTCTCCTCATTAGATGGAAGAAGTGGCAGCTGGTTTAGCTTATTAGGGTTTACCGTAGCTTCTTCCTTCTTTTTATATAAATATATATATATATATATATATTTATATATATTAAACTTTAAATTTTAGATGGATACTTAAGTACCCAGTTGGCTTACTTACTAAGACTTATTTAATTGAATTACCCATTTGGGTCTTGTCCATTTAACCCAAATATTTAATTGGGTTGGGTTAAGACTTGCCCAAATTAAGTGGGTCATGGGTGAGTTAATAGGTTTAGGTAAAAATTGCCACCTCTACTATATACCGGTCTTATTGTATTGCTTGAGAAATTATACAATATATGTAGAGTTTGTTTTATTCAATTGAAATTAAAGTCACAATTTTCAAATCCAGACTTATTTCCATTGCTTATGGAGCGTGTAAAAGTGTGTAAAACAGTTTGTATGTAATAAATACTATTCTTTAAAATTTTGGGAAAATGATCCCCTCTATTCCAATTGAATCTTGATTCTCTCAAATTTTTAGTTGGTTGTAAGCACATAATATTTATATAATTTTTTTAAGGGAAATACTAACGAGTGCCCTTAGGGCATTAGTTAACAATCCATTTTAAGAAAATTTTGACATCACTTTTATAGAAAATGAAAAAAAGCTGTTAAAATATTAATTAATTTTTTTTTCTTTTCTCATAAAAACTTTTTTTTATTGGATTGTTAACTAATGCTCCAAGGGCACTTGATAGTATGACCATTTTTTTTTTTTTTAAATGAGAAGGAAATAGAGCATTAATAAGAGATCTTATCCCAAAATTTTATTAATACTTTCTTATCTTTTTCTCTCTCTTTCTCTCCCTCTTTATTCTAAACAATTCAAAATATCCTTATCACACAGGATTCTTAAAGGGCAGGATCTCGGCGGTGTGCTTCCACGATCTCTAGTGAAGCTACCCTACCTGACGTACCTGTAAGAAAGAGTACCCATTATTTGTTTTACTAATTACCACTCCCATAATTGATTTAACCACATAATTGCACAATTTCCTCTTGATTATAGTGATCTCAATGGTAACTTCCTTAGTCGTAACATACCCCACGAATGGGCTTCTACAAAGTTGGAAATTTTGTAAGTGATTCGTCAGTTCATGTCCAAGACTAGCCATCAAAGGCTCATTCTTATTTAATTAAATGGATTTGCTACAGGTCCCTCTCTGTGAACAACTTATCAGGACCAATTCCAAGTTTCCTGGGAAACATTACCACACTTAGATATATGTATGCTCTTATTTTATCATTCTTTCTGGAAAATACTCGAGTTACTACCAATTTAACAACATAAAAGTTACAAACTGATGTTGCAATAAATGTGATCAGTGGACGTCAATCACCTAATGAATGAATGTTTGAATTGTTTATTGGTGATTGGTGACACGTTGGATTGTAAGCTCTATGCAGAAAAAATTGAAGTATTTCTATCATCACTCATCATATAGACAGCAAATTATGTCATACTTCCATTTGGTCTAACCAGCTTTAATATTTAAGAATATATTATACATTCAGGACTATAGAGAACAATCTGTTTTCAGGAATGGTTCCCCTTGAGCTTGGAAAGTTGGTTAACTTGGAGAATCTGTGAGTTTCTTTGTTTTTTTTTCCCTTAATTTTTCAAATAAATTTCGATTTGTCATTTCTAAATTGTCATTGATTTGCTTAATCCTGAACACATGAAATGACCTCAACTTTAATTTTGGTTACTGTAGCATTCTTAGTGCTAACAATCTCTCAGGAGAGTTGCCAGTTGCGCTAACTAAGTTGACCAAATTAACGGAACTGTAAGTGGTTGAAATCTTTTCTGGGGCTGATAGTACTTTAAGATATTCCTTGAAAAAAATTTTAGTCATTTTCGTGACTGTAGCATTCTTCTTATTTTTATTTTGTTCAATAATGTTTCTGTTTTGGGATACATGCAGTAGAATTAGTAGTAACAACTTCACTGGAAGAATGCCTGACTTTTTCCAAAGTTGGAAACAACTTGAGAAATTGTATGTGCTCTTTCTTACATCCCTATCTAAATCTCTTTAAAGTAAAAGGTTTTAGGTGTGATCTAAATCCATTTGAATTGTGTTGTTAACAGAGAGATCCAAGCTAGTGGTTTTGAGGGGCCAATTCCTTCTAGCATTTCTATCTTGAGTAACTTAACTGAGCTGTGAGTTTTGCCTTTCAAGATAACAATTCTTAACTTAATCTCTAGGATATGCTCATGTGATGTTTTAATTAATGAAATTTAATGCTGAAGAGCTAACAATTATTGATGGTGCAAATCTATGTAGAAGGATCAGTGACTTAGTTGGAGGGGATTCAAAATTTCCAAACTTAGGAAGCAGCACACGAATGAATAGATTGTAAGTCATTCTTTTGTTGAACAATCCTATAGATTGGAATGAAAACAAAATTTACCACAGTTTTGCTCACCAGAAGTTTATTTACATTGCAGAATGTTGAAGAGCTGTAATATCTCTGGACCAATTCCTACATCAATATTGAACATGACCCAACTTCAAACCTTGTATAGTGCTACTGTCATTTCTCCTTGACCCTCTTACTTTTAGCCTTTCTTAATGGAAAATGAGTGTACTGCTGCCCCCGGATGATTGGACATTTGAACAGAACATGGTCAATTATTATATATAAAAGACAAAACCAGAAATAAAATCCAAAACAACCCAATAATCAAGTAAAACCCTTAACCTAGAGAGTGGGTACGATGAGTGTATAAGGAGTGCGAGAGAAAAAATTTCATATATATATATATATATATATATGTACATATGATGGTTTGATTTTTTTTTTTTTGGTAATATAAATAGATTTTTTTTTCTAAAAAATATATATATTTTTTAACAATTTGATAATTATAGTAAGAGAGTGGGAAGTTAAACCCTGGATGGCTTCGTATGGAAACGTTAAGAGATGTTAGTTGAATTACAATGCTCTTAAAATATAATAACTAGATATTAATATATAGAAATTTACGGACTTAAACTTTGGGTCATACTTTATTATCTAGAACTTAGAGCACATATTTATTTCTATAAAAATTAGAATAGAAACTTAAGCTAAAATGGGTACTATTTGAGGGAGTTGGTGGTAACAGAGCTCATAATTATCTCGACTGATTAATGAGTTTCTAAATCAATTGGTTGTTATAATATATTGTGTTCTTAATTTTAACTTGCATTCTTTTAGTAATTGACATTTTGTGTTATAACTTTTTCTATATTCAGTTCAGATTTATAGTTATTAAACCCTTTTTTTTCTTGCAGAGATCTCAGCTTCAACAGATTGGATGGATTAATTCCATACTTTGGTGGTCTAACAAAATTGACATACTTGTAATCTTCACAACAAAACCCTTAACCTAGTTCAATTGTAGAGAAAATTCAAATAAACAATTAGGCAACTAAATCGCATAACCATATGTAGCAAGTTTTGGCTTTTGGCCAACATCCATGGGTGAATCTGCAATGAACTTCACTCTGTATACACCTAAAACTAGAACACTCTCCATTTCTTTTAGAATAAGTTAAACGGTGCACTATATTATGGTAAAACACATAGCCATATTGTTTGAGTACAATTGTCTTTGGAAAACATAACATTTTTTTTTCTTTATTGGTTAGTGCAACTATGAGCTTATATACACTATGTGCCTGTTTGGCATCATCTTAGTTTAGCCAAAATATTTGCTTAAATCCATTTTTTGTCCCATCTTTTACCAAATAACCTTTTTTATTTTGGTAATAAGCTAACATATTTTTCCCACCTTTTAGCAAATAAGCTACTGAAAATTATAGGTTGCCAAATGCTATATTTGTTTAGTTGGTGATATTGTTTTTTTTTTTTTTTCATTTTTTACTAAATAGGTGTCTGACAAGCAACTTGCTCACTGGGTCTGTTCCGGACTGGATCACGAGCAGAGATAGTAAATAGTATGAGTTTTCATCTTAAATTCTACTTCAATTTTGCATTGACTTGTGAGTCTAGAGAAAGATATTTTTAAAGTTATTAGTTTATTACCATGATACTATATGCATAAACTTGGACACTGCTCTCAGACTTGGTGATTCAGGTGGTGGACTTGAACTGGTTTATGGTTTATAGAGTAGAGAATTCTAATCTAATATACGCCTACAATAGGTTTTGGTCTCTTGGACCATAATATATTAACACTTTTCACCATGAATAGTTTAAAGTTTTAACAATTTTAGAAAAATACTCTTAAAAAGTACTTTGTTGTTCTTGTCTGGTGTTATAGTGAAGTACAATATAATAATCTTGCTTTTTGTGCAGCCAAATAGATCTTTCTTACAATAATTTGTCAGAGGGCTTTGCACCAACCTGTACAGATAACATGTAAGTCTGCCTTTTTGAGGTTTACACACTTTGGAACACCCTTTCCAAATAACAATAAATATCAAAAAATTTAGTTAGTTGTCACATTTCAAAACAATACTGAAAACTAGCATCTCGAGTGTCTAAAAATCTAGTTCTAAGATAAAACTCGAGTTTTTAAGTCTCGATTTGTAAGAGGATGGGTCTGATTTGGAAAAAAATCCACATGGAAATCGAGTTTTAAAGACTCGAGTTCCATAAATTGTAGAAAAACGCCGCTATAGGGCTTTAAAACGTCACTATAGGGCTTAAAAACGCCACTATAGGGCTCCCTAAACCTGGTATGGGGTGATCACTTATAAAAAAAAATTTGCAGGAAAACGCCGCTATAGGGCTTTAAAACGTCACTGTAAGGCTTAAAAATGCCACCATAGGGGAAATTTTTTTTGCATGGAACTCGAGTTTTAAAGACTCGAGATCTATGTGGCATTTTTAGTCCCCAAACACTCGCAAAGCGAGTCTTTGGGACTCGAGTTTTAATATGGATCTCGAGTTTCTAAAACTCGATATGCTACTTTCCTTTATTGTTTCAAACGTTGCCTAACTAACTATATATAACCCATTTCCACAGTTATTTTGCACGTTCCCCCCACACTTTGCTCTTCATAACCTTTTCTGAAACTAACTGATTTTTCCTTTGCATCAGAAATTTCTTCAAAAGCTTTTCTGGAAGGGACAAGTTGTAAGCTTCAAACTTGTAATCTTTTACGAAGAACCACTGCTTTTTTTTTTTTTTTCCAATTTATTGGGGATAACTGACATTCTTTATCTACTTCACTAATTAAGAACACTTCGTGAGTGCCTGGATGAATCTCCATGTCAGAAAGGTAATAATCATATATGAATATATCAATTCGAATCAAATTATGATAAGGTATATGCATCAATTGTCTAGTCAGGCATTCCTCTTTTGTAATTTCCTTCCAAAATGAAGAAAAGAGTTTAGTTAAATATTTCATCTTGTACATGACAAATACATAAATTATTTAACAATAAAATGGAAATTTCATTTTTGTTCTATTATGTCTGCTTGTATTTGATTTGGTACTGCTTCTATTTAGATTGGTATTCAGTGCATATAAATTGTGGTGGGAAAGCAACCACAATTGGAAACATTAAGTATGAAGCAGATGTTGACCCAGCTGGAGCAGCGAAATATGTTCGTGTGAGGGAGTATTGGGGATTCAGTAGCTCTGGAAGATTTTGGGATGTAAACACTAGCGCAAATGACTATAGAGCAGATAATGTATCCATACTCAAAATGAATGAGTCTGAACTATACACAAGTGCACGCCTGTCTCCTCTTTCAATCACATACTATGCCCGCTGCCTAGCAAACGGACCTTATAAATTGAAACTTCACTTTGCGGAGATAGTAATCAGAGACAATAGATCTTTTTACAGCCTTGGAAGGCGGATATTTGATATTTATGTGCAGGTATTCTGTCAAATTTATTTCTATCCGTATATTATAGTAGAGGAGTTAATTGAGTTAATTTGCTGCAGGAAAAACTGGTGTTGAAAGATTTCGATATTGAAAATGCTGCACCAGGGGTTGATAAAGCAGTTGTTAGGGAATATAAAGCAAATGTAACAAATAAAGTTTTGATGATTCGCTTTTTTTGGGCTGGGAAAGGAACAACAACTGCCCCAACGAGAGGAACATATGGTCCCCTCATATCAGCTATCTCTGTGGAAGCTGGTAATTGTATTGGCAATTGAGAATCTTTTTGTTGTCCAATTTTTTCCATACTCAGATTAGATTGATGAACTGTGGAATCATAGGATTTTAGTGGATCTAGAAATCCATAGGTATCTGCATTTAGATGAAAGACTCAAAATCATGTTGAAGTACATTTAGATGGAAGACTACCAAAAACTTTATTTGTCTTTTAACCATCTGTTGCTATCTTGCTTTTGATTTTTTGTATGGTGCTAAATATATTTTAGAATGCAGTCTTAAAATTACTGTCCTTAGTTATTTTTATTTTCTGTAGATTTCAGTCTCCCTGATGATGGCAAGATGAAGATATCCATTGTGGTTGGAGCTGTAGTTGTAGCGCTACTCCTCATTTTTATGATTTTGGGCATTCTTTGGTGGAAAGGTTGTTTGGGAGGGAGGAAATCAAGGGAAAATGGTAATCTGTGCAAATCTTATGTGGAAATTATAGAGGGACAATATTCACTATCTCCTACTATGGCAGGAAGTTGGAACAATGTATAGAAAATGAAAAATTTTATTTTTCTTTATCTTTCCCTAGATGATCAGCATTCCAAAGTACATTTTAAAAAGAAACTGTAGGATTTCTGGGCTCAGAGCGTATGATCTTTTCTTTGGGATGATGCATGACGATTTGGGTCATTTAGTTCCAATTTTGATGGTAATGAGCCCATGGAATCATGCAAAAAAAAAAAAAAAAAGCATTTATCATTGCTTTTTTTTTTTTTTAAATCTGCATAAAGTAAATTTTCAAATGAATAATGTGTTTTTGGCTTAAGTTCTCTGTAGTCGAGTGATGTCTAAAGGTTTTTATAAACCAAGTTTCTGATTGAGAAAGTATTATTTTGAAAGATTTCACTCTCAACTTGTCCTCAAAGTCGCATGAAATTTGGTTTGTTTGTTTAATATTCTTATTTTAGTTGCAAAATGATCTTGTGACAAGTATCAAGCCATCTCATTCTATGATAAATGAATGGAATATTTCACCTTTCCTTTTAATTTTTTGATTCCCAATAAAGTACTTGTAGTTGAGAAAGAGGAAAAAGATAAAATCTAAAAACTTATGGTTTCCTGTACTTGTTCATACTTCATATATTTCTCCTTCACCCCCCTCTCTCTCCCCCCCCCCCCCCTTGCGTCCCCCTGCGCAACTTCTACTACAATATAGTGCCATCCAAAAGCCTTTTATTTTCTTATCCTCTTTAAGATTCATCTAACTAGTCAAGAGGCATGCATTTTTTTTGGTTAAACATTGTTCTTGTTATACTATAAGATGCATTCTGACATCTTAGTTGATGCCTTTGACAGAGTTAAAAGGATTAGATCTGCAAACTGGTTATTTTACATATAGACAAATAAAAGCTGCCACTAATAACTTCAATGCTGCAAACAAGCTGGGGGAGGGTGGTTTTGGATCAGTTTACAAGGTACCTGACAACACTTTTTCTATTCTAGAATGAGTTTTCTTTTCATCCATTTATTCTTATTCTTATTCTCCTTATTGATAGACATTTGAAGAGTTACAAAATAAAATACATACCTGAAAAAGTATATTTTTCTATTCTTGATGCAGGGTATATTATCTGATGGTACTGTAATTGCGGTTAAGCAACTTTCATCAAAATCAAGGCAAGGAAGCCGTGAATTTGTGAATGAAATAGGCATGATATCTGGTTTACAACATCCAAATCTTGTTAGACTGTATGGTTGTTGTATTGAAGGAAAACAATTATTGTTGGTATATGAGTACATGGAAAACAATAGCCTTGCACGTGCTTTGTTTGGTAAGCTAATGTTTTATACCTTGCCATGCATTTTATGTTGATAATAGAATAATGAGGACAAACACTAATCATGAATTTCATTGATTGGGTTTTGGACATCAATTTCAGGTCCTGCAGATAGCCGGTTAAAATTGGACTGGCTTGCAAGACAGAAAATATGTGTTGGTATAGCAAAAGGCTTGGCTTTCTTGCATGAGGAATCAACGCTGAAAATTGTTCATAGAGACATCAAATCTACTAATGTGTTGCTTGACAGAGACCTTAACCCTAAGATCTCTGACTTTGGTTTGGCCAAGCTCGATGAAGAGGAAAACACACACATTAGCACCAGGATTGCTGGAACAATGTGAGCTGACCTTCTTTCTTTTGCCCCCTCTATACTTCCTTTTGGACTCTATTTTTTCCCTCTCTTCTATTTCATTACCTCTGCAGATCTTGATTATGAGGTATAGTGAATTGATGCTGATCTTATACATTGGTAATTTGAGTTGTGTCCTGAAATTGCACCAAAATATGTCTGGAATGAAATCTCTGCACTAAGACAAGTATAGAAAATACTGTCAGAAGAGTATCGACCAAAGTACTTGACTGGATCATATATCTATTAGGCAATAAGAAGTAATAGGGTCCTTGCTCTTCAAACTGAATTCTAATGCTACACCCCCTTTTTTAATGAATAAGCAAATATTATCAACCAAAACAACACAATTACAGCTTAAACAACACAATATACAAGTTGCCATGCCGCAGACACTAGGTTGTCAAAACAACCTCCTACAATACCCCCAAATGCACGTAAACCTCTGCCCAAAACCCACAAGCAACAACACAATTCACCCTAACACATAGCAGTGTATCTGCAATTACTAAAACCAGCAGCTATATAAGCACCTGGGACAACAGATGAACCTCCAAAACCCCGGACACATTGTCAAAACCTGCTAGTAGCTAGCCACAAACAACAAGAAGCTAGACAACAAATCTGGCAGCATGAAACAGAGCCCATTTGCAGCTGAATTCTCAGCTTAGAGCAGAGAGCTTGACCACTGATTGATGGTATGGAAGGAAGAAAAGCCTCAGGCCTCCATCTCACATCATTCAAGATATTCTTCACCGTGTGATTCTTGGAAATCAATGGGCCCTAATGCAGTATCTGATTTTTCAACCTCAAAATGTGATATACTGTTGCTGCCACAACAACTTTACTAACCACCTGAGAACACCCCCATTGCATCAAACTCCAACTAGTCACAGGGGACATTCTTGCCAGGACACCACCAACTCACTTACAAATAGTTTGAGAGAAGGGACTAGAATGGCAATCCACCTCACCACAACAGTATTCCACTCCAATTTCCACCAACCCACCTCAACACTCCTAACTCTTATGGCATCCCAAGTAGAATGGCAAGAAAACCACCACTTGTTGTGAGAGTCCACCTCACCTTATCTTCATCATGCAACTGATCCAGCAAACATTCTAACTATACAGCACTAACAGCTTCACTTCTAGGTGGTTTCCATTTCCATTCACCATTCAAAGTAACACTAGACACTCTTGAAACTGCCATCAACACCAATCACGATGAATCAAGTCCAACAAAATCAATTATCATTATAAGTCAAATTCTATGGCCAAACAATAATGTCCCCCACCTTCTCACATAAACAGGGAGATATAGCAGACTGGATGTATGGAATAATTCCCTCCCCCCAACCCCCCCACCCCGCCAAAAAAAAAAAAACTTTTAGTGCAACTACTCATTAAATTTGATCCACTTTGCCACTTTTAGAAAACATAATATCTCTATTTTAATTTACTTATTACTCTTGATTTAGTTGTTTTATTATTGCTTCTAGCTCAATGAAGCTAAACTCACTTGTGGTGGCCTTATTAATTGCAAGTTGCATACATAACAATTGATTGGTAATCTGATGGTTGGTAATTGACTGATGTTGGCCTTTTTGGATTTAGAAGTTTATAAGATCATATTAGTGAACCAAATATCATGATAAATTTATGTGTTGCAGAGGCTATATGGCACCAGAATATGCATTATGGGGTCATCTAACCTACAAAGCGGATGTTTATAGTTTTGGAGTTGTTGCATTGGAAATTATTGCTGGGAAGAACAACGTGAAATATCGACCAAATCAGAACTTCATATGCCTTTTAGATTGGGTGAGATACATCATTCTCATGTTGTTTTAAAACGTACAGCTAAAAGAATATAATGAACTGAAGTTTTTTTTTTTTTTTTTTTGGGTAGAAATACGGACCCCAAGTTTCTTCTTTTGGAACTACTCTATTTGACTAGGTCAACCTGCATTATGTTTCATTGGGTTTAGTTGGAAAATAAACATCATTTAGTTGAAAACATACATGTGAGAGAGTTAGGCAAATTATGCAGGTTTCTTTTTTGGTTGTATCTTCAAGGTTCAAGTTGCATAAGGGGCTGTAAATGAGTCGAGCCAAGCCAAGTATTAAAATTTCCGGGCTTGTTCATTTAATTTTATTTCGAACATGAGCTGAGCTGAAGCTCATCACCAAACAAGATTAATGTTCAAGCTTAGTCCATTTTCTTGTCGAACAAGCACGAGCTTGTTCGCGAGATACTTGATCAACTTATTATTTTCCCATATATAATAAAATCATGACTAAATTTTTTATCCCTTCACAAATCTATGAATTTTTACTACTAATGCACTCTATATTATCAATAACATATAATAACTAATTTGATATTATATGAACCTATTTACAAACCTACGTAATCCATTCTATATAAATATAATTTTAGACAAGTATACGTATAAAACTATAACACTATATATTGTCAAATCAAACTTTCATGTTTACAAGCTTATTCATAAACACATTATTATATTTTAGTTTGTCTAGTTTAATATTCAAACCCAAACTTGGGCTTGAGTTGACTTGTTTGCTAAAAATCAAACATAAAGCTTTTGAAGCCATTAAATCCAGGTGGATTTATAGGGATGCAAATCTTGCTACTGATATGTTAGCTAAGTGGTCTCTACATAGCTCTATCTGTAGTTGTTTTGATATGGGATTTAGCCCCCCTCCCTAGCAAGTTTTGTTAATGTTATCTTGGGTAAGGCTGCCCAATATTCTCCATAATGTTTTTCTTAGTTTTGGTTAATAATATTTCATTCAGCAAAAAAAAAAAAAAAAAAAACCCATAAAAAAACCTTTTTTCAAGCCGAGCTTGAGCTGTTTATAAATAGTTTTTGTTCACTTACAAGCATAACTAATTTTTATTTATTGGAATTAAAGTGATGTGCTGATGAGTGATGTTGTCTTAACATCATATAATTCAATTAATAACACTGTCCACAGGTTCTAATTATCGGATGGAAAAAAATGTCCATAAGTTCTTTCCATGAAAAACTTGGATTTGATCTCCAAACTTCTACTTCTTTTATGAACAAACACAGACACACACCAAAAAAAAAAAAAACTCAGATATCTTTAAAATACAGGAAAATTAAATTATGTTTGGCTAAAAAATGAAAAAGGATGAATTTACAAAACAAATGTTCATATTAATTGCTTTTATATTTTAATGAAAATGTCATTCTTTTTTTTCATTATTAATTGTTAATTTTCTTTTCATATTTTAATTAGAGTAATGTTTATTTCACGCACTATTACACACATAGTACATCCACTCACAAAAAACAAGGGAAAACGTGACTTGAAGTCTCGATTTCATTCAACTTCCAAATTGTGACTTCAAGTAATGTTTTCCCTTATTTTTTGTGAGTGTGTACTATGTGTGTGATAGTATTTTCCCATTTAATTAACATGGTAGCCTATTGTTTGCTTAACTTGGGGAACATCAGTGATAGGAAAAAGCAGAATTGAATTGTTTGTTTTTTCTTTTAATAACTTACAAACTCTTTTCATTCGTCATTTAAGGCCATCGTGTTACAACAGAGAGGGGATTTGATGGAATTGGTGGATCCAGAATTGGGGTCTGATTTCAGCAAGGAAGAGGCACTTAGAATGATTAAAGTAGCTTTATTATGCACTAATCCATCACCAGTGCTTAGGCCTATCATGACTGCAGTAGTGAACATGCTTGAAGGCCGGATAGTCATTGATGATTTTACCAGAGGTCCAAGTATTTATGGAGATGAATGGGGGTTTGAAGCCTTAAGAGATCAATATGGTGAGAGCTCACGACCAAACTCAATGGAAAGTCAGAGCCTTGTTCAATCATCAAATGCAACATGGATTGGCTCTTCTTCTACATCTGCCCACAACATCTATTCCACTAATCAAAATGAATGAGGAGTGTGGATGGCAATAAATGTGGGATTTTAAGTAAAATTAGTTTACATAGGTTTGTAATAACTCTACAGACATTATTAATAATGTTTTGCTCACCCTTAGATCTAACAATAATCTACAGTTCAAAAAAAATATATACCTTGAACCTATCTCATATGTATATAAACAACTAAGCCTCCAGCTTATGTGACTAGCATTGTGCTAAGAAACTATGAGCTTTGTGGTTTTAATTCCAAGATAACACTTTGAACGGGATTTGGTTGGGAGAGATATTGCTCTGCGAAAAGCGCACTCATTTATTTAGCCCGTTGTCAACTTTTGGACCAGTATTTGCTCTAAGATGAAGGCGTGAAGCTAAACGGTATTTTCGAAAATTATTCCTTCTTGATGGTTGTAAATTTTACATTAGACAGTATAGTCAGATGATTAATTATGGGAGTAGCGAACACAGATCGAAGCCTTGCATTGGTTGGTTCATTCCACATTCTCCCCGGTGCAATTTAAGTCAGCCATATGCCATTTTATGCATCTTATCGGTACAATCTGTAGGTTTATACCAAAATTGCTTCCAGGCCGGCCCAAGGCCTAAGGCCCCAGCTCCATTATTAAAAGGCCCAAATATTTTTAATGATAATTGACTTCTTTTTTAAAAAATAAAAAATAAAAAATTTGTGTACTATTTTCCCACCCATGCTTGGAAATATAATATTACAAATATGTGGAATCATCAAATGTTAATTAAATTTCCCTAACTAACAGATTGAGGCTTTAAACATTAGTCACATAATCTTTGTCATGACCACACACCAAATAATCTCTACCTCTCTTTAGTGGAGGTTAAGCATAATTTTGAGCTGTTAGATTCAAGAGCGTTAGAGATGTTTAATCAAATGTGGCAAAATGGGTCGGGAGCATAACAAAAAACTTTATGGATGTTATCCTAGTCTTTAAATAAGATTTGGTATAGTGCTATGAAATCTTTTCTATAGGCGTGCTCAATGGTCGCACAGCCTATTAACCAATATGAACAAAGAGGATAATGGAATGAGAGATGCATGGTTGGGCCATGCCCACTATGTGCGAGTGAGAGATGCTAGAATTTGGCCAAACTTGGCCAACTGGGTTGCCTATTAGTGGACATCACCTGGCTTGTTTAATGAGATTAATTCCCACATAACATAGCCTTAGAGGGTGTTTGGTTCGCTATGATGTGCTCTTCATATGATGCATATTACGATGATGTGACATTAAGGTTTTTGGTTTATTTTATTTTTTTTAACATTATCATAATTTAAAATTACAAAATATATTACATCATTTTAATCTCATCACATACTTAAACAATGTAATGTTGTATTCTTGTATTGAGATTACATTAATGTAATATTACAATAATGTAATATTATGGCGTAATATAACATCACGGCAAACCAAACACCCCTTAAGTATCTTACAAAAATAGTGAGTGATACAAAAATAGTGAGTGATCTGAAACTGTGATGAGTAGGGATGTGATTGTTGTCTCAAGTACATCATTCAGCCATTCTGAATTAGCGAAGGTTTGGTCAATTCTTTCTAGAACTTTGTCTTCCTCTAGTCTGCCATTGCTCCATGTATTAAAAATTCTTTCTGCATTTAAGGTACTGATTTGATGGAATTGCAATAGGTCTTGTAGCATAGAAGCTCTTGGGCACATTATGTTTTTATTTGATAGTTTAAATGTCAACTATAGTGTTTGATTGAAATCACCTATCGACCGCCATCTACTCTCTTCCAATGGTTTGAGTCTGTTAATTTCTTGCCAAACTTTGTTACCTTTTATGTAGATAGGATTGACCATAACTAAATGTAATATAACACCATTCAACATCAAGTAATAACACTTCAGTGTGAATTAAATGTCGGTTTGCAAATAAAACATTAAAGAAAATGACTCATCAATCTTCAAATATCTTATGAATAGGAGAGAAATTCAATCAAAATAATGGGCCTTATTTGCTCGGCTTGAAAATCAGCTTGGATGGGCTTACTTATAAGATTGGATTGGACTGTAGGCTTTTTTGGACACCCCTCTTGCCACCATGCTTGTCACTGCCACCTATTTTGGACAAAAGTTATCAATATTTTAAATAATATTTTATACAATATAATTGTCTTAAATCATAATATATGACTTGAAAATATGCAAATACATATATATACACACACATACATATACACATACCAATTATTATGATTATTCATCATTTGTTAGTAATTTTTTATGTGTTGGGTTAAGATAGCTTGACCTCGATTAATTAATTTAATTACCCAAGTTGATTAATTAGGTTAAATTGCATGTAAATTGTGAAGACACCAACAAATCACCAAAAATACTAAATGCAGCAGAAAATAAATTTGATAAAGTGATTTGTTGACAAATGGGGAAATCCTCTCGCAAGGCAAAAACCCCACTGGGTGATTTTAAGGTCATCACTCCTAAGAATCCACTAATCAACAATCAAGCGGTTACAAGTATAAAGAATCTTACCACTACCCTGGCCTATCCCGAAATACCAACCTACAATTAAACCTTTGCTCCAATACTCAATTGGACTTGATCTTGTAATAGCCTTTTTTCCTTTAATGCACAAATCTCCAATTTGTGACTAACCCTTTTGCACGGATCCTAGTACGTGACTTCTAGCAACTTGAATGGTTGTTGTTGGCTGCAAAGTTCTTCACTTCATCAACAATGAAGATCAGGAAGCACTTGGTTACAAAACCCTATGGCGTACTATCGCAATAGCTTCACACAGAGAAAAAATAAACTCTTTGTCTCTATATTTGTGTGTGACGGATCTTAAAATAAGTCTTGTATATGTCTAGGGTTGTGAGAAAAGAAATCCTAAACAAATACATCAACATGGGCTAAAATCCAGATCTACAAATTCTGAATTCGTAAAGCTCGATAGATCGAGCTTATGTCGAGCTTATGTTGAGCTACCCATTAAGTCTCGATAGCAACTTCCTATCAAGTTTCAGTAAACAGCTTTTCTTCACTTGTTTCTTGGATCAATCTTAATGTCTTTAATACAACCACTTGATATGTATCAAACCCAACTTAGATCTACCCAATTTACAAATAAAGTGCGTTTTGTCAAAGGATTAGTCAATTACATAGAAAATATGACCCTAACATTATGGATTTTCTTTTTCCAAAATTCACCAGGTTCAAGTTTATGTTTGATATGTTTATACATAATAATTATTACTTTAATTCTCACAAAAATCAATTAGGATAAGTTTTTCAACAAAAAATACAATAAACAAAATCAAAATTTTGTTTATCAAAACTGTTATTAGTTTCATTGTTATTAACATTAGTACTTGTATTTGTATTTGTAGTTGTATTTTCATACTATTATTTTTATTATGGAAAAAATTAACAAACCACTCAATGAGTAAAAAAAATTCATATCTTGGCTAATTTTTGTGCTCCCCCTGGAATTATATTGATCAGTGAGAATACTATTAACACCAATAGATTTTATAAATTCTATATATACAATGTAGAATTCCCATATATACCTGTAATAGGCTACTTAGAAGTGTAGCCCTCTAAGTTTAATAATCTACATATACTTTATAAATTCTATATATACGATGTAAAATTCTCATATATACCTGTAATAGTCTACTTAGAGGTGTATCCCTCTAAATTTAAGATGACGAAGTTCACCATGGAACAAATACTTGATGGTCTCTGTGGGTGCCCGAGGACCGAGGATGAAGTTGAAGAGTTGCAACATTGGTGTGGGAATGCCACGGGCCACGAGCCCGAGGAGGAAAGCCGCCCGAGGAAAGGAAGAAGTGAGTCAAGGTACTTTAAGGCATTCTAAGTGGGAGCTAGAGTCTGAAGAGAAAAAGAGTCAGTGGACATCAGGGAAGCTTCTGGTCTGGTATAGCCTGTTGCATTCGCATTAAATGGTGGGCAGTAGCTTTATCAGCTGCATTGATGAGAAAGTGACCTGAACAGTGTAAGTCACAGCTAAGCAGATTCCTTCCACCATCTTCTTCAGATATTAAAAGCAACAAATTTCATGAGAGGAGGGATGTTAGGTGAGGATGGATGGTTGAGATATGATGGAGGTAGAAGTATATAAGGAAAAAAAGGTACGTTGAGAAGGGGATCGAAAAACACAAGTATCAAAAAACAGAAATACTGAAGATAAACAAGAATAACATAGTGGGAGAAGATTGAACAGTGTAACTTTTTGTATAATCTTAGCCTCCTCGGGTAAGCTTGTGGAGGGATATATGCTCCTCTATTTTGTGAAATTAACTTTTTCTTATTTATCTTCATCCTCGAGCAGAGTCCCCTCTTGTTGTTCGTTTCCCTCTCTTACAAATTTTATTGATTTGGGTCAAGGTTGAACTGTACAACTCACTGTTCTAAGTGGGCTCGGGCTGTGAGATTCTTTGGTCCTTACAATTGGTGCCGTCTGTGGGAATGGGCAAGGCTAAAATATTCCCCGAGATGAGGGATCCTCGGAGAGGAGGATACCAGGGTAATCACCCCTGAGGGGAGTTCCTTAACCAAGCATCATCCACGAGAGCTTAGTTGGTCAACTCATTGTTTAAAGAGCCAGTATATCACATACTGGAGAAAATTAAGAATGAGCCTTATTTCAAGTGGTCCAATAAGATGGGCGGGGACCCGTCCAGAAGGAACCAAAGCCTCTATTGCCATTACCACCAAGACCGAGGGCATACTACGGAGGATTGCAAAACCCTGCAAGATCACCTGAGCTAATTAGCGATGGTAGGGAAGCTTAATTGGTTTTTACATCAGCCTACAGGGTAGTTCAGCCACTTAGGAGTTGAATTTCATAAGGGTAGCTCCCCTCCGCCAGCACTGGGTACCATCAATGTGATCCTTGCCAGGCCAGGGAATAATGGGACCTCGGGCATTAGGGTTATGTCAGTAGGTGTGGGTTGTGACATGGAGATCGGTGATCAGGCTCCCAAGAGAGCAAGGGTGATGGTCGCCCCTACCTTGGGATTCTCCAAGGAGGATAAGCAGGGAACTCTCCAACCACATGATGATGCTCTAGTGGTTACTGTCAGGATTGGGGGTTACGATGTGAAGAGAGTGCTGGTTGACCGGGGAAGTGGAGCAGAGATTATGTACCTAGATTTGTACAAGGGGCTAAACTTGAGGCCCGAGGACCTGGACAGGTATAATTCACCGCTGATGGGTTTTGATGGCAGAATGGTGGTCCCTCGGGGAATGATAAGACTACCCGTACAGGTTGGGGATGTGGAGGTCCAGGTTAATTTCATAGTAGTAGAAGCATTTTCCTCTTACAAAACTATCCTGGCTAGACCCTGGCTTCACGCTATGGGTGCTTTGCCCTCAACCTTACATCTGAAGGTCAAATACCCTACTCAGGGGAGAGTGGGAGAGTTGGTGGGTGATTAGGCCACGGCTAGGCAGTGTCTGGTGTTAGCAATAACGCGGTGGCCTTCAGGTCCTGCCGCGATGATTAAAGATCCAGTCCTATAGCAACTAAAAGGGCCTGCAAAAGGGCAGCAGACCGAGGCATTCAGAGAATTATTAGAGGAGCTGGAAAAGGTGATGATAGGGTTGGATCGGGAGCAATATTTCCAAGTGGGATCTCAGTAGCCACCCTTGGAAAAGGCAGAGTTGGTGAAGTTCCTGAAGGCAAACATTGATGTTTTTTCATGGAATGATTACGACGTTCTAAGAATTGATCCTGGATTTGCGTGTCACCAGCTAAACGTAAATCCCGAGGCTGTGTCGCATAAACAACCTCCTCGGCGATCATCCAAAGATCACACCAAGGTAGTCAGGACAGAGGTAAACAAGTTGAAGTAGGCTGGGGCCATTAAGGAGATTTTCTATTCCAAGTGGCTGGCCAACACAGTAGTGGTTAGGAGGAAAAATGAGAAATGACGAGTGTGTGTGGACTTCACTGACTTGAATAGAGTCGGCCCAAAAGACCCATTCCCCATTCCTAGAATTGACCAGCTGGTAGACGCCACGGTGGGACATCCTCGGATGAGTTTCCTGGATGCCTTTCAGGGTTACCATCAGATACCTTTGTCATTGTCTGACCAAGAGAAAATGGCCTTTCGTGCTCCTAATGGGAACTATCATTATTGGGTGATGCCCTTTGGCCTAAAAAATGCAGGATCCACGTATCAGAGAATGGTGACGTGGATGTTTGAATCGCAGATTGGGTGGAACATGGAAGCATACATTGATGACATGGTAGTCAAGAGCAAGCAGGTAGTAGAGCATTTGGCCGACTTGGGGGAGACTTTCTCAGTTTTGAGGAAGCATAAGCTACACCTGAATGCGTCTAAGTGTTCTTTTGGGGTCAGCTCGGGCAAATTTTTGGGTTACGTGATTACTCACCGCGGGATTGAGGTCAACCCTGAGCAGATTAAGGCTATTAATAGTTTGCATCATTCTCGGAACCCTAAGGAGGTGCAGAGGTTGACTGGGATGGCAACAACCTTAAATAGGTTCATCTCTCGGTCTGCGGACAGGTGCCGTCCTTTTTTCTAGTTACTTCACAAGTGGAAGGATTTTCGATGGACCGAGGAGTGTGTAACCACTTTCGAGGACCTCAAGCAGTATTTGTCCAATCCTCCTATACTTTCCAGGCCCGAGAAAGAGGAAGTATTGTATGCATATTTGGCAGTCACGGACTATGCTGTTAGCCTCGTCATGGTTAGAAACGAGGACGGAATCTCAAGGCTCGTCTATTACGTGAGTAAATCTTTATAGGAGGCTGAGATGCGCTATTTACCTTTGGAGAGGCGGTCTTAGCTATAGTGCATGCCATGAGGAAGCTTACCCAGCTCCCTTTGCAAGCTCTTTTGAGGAAATTAGATTATAATGGCAAGATTGCTAAATGGGGAACTAGGCTGGGAGCCTATGATTTCAAGTACATGCCTCGAACTGTCGTAAAAGGACAAATCCTGGCAGATTTTATGGCGAAGTTCACCGAGGGTACCTCTGTGAAGAAGGAAGCAGTTATGGGGATACTGGTCATGTCAGCCATTTATGTTCCCCTGTGGGAGGTTTATACAGATGGAGCATCTAACTGAAAGGGAGTGGGAATAGGGATTGTGTTGATAACTCCCGAGAAGTTGATAGTGGAGAAATCGTTACGATTAGGTTTCCTAGCCACCAATAATGAGGCCGAGTATAAGACCCTACTAGCAAGAGTAGCTATGGTCAGGCAGTTGGGGGGAGAAATGGTTGAGTTGTACTCCAATTCTAGATTGGTCGTGGGCCAAGTCAATGGAGACTTTGAAGCTCGGGATGAGAGGATGCATGGGTACCTTGATAAAGTGCAGAATGCCCGGGCTCAGTTTAAGTGTTTTGTATTGAAGCAAATCCCTAGGGGACAGAACTCTCATACAGATTCTCTAGCAATGCTGGCCACTTCTCTAGGGTCAAGTCTTCCTCAGGTTGTTATTGTTGAGGACATGGATAGCTCAAGTCTCACGAAGGTATCCTCGGTTGGGGTGTATAACCTCCACGTGGGGACGAGCTGGATGGACCCCATTGTGACCTTTCTTAAGAAGGGAGAATTGCTCGAGGACAAACATGAGGCGAAGAAGGTGCATAGAAGTGCCCCTCGCTTTTGGCTGTCTAAGGAGCAGAAGTTGTACACTTGCTCGGGACCATATTTGTTGGGCGTACACCCCAAGGCAGTGGAGCCTTTGTTGCAAGAGCTATATGAGGGCATATGTGGGAGTCATACAGGGGGTAGGTCGTTGGCGTATAGGGCCCTCACCCAAGGATACTGGTGGCCTAGCATGCAAAAAACCTCCCAAGATTATGCGAAGAAGTGTGACCAATGTCAGAGGTATGCCCCAAATATTCATCAGCCAGGGGGAGTCCTGAATCCATTATCTAGCCCTTGGCCATTCTCCTAGTGGGGCTTGGATATAGTGGGACCATTTCCCCGAGCTATAGGGAACTGAAGATGGCTCCTCGTCGGCACAGACTACTTTACCAAATTGGTGGAAGCTGAGCCGCTTGCTAACATCCGAGGTGTGGATGCCAAAAAGTTCATCTGGAGGAACATTGTCACAAGATTTGGAGTTCCTCACATACTATTTTCGGATAATGGTCTTCAGTTTGATAGCAAAACCTTCCGAAGATATTGTGGGGAGTTAGGGATCGGGAACAGGTATTCTACGCCTGCCTACCCTCAGGGGAACGGACAGGCCGAGGCCACTAACAAGGTTATATTGTTTGGGCTGAAGAAAAGGTTGGACGATGCCAAAGGGAAATGGGTGGATGAACTTCCCCACGTGTTGTGGACCTATCGTACCACACCTCGAAGATCAACAGGCGAGACTCCTTTTTCAATGACTTATGGGGCAGAGGCAGTAATCCCCTTTGAGTTCGGAATCCCAACTTTGAGAACTGACTAGTTCAATGTTGAAGAGAATAACTGTTTACTCCTAGATAGCCTAGATGTGGCCAGGGAAAGAAGAAAAGTGGCAACAGTAAAGATGGCGTATTACCAACAGAAACTCAAGCAAGGGTATGATAAGCGGGTGAAGTCCAGGCCATTAGCTCCAAGAGACCTAGTCTTGAGGAAAGTGGTGGGGACAATAAAGAACCCTGCCTAGGGAAAACTAGGCCCTAATTGGGAAGGGCTATACAGGGTTACTTTCATTACTGGCATTAGGGCTTATTATTTAGAAGATTTGGATGAAAATGTAATTTCTCGCCCTTGGAATGTAAACAATCTACGGCGTTATTATTATTAATGATTTCCTTTCCAACTCATATCTTGAATGGTTGTGTCATACTATGGATGTGTTTGCTGAAAAAATTAGTCTGTTAAAAAAATTCTAAGTTTTAAATAGAACCTAGTCCTTGTTTGGTTCCTCGGGTCACAAGACTAGGGTAAATTAACATTGCAGAAAAAATTCTAAGTGTTAAACAGAACCTAGTCCTTGTCTGGCTCCTCGGGTCACAAGACTAGGGTAAATTAACATTGCAAAAAAAATTCTAAGTGTTAAACAGAACCTAGTCCTTGTCTGGCTCCTCGAGTCATAAGACTAGAGTAAATTAACAATGCAAAAAATTCTAAGTGTTAAACAGAACCTAGTCCTTGTTCGGCTCCTCGGGTCACAAGACTAGGGTAAATTAACATTGCAAAAAAATTTCTAAGTGTTAAACAGAACCTAGTCCTTGTTTGGATCCTTGGGTCATAAGCCTAGGGTAAATTAACGTTATGTGAAATATTCTAAGTGTTGGATAGAGTTTGAACATGGCGCAGCTCCTAAGGTCACAAATGAGGAACCAAATGGACCTTAAGAAAGGTTGCTTGAAGGAACAGAAAAGTAAATGTCGTGGGCGTTTCCTCGTGTTTCTGAAGTAGTGCCAACAAGTTTGCTTTGAATGTCCCAAATCCAATTTCAAGTAAGTGTTGGTTAATAATTTGCTTAGGACCCATAGGTTAGTTTACTCTTTATGTTATGATAAAATGGTAAATTGCCACGTTGTGATTGTTATGAAGGAAGGAAGATAATGTAGTACGTAAATTGACTAGCATAAAGTGAAAAGTAAAAAAAGAAAAAAGAAAAGAAAAGAACGCATAAGTATAAAAAGTAAGCAAGCAAGGTTAAACTTCAAACTTTTTCTTCATTAAAGATATAAGAACTGTGGTACAATAAAAAGAAGGGGGAGGGGCACTATCTATCCAACTGCCCATTACAAAATTGCCTAAGTATCTCCTAGTCTAAGGCTAAGCTAGGCTGTTGGCTCATTCTCCTTGGTTCCCTTCTTCTCAAGATTTTTTTCCTTCTTCTTCCTCTTCAACTGTGCCGTCTCGGCCATGTCCTCTTCATTATCCACGTCTAGCACATCAGCTGGAGGTGGCAGTTCTTTTTTCTTCTCTTTGCCCTTAGCTGAAGTGGGAGAGGGAGTGGGATCGGGCTGAGTCGAGGAAGTAGGGGGAGCAAAGTTGGGATCTGCTGGAGGCTGAGGGAGTGTGGGCGCCAAACGCAGGGCAGGAGGGTAGTACCCGTTATTAGGAGCTCGAAGCTCTGATTTGGTACTGACGCCCGCAGCGTTCAGGGCTTGGCCCCATACCCCCAAACAAAATGCACGAGCAACATCCTTGAGTTGGGTAGTAAGGCTCTCAGCTACCTTGGTCATGCCTGTATCATAGGCTGCTTGCTCGGCCTAAGCTTTCTCAGCCTCCTTGACCTCCAGCTGCTTCTTAATTTGTTTTAGCTCCACCACTGTGAGAGCCATTTTATTCTCGGCCTTCTTCTGGGCCTCCAAGGTGTCAGCCGCCTGCCTCTCATAGCCTTTAAGAGAGGACTCAGCGTTCCGCTGAGCCTTTTCCACCTCAGATAGCTGGGCAAAAGTCTCTTTCAACTTCTTGTCCACCTCTACGTGGGCTTTTTCTGCGGCCTCCTGTCCTTTCTCGGCCTTCCTTGCCACATCCAGGGAATGGTCTACCCATTCTTTGACCATGAAAGCGGCTTGGACGAACTACAAAAAAAAAGAAAAAAAAGAAAAAAAAAAGAAGTGAGTGTCATATAACGAAGGAACAAGCTAACTATACAGTTAAGTGAGATCAATCATATACCTTGGCTAGGTCCTGTTTCAGAGCAAGGAAGACCTCCTGCTTCCTGAAGGACCTCAACTCTGCCATGTCCTCAGGCAGGCATAATGCCTTCTCCAGGCATTCTGCCACCAAGCCTGAGCTACCCTTTTTGGGGTCCCTCAGGTTGGCGTCATCAAGCACTGGATTGCCTGAGCTTAGGGTGAAGATGGGCCTCCAGATAGAGGCCTTCTTGGGCTGGTCTCCTCCAACCTCTTTAGAAGTCCTAGTGTGTGCGGGCTTCTTCGGCTGCCCTTTTCTTGCCCAGGCCTCCTTAGCTGGGGGTTCAGGAATCTCCCCCTCTTCAGCGTCCTTGGAGCCCTTGCTTCCCTGGCCCCATTTCCTTTTCTTGTCTGTGGCATCAGTGGATGATGCATGCATCGCGGCAGGGGTAGGAGGGCGGGGTTTCACTACTACAGTCGGGGAAGAGCCCCCAGCATGGGTTGTTAGCAAGGCCATCAAATCTGGAGTCTTCTCTTTAAAGCCCATCTCTGCTGTGGTACGAACTGTTGATGTGGTGGGAGCGTCTTTGCGATAAAAAAACTTCGAAGTCCCTTTCTGTGACTTCTTGATGGATGGGCTCGGGTGTGGACTCCTTGGCCTCGCCGTCTGATGGGATGGGTGGTTCTTGGGAATATAGGAGCTTGGCAGTAAAGGGTGCTGGGAGCTGGGGGTCTTGAGTCCCATCTAGAGGAGGTTCTAACAGCAGGAAGCCTGGTATTGCTACGTCGATTAAAGCCAAGCGAGGGTCCCTGGCTTTAATGACATTCTTCGGACTTTGAAAGTGTTTGGTGCACGGCTTGTAACCAAGGATGACGTGAGCTACCTGAAGTTGTCCGTCCTTGTGTAGGAAAATCTCTGCCTTGAGAATTCGATTTAAGTCCTTGAAATTCACCAAGTGTTTGGCTGGGGCGGTGTGGTATTCGTCTGCCAGATAAGACAAGAAGGGTTGTTAGTAAAAAAAAAGAAAAGAAAGAAAACGTTAACACTAACGAAGCTGTGTAAAATCCTATGTGTGACTCCGGTCCTCGGGAACACTACCTGGTTCCCCTTCCTGGATAGGGCAGTGAATTCCATCGTGCCAGTCTCCCGAGATAATGAGAAAATCCTCGTCCATGCCTTTGCTTGAGTCATGTAGGCAGGAGATTAATCTAACGGCGAGAATCCTACACTTCATGTAGTATTTGGTTTTTTCCCCTTTCTGGAAGTTGTATACCCAATTTACATCGTGCCAGGTAAGGTTAGTCCCCATTCTCCGGTTTAACGCATCTACACACCCGAGGATCCTAAAGATATTTGGGGAACACTGGGTCGGGGTCAACCTATAATTTGTCAGATAGTCCCTAGTAACCCTCTCCATGGGAAGTTCCATCCCACCTTTGATGAAGGAGATCATAGGAATGACCACGAATTCGAGAAGGTCTGTTTAAGACCAACCACTCACCCTCTTCGCAGTGTCGGATTTCAACACTGTTGGGAATCCTATATTGTGCCCTAAAGACGGCCCTAGCCTCGGCAGTGTCCACTAACTTAGCATACCTACCCATGGAGTTTTGTGGTGTGAAATGTTAAACTTGTGAAAAAGAAGAAACAGGGAAATCAACACACCTATGAGTGAACGCGAAAAGTGCTCATCGGGAGGTTTCTTCAACTTAGATTGCCAAAATGTTCAAAATGAACCTCAGCCAGCTTCAAGTTCTCCTTTTATAAGAGTGAAAAAGTGAGCGATAAATTTCCCGCCCATAAATAAAGGGGAATGAAGACCGTAGGATCTTGATCGAGCCGTAGAACGTGGGGAGACAAGCAGCCGCCTGACGCCATAAATGTGAGATCGTGGATTTCGATGCATCAGGAGCATGCAGAAGACAGATGAAAGGACGTTGATACGTGGGAACACCATGGCACGTGCATAGTTTGCCTGTGAGACTAAAACTTCGCTTTTGTCTCATAAACAAATAGCAAACGTTTTAGGGGGCTATTGTGGGTGCTCGAGGACCGAGGATGAAGTTGAAGAGTTGCAACATTGGTGTGGGAATGCCACGGGCCATGCGCCCGAGGAGGAAAGTCGCCTGAGGAAAGGAAGAAGTGAGTCAAGGTACTTTAAGGCATTCTAAGTAGGAGCTAGAGTCTAAAGAGAAAGAGAGTCAGTGGACATCAGGGAAGCTTCTGGTCTGGTATAGCTTGTTGCATCCGTATTAAATGGTGGGCAGCAGCTTTATCAGCCGCATTGATGAGGAAGTGACCTGAATAGTGTAAGTCACAACTAAGTAGATTTCTTCCACCATCTTCTTCAGATATTAAAAACAACAAGTGTCATGAGAGGAGGGATGTTAGGTGAGGATGGGTGGTTGAGATATGATAGAGGTAGAAGTATATAAGGAAAAGAAGGTGCGTTGAGAAGGGGATCGAAAAACACAAGAATCAAAAAATTGAAGTACTGAAGATAAACAAGAAGAACATAATGGGAGGAGATTGAATAGTGTAACTTTTTGTATGATCTTAGCCTCCTCGGGCAAGCTTGTGGAGGGATATATGCTCCTCTATTTTGTGAAATTGACTTTTTCTTCTCTATCTTCATCCTCGGGCAGAGTCCCCTCTTGTTGTTCGTTTCCCTCTCTTACAAATTTTATTGATTTGGGCCAAGGTTGAACTGTACAACTTACTGTTCTAAGTGGGCTTGGGCTATGAGATTCTTTGGTCCTTACAGTCTCAATTTCTCAAAATTTGGTATTTTTTTTTTAAAAAAAATATAGAATTATGTTACATAATTGAATATTAGTTAGAGCATTAGCATCAGGAAATGCTACTCTATTATATTTTACCATCCCAAAAAGCTGCTTTATCAATTATACAATCCCATTTTACAATACTTCCAGCATCCCAAACTTTTATTTTCATATTCTACTCATTAAAATAATATATCTACACAATAAAATAATATTTCCCCCAATCACCATCATTTATTCTTTCTTTCTCCCAATCACCATCACAATAAAATATTAGTTTTGTTTTTTAGAATTGTGCTACAGTGCAATTCCAAAGATAGAATTGCACTGTAGCACTATTGCAAAAAAATTTGTAATACCTAGCAATAGCATTTTCTAATGCAATACATTTTGGGGCTTGAAATGCCAAATATCCCTTACATTTGGCATTAGCATTCCCCAATGCTAATGCTCTAAATTTAGATGCATATTGGTATTAGGGTCTAAAATAGATTATGACATTATGTTACCCTGTAGCTACAAAAAAGTTTATTAAATGTAATTGTTAAATTAATCTTTGCCCATACTATATAATAACTAGTGTCGTTTCCATATATAATAAAAAATACTAAAAATTTAATAGGTATATCAAATTTAGAATTAATATTTTGAAGATAACATTTAAATAAAGTAACATAAACATAACCATACACATAAATATATAACCAAATAAAGTAACATAAATATATAATGTTACTAACAAATGTGATGTTAATTACCATCATAGAGATATTTTTACTATCCAATATAACATTGGTAATTTGGTGCTATTAAACGTGACCATGTGAGGATTGAAAAAAAATAAATAAATAAATGACACTACAAATAAATGTTATAGTAGTTGCTCTCAAAAAAAAAAAAAAATGTTATAGTAATTATCATCATATGATATGTAGTTGCTATCCATAATAATTATATAAGAATTTAAACCAAAAAAAAGTGCTATTTTTTTTTCTTTTTTTGAGATATCATAATTCGATGTAATATTATTGTCCAGTATAACGTTGTTGCCATCTAATTTGATGTTACTTATATATTTTCCAACATGAAAAGAATAAGAAATTTAAAGCAAAAAATAAAAAAATAAAAATGAATATACCGTACTATGTTAACTATTAGAGATATCATACCCAAAATAAAGTGCGGTTACTGTAAAATTTTTCAATCAATAAAGATAAATAGAAATAAAGGCTCTTATAAAAAAAAAAAGAAAAAAAAAAGAAAAAAAATAAAGGCTAGATTGGTAGCGTTCTTATCCATCTTGGTGGAAAATATACAGGTTAACTGATGCATGTGTTCTAAGAAACTATATATTTGCTTCACTAACTCCAAAAGTTAAAAAGATCAGCTATGTGATTAAGTCTTGTGGTTCATTAGCCTCAAGATTCTCATCATGAATTCTTGAGTTTAGCTCCCTCCATTAGTATACAACGGTCTCCTTGTCTCCTTCCAGTTACCTTAGAAATCTATTTATGAATGTGAGACTGAAGGATTACCCATGCCTTAGGGATTAGTTAGGTTTTAAAAAGATATAGATATATCGAAAAAGAAGTATAAAAAAAAAAAAAAAAAGATCAATGTAGGGCCCTAAAGATTCGTTGGTGCAAGCCCACTTAGAGTAATGGATTGTGCCTTTTAAATCTGGCCCAAGCCAATAAAATTTGTAAGAGGAAGGTAAGAACAACAACATTGGGCTCTGCCCGTGGACACAATAAGGCAGAATCAGGTTTATATTCAGGAACAAACGAGCACCAAGCTCTACACAAGTGCTCCCGATGAGACTGTATTTGTATAAAAAGTAGTACTGTTAACTCTCTTCTTCCCTTGTTCTTCTTACTGTTTTTCTCTCTATTTTCTCTGATCTCCTTTCCAATGTCCTCTCCTTCCCTTATATACCTCTACCTCATCACATCTTAACCATCCATTTTTACCTATCCTCCCTCCTTCCTTGACACTTGTTACCTTTCACATTTGAAGCAGATGGTGGAGGGAATCTGTTTAGCTGTGGCTTACACTATTCAGGTCACTTCCTCATTATTGCGGCTAATAAAGCTGTTGTCTTCCATTTAATGCGGACGCAACAGGCTACATCAGGCCAGAAGCTTCCCTACTGCCTACTAACCTTAACTCTTTTTAGATCCCAGCTCCCACATAAAATACCATAGTATCATGATTCACTGCTTCTCCTCCTTGGGCGGCTTCCTTCCTCGGATCTGTGACTTGCAGTAGCCCCATGTTAAAGCTGCGACCCTTCAGCTTCATCCTCGGTCCTCGGGCCAATGCTGCGACCCTTCAACTTCATCCTCGGGTACCCATAATAGCCCCCTAAAACTTTCGCAATTTGTTTACGAGACAAAAGTGAAGTTTTAGTCTCTCAAGCAAAATACGTACGTGCCACATGCGTACCCACGTATCAACGTCATTTCGTCTGTCTTTCACACGCTCCTGGCATTTCGGAATCCACGACCTCACATTTATGGCATCAGGCGGTAGCTTGTCTCCCCATGTTCTACGGTTTAATCAAGATCATACGGTCCTCATTTCCCTTCACGGATGGGCGGGAATTTTGCCGCTTGCTTTTTCACTCCTATAAAAGGAGAACTTAGAGCTGGCTGAGGCTCATTTTGAACATTCTGGCGATCTAAGTTGAAGAACAAAAACTCCCGAGGAGCACTCTTTGCGTTCATCAGTACGTGTGTTGATTTCCCATGTTTCTTATTTTTCAAAAGCTTCATAATTCAACCCTCAAAAGATCATGGGTAGATATGCTAAGTTAGTGGACACTACCGAGGCTAGGGCAACCTTTAGGGCACAATATAAGATCCCCAGTAATGTTGAAATCCGACATTGTGAGGAGGGTGAGTGGTTGGTCCTAAATAGACCCTCTGAGTCCGTGGTCATTCCTATGATCGCCTTTATTGAAGGCGGGATGGAACTTCCCATGGGGAGGGTAACCCGGGATTACCTCATAAACTATAGGTTAACCCCAACCCAATGTTCACCCAACATCTTTAGGATCCTCAGGTGCGTAGACGCAATAAACCGTAGAATGGGGACTAACCTCACTTGGCACGATGTAAATTGGGTGTATCAATGCCAGAAAGGGGAAAAAACCAAATATTACATGAAGTATAGGATCCCCGCAGTTAGGTTAATCTCCTGTCTGCCTGACTCAAGCAAAAGCATGGATGAGGATTTCCTCATTGTCTCGGGAGAATGGCACGACGGGAGGCACTGCCCCACCCAGGAGGGGGAACCAGGTAGCATTCCCGAGGACTGAGGTCACACTTAGGATTTTACATAGCTTTTTTAGTGTCAAAGTTTTCTTCCCCCCCTTCTTCTTATTCTTTACTAACGATCCCTGTTGTTTCACCTGGTAGACGAATACCACACAGCTCCAGCCAAACACTTGGTGAACTTCCAAGATCTGAACAGGATCCTCAGGTTAGAAATATTCTTGCACAAGGACGGGCAGCTTAGGGCGGCACACCTTATTCTCGGCTACAAACCATCCACCAAGCGCTTTCAAATTCCGAAGAACGTTATTAAAGCCAAGGATTCCCGCTTGGCTTTAATAGACGTTGTTGTACTCGGCTTTCTGCTTACGGAACCACCTCCTGAGGGGACCCAAGACGCTCAGCTCCCAGTACCCCTAGCTGTGAGACTCCTTTATTCACAAGAACCTCCTATCCCATCAGGCGCCGAGGCCGAGGAGTCTACGTCCGAGTCCGTTCAAGAGGTGACGGAAGAAGACTTTGACGTTTTTTACCGTCCAGACGCACCCAGCACTTCACAAGCCCAAGCACCAGCAGACATGGGTTTCGAGGAGAAAACTCCAGACCTCCTTGCCCTATTAACAGCCCATGCCGGGGGCTCTTCCCCGGCTGTGACGGTGTCGCCCCGCCCCCAGACTCCTGCCGCAACGCGCACATCCCCAGTTGAGATCGCAGACAAGAAAAGGAAACGTGGTCAGGGAGGCAAGGGTACAGAGGTGGCCGAGGAAGGGGAGATTACCGAGTCTCCAGCCAAGGAAGCCCGTGCGGGAAAGGGGCAGCAGAAGAAAAAGCCCGAGTACACCGGGACCTCTGAGGAGGTTGGCGGGGACTAACCCGGGAAGGCCTCTATCTGGAGGCCCGTCTTCACCCTGAGCTCAGGCGCTCCTGAGCTTGATGATGCCAACCTGAGAGACCCTACAAAAGGTAGCTCCAGTTTGGTGGCAGAATTCCTAGAGAAGGCGCTGTGTCTGCCTAAGGACATGGCAGAATTGAAATCCTTTAGGAAGCGAGAAGTCTTCCTAGCTTTGAAGCAAGACTTGGCTAAGGTACAGGACTGGTCCCACGTGATAGTGCCCCCACTGCTTCCCCCCCCCCCCCTTTTTATTTTTTATTTTTTATTTTTTTACATTCATCGTATAACACTTGTTCTTTTCTCTCTTTGATTTCAGGCTGTCCAAGCTGCCTTCATGGTAGAGGATTGGGTGGACCATTCCCTGGACATGGCCAGGGATGCCAAGAACAAATTGGAGGTTGCTGAGAAGGCCCACTCAGATGCTGACAAGAAGCTTAGGGAGACTCTTGCTCATTTGGCCGAGGTGGATAAGGCCCATCGAAGTGCAGAGTTTGCCTTTAAAGGCTATGAAAAACAGGCCGTTGATGCTTTGAAGGCTCAAAGGAAGGCTGAAAATCAGATGGCCTTAACCATGGTGGAGCTTAAACAAGCTAACAAATAGCTGGAGACCATGGAGAAGGAGAAGGCAGCGGCCGAGCAAGCGGCCTATGATGTTGGGATGACCAAGGCAGCTGAGAGCCTTACTGCTCAGCTCAGGGACGTTTCCAGCGCTTTCTGTCTGGAGGCGTGGGGCCAAGCCTTAACTGTTGTAGGAGTTAGTATCGAGTCGGAGCTTCGGGCCCCCGACCAGGTGTACTACCCACCTGCTTTACGTTTGGCTCCCCCTTCTCCTCATCACCTGGCCGACCTAAGCTCCGCCCCCCAATCTTCTTCAGCCCAGCCGAGCGATGATCCCTCTTCCATCACGGCCAAAGGTAAAGAGAAGAGAAAGGAGAATCCACCTCTTGTGGAAGTAGTTGAAGTAGTGGCGGAGGAGGAGGTGGCTGAAGGGGTCCCTTTGAAGAAGAAGAAGAAGAAAAAGGGAACTCAAGAGCAAGAGTCAGAAGCCTAGTTTTAGCCCTAGCCTAGGATATGCTTTAGGCCAATTTTGTAATGGGCTCTTGTACATGTAGTGCTCCTTTTTTGTAACACCGTTCTCATATTTTAAAAGAAAAGGTTTAAAATTGCTCGTCCTTTTACACTTGTGCACTTTTTATATGCGCCTCTTATTTTACAGTCCAATTACTGTTCTTTCTTCATAGTAATTATGCCGTGGCGGTCCGTAACTCCCCTATGAGATAGAAAGTGGGTTAACTTATGAAATTTAGACAAACTGTCAATCAGCACTTACTTGAGAGTGGATATGGACTTAGACCAATCTGTTAGCATTAGTTTAGAAATCCGAAGAAGTGCCCATGGCCTTTGTTGCTCAGTGTGCTTAAACATAATTTGCCCATGTCAATTTACCCTAGTCTTGCAACCCGAGGTGCCAAACAAGGCTCAAATTCTGTTTGACACTTAGGAATATTTTGCAATGTTAATTTAACCTAGGCTTGTGACCTGAGGAGCTAGACAAGGCCTAAGTTCTGTTTAACACTTAGGAATATTTTGCAATGTTAACTTACCCTAGGCTTGTGACCTGAGGAACCAGACAAGGCCTAAGTTTTGTTTAACACTTAGGAAAATTTTGTAATGTTAATTTACCCTAGGTTTATGACCCGAGGAGCCAGACAAGGCCTAAGTTCTGTTTAACACTTAGGAAAATTTTGCGAGACCAATTGTCTTTACCAATGCATCCACAACAAGATATAACCAAGCAAGATATGAATGGCAACAAAATTTATTAATAATAATAACGCCGTAGATTGTTTACATTCCATGGACGAGGGATTACATTCTCATCTAGATCTTCCAAGTGGTAGGCCCCAATACCAGCAGTGGAAGTAATTCTATATAGTCCTTCCCAGTTGGGACCCAGCTTCCCCCAAGTGGGGTTCTTGGCCGTTCCCACCACTTTCCTCAAGACTAGGTCTCCCGGGGACAAGGGTCTGGCTTTGACTCCCTTATCATATCTTTGCTTAAGTTTCTGTTGGTAGCAAGCCATCTTCACCATTGCTACTTCTCGTCTTTCCTTGGTTAGATCCAGGTTGTGTTGGAGTAAATTGTGGTTCCCTTCAACATTGAATTGATCTGTTCTCAGAGTGGGGAATCCGGATTCAAGGGGGATTACTACTTCTAACCCATAGGTCATTGAAAATGGAGTCTCCCCCTTTGATCTTCGGGGGGTAGTGCGATAGGTCCATAATTCGTGGGGCAGTTCATCCACCTATTTTCCCTTAGCATTGTCCAGCCTTTTCTTCAGTCCGGCCACTATAACTTTGTTGGTGGCCTTAGCCTGCCCATTCTCCTGAGGATAAGCGGGTGTAGAATACCCATTTCTAATCCCTAGTTCCCCGCAATATCTTCGGAAGGCTTTGCTGTCAAATTGAAGGTCGTTGTCCAAGATCAACGTGTGAGGAACTCCAAACCTGGTGACAATGTTTCTCCAGATGAACCTCTTAGCATCCACGTCCCTAATGTTTGCAAGGGGCTCGGCCTCTACCCACTTGGTAAAGTAATCTGTTTCGACGAGGAGCCATCTTCTGTTCCCTAAAGCCCGGGGGAAGGGTCCCACTATATCCAAGCCTCATTGGGCAAATGGCCAAGGGCTAGACAAAGGATTCAAAATTCCCCCCGGCTGGTGGATATTCGGGGCATACCTCTAGCACTGGTCGCACTTTTTTACATAATCCTAAGAGGTTTTTCGCATGTTAGGCCACCAATACCCTTGGGTGAGGGCCCTATGTGCTAGAGACCTTCCTTCTGTATGACTCCCACAAATGCCCTCATGTAGTTCTTCCAATAAGGGCTCCACGGCCTCTGGGTGTACGCATAACAAATATGGCCTTAAGTAAAAGTGCTTGTACAGCTTCTGCTCCTTGGATAGCCAATAGCGAAGGGCAGCTCTGCGTACCTTCTCGGCTTCACACTTGTCTTCGGGTAAGGATCCCTGTTTTAAAAAGGTCACTATGGGGTCCATCCAGCTAGGTCCTACATGGAGGCTGCACACCAAAGTTGCCCCTATAAGACTTAAGGTGTCCATCTCTTTAATAACAACAACTCGAGGAAGACTTGACTCCAGTGATATGGCCAACATTGCTAGAGAGTTTGCATGAGAGTTTTGTTCTCTCAGGATTTGTTTCAAAATAAAACCTTTAAACTGAGCCTGGGCATTCTGTGCTTTAGCAAGGTACCCCTGCATCCTACTATCCCGAGCTTCAAAATCACCATTTTCTCACCCACGATCAATCTGGAGTCCGAATACAATTCTACCATTTCCCCTCCCAGCAGCCTGACCATGGTTATCCCTACTAGCAAGGCCTCGTATTCGGCCTTGTTGTTGGTGGCCAAGAACCCTAATCGCAATGACTTTTCCATTATCAGCTTCTTGGGGGGTGACCAACATAATCCCCACTCCTGCTCCCTTTCTGTTGGAAGCCCCATCCATATAAACTTTCCAAGAGGGGGCAAGTGTGGCCGAGGTGATCAATCCGCTTATCACTGCATTTTCCTCCTTGGGAACACCCTTGGCAAATTCTGCTACAAAATCAACAAAACCTGACCTTTTATGGCCGTCCGGGGCATGTACCTGACATCATAGGCTCCCAACTTGGTCCCCATTTTGTGATCCTACTAGTGTAATTAGATTTCCTTAATAGGGCTTGCAAAGGGAGCTGGGTAAGCACCACCACCGTATGGGCTTGGAAGTAATGGGGAAGTTTCTTGGTGGCATGCACAACGGCCAGCACTGCCTTTTCCAAGGGAAGGTAGCGCACCTCGACCTCTTGTAAGGATTTGCTAACATAGTAGACGGGCCTCTGAATTCCGTCCTCATTTCTGACTAGGACAAAGCTGACAGCGTGTTTAGTGACCGCTAGGTATGCATACAACACTTCTTCCTTATCGGGTCGAGAAAGTATCGGTGGATTAGACAAGTACTGCTTAAGATCTTCAAAAGCCATTGCACACTCCTCTGTCCATTGAAAATCCTTACACTTGTGAAGCAGTTGGAAGAAAGGATGACATCTGTCCGCGGACCGAGAAATGAACCTGTTCAGGGCTGCCGTCATCCCAGTCGACCTTTGCACTTCTTTGGGATTCCGAGGAGGGTGTAGACTGTTAATAGCCCTGATCTGTTCTAGGTTGACTTCGATTCCATGGTGAGTAATCATGTATCCTAGGAATTTGCCCGAGTTGACCCCAAAAGAGCACTTAGATGCATTGAGGCGTAGTTTATGCTCTCTCAGCATTGAGAAGGTTTCTGCCAAATCAGCTAGATGCTCTCCTACACTCTTGCTCTTAACCACCATATGATCAATGTATGCCTCCATGTTCCTCCCAATCTGTTTTTCAAACATCTGTGTTACCATTCTTTGATAAGTTGATCTTGCGTTTTTGAGGCCGAAGGGCATCACACGATAATGATAGTTTCCATTAAGGCACGAAAGGTCGTCTTCTCCTGGTCGGATGGTGACAAAAGTATCTGATGGTAGCCTGGGAAGGCATCTAGGAAACTCATCTGATGATGTCCCACCGTGGCATCCACTAGCTGGTCAATCCTAGGAATGGGGAAGGGGTCTTTTGGGCAGGCTATGTTCAGGTCTGTAAAATCTACGCACACTCGCCATTTCCCATTTTTCTTTTTCACCACTACCATGTTGGCCAGCCACTCAGGGTAGAAGATCTCCTTAATAGCCCCAGCCTGTTTCAACTTGTTCACCTCTGCCTTAACTGCCTCGGCGTGATCTTTGGATGATTGTTGAGGAGGCTGTTTGCGCGGTATGGCCTCAGGATTCACATTTAACCAGTGGCTTGCCAGCTCGGGATTAATTCCTGGAACGTCATAAGTATTCCATGCGAAAACATCAATATTTGCCTTTAGGAACTTCACCAATTTTGCCTTTTTTGTAGGTGGCAACTGCGAGCCTACTTGAAAATACTGCTCTGGATCCAGCCCTATCACCACCCTTTCCAACTCCTTAGATGATTCTCCCGATATCTCAGTCTGCTACCCATCTGCAGCCCCCTTTGATTGCTATTGGATTGTGTCTTTATTCACCGCAGCAGAATCTAATGATTGCTGCGTAATTGCTGATACCAGGCATTGCCTGGCTATGGCTTGATCACCTACTAGCTCTCCCACTCTCCCGTGAGTAGGGTACTTGACTTTCATATGTAAAGTTGAGGTACTGTTCCCACGGCATGAAGCCAGGGTCTGTTGAGGATGGCAGTGTACGGGGAGAACGCTTCCACCACTATAAAATTAACCTAGACCTCCACGACCCCGACCTGCACGGGAAGTCTGATCATTCCTCGGGGGATCACCATTTTGCCATCGAAGTCCATCAGCAGAGAATCACACGTCTCTAGATCCTCAGGCCTCAAGTTTAGTCCCTAGTATAAATCTGGGTACATTATCTCAGCTCCGCTTCCCTGGTCAACCAGTACCCTCCTGACATCATAGCTCTCAATCCTTACAGTAACCACTAGGGCGTCATCATGTGGTTGGAGGGTTCCTTGCTTGTCCTTTTCGAAAAAACTCAGGTTAGGGGGGACCATCACCCTTGCTCTTTTGTGAGTCTGATCTCTGGCCTTTGGGTCAGAGCCCCCCACCACGGACATGACCATGGAACTTGGCATAACGTCATCCCCTGGCCTGGCCAAGATCACATTAATAGTGCCCAATGCTGGCCGAGGAGTGTCATTTCCATGCATCGCATTACCCGAGTGTCCGGCCTGTTTCGCAGGCTGTTGCAGGAAGTAATTGAGTTTCCCTTCTCTCGCCAACTAATTGAGGTGATCACGTAGAGTCCTACAGTCCTCCGTGGTGTGCCTTCTGTCTCGATGGTAATGGCAATAGAGGCTTAGGTTTCTCTTGGACGAATCCTCCCCCCATCCTGTTGGGCCACTTAAAAAATGGCTCGTTTTTTATTTTCTCCAGTATCTGGTATATTGGCTCCTTGAAAAGCGAATTGACCATTTGAACTCCTATGGATGCTGTATGACTAGGGAAATCTCTTTGGGGCCGGTCATTATGGTACCCTCCTCCCCGAGGATCCCTCTTCTCGGGGAACGCTTTGGCTTTCCCTTTTCCCTGTATCTAGTCCTCTTCTAACCTCTTTTACTTGTCAATGCGGTCCATGAGTTGGCGCATGTTCAAGGCAGACTTCATTGTCAATGACTTCCTCAAATCATGCTCAGTCGGGAGGCCAACCTTGAAGGTCCTTACCGCCACATCCTCGAAATCTCCATCCACTTCATTGTACATCTCCCAATACCGATCCGAATAGGTTTTGAGGGTCTCCCCCTCCCGCATGGCTATAGATAACAAAGAATCCACTGGCCTAGGGACTCTACTGCATGTTATAAATCTAGCGCCGAATGCCCTTGTCAATTCTTCAAAGGACCCAATTGACCCTTCCTCCAATGCATCAAACCAACACATGGCCACAGGCCCGAGGCTGGAGGGGAACACCTTGCACATAAGGGCCTCATTGCTGGCATGGACAGCCATCTTCTGATTAAACTGGCTGACGCGCTCCATGGGATCAGTCCTTCCAGTATATATGATGAATGTTGGCTGGGAGAACTGGTGGGGGAGCCTGGCCTTATTAATCATTCTCACAAAAGGGGACTTGGAGATCTGCCGTAGGGCTTTGCTCATAGCATCATTTCCCATGGTGTGATGAGAAGGTCCCTTTCCACGCTTGTTATGGCCCCTCTCCAACTTGTCCTACCGTGAACATGCTGAGTAAGACTCGCTACGAGGAGTTCTAGACCTGTGCCGGTACGAGCGGTCACGACTTCCCTCTGAGCCTTCACTTGATGGGGAGGATGGGCTCCTCCTATCACGCCTCCTGCGCCTCAACTTCCTGCGCAAACGATCAACCTCCCGCTGCAGCTCTAGTGTCTCCTGTTCATGTGAAACATGACTTCTGGACTTGGAACGTCTCCGCTTAATACGTTCAGTGTGATGAGATTCCACTACAACACTTGGGGTATGTTGCCTATCTCTCCTACGCTCCAAGTTAATGAAATGGTTCTCCCTCTGGGAGCCAACTGACTCCTCCCTATCCTGGCCAACGCTAGCCATAAGTACTCAAGACAAATCCTCCACCACTTATTGTTCCCAAAGACGGCACCAATTGTAGGGCCCCAAAGATTCATTGGTGCAGGTCCACTTAGAGTAATGGGCTGTGCCTTTTAAATCTGGCCCAAGCCAATAAAATTTGTAAGAGGAAGGTAAGAACAACAACAATGGACTCTGCCCGAGGACACAATAAGGCAAAATCATGTTTATATTCAGGAACAAACGAGCACTAAGCTCTACACAAGTGCTCCCGAGGAGACTGTATTTGTATAAAAAATAGTACTGTTCACTCTCTTCTTCCCTTGTTCTTCTTACTGTTTTTCTCTCTATTTTCTCTGATATCCTTTCTAATGTCCTCTCCTTCCCTTATATACTTCTACCTCATCACATCTTAACCATCCATTTTTACCTATCCTCCCTCCTTCCTTAACACTTGTTACCTTTCACATCTGAAGCAGATGGTGGAGGGAATTTGCTTAGCTGTGACTTACACTGTTCAGGCCACTTCCTCGTTAATGCGGCTGATAAAGCTGTTGTCTTCCATTTAATGCAGACGCAACAGGCTACATCAGGCCAGAAGCTTCCCTATTGCCTACTGACCTTAACTCTTTTCAAATCCCAGCTCCCACTTAAAATACCATAGTATCATGATTCACTGCTTCTCCTCCTCGGGCGGCTTCCTTCCTCGGATCTGTGGCTTGCAGCAGCCCCACGTCAGAGCTGTGACCCTTCAACTTCATCCTTGGTCCTCAAGCCAATGCTGCGACCCTTCAACTTCATCCTCGGTCCTCGGGTACCCACAATAGCCCCCTTCCAATGGTTTGAGATCTTGGAAGTTCACCAAGTACACCCTTCCAATGGTTTGAGTCTATTAATTTCTTGCCAAACTTTGTTACCTTTTATGTAGATAGGGTTGACCATAACTAAATGTAATATAACACCATCCAACATCAGGTAACTTTAGTGTGAATTATATGTTGGTTTGCAAATAAAATGATAGGCCAAGAATGTATTGACCTCTTGTGATGAATTAACCAATTAATTAGCCAAGTTAATTAATTAGTCTGATTAACATGCAATACGCGTGGTAGCACAAACAAATCACCAAGTTAATATGCAGCGGAAAATAAAGTTAATACGGTGATTTGTTTACGAATGGGGAAAACCTCCAAGGCAAAAACCCCACCTGGTGATTTTGAGGTCACCACTCCCGAAAATCCACTATTATCACAACAAGTGATTACAAGTAAAGGAATCTCAGTACCTTATACCAACCTATAGTTGAACCCTTACTCCAATACCCAATTGGACTTGTTCTGTAGTGACAATCTCTCCTTTTCAATGCACAACTTCCAGTACGTGACTAACCACCAACTTGAGAATGATGTTGGCTGCAAAGTTCTTCAGTTTATCAACACGATGAAGATCATGAAGCTCATTGGTTACAATTTGTCTCCGGTCACATTTGTCTCCGGTCACAATTTGTCTCCAGTAGGACAAATTTGTCTCCGGTCACAATTTGCTTGAGCAAAACCTTTGCATCAAGTTTCATCCACTTGCATCCACTGTGACGGCCCTTAAAATAATCCTTATATATGTTTAGGGTTGTGAGAAAAGAAAGCCTAAACAAATATACATGGATATGTGTGAAATTAGATCTGAAAAACTGATTTTCATAAATCTTGATAGATAGGGTATCTATCGAGCTACTATTGAGCATCGAGTTGAAGATCCTTTTTAAACCTTGATAGATGCTATTTGTCGAGCTTTAAAATCCAGCACTTCTTCACTTGTTTCTTGGACAGACTTGCATGGCTTTAACACTTGAACTTGGACTCTTGTTCCTTGAAGTATTAAACACATCCTAAATCTACCAAATTACAAGTAAAGTGCGTTTTGTCAAAAGATTAGCCAATTCTAAATGACATGTGTTCCTAATATGATTCACACGTGTCCTAACATAAAACATAGAAGAAAATGACTCGTCAATCTTCAAATATCATATAAATTGGAGGGAAATTCATTCAAAATAATGGGTCTTATTTGCTCGGTTTGAAAATCAACTTGGATGGGCTTATGAATAAGATTGAATTGGGCTGTAGGCTTTTTTGGACATCTCTTTTGCCACCATGCTTATCACTGCCACCTATTTTGGACAAAAGTTATAAGCATTTTAAATAATATTTTATACATTATAATTGTCTTAAAACACAATATGACATGTCTTGAAAATATGAATATATATATATATATATAAACCAATTATTATGATTATTCATTATTTGTTAGTAATTGTTATTTGTCTTTCAAAATTCACCAGGTTGAGGTTTATGTTTGATATTTTTATACATAATAATAATTATTTTTATTCTCACAAAAATCAATTAGAATAAGTTTTTCAACAAAAAAAAAAATATATATATAATAAACAAAATCAAGTTTTTGTTTATCAATACTGTTATCGGTTTTGTTGTTATTAAGATTAGTATTTGTATTTGTATTTTTATTTTCATATTATTATATTTATTATTGAATTTTGAGAAAACAGTCATTGAACTTTTATTAATGAGGCAGAAAACTTCTGTCAAGAATTACAAGATTGGTTACATCACAATGGATGTCTTCTAACCAAATTTGAGGTTCATACAAATGTTTTGCCAATTTGCGAGCTTGTCTGCTACAGCATTATCATCACGCTTGACATGTGAGAAGGAGGCATTTCTCAAGGTTGATGCAAGGATCCTTGAGTCTTCAATTATGTGTCCAAAGGTGGCCAAGCAAGGCGCGTCCGAGGTGATGCGGCTGTATATGATTCTAGAGTCTCCTTCAAAGACCACATCGTGGAGGCCTATCTCAATAGCAAAAGAAATGGCCCTTCGGCAAGCCAACGCTTCCAGTTCTTCCATAGACGATGGTAGATTTATTCATTCCGAGAGTGCTGCAATGACCCAGCCACCTGAATCGTAGACCACTACACCCAATCCAGCTGAATTTGTGTCCTGAAAAGTAGCTCCATCACAATTGGCTTTGTACTGAGAGGGCGGGGGTGGTAACCAATGAGCTAGATGAGCCACTGGTTGTTGAAATAGAGGAGTGTCTTGGGCCATTTGGTACTCTTGGAGCCGCTGAACTGCATCACTGTAAATCTGCATTAGTGGCAGTGAAGTAGAGCCCATTCTCTGAGAATTTCGGTTGTACCAAATACTCCACGTAATGTACGCAAACAACTCAGCCAATCTTGGAAGCTTCTGTAATAGAATGCCATGGAACAAGTTTTGGAAACTTGCAAATCTGTCAGCCAGAAAAGGTCGACATCTTTCCACTTCCCACCAGATATTCTTCACCATCGGACAGCCTTAAATTGCGTGGATAACATCTTCTGTTTCACAACAGCAACGCTCACAAAGGGAGTTTTGTGTGATGTGCCTTTTGTGCAGATTCAGCTTTGTTGGAAGCGTGTCATTGCTTGCCCTCCAAATGAAGTGACGGATTTTGTTTGGCACATTTAAAGACCAAATGTCCAACCAAAATTTTTTATGTGCACTCGGGTTAGAAGGGCCAGGCACTAAAGCAGCAGTCTCATCAGAGAGGAGGCGGTATGCAGACTTGGTGGAGTAGCAGCCATTTTTTGTCCCTGTCCAAATTAAGGTGTCCTTGGTACGAGTTGAACTCAAAGGTAAACTGAGTATGGATTTGGCTTCATGAGGCAGAAACTCCTCTAAAACTGTCTTCAATCCAGCTCACAGTTTCCTCATCTATTAGCGCACATACTTGAGTGTTGCTTGGGAAATTTTTTAGAGGCGATATCACACGGCTAGAGTACTGGTTTGGTAGCTATTTGTCACCCCGAATGAAGAGAGATTTCCAATCCCCTACTCTCCACCTCACTCCCATATGCACAACCCGATGTGCTTTCAGGTTGCTTTGCCAAGCATACGACCCATTCAATTTGACACTATCATCAAGGATTGAACAATTTGGAAAGTATTTTGCTTTAAATACCTTGTAAAAAAGAGTGTTTGTTATGCAATAACCTCCACACTTGTTTGCCCAACATGGCCAAATTGAAATTTTCAATTTCCTTGAAACCCAAACCCTCTTGGCACTTCGGCAAACATAGTTTTTTCCATCCCACCCAATGTGTTTTCCTAGACTCACCCTTATAACCCCACTAAAAATTTTGGATTAGGACTTCAATATCCTTGCATAAAGTTCTAGGAAGCTTGAAGCACCCCATGGTGTAAGTAGGCATTGCTTGAAGGACTACTTTAATCAACACTTCCCTACCTCCTTGCCAGCTTTTCTTTAAAACCTTGCATTTTGTGCCAGATTCGTTCTCTAATGTAACTAAAACATTGCTTTTTTCCTCTGCCTACAAAGGAAAGTAAACCAAGATATTTTTCATAGTGGGAAGTGGCTGTTACCCCAAGTAGTGTCTTGATGTTTTCCTGCATTGGTTGATCAGTATTAGGACTGAAGAACAATTGTGTTTTGTCTTAGTTGATTTGCTGGCCTGAGGCTGCTTTGTATTGATGTAAAATATCCAAAATGGAGCTGCAATCTTGGTTGGTTGCTAGACAAAAGAGCAAGTTGTCATCTGCAAAGAACAAGTGTGAAACCTTTGGACCAGCACTACAAATTGAAACTCCCTGGATTAGTAAGTGTAAGCCCTCTATACACAAGAGAAATAGATATGGTGATAGAAGGTCCCCTTGGCGGAGTCCTCTATTGGGTAAAAAGTGACTATGGGGTTCTCCATTTACCAATACAGAGAATGAAATAGATCGAATGCAAGAACTAATAAGAGAGATCCACTTGTCTGCAAAACCCAATTTCTCCATTTGTTTTTCCAAGAAAACCCATTTCACTCTATCGTATGTCTTGTTCATATCGAGTTTAAGTGCCATGAACCCCAATTTCCCCTTCCTCTTATTTTTTAGGTGGTGGAGTGTTTCAAATGCAACAAGGATGTTATCAGAAATCAATCTATCAGACATGAATGCACTTTGTGTTTCTGAAACTAGCTTGGGGAGTAATTTTTTTAGGCGGTTTGCTATGGTTTTGGAAATAATTTTGTAAAGGACATTGCAAAGGCTTATGGGCCGAAAATCCTTGGCTTTCTTTGGTGATTTTGTTTTTGGTATAAGGGAGATGAAGGTATGATTGAGGTTATTTGTCATTGAACCCGAATTAAGGATAGCAAGAGAGTTAGCAACTACATCCTGACTAATAAAATTCCAACAAGATTTAAAAAAGATTGGTGACATACCGTTGGGCTCGGGTGCTGTTAGAGGCTTCATTTGTTTCAAGGCTCTTTCTACCTCATCGGCAATGAAATCATGAATTAAATCTGCATTCATTGATGGTGTTACCTTGGCTTCAATTCCTTAAAGGATCTTATCAAAGCTTGAAGGGGTTGTGGATGTGAAGATCTTCTTGAAATAATTAACCATGGCCTCCCCAATTTTTTTTTATCTTCTTCCACAACTAAACTGTCATCCAAAATCAGTTTTGAGATAAAATTTCTTTTGTTTCTTTGATTTGCTCGACTGTGAAAATAGCTAGTGTTAAGATCACCACTTTTCAGCCAATCAACCCTTGATCTTTGATGCCACAAACACTCCTCTTTCACCATGAGATCATTTACTTCCCCTTTCAGAATCCGAACCATGTCATGATTAGCACCATCCATTGAAGCCACATTAGCTTGTGCTAACTGCTTCTTTTTTTGTGCTAGCAATCAACGAATGTTGCCAAAAGATAACCTGCTCCAATTCTGAAGGCTTGTCCTACAAGCAACCACTTTGCTTATTAATCTGTCCACAGGATCCCCATAATTTCGGCCATCCCAAGATTTTTTAATAACCCCTTCACACCTTTCATCTTTCAGCCTAACAGCCTTAAACCAAAAAGGTCTTGCTTCCTTGTAAAATCTTCTATTTTCATCATCCGAACATAGCCACAATGGACAATGGTCTGATAAAGTGCCAGCAATGTGATGCATCCTAACCGTGGGGAATAAAAAGGACCATGATGGAGTAGCAACCCCTCTGTCCAACCATATCCAAGTCACCTCTCCATCAAATTGATTGTTGCACCAAGTGAAAGGTGTGCCAACAAATCCCAAGTCCCGAAATCCACAAAAATCCAGTGCCTCCCTAAACTCCCTCATCTGCCATTCTCGTCGTATGGCCCCTCCCAATTTTTCCTCAGATTTGGTGATTTTGTTAAAATCCCCCACACACAGCCATGGTAAATCCTCAGATTCAGTAGTGCCCAAAAATGTTCCCAATTGGCTGTTACCAGATTTCCATAAAAACCCGTTAACTGCTAGGCATCATCCATTCCTGGTTTAACTACTGCGTCAATATATGTTGGTGAGGAATCCAAGACTCTAAGATCAATTCCATCTTTCCAATAAAGTGCCAAACCTCCTCCCGTATTAACACGTGGGACAATGAAAACGTTTTTGAGAAGGAGCTTCAAACTAAGTTTCTTCACCATCTCGGTGAGTTCCAAAACTTCGCATGATTGACCCAAACCACAGTAGTTCCAACTAAGGCAATTCATTGGTGTTGGCGGGGCTGCTTTCCAGCCTCCACCACTTCAAAATCATCACCATTGTCACGCTGTAGCGTTTGTTGGCACTCTGAAAGTAGGTCTGATGAGCATTCACTGCTCGTGAAGTCACGTTTTTTGCCCGAGAGATGTTCAAGACCAGTGTTCTCATTAGAGCTAACGATGCGTGTTTTGCGAGACCAAGTTTGGAGCCCTAGCTGTCTTATCATACTCACATGCTTCATTTAGTTGAGTTGGACTTGGGGAAATTATTGTGGCATGTGGGTTAGTTTCAGTTTGGTTTGCGTTGGAGGTTTCGATGCTGTCAAACTTAGCTAGCTCAGAGTCAATTTCTTTTAACTGCAAATCAAACTCTTTATGATGCATATTAGAAATGGCTTGTGTATTGGAACCCAATTTTATCACGCAATTATTGTCATTCGTTACCGCAGACAGCATATCTTTAATTCGAGTAACAGCTATCCTGACGTTACGCCCCCGCTTGAGACTTTCCAAGTTTTTTGTAACGTTTTCTTCCTCACTGCTTCGACCACCTGCTGCCTCTGATTCACTAGGCTTCATCGTGGGAAAACCCGAGGTATCGTACTCCATAGGAGAATTGGGTGTACTGGTATTAGCTTTCTTCTTTGCCTTGTAGAATCCCAGAACCGTAATTCCGCTTTTTTTTGTTGAAACATATGCCGAAGCTCTTAATCCTGCTCCAAATTGTCTCTCCTCGAGCTTTAGTGTCCCCTCGCTTTTGATCCAAATTTCGCAATTCTTGTTGTCGTGAGTAAGACAACCACACCAATAACACAAATTTGGCAGTCGTTCATACTTGAAGCTTACCCATATTTGTTTTCCATCCTTAAGCGAGATAAGGCGACCATGGCACAAAGGCAGAGATAAATCTATGGTAACCTTGAGTCGTAAAAAATTACCCCCATCAGCCTCCTTAAACTTCTTCAGTCGAGACATTTCTCCAATCACATTGCTTATCTTCAAGGCAGCTTCCAATGTCATGTAACGTAAAGGGATGCCATGTAGTTGAACCCAAAAACTGGCCCTTTCAAATTTGATGTCACAGATAGGTGTTTCTATTGCATACTGCTGCAAAACAACCAGATGCTTATCAAAACTCCAGGGTTCACTCGAAAGAATTCTGTCCACATCGTCCTTGTTATCGAATGTAAAAAGTATTATATGATCATCGAGGCTCTTAATCTTGAAGCCATTGCGAGACCTCCATAATGGATTGAAAGTTCTTGCAATAACGTCAATGTTAAGAGCTCTCTTGGTGAAAAACTTTGCTACTACTGAAAAATCATTTGAACTATCATCTTTGGTGAGACTGCAAGCCGGACCCTCCCTGTCAGACAAGGTGAGCCGGCTCCAATTCTGAGTAAGAACATCCATGGATGAGTGAATGTTTACTACTAACCCTCTCTACTGTTTCCCAAAACCCTTGAAAGAAAAAACCACTAGCCGAAAAGTAACCCTGTTACTCCATGGGACAAACAACACCTTCTCTGAGAAGGGACAAAACAATTCTACCGAGCAAAAGATGTTGATGGACAACGTCGACTGCTTCAGAGAAACCTCAGAATTAAAGACAGATTGTGTGACCATTATTGAAAAAACTAACAAACCACCTAATGAGGAAAAAAATTCATATCTTGGCCAGTTGTTGTGCCCTCCCTGGAATTATATCGATCGGTACGAATACTATTAGTGCAAATAGTATACGGTATAGTTTTTCGAGAAATGTCTAAATCAGTGTACACAGTGCTTTATCCCTCTAAATATAAGATAACGAAATTCATCACGGACAAATTGGCAACACAATGGCCTTGATCCTTCAGAATTTGGTGTTTTTAAAAAAAAAATGGAATTATGTTACATAATTGAATATAAGTTAACAATTTAAATACATATAAGTATCATGGTCTAAAATAGATTATAACATTATGTCACTTTGTAGCTACAAAAAAAGTTTATTAAATGTAATTGCTAAATTAATCTTTGTCCATTCTATAGAATAACTAGTGTTGTTTCCATTTTAAAAAAAAAATTATAGGTATATCAAATTTGGAATTAATTTTTTGAAGGTAACATTTAAATAAAGTAACATAAACGAAAATATATAAACATATAATTTCTTGAATTTTACTAACTTTATAACAAATTGATATGGAATTTTGAGCTTATTTAGACTAAAATAATCTTGTGAGATGTCATATATATAGGCTTTCATAATTTATCTTTCCTATAACCATATGTTTTTGTTAACACGTCATATATGATGTGGCAGCAAGTATGTATTATTTTTGGATGATGATGTTAGGTTGCACCCTCACTTATGATGCATAAAGGCTCTTGTACTTATTTTTTAAGGTGTATTTTTTTTATGGTGAGTGCCTTGGTCTAAACAGATTCTTTTTATGTTTTTGACTTTGTTGGCATTGGTTTGCAGATATTTATTTAAACTAGGTACCCTCTTGATTTACTTCAAGGAGTTTAGGGAGTTACTGCATTCACATGGTAAGGCGCCCCTTCCTCTTTTTATTTTTTTCCCTTTTCTTTTTCCCAAACTTCTTAATTTATGTGTATATGTTTGTCCCGTTCTATTTTATAGTTTATGGTAGGGTTTTATATCTTTCCAACATGTAACCAGAAAATGTTAGGTGTAAAAGCTACTGCATCATCTGCATGGGTTTGCTTGAAATATAACTAGGGTTCCTAACAAAGGGAAATTAATAGGTCGTAGTGTTAATTTATACATTTCAGTTTTACTAATTTTTGCAAGATGATTTCTCATTTTTCCAATTTCTTCTCTATTTACTCTTTGAGCACTACTAGAAGGTAAAAGAGTTGGGTGTCCCTGTGTTTGCCGTATTAACCTTTAGTGAGTCTTTAAGGCCCATACGTAGGGTTTGTTGAAATAAATTGTTCTGACATTTTCTAGCATCTCAAGCAAATAACAAACGGTAAACAATTCTGTACCTTTTTATACTCCCAGTGTACTAGGATTGTGCCCCTTTCACACTTTTTTGAAAGAAAAAAAAAATACTCCTTATAAAAAAAAGTGGTGATCGATTATGTGTGAGGAACATGCACCATTTTGATTGATTCTCACTACTGCATAAAAAAGTTATAATCTGTCCTAGAAATTATGTGAAAACTAAGTTCAAGTGTTATTTTTTATTTTTTGGTAACGAGTGTTACTAATTAAGAGGCACTGCCTCACGACATATACATGATGTAGTGTTAAAGAATTACAATGAATGAAAGTTACAATAAGAATGAGAGAAAATCAATAAAATCTACAACAGAATGACTAAAAATAACTTGTTTTATTCTCTTGTGAATTTCAAGTAACAGAAGGATAAACAAACACGTTGTCATGACTCATGAGTGTTCATTGGAAATTTCAAAGCACTAACAAGTAGACAAATAATAGTTTTAATGAGAGAACTATAAATTCTTGGATTTGAATTGCAGTGAGGACAGAGTTATATAGATGATCAGTTTCGATTGCAGGTGTATTTTCTTGAATTTTTTTATCACAACTAGTGGTATTGAGCTCTTTTATTGCATTCGATTTGAGTTTCCTATAAGAAAATCTTGGAATGTTAATGGTTGTGGCCGATATAGATATGACATTAGCTATTAGCTTTCCTTATTGGTAATTAAGTAATAAATCCTTCAAGTCATGCATAGCTGACCATTTGTCTTCCCTTTTTGATTGACAGTCGTGTTCAATGAGATTTGCTAGTTGTGGAAAAACATTCTTAATGTGGGTTTTGCTTTTTGCCATGGTCGTGGAATCTTGCACAGGTAATTTCCTTTGAAACTACTTGTCTTTTTTATATTTCTTATGGTAATTGATTGTCCTCAAAGCTAGGGCGGCTTATGGCCTAGTCTACTTAAGCCTTGGCCTAAGGGCCGGTAGAATGTGTCTTGGCCTAGTCTACTATGAGGCTGCTCAGTCAATTCATGTGTTACTGTTAGGAGATTTGTTTGCTTTAAACCTCATTTTCTCTAACAGTGTTTCTTAACAGATATTACACAGCTTATATCTGTTTTATCTTCCTCCTTTTGTTTTTTGTCTTCTCTATTTTCTTGTGTTTATTAATATGTTGTGTGATACTGCAAGTAATTTTATTTCCATGGTAGTTGGCATAGTCATCTCTCGCTCCCTGTGAACATTGTTTAGTTTTTTATTTTTATTGAACATACTTGGCTAGTATCCTCTAGTATGTATAAAAAAGATTACAATATGAAAAACATTCATGAACTAAATGGGTGATCTAAAAATTTAGAAAAAGTTGTTCTCCAGTAATTAACTTACGTAGCTTAAGTACCAAAAACTACTCAGAAATATTGTGTGAAGAAAAATAGAGTACATTGGGTAAAAGGTACATTGTTTAGTTTTTTAACTAATCTTTCTCTTCGCTTCCGTGCAATAATGTAGTACTCACTTTCTGGTTGGTCGTATGTCAGCTCTCTAGGTACCTTAGGATCATATAGTGCTTTGTAGTATGCGTTGGACAGATAGAATCTGCTCTTAAGGTTCATGGGTTTGATTAAATCATAGTTCCTCTCTCGTTGTGATTAGGCATTACTAGTTCGGACCCTTCTAGTAGTACTTCTTGGGAAAACTTACGGTACCATTATTACTGAATGTTCATGTTCCTTTGGAGTATGATTTCTGTAGATGCTGAAGTTCTAGGATTGAGTGTAAATTTAAGCCCAATGTTGATTCTGAACCTTTTTATATATTCATCTGGTTGATTCTTACTAAAATTCTTATTTGCAATCAAATATGCAATTCTTATTTAACTATCTGTAATCTATGACCATTCTTTTCCTTTTTCTATTTCCACATGATTTTCTACAAAGAATGGTGGTGTGAGGACTCTTATTTAACATTATAAAAATCTAGCCTACAAAAATTAGAGTTGGTACCCAAATATTTGAGTCATTCCTATGGTACTCTTAAAAAGATAATTGGTTAATTTTTTATTTGAGTTATGGGCTATGCTCTTTTATCACTTTCATAGAGTTTCGTACTGTTATCTGCTTTGGCCTGTTTTCCAGAGAAAATAGAAAAGGAAAGAAAATTCGGCCAAAAATGGCACCACAGCTATTGAAGTTTCACATTGGCAGTATCTCACGTCTGCTTCATAGCACTCCAAGCTTGTCTTTTCTTTCTCTTTCCAAAACTCCAAAGCTTTCCAATACACTCCATTTCGTTTTATGTGGATTTGTGGTCTGATTATTGCTTTTTTCTTTTTAAAAATGATTTCATTGAGATGGGTCAAAGCCCAAATTCAGTCTATTTAGAAGCTATGCTGTTGCAAGTTCAGGAAAGATTCAACCACCAAAGAAGTAAGCTTTTCTAGCTCCAATAATAGTTTGTTAACTTGTTACTGTTTTTCAGTACTTTAAAATGTGAAGTATACACAAAATGTCCATAATTTCAAGCATCATTTCCACTTTTTTTTCTTCAGATAATGTGTACAGAAAAACCCCTAATTTTGATTGCTTCTAGCTTCTAATTCACAATCTTGCTTAGATTTTGTATTGATTACTCTCTAGTCATTGAATGGAAAGTCTAGGCTTTTGTCTAGTATAAGATTAGGATCAAGTTACACTTAGGTAACTATTTGCAATGTTACACCATTTCATAAATTTTTATTAGATTGAAGAATTCTACTGCTAAATCACATATTTTCTTTGTTCTTAATATGCACGCCAAATTTCCTGTTAATCGGATTTTATTTACTATCTTATTGTTATTTTAAAAGTTAAACATACTCGAAATTTAACATTTTATGATGAGATAGTAATTAATCTCTGATCATCTTGATATTCAGCAAGCATGAGTATAACAAGGCAATGTAATCCAAAGAGTTACACTAGGTCTATATATATACACACATAAATTTTTTATTTTGATTGGTTAGACACACACACACACATACATATATATTGGTGAATTACGATGCTATTGAACCTATGACCTTACCCTCCATGCCATACTTGGAGGGTAGTGACTAAGCTAGTTGATGATTTGTGATATAATTGCCTCAATAGTGGAAAGGAAAAATATTGAAACAATTGTAGGCTTAGTTAGTTGTTGCCCAAAGTGGGAGTTTTGTGCACTAGGACTAAAACCTTTTTTGCAATAATGAAACATGTGTAGATTTTTGTTAAAAATGAAACCCAGAATAGAATATGTCAATTTGGTGATGGTGGTGACAGTAGTGGAGTGGCAAAGGCATAGTTTGCACAAATGGAGGCAGTGGTGGTAGTAGTCATCCTAGAGGAAATTCTTGTGATATCTTCAGAAGGGGTAGAACATAAAGTTTGTTGAGGGTCCATAGCCAACCTCAAAAATTATGGGACTAAGGCTTGGTTGTTAATGTTGTTTATGATGTATGGCGTAGTGTTGGTTGTTAATGGTTACAATGACCGCTGATGGGGGAGGTGATGTAGTTGATGCTTATGTGGTCACTTCCTGGCATAAATTTTTATAGTGGTGGCAGTCTCTTCAGATTCATGGAGTACGTGGTGGTGATGTCATTGTGGTTGTTGATGAAACTACGGTGTAGTGCATCAGCTAAAAAATATATTTGTTTTGAGTGAAAGAAACTTTTCTCTCTTTTGGTTGTGAGAAAGTCCTTTACCATGCATGCTATATTATCCTTTAAAAGAAATTAGTGCTTTGAAATGCTATTTAAATATTTAATAGGCTAACTTAGTCATTTTAAATCTAGTAATCACAAACTACAATACCAAGTAAGAAAATCCAGAAATTTTATTGAATTTTGAAATTATGTAAACATGATAAGCAAGTTTATCCAAATCCTTTAGAAACAAAATTAGAGGAGCTGAGATGAACCTTTTGCTGTTGAGGAAAATTCCAGTATTATTAACTAACTATTTGGTAATAGCCATTTATTATTGAATATAGACTCAGTTTGATTCAAGGAAGAAGTAAAAAAGTTGACCTCTTTTTTTTTATAAGTAATAATTTTTTTTTTTTGATAGGTAAGAAAGATGCATATTCAAAAAATTGCTAAAATGCAAAATAGCACCAGCATATCAAAAGTACAAAAAAGATGGGAAAGCAAAAACATAAAAAGGCACTAATTACAAAGAAGAAGAGAGCTAAGGAATAAAGGAAGAGAGTCACTAGATGTGAGTCCCCAAGTCCTAGCCCAATCAAAAAGGGAACCAGAAAAGAGAGCAAGCAGTTGGTCATCGGATCTATTCAAATGCTCAAACGTCCGCCGATTGCGTTCCTTCCAAATACACCACATCAAACACAACGGAACTAGATTTCAAATGTAACATGAATGCTTCCCCAACCAATTCTACCAACTAATTAGAAAATCTGACACCGTACATGAAAGAACCCATGAAATCCCAAAAATTCTAAAGACAAAGCACCACAGCCAATAAGCCTTTCCACAATGTAACTACAAATGATCTACTGTCTCACCACAACAACGACATATAATGCATTAGTCAAAGAAATCAAAGCCCCCTAAGCCACAAGTTATCTCCTGTGAGGATCCTATCTCATGTGGTTGTCCAAATAAAGAAAGAGACACGCCGGGGTGCCTTAACCTTCTAAATACATTTCTATGGAAAAACAACGGAAGAAGAACCATGTAGCTTATGATAATATGAGCGGATAGTAAAATCCCCATTTTTTGTCAACTTCCATCTCAAACAATCACCATCAGCCACTGAAGGTAAATTGGATGCCAAGAATCGAAAGAAATCATCCACCACATCTGCCTTCCAATCATTAGGATCCCGAATGAAACAAACATCCCAAGTTCTCTTATCCCCCGCTCCTTAACATATCAAAAATGATTCTACGGAAGCCTCTCTATTTGCAGCAAAATTGTACAAGACTGGAAAAGCCAAATGGAGAGGAAGATCTCCACACCACCTATCTGTCCAGAATTTCACTCTATCCCCCACCCCAACCTTATACTGGACATTTTTGTTAAAAACTTTCCAACCCATCTGGATACTTCTCCACAAACCACACCCATGAACACCCCTTCCCAACTTAGAGGTCCACCCCTCACCCCCCCTCCCCCTCCCCCCAATTCTACCCTAAATTTCAAAGCTACCACCCTCCTCCAAAACCTATTCTCCTCGATCCCAAAACGCCAAAGCCATTTTCTTAGTAAGGCTTTATTGAAAGTGGTCAATTTCCTAATACCCAAACCACCATTAGCAATAGACATACACACCTTATCCCAACCCAACAAATGTGTCTTAGAGTCACCCCACATGAAGTCCCTTTGCAGCTTCTCAATTTTGTTTGCCACATGTATAGGAATGGTGAAAAGAGATAAAAAAAAAAATAAGTGGGGAGGCTAGATAACATACTTTTAAGCAATGTCAGTCTACCATCTTTCGACAAATACAACTTTTTCCACCCTGCTAATTTCCATTCAAATTTTTCCAATATAGGATTCCAAATAGAGGGGGACTTATGGGACCCCTCCAATGGCATACCAAGATAAGTCATTGGCAAGGCCCCAATTCTACAACCCAATATCTCTACCAAAGCATGCACATTATTTACCTCCCCTATAGGAACCATTTCACTTTTAGCTACATTAACTTTCAAACCGGTCACAGCTTGAAAACAAAGTAGCAACAATCGAACATGTAGGATTTGCTCCACCTCTGCATCACAAAGCAAAATAGTATCATCCGTAAACAGTAAATGCGAAACACATTCCCCTCTACCCCTTCTACCATCTGCCCTAAAACCACTAAGTAATCCTGCCCCCTCCATTTTCTTCACCATCCTACTAAACACCTCCATTATAACAAAAAATAACATGGGAGACAGCGGATCCATTTGTCTCAAACCCTTAGAGCTACCAAAGAAGTCAGCTAGAGACCCATTGACCAACACAGAAAACTGAACTGTAGAGATACAGGTTCGAATCCAGCTACACCATTTCTCCCCAAAGCCCATTTTCTTCAACAACTTCAAAAGTGCCTCCCAATTCACATTGTCATAAGCTTTCTCAATATCTAACTTACAGATCACCCCCGAAATCTTACTCTTCGTTCGACTGTCAACACACTCATTGGCAATGAGAACTGAATCAAGGATTTGTCTACCTCCCACAAAACTATTCTGAGATTCAAATATCAGTTGATCTAACACCACTTTCAATCTATTTGCCAAAATTTTGGCCAAGATTTTATACATACTCTCCACCAAACTAAAAGGTCTGAAATCATGAATGTTAGAGACATCATTCTTCTTAGGGATCAAAGTTATAAAGGTAGCATTAAGAGATTTCTCAAACTTACAATGCTGATAGAACTCTTCAAAAACTACTAAAACATCTTTCTACTACTCTCCAGCAATGATAGAAAAAGGCCATAGAAAAGCCATCTGGACCTGGAGCTTTATCCCCTTCCATATCTCTGACCACTGATAGAATCTCGTCCTTCTCAAACCTCCTCTCCAACCAGCCCCTCTCCAACTCTCCAATTTGATCAAATTCCAGACCTTCCACAGAAGGTCTCCACTCCTCGGACTCCTAATACAGAGTTTTATAAAATTAAACTACCTGAGCAGCCACTTCTGCTCCTTCCTCATAAATCACCCCATCAACTTCTAAGAAACTCAGATGGTTATACCTTCAATGAGAATTAGTCATCTTGTGGAAGAACTTAGTATTATTATCTCCTTCCTTAATGCACAACATCCTCGATTTCTGTCTCCATGAGATCTCCTCTAGAGAAAGAAAATACTCTACTTGCGATCTCACTTCATTTTTCTCATTTATCTTCGTCTCAGTGAGTCCAAGAACCCCTTCCTTAGCATCTAATAACTCTAAAACCCCCAATAATTCTTTCTTCCTGCGACCAACATTGCCAAATTCTTGACAATTCCACTGAATAATGTCTTCTTTCAAAACTTTCATTTTTTTAGCAAACACATAACTAGGTGTACCCAAAAAAAAATGGCGATTCCACCATGAATCAACTCTATCAACAAACCCGTCCGTCGAAATAATCTGAAACATGTCGTGGTAGAATCCGTTGGATCACATTCGGAAAGTGTTGCTCCCAGTCATGTGACACCAGAGCCTTATCAATCCTAGACATGGATGGCTGGTCAGTGCCACTAGACCATGTATAACTCCCTCCCTCCAACGGCAAATCTATCAAGTTTAAATCTTCAATAAATTCATGAAACTTTTCCATAGCTGGAGTAAGTCGAGACCCACCTCTCCGTTCACTAGGAAAACGAACAACATTAAAATCCCCAAAACAGCACCAGGGAACATTCCAATATTGCTGAATACCAACCAACTCATCCCACATATAAGCCCTCATATTGTTATCGTTTGAGCCATACACCCCTGAACATGCCCAAATAAAACCATCCTTCACACCTTTCCACTGAACCAACACTGAAAACGAACCCACCAGAACCTCCAACTTTTCTAAAACCCTCATATCCCACATAATCAAGACCCCACCAGCCGTCTGATCAGCATCTAGAGCCACCCAATCCACATGCGGACAACCCCATATATTGCAAACCAGCTGTCTATCTATGCCAGCAAGCTTTGTTTCTTGAAGGCATACAACATCACACTTCCACTCACGTAACAAGTTTCTCACTACCAGATGTTTCTGAGAGTCATTCAAACCTCTAACATTCCATGAAATCATTTTCAACTTCATAGACTTTTACAGCCCCACAGTTGTCTCTACCACACTTCCAACACACTATCTCCCATCATAATTAACCGTTGAAATTAAATTCTTCAACTCTCTTTTCCCTTTACCCGTGGAGGATGCTACTTTTTGGCTAGCAGTTGCTTTCTTCCGCTGTTGGTTAATAACTGCCATCTCCCTTTCTAGCCTTTGAAGATAAGCAATACACAACCTCTCATGACGATTCACAGAAAGCCCACTTTACTAAAGCCTAGGATTCTGTTCTTCACCTAATTTGAGACATCCAGCGTACTACCAATATCCAACACCTCAGAGTCATTGTGCACTTCCATCGACAAGGCCAGCCCAGGAGGGATAATAGTAAACAACAGATTACAATCTGTCAAACTCTCCTCCTCACCCGAAACCACTTCCGAGAAAGCCACTTCCTCCACCGTCGAGACACAATAACCAAATAGGCCACAATCTGACTTCGGTTCCATCAACGCTAAATTGGGCTGACCAATCTCAACAACATCTATCGGTTTGGTGCCCTTGTTATACGCCCCCTGAATCAAAAGCACACTACTCTCACTTTCAATTTTATCCACACTATTGAAACCAAAATCCACAAACCCCGCAACCGATAGTCTCTTACAGATACCTGCCAAGAAAATACCCTTCGAAAGTTGAGAATTTGCCATGTCAGTCTTGCCCAGAGCCACTGCGAAGTCATCTAAGCTGAACCCATTGGAGGAACTACAATTTAATTCCATTTAAGCCACCGCGAGACTGTCAGAGTTGAACCCAGCAGAGAAATTACAATTAACCTCCATCGGAGCCACTGCAAGACCATCGGAGCTGATCTCAACCTCCAACCCAGCCACCGCGAGACTGTTGAAGTTGTTCCCATCAAAACAACTACTATTAACCTCCATCGGCGTTGCTGCAGGACCATCGGAGTTGATCCCGTCCTCTATCCCAGCCACCGTGAGACTGTTGGAGCTGATCCCATCAAAACAACTATGGCTAACAAGCATCGGAGGCTCTACCTGTCGATCTAACACCGCGATAGTGAGCATCAAAGACTCAGATTTGTATGAAGGAACTGTCGTTGGTGTCACCAAGTGGGCTAGGGGTGTCGGGCTAGCCGTAGAAGAAGGCTCGCGCATTTCATAAGTACTTGGGCCCGAGAAACAAGCTACAGTTGACTGAGTAAAGCCCAAACCAGGTTGGGCCAACATGGGATTCAAGCTTAGGCCCCCAGTGAGCTTATTTTTGCTTGCCTCCCGTGGAACCCACTTAAAACATTTAGGTCCACCTTTGTTATAATCCTATGAAACCCTTCTTTTTCCTTTCTCACCCACCTCTACAATCAAACCTTTCCATGTCCAGCATGTATTCCTTAAATCACTCACCATACCATAATCAGATTCTTTTGAATTTGAATTAAACCTTAACGAAAGTCTCAATTTATTTCCTACCGAGGATTTCTCTCCCAAATTAATATTCACATTAATGCTCCGAGGTTTCACAACTCCTCCACCAGCAGCTAACGGGCAAGGATTGGCCATTGGTCTACTACTCAACACCGTCTTTGCATGTTCTAGATCCGGCACCACCATCTTCTCCTCTCCTAACTATGTCGTCTTCCCCTTATCTGTGATACATAATTGCTTTAGCTGCTTTCTATCCTCAACTTTTACATGATAGCCTTGCACAGCTTCAGCAAAAGTTCTAGAGTTTTGAACCTCGGAATTGTGCCTATGCAACTGAGGAGTAAATTTTGGATGACTAGAGCCACCCACCGCATATTGGGAAGGATAAATCATCTTTCTTAGTTCAAGCCCGAAAATCCTCCAACCATTTTTCTCTCTGCCTTCAGGGATAATAACCGACCTCCTAGACCTACCAACTTTGAGTTCAGTCAATAGTAAGAATTGACCAAAAGAATTGGTGCTCCGTTGGAGAGTATAAGCAATGTCACCGTCCCTGAGTGTAAAAAACTGTTTGGAACTTGCCCCAACAACAATGTGTTCAATATTATTCATCAACCATTGTGCTGCACTCTTACCCAAATAGTTCCAGATATCTCAATCTCAAATGCACCATAGCTATTAAAGCTTCCCATTGGCAGTATCTCATGCTTGCTTCTTTGCACTCCAACCTTGGCAGTATCTCATGCTTGCTTCTATGAAAAAATTTATTAAGAAAAAAATAGCCAACCCAAGTACATTGGAGATGTACTGTGGGGGCAAAAATCAAGAACTAAAATTACAAATGATCAAGTAACAAAGGAAGAGAAAAACAAGAAAAATGCGACAAGGCTACACTCCAAACAATGAGAGTGTGTAAGAAAAAAGACTTAATCTCTAGTAAGGATCGTTCGCATCCCTCAAAACAGCAAGCATTTCTTTCCCTCCAAATACTCCACATCAAATAGTGCGGCACAAGTCTCCAAAGATCTATATTGCGATGCCACCCAAATTTACCTTGCCAAGGTTCAAACACCTCAATAAAGAAAAGCCAAATGAAATTAGCCCACTTTACTAATGAAGAAAAGCCAAATGAAATTAGTGCATGCATGCATGATTTTATCAAGAAGTTCTAACTGCCATTAGCCACAATAGCATGCTAAAATTTTGTTTATTTCTAAAAGAAATTTGACTGAACATGATACGAACAATAATAAAAATAGAAAACACTGAAGAGTTTATGACTCACAGCAAACTTGTAGACAAATTTAGGTTTTAAAACATCCAGGACTAAAAAAAATATAAAAAAAATAAATAAAAAAAGTAAGTCACAAGGTTCTTACCATTAAGGCCATCAATTCAGATTGCAACCTGTTTCATAAGACAATAACAAAGGAAACATCATTAGAAACCCTACAAATCCCATAAAAAAAGTCAATTCAAACATTCTCAAGTTTTCAACATCTATATTCTCAGAGAATCAAAAGGCCAATACCCTTTTACTACCTTCATGTTCACCCTAAAAGTTTCCATCCACTTCACAAAGAGATGCAAATTTAAAGAAAATCAACAAAAGGAGGATTCACTAGAAATATCAGGTTCAATAAAACAGACTGCAACTTTTGAATCAGAACTACCAACATATTTTATCAGGCTATGGCCTACAAGTAATGTATGAAAGTAACAATTAATATTCATGTAAAATACCTAAATCATGACAGTTCCTGAATATGGCTCAGAACTGATATTATGTACATAAATATTCCCTTTAGAAGAAATGAACATACACAAATGAGTAGTGTGACACATTTTGTGTTTTCCATGTGCCCACTAAGATAAATACTTATAGAACTGATGTAGAAAATTATTGGCAGAAAACAGAAATAGCAGAAAACAAAGAAGAACAGGAGAAATCGCAAGCTTCACCATCTAGAATCTGCCAAAACCTTAGGTTTCCCCACCAAGCTTAGAGAAACATCTTTAATAAAAAAAAATTATTCAAATTCTACTGCCCCAACCATTCCTAAAACCTTTTTCTTAAATGTTTCAAGGATTACATAGAGCCACAATTACATATCTTAAAATCATACCATTAAATCCATCCTCAAAAACCTCATTCAACAAAAAGAAAAGGAAGAAGAAAATTTTTTGAAGCTTTCGTTTGTCATCAATGTCAAGCATTGACAATGGCATTGATGTTCCCAATGGCAGAGGGAGGAGGGGAGGCATGCCCCCCCCCCCCCCCCCCCAAAAAAAAACCCCAATACTCTAAAAAACCCCATCTAACAGAAGGTGCAGGTCATGAACCCAATATCCATATAAACTCAGAAACAAAAATCCAACACAAGAACTCAATAACCCATAAAAAATAGATAAACCCAGACCCCAAAACAACCCATTTATCCTCTAAGAAACCTTTCAACAAACAGCTTCTCTACATACATTCAATAATCATCAACATGTAATTAAAGAAAAGTCACAAAAAAATAAAGAAAAACCCAAATTTTTGACAAACCCAAATCTAAAACAGACTGAGTATGGTCTTAGCAGGAGGGTTTGGGTGCTTCGGCGCCGCGGCCACAGCCACTGCCACATCAGTGTACCCAGTAATGGTCGCCATATGTATAAAAAGAGAGAAGAGAGAGAAGATGAATAGTGTCAAAAATGAATGGTGGATCGATGAAAAATGGCTTGTAGTTGATTCTAGAGTATTCCCCAAATAACAGATTTGGACACATCAGCCGCACAGTAACGTGTACTGCGGCACAGATGTGAATACTCTAGAATCAACGCCAAGCCATCACTCATCTTTCAGTACTATTCCTTTTCTGGGTTTCAAAACGCAGAGAGAGAAAGGGAAAAAGAGCCGCTGGCTGTGTCTAAGCTGGATAAGGATGTTTAAAAAAGTGTAGCGTTGGGCTGGGCTTTTTTGAATTTAGAATAGAGGGGTCATTTGGGTCATAAATAAACAAATAACTAATGGGCCGGATATTTCCATTTAAGAAAAAAGTTAAACTAATTCTATAAAAAAAAAAAAAAATTTCTATCTTTTATCTTTAAAAAAAAAATCTAATGGGCTGGATAGCATATCCCGGCCCAACCTTCTTCTTTACTATATAACTAATGGGCAGTGGATTTTTTGAAAAAAAATAATAATAAAGGAGAGAAAAAAGTTACTCAATGTGAATTAGATGATAATTGAGCAAAATTCTTGAAGCCTCTTCTTTACAAGGGCATCGAGCCATGACTTATGAAAGAGGATAGGAAGTAGGCTTCATTTTCTTAGTTGTAGTTGCTTCAATTAGTAATTGTTTGTATGCACAATTTTGTGTGCTTGTCCCATATTGCTAAGATGTTAGAAGTAAGCTTTATTAAATGGCTAAGATACCTTGAGAATTGAGTACTCATTTTGGAGTGAACTTGAGGCTTATGCCTATAAAGTTTTCATCTACTCCTCTCTTTCTCCTTAATTACTAATTAAAAAAACAAAGAAAAAAAAACCTTTAAAAGGTCCCTTGTGGGCTTTGTTTAACATTGACAAAGAGGGGGTTGGATGTTGATCTTATAAGTGTATAAGCTACCTTAGGAATTGAGTACTCTTGTTTGGGTGGGCTCAAATCTTATTCCTATAAAGTCTTCATCGATTCCTCTCCTACTAAATAAATGAACATAAACAACTTTCTTCTCGAGCTGAGTTCAACCTATTCATAAATAGCTAAATTCATTTATAGCTACTTGAACAATCCTACATGGAAGTTTGAGAATTTTTATTGGGTTAGGGGAAACTTTCCCTCTATTGACTTTTTTTCATCTTTTCTTCGGAGTTTAAGGTCATACATATGTTAGGTCAATATAATATTTTGTCATTTCATTATTCTAGAAATGGTTTGTTCAGAAACACTTGCCCGATCAAAGTTTGTAAGAGGGACCAAAGGGTTGATTTTGTTTTTGGGACTAAAATGTTAGATTTTCACATAAGATGACTAGATTAGCATTTTTGTTTTCCATCAGCAATCACGTCCTCCAAAAGAGAATTTATATAATCTCTGGTCTTTTATATATATATATATATATATATATATATATATATATATAAATATATATATTTTATTTATTTATTTGCATATTGTGGAAATTGAATAGAACTTATAGTTAATATGTTGTTAGAGAAGCTTCTGTTTTATTTTCATTTTTAGGCCGGATTTCTTTATTAGTGTAGATGCAATTTTTCTACATTTACCCAAAAAATATTAATATGATGATCCTCCCACGTCCACTTTTTTATAAGAACTGTTGATCATTAACGGTTTTATTGGTAATAATTGATGACTTCTTTAGGTGGCTGACAAAATGCATCGTGATGAACGTGTTTGTGTGATAGAAAGGACAAATTTAAGATACCTTTCTGAACTCTCCCAAAAAGTTGATTTGGTGACTCTGAATCTTTCATTCATCTCAATTCTCTTGGTAAGCTTTCAAATAGTGGTAGAAAATCTAGTGTTCTTATGTCGTGAAGAATTTTTTGATTGGTTGCTTTCAACCCATCCTTCACCTAATAGCATGGGAGATTTGAAGTATCAAGTGATTGTGAGTTGTGTTTTTGACTGTTGCAAGTTGTAGTAATTATAGGGATAATGTTTTTAGATTATATATATGGCAAAGATGTGGAAATAAAAATCAAGAATTTTGTATTGGTCATGGAATCCAAATCATTTATTTGATCATAGCAACGATTTAATTATCTCTTTATTCTGTTGTTCCTTAATTTAAATTTACTAATTTCTCTTCCTCCCTATTTTTCACCTTCATCAAAATGGCGTTGCCTAATTTATTTTAGGTTGAAAAACTTAAGCGAAAGGACTCAGTTAGGTATCCTGTACCTTTATGCCCAATAACTATGTTATGGATCATTTTTTTTATGTGCTTCATATTTTAATGATGTTAATGTTGTTCTTGTCACAATTGTTGATCTGGGATCCAATTTTAATTACATATATGAGTAATTGTGGTAATTAATGCAGCTAGCTACTCTTTTACTTCAATTGGTTATAAACTATTGATAGTAGAGAATAAAAAAAAAAAATTGTTAGACTGATTTAGACCCATTCTGCTCAAAGCAATTACTAAAGCGTGCTTTCCGCATCGTTTAATTCTGTACGTTTTTAGACCCCTTAAACGCAAACAGATTAACCTAGTTATTTAGCCAAGTGATTAACTTAGATAAATTATGCAGATCTAAGTTAACACAAATAAATCATATCATTGAAACAGTGCGGAAAATAAATAACACAACGATATGATAACCCAGGAAAACCAAACCGCTAAAAAACCTAAGGAGGATTTAACCTAGTTATCTTTAAGGTAAAACATATTCACTATGAAAGAATTGAAGTTTTACAATAGCGACTTAGACCACTAACATCCTATTGCTACCTCGAGTAGAAAACTTACTACCACGACTATGTGACAGCTCCGAGTCCACAGACTACTTCTTTCTTGGATTCACAGCAACCACAAGTACACCACTTGTGTTTTCTTTAAGCTCTTTATGCAGCAACTGAAACGATCACCAAGCTCTCGACATCAATCTCGATCTTGATAAACCCTAAGTATGTATGAAGGCAAACACCTCTAGATCTTACAAGAGATTCACACACACAACATAAACAACATCAATAAAACGTGGCTAGGGTTTTTCCTTTTATACTTAAGGCAAAACATAAAACCCTACACGTCATATGGGCTTGGGCTTGAGTTGGAAAAATTCTGCAGAAAAACAATCTGCACGAGCTTCGATCGATCGAGCTTTGCAAATTTACACAATAAATCCTGCAGTACACTCGATTCCAACTTTTCACAAAACACACTTTGAGCAGCTTAAATCTAGACTAAATGTTTTGATCATAGTTTGCCAACATTACACATTGAAGTTCTAATACATTAGTTCCTAATTCCTTAGAACCTAACAAATTCAACAAAAAAATCTTCGTCCTAATTTGTCTATGTAATCATGATGATTTTGCTAAACAAAACTATAATCCTTGGACCAAAATATGCATTTTTTTTTTAATCTTATCTTATAAACTAGTTTACCTTAAGTGCATGTGATTGATAAGTACTGATTCCCTATCTTAGAGGCTGGAATTATGTTCATGTGTTTGATTCATGTACAATTACAAAATGCATGACAAAAATGGTAATTGCTAGTTAATAAAAATGGATTTAGTGTATCTTTCTAGTTTTGAAACAGTAACACCTCACAATGATATGTAAGACTGATTGCAGTAAACTTACCTTCTTTATGAGGAGGATGTGAAAAAAGAATAGCTAAGCTAATGGTAGGGTAGCAATCATAACCAAAATGGTGCACACTGCCTATGAAAAAGTCAGCTTATAGTTAATTTGAGGATAGAAACAATACTGCTCCTTAACTTGGCACAGATATCTGCAAAAAACTGCTTTCTCTCAGAAAAACAGAAGATAAGCACGAGGATTCCAGTCGAGAAGTGAAGAATAAGCTGCAATCTCAATCCCAAGGGGGACAAACCATGCATATACCTGCCAATGATCAATTAAATTGAAAATGATTTGAAAATAAAATGCTTACTCTGAAGTTGATCCTCAGGTTCTAGCATGTAGCCTGTGGAACTTATAGTAGCAAATGTTGGAGTAGGTGTGTTTCAAACACTTAACCTTTGCTTTGTGTCCCACATTGGTTAGGAATAAATATTGTTATAAGTTTATAAGGCTTTGCACATCTTAAGTGGTAAGTTGGAACACTATGGGCTTGGTGTTGGCTTGGGCTTGAACTTGGGTTTGTTATATCATTCTTGGGCCTCACCTTTTCCCTTTCTTTCTTTTAGCCTAAATTTGTTTTGATGTAGCCGTTGGTGTGTATTTGAGCAGCCCGTTGGGCATTTAATGATCAACCCGTTGGGCATCAAATCTGCACAGTAATCGTTAGAGGTCTAGTCCATTTAGGTAGCTCACTTGTCTTCCTGAGTTGATATATATAAACCCTGTTTTCACTTCTTTTCTCTTCAGTTTTTTCTGCCTTGCTGCCGCCACTCTCCCTCCTCTGTTCAGCTCTAAATTTTCTGCTCATCTCCACAAAATTTCAACTTCTAAGTTTTTAGTTTTAAGGAAAGGCAATTAAGGTTGTTCTTAGTTCTTCTTGTTTGAGTGTGTGATCAACTTGAAGAAATCACTATAGTCTAATCTTGGAGGTTTGTTCGGCCAAGAGAGCCATTCACACCGAGTTCTACCCCGGGTGGCACGAATCAACCTTTAAAGACAACACATTTTGCGTGATTCTATAGTTTGTGAGATATTTCTAACTCTATCTATTTATTTTAGTCATTGCTAATTTTTAGGGTTGGTATTGTTGAATCAAAACTTGTTTATTTAGCCATATTTTCCAACATTTTTAAAGGTTGATTAGTGTGTTTTAAAAAAGAAGAAACAAGTTGTTGATTCTCTTAAGGTCATTTCGGAAATTACAAAGCTTGAGGCTTTTGATGGAAATAATTTTAAACGTTGGAAAGAAAAGGTTTTGCCTATCTTGGAATTTACCGAAATTGACCGGGTTCTTTATGAGCCTAAACCCGAAGAAGATCGTAAAAATATAGCAAAGTGGGAAAAAACAAATAAATTATGTGTTCATACTATTAAGTGTGGTTTTTCTAACAAGATGTTTGATAATTATTGTCATTTTACTTGTGCTAAAGATTTATGGGATGAACTTAATGGTCGTTATGGGTTTGAGGATGAGGGTGCTAAAAAGTTTGCTACGGCTAAATTTATGTCTTTTCAAATGGTTGAGGAAAAAAGTGTTTCTAGCCAAATTGAAGATTTTCAAAAATTAGTATCCGGCCTAGCTAAAGAGGGTGATGTTTTACCCGAGAGGTTTGTGGCTCATGGCCTTATGTTTAAGTTGCCGGACTCTTGGAAAGAGTATAAACACCGGTATAGTCACCATAGAACCTATTTGAATCTTCAACAAACTATTGTTGATATTCAAATTGAAGAAACAAATAGGATGTCGGAAAAAGTTTCTAGAGCTAAGGAATTTACTTCCAAGGCTAATGTTGTAGAGGGGGAACCCTCTAGACCTCCACAACATAATAAGAAACATGATTTCAAGGGAAAAGGAAAATTTCATAATAAAAATGGCCCAAATCCTCAATCCAAAAGAAAAAGAGTAATTGTTTTATTTGTGGTAAAGTAGGTCATTATGCGGCAACATGTAAGGCAAGAGGGAACTTCAACAACAATAAGAACAACAACAAAGGCTCTACATCAAATAAGACAAATGTGGTGCAAACCGAAGAGATCATTGCGGTGGTGGTGTGTGAGGCACACTTGGTGACAAAAGTGAAAGGGATGGATAGTTGACTCGGCTTGCACAAGACACATTGGCACATTCAAAGAGGAGTTTAGTTCCTACACTCCTATGGCGGAAGGCACCGAATGTGTCTATGTTGGAGGCAATAGGTTCGTGCCGGTGAGTGGTAAAAGGAAGGTACTCTTGAAGCTAACTTCCGGTAAAACTATTTCACTCAATAATGTCCTTTATGTACCTCACTTTTTACACAATCTCATTTCGGTACATTTGCTTGGTAAGACCGATATTAAAGTTTTATTTGATGGTGGCATAGTTACTTTAACTAAGAATGAAGTCTTTGTTGGTAAGGGCTATAATGATGAAGGTCTCTTTGTACTTAATGTTGATCAAGTTATTAATGAAAATGGTTCATCTTCTTGTACTTACTTAATTGATTCCATTGGTGTTTGGCATGGTAGACTTGGACATGTTAATCTTGGCTATATAAAGAAAATGAAAGAATGTGGAATTATTAACTCACTAAGTAAAGCTAATATGGACAAATGTGAAATTTGTGCCGAAACGAAAATCACCAAGAAACCTTGTAAATCCATAACAAGAGAAACCGAGCTTCTAGGATTGGTACATAGTGACTTGGGTGATTTAAAACACACAAGGACTAAAGGTGGTAAAAGATTTTATGTGATCTTCGTTGATAACCACTCTAGAATCACTAAACTTTATTTACTAAGAATCAAGGATGAAGCTTTGGAGATGTTTATAAAGTATAAAATTAAAGTTGAGAACCAAAAGAATAAAATGATTAAAAGACTTAGAACCGATAGAGGTGGTGAATATGAGTCTAATCCTTTTAAGAAATTTTGTGAACAAAATGGCATAATACATGAGGTAACTCCACCTTATTCACCGGAATCTAATGGAATAGCCGAAAGGAAAAATAGAACTCTTAAAGAAATGATGAATGCTATACTTGTTAGTTCTGGGCTATCCTCCAACATGTGGGGGGAGGCCATTCTTTCGGCTTGCCATATTCAAAATAAGGTACCTCATAAGAAAACCGGTAAAACTCCTTATGAACTTTGGGAAAGGTGTAAGCCTAACTTGGAATACCTTAAAGTGTAGGGCTGCTTGGCTAAGGTCATGCTACCAGAGCCTAAAAGGAGAAAGCTTGGTTCTAGAACATGTGATTGTGTGTTTATTGGTTATGCTTGCAATAGTTCATGCTATAGATTTCTTGTCATCAAAAGTGATATATTAGAATCATACACTATTATTGAATCTGAAAATGCCATATTCCTTGAGCATGTGTTTTCTTTGAAAAATAAGGAAAAAATATTGCATGATTTTATTGAAATTTCTAATGACTTTGTTGATGACGTGCAAGAAATAAGAAGGAGCAAGCGAGCTAGGAAGGAAAAGGATTATGGTAACGATTTCCTTGCCTATGTCATTGAAGATGAACCTGTAAGTTACTATGATGCAATTAAATCCGTAGATGCACCTTTTTGGTTGGAAGCAATTAATAATGAATTAGAATCTATTATGTCTAATCATACTTGGGAATTAGTTGAGCTTCCATCCAAAGTTAAACCTATTGGTTGCAAATGGGTGTTTAAAAGGAAATTAAAACCGGATGGTACAATTGATAAGTTTAAAGCTCGCTTAGTAGCCAAGGGCTATAAGCAAAAACATAATGTGGATTATTTTGATACTTATTCTCCGGTTACTAGAATTGCATCTATTAGAATTTTATTTGCCATTACTTCTATTTACAAACTTGTAGTACATCAAATGAATATTAAAACTGCCTTTCTAAATGGTGATTTAGAAGAAGAGATTTATATGGAGCAACCCGAGGGTTATGTAGTTCTTGGACAGGAACATAAAGTTTGTAAGTTGGTTAAATCTTTATATGGTTTAAAACAAGCACCAAAACAATGGCATGAAAAATTTGATAATGTTATGCTTACACATGGGTATATGATCAATGGTGCCGATAAATGCATATATAGCAAGTTTATTAATAATGAAGGTGTTATTATATGTTTATATGTTGATGACTTGCTTATATTTGGAACTAGCCTTGATGTTGTGTATGATGCTAAACACTTTCTTGCCTCTAATTTTGATATAAAAGATTTGGGTGAGGCAAATTTAATCTTGGGCATCAAGATTCTTAGAGATAATGATTGCATTACACTATCACAATCTCACTATGTAGAGAAAATTCTTAAAAAGTTTGAACACTTTGATATGTCACCTATGTCTACTCCATTTGACTCAAAGGTGCACTTGTTTAAAAATCGTGGTGATAGTGTTTCACAAGATAAATATGCACAAATCATTGGTAGTTTAATGTTTTTGACAAACTGTACTCGCCCTGATATTGCATATGCTGTTGGTAGATTGAGTAGATATACTCATAATCCTAGTATTGAACATTGGGATGCAATATCAAGATTGTTAAGATATTTAAAGGGTACTTTTGATTATGGTTTGTCATATTGTGGTTATCCTGCTATATTAGAAGGATATTGTGATGCTAATTGGATCTCTGATACAGATGAGGTAAAGCCCACTAGTGGAAATGTGTTCACACTAGCTGGAGGGGCTGTCTCTTGGAAATCATCCAAGCAGACTTGCATAGCGAGATCCACCATGGAATCAGAGTTAGTAGCCTTAGAAAAGGCTGGGTCCGAAGCAGAGTGGCTTAGGAGTTTGTTAATTGATATACCATTGTATACTAACTCTATTGCCTCTATTTGCATACATTGTGATTGCCAGGCTGCCATAGCACGTGCTAAGAACAAAATCTATAATGGGAAAAGTTGACATATCTGATGGAGGCACAATATTGTGAGGCAGCTCATTGATAATGGTGTAATGTCCTTGGATTTTGTGAGGTCAGAAAGGAATTTGACCGATCCTTTGACCAAGCCACTAGCAAGAAGGCTGGTGAGTGAGACATCGAGGGGGATAGGACTGATACCCAAATTGTGACACTATGGCCAATGCCCAACCTCTATGATGGGTGATTCCATGCAAGGGGTTAAATGGGTAGAGATCATTTGTGGTCCATATTGGCACTGTTAGTTATTATGCATTCCGCTATCTCATTGAGTAGATTAGTGATGAGTCCATCCCAATGGTGTGAGACAGTGCTAAGTTGCATATTGTTGGAGGTTGAGCTAGCTCTTAATGGATCCATAGTCCTTAACTGTTGGGATGGGGTGTACTGCACACACTCTTGACGGATGCCACCTATGTGGGAGTGGAAGTTGTGTCGCTTCCTATGACACTTGGGTAGGTCTCTAGAGCTCTCATGAAACCCAGTGGCACATGGCCTGTATAAGGCGCCAACCTACTTATGGAACAACCTTGGTAAAGAAAGGTATGTGAGTGGTAAGTTTGGTTATCTAATAGCTTGGTTAAAAGAGTCTAACTCTACCATTGTCTAGTAGTTCCTACTTATTTATCCTAAGTATGGTTAAAACCTTGTGGTACCATATTGATGCATGCCTTCTTGAGTTTATTGCCTTTCCTAGTTTAGTGTTTGTAACATGTGGGGGATTGTTGGAGTAGATGTGTTTCAAACACTTAACCTTTGCTTTGTGTCCCACATTGGTTAGGAATAACATTGTTATAAGTTTATAAGGCTTTGCACATCTTAAGTGGTAAGTTGGAACACTATGGGCTTGGTGTTGGCTTGGGCTTGAACTTGGGTTTGTTATATCATTCTTGGGCCTCACTTTTTCCCTTTCTTTCTTTTAGCCCAAATTTGTTTTGATGTAGTCGTTGGTGTGTATCTGAGCAGCCCGTTAGGCATTTAATGATCAACTCGTTGGTCATCAAATCTGCACAGTAACCGTTAGAGGCCTAGTCCATTTATGTAGCCCACTTGTCTTCCTGAGTTGATATATATAAACCCTGTTTTCACTTCTTTTCTCTTCATTTTTTTCTGCCTTGCTGCCGCCACTCTCCCTCCTCTGTTCAGCTCTAAATTTTCTGCTCATCTCCACAAAATTTCAGCTTCTAAGTTTTTAGTTTTAAGGAAAGGCAATTAAGGTTGTTCTTAGTTCTTCTTGTTTGAGTGTGTGATCAACTTGAAGAAATCACTATAGTCTAATCTTGGGGAGTTGTTCGGCCAAGAGAGCCATTCACACCGAGTTCTACTCCGAGTGGCACGAATCAACCTTTAAATACAACGCATTTTGCGTGATTTTATAGTTTGTGAGATCTTTCTAACTCTATCTATTTATTTTTGTCATTGCTAATTTTTAGGGTTTGTATTGTTGAATCAAAACTTGTTTATTTAGCCATATTTTCCAAAAGCAAATTCAGAAACGAATAAATAAGTGACATTAGGAATGGTTCAAGAATTCGATGATTGATCCAAAGACCATTGTGCAAACATTCAAGGAAGCCATCAAGCAAGTGAGCAATGACCTCTAGGAAGTACAAATGATTTTCACTGCTTTAGAGTTCTTTTGACTACATAGGGAGTTCTACATTTTTTGCTTAAGGATAATTAATTAATCACAATATGATTGGCAATAAAGAGTGTTAGCTGACTCAAAATATTCATTTTATTTAGTTGTACAATAGTGAGGATCAAGGATGCTTGCACAAGGATAGGAGTGAGGCGACAGAGAATTCTAGGACTTAAGATGAACTAGTAAATTTTTTTTTTTTTTTTGACAGTAGATGAACTAGTAAAAGTTAAATCTGTAGGGGCTGGTTAAGGTTCATTAGGAATTTGAGACGATAGTATATTGATATTCATGCAAGACTATAAATAGAGACAAGGCAAATTATGGAAGCTCATGCTTACCAAGAGGAGAGAAGTGACCATAAGTGTGAAAAATTGCCGGTAGGAATTTGAATAATTATCAAAGAACAAGGAAAATAATTTTTCACAACTTAAGATTTGGGATACCCTGCAAATGATGATCCCGGTCATCACATTTATCACACACTCGATAGTGTTTGCTGTACTTGAATGCCTACAAAAGAATAAAAATCTGAATTCTATAAACTTCAGAGACTATAGAATGAAAAGTCATACACAAAAACCTTAGAAGTGATAATCAGATGAATGCAAGCCAGCTTGCTGTAGGTCTAGTGTGGAATGATCACTCAACATGTCACTTTCTTAAGGAGGTTTAGAAAGTGGCATGCCTGACTTGAACATGCTACGCCATTGAAACGATAATTGTCAAGACCTATTCAGCTAGACATTTCACCTTCACATTCTAGATCAGTGTCTAAAATATTTCTGAATGGAAGTGTAAGTTTTTTCTAATTCCAAAAATGCTTCTACTCGCCTCAAGTTCACACAAACTGCAATAGAACATGCCTTCTTCACTCATTTGTTGTTCAGAAGATTCCTCACTTGAATTGCTGCAGTTGCAGATAAAAGCACAAAGAGATGAAGCCAGTAAGAAACAAGATGAATACTTGGATGATGCATTCTTCTTCTCAATTTCAGTAGAACGGTCTTTTGAAGTTGCATCTTTAGTCGAACAATTAAACATGAAAGATGTTATTTTCATTTAGAGTATCTAATAATATAAAATAGGCAAAATCTTGTTACTAGGCAAAATCTTGTTACTAGGCAAAATCTAATAATATAAACAAGATGAATCTTGTATCCAGTGGCGACTCCAGAAATTTTTTTCAGGGTGTTCCTCAACAAGCATAAATTACACAATCTAATAAAAAGAAAATTTTATATATTGACAACAACAACAATAAAAAAATATGCAAATACATAGAATTTACAATTGTTTTCTACGAGTTTTCATATTTTGAAATCGTTGCATAATAGTCTCATTATCAATGCTACAAGCTACATCTTTTTCAATATACACAACCAAACAATCATTCATCCATTGATCTCCCATTCGATTGCGCAGTTCATTCTTTATATATTTCATTGCTGAAAAACTTCTTTCTACTGTTGCAGTAGCAACTGGAAGGGTCAAAGCTAGCTTCACTAGCAAATAGACTAATGGATAAGTCTCGTGTTTCCTTGTGCTCACTAACTTTTCAGCAAGTTCACTAACTCCTTGAAGCTCTAAAAAGAAGTCATTGCTGCGCATATCAAAAATGTAATTCTGCAGTTGAGAGTCAAGTGCCAAAATATCTGTCCCAAGAAAATCAGAGGGATAGAACTTAGCTAGACGTATCAACTTTTCCTTATCGAAAGCCACAAATGAATTACTTGGATTTAAGCAAGCCATACAAAGTAGCAAATCGGTATTCGCCTCAGAAAAGCGATTGTTAAGCTCTTGAAGTTGCATATCTATGACTGTGTAGAATAGCTCAACACGATAATGATGTAAATTTGTATTTTGTTGGGTATTGCGTCGCGGCCTCCCACTAACTACAAATATCGCTTCCATGTCCAAGATAGGAATATCATGTGAGGTACAAAATAAAGATACTTCAGCCAATAAAGATGCCCATCCATCATCTCTCATCACTTGCAACCGTTGCTTAGACACTTTAACAAGATCCATAGCATTTACTATATCTTGATTTTTTTTTTGTAATGCTATTGACAACTCATTTGTGATCCCTAAAATATTTTTCATCAAGTGTAGAGCAAAGACAAATTCAAAAGAGAGAATTGACCTCATAATAGATCGAGCTTCAACTTTTTGGTCGGAGAGGCCATCTTCTTCAACAATCTCTAGTACATCAACAACAGCAGAGAACATCAAAATCAAGTTCAGAATAGTCCCATAATATGATCCCCAACGTGTATCACCAGGACGTTTAAGATTTGTCTCTTGATTCAAACCTTGCCCACTTCTACGTACACCATTCTCTAAATCTTCTTTAATTTTGGCAAATTGTGTATCTCGAAGAGCATCTCGTCTCTTACAAGAGCCTCCAACAACAGTTACTAAATTACTAATCACATAAAAAAATTCAGCAATGTTAATGTGATTTTTAGCAACAGCAACAAGTGTCAATTGAAGTTGATGAGCAAAACAATGGACATAAAATGCTGACTTGTTCTCTTTCAAAATTAAAGTTTTGAGACCGTTGATATCACCTTGCATATTACTAGCCCCGTCATAACCTTGCCCACGTAGGTTCGATAAACTCAAATTATGTTCACAAAGTAAACATTCAATAGCATGTTTGAGTGACAAAGCGGTAGTACTTGCTACATGTACAATACCAAGGAATCGCTCTATAATAATTCCTTCTTTGTTCACATAACGAAGAACGAGGGCCATTTGTTCTTTCACTGAGATATCACGTGACTCATCAACTAATATTGAAAAGAACCCATTGTCAAGATCCTTGATGATGGCTTTGGATGTTTCACGTGCAATTGCATTCACAATGTCTTTTTGAATATCAGGGTGGGTAAGCTTGCAATTTTTCGAAGCTTTTTGCAACACTTCATTGATAGATTCATTGTGATCCCCCAAAAATTGTACAAGCTCAAGGAAATTTCCTTTATCACTTGAACCTTGAGATTCATCGTGACCACGAAAAGCTAATCCCCGGCATAAAAGGAATCTTGTGCAATCAACTATTGCATTTAATTGAATCCGATATTCAATTTTATCTTGATTTGATTGCTTAACAAAAACACTTTGAATGTGTTGCTTTTCCTTCAATAGATTTTCACTCTTCTGGACAGCTTGATTATGAGCACTATTAACTCCTCCAACATGGGAATTTAACTTATCTTTCTGATTCCAAAGTTTGAATCCCTTCGTTACAAAAGTGTCACCTCCTCCTTGCTTACCAACATCTTGCCCAAATAGGTAGCAATAAAAACAAAATACTGCATCCTTGTCTATACTATATTCCAACCAGTATCTATTTTTATACCATTTGGATATAAATCGACGGGGCTTTCCAGAAAAATAAGATATAGGGTAATCATCACTGTGTAAAACAGGTTGACAAGGGCCTTTTGTTAAATAATATCTTCTTATTTCATCATGATGATTAGGATGATAAGATGATATTTTTTCTCGTAGCCCAGGATCTGAAGGAAGATTCTCTAAGTTAAAATCAACACGAATTCGCTTAGAAGATGAAGATGAATCTTTCGCAGGAGCTGAATCTTGGGTACGTGGTTTTCTTATCAAATATTTGTCCATAATTCTAGCAAAAGAATAAAGAATAAACTATAAGTTTATTTGAAATATTAATAAAATTAATAATTATTGTTATTTAGTTGTTTCATTAATTTGTTTGTCTTTTATAAACTATAATTTGTTATATTATTATTTCATTAATTATAAAATTATTAATTATTATTTAGCCTAACATAATTTAATTTATTTGTCTTTTATAATATATTGGTTAATTATACTACTTTAATTATTGTTGTTTAGTGTAACAATAAATTATATTACTTTAATTTGTTTGTCATTAATTATATTGCTTTAATCTATGCAGCATAATAATTAAAACAGTGTAATGTGCAATACATTAGTAACATTACACTGCTTTAATTATTATTTACTACCCGGCCCCATGTGCCCATCAGCCTATCTACCCCCAACCCCACTCAACAGACAAGCACAAGCCATCCCCCAATCACAACCTGCCAATCAGAAAATTTCACAATCACAATACACATTACACTAAAAAATAATCAATATCTAACCAACACCAATACACACTGAGACTGAGTCACTGACCATCACTCCAACAGGCAACAGCATAAAGTCAAGATAAAGCCAAAAAAACAAGCAAAAAGCAAAATAAAGTAAAGATTGGTTCTAAAAAAAAAAAAAAAAAAAAAAAAAAAGAGAGTAAAGATTCGGCAGCCCGCAGCCAATCAGATTGTTACAGTTCAAAAGAGAGAGAGAGAGTTACACAACTACTTGAATAAAGAGAGAGAGAGATCAGACATTCATTAATCATTATTCATATTTTTCATTTCGGTGAGATAGAGAGAGAGAGAGAGAGAGAGAGAGAGTCAGAGACTGAGAGAGAGTCAGAGAGAAAAAGAGAGAAATACCTTGGTCCTTGAAGCCGAGCACCGGAGTCCGGAGCAGCCGAGAGGCCCGAGACGGCGAGACCGATGTCACCGATCTGCGATCTGCGACCGTGCGACGAGGGGCAAGGCAAGCGACGACGAGGGGCAAGCGACGAGCGAGCGACGACGACTAGACGAGGACGACGAGCGACGGAGCGAGCTGCACCTGCGGCTGCGAGCGACGGAGCGAGGCAGCGAGCTGCGCCTGCGAGCGACGTGACCGTCTCACCGTGGGTTTGGTTTGCTCTGGGTCTGGGTTTGGTTTGCTCTGGGTTTTTTTTTTTTTTTTTTTGATAAACACCTCTGTATGACTGTATTGCAGTATTGGGTAATGGGGTTTGGTTTGTATTGAGGTATGGTTTTCTCTGCCAACGACGTGACCTGGTTTGATTTCTGATTTGCTCTGTACTGGGTTGTTTTTTTTTTTTTTTTTTTTTTTTTGGGTGAGAATCCATGGGTTTGCTAGCTCCGTATTATGTTGGGCTTGGCCCCTCCATATTATGTTGGGCTTGCCGTGGGCAGTGGGCTTGGCTAGCCTCTATTACCAAATTTTTTTTTTTTTTTCAGATTTTAGTTCAAAAATTTTTTTTTTTGGGTTTTTTTTTTTTTTGGCTTGAAAGTAGAACAGATAAATTTTTTTTTTTTTTTTTTAATTTGAGGGTGTTCTTAATTTTGTAATTGAGGGTGTTCCTAATTTTGTGATTGAGGGTATTCCTAATATAGATTAAATATAAATTTTTTTTTTTTTTTTTTAATTTTTTTCAGGTCAGGGTGTTCCTGGGAACACCCTGCCTTGTACGTGGCGCCGCCACTGCTTGTATCACAAGTTTTGTTGCACATAATTTACACAAGGGCAGTGCAGTCTTGGTTTGAACTGTAACTAGGGGGATATTGGTTGGCTAACAAAGCTGTTGATATGATTAAAACTTATCAAGTGAGAACATGTCCTTATGCTGTAATTTCATTTTGGATGCTATTAATGACATTATTATCTTTATCCGAACCTCATCCTTGCAGGGCTCAGAGCTTGGTATATGAGCGTTCAAACATTCAATTAGTAAAACTTGCTGGTGACTAAATTTTACCTGTCATACCAAATTTTAAAAAAAAAAAAAAAAAAAAAAAAATTATAAACCCTATGTATTCTTCTCTTGATTGCCTTTCTAAGACTACTGCATGATGTTGGCCATGAGACATTCTGCCACATGTTTGAGCATGAGTTTTTTCCTCGGGTTCTTAATGGCTTCACATAGTGACTTTTACATTCGCACTAAGAAAAAAATGACATCAATGCAGAGTCATTTGCTTAAGATCTAAAGGTAGAGATTTCGGAATCACCATCTCTAGACCAATATACTAAAGAGACATAATAAGATATTTTTTTCTTCCATAATATTGGCTTAATCAATTATGCATGAAATTAGTTATAAAAAGAATTTAATTTATGAAATGAGAATTGTTCAAGAAGAATAAGTTTGTCCCCTGTGTGCTCTCATTTTTACTCTCTTGTTAGTTTCTTTGAGACAAACTTGATTTCTTTTGAATGTCATATCAGGATAGTTCTACCAAATATTATAAGTCACAATGATTTTAGTGCCATAACTTGACATGTCAGTTGTACTTCTAGGTCACTTATTCAATTTCCTAATGCAATTAAGGTAAACTTTTAAGGTGGTTGTCATGGCATTGTCCACACAGTTTTTAAATCTTGAGCTTGTCTAAGGTATTGAATAGTGGACATGCATGTGCCAGCACAAAGGAACCATAAGAATTCTAATAATTCATTGTATAGCTTGTCAAGTATCGGTGAATTAATAGTCAAAGAGGCTTGTAGTTTGATTTTCTTTTCATTGTGATTTACAATTGGTTTTGCTATCTGACCTTAAGACAAGTGTCACCTTGTATCCCTTTTACATATGTTCACTATTTACACTCTAAAGGATGAGTTTATGTAATAATTAAAGATAATAGACCTTCTGTGCTGTCTTTTTAGTAGAATATGCTCTTTACCTTTTTTTCAATCTTACTTAGATAAGACTCAAATAATATTTTTTTTTTCTGTGATAAAGGCTTGTGTAATTTATTACTCCTTAGTTTTTATTTTAACTGTAACTATTAATTACCATTTCATTCGAGAATTTAATCCTTTTTTTTGTGGTTATTACTTGAACATTGTCAGGCCTCATGACTCATGAGGATATGTCTGTGAAGATGGTAGACCACATTGTTGATGAGCACAGTATTGACATTGATCCTGAATACCATACGAAAGTGAAGGTAAAATGTTATGCATAAATGTGCTTTCTTATTAACAGCCATTATTCCCAGAATATATCACTATTACAGCTAGTGAAATCCCATCATGAAGCACAAATTTCAATTTTAATCAACCAATAATTGCTCTTATCGGTGGTGCTAAAAAGCCATATTGTTGTTTTTAGCACCACCAAATACAAAACTATGCCTACATTAGTGGAACCAAAGCCAAATAATTTGTCTCCACAGCTACAGTGCACAGCTACTTTTGGTATGCACTGTAGCTCATATGTAAAAAAAAAAAAAAAAAAAAAAATTATTCATGTGTTCACACTACTTTGTATTATTGATAAGCAAAAAATGTATTGACCCATTGTGATAAATTAATTGATTAATTAGCCAAGTTTATTAATTAATCAAATTAACATGCAAACGCGTGGTAGCACAAACAAATCACCAATTAAACTAAGTGCAGCAGAAATTAAATTGACACGGTGATTTGTTTACAAATGGGAAAAACCAACATGAAAAAAACCCCACCAGGTGATTTTAAGGTTACCACTCCTGAGAATCCACTATTATCAAAACAAGCGGTTACAAGTAAAGTAATCCTAGTACTTTATACCAACCTACAGTTGAACTCTTACCCCAATACCCAATTGGACTTATTTTGTAGTGACAATCTCTCCTTTTGATGCACGGCTTCCAGTACGTGACTAATCAATTGCGTGGATCCCAGTATGCGACTTCAATCACCAACTAGAGAAGGTTGTTGGGTGCAAAGTTCTTCAGTTCATCCAGATGATGAAGATCAAGAAGATGCTTGGTTACAAAACCCTACGGTGCACAAACACAGCAACTTCTTCACAAGAAAGATGAACTAGGGCAAATTCTGTTTCCGATTACAATTTACTTGAACAAACTTTGCTCAACACTTGTGCAACTTATGTCTTTTGACGGCCCTTAAAATAATCCTTTTATATGTCTAGGGTAGTGAGAAAAGAAAACTCAAACATACAATCACGGATTAGAGTCAAAACAGAACTGAAATTCTGTTTTTCATAAACCTCGACAAATACCCTATCTGTCGAGCTGCTGTTGAGCCACGGGGCTGGAACAGCTCTTCAAGCTCGATAGATGTTAGATGTCGAGCTTTAATGAACTTACACTTTTCAACTTGAATCTTGGACAGACTTGCATGGCTTTAACACTTGATCTTGAAACAAGATTTCTTGAAGTATTAAATACATCCTAGATCTACCCAAATATAAGTAAAGTGCGTTTTGTCAAAGGATTAGCCAATTACATAAAATAATGACATATGTTCCTAACAATTATTATTCACATGTTCACACTACTTTGTATTATTATTCACGTGTTCACACTACACTGTAGCTCATTCACATGTTCACACTGTAGCTCATATGTAATAAAAAAATTATTTTATTGTGTTATTTATATTATTTTATTGTGTTGAAAACTAAAATAAAATCACTGATATTTGGTGTTTTGTAAAGTAAGAAGGTAAAATAGATAAATTAGCTTTTTTGTGGAGCCATATTGCTAAATTTATGGCTCCACCAATGTGGATGCTCTAATAATGCTCTAAAGTTTCAGCTTGTATTAGTAGTTGCCACTCCTCCCAATAAGGCCAATTGGTTAATCAAAACCTGCATTAAAATCATGAAAGGCTGTTGTGTACCTGTGAGTTAGAGAGGTGGTTGGTACATAACCTCAATTACATTAGGTAGTTTTCCTTCGAAGATAGTAGCATTTCTGTGTGTCCAAATAAACCAAAGAGTGACAAAATTTTTTGGAATGCTAACCTTGAGTCTGGATTCTTTTCTACCTCCTCGGAGCGAATTGATTGTCCAATCCATGATTGGGTTGTAAGATAAAGTGTCTACTTGGCTATAGAGAAGTTTCCAAATAAAAAGGATGAATTTTTTAGGGAGGGAAATTTTCCCAAGGGAAGTCCAAGTTTAAGAGGAAACTAGTCGCAGACTCACACGATGCGTGGGAATATATATTTTGTAATATGATACTGTAGGGTCACGTTTTGCAGTCCCAAGCCCAAGATGTATGGGAACTTGGCCCAATGAGTCCAATACAATGAATTTGTAGAGAGTGGGCTAAAGAACTAGGTATTAATGAGTTGGACAATGGCTAGTATGGATTTAAATGTTGATCAAGTAAGAATAAAGGAAATATAACTGAATGGATTCACCGTCCAAGGAGATGTTTTATCATATAACTCAATAACAGTTGGATACGAGTATGGTTTTTGGGTGTTATAGTGTTCTGTCTCCCTTCTCCTTCCTTTTTCTCCCCCACTCTTTATGGGAGGTCTCTCCCATTACATAGCTCCCTTTGGGTCATCTTGACCCTACATTTGTTGATCATCTGAGCCCCTACTTAAGTATCTGTCCCATCAGACATCCTCTTTGTTTCTCAGTGAGTTGTGGTAGCCAAGGTAGCACTGTTCAGAAGTCTTCTCCACATAAATGCAGCCAGAAAAGTAGCTGCAGTACATTTAATGCGGTGGTGACAACTTTCTTTTAGACACTTTTAGGTCTTCTTCCTTCTCATATGTTTGTGAGGTACGTTCTCGTCATTCAACCTTACTGGAAGGTTGCTTTGATCATTAAGATTTGCGTTTGATCTGTTCTTAGCTGGTCCAAGGAGACCTCCCCTCCTCGGAATACCTTCCCCTCCATGCTCTGCTCATAAAGTCTTTAACTTGAATCATTTTGTGTTGCTTGCTCGTCTTTGGACTGCTTACTTCCTCGGATGGGACTTAAGGCCCAATATGTGATTTGGGCCCTTAGCCCCATAGATACAATTCATAATTTATTCTCTAAAATTTATTAAAGATAGTTTTCTCCTAAAAAATTGAACTATTTCTAAAATTATTTTCCAACTCTCTATCTTTTACAAATATATCTTTATATCATTTTGGGTTTTTATTTTTTTATTTTTATTTTTTAGATATGATATTTGTAACCCAATAATGGAGGGACATGCCAACACAACATTAGATTTCTATTTTTCTTCCTATGATGAGATTGTATCATATTTTAATTCTTATAAATTTTGAAGTGCAACCTTCGTACCAGTTGCTAAATCCTTAATTCCTACAAGTGATGTCTAGTTAGTTGCCAACAAAAAAGAATAAGACCACAAAAAAAAAAAAAAAAAAAAAAAAAAAGTTAGAGTGAAGTTTTATAGGTTAGAATCATCACGTACAAAAACTTATTTACAATAAGGTAAATAAATAAAATACATATTAAACAAACCTTACTTCAGCAAAATGATCAAATTTAATAGACCCTCACTTATATCAATTTCCATCAAAGACCAAATTGTCAGATAGTAATGTGCCATTGATTCCACCCATGTCCACTACAAACATTTATCAATGTGTCCATATACAAATCACTCAATTGTCATTGTTTTGAATTCCTACAAAAAATCAAAATAGAGCGTATATGAATTGTAAGTAAGTGAGTCACTTGTATTGCCATAACATGGTCAAAGTTGGTGGCAAGCTTGCTAACTCGACCAATTGTTCTTACCTTGGAGAAGATGTCTATTAACATTCCAGGTTATGAATTTCAAATGGCTATAGGAAGTTATTAGATTGTATTAGTTGCTATGCCCCAAAAATAGCAATTGTTTCTGCCTTAATTGGAACACATCAGCTATATCATATTGTGCTTAATAAGGAAAGAAATAGTAAAATCCAAAAGAAATAGTATTGCTAAGATTTTCCTAAAACTCATGTACATAGTATTCTAGATATTCAAGAAGAGAAAATTCTAAAAAGAAAATCAAGTTGTTGAAAAAATAGCATAATTCAAAATCTAAAACTAAAAACCCAATTATTGTTCATGTACACAGTATTATAGATGGGTATTCAAAAATCAAGAACTAATTAATTTTTCTATCCACACAACAGTTAGCATAAAGCTAGGTACTAATGGAATTTAAAAATAACTCAATTCTTTGAATTTCCTCACTCCTAAAATACCAAAAAATTTCTCATAAGCTAAATAATCCCCAAAGTTATTCATCAACCAAACAGGCCAACTAAGGTCCCAAACACAAAAATTCTAGCCACAACACAACAATCTACTTAAGCTGATGTACTTTGAAGAATTAGAGTTTCCTTTAAAAGATTAAGATAAAAAAATAAAATAAACTGTTACATCCCAAGTTCCATACACAAAAAAATTTAAGATTCAAACTCTACTCTCTTTTCTCTTCCATTTTCCCACAATTTCTGGGACACCAAATAGTCAAATTAAACAATAAACAACAAATTATTAGTATAAGGAAATGAAAATCTAATATAGTTGATGTGTATTGAACCATAAAAAGCAAATTATCAAGCACCACCCAAGAAAAGCAACAAATTTATTCCTCTTTCCTTCAAAAGGTTCTTAGAAAAGAATGGTTACCAATTGATTAATATGACCTTCAATAGATTAAAAAGCCTCCAGTGATTGCGAGTCTTGATCATTGACATCTGTCGAGGAATTGACAAACGAAATAGAGATAAAAATGAAATTTAGTTCAGCATATAAGACGACGGGAAAAAGAGAACAATCGCAATTTCTCTTTGATGAAAATGAATAACACTCTTACTATAAAACAAAGACCAAAATAAAAACATCACATTGAAGTTAATTATCATACATTGTAGCAAACATATTGAGTAACATTCCTACAGTCTAGAGAAGGGCAACCATAAAACAATTTATAACAAACATGATCAAATGCCCAACTCAAATAAATTTTAAAAAAAGAAAAAAAATATATATATATATATATTAATAGTTTTAAGACCATGAAAACTCAATCTCATAATGAAATCTCAAAATTGAACTTTTTTTTTCCCTAATAATAAGATGGGAATTAAAAAAAAAAAGAATAAGAATAATACAAATAGCAGAACTCATTTTCAGTTTATACCCTTTGGACCTGGGCTACCAATGTTCACCTCTCATCTGCTTCAGTCTTGTTTGCAAGTTTAGAGTCATTATCTGTCTCTTGCACTCATTTGATTGGGTTTTGGTAGACAAACTTGAGCCATGACCAAAAGAACGGAAAAAACACTCAAGAAACTATCGCATTGAAAGCCATACCGATCAATTTGTAAAGAGAGAACAATTGACAATTTATAGAAAAAAAAAATTGAGAGGTGAGGAGGTTGCAATTTATTGGTGACTATAAGAATTCCATATAATAGCGACATCTCAAGAGTCTGGGTTAATGGAGAGACACACGATAGTTTTGGAGATAAAGTATCGGTGACTATAAGAATTCCATATAATAGCGGCATCTCAAGAGTCTAGGTTAATGGAGAGACATACGATAGTTTTGGAGATAAAGTAACTCTTGAATTTAAAAAGAGACTCAATAAATGGCAATCGGTAAAACAAAAAATAAAAAAGAAAGAAAGAAAAATAAATGATGACATGGCGCTGATGTGGCTTAACTGGAACGTAGTAATAATAAATGTTACACTTTAACTTTTATATATATAAATATATATATATATATAATGATGTGTGGTGTGTTTTGGTGAGATAGTGGTTGATTATTAAGACGCATGGAGTAAGCCCTTTTGACTTGATACTTACCATTAGTGGAGAAAGGCCAAACTGGGTTTGTTTTAGGGATTGGAATGTTGTTGATAAGATTTTCTTCTTCTCTATTATGTATGGAGTGGATGAGGGGCATGTTCCAAGTTTTGGTGGAATGATTGATGAGATCCACAACACAAGACATTAGAGGGAGGAGGGGGGGGGGGGGTGGGGGTGGTGTTAGGTATGGTCGTATGGAAGAGTATCTTGGTTTAAACCAGGCAGGGTGGTTGAGTGGAATATATTATTCAATTCTCAAATGCAAGTGCATTGGCACAGCTTAGGATTTGATTTGTTCAAAATGTTTTTCCAGGTCCAAGAACTACATGGTTTGGGTTTATGGGTGAGGAGGTTGTCTTTAGAGCAATATTTAAAGGTGAGGGTTTTGGCTAAGAGCATGTTGGGTTGTTGGAAGGTTCTCCAGTATTGTTTAGTGATTAAAGCATTGTTCATGAATTTGTACTTCTTGATTCCTAACCCTCCATCAGATCTTGGTCAGATACAGCTCTCACAAACTAATAAAACATCAGCAAAAGACTACCACAGATATTTTTGTGTTATTCATACATTTTTAATACTACAAAAATACCAAGCAACTCAAATCCAATTAAACAGAAGAGTGAGGCAGCCAAGTAATAATTCTCAACTTTGTACATATTCGAATCACAGAAGAGTTATATAACAATAAAACACAAAGGAAAACAATATGAAATTGAAACCAATATAAAACTATAACAACTATCTAAGATTAACAAATTATAAAATAACTGATATTCAATTGAGAACAAATAAATAAAAATTGCGCCTTGAATCATTTCCTAAATTAAACATTTCTAAACAAAACCAATCCTTTTCCCCACAGTTCTTAACTAATGGAAAATCAAAACCAAAATCACAATAAGAACAATATTTATTATACAATAAGATCCAAGTACCTACAACTACAACACTGCAATTTGTAATTTGAAATGCACTCAGTAAATTTCTCTTTCAATTTGAAGCTAAAGTATTCAAAAACACAAATATAACCTCCCACACAGTAGCAAAAGGCGAATGAAACAAAGAATGAGGAAATTCTTGTTTTTTGAAATCATAGTTGAATTACATTCTCTATATTCTTAATACACATGCCAAATCTCATACCAATCAGATACTATCTATGTGGGGGAATAAACCCGAGTTTACCCCAAAGATGTTAACTCGAGGAAGAAAAACTAAGGCGTCCCTTCCACGGTAAAGTATTAGCCTGAAAACCCAGGGGGATATAAGGGAGTCCATTGTCCGGAAGAAGCAAGTTGAGGATCACACTTGGGAAACTCGTGGAGCCCGTGTTCCTGATGAGGTGTGATCATACCTGGAATGCCTATCCATTTTACAAACAAGGCCTCACTTCATCGGAACACGTCAGGAAAAATGCAGAACCCAACGCAATAGTCACCTTCGCATTTAAGACTCCTTTTACCCATAGTTGTCAAAACGTGAATTGTATTGTGAATCGATTTTTTATTTTTCCGTATCGTGTATCATATCGTATCGTGAATTGTAAGATACACAAACACTTAATAAAATTTATAAAAAATTATAGATATGCATATATAAATAGTATATTCATTATAATTTTTAAATATATTCAACTAATAACTAATTTATTCATCACTTATGTAATAATATTTAATAAGCTAACTAAATAATCAAACTAGCATGTGTTTATAACATACACATTCAAATTGTTTAAATTCAAAAGTGATAATATATTACAAATAACCCAAAAATAATAATCTATATTCATCATATTGCCTAATCAACCCCATCTAAGTCAATCCTATCATCATGTTTATCGTTTTGTAAACTTATTTCTTCATTAAAATTTTCTTCATCGTCATTGAAATTTACTATCTCTTCTTGTTCTTTTTATTTTAATAATTTTTTTTTTTAATTATTTCTTCTTAGCATTCTAGTTTCTTGGACTTAGAATTATAGTGACAAAAAAAAAAAAAAAATTATATTGTGTTAAAAAAACTTATGAATGTATTATTTTATTAGGCTAAATTAAGTAACCTAATAATTTTTTGTTAAAAACAAATCTAACAACTTATTAGATTCAAATAAAAGTATAAATTTTAATTATAAAAAAAAAAAAAAAAAAAAAACTCATTTTAAAACATGTGTCTATGTATCATACGATACATACGATTTTACGATACGATACGATTCATATGATACAAACACTGTATCGTACGATTCATGAGCACTTACGATACACCGATATGATACAGTATTTTTTACACACGATACAATACGTATCGTACGATACTGACAACTATGCTCTCACCTAATGTCAGCCACATTAATTACTAATTAATTGACCTGAACAAGGAGAACATCCCCAAAGTTTGCCCTCATGATCACAAAATGACAAAGAAGTGTGCTAATGGGACAAGTATCACCTCAAAACTCCAGCTAAAGGGCAGGACAACTGGAGGAGAAGAGAGGCTATAAAAGGAGGGGGAAAGCAATAGGAAAGAGGTTCAGAAATTTAGAGAGAGAAAAGGAGTAGAGAGAATATATAGAGAGAATCTATAGAGAGAAAAGGGAGAGAGTTTTCATGAGTGTTCAACCTCTCCAGCCCTTGTACCCACACCTCGAGACCCACACCTCGAGAAAACCCTTTGTACATGTATAAAGTACCCACACCTCGAGAAAACCCTTTGTACATGTATAAAGTACTGATTCAATCATTCCTACCATTGATTACTTGTTTAGTTCTCCCATTGTAAATTTCACCCCCTCATTTTTCATAAATTTGTTGTGTAGATCAAGAACATTCAAGCAGTTCTTTAGTTTTTGTGTTTTTTACCCCACAATTAGCGTTGTCTGTGGGAAATCCACTAAGCAGTAGGATTAGAAGTTAGTTGGGGTTAGGATGATGAGTCAAAGAAGGAATGGGGCTCTTGAACCTTCTCAACCGAGCATGTCAGTTGGGTCAGCTATGGGAAACAAAAGGATACATTCCAAGATAAGAAGAGAGGGTCGGGAGGAACCCCAGCGAAGTTATTGCAAGGAGGTGGTTCCCCCTTCGTGCCTTAGGGAAGGATCATCATGTACTGCAGAATTGAAGGCCTAATCATAGCAAAATTACCAACATTAATCATGGATTATCAATTACTTGATCAAAATCACCACCCTAAATGGTAGAAAAGCAAACCTGAGTCTTTCACCTCCCTCTGGTATATTTCAGTTTTATAGTAAGACAAAGGTGCCTATCAAAGAACATGCTTCTTCAATCTATCCATAATAAAGTACAGCTACGGTCACATGCACATTATAACGTTCCTGCGATTACAAAGAGTATTCAATATACAGAACCACCAAAAGGACTTCCGTTACAGCTAAGTTTAGAACATTTACATAGTTACATCTTGCATATTGCATTATTGAATTTACAGTCAGTCACATATCATACAAAGCAAAAAGGAAGTTTAGTTCCATTTCTGTCAAAGCCGCCTCTTACAAGCTGAACCATTTGGAGTTTAAGGCAGTAAAGGGTTGATAGACTGGCGCTTGCCCAAAACAGGAGAGGACTTACCAGAAGGAAATGAACGATCAAGGAATTCCTTGTCCTCAACAGATAGTTCCAAATTCTCTGTCCATAGCAGGTAGTCCACTGCATCTTCCTCTAACCCCATTTGGATTATTTTGCAAAGCTTGTTCTTTTGATCCCTACTGTTAGGTAGAACTGCTTCGGAGATAGCTCGTGCAAAAGAAGCAATGAATTCTAGATCTTTCTTTCCTTCATTCCAGGTTGATTTCTTGACAAGCAGTCTCTGTGAGTTCTTCTCCCAAAGCACCATTTTTTCAATTTCTACTTCTAGCCTCCTTTTCTGCAAAGGTAATTGTAAGGCATACCGGACTGATATTGGGCATTCAGTGCCATAAACAGAGAGTTCATGGAGAGATTTTGCAATCTTGTGTTTTTCTTCCATTGGCATTTCTGCAAAGGCCAACACCAATTTGATCAAAGCTTTCCCAAAATAGAATCTGTCTTTATCAATTTTTTCACTTACAGACATGGAGTACACAGCGCCAATTTTCCACCTATTTTCCTTTACCCACTTGTTGATCGAGGATCCATAACTGAGAGGAACGTGTGTCCTGTACCTGTGGATTCCAGTTAAATTTGTATAGGAATCTGTGAATTCTCCTGACAGCAGAAGTTTGAATGTGAGATGTTAGAGCATGGGAAATAAGATTGCAAGCTTCCTTAATATCCACCTTCACCCCTATGGCTTTTAGATCTTCCTTTTCTAGAGAACTAAGGGTTACATAGAACTTCTCATCAATGAAAGGCCCATCATTTGGTGTTAAATAACATTTCCACTCTGGATTGAACATGATACATTCTTGTGGGGACCTGTAGCTCGTGTGTTTTTATCCATTTTCTTCTTGTTAATTTGTTGAGTAAAATCTTAAATGTAGAGTGGTTGGAAGACTTGCAACTATTTCTGAGGGATGTGGCACATTGAAGTAGTGAGAGAGCACCCTTCGGTGCTAAAGATGCTGGTTCTCTTGGCAACTTAAGAACCCTTGTAACAAAATGAGCCCCTTCACTAAAATTAATCACAACACTGAGCATATTCAATTCACATTTATATGAGTGGATGCTGATAGAAAGCCTCATCAATGAAAGGAAGGTCCATAATCTTGGAGATTGTTCCCCATTTCTGATCTAACAAAATAGATTCTGGGACAGATTTATAGCCAGGACAATTCTTCAACCACTTCTCCCCTGACAAGCAGCGAATTATATTGTGTGATTGTGACTGCATTGTTATATTCATGCACCTGATGCAATTGAGTAAGAACACATTGGCGTTGGTTAAACTGCTTGAAGACAATGTTGACTTGAGTGTAAAGGAAAGAATTTTGTAAGCCCCATCAAGATCTACCACCACACCGATTGCCTCAAGTTCAGCCCTGTACAAGCCAATTCTGCTTCCATAATATTCTTTATCAACAATAGGCAACGGTGCGTGGGTCGGTCGTACCCTTTCTCTATTGTAGTTTGTCTGTTGTCTTCCTCTTCGTTCATTCCCATGGCTGCCATAGAAGACCTTTGGGCAAGGTTTTCTCTTACAGAAGAAGAAGAACAGGGTGCTGATGTGCCTCGGCAAGGTGAGCCTCTGGTGTTCAAACTAGCAGCACGTTTTTTCACTAAGCGAGTTGTGAACGCTGAAGCTGTGGCTTGTACTTTCAAACCGTTATGGAAACCGATTGGAGAATTCAAAATAAGGGACATTGGTGGGAATATCCTTCTCTTTGAATTTGATGATGTCTTAGACTTGGAAAGAGTACTGGAATTTGAGCCTTGGTCATATGATAAAAGTTTGGTAGTTTTCCAACGTGCAGTTGATGCGGAATCTGCTCCTCTCTTGGAATTTGCTGCTGCTACTTTCTGGGTGAAACTTCATAATATCCCGGAAAATAGTTTGAACTAGGAGACGGGTGAGGCAGTGGGAAATTCAATAGGTAAAATAGTGCAGGTTGCAGACCCGGAAGACAATGGTTTAGGGTGTGAGTTCCTCAGGATACGGGTGACCATTGATATTACAAAACCCCTCCCCCGGTGCTGCAAGCTTTGGTCTGAAGGTAATCACATTGGTTGGGCCCTCCTCAAGTTTGAACGTCTCCCCAACTTTTGTTATTGGTGTGGCCGAGTGAATCACAATGAGAGGGACTATGAAGTTTGGTTATAGGGAAGAGGTAAACTTAAAAAGGAGAGTCAGCAGTATGGTGAATGGCTCCGGGCTGAACCTTTAAGGCAGAATCGTAAATCTATTGTTGTGGTTACTGGGAGTTCAAAGGGGGCACCCGCATGGAAAAAGGTCCAGCTATGCCGAAAAAATCCACCCAAAACTCAAGCCCTACCCCATCCAAAGACATTGGTGAGCCTGCAAGCTTGTTGGGTGATGAAGATCAATTTATGGCAGACACTAACAGCCAGGTCCATACTGCTTCTGGTAAGGTCTCTCAACCCCACTTCAATCTTCCTCAAATGCTATCTACTGGGTCGGGTTTTGTGCAGGGGACAGTGCATGAGATCACCAATGTGAAGCGGGCTTTGGTTGAAAAAGCCAATGTTGAACCATCCACTAAGAACAAGAATGCACCTTTGAACACAAATTGCCCTTTCTCCTTTAGTGCTTTGAAACCTCAATTGACTGATATCACAAACAGTGCTGACACAACAGGTGGAGTTAAGAAGTGGAAAAGATTAGCACGTGAGGAAGATAATAATGATAACACAGTTGAAATGGCTGATCAGGTTTGCCGAAGACCAATTCTTGAAATGACAGATGCTGGTGTAACTAAGAAGGTGTGTGTGAAAGCTGTTGGTTCCGACAATAAGGAAAATTTTCAGGTGGTTGCTGGGGTCCAGCACCACCAAATCCAATGAGTTGCTTTAGTTGGAACTGTCGTGGGCTTAGGAACCTACAGACAGAAAAAGAACTTGTTGCTTTAATTACCAAAAAAGATCCCAAACTGGTGTTTTTGATGGAAACTAAAGTGGATTCAAATGTCATTGAGAGAATTTGCCGCAAGAGTCAGATGGGGAATTCTTATGTAGTGCCTCGTATAAACAGGGGGGGGCGGCTTAGCCTTGCTTTGGAGAGAAAATTTAAAATTGGATGTGCTCACATCCTCGGACCGCCACATTGACACTATTATAGACTTTGGAATGGATGACACCTGGCGTTTCACGGGTTTCTACGGTGACCCTGAAACTGCCAACTGGGAACATTCTTGGTCTTTGTAAAGGACCTATCTCATCGCCTATCACTTCCTTGGGTATGCATAGGAGATTTTAATGAAATTCTTAAGATGGAGGAGAAGCAAGGTTGGTTGGACCAACCAGAAAGATAGATGCAAGGGTTCAAGGATGCCTTAGACTTTTATGGTTTGAAAGATCTTGGGTTTAATGGCTTTCCCTTCACTTGGTGCAATAGGAGGCCGGGGGACCATAATGTGTGGATTTGCCTAGACCGTGGGATAGCAACAGTAGATTGGATTCTCCGTTTCCCCACAACTCGCATTCACCACCTAGATGCATTCCATTCAGATCACAAACCCATCCTGCTCATTTTTGACTTGGAACACAAACGTTTTTACCGTAAAGGTAGACCGTTTCGCTTTGAGGCAATGTGGTTGAAAGACAATTCTTGTGAAGAAGTTGTCTGTCATTCATGGCATGATGTTTCTGAGTCTTGCAAGGGTTCAGGGATGCCTTAGACTTTTATGGTTTGAAAGATCTTGGGTTTAATGGCTTTCCCTTCACTTGGTGCAATAGGAGGCCGAGGGACCATAATGTGTGGATTCGCCTAGACCGTGGGATAGCAACAGTAGATTGGATTCTCCGTTTCCCCACAACTCACATTCACCACCTAGATGCATTCCATTCAGATCACAAACCCATCTTGCTCATTTCTGACTTGGAGCACAAACGTTTTTACCGTAAAGGTAGACCGTTTCACTTTGAGGCAATGTGGTTGAAAGACAATTCTTGTGAAGAAGTTGTCCGTCATTCATGGCATGATGTTTCTGAGTCTTCACCGGCAAGGGTGCTGTCCACAAAACTTTTTAATTGCCAGGAGAGTTTAAGGGCTTGGAATCGTGAAACCTTTGGGCGGGTTCGCTTTACACTGGCAAAGAAGATGAAGGAATTATGTGGGGCTGAAGAAGCTGGTCTGTACAGCACTGAACCAAGCCGAATCTATAAGCTACGTGAAGAAATAGTGTTACTAAAAAGCTAAGGAAGAAACCATGTGGAAGCAAAGATCCCATACCAATTGGTTGAAAGAAGGAGACCGCAACACACGGTATTTTTATTGTCGTGCAAACTAGCGTAACAAAATCAACTTTATCCACGGATTGGAGGATGAAGCAGGTCTTTGGATTGAAGATGATGACCGAATGGGAAAGTTGGTGGAAGCTTATTTCACAAACATATTCTCTTCGTCGAACCCCACTAGTTTTGATGAAGTCTTAGCTGGTATGTTGCCCACGGTGACTCCTGAGATGAACATGAACCTAGATCGACAATTTACAGGTGATGAAGTCTTCAAAGCACTCAATCAAATGGCTCCCCTCACTACTCCTGGACCCGATGGTATGTCACCTATTTTTTACAAAACTTTTTGGCATATAGTTGGTTCTGATGTAATGAATGTCGTTTTAACAACTTTAAACTCTGGTCATGTGCCTGAGGATCTTAACACGACTTTCAAAGCCCTTATCCCAGAAATTAAGGAACCAAAAAAAGTTTCAGATTTTAGACCCATTAGTCTCTGTAATGTGGTTTATAAACTTATTGCTAAAGTTTTGGTGAATAGGCATAAACTAGTCTTGCCTCATATTGTATCAGATTCTCAAAGTGCCTTCCTATCAGGGCGACTCATTACTGATAATGTCTTGGTAGCTTTTGAGACACTGCACTATCTTAAAAGAAAAACTCAGGGGAAGTTGGGCTTCATGGCTTTAAATCTCGATATGAGTAAGGCCTATGACAAAGTGGAGTGAGAATTTCTGGAAAAGGCAATGGTGCATTTGGGCTTCTCGAGGAGTTTTGTGAATATTATCATGTCTTGCATCAAGTCGGTATCTTTCTCTACATTGTTAAATGGGGTACCAGGGGGTAATATTAAACCTAGCCGAGAGTTGAGGCAAGGTGGTCCATTATCCCTTTATTTGTTCTTAATTTGTGCAATGGGTCTTCAGGGTTTGCTCCACAAGGCCGAATCAGATGGTCTTCTTCGGGGGGTCTCAATTTGTAGAAATGGTCCCTGTGTGTCTCACCTCTTTTTTGCAGATGACAGGTAATCCTTGATATCCTATCTGTTTATGAGAAAGGAACAGGCCAAAAAATTAATCGTGATAAAACTAGTGTCTTTTTTAGCTCTAATACCCCCCATGAGTTGCAGGATAGTATCCAACTATTACTAGGAGTCCCAGTGATTCGCCAATATGAAAAATATTTGGGTCTTCCGACTTTCATGGGTAGAGCAAAGAAACAAAGTTTTTTCTGTATCAAGGAAAGGATCTAAAAAAAATTGCAAGGGTGGAAGGAAAAGCTTCTCTCTCAAGTTGGTAGGGAGATCCTCATTAAATCAGTCATTCAAGCTATTCCAACCTATTCCATGAGTTGTTTCAAACTCCCTAAAGGTTTAATCAAAGAAATAGAGGTCATGATTCGAAATTTTGGTGGGGTTATAGCGATGATACAAGGAAAATCCATTGGGTGAAATGGGATCGGCTTTGTGAAGCAAAGGAAGTAAGGGGTATGGGTTTCAAGGAAATTGAGAAGTTCAATCAGGCCTTGTTGGCTAAGCAAGTGTGGAGAATGATAAATGACCCAGATTCACTTTGTCACAAGGTTTTCAAAGCTAGGTTTTTCCCGGATTGTTCAATCCTTGAAGCCAATGATACGAGGGCCGGGTCATATGCATGGAAGAGTATTCTTAGTGCTAGAGATGTGGTTAAAAGAGGGCTGGTCTGGCGGATTGGGGATGGTGCTTCGGTTAGTATCAAGGAGGATAAATGGATCCCTGATCAATGCTATAGAACAGTGGCTTCACCTCTCCCTGACATTCCACCTGACGCCAAGGTGAGTAGTCTTATTGATCCTGCCTCTTGTGAGTGGAGAACAGATGTGATCCACCAATTTTTCTTGCCACATGAATCTAGGATCATTTTGGGAATTCCTTTGAGCTTAAATCTCCCGTGTGACCGTCTGATTTGGTCCAAAACACCTTCTGGATTGTTCACTACCCGGAGTGCCTACAAGTTATTAGCTTGTGATGCTGTGGCCAATAATCCCAGTAGCTCAAATCCAAGCCCCCAGAAATCTTTCTAGAGAAGCCTTTGGATGCTACGTACACCTTCTAAGGTGAAGCATTTTGCGTGGCGAGCTTGTAATGATGCCCTTCCCACGATGGTCAATCTCCTTCGTCGCCACATTGTTGCATCTGATGTTTGTGAAGTCTGTAAGTCACTACCTGAAGACACACTTCATGCTGTATGGGGCTGCAAGGAGTTAGAAGTGGTGTGGAGACAACTCAATTGGGCTTGCCCTGCAACTAATCCCCCACCAGGGGATTTCTCTAACCTTTTATCTGGTTTTTTGCAGGTGTCCGACGATTATAGAGCAGAGATCTTTATCATTATTACTTGGCTACTGTGGAACAGACGTAATAATTTGCGCCTTGGTCTCACTGCCAAGCCCCTGTCACAGATTATTTCGGCTGCAGGAGGCATGCTGCAAGATTTCCTCAGCGCCCAGGAAAAGAAGAGTGAGGCTGTCCAGAGGCCAAGCCCAATGCAGTGGTGTCCGCCGGCCTTACACCAGTACAAAGCAAATTTTGATGGAGCTGTGTTTCGGAGCTGCAATGCTGCTGGCCTGGGTGTGGTGATCCGAGATTGGCGTGGAGTGGTCATAGGAGTTCTTTTGATGCGTGTTCCTCTTCCCCAGTCAGTTGCTGATGTTGAAGCCCTTGCCTGTCGACGTGCAGTGATGTTTGCTGTGGAAATTGGTCTTCGCGAGGTCATTTTTGAAGGTGATGCTGCCATGGTGATTCAAGCTATTAACTGTGGTTCTGCGGAATTTTCGTCTTATGGGCATATTATAGATGATATCACTCATCATTCGTCTGTCTTGATTTCTAGTGAGTTTTGTTATGTTAATCAGTCTTGTAATAAAGTTGCCGATGTTTTGGCAAAGAAAGCAAAATCGGGGTTAGAGTTACAGGTCTGGCGAGATGACATGCCTGGGGAAATAGCCCCTCTGGTTTTTGCTGATATACGCTAAGTTTGTTTTCTTGTTTTTTTTTATCAATAAAGCTCCTTCCTGGACTTCCAGGTTGGTTTCTCAAAAAAAAAAACAACAGGCAAAGGAACAATATTCAATAAGTGGTCCTAATTAAGACTTGGCAGAAGGGTCTTTGAAGGGCATTTGAAACCAGAACTAGTTTTCATCCAGGGTTTGTCTTTAATCTTCTGCACAAGATTATTACCTGCAAGCCCCAAATGCTGAATGCATCCAAGCAACAAAAAAACACTATTTTTTGTTAAAGTTGAAAGATCTTTTGGAAATTGAACATGCTCTGGTATTAGTTTATAAACATCTTCAAGATCAATGAGAACGCCTAGCAACTTTAGCTCCTCCTTATAACAATCAAGCTGGTTTTGATAGTATCTTCTGTCAACAATATGTAGATCTGTAATTTGTACAAAACCATCTACCATATCAGGTATCAGGTAGACAGTTCCTGGAGGAGTCAAATACCCCTGGTTTGTCTTCAACCATTTCCCTGATTTCACAGTTTTTAATAAGTCTTCATCAAGCTTATTTTGGTCATTTGAGTACTATATAAAGCTAAGCAGCAAAATTGCTAGTGTTTTGCACATTGCTGAGGAAGCAAGATGCTTAAGGTGATCGCTAATAAGCTGATACATATCTTCAGAACCGATCCGCATGCCAATGAAAATCAACTCATCTTTGAATGATCTTATCCTGTCCATATAATACTCTTCATCAACAGCCGATAAAACCTTTAGAGTCCTCCCTATCTCCAAGAGAGTTGATATCCCAGTTCCATCACAAAGAAAGCACTGAGTTGGAGAATTAAAGCCTGAATATGTTTTAATCCATTTCCCGTTCTGTATGCTTTCAATGAACCTTACAGGAAATTCATAATTCTTAGCTCTCAGATTCTGGAGCCAGTCCAGAAGCAATAATGCCTCCTCACATGTTAGTTGACTAGAAGCAACTTGCAACGCCATGTCCTGAGGTATTATATCTGGAAAATCATAAGTTTTTCCGTACTTTTTGAAAATTTGCAATAGTTCATTTGCCGGAGTGCATTCTCCTGCAAATTCAACAGCTCATATAGCACCTCTAGTTCAACATACTTGCCATTATCCTCTGTAAATGGATTAGATTTAAACAGTTTTATCCATTTGCTACGGGAAGCCGGAACAAGAGTATTCTTGCATAAAAAAATTACATTTCCACATTCATCAATAACTGGCATGGAACGCAAAATTTCAGAAATTTCTCTCTCTAATGTATTTTTTCAACCATGTATGATATATGAAATGAGAAAACGAAACTGCAAGTCTTGGGTCTTTCTTTGTTTTGAGCCAAAATTCAAGCTCTGAACAATATTTAGAAACAGTGGTGACTACCACACCCACCTTCTTTATCAACCATTGCTTCAGGCTGTATTCCATCCCACAGCCTACCAAAGCAGCCACCAAGGTATCAGGGAAGAAAAAAATGTCATCTGGCAGCCCATCACTTGGTTCCATTTATTTAGCCAGGCATGTTCTTGTGCTTCCCAGACAATATGGATCTTTAGACGTTCTTGTTTGATTGCTTGTAAACTACATGACTTTATTTCTCCATTCCAAGTAATGTGTTTGAAAACGGGTATACTATTGACACTCCTTAATGGAAAAATTTTCCAGTTTTCAGCAAGAAAGCAAAGAAGATCCACATATTCTTTTGTAGAAGCTCTACAGGTGAGGTTGCATGCTTGAATGCATTTCCCATACCAGTCATTACAAGTACCAGCAGAAGGAATTCTGAGAAAGTCAAAGGCATCATCATATTCGTTGCGGTCTACTGAATTATGCACTACAAAGTTCACCCAAGAAGAAATGCCACGGGAAAGGACACTGTGTTCTTTAATGCTAACCAAGATTTTCCTAAACTCAGACAGGACTCTAATCACGTAAGTTGGCACGCAGAAGTGTATCTTCTCATCAACAAATGTCTCACACGGAACAATACACTCTTCCTCCAACAATGTCATGATGAATTGCCTCACTCTATTAAGTTCTTTGTATGAACACTCTAGGCAAGGCAAGAGATGAAGTACTTGACCAACAAAAAAGTATATTTCGGTCAATGTGGACTTCATAAAAGCAGTAAAAGCACTACAAAAGGAGCGAGGCACATGGTCCAAGATTCCGAAGTTCCACTTGTCCAAGAGAATGGTTTTTTAGAAGATGAAAGTATGAAGTTTGCCTGTATTATAAAAGGGAAGTTGGAGACCATTGCAGTAGATAGGAAGGCAAATACACCAGTAGAAGAAGTCCCCCGGTTCACTGGTGAGAATTGCTCACCAGATGGAAAAGCCAGAGATATCACCCATTCTTTTATATCCTTCGTTGCATCCACCATGTTATTAGCTTTTACAGGGAAATCCTGTTTCCATATATAATAAGGTCATGTGGTCTCAGTCATGTCCGCTTCCTCCTGAACTGAAAGATGGACTATGCGGCAGTCCGCACCATGAGTCTCTAATGAGACAAGATTAGTCTCAGTAGAGATAGAAACTGCAGAAATAGAGTCTGCAATACAAGTTTCACTACTTCTTTCTCGTATTGACAATCGCTTGATCTTGTTCAAAAAGAGCAATACTTCAAGATGAATTTCTGATAGTTGTTTCTTCACAGCTTCCACTTTTTCTGGCTTTAAAGGGAGAATAATCACAGTATTTGGCAGAGCCTTGCCAGACCCATAAATGGCCTGTATGTCTGAATAACTTGGTTTTGTGGAAACCCACTCAGGGACGGTGTACCCAATGGCACAATCTGGATTGGGTATTTCACTGAATCTAATTTGGTACCCATTGCTAAATACGTGCGGTAGTGCATTGACAAGAAACACACTTTTGAATCCAATTCCTGTAAGTTGCTAGAGTTGAAGTTAGAAAAACTTGCATACGTTTTCATGAGGAATATAATTAACAAAAGCAATGGGGTGTATAGTTTATAGATCAAAACTGTTAAAAATAATCCTCAAGACCTGTATAAATCTTATTACAAGTGTACCACACGTCTTAGCCATGTCAGAAAACTGACACAACTAGATTAAGCCCAATATCATGACAAATGGAGATATGGTAAAACGTTGGACTATACACTTACATTAATTACCTGCCATTTCCTAGGTCCAAAGGTGACAAGTCAGAGTGTTCTGAAATCATAAGTTTGTCAGGAGGATTTCTAAGAGTGTCCTTGGCCTTTTAACTCATGAATTCTTTTTTTTTTTGAGAAACAACTCATGAATTCTAATGCTCTAAACGCATGCAATTGGTGCCATTAACTTAGGCAAGCATGTTATCTAAAGGAAGGGATTAAGTGCTTTTATACAATAATTATCTGATGTATATGGCATATGCATCATATTTCTCACAACATGTGGATACCTTATCCTCAAGATACCCCTTAACTACTAGTTCAGAACAAAATGGACCCATCTGCGTCTAAATTTTTCTTGAATTTCCATTTACATCCTACAGGTAAATTGAGTAATATGGATAATAACTGTTGACAGAAACCTTGAAAAGTGCAGACCCTCTCTCTGATCTATCAATGGATAAAACCAAGATCAAACTCCGCAAGCCAAAGGGCACACAATACAAAAACCCTGTAGGCCAATACACAAACTGTAAAGTTGTGATTTACAACTATTTTGTGTTGGCTTTAATTCCATGCCAAATTTAATTATAATTTCTTCAATCATTTTTCCCTGTATGTATGTGGGTTTCTAATTGTAAGGGATAAGTGTGAGAGAGTGTGAAGACTCAAGCTTCAAAGAATGAACAAGTGGTTTTCACGAGTGTCTCGCGAGAAGCTGACCCGCGAAAGAGCCACGTGTAAAGCACATGACTGGAAGATGAAGAGTCATGCCAGGCTGGAGGTTTTCGCGAGTGTCTCGCTAGTAAGGCCAACCCGCGAAGGACCTGCGAAACTCTCTGTTTGGCAAAAAGTGAAGTTTTGCTTTACCAAGTCTTTATCCACGTTATATATACCCTCATTACCCACAAATTGTAAGGAATGCTTTTTGGAGAGAAAACCCTAGAAAATACACTTGAAAGTTAGAGATTGTTATATCTACAATCATCTACACATTTCTTTGTGATTTTCCTCAACTCCTACTTCTCCATCTCTACATCCTTGAGAGGTTGCTAGACCAAACACTTACCACACCCATACTGAGTGTAAAGTGAGATTTTGATGCTACTGGGAAGCATTGGAAGGAGCCATTCATTGGCGGATGCAATCGGGCTAAATTGCAGTATCCGGAAAGTTAGAGAAGACAAGGCTCGGAGAAGTCAGTTGGTAGCAGGAGTTTGGAGGGCTCAAGTATATGGGATAGACTAGGCTTGGAGGGTCTTTTTTTTATTCGTGTACTCCAACTTTATTCTCTAGTGGATCGATTTCGACTTGGAGGGTCGCGGAGAGGTATTTTGCCGAGTTCTTAGGTTTCATCTTCGATAATATGTCTCGGTATTATCTTGTGTTTGCATCTCTCTTCCTTACTCTTAAGCATTCCTTTTATTGTTGATAATGGATGAATATAGCTTAGGGTAGTGATATTGGTTATTTGCGCTCATTTACTCTTGTTCCGCACTTAGTATAAGTTAGAGTAAAAGCTATCTAACCGTAATTTTTATTTGGAGGTCTGAACAAGACCTTGTGTTTTTACACAAATCAGAGCTTTCACAAACTAACTAGTAACTACACATATCAAACAAACATTCTCAAATGAACAATTGATGTACAAGCAAAAAACCAAAAAACTCTCACATGCATGAATATACTTGCAACACAAAAAACTCCCAAACCATCAAGTACCATTCTTTCAATCAATATTAGCATCAACAAATTTGCTCCTGAAATATTCATGGAAATATTCGAGCATTTATAGAAAACATGTTTACCTTTTTCGTCTATAAAGCCTTGGTGCCTCTGACCCTTCTTGGTGGATCTTCCAATGCCACAAAGTGAGTCGATGTTCGTTTAGGGAACCTAACTTCATGGTTAAACACCAAAAGAGTAGATGGTGCAACAATTCCTGTAATATCAGCGGTTGTCAATACAAACTCTAGAGTCGGCTTCACACTTGCTAAATACTTGTTTTCTTCTGCGTTCTAATCCACCCAACACAAAGAAACCCAAAAATTCCAAACATGTTATCATCAGAATAAAACTACTTTTATAACATATAGCAAACTTAATTCTTCAGAGAGAGAGAGAGACCTGAATGAGCTCTATAAGGAAATGGACATCTTTGGTATAGAGCTCGGAGGAGAGGTTGGCCACAGCATTTTGAAGATCTTCGGTTAAAGGGTTTGGACACCTTTCACCGATTGAGAATTTTTGTTTCCTTATATCCTCTATATGCAGCTTTGCTTCTATGGCCTCACTATTTTGGCTACTAGTTCGCATATAGGTATTCATCCGGCTTCTCTAAATTGCTGACAGAAACATTCATACCGTTACAACACATTCTCAGGAAACCAGATAACAAAAGCTGAACTGAACTGAAGTACTGAGAACTTACCAGTTACAAAAAAGAGAAGAAGGATCGATGAATTATAAAGTAAAACCTATGGCCTCACTCTTTTGGTGAACATAGCTGGCTTAGGCTACCCATTCGATGCTAACAAAAACTTGCATTCCATTCAGGGGCGGAGGGAGGGGGGGCGAGGGGGGGCATGTGCCCCCTCTGAACTTTGAATTTTTTTTACTAATAATATTATAATGACCTAAAATGCCTTATTTGCCCCCCTTGACACAAAAGACAAAAAAAAAATATCAATTCATGGAACCTTTACTCAGTAGACTTCTCCTCCTACTACAATTCTAATATATAAAACCAATGGGTCCCACTTAGTAATAATTATAAAAAAAAAAAAAAAAAAACAATCTCAACATTGAATAGGATAGGAGTCTGAACACACTACACACTAGCTTGATGGACTTTTAAAAACAAAAACGTACAACTATAATATAAAACCATGGTTTCACTTGGTAATGATTAAAAAAAAAAAAAAAAAAAAGATGTTTCATATCTATTAGTGACTTTGGCATTGATCTTACTAGTTGCAATAGCTACTATTGAAAGAGCTTTTTCAGTAATGAACATAATTAAAAATTGATTACGCAATCGAATAGGAGATCAGTGGATGAATGATTGCTTAGTCACATATATTGAGAAAGATATATTCAAGACTATTGAGTGTGAAGAAATCATGCAGCGGTTTCAAAATATGAAAAATTGTCGAGGGCGATTAAGTAAAATAAGCTAGGTGTAAAAAAATAAATTAAAGTTTACATTTTATATTAGATTCTGTATGACAATTACATTATCATATAGTAGTTCATTTATTTTGTTATTAATATTGATTAAATTTTTTAGATTAATTTTTTACTTTCAATCTTGTCTTTTAATTTTGTCCCCCCTGACCTAAATTCCTGGCTCCGCCACTGATTCCATTACCAGTCTCCAAAGCTCATCAAAGAAGAAACAGACAGAAACTAAAGCTTAAACTGGGATCCGGCTTCTGTCCAGTGGCCAGTGCCACTGGACACATTAGATTGCAGACACGTGTTGAAAATCTAACGTGTCTAATGACAACTGTCACTGGATACAAGCCACTCCCCTTGAGCTGAAGGCTGAAACTGACCACTTTGACCGGTTTCCAAACCAAAAGATCTAGGAAGAAGTAGAAAGTGACGGCGTGCATTGATGACACTAGAAATTTTCGTCAGAATTAGCAGATTTTGATACAACAGTTTGATGGACAATGAGACTTGGGTTCGGTCTAAAAAGTTTGGAATATGGTTCATTTGGGCTGGGCTGCTCTCATTTCGATTGCATCCTTCTAAAATAACATTTGTCACAAAAACTACAACTTTTAATGCTAGTCTTTTTTAGTAAGCTCAGTGTTACAATCTTGTTTACAACTTTGTTAAGTGACGAGTTGTAAGTGATAAATAAAATAGTGAATTTATAATTTCACCATTCATGAGTCACTACATAACAAAATTATGACAAAATTATGAAAAAATTTATGGCACTAAACTTAATTTATTCTATTGGACTGAACTTGTTTGAAATTCATGCAGTACAGCGGTCATTGTTGCATGGTACAGTGTTTGATTTCCCCAGTTGGACCAGTTCATTCGTTTTTGTTTTTTCAATAATAAAATATAATTTTCTTTATTTTTTTTATAAAAAATATTATTTCTTTTATGGTTACTTTTATGTATATACGATCTATACTACTATTTAAGGACTTTTCCTGTTTGGATTCCTCAATTTTTATGCCCAAAATACCCTCAAATTCATCTGTTTCTAAGGCTTAAATTATTGTGTTAGACATGTAAAATTAGTAATTTAAAAACTCATAATTTTTAGCTAAATTTAAAAATAAAAATTAAAAAAAAAAACAGTTTTTTCTCCCACTTCTCCATTTCTCTCTCACGTTAGTTTTCCACTTTTTTTTTTGGATGACTTTCCACTTTTTATTTTGATTGAACGTTTTCAACTTTTTAAATTAACAAAATCGTTTTTCCCTTTTTTTAACCGATTAGATTTACCATGTTTCACTCCTAAAAAATTGCTTTTAATTTGCCAACCACGTTTTCCACTTATACAATTACTAAACTCAAAAAAAAAAAAAATTCCCTTCAAATTGTAAACCAAATTCATTGTAAAATACATTTTTCATCAGTTCCTTTTCAGTTTCTTCGCAGTTCACACTTTCTCCGCTAGCCACTATTGATCAGTTATTATGCAGCTATATCGCAAAATAACTGCACTTTCTTCTCTAACAAATTTTTTATATAAACAAATGCACTTTCTTCTCATCTCTTTTTTATCCTGTATCTATATATTTTTTGTTTTTAGGTGGAGAGAAGAAGAGGCTGCCAAAAAGAGATTTGGCTAGTGGGGAGAGAAAGCAGATCTTGGCCATTCTTCTTTTCTATTGCCACTCTAGAGTCTAGATCTAGAGCCATTCCGAATCCACTCATCTACTTGACTTTGGTAATTGGTAATATCCTCCCACCAAACAAACTCTTCTTTTTTTTTTTTTTTTTCAGTCTCTTTAATATCTATTTGCTTTTAATTTTGTGGTACTAGTTCTTTTTTTAAAATATTTTCTCTAATTGTTTCACTTTGGTGCGAATTCTTTTTCAAAGTATGGAAATGATATATATTTTTATCTCTTTTTTTTGTTTTTGTGGTTATCGGTTTGAAATTATTGACTAATTAGTTGATATTGTATATTATAGATGATAAAGGCTAATTACTTTAAGTGGTGCTCTCTCTTCCTCCTATTCTTTTTCTTCTTCACGTTTGATTGTTCTTCATTTTTTTTCTTTTATATTTCTGCATTTCATAATTTGGAAAATGTGGTGAGTTGTGTCCGTTGCTTTTGTGGTTAAATACGTGTTCTAGGTGTTTGTAAAAAATATTTGGTTTGCAAACGTCTAAAGTTTTTCTTATTATTTCTCAGGTGAGTGACCCATTTTTAAAATGAAGCCAATGTTGTCTCCAAAGATGTTGAGCCCGGGCAGTGTTGTAGCTGATCATCAACGACATAGTTGTTAGCATTAATAGCGGTGAGAGAGATGGAAGGGAGTCAGTGATGAGCTATAGTCATAGTAGATAGGATGGAAGGGAGTCAGTGATGAGCTATAGTCATAGTAGATAGTTCTTAGTTTTTAAAATTTATGTTAATTTTTCAATTTAAATTTGTACTACTATGAGCATTCGGTTTAGTTCTTAGAGTTACTATTACTCCATTTGGAATTTGGAAGTTTGATCGATTATTTGATTTTGCTATGAAATTCAAGGCATATATATATATATATATATATATATATATATATATATATATATTTGGTTGCACCTACAGTTTAGCTATGGTTGTTGATCTATTATTTGCACGTAGAGAAGATGATTTTTTTCAACTACACAAATAAAGATTAGGATTTGAAATCAAAATGTGTCACAAAAATTCACAACTTTTTTAGAATATTATAACAATATAAAATCAAAATATAAGAGAGTAATATTACTTTTAAATATTAAGAAAAAGATAGAAATTAAGTTAATCACCCTAATTTTACTACGTCTAAGTTAATTGCCCAAATATTTACCTTAAATCAAAAAAAAAAAAAAAAAAAAAAAAAAAAACCATATTATTGGACAAATGCATAAACCTCAAATTGGGATGAATGGAAAATGATGACAATAAGTTTTTTTAAAAAAACTAGCCTCTAAGCACGCGCATGCTCAGAGGCGTTTGCGAATTTTTGGGTAAGGGTTAATTTAGAACATTTATTATAATTTGGGATTACTATATTTTTTAATCACAAAAAAATTTAGGGGTGTGATGAAAAACTATTTCTCCACACATGATACTCATCACACCCCTAGGTTTTTTGGTGATTGGAAAATGTAGTAATCCCAAATTATAATAAATGCTCTAAATTAACTCTTACCCAAAAAATAGAAGAGTCTTTGAGCACGCTCAGAGGCTAGTATATATTAGGCTTTTAAATCAAACCCACAAACGTGATTCCATACTGTTTTCAAAGTATGAAATATTTATTTTATTGTATATTAGTATAGATTATAGTTGATTGTGTAGTCATTCAGCAGGGAAAATAATAATAATTAAGATTAAGAAAAGAAAAAAGATTACAAGAATGTGGCGTTTGGTACGGGGGAATCCACATTACTCCTGGCATTCAGATTCCTAGGAATGTGATTCCTAGGAATCACATTCCTAAGAATGTAGCTATTTCTATGTTTGGTTTCATTAGAAATCTCTTAAGATTTCTAGGAATGTGAGATGATAATGTTTGGTTTATTCCCAGAATTCTTAAATGAATTATTTATTTTTCCCATTCTATCCTTAGATTTGAATGTGAACTACCAAGTCCTTTAAAAAAAATCTTCCTCTAAATAAATAATGAAAAAAAATATAAACTATTAATTAGTCCTTTAAAAAAATATCTTCCTCTAAATAAATAATGAAAAAAAATATATAAACTATTAATTAGCAACACATTCATTAAAACTGTAGTCTAACATTTCAACAAAAATAACTATTTAAATTCTCAAATACTTTATTCTTAATAATAATGGAGGGTCCTCTTCAAACTTTTTTTTCCACACGTAAAATCTAAATAGAACTTTGTTAAAAAATATATTAACAGAGTTGTCCATCCTGTTTATGTTGTTTTGGCGGGAAAAGATAAAGATAAGAGAAAATATATTGATGATTTGTTTTATATTTTATCTTAATTGCTTAATGATAAGGAAAAAGAGTTAAAATTGTCAATTTATAAAAAATACAATTTCCTTTAAGCTTGGGAATCTAAATACCCACTTGTTTTAAAGGGAATCACATTCCTACTGAGAGGGGTTTAAGGGGGGAATCCAGATTCTCCTGGCATCTGATTCCCTGGCGTAATTTGCAACCAAACATGGGAATCTTTAAACATTCCTAGGAATCCTAAAACATTACCCCGTACCAAACGTCACAGAAGTGTGTACATTTAAGAATTTGACATGCCGCTGGAGAAGCCAATCAGAAGAGGAGCACCAGTCATTAGTCTAGAAGGGGATAAAGTATGGGTGGCCTTTCAATATGAACGCTTATTGGGGCTTTGTTTTAACTGTGGGCTATTAGGACATGAAGCAAAGGTATGCAAGAGTGCAGGGTACAGGGAGGGTGGAGAGAGTCCGTATGGAGATTGGTTGAGAGCAGGATTTCGCAAGCTGAGGGTCACAACTCGACATCAAACACCTAGCCCATCACGAAGGAATATGGATGAGGCTGATGGCAGCCGTGATAGGTATGGTAGAAGCCCGTCGTCTCAGCCAACAATTTGTTCAGAACCAGGGACTTCAACTGGCAATCCCGATGATGATGTTGCGGTTATGGAATATGGAGAGCAACAGTTGACAATTTTTACGGGGGCAGCAACAGTTGACAGTTTTCACGGGAATGGATCACAATCTCCTACTCCTTCGGTGGATGTAGTTAAAAATCCTGAAATTATGGTTAATTTTGATGAGGGTGGGTTACACCATAATCCTGAAAATTTGGGTGACAGCTGGTTTAGTGTGCCTATCTCATATGAGCAAAATAGTTTGGATGAAACTATGCCTCTTACCAATGAAGCCCAAGGTGACACGGCAATAAAGAGTTTGTCACGTGACAAACAACAAAGATGCAAGCCCAAAGCACATACATGGAGGAAAATTAAAAAGAAACCCGGGTCTGTGGTAGACTATGCTGTTGGTGAGGTGGGACAGAAAAGAAAAAATAAATCGAAGACCGATGCCGGAGAGGGAGTTGGAGATAAGAAACGATCAAAGATTCATCATGAAATTTCAACAAGAAAAACGGCGGAGGCTGCGTCCCAGCCCTGTTGAGAACAATGTATATTTTAAGCTGGAACTGTCGAGGGCTTGGGAACCTCTGTGCAAACACCATTCTCTCTCACTTGATGAGGGAAAAAGCTCCCAAAATTTTGTTTCTGATAGAAACAAAACAAACAGTAGAAGAGATGAGAAAGATTCAAGCTGATTTACCCATTCGATGCTTGCAGTCCCATGTGTTCGAAGAGCAGGTGGTTTAGCCATGTTGTGGAAGGAAGATATTAATGTGCATGTTCAGACATATTCTCTCAATCATATTGATGCACATGTTATGACTGACCCAAATTCACCATGGAGAATCACTGGTTTTTATCAGCGTCCAGAGGAACATCGCAAATATAAATCTTGGGGATATTTACAACATCTACATTCTAGAGGTTTGTTGCCATGGTTATGTATTGGTGATTATAATGAAATTCTAACCTCTGATGAGAAACAAGGGAGAATTCCAAAGCCAAGTTGATTAATGGAGAATTTCCAGAGTGTTTTAATACAGTATGGCTTAGTCGATCTTGGTTACCATGGTAATAAAATCACATGGAGGAATGGCCGACATGGAGAAGCTTTTGTTCAAGAAAGGCTAGACAGAGTATGTGCTACAATTGAGTGGAGGACTTTGTTCCCAAGAATTTGTCCCATACCACTTGTGTAATGTACTAGTTTGGGTCAGTTTTGAGGCTTTGTTGGAAATAATTTTATAATTTGTGGTTTTTTAATAGATTATTGATGCAATTTATTTTGACTAGTCGCTAAGAAGCTAATCCATGCGTTACACTGGAAAGCCTATTGAGTATAGGAAAATATTTTTAAATAATTCTTTGTTTTTTTATTGTAGATTAGAATTTCAATCTAAAATAGACTCAATCTGTAACATGCAATTAAAAGTTACTATATCTTTTGAGTGGAGTCTGTGATGTGCAGTGTGTGCCTTTATATTAGGACCAATTTCTCTCCTCTTTGTGTGTGTTTGTTTCTCAAAAAAAAAAAAAAAAATCTGAAACATGCAATTACTAAATGGAAATATGGATCAAACAAAAGCTTTAATAAATAAACATATTAAAATAACAATTTGTAATAAACTAAAAGACATGACCAATAAACGACCATAATCAAAGCACTCTCCTTAGCAATTGAATTTTGTAATTTAAGTTGAAGTTACCGATGATTGTTATTTACTACAATGCAAAATATATGAAACACATGACACTGATTTGTTTTTCTTTTTCTTTAACTTTTTTCACATCCACAAGTTTTTAACTTATCTTAACTCTTCTCCATCCTTATCACTAAACTCACAGATCTTCATCTCTCACTCTCTCTCAGCAAAACGTTTTTAGTTTCGGCTAAATAATCTATTCCCAAACAGACTCTAAGTAACAGAGTTCAGTTTTTTTTTTTTTTTTCTCATCAATGCCGTTGCTATTCTTCGCTCTTTCTCCAGCACCACACCTTCTTCTTTGCACACTAAACCACACCATCAAGGACTGCTTTCTTCTCTTCTTCTTCTTCTTCTTCTTCTTCTTCTTCTTTTTTCTTTTCTTTTTCTTTTTTTTGAAAAACAAATTGCATAGAGGATTATGAAAATACTAAATAGAAGTTGAGAAATATAAATGAACTTATATATATTATATATCATATTATTGTATTTGTTAGTTTAACGTAAGGGCTTTTAAAAAAAAAATTGCAGAGAGGATTATGATGTGATTCAGATTCATGTTTGTGTTTTCCAAAGGGGGAAAAGATGGAGTGGCAGATAGATTTTGAAGGAGATGAGTTTTGGGAGAAGGAGATGGTCGCATGAAAGGATCTGAGAAGAGAGAGGACTTGAGTTTTGGGTTTTGATTTTTTTTGGGGGGGGGGGGGGGGGAAGGAGATTGGTAGAAGATATGAGAAGAAAGAGTTCATATTTTATTTTATCAGGTTTTAGTTTTAGTTTTTAGAAGAAGAATTGGGTTTTGTTTTTGGGGGGAGAAAGAGAGTATTTAATTATTTATTTTTAAATATTTGCTTATGTGAAAAATTGTGAGAGCTCCAAATCTTACGAGGCAAGCTTTAAGAAAGTGAAAAAAAAAAAAAAAAAAAAAAAAAAAAAAAAATTAAAAGATTTCAGTTTTATAGTATGTAATATGTATAGATTATTAGACTATAAAAGTAATAGCTTCACAACTTCATTTTGTTAATGGTCAAATCAAATTATCAAGAAGATTATGTATTTCGAAAATTCTTATTTAATATTTATAGAGATATGAGGTTTGAACTTTGCTTACACAAAAAATAAATTGGCATCTTTCCCTGATAATAAAAAACAATAATCATGAATATATATATATTATTGTATTTTTTTATTCATATTTAAATTTTGATAAAAAGGCTTGAAAACACATCTGCTTGTATTAGATTAGCAAGGCCTAATCTTGTCAAACCCAGCCCATCTTTTATTATTATAAGGAGTCGTCATTGCTCAAGAGTCAAAGAGTCAAGACTCAAGAGACACGATGGAAATCCATCATCCATGGACTGATAGAAATCCATTATACTCTAATTTTTTGTGATGAAAATTCGTAAATCTAGACTTATAAAATTTAAAAAAAAAAAAAAAAAAAAAAGATTTAATTCACATCTGTATAATTACGGTTATTTTAGATTCTCTTGTCGGGACTATTCCAGTAAGTCCTCCTCTGATGATGAACAAAGATTAATACTATAAGAAATTACAGGTGTTATGGTAATTTTTTGAATGTTCTTTCCACTGTTTTTTTAACCGTTTTCGAATGCGAAATTGAACTTGATCCAAAAGAAAAAATACAAGAAGGGATTAGAAGAGTTGGAATGCTTTTGTCTTGGACTAGCTAGATAAACGTCAAATTCGTGGGTTGTATGTTTATTAACGCTTTATCATTGTTTGTCTAGGTCCTAGTAATTTTTCAGGGATTATTTGAAGGTTTAAAGACCTATAGGATAGGATACAAGATGTTAATATTCTACATTTTCGTCCGGAGGAAAATGCAGTGCGGATGAGGTTGGGATGTGCATGGCGCCATCACCAACAGTTGAACAATTTGTGGAAGCTGTAAAGGCTACCGTTTTAGCAAACAAACATTGGGTTAAATACTACCTAAAATCTTGCAGTAAATCCTGTTTGTTAGTGATTAACAAAGTACATGTCAGATTGCTATAAGTCTTTAATGTCTCGTTTCAGGTTCCAACTTATACATCAGGGCCATTGCTAATGGGGAGTGGAGCGGTTCTTGGCGTTTCACCTGCTCCAGACTATACCTTTCTGATTTATGTGTCACGGTCACCTGTTGGCTACTATTTCAAGGTTTGTAATCTTTGATTGCATATTGATATCAACCTGATTTTGTTGCCATTTCACAAAATTGTCTAATCCCTTGTTTTTGATTCTCTGTTTAATTACCCTCTTTTGGGATGCATAATATTGTTCAAGATATAATATGACTAAATTTTGTTACTAATCCAATGAGCTCTAGCTCAATTGGCACTTTATCCCCTTATAAGAGCAAGGTGGAGGGTAGGGTCTTGGGTTCAAAATCCATTAGTTGTTTAACTTACCAATAATAAAAAACAAAAGTTTGATACTTACTAATTATGCCCTTCTTGCACTGAGTAATTTAATTAATTTGAGGTTGTGTGTGGAAATTCTTATGAATAATTGCCAATAATGAGTCATAGCAGTGATTCTATGACAAATTAGTCTTAACTCTTTTTGTCTTTTAGGGAGTGTAATATGAGAACATTTTCTGAAATGATCCATATATCTGTGCAAACCTAACATTTTTTTTCTTTTGAGGGGGTGTGCAAACATAACATGGTTGAATAATAGATGTAGAATATTAGTTGAAACTATTTTTTTGCTACATTTAAATTGGGATGGGGGGATTGAACCCTTGACATCACCGTTTGAGAGTTGAGTTTGCCTCTTCAAGAGGCTTCATCAATATGGGTGGGGAATTATATGCCCCCAATGGTTCTCAAGACAGTTTAAATATCCTTATTGTAAACTCAATAAATAATACATGAACAGTGATCAGTTACGACATAAAAAACGTAACGGCATAAATATCAACATTGCAATGAGAAAAAGTCCTGATAAATCGTTCTTGTTAGTGTCAAGCTATAGAAACAATGTAGGATAAAAATAAAAATGCATGCAGCAGCACAACCTTTCCACTTCCACAAGCCATAAACAGATACATGAAAGAAATTATAGCCTAGGCAAGGATCATCATGTGAAGCAGAATTGAATTGAGCACAATTAAGCCAATCTTTGCGAAATTATCAAAATTAACCTTAGATTACTAATTACATGGCCATAATTACCACCCTGTACAGCAGAAAAGCGAAGGTTCCTATAACAGAACATGCTAATTACATGACCAAAATTAACCTTAGATTACTAATTACATGACCAACATTACCACCCTCTGATATTTTAGTTCAATTATGGTCAATTCAAAGGTTCCTATAACAAAACATGCTTCTTCAAGAGATTAATCTATCAATAATAAAGTACAGCTACAGTTACAAGCACATTATGTCGTATTGTCATTCCTGCCATTACAAGACAACAGTCGTAGAGTATTCAATATACAGAACCACCAAAAGGACTTCCATTACAGCGAAGTTGAGAATTTGAAGTCTGTCAACATGGCCTCTTACAAGCCCAACCTTTTGGAATTGAAGGCAGGTTGACAGACTTGCGCTTACCCAAAACAAATGAATGATCAAGGAATTCCTTATCCTCAAAAGATAGTTCCAAATTCTGTGTCCATAGCAGGGAGTCCACTGCATCTTCCTCTAACCCAAGTGCCATGCCCATTTGGATTATTCTGCAAAGCATGTCCATTTGATCCCTACTGTTAGACAGAACTGCTTCCAAGATAGCTTGTACAAAAGAAGCAATGAATTCTACATCTTTCTTCCATTTATTCCGGGTTGATTTCTTGACAAAGTCTCTATGATTTCTTCTCCCAAAGCACCTTTTTTTTTCTTTTTTCTTTTTTTTCTTTTTTTTTTTTTCTTTTTTTTTAATTTCTACTTCTAACCTCCTTTTCTGCAAAGGTAAACTGTAAGGCATGCCAGACTGATATTTCTTCAGTGCCATAGACTGAAAGTTCCAGGAGAGTTTTGCAGTCTTGTGTTTTTCTTCCATTGGCATATTTGCATGGGCCAACACCAATTTGATCAAAGCTTTCCCAATTAGGGAATCTGTCTTCTCAATTTTTTTACTTGCAGAAATAGTACAATGTAGGTCAGACTGAACAGCTTCAGATATTTTTCGAACACCAAGACTAGTGTAAATCTCTAACAATTTAGCTAGAGAAGATGAATTCAATTGTGGTAATCACACAAACGGTGGTTTTTCACTAGCTTTAGTGAATGCCTCTTTTTAAGTGCAAGTGGTCAGCTATAAAAAATTCTTTCATCACAAACTGAATAACTCCAGAAGTATTGGCTGCAGGTAGCATTTTACTTTTTACCAGTCGAAGAAACTATTTTGCTTTCCCCAGTCAGTCCCAACTGATTTTCAGACTCTGAGAAGCCATGGCTACATTTTGAGAAATGATAACCCATATCAGAAAGAGAATGTATGGAAATGGAAGTGTGATATACTGATAGAAGGTAGAATTAACCTTTAAAGAAGAAAGCATTTCAGACAAGAAATGCGTGAAAGATTCAATTTCTATTCTCCCCTGTTTGCTCATTGACTTCAGTTTAAACGCTTGCGCAACAAGTTCATCAACCTGCCATTTCATGCATAATTTAGCAACCAAAAAAAAGGTCTCAGAAAAAAAGAACCCCATGTAAGAGAAGCAATGACAACACAACAATAATGATCAATCACAGAAAAATAAAAGCTAATGGTGTATAGGCATAAACTAGTTTAATGATAATAAGTGGCTCACAGCATAGTAAAAGCAGTACAAATATACATATTCATACCCGCTGGAGAAAAGTTTTGAACTTCCTCAAAACTAGAAATCAGCCTATTGAAGTATAAGCAAGATGTGTAAATAAATCAATTCACCAGCATAAGAGACCACTAAACTGTAAGTAAATCTTTTTAAGAAGGTTCAATAAAGCATCTTAAATAATATGCAAAGATCCGCTGGTTTGCTCATATATATATATTACAAAACTGATTAAACTTAAAGCTGGGACACACTCCAGTCTCAACATGCTGTTACCATTTAGTAATAATATATAGATAAGAAGGCCCCTCCTCACATTCATGTTATCCTCAGTTCAACTAGGTAAGAATAAACAGTTACTTCCTTAACCACTTCTCCAAGGTCAATATATATTGGGATACGAAAGTTTGAACCTAAACCACCACAAACATACTCTCAAAACATTCCACTTTTTACATGTCAACACCTTTGGCAGTGCCACATGTTGATGTCATAGTTGCTAAAGCCCAAGTTCTAATAAAAATATGCATCCAAAGAAGTTTTGCACAAAAGTTTCAATAAAATGTAAATTCAATACAATGAATAACAAGCACATCTGTATCCAACCGGACTCCTTCCCCCAATAATAGTTTGCTTCTAAAATGAAGAAATGTTGCTAGACAGAAAAAAGTGAAGATTGTCAAAGGATGACCAATTAACGATTCAAGTTGTCCTCATGCACCCAACCTTCCAGGTTTATCCCATCTTATTCTATAAATTATAATGCTATAGTTCCCAATGTAACATTAAAACAAAAATCAGTTTTTTCATACTCGGACCCGACCCGCGGGGAAAGGCCCGTGACCCAGACCCGGCCCGTTTACCCCCCAAAAAAAAAGAAGAAGAAGCAAAAGTATATTTCTAATCACAAGTACAAACACGTAGGTTCTAATTAGCTTAACTGGTAAAATCTTTTGTCGTCAAATAAAAAATTTAGGGTTCGAACCCTTTTTACACCAAAAACCAATTGGCATCTTGGCTTAATGATAAAGCGAAATCATCATGAAGCTAACACCATAAGTTTAAATTCTATCATATCTATAGAAAAAATACAAGCACAAACACACAACATGGCCTACAATTATAAGTAGATGATGAAAAAACAGAGATTTCCCAATGAAACAAACATTGAAAATAAAAACTTTATATTGCATACTCCAATTTCAAAAACCTACCCATTTTGTTCACTTAAAAATATATTCCCAAAAAATACCAAGCAACTCAAATCCAAATAAACAGAAGAGTGAGACAGCCAAGTAAAAATTCTCAACTTTGTACAAATCCAAATCATAGAAGAATTATATAACAGTACAACACAAAATGAAAACAATATGAAATTGAAACCAAAATAAAACTATAACAACTATCTAAGACAGTAAGACTAATAAATAGATAAAAATTGCACCTTGAATCATTTCCTAAATTAAACATCTCCTATACATTTCGAAAATCAAAACCAAAATCACAATAAGAACAAGATTTATCATACAATAAGATCCAAGTACCTACATCTAAAACACTGTACAATCTATAATTTGAAATGCACTCAGTAAGTTTCCCTTTCAATTTGAAGCTTAAGTATTCAAAAACACAAATATAACCTCCCACACTTTCCGAGCAACCAAACAAAGACAAAAGCTGACACAGACACAGACACACAGAGAGAGAGAGAGAGAGACTCAAGCGCAAATCCGATCAAACTTGCATTCGCCGACTAAACCAAAGATTGAGCAAATTTTTCATCGAGATTGTAAAATACATAGAGCAAGATGCAATCCTTTGTTTTCGAAATCATTTTCTCGAGAAACAAACAGATCGTAAGGAGAGAGATAGTAGTTACCTGATGGATGAGAGAGGAGAGGATCGGACTGGACGAGCAGAAGGCGGTCGAGCGATCCATCTTCTGTTTCTTCTTCTTCTTCCACTTACACCGATCCTCCTCTTTCTCTGAAAAAACTGAGATTCTTCATATCCAAGGGTTTCGAGAACCTTCCGCCATTATTGTACTCGCTGTTTTTGTTGTTTGATACGTCTCTCAATGGTGGCTTCCTTACCGTCTTCGACTTCGATTTCTCTTCGTTCTTTAACATCTCTCTCTGTCTCTCTATTTGAATTTGTTGTGAAAGGCGGGCTATTTTTATTTTTTGTGTGATTTTTCATTGTTCTGGAGCGTAGTAGCGAGTCATGACTCATGACTCAGAGTTAAGGGATTTCTATTTTTTTTCTTTTATTTTTTTTGTCTTTTGAAAATAATAAAGTCGCGTTTGGTAAGAGATTTCTAATAATATTATTTGTATTTTTTGAAAATAAGTGTGGGTGAAAATACATATAATATTATTTAAATACTGAAAACTGTTGTTTAAACAACAGTAACAAACGGGTCCTAAGTATTTTTAATACACACACGAAAAGGGAAAAAAGTCTTAAAGAAATTGATAATGGTGTATATCTAATAGGGTCTTTTTATTTCTTTTACTAGGTTTGGAATGACTAGTACAGATGCAATACTATACCATGCATGTACCCCTCGAATTCTCATATTTATTACATAACTTTTAAGAAACTCTATCTTCTTCTTCGTATTGATTTATGCATATTTTAAACTTCGTCCAATAGAAAAATACTAATGGTACTACAAATTTTATTAATTAAAACTTATAAACTGATGTAGCAATGAATGTGATTCGTAAGTTTCAACTAACTCAAAAAAAAATTTAATTTTTTTTTTTAATGGTTTTTAACACATTAGTTTGTAAGCTAAATGTAATAAAATTTGTAATGTTTAAAAAAGTCAATAAATATACTATCGACACATTTCCAAATATACCGTGACAGACTGTGAGTAATTGTTTACTACTTACATATGAATCCACAAAGTTGTGCAATAAATTAATGACCTTACTTATAAGGTTGGATTTCTAAGACTAACAAAGTGGGACAAACATAGTATATATAAAATTCTCACTCTTATCAACACCGTAAATTGTAGAAATTTTTTGTAAAGTTGTAATTTTCAACTATGTTTTGTTGGCTATAATTCTGTGTCAAATTTGATTGCATTATATCAATCTTTTCCTTGTATGTTTGTGGGATTTAATGTAACGGTTGAGTGTGAGAGTTTGGTGAAAATTTATGAAGAACAGTTAAGCTCGCCACTAGACAACCTGCGAAAGACTACGTGAGAAGCATATGCTAAAAGCGAAATAGTCAAGTGCCAGAAGGCATTTCTCGAGTCATTTTGCGACTAGATCAAGTCACAAGTGAACCGCAAAACTCTCAGTTTGGCTGTTTTTAAATGTGCTTTCCTCACTTCTTTACCCGCACTAAGCCCTCATTTACCCACGAAATTGTAAGAAGGCTTTCAGAGAGAAAACACTTGAAATACACTAGAGAATTAGAGATTGTAAATCTACAATCATCTACACAAATTTTCTTAGTTTTCCTTTACTCCTACTTCTCTAATTACAAATCCTTGAGAGGTTCTTAGCCCAAACACATACCTCACTCAATCTGAGTGTTGTGAGTTGTTTTGGTGCATGTAGGTAGCATTGGAAGAAGCCATTGATTGTCGGATGTAATTTGGAACTAATTGTGGGATCCAGATAATTAGTGAAGACAAGACTCGGTGAAGTCTGTTGGGAGTTGGAATTCGAAGGTTTCAAGTACTTTGGATAGATTAGGCTTGGAGGGTATTTTTAATATCCTTGTACTCTAACTTTATTCACTAGTGGATTATTTTAAGCTTGGAGGACCGCGGAGAGGTTTTTCGCCGAGTACTTTGGTTTCCTCTTCGATAATACGTCTTGTTGTTATCTTGTGTTTGCATCTCTCTTCCCTTTATCTTTGTGCTTTACATTTATTGTTTATTGTTTATGTTTATACATTAGAGAGTAGTTTTGGTTTATTGTGTTTTATTTACTCTCATTCCGCACTTAGTTAAGTAGAGTAAAAGCAATTTAGCCAAATTGGGGGTCTAAATAAGCAATAATATTTTGTACTATTTGAGCTTTCAATCTTGATTTTTTTTTTTTTTTTTTTTTTTTTTTTTTTTTGAGAAAATAGAAAATCTTGTACTTGAGTTGATAGCTGATATGCTTAGGTAAGCATTAAAAAACGGTAATGGTAGTACCTAGTACGCAATCTAGCTCAATGCATTATATAGTACATAGAATGTAATCTAAAAAATTGCGTTTAGTAATATGTTAAAATTTTTTTGTTAAGAAAATTATTATACTAAATGTAATTGCGGTTGGCTATTAGTCATTGTAGAATTTTATAGGAAATATTTCGAAAAAGGCAAGATAGCAAGAGAGAGTCATCTAATAGGGTCTAGTTACCTGACATGGTCTAGTCATCACCAAGCAGCTATTTGATCAATACACAGCCAACTAGCTGGTGCGAGTCACTCACATATTACCCAACCAACACCAGATGTTCGATACTTGAGATAGACCAATGACCAACGATACTTAGCTCCCTAGCTTTTGCGTGTCCTCCACTCCGCCATCTCCAAATGGAAAGAACTTGTATACCACGTCCAAGAATCCTCCTACAAATCCGTAACTACAAAGTATGGTAAGGTAAACCTGAAGTTCTTGGGCCATTAACTCCACTAAATGTACGTGCATTATTTCCTAACTCTCATATTTTTAGAGTTATTGGAGATTGGTGTGATGAGTTTCTTACTTAACATGCATCTTATTGGTCCTTGACCGGCACAACAATGGTGCACCATGTAGATATTTTACTATACAGGTTTTCTGACACTACGAGTTTGGAGGATTGGCTCATTGACGATCCTATGCATTATCATAATTCATTTTTGCCTATAACAATGTGATGGTTCCAAAATTTTCTCTCTTTTTTTTAATTAATATTTGATTTTACATGCAAAGTCTTATTTCAAATACATATAGTTTCTGTAGGGTTAAAGGCCCAAATCATATATTGGGCCTTGGGGCCTGGGCCGAGAGCATGAATGGTCCAAGGAGGAGTAAGCAGCTATGGGTGATTCCAACTTAAAGTCTCGTAAGTAAGGAATGAGTAGAAGGTGGTCCGAGGAGGAATTTCTCCTCGGGTATGATAAATACAGCCCGAATATGTGTTCCAACAATCAGGGTGACCTTCCAAGAAGCTCAAGCGATAGGGACGTGCATCATGAACATATGAGAAGGAGGGGAACCCAAAAATATCTAAGGGAAAGCTACTACCATCGCATTGAATGCACTGCAGCTACTTTTCTGGCTGCATTTATGTGGAGAAGACCCCTGAACAATGCTGCCTTGGCAATCACAACTCACAGAAAGCCAAAGAGGGTGTCTGATGGGACAAGCACTCAAGTAAGGGCTCAAATGATCAATAAGTGTAAGATCAAGATGGTCCAAAGGGAGCTATATAATGTAAGAAACCCTCCATGAGGAGGGGATCGGAGAAAGAGAAAGGGAACACTGTAGCCATCAAAGTTATACTTGTAATCGGTTTAATTGATTTATATAGAAAATTACCTCTTTGGATAGTAAGTCCATTCATATCAGTACCCCTTATTTGTGCTTAATCATCCTTTAACTCCATACTAGCCGTTGTCCAATTCATTAAGACCTAGTTCTTCGACCCATTCTCTATAAATTTATTATACTGGGCTCACTGGGCCAAGATCCCATACACTTTGGGCTTGGGCTGCAAACCATGCCCCTATAATTGGCGTTGTCTGTGGGAAGAACTTGTGTATTAGTGAGTGCAACAATCGACTATGGTAGGATTAGGTCCCCATCAACAAGAATCTATGGGTTCCCAACGACAAGATGACTTCCTTAACCTTGAACACAGGAGAGATCAGGAAGGTAGCGTACACACCACACATACTGGTAGAAGTCACTCTCAAGTTGGAAGTCACGTCTCTCAGGAACAGAACAATGATGCCATGCAAAGGGAGATTGACCATTTAAAGAAGGAATCCGCCATGCACGACAAAGACGAACTCCCTCTCGGTCTGACTCCCCTTCTGATAGTGAGAAGGATGGTATTTATCGACGCAGATCAAGGACTCCTCCTAGTGAGTCTTTCTCATATGAAGAGGAACACCATCATGAACGCAGATACAAGAGCCCAACTTGCAAAGGACTGGGAAACGATGCTATGAGCAAAGAGTTGAACCAGATTTCCAAGTCGCCCTTCACGCGCAGGATTGAAGGGGCAACTCTTTCTCGACGTTTCCATCAACCAACATTCACCATCTACAATGGACGAACGGACCCGGTGAAACATGTGAGCCATTTCAGTCAGAGAATGGTTGTTCATTCTAAAGATGAAACCTTGATGTGCAAGGTGTTCCCATCCAGTCTGAGACCCATGGCGATGAGATAGTTCGACGGCCTAAGGACAGATTCCATAAATTCCTTCAAGGAGCTCACCCGGGCATTTGGCTCTCGTTTTATTACGTGTACCAGGGTCCCTCGGCCCATAGATTCCCTACTGTCCTTATCCATGTGAGAAGGGGAGACTCTGAAGACGTACTCGGACAGATACTGGGAAATGTTCAATGAGATTGATGGTGACTTTGATGACGCGGCCATCAGCACCTTTAAGGCCGGCCTCCCAGCCTAACACGGTTTAAGGAAGTCTTTGACTGGCAAGCCTGTCACCAGTGTGCGCCAACTCATGGACCGGATTGATAAGTACAAGAGAGTTAAGGAAGACCAGCAGTTGGGGAAAGGAAAAGTTAAGGTTATCCCTTAGGAGAGGAGGGATTTCAGGTCGGACCGGTACAACAATAATAACTGGCCTCGAAAAGACTTTGCTGGGCAGTCAGGGTCTGCTAATACTCAGAAAATTAATGCGGTGTTCTGAGAATCGGTGTATCAGGTTCTAGAGAAGATTAAGAATGAGTCATTCTTTAAATGGCCAAACAAGATGGCTGGAAACCCTATGAGGCGCAACCAGAGCCTTTATTGCCAATACCATCAGGACCAAGGACACACTACGGAGGACTGTAGAAATTTGTGGAACCATTTGGACCAGCTGGTCTGAGAAGGAAAGTTGAAACAACTCTTACATCACTCCAATGGCCAGGGGGCCAGACCGGCTCGAAACCCTAGAGAGATGCTTCTTCAAGACTCCCTTTGGGCATGATAAATGTCATTTTTGCCGCTCCAGGGAGGACCGGTTCTTGCCCCTCCAAAGTGATGTCTGTGACTCGGTTGTTCACCGAGGACACCAATCCAAAACCAAAGAGGACTAAAGTGAACGCCTAGCTGACGTTAAGCTTTTCGGATGAGGATAAGGTTGGAACCATACAGCCCCACGATGACGCTTTGGTGGTCACGCTCAGGATTGAGGGATACGATGTGAAGAGGGTGATGGTGGACTAAGGCAGTGATGCTGAGATTATGTACCCCGACTTATACAAGGCGCTGAATTTGAGACCCGAGGACTTGACGGCCTACGATTCTCCTTTGGTAAGCTTTGATGGGAAGGTAGTCATTCCGAGGGGTTAGATAAGACTACCCGTGCAAGCTGGTTCAGAAGTGGTGGAGGTAAACTTCATCGTGGTGGATGCCTATTCCCCCTACACGGCCATTGTAGCTAGACCCTAGCTTCATGCCTTGGAGGCCGTCTCTTCCACCCTGCATCAGAAGGTGAAATACCCGTTGGGGGGTCGCATTGAAGAAATCGTGGGAAGTCAATTCACATCTAGGCAATGCCTAGTAGTTGCCATCTTACATCAACCCAAAGCTGAGTTCTCGGCCTTAGCTGGATAGGGCTTGTAGCAATCAAAGGCTCCGGCATTGCCTGTAAATGGACCAGCCGATGAGGTAAAATGTGAAGATTTAGAAAAGGTTATAGTCGGTGATGACTCGAAGAAGTTCTTTCTAATCGTAGCTCAACTACCTCATTAGGAGAAGGAAGAGCTAGTAGAATTTCTTAGGAAAAATATTGACGTATTCGCATGGAATGCTTACAAAGTACCGGGGGTGGACCCGAGCTTTATCTGCTATCATTTAAATGTTAACCTATCCATCACTCCCCAAAAGCAATCACCTCAACGCCCATCCAAAGAACATGCAAATGCTGTTAGGGAGGAGGTGATGAAGCTCAAGCAGGCAGGGGCTATCAAGAAATTTTTCTACCCTGAATGGCTGGCCAATACTGTGGTGTTAAAAAAGAAGAGCGGGAAGTGGCAAGTATGTGTGGACTTCACAGATCTGAATAAGGCTTGCCCAAAAGATCCATTTCCCATGCCTTGAATAGATCAGTTAGTGGATGCAACCGTAGGACATCGGACATCCTCGGATGAGCTTCTTAGACGTCTTTCAAGGATATCATCAAATACCACTAGCCCTGGATGATTACGAAAAGACAACTTTTATCACTCCCATTGGAAACTACCACTACAAAGTGATGCCCTTTGGTTTGAAAAACGCATGGTCTACCTATCAAAGGATGATGACGAGAATGTTTGAACCACAGTTGGGTAAGAGTATTGAAGTCTATATAGATGACATGGTGGTGAAGAGCAAGGTAGTGTCTGAGCATGTGGGAGACCTTGAAAACATCTTTGAAATTCTGAGGAAACACAAGTTGCGCCTAAATGTTTCCAAGTGCTCATTTGGTGTGGGATCAGGCAAGTTCTTGGGCTACATGGTAACTCACAGGGGAATTGAGGTCAATCCCGATCAAATCAAAGTCATTAACAGTTTACAACCACCTTGAAATCCCAAAGAGGTCTAGAAGCTTACCGGAATGACTGCTGCCTTGAACTGGTTTATTTCTTGGTCAGCGGATAGGTGCAGACCTTTCTTCCTCTTAATGAATAAGTGGAAGGGATTTGAATGGACCAAGGAGTGCACTTTGGCCTTCCAGCAACTTAAAGAATATCTATCTCAGCCACTTATCATGTCCAGCCTTGAGATGGATGAGGTCCTGTTTGCTTATATCGCTGTGGCCCCTCATACTGTAAGTTTTGTGTTGATTCGAGTTAACAGTGGCATACAACGGCCAATTTACTATGTGAGCAAGTCACTACATGAGGCCGAGGTTCGTTATCTACCACTGGAGAAAGCCATCTTGGCGGTGGTGCATGCTACACAAAATCTTCCCCGTTACTTCTAAGCGCATACAGTTGTTATCCAAACTTAACTTCCGCTCAGGTCTATATTTCGAAGTGCTGATTACACGGGGAGGATTGCTAAATGAGGCACGGTTCTAGGGGCTTTTGACATCAAGTACATGCCTCGTACCTCTATCAAGGGCCAGGTCCTCGCGGATCTGGTGGCTGAGTTCGCTGAACCTCCATTAGAAGAAGTGACAGCGACATAGAGCATGGATGGAAAATCGGTTGGCACAATCTTCCTGCAAGAACCTTTATTATGGAAGGTATATGTTGATGGTGCAGCAAATCAAAGGGGCTCCGGAGTGGGGCTAGTTCTGGTTTCTCCTGAACAAATCACCATTGAAAAGTCACTAAGACTAGGCTTCTCAGCTACAAATAATGAGGCTGAATATGAAGCTCTGCTGGAAGGAATGTCCATGGTTCAAAGAATGAGAGGAAAAACAGTAAAGGTGTTCTTGGACTCAAGACTGGTTGTTGGCCAAGTAAAGGGCGAGCTAAAAGCAAGAGATGAGAGAATGCAAGAGTACTTAAGTCAAGTTAGGCATTTGCAATCAAGGTATGAATCATTCAGCCTGCTGCACGTCCCTAGAAGTGGAAACACACATGCTGATTCCCTAGCCATGCTTGCAACCTCCTCGGTGCAAAGCTTACCTCGGGTTATCCTTATAGAAGACTTGTGCAAACCCACGGAGGTAAAAGGAAAGGTCGTCCATGTTCACCAAGTCAGAGTAGGGCCTAGTTGGATGGATCCCATAGTACTATTCTTGAGAGAGGACATCTTGCTGGAGGATAAATCAGAAGCTAATAAAGTACGGAGAAAGGCGCCTCGTTTCTGGCTATCCAAGGACCAAAAATTGTACAAATGCTCTTTTTCTAGGCCATATCTACTCTGCATTCACCCTGAGGTAACAAAACTACTTCTTGAGGAGTTACATGAAGGGATTTGTGGAACTACAGGAGGCAGATCTTTGTCTCACAGAGCCATCACTCAAGGCTATTAGTGGCCAAATATGCAGAAAGAAGCGCAAGAATATGCGAGGAAGTGTGATCAATGCCAAAGATTTGCACCAAATATACATCAGCCAGGAAGGGTCCTTAACCCCCTATCCAGCCCTTGGCCATTTGCTCAATGGGGCTTAGATATCGTCGGCCCTTTCCCCAAAGCAGCAGGGAATAAGAGGTATTTGCTGGTTGGCACGAACTACTTTACTAAGTGGGTCGAAATTGAGCCTTTGGCGAATATCAGAGATGTAGACGCCAAGAAGTTTGTCTGGAAAAACATTGCCACCCGGTTCGGGGTCCCTCGTACCTTCATCTCGGACAATGGCCTTCATTTTGATAGTAAATCTTTCAAGAGATACTGTTGTGGTTTGGGAATTATGAATAGATATTCTACACAAGCTTATCCCCAAGGGAATGGACAAGCCGAGGCTGTTAACAAGGTCATAGTTAATGGAATCAAGAAAAGGTTGGATGATGCGAAGGGAAAGTGGGTAGAAGAGCTATCACATGTCCTCTAGACATATCGAACCACGCCTTGCAGGTCAACCGGGGAGACCCCATTTTCAATGACTTATGGAGCCGAGGCTGTTATTCCTTTAGAAACTGGCTTCCCAACGCTAAGGACCAGCTCATTCAATCCGAGCAGTAACAATAAATTGCTAGAAAAGAGCTTAGATTTTATTGAAGAAAGAAGAGAAAGCGCAATGGTTCAATTGGCATACTACCAACACAAACTCAAGCAAGGTTATGATGCCAATATAAAGCTGAGGCCATTAGTGCCTGCTAACTTGGTATTGAGAAAAGTTCTAGGTACTGCCAAGAACCCAGCGTGGGGAAAGCTAGGGCCCAATTGGGAAAGACCATATCGCATCACCTCGGTGGCTGGTATAAGAGCATATTTTCTGGAGGACTTAGATGAGCATGTAATACCGTGCCCTTAGAATGTAAACAACCTGAAAAAGTATTATTATTAATGAAAATTTCCTTTGTCAATATGTTCATTTGTTGTATAAAGGCATTGTACTTCCCATTATTTGCTCTTTATATGTGTTAAACAGAATCTAAGTTATGTCAGGCTCCTCGGACCACATACTTTGGTAAAATTAACACTTAATAACATCTTTTCATTCTTTCTAAGTATTAAACAGAACCTTAGTCATGCCTTGGCCAAATTATGTCTGGCTCCTCAGACCACAGACCACATGCTTTGGCCAAATTAATGCTTGTTGGCATCTTTTATAAGTGTTTAAACAGAACCTTAGTCATGCCTGAGTCCTCGGACCAAATGCTTTCGGGAAATTAACACTCTATGGCATCTTTTATAAGTGTTTAAACAGAATCTTAGTCATGCCTGAATCCTCGTACCAGATGCTTTGGGAAAATTAACACTTTATGGCATCTTTTATAAGTGTTTAAACAGAACCTTAGTCATGCCTAAGTCCTTGGACTTCTTAGTCATGCCTGAGTCCTTGGACCAGATGCTTTGGGGAAATTAACACTCTATGGCATCTTTTATAAGTGTTTAAACAGAACCTTAGTCATGCCCGAGTCCTCGGACCAGATGCTTTGGGAAAATTAACACTCTATGGCATCTTTTATAAGTGTTTAAACAGAACCTTAGTCATGCCTGAATCCTCGGACTAGATGCTTTGGGGAAATTAACACTCTATGACATCTTTATAAGCGTTTAAACAGAATCTTAGTCATGCCTAAGTCCTCGGACCAGATGCTTTGGAGAAATTAACACTCTATGACATCTTTATAAGTGACTAGTCCCTCAGATCACGTACTTTGGGGAAATTAACACTCTATGACATCTTTATAAGTGACTGGTCCCTCAGATCACATACTTTGGGAAAATTAACACTGGGATATTTATCTGTTTTTCACTAAGTGTCAAGATGGATCCAAGATTATAACCAACTCCTCAGATTGGTAGCTTTGAAAAAGTTAAAGTCCTTAAATATTTATCCAAGTGTTGGGCAAAATGAAGAATATCTCCCCCTTTTATTTTTTACAAAGTTTATTACTTATCTTTGTTAGATTCAGCCTTCATTGCAGAAGAATCAATTCACAGTACAAATATGGGGTAAATCTCTTTGTTGCTGGTACTTAGTCAAATTATTTAAACTGGTATCAGGGTATTGTTGCTAGTTTTTATTAAAATTAGAGTGGCAACAATTCAATTTTATTTGCAATAATAGTAAGCTCGAAAGCATATAAAGTAAAGACACAAGAGGTAGAAAGAAAAGTCTATTCATTAATCAAAGGAAGATGCATTACAAGTGGTGGCAGAAGCCACAAGAAAAGAAAATGACAAAAAATAAAGAAAAATCCTACAACTACTTCTCTGTTGGTTGAGGGCCCTCTTTGGAATCAACTACCTTAAGCTTGGCATCCCTAATTTTAGACTTAGACTCAACTTCTTTGGCCTGGGAGACCACATCCTTAATCGTAAGGGCATCTTCGGGGTGAGGGTCTTCGGCTGAGGGCAGGGCCTCCTTACCCTTACCTGCCCCTGTGGAGGCTTCAGCATCAAGAGTAGGATCTTGGATACTAGAGACTTGCTCAGGAGTAGGGAGGGGCAGAGCAATGGGAGGGAGGTCTGCTGGAGCTTCTCGGATGTGTTCAGGAAAGAATATGCTTTCAGCCTTCCTCAGCTTGGAGTCAGCAGGGACCCCTGCACTGTTAAGCGCCTCTATCCAGGTCTTAGTGCAGTAATCCCTGCACACTCCGGCCACCTCCTCAACCAATCTGTTCTCTGTATCCTCCACCCTACATTCGTAGGATGCTCTCTCCGCAGCTTCAGTAGGTTCTTTGGCCGTTCGAGCTGCCTCTTTAGCTGCATCCTTGACCTTCTGCAGCTAGGCCTTGAGATCCATAACTAGCTGTTTCTAGGTGGCCAACTCAAGTTCCGTTGTGTAGAACAGCTTACGCTGGTCTTCCGCTTGGGTCTCAATATTTTTCAGACCAGCTAGGGCACTTGAACGTTCCCTTTCGGCGACGGTCAACTTCTTGCCCTGCTCTTTGTGCTCTTCTTTCAGGGCTCCAAGAGCCTTTTCAACCTCAAGACGGGAGTGGGCCTCAGCCTTAACCTCATTACGGGCATTCCTGACCCACTCCTCAGCTACGTAAATTTGCTGGGTAACCTGCATAAAAATAGCAAAGGGGTCATAAAAAATATATACATATATGAATAAATGTGCATCTCAGTATTTAACAAAAAAAAAAGATGTTGATTACCATTGCGAGGTCCCTCTTCAATGACATAAAAAGGTCTGGTTGCCTGGTACACCTGAGGCCCTCCATATCTCTAGAGAGGAGAAGAGGTTGCTTTAAGGCCTCGGCGAGGTGGGTGGCGTACCCCTTTGAGACTCCTAGATCGTGGCATCCCAAGGAATGGGAGCACCCTCCACCTTTAGCCGAGGGGCCAAGTGCGCGTCCCTCAACACACTTCAGCACCACCGGACTCCTTATGGCTCTCCACAAAGGGAGGCCTTTTATTTCTAACGTTTTTGGGCTGTTTCGCCCCCTTTGGAGGAATCACCTCCCCCTCCTCCAATTCTTGTACTTTTCTTTTCGTTTTTAGATCGGGATTGGGGAACAGTCCCACCGCGGTCATAGGGAAAGTAGGAGGGGGGAGAATCGGAGGAACTTGGGTCTTGGGAACTTCTCTTGAAAATGACCCATTGTTCCTGTTGGCCAGTAGACCCTTTAAGCTGGTCCTTTGCTTTAGGTCCATACCTTCTTCTTTGTCTTCTGAGCTAGTATCAACTCGAGCAACTATTAACCTCGGAGAATGGGCAGCAGAAAATCTATCAAAATTAGCCTTAGAGTCCGAGAGCTCTACCGGCCTTTCTGGCACTTCACCTTCCTCCTCAAGGTGGAATTGGTTGATCTCGGCCTCGAGGGATAAGTGTGTAGAAGCTGTCTCCTCTCTCGAAGCGACTACTTCTTGAGGGATGCGTTGGATGGGCATCTCAACAGGCGGAATGTCTCTCCGAACCAAAAACCCCGGCTTAGAGACGTTTATGCGTGCTAATCTAGGGTCACCAGCCCTTATTGCCTGGCCTGTGTCCTGGAATACGCGAGATAGAGGCTCGTAATCCAAAATTAAGTGAATGGCCTGTAGCTATTTGTCTTCGCTTATGAATATCTCAGATCTCAGCAGTTTGTTAAGACCTGGTACGTTGACCAAACTGAGTCTCGGAGTGACGTGATTTTTATTTGCAAAAAAAATCTGAGGAGGAAATTGTGATTAGATCAATAAAAACTATTATCCGAGAAGACGAAATGTTAAGGCAGAGTTAAAAAAAAAAAAAACTCGGAATGCAAAACTAAAAAGGCTAAAGTCCTTGCTAAGGGACTTAATCCTAGGGTACCCCACCTGGCTCTCCCACTCGAGTTGGGCAATGAAGACCGTCATTCCACTCCCCGGAGACAATTAGGTAGTCATCCTTCATGCCCTTGTTAGACTTAGAAAGGCACGATATCAGTCTAACGATGTCGGACTGAGACTTGAGATAATATCCCGCATCGGCAAGTTTGTAGCACTTGTACATGTGAACTACATCATGCCACGTGAGCCCCAAGCCCAGGACCCTAAATAGGTTATGGGCGTATTGATGGGGAGTCAACCTGTGATTGCGCAGGTAGTCTCTGGTTATCCTACCCATGGGAAGTGTCATTCCTCCCTCTATGAAGGCGATCATTGGAATGACAACTTCACCCACCTCTTTATTTGTAAGTACTTGGTCCGGGGCATAATATTGTAGGCTAACTCCCTGTGGGATATGGTATTTGGCCCTAAAACCCTCTATACTGGCCGAAGAGTCTACTAAGTGCTTAAATCTACCCATCTAAGCAAACGTAGATGATGCGAAGGAAGTTTTCTAAAAAAGAAAGAAGGCCGAGGAGGTTGGCCGAGGAGAAAAAGAAAGTTTAAAGAGATTGATACTTACGAAAACGAGTGTATTAAACCCTGAACCTTTCGAAAAATCTTTTGAAAATTTCTTAAGGGAAAGAATTAGGGAAACTTAGGAGTGTAGAGAGTTTAGTGAGTTGGAGTGCTTAAGATCTCTAGAGAACTAAAATGAGGAAAAAATGATTTCCCTCAATGCTTTATATAGAGGGTAAAAATGAGTGGGAGTTATCCCACTCAAAATTCTAGGAGAAAGAACAACCATTGGATCTACGCCTCACCGTTAGATCTAGGGAACAAAGCGCCGCCTAGAGCAATTAATGGCGCCTTGTGGGCTTCGAAGCGTCAGTGGCAATTATGAGGATCGTGAAACGGCACTCCCGCTCGTGTGAATCGAGAAATCAGTTGGTATTAACCCTTAAAAATCAAAACCCCACTTTTTTCCTCGGATGAGAAGGAAAAAACCGAAATTTTGAGGGGCTATTGTAGGGTTAAGGGCCTAAATCATATATTGGGCCTTGGGGCCTGGGCCGAGAGCATGAATGGTTCGAAGAGGAGTAAGCAGTTATGGGTGATTTCAGCTTAAAGTCTCGTAAGTAAGGAATGAGTAGAAGGTGGTCCGAGGAGGAATTTCTCCTCGGGTATGATAAATACAGCCCGAATATGTGTTCCAACAATCAGGGTGACCTTCCAAGAAGCTCAAGCGATAGGGACGTGCATCATGAACATACGAGAAGACCCCGCATTGAATGCGTTGCAACTACTTTTCTGGCTGCATTTATATGGAGAAGACCCCTGAACAGTGCTGCCTTGGCAATCACAACTCACAGAAAGCCAAAGAGGGTGTCTGATGGGACAGGCACTCAAGTAAAGGCTTAAATGATCAACAAGTGTAGGATCAAGATGGTCCAAAGGGAGCTATATAATGTAAGAAACCCTCCATGAGGAGGGGATCGAAGAAAGAGAAAGGGAACACTGTAGCCATCAAAGTTATACTTGTAATCGGTTTAGTTGATTTATATAGAAAATTACCTCTTCGGACAGTAAGTTCATTCATATCAGTACCCCTTATTTGTGCTTGATCATTCTCTAACTCCATACTAGCTGTTGTCCAATTCATTAGGGCCTAGTTCTTCGATCCACTCTCTATAAATTTATTGTACTGGGCTCACTTGGCCAAGATCCCATACACTTTGGGCTTGGGCTGCAAACCGTGCCCCTACAGTTTCAGTGTTTCACATACATATATCTCTATTTAAAAATTAAAATACATATAAATAAGTATAAAAACAATACACATACACAAGGCAATTTCTAATTAAACACATCTGCAATTTCTAATAACAATTTAAATTAACTTAATTTTTACTTAGATAATTTTGTTAATAAAACAATTCTAACATAAAAGAAATATACCCTGTAACAATTTGACCTAATTCTTTAAAAAAGAATTGGACAAGTTTTAATTAACGAAGTGGTCCAAGTTTTAACAATTTCTCTACCACTTTTCCTCAATTGAAACATAACTCAATAACCAAAACGTGAGGGGGATTTCCGATCCAGAAAATTCTGGTTCATAATTATTTTGCCTACAATCAAATTCAGCTCTGATCTATTCATAGGAATTCTAGGCCCTTGGGACCATTGAGAGAGAGAGAGAGAGAGAGAGAGAGAGTGCTTTACAGCGTAACGTGCTCCTAGCCATGTTAAAAATTAATTGATTTCTTATTTTATTCAATTACACCATTTTATTATGCGAAACTTAAAATTGAAAAAACAAGTTGAATTCTCCTTTTGTTTTATGAAATTCTTTAGATCTGTTTGGTGGGGATTCAGATCCTCTATCAAAATCTCAAGAACTTAACTTCATAGTCATAATACATTTCTACAAATGTTTTAAATTTCTTAAAGGCTTAAAATACCTCAAATTTTTTATTTTTAAAAAAGAAATCCATGTTTTCTAACTAAAATTATCAATGATGTGAAGCAAATAGTTATTCTTATCAAGCAATGATGATTTGATCAGTCTATAAGTTTTTTTTTTTTTTACAAATAAGCTATAGCCTCTATTTTTGTTGTCGTATTAGCTTCATTAAATAAGTTGATTTTCTACTTACACCAAAAAGTAATTAGTGTTTTGACGTAATGATAAGAAATAATTATCATGAAGGAGATGCTATATGTTGAAATTCTATCATATATGAATAATAATAATTAAAAAAAGCTCTTTCTTATAAGTTATTGTCAATTGCTTCCCTTTCTTCCTTGCTTATTTCAATTGACTTCCTCATCAATTTGTTTTTTCTTAAATTCATTAATATTGAAAATATTTCATCCTATAACACAGAAATGGGAACTGAATCTAAAAGGTTGATGTACAAATGGAGTTTATTTTGTTTTTGCTTGTTGCCACTGACATTTTCTTTACATAGTCTTTTAAAATCTTAGAGGTATTTTGAAATTTATGAAAAATATCTAGACACGCTTGTTGTTAATTTTTATATATTCAAGTATCAAGATAGCTGCAGATGATAAATATTTAAGAAAAATGTTAAACCTATTACAAATTTTATGTAATAATATCTACAAACTAGTCTGATAATGAATATGTGATTTGTTTACTTGGTCAAAGATTGGTCAACAGGGTCATTTTGGTCTTAAAGATGAAAAATTGGGTGATCAACATCCGATCGAGATAAAATATAATATTTCCATATATTATTCCTTTAATCCTAAGATCAAAATGGTAATTTTTACAATTTTTAAGAAAAAAAAAAGAATTTTGGCATGCAAAATAAGGCGAAAAAAATACGGTATCAATAATGACTGTGATATATACATATTTATTATAAATATTTGTATTGTCTCTGATGTTGTTTTATAACATATGTGCATAAATAAATGAGTTTTCCTAGAAGTTGAACTTTCAAAGAATAGGTTGAAATAGAAATTTCTACACTTAAAATGGAGTATAATGTTTAGAAATTGTAACTAAATTTATTGTTGAGAAGTATGGAATTGAAATTTGAAAATGAAAAAGAAAGAAAATAAAATTACAATGATTGGAAGGAATATATATATATATATCTATATATATATTTATAGGCAAAATTGAGAGAAAATATAATTAGATTTCAAATTGGAATTCAATTTTTTTTTTTGAGAAACAAATATACACACATGTACAAGGGAGAGGGAAAGAGTTTCTAACACAAAGGCACACCACAACTTCACTCAAAAGTCATTGTAACTTTTAAAGGAGGGCGGGACAAATTATACTACACACAACACACTCTCTTAAGCAATGTGGGACAATTAGAGTCTAATTTTGTGCCACGTGTCCCATCTAATCTAAGTTTTTAAATTTTTGTGTCAAGTGAGTTAATTCAGTGTAAAAATTGTATTTTAATTAGAGTTTAATTTTGTACCACGTGTCTCATTTAATTTAATTTTTTTAATTTTTGCGCCAAATGAGTTAATTAAATGATTTTATATTTATGAGCTTTTTTTTTGTATAACTAAAAACAATTAAAGTTTATAAGTTATTTATGTAATATACCATGATTATATATGGTCCATTACTAACTAGGTAATATATATATATATATATATATATATTTTAACTTTTTAAAACCAAAGTTTATAGAAAATTCAATTAGAATCAAAATTGGATTTTGTTTTTGTTAACTTTCCATACAAATTAAATTGTTTAGATTTTTGCTGTTATTTTTTCTCTATAGTAATGAGCATATTTTTTATATTGTTTCTATTAAGATTTTTTGTATACGAAGATATTGAACGTAACAAACTGTAATTGAGTTGAACGATCCTATGTACCTATTCCCATTTAATTTAGAAGATACTATTTGACCAATTTATTATTTTATTTTGTGTTATATTTAGTAGAATTTCACAGACAATAATTGTGAATTGATGCTATATATGTAGTATCCAATAATGATTTTCAAAATTATATACGTAATAGTAATGTAAAGAGAAACTTGGTGTAACCAAATGTAAGGAAAAACTATTTTAGTATCTCCAAATGTACTAGTCAAACTATGTCCTATATGTTTAATAACCCAAATTACCATTAATAACACCACTACAATTCATCATTTTCGTGCGTAAGCACGGGTTATATACTAGTATATTTTAATAGCAAAAGCTGAGAAAAAATCCAATTAAATTTCAAATTTGAATTTAATTAGAGTCTAATATTACGTCATGTGTCTCATTTAATTTAAGCTTTTAAAATTTTGTTTGAAGTGAGTTAATTTAGTGAAAAACTAAATTTCAATTAGAGTTTAATTTTGCCCCACGTGTCTCATCTATTCTAAATTTTTTAATTTTTATACCAAGTGAGTTAATTCAGTGTAGAAAACGACGAGTCTAATATAAGTAAACCATAAAAACCTAATCATATACCTAACTATATATATAAAATTAGAGGAAGAAAGAGTTTGAATGATTTTATATTTATGAGCCATTTTTTTGTGTAATTAGAAATAAATCAAATTTATAAGTCATTTATGTAATATACCATGACTATATACGGTCCATTACTAACTATGTCATATATATACACACACACATACACATATATTATATAATCAAAGCATAGAGAAAATTCAATTAGAATCAAAATTGGATTTTGCTTTTATTAGCTTTCCATACAAATTAAATTGTTTAGATATTTTATATGCAAAGATCTTGAACGTAACTAAATGATCTTATGCACCTATCCCCATTCAATTTAGGAGATACTATTGGAACAATATTTTTTTTTATTTTTTTTTATTTTGAGTTGTATTTAGTAGAATTTCACGGACATTGATTGTGAATTGATATTGTATATGTATTATTTAATAGTGATTTTCAAAATTATGTACGTAATAGTAGTGTAATGAAAAACTTGGCGTAACCAATATCATGAAAATTGCAAGGAAAAACCATTTCAGTATTTCCAAATGTTCTGGTTGAAAAAATGTTCCATATGATTAATAACCCATGCTAACATCAAATACATCACTACAATTCATCATTCCCGTGCGTAAGCACATGTTACATACTAGTATATATATATATATTTATATATATATATATATATATATAAAGCTTAGAGAAAATCTAATTAAATTCTACAATTAGAGTCCAATTTTGCGCCATGTATTCTAAATTATTTATTTTTAGAGAGGATTTTATTTCTTAATTTTGGAGTCAAATATGGGACTACATTATAAATATCCATCCAAGTGAGTTATTGCATACCAAAATCAAAGAGTCTAGAATTAGTGAACGTAAAAAAAATTTTAAAAAATGGAAAATTTGCATTTTCTATTTAATGATATTCTTACAAGATTTTTTAAAGAGTTAAAAAAAATATAAGAATGACAATCTATAATATTTAAATTATATATGTAAAAATTATACTATACATCTTAATGTATATATTTTAAGTATATCCATACATATGCATGGGGTTATAAACTAGTATATATTAATAGGCAAAACTCAGAGAAAATTCAATTAGAATTTGAAATTAGAATCTAATTTTGTACCATGTGTCTAAATTTAAATGGAGACCACACAATAATTATCCACTTAAGTTTGTACCCTGTGTTCATTTAAGTTTTTTAATCTTTGTGCCAAGTGAATTAATAAATACAAAATACTAAAAATCTAATATTAATGAACTATAATTTTTATAATAAAAAATCAATCACATATACTTAATAAAAATCATCACACAACGAAGATCACCACACGTTTTATTTATTAATACAAAAAAAAAATTATCATAAGTAGTATTAAATTTAGGTAAGAATTTTAATATGTGACTAATTATGTTTACTTTTTCAAAAAAATAATTTGACTAATTATTTTATATTTTTATGATAAAAATTATGTTTAATTTTAAATGTATCCTTATGTATGCATGTGTTATATGCTTATTTATTTATTTATTTATTTGACTAATAATTTATATTTTTATAATAAAAATCGTGTTTAATTTTAAATGCATCAATGTGTTTGTATGGATTACATGTTAGTATATATTAATAGGTAATACTCAGAGAAAGTTCAATTATAATTTGAAATTATAATCAAATTTTGCACTATGTGTCTAAATTTATGTGTGGATCACACTGTAATTATCCATTTACGTTGGTGCCATGTGTCCACTTAAGTTTTTTAATCTTTGTGCTAATTGAGTTAATGAGTGTAAAATACTAAGAATCTAATATTAATGAACTAAAATTTAAACAAAAAAGAAAACGAATCACATATACTCAATAAAAATCACCACACAACAAAGATCACCACACATTCTATCTAATTAAAAATTAGAAAATAAAATGATCATAAGTAGTATTAAATTTAGGTAAGAATTTTAATATGTGACTAATTATATTTAGTTTTTTTATAAAATAATTTGATTAATTATTTATATTTTTATGATAAAAATTGTGTTTAATTTTAAATGTATTCATACGTATGCATGTGTTATATGCTATTCTTTTAAAAAATAATTTTACTAATTATTTATAGGGCAAATTACAACTTACCCGCCTATGGTTTGGCCGAAATTTAAATTGCTTACATGTGGTTTGAAATTTGACACTTTACCCATCTGAGGTTAGTTCAGTGGGATTTCTTTAACCAATCTCTATTAAAAACATGGCTAAATATGTAATTTCACTTCACTTTATGTTTCTCTCCTCCAAAAACGCAAAAAACATAAAAATACAAGATCAAATAAGATAAAAAAGAATCCAGCGGAACACTTGCATCATGGGATTTCAAATCACAGGTAAGCAACTTAAATTTCAGTCAAACCTTAGGTGGGTAGTGTCAAATTTTAAATCACAGGTAGGCAACTTAAATTTCAACTAAACCACAGGTGGGTAAGTTGTAATTTGCCCTTATTTAGATTTTTATAGTAAAAATTGTGTTTAATTTTAAATGTATCCATGGATTGCCATGGGTTACATGCTAGTTTATTTAAAGCTAAAGCTTAGAAAAAATCCAATTGGACTTCAATTGAGCTCTAATTTTGTGACTTGTGTCTATTCAAGTTCTTAATCTTGGTGAAGATATTTACTACTCATTTCAAAGATAGAAGTGCTACGTTCCCAACAATTTCATAACACTTTCACAAAAAAGCATAAGTGGTAAGTTGTTATTGGTTCAATTTTGAATTTACAACTTAAATTTACTTTTTTGCCCACCCATAATAACTAGTAACACCCTACCACTTAGGACTTGTTGTGAAAGTATTGTGAAAATGTTGTAGACATAACATTTCTCTTCCAAAAATCAAGAAGTTTGTTAAATTTATATTAAAAGTTTTTTTACAAAGTTTTTTTTTAAGAGTTTAGAAAATATAAGAATAATCATCGATAGTATTTAACTTATATAGGAATTAAACTATTAATTTTTTTTTTCAAAAAGAAAAATTATGTTTATAATTATACATTTTAAATGTATCTACTATTAGTGGATGAAAAAGTTAGGAAAAATCCAGTAATATGTCTTTTAAAGTAGTTTGAAAGAAAAATTGCACAACCTCTGTTTTTAATCATATAAAATTTCTTAATAAGAACACTTAATTTACTTATGCAACAAGAATATGAAGATCAATAGATGTGGTAGTGGAACCTACACCAATTACATGTTACAAGGAAACTTAGTATGTAATTAGTGGGCCCAAGTGTATGAATTAGAGATTTGTTTGAGAGTTTATTTTCAATTAAAGGATCAAAAGTCCATATCAAAAGAGAAGGTTAAATTCTGCTTATTTTAAACATGAAAATTTTTCTTAATTATTTTTATGTTCATAATCTTGTTATGTTATGAACGTTTAAACACATGTTCAATATAGTTTTTGAAGGAATCATATAAATATATATTTATATATATATATATATAAATATTTTAAATAAGTTTTATAATGGTGGGGACCTATTTAAGATTGAAAAAAAAAAAAAAAAAATCAGAAAAAAGTAAAAATACTATTTTGGTTCCTACATTTAGGGTCACAATTAATCTAATCCTAAATTTCATAGTAGTCAATTTAGTCTTTATTATTTTTAAATTGTAGTTAATTTGGTCTATACCATTAAATCACTAAAGGAAAATACTTACGTTAAAATGTGCACAGTTGTCAACATAAAACTTATGTGGCTACTAAAATAATAATAAACTGAGATTCAGTCATGGAGTCATGTCCAAATTCTAACCAAGATAACTTATGGGGATGTGAGCTTGTAGTACAATTTTGGGGATCTTAGTTCTAGATTTTGAGCCTTTTTACTCTCAATCCTTCTTGGTTTCTCTTTCAATTTGTTGTTTTTGCTATCTATATGTTTGAGTGTGACTTTCATTGCATTTCTATAGCGGGTTTTCACTTCTTAGCCTAAAGTTGTTCATTGAGGTCTTAATTAATGGTTGGATTCTCAATTTTTTCATATTTATTTATTTATTTTCCAAAATTGGATCATTGAGTTTTTGGGGATTTGTTTGATCTTAATTGCTATCATGCATTTGTCAATATGAAAACCCATTCCACACTACGTAGCTTTTATTTTAGATAAAAATTGCAGAATGTCATATAGAGATTTCGTCATTCTGGTATAAAAACCAAGAAACAATCGTTGATTCTTAAGAAATTGCAAAGAAACAATTGTTGGTCAAATTTCGTACACAATCTATCTAAAAAAATATGTTAAGAGTTTTATTTATTGTAATGTAAAATTAGAGTACATTACAATTAAGGTTTTTGCTCCCTTATATACAAAGCAAATCCACCAAGAAAGGAAAATAGAAAAGAAACGTACTTCCTAGTCATTGGAGTGGTTCAAAAATCAGATGTCAGTCATTAAAAATTTAAATGAAGATCGTATCTTCTTTGCATCTGACACTATACTTTCATGTGCTAGACCTCTTAGCTCGAATTGTAGGGTTATGCCTGGGATACGATTTTGTACTAATCTCAAGAATTTCTCTCTCTTTACAAGAGGAAGTAGAGATTGAAAACAAACTTTGTAATTTTTGTATTCACTATCGTCTCGTAGATCTAGTTATTTATTTATTTTTTTGGTAATTTTTTAAAATCACTGAAAAGATTTTTATAATTTTTACATTAACAATCTTGTTTTGTTATTTATGTTTAAACATATGTTCAATATAATATTTGAATGAATCATATATTTATTTGGAAAGAAGTTTTATAATGGTGGAGACTTATTCAAGGTTGAAAACAAAATTTTTTATGTTTGTACTCATTATTATTTCATATATGTTTGAAAATATGTTTAAGAAAATCTTTAAGAGAGAAAAGTCCTTATTTAAAGTTCGTATTCATATTTCTTAAGCAAGTTGAATTACTTCTGTTTTATATAATTCTTTATATATTTGTTTGGTGGAAATTCACTTTGTCTTTCAAACTCTCAAGGCCTTAGCTTCATAGTCATCATTATACTTTTCTATAAATGTTTTAATTTTCTTAAAGGCTTAAAATACCTCAAATTTTTATTTTAAAAAAGAAACTTATGTTTCCTAACTAAAATTGTCAATGATGTGAAGCAAGTAGTTATTCTTATCATGCAATAATGATTTGATTGGTCCATAATTTTTTTTTTTTTTTAATTTTATAAATAAGCTATAGTCTTTGTTTTTGTTGTCATGTTAGCTTCATTAAATTTTTTTATTTATTATTTATTATTTATTTTATTTTATTTTTATTTTTACTTATACTAAAAACTAATTAGTGTCTTAGTATGATGATAAAGAATAATTATCATAAAGTAGATACCATAGATTGAAATTCTATGATATAATAATAATAAAGCACTTAAGTTATTGTCAATTTTTCAATGAAATGAAATGAGGGTGCATTATATACAATTGTAGTAGAGTTACATATTGTTATCAGAATCGTTAAATTGGTCAGTCTGTTAGCTTTTAGTTACAGCTCTATTGTAACAATTAGAGGATTCAATTAAAAACGGTTTTTTTCCCTAAAAAAAAAAAAAAAACAGTATTTATTCTCCTTATAGATATAAATGTCACCCTTAATTGTATAAATTAGATTCATTGAAGTAATACAGTATCTCTTGAGTTGGATTAATTCACTCAATTGCTTATCTCAATTGAGTTTCCTCGTCAATTTGTTTCTTCTTCAATTTCATCAATATTTGAGAATCTTTCATCTTATAACATAGAAAATGGGAACTGAATCTAAAAGGTTGATGTACAAATGGAGATTATTTTTTTTATGCTTGTTGGCACTGAAATTTTCTTTACATATTCTTTTAAAATTTTGGCAGTATTTTAAAAATTTTGAAAAAAATTTCTAGACAATTCGTATTCAAGTAAGTATCAAGATGGTTGCAGATAATAAAGATTTAAGAAAATATTAAAGTTATTACAAATTTTATGTAAATAAAATCAACAAACTAGTCTAACAATGAATATATAATTTTTTTATTTGAACAATATTATAAATAAATGTCTAAATTACTTTTTATTTATTTATTGGTAACACATTAATTTTATAATACAAATCATATATAATAAAATTTATAATACCACTAACGCCACTCAAAAATATATGACATTGTTGGTTGTTATGGTAAAATAAATACAGATAGGGTTGAGAACGTGAGAAGCCTATTGGCGAGTCTACATTTGTCTACTCAAATACTGGAGTACGCGAGCCTTGACTTAGGGTGAGACTTCTCTTGCAATGGTGTTCAAGAAGGGATGTATAATTCATATTTTTACAATGTTAATTTGTATTGTATGGGTATGAAACAAGTTAATTAAATATTCAATTACAAGTTATAATGTACAATCTAAAAAAAAAATAATTAAAATGAACCTATCATAATCCATCTATATATATTAAAAGCCAAAACTGAGAGAAAATCTAATTAGATTTCAATTTGCTTCTCAATTTTGTGCCACATGTCCCATTTAATATTTAATTTTTGTTCCAAGTTAATTTTTGAGTGTAAAAATAGAAAAGTCCAGATCTAATTAAATTCTAAATTGGATTTTAATTGGAGTCCAATTTTGCACCACATGTCCATCTAATTTTTAAATTTTTGTGGCAAGTATATTATTGTGTGCAAAAAAACTATATATATCATGAGAAATTATTACAGATTTTAGAAATGTATGGTTTTAAAAATGTGTAAATTAATACAATGTATAATTTGAAACTCTTCTAAAAAAGATGTATAATTTTAATTGTATAATTGTGATTGTTTTTAATTGTATCCATGCATATGTATGAGGTTACACATTAGTTGATCAATAACCACAAGCATTGTGATTCTATATCATTTTCTTAATATTTCTCCACAATTTTACTTAATTTTGAAAAATGTATAAAAATAATATCTAATGACGTATTAAATACACATTAATAAGTGTCTTTAAGGGTGTGTTTGGTAGAGTGGAATTTAGGGAGGAAGGGAAAAAAAGGAGAGAAAATGAGAAGGAAAACTTTTTGGAGAATGTTTGGTTGGGAGGTGGAGATGAGAAAGAGATGGTGGGGCTCAGGTGTTTTCTCCCCGGCCCATCAAAAAGTTTTCTCCCCACAATGAGGAGAAAACTGGGTGGGGGGAAGTTTAATAGATAAATGATGAGATTGCCCATGTGCAGTGCACATGGGTTTTGTTGAGTGGCCTATTTTCTTTTCTTTTTTTAAGCTTTTGCTTTCCTAGGCATTTACCTCTTCTTTTCTTTCATTATTATTTTTTTTCTTTCTTGGGATGCTGCCCTCTTTTTTTTTTTTTTTTTTTTTTTTTTTTTCTAGGGCCTTAGCCATGGTGCTTTGTTTTGTTTTGTTTTTGTTTTTTTTGTTTAACCAGACATGATTTTTTTTCTGGACATGATTTTTATTTTTTAATAAATATGGGTGATTTTTTTTTTTTTTTTTTAACAAGGGTATATGAATAAATTTATATAAACTCACTTTTTTCACTCCTCCACTTTTCCACTCCCAATTAAACAAAAAGGGGGGAAATTAAAATCTTTGCTATCCCACTTTTCCACCCCTCCAACCAAATGAACCTTAAGGCACTTGTTAGCAAAGACAATAGGTCTAATCATATATAATTTTATAATCTTTCAAGTGATATATTGTGATTAGCATTATTGATAATAGTAATGACTTTATATAAAAGTAAAGTTACTTCAATCACATGCTAATACTTTAACAAGTTTCAAAAAGGATATGTAAAGGTGGCATTAACAGAGATGTTGGCAAATTTGAGGTTGAAAAACCTAAGATAACAACTCCCCCCAATATTGAATAATTAATAGGATTACCACCGCGATGGTCACTCCACAAGTTTAAGCGCTCATGAGGTGTGGGGGGTAAGGGTCGGGGTTCAAGTTTCCAAAAGGGAGTTTCACACATATATATACTTAAATTAGGCTAGAGTAGAATTTCTATCTTGTGTATATATATATATATATATATATATATTTATATATATATTTATATATAAATTAATAGGACCTTTATATATTCACGTTATACTTGCAACGTAAATTTAAATTATAGATACATAAAAAGTGGAAATGTTGTACACATTTGCAAAGAGTGGTAGATACACAAAAAGTGGAATTGTTGTACACAATTTACATTGTAATGTACAATGTAAATTTGTAAAACAAGAATTTCCGTAATTAATAATAGCCTTAAGCTTGAAAGAACCTTGCATAAGGGGACCTCCAACTCCATGTGCTTTTATTATGGATGGAGTAACAGAATACTTCTGTCATTATGAAGTATTTACTTCAAACCGGTTTCTTTTGTAAGAAAATCTTTGACTGCGAATGAATAATGAAAGGATTATTTTCGACACAAAGCAAAGAAGTCAATACATGAAACAAGACAGGCGTTGCCATATTCATTCGTTAGAGAGAGAGAGAGAGAGAAAGATTACCATACAAATCAAGAAAGAACGTAGTGCATGGGTAATTAAGTAGTGAAATGGAACAAATGCAGTAGTAGAATGGCAGGGCAATTCTCCTTTGGCAGGAATCGGCACACATGCATGCAAATGCACACAACATTTCTGCCCTAAGAGAATCGCCCTGTTATTCTTCTCTACCCTTCTAACACATCCATTGCCACCAAAGGCGGCTTGATGCATTCGGGGGTCTAAGGTGAAAATTGATTATCTTGTTTTAGATACAAAATTACTACTAATTAACATGAATTACGTAGAATTTAAAAAAAAAAAAATTTATAGACAGAAAAAATTTGACAGAATTTTTCATATTTGTTGATGTGACAGATTGATAGTGGTAAATAAAAGAGTGGTGTTAGTGATAGACTTAGATGAGAACTAATAAAAGTTTGCTAACTAAACTCTTATTATTATTATTATTTTTTTTTTAGAAGTGCAACATTCACAATATTTTTTACAACAAATCCTAGGTTTTAAATTGCTTTTTGTTTTCTATTTGAAAATATCACTATAATTATTTTTTTCCCATCAATAACAGGTTGTAACAACCTGCTACTTAGCATTAGTTGTAAAAGTGTTGTGAAAAATATTGTGAATGTTACATTTTTCTCTATTTTTTATTTGTTTTTCATCTGGTAAAAAAATATTATTTTATTTATTGATTATAAATAACCCTATTGGTTAAAATTTGGGGGCCTTTTTTTTTTACTTGGGGCCTTAGGCGACCGCATCTCTTGCTCCACCATTCAGCTGGCCCTGATTGCCACCATTCAGTTTTGCGTTTTGCCAAAACTTCCATGGCTGCTTTTTATTCTGTGTGATCCGCACACTAGGTATGGATATTCCATGGAAATAGATTGGCATATGCTCTGGATCATTCCCTCTCGATCCTCCTCTTCACTTCTAATGTATCCATCATGGACCCTTTCCTTTGAAAGAACTTCTCTTTCAGCAATCTTTTTCATTTCGTACCTTTTAGACCTGTTTAAGAGCAAATGATCAAACAGATGGGGTTTTACAGGAAAAGTTTTGTCATGAAGCTAAATCAATATTTTATTTCTTCCATCTAATTTCGATATAATTTAACCATTATTCCTAATACAGCCTTTTTCTTTTTAAGGAAACATTCATTTAAAAAAAAATGCATTCCTAACACATCCTACTCAACATATTAAATGAAATACAAACTAATTAAGGCAAGTGCGTGTGGTAATAGTGGCTAAATATAATGCAGATACTAGAACAAAATTGACCACGGGAATATGTATATTTTTTTCATTTTATTTATTTTTCCAGATCAGTGAGGATATTTGCATATTCAAACAAAATTATGAGAACATGCCATTGGATCTTCCCTTTTCCAAGCTGTTTCTGTCCAATTTTTTGTCCCTCATCAGGTGGTCCTGCGTTAATCTTCAGCCAAAGTTGATCCACTTGTTTGGTGTTTGTGTGAAAATGTTGAGAAGCATTCAATTACTTTTTTCTGCTTGATATGAGATTGCCACTTTTAAGTAACGGCCGGGTATGTGCAAACCCGGCCGTAACTTAAAAAAGGCAATCTTGATTAAGAATTATATCGTGTTCACGGAGCGAAATGACTTGGTGTAATTTGAAAAGCATTTTTTTTTTCTCTCAATTTCTCTCACATGCACATTGATTAGAAGGGCTGAGGGTTACTCCCTCCCATTTCGGATCTTTTATTTTTATAGAAGAGGATAAGATATGTTGGGGCTTCATAAGAAGAGGAGAAATGATAATAAGGAGAAAGCAAGAGTTATCTATGCTTTTTTTAAACGATGAAAGGAAAGAGAGAGAAATATATATATTCATCTTATTGTTTGGTTGTTAGTGGAAAGGAGAGGTGGGGATTAAATATAATAGGACATTTAAAAAATAACAATTCCACTTTATTCCCTGTTTTAGATTAGGACTCAGGTTTTTAATTTCTCAATTAAAATCTCAAATTTATGAAATCATTTTAATTTTAAACCTTTTATCATTTCTATTATTATTTTCCTTAATTAGATATTTTAAGTTAAAATTAATTGCCACACACACCTGCCACCCCACCCCACCCCACCCACTGATTAATGGCTACACAAGCACCCCACTCTCACTCACTAGAAGTAAGTGGAAATTGTTGCTAATTTTTTTCCTTATTCTAAATATTTTTAGTTCCAGATTGAACTTGCATTATGGTGGATTCCAATTAGCTCAATTGGTAAAGTTTTTTATGGTTGAATAAGAGATATGGGGTTCAATCCCCGCTTGCACCAAAAACTGATTGGTGTCTTGGTCTGATAATAAAGAGATATCATCAGAAGCGGACGCCATAAGTTGAAACTCTCTCTCAAAAAAAAAAACTTGCATTATGTAATTTTAAGAATGCTTTTAACATTATGAGATTTAAAGAGATGCTAAAAACTAAATAAAAAATATTTAACATAAAAATTTAGTGCATTTGCTCGGTCATAATTAACTAATATCCTCAAATTTCACATGCATTCGAAAAGTCAATATCCTCCACTCTCCACACGGCAATATCATGTCATAATTCAAGCATAGAACCCATATATAAATAATGCATCGAGTTTCTGCATACATATATAAAATCAAATTTTGGGTCCACTTGCTAGAATGTAAACAGTCATGTTACACATGGAAGATAATGATATATTCCATCTTGAAGCATCAATCCATGTTTGTTCTTCTCTTTTTTCCATTTCTAATTTCTCCCTTTGGGTTACATGTAATGTAAGAGTGGAAATCCCATAAAGTAAGGAATTTGAAGAATATTTTATAAAACATGGTTCGATTCAAAACTACAAACTTATTTTTTGGGGTTAAATAGTATCTCTATACGTTAGAGTCAAATTTCCCTGTGGAGAAATTAAAAATGGAATAAAGTGACAAATAATCTTCATGTACACAAAAGGGATTGATCCACAGGATATGCTATTAGAAGTTGAACTTATTACACTTAGAATAGAGGAGAGAACTGAGAAAGAGGAGAAATATATGAATTTCTTTATATTGTATTTCTTCTTTTTGGTTAGGAATGACGATTATGGGTGCAGTAAGTACTGCACCATATATGCATGTACCCTTCGAATTCTCACATTTACTTCATAACTTTAAGAAACTCTTCATATTTACATTATATGCATATTTTTACACTTCATCTGTAAGAAACTGACATTGTAGCGAAATTTTAATAATCAGTTTTTCGGTACATCTTTTTTGGCCTAAACTGATGATCACACAAGAGCTTTAAGATTGTTCTACATTGTTCAGAGCCAACCTCCATGCAGATCAGCAATTTAAATTTGTTTTAAATTCCAGTTTGTATAACCCACGAATAAAATGTTTCTTCGATGGTGTTTCACACTACTAGAGTGATGCAAACATAATTCCCACAACCTAAAATCCTCACAACACTCCGCAAACACTATGAGAAATACATATTTCGTTCTCTATTTAGTGGGTACCACTTGTCGTGTTTATATACACACCACTCAATTAATATTGTGTGATAGTGGGCACATACTGGGTTAGAGTAATGGTTCAATTCATTACTTTGTAACTCCTGGATGTTACTCTTGGTGAGGTATATAGAAGGACATGCCCACTTTGGGTGTCCTATTTTCCTCTTAGTTTCTAACATCATCCTATAGAAAAATGTTAAAGGTACTCCAAATTTGTTGGTCTTCTATTATATTTTGGGATGTTCCAAAATAAAATATAGGAATTTTTTAAAAAGTCAATAGATATACTATTGACATACTTCCAAATATAACGTGATTTTAAAAGTCAATTAATCTATATCCCTAAAGTTTAAACATATTAATGAAAGAGATTTTATTTTTTATTTTATATAAATATATATATATATATACACAAAATAGAAAGCTTCAAACACATGTATACTTAGATTAAATTATAATTTAATCTAAGTGTATATGTGTTTGAAGCTTTCTTCTAGAGACTTGAACCCCGGCCTTTACCTCCCCAACCCTACATAAACTTTATACTTGTGGAGTAACCATTATGCCAATGAAAGAAATTTTGAAAACTTGAATATTTTTCTTTTTCTTGGTTTGAAATGTAAACTTGTATATTTTACTTATAAGGTTGGATTTCTAAATGAGTAGTTTTAGGACCACAAATTATTTCAAAACTTCTTTGCCACAATTTTAACGTGACAAACTGTGAGTAATTGACTACAAAGTGTGTGTGTGTATATATATAAATATATAAACGATCACTCTTATTATAAAACTATCACTCTTATTAGTGACCGTAAATTGTAGAAAATCTTGACCTTTTTTTTTTTGAGAAAATAGAAAACCTTGTAGTTTTTTTTTTTAATACAAGATAGAAATTCTACTTTAGCTTAATTTAAGTGTATATGTGTGTGAAACTCCATCTTAAAAGTTTGAACTCTAATCCTTGCCCTCCACCTCACAAGAATCTTGTACTCGTGGAGTGACCATTACGCTAAGAATGCGCGGTAGTAAAAATCTTGAAATTGATGGTTGATTTTCTTAGGTAGCATTTAATAACGGTAATGGTAGTACCTAGTATGTAATCCACATGATAGTGGTATATTCTATCATCTTATTGTTGGTTGTAACCTAAGACTACAACCACATTTATAGCCAAATTCTATACATCTAAAATTATTATTATTATTTTTAGAATCAAGTTTGCATAGGTTTAATTTCATATCTAGAAAATCAAATACAAAATCATTGTGAATATCTAGGGGAAACTCTTCCAAGAATTCTTCCTCCCTCTTGTATTTTTGGTATGAAAAAAATGGACATAAATTTCAGTATTATGCCCCCTAGATTTTTATTAAAATCATGTAATGCATTTTTTATTCCCTCTAATTACTCTTATATCATACATAGTTTATTCAATTAAAGTGTATTTGATGTATACCTAATTATATTTTATTTTTATTAAATTGACTTGTATATTTTTAGACTTGTTAAGACTTACTTTCTTTCCCATAAAAAAAAAAAAGGACTTACTTTCTTCTTCTTCTTCTTTTTTGCAAAATTGTAAAAGACTTTTTTGATATAAATATTTTTATTTACATAAGAAAATATCATATGTTAAATAAAAATTACAAACATTCCATGTATAAGCAATAAAAAATTATATATATATATATGTGTGTATTATATTCTTCGGATTTAATTTTTTTTTTTTTCTCAAAAAAAGAAGAAGATATATTTAACTTAGCTCCTCCTAAAAATATTTTCTAGCTTTGCCTTTAGCGTCTACAACAACATTACCCTACTTATGTACATGATAGAAAGAGTAGTATTTTAGACAACCAATAATGGATTTTGTGTCTTGGAGGATGCGGTCAAAAGCAGAGAAGGATACTTCTTCATTTTGAAGGGATTTTATTACAATCTCTGCGTCACCTTCTAAGGGTCCGTTTGGATAGAACTTATTTTGCTGAAACTGAAAACTGAAAACACTATAGCAAAATAATTTTTAAATGTATGAATAGTGCCGTGAGACTCATTTTTAATGAAAAAGTTGCTGAAAAGTGAAGTTTGTAGGGTCTGTGAACAGTGCACGAGTGCACTGTTCACTGCTAAAAAGTCAAAACATGCGGCTGGGAAAAAAAAAAAAGGAAAGAAACGCAAACGTGGATCTGCAAACGCGGATCCAAACAGACACTAAGACTATGTCGTTGGGTTATGTAAAGCCTAGCTAGTTTGTGTTTAATCCAAATTATGACTCGACACGATATAAAACTTTTACATTTTTAATAGGGGATTTTTTAGACTTAATCCATGGAGCGGAAGCTTGGCCGATAGGCCCATGCCAGATATAAATACCGTTGTGCACTCTTTGCATGAGATATAAATACTGTTATTTTAGATTAAGGTTGGTTGTGTTGTTAATTTTGAGAAGAAGAAAAAAAACTGTATAAATGAATCTTGTATTTATCATTGTAACTTTGTCGAAGTAGGCAAATTGTCGAACCACATAATTTTTTGTGTTATGTGATTACTTTGTGTTATTTTTCTCTCTGTTCTCGGCGTCTCATAGATTTGGAAATTCGTATTTATTCCCAACAAGTCTTATGGATATCAATGAATCAATATCCTGAACAAATTGTTTAGATTTATTGATAACTCTACCATGAATTTTTTTTTTTTTGGATAAAATACCGTAAATTTATTAAAATCTTAATAATTTATTGATAAATAAAAGGTTAAGATTTTGCTAAAACCTCAATATTTAAAAAAACATTTAATATAATTTATTACTAGTTTGAAATCTTATTTAATATTAATGACGTGACCAGATTTAAACCACTAATTTATTAATAAATTGTCAAAATTTTAAGAAGTGAGTGGGAGAAAATTTGGTAGGAAGATATACCTGCGTAGGGGTGTCAATGTTCGACCCAACCCGTGAACACGATACGAACCCAACACGGGTTTTTTTGGGTTAGGGTTGGGCCTTAATGGGTTTGGGTCATAAACAGGTCGACCCGAAAGCGACACGATAAGAAAAGTGTCATAGCGGGTCAACCCGCGTAACCCGCAATAGACACGTTTGACACGCCAATTTATTTGTGTCAACCCGAAATGACCCACTTAACACAACCCATTTAACTCGTATAACAAATAAATATTTATTTTATTTTAGATTTGTCAAATACCTTTTATATCCAACATATATTTTAAATTTAAAAAGAAAAGTGAGTAATTACAAAAATTTACTAGGGATATAATTGGAAATTGAAACTTTACAAGCTCTAGAACTACTAATACTTTTTTCTTTTTTCATTTTTGGCATAGAACTTGCACAAATGAAATTGGATGAGCTTGTGGAAGATGTTATGAATTTGGACATTAACAAAAAATATATGGATGATAATCGTGGTCATAGTCAGGATTAGTTTACTATTTGTTCAAAAAATTTCAATATTAATACTTAGCATTTGGCGAGTTTCAAGGATATCATATTTTTGTTGAACTATGTTATTTTATTTTTGTTAAACTTTGTTATTTTGAATTTGGGTTGAAGTGTATGCACTTCTTTTGGAGTGTAAAGAACTTATTTCTAGATAAATGTTATATTTTTGTTAAACTATATTATTTTGAATGTGGGTTAAAGATTGGAAGTGTATGCACTGCTTTTTGAGATGTAAAAAAAATTATTTCTAGATGGATGTTATATATAATATTATGCAGGTTGAAATGAGTTGTGTTACATTCGTGTCAACCCAACACGACTCGTTTATTAAGCGTGTCAAATGGGTTGGGTCAGGTCAACCCGCCTTATTAACAGGTCGGGTTAGGGTTGAAGGATCATGACACGATTATTAAATGGGTCGGGTTAGGGTTGAGCCATTTAGTCGAATACTACTACCTCGGCATGACACGAACCCGACATGCTAACCCGAATTGACACCCCTATACCTGCGTGCATTCATGAGCAGCAAATTACTTCTAATATACCAAATGGCTCTGTTTTGTAATGCTGGTGCCTCAGCCTCTTTATTCTGGAACGTATTGTTTCCGGGTGCTTTTGAAATATGAATGAAAGTTCGTAGTTTGGCTTTCAAAAAACAAAAATTGAAGAAATCCGTAATAAAATTATCATAAAAAATTCCAAATAATCTCAATGTAAGTTTAAAAGGTAAAATTATATTATAATACGGTTTCAAGTTAACTATATCTAAAATGGGGATGTACAATGGAGTGTTTTTTTGTTTTTTATTAATGCTTGTTGCCACTAATATTTTATTTACTTTTAAAATCTTGGAGGTATTTTGAACTTTTAGAAAAAAAATTCTAAACTCATGTTGTCAATTTGTATTCAAGTAATTACCAAAATAGTTGCTGATGATAAAGATTTAAGAAAATGTTAAAGCTATTATAAAATTTATGCAATAAAATCCACAAACTGGTTTGACAATAAATATGTGATTTGTTCATTTAAAAAATATTATAAATAAATATCTAAATTACTTTTTTGTTATCAGCAGCACATCAATTTTGTAATATAAAACATATTTAATAAAATTTATAACATCATTGAAACGACTCAAAAATATATAAAATCGTTGCAGGTTGTTATAGTAAAATAAAAACAGAGAGAATTGAGAACATGGGAAGTTTATTGGCCGGTCTAGAATTGTCTAGATCAAGAATTATTTTTTAAAAAAAATATTAAATTACACTTATCAATAGTTCATTGATTTATAACCACAAGCATTGTGATTGTACATCATTTTCTAGTATTTCTCCACAAGTTTATTTTATTTTATTTTGAAAAATGTATAAAAATAATATCTAATGAAATATTAAATACACTTTAACAAGTGTATTTAGGGTACTTATTAGCAAGAACAATAAATCTAATGAGATAGAATTTTACAATTTTCAAAGTGATATATTGTGCTTAGTGCGTAAGTGATATTGGTAGTAAATTTATATAAAAGTAAAGCTACTCTGATCACATGTTAACGCTTTAATAAGTTTCGAAAATGATATCTATTTAGCAGTATTAGTGGCATTTCCTAATGCGGAGATGTTGGCAAATTTGAGGTTGAAAAACCTAGGACAATTCCCTCTATATTGAATAATTAATAATAGCCTTAAGCTTGAAAGAACCTTGCATAAAGGGACCTCCAACTCCTAATACTACTATTATGGATGGAGTAACAGAAATATAGAATACTTTTGTCATTATGAAGTATTTACTACAAACAGTTTTCTTTTGTATGAAGCTCTTGTGTGGACTTTCTCCAAGTAGCTTATCACTATACTTCTACACCCTCTTTGACTGAGAATGAACAATGAAAGGATCATTTTCAACACAAAGCAAAAACGTCAATATATGAAACAAAATGGGCATTGCCATATTTATTCTTTACACACAAGCACACACAGAGAAAGAGAGATTACCATACAAATCAAGAAAGAACGTAGTGCTGGTGCATGGGAAATTAAGTTGTGAAATGGAACAGATGTAGTAGTAGAATGGCAGGGCAATTCTCCTTTGGCAGGAATGGGCACTTATGCATGCAAATGCACACAACATTTCTGCCCTAAGAGAATTGCCTGTTATTCTTCTCTACCCTCTTAACACATCCATTGCCACCATTCAGTTCTGCGTTTTGCCAAAACTTCCACGGCCGCCTTTTATTCTGTGTGATCCGCACATTAGATATGGATATTCCATGGAAATAGATTGGCATATGCTCTGGATCATTCCCTCTCGATCCTCCTCTTCAATTCTACTATAGCCATCATGGACCCCCTTTCCATTGAAAGGACTTTTCTTTCACCAGTCTTTTTCATTCTGTACCTTTTAGACATTGGGTTTTTCTGGACAGGCTTTGTCATGAAGCTAAATCAATATTTTATTTCTTCCATCTAATTTCGATATAATTTAACCATTATTCCTAACACATCCTTTTTGTTTTCAAGGAAATATTCATTTAAAAAGAAAAATGCATTCCTATGAAGAAATATATGCCGGCTATGTTGTTATATACATATTTAATGAAATACAAATTAAGGCAAGTGGGTGTGGTAATACCGTAATAGTGGATAGATAGAATGCAGACACTAGAACAAAATTGACCAGGGGAATATGTTTTTTTTATTTTTTTTCATTTTATTTATTTATTTATTTTTTATTTTTTTGTCTTTTTTCCTGATCAGTGAGAATATGCATGTTGATGAATTTGCATATTTACACAAAATTATGAGAACATGCCATTGGATCTTCCCTTTTCCAAGCTATTTCTGTCCAATCTTTTGTCCCCTCAGGTGGTCCTGCGTTAATCTTCAGCCAAAGTTGAACCACTTGTTTGATGTTTGTGAAAATGTTGGAAACGATTCAATTACTTTTTTCTGCTTGATATGAGATTGCCACTTTTAAGTAACGGCTGCATATGTTGAACCACTTTTTAAGAATTATATCATGTACACGGCGTGGGCAACTACGGCGTGGTTGATTTGGAATGCAAGAAACAGGTTTTTTTTTTTTTTTTTTTTTCTGTTTCTGCTGCATATTTTGTATCGGGCTCTGTTGCTGCAATGCTGTATCTGTTTTATTTTTAAATCCCAACACTGTTCACTGAGGGTCATTGTGTATTTGTACTGAATTTTCCACATTAATGAAATTTCTATCGTATTGGATGTCAAAAAAAAGAATTATATCATGTACACGGAGCGAAATGACTTAGCGTAGTTTCAAAACATTTTTCACTCAATTTCTCAATATTGCGCATTGTTTAGAATGGTTGGATCGGAGTTTACTCCCTCCAATTTGGGAGAAATTATAATATCTTCGTTGTAGTCTATGTTATTTGTCCACATTTTGTCAATTTCACTAAAAAACTCTCACCGATTTAAAATTGTTGAGTTAGAAGTTAGTTTATTATTGACTCAGCAATTTTAAACATATGGAAGTTATTTAGTAGAATAATAGATAAGTAACATGTTCCACCATAAAGATGGTATAATTTCTCCCAATTTGTATCTTTTTTTTACTAGAAAAGGATAAGATATATACGTTGGGACTTGGGAGTTCGTAAGAAGGGGAGAAATTATTATAGGAGAAAGTAAGGAGTGGGAAAGGAAGAGTTATCTATATTTTTTACTTGGATGTTTAAAACAATGAGAGGAAAGACAGAGGGATAAGTATTCAACTCATTGTTCGGTTGTTAGTGGAAATGAGAGGTGGGGATTAAATATAATAGGAGAAATTATTATTGAAAAAAAAAAAAAACTTACACTTTATACCTGGTTTTAAATTTATCAATTAAAGTCTCAAATTTATAAAAATAATTTCAATTATTATTTTCCTTGATTCTAGGAGAGTAACATGATTCAAAAAAGTGAAAACCATTGAAAAAACTTCCATTTTCACATAAAATTTATTCATAAATCAATTTGACAATCATTGAATAGATGATAAAGAAAAAAAAAATTATTCAAAAAGAGTAAAATTTTCTTAAAGTGACAAATTTGATAGGTTTTATTTTTGGTTGACAATCCATGAACAAAAAATGTATAGTTAGTAATTTTAATGGTTTATTTTTCAAAACAATACAGTTGCCAAATTCTGCATTTTACAGTCAAGTTTCAGTATGTTTGCCAACTTTCGACAGCTAGTCAATCAATTGAGATTGTAAGTATTTGATCAATTGAGCACTTAAGTTGATTTATTGAATGACGCAGAACATATTGTAGATTTTAGCCCTGCCTATTGTCCAAGCATCTAAGGTTTTGTGTCACTTATGCTATACTATAAAAGAGACCTTATATGACGTGATTACAAAGAGAGAAGAACCGCTTATTCTATATCTAAGGTTTTCTTACCCAAAGCTTTCTCAAAGTTTCTACAAATGATATTCTTTGAAGAAAATTTGGTGTTGTTGAAGTTCCTGTTTACATAGTTGCTGAAATCAAAATCTTCAAGTGGGTACTTGGATTCATTGGTTGGAGGTTCGCGTTCAACTAAGTTTGCTAATTACAAGAGTTTGTGGATTAAGAGATGTGTTGGGTAGCATTAGTAAGTTTTATTAGAAATAGGATTATTCAGTTTCTGTAAAACTTTTAGTCAATTACTGGATATGTTTTACCTTGAGATTTTTAGGTTAAATCCCATTAATGTTTTTACTGTGCAATTTTATTCCATTGATTTTCCCTAGGTCACTATATAGATGTGTACTGTTCTATCTTCGTTGCGCTTTTCTTGATTGATATTGGTGATTATTGCATTAACCATGGGCACTTCATAGTTGATCTAATTAATAACTTTGTCTTAAAATTGGTTAATATTTGTTATAAAAGGGGGCTAAAAACCAAAAAATTTAATTTAATTTAGTAGTTTAGTTTTAATTTAATTGCTTTTAATTATGTTAGATATATGCCTTAGGATAGAGCAGTGTAGAAATTTGGATTATGGACCGGTTTGTGTGTACATGATCAATCTTGTGTATGCAACTCCACGAGCCTTTGTGCGCAACCTTAGTCATGCACACACAGGTTCACCAAGAAACTCAAATATTCAAATCATTCTTTTTTGTTTGTTGATTGCTTGTCTTTTATTCCTTTGATTACTTGTTAGTAACAAGCTTAAGCTTCTTTTGATGCTTTAAAAATATGATTAGGAATTAGAAACATGTTTAGGATGTGAATAAGATGTGAGCCTGAATGATGGAAGTGATGAACTTGAATGATATTAACATGCTATAATGTAATGACGATGAGATAAATGAATAAATGATGCATGTGATGATGTATAATGATGGGTGTGATGTATGGATAGCATAGGGTTTGTATTAGAGTGTGTGTATGTGTTTTACTTCTTGGAATGTTTAATGACCCATTAGGGGATTGCTTGATAGAATTAGGCAATGGAACACAATGAATGGAGCTCAGCCTACACGAAGGGAAGGCATGAGATGCCAAACACCATCCCATCATGTACCCTAAATCCAGACACAATGTTTGGTGTGTAGGCCTCTACAAGGGGTCCAAGTTGGTTCCTAGATCTAAACTAGGGGCGACTCTCAACCCTCTGCCTTTTAGGCCTACTTTGCTGAGGTATACTCCCAAAGGCAACACATTGCATGTAGGGTGGTGAGTTCACACTGTGTACTTTTCAAATGATCATCTTATATTCTTATGTCTATAGAAGACTCATGATTTCTACATTTGACACCAAATTTACATATGTTTATGTTTATTTTATGTAATCCACACATATATAATGTTCAAGTCTAGAATAAACTATCCTGTTTAAAAATGTAATAACATTTTTTGAAATAAGTTAAATTTTATGTATAATTTTTTTTGGTAAGTGATGATTAAGAAAAAAAAAAAAATATATATTTATATATATAAGAGGCCCCCCTATCTCAATAGCTCTGCAAGTGTCTCAATATGACCATAGAAGCTCTACCCTCAAGGGTAGTGATTTGCACAAGATGAATATGCCTAGCTTTATCCTATGTGGGAGCACTGTATCAAATTACTCCAGAGAAGATCTACCCTTAAGGATACAAGGAAATTTTCATACCATTGTATACCTATGTTGCCATTATTAGTCTCGTATTCATATACCATTTTATTCATTATATAGTTTGATTGGTTTTTTCAGTCATTCAAATTATTAAAAAATTAACTAAGTAAAGGAAAGTATTTCATTCACCATTGAAATACTATGATGTAGTTTGTCCACCCTATGTTATTTGAATATAGTAAAGTTATGTCCTATTAAAAGTTTGATATATAATTAATTGTGATCATAGATAGAATAACTCCAACCAAACATAGTTAAAAAGTAAGATCTCACACACCCCAGAGTAGGTGAGGACGTATTCAGGGAAAGAAGTGTTGGCCAAAAAATATTGTAGTTACAGAAGAACTAATCTATCACTACACTTGATTCTTAGAGATCTTCTCTCAACCAGGATTTTTTCAAAAAGATCCTTCCTAATTTTGAGTTTGTATTTGTATTGACATCATTTGTAATGAAAACAATGTTGTTAGTTCTGTAAACTCTCTGACTCTGTGTACTTAATTCATCCCTTTTTTCTTTTTCATTTTCTTGATTCTGCCTATGAAATTTTACATACATTTGTGTTATATTAATATTTATTTTACGTAATTCACACATATATAATGTTTAAGTCTAGAATAAAACATCCTATTTAAAAATGCAGTATCATTTTTTGAAATGAGTAAAATTTTATGTACATATATATTTTTTTGTTATAAGAAATATGGATGATAAAGAAAAAATAATAATCTAAGAGGGCTCCCTATCTCATTAACTGTGCAAGTGTCTCAATATGACCATAGTTTTTCCATGAAACTTTTCTATTTTGCTTTACTACAAAAGACACTATTATATGTAATCCAACCATTACATAGTTGAGATTGTGGTTGTGATGTCCTTCTTGACACGTATTTATTATTGTTGTATTCATTTTTGTCAAAATGTTTGACTCTTCAAATATTGAGAGACAATACCTAACTCAATATTAGCATGAAAATCAAATCTATTTTTATAACATGGCTTACAAACAGATTGTGGAGTAGTTCAGGGATTGGATTTTAATCTCAAAATTACTCCACTGTTTGGTTATAAGAGTTCCTCAATTGTGGAACCTCACTCAACACTAGTATATGAAACCTTAATCAACACTAATAATTAATCCCTGACACATAATCACTCATTACTCATTATGATACAATAAACTAGCAAGAGTTCCTCAATTTTGGGGAGTGGAACTCTCTAAAACAAGAAGTGGAAAGAAAAGTGTGACAAATCTTAAAGCAAAACTGACCAAAGGCCTAAAATATGTTATTATCCAAACGATGGTTGTAGATGTTGTGGCCAAAGAATCCAAGAAGATGAACATATCAAATTATGAACTTCAAAAGTATTATTTTGTTATCACACACACACATACAAAAACAAATGTATGTAAATAGGTATGTATGTATGTATGTACGTATGTATTTATCAATAAGGTTTATGTTATGTTTATGTTGTTTACACATATATACAATATTCATGTCAATGTTTTTCATGCCCATTGCATGTGAAATAATTTTTCATATTAAAAAATTCATGAATTAACTTATGTTCATTTCTCAATATTTAGTTTTTTTTTTTTTTAATTTTCTTGTAGACAAAAACACATTTGGTCGGGGTCATTTCTCAGAAATTAAAAAAATAATTTTAATAAAATTTAAAATATTAGATCCGAAAAAAAAAAGGAGTTCACCCTCAAAAAGTGAGAGTTCACCTCCCAAAAGAGAAATTGCACAACTAGCCTAATAATCCCAAGAAAGTTGATTAAATGGCCTTCTTAAAAAAAGAAAGCTAGAGTTTTTAATGAAAACAATTGGTCCATTTTTAACTAAAGAGTGGGGGAAGAGTAATTCTAAAAGAGTCCGAATTTAATAAGGAAGTGGTGTAAAATTTTTATTTTACCCCTCCAATACTAGCATGCCACGTCAGTTTTTCACAAAAAAGTACAAATAAGTGAATAAGATATACCACACACAATAATTGCTCACCATACCCAATTTCAAAATTTCAAAGTTCTTTCCGCCAAGTTATTAGTTTTCGAATACGGATTGGTTTGAGATAAAGCGTAGGATTGTTATGCCGATGCTGGCAACAGAGAGGGCAACGAAGCTGACGCTAGGATCATCATAGAGAAATACAATGTATTTTCTTGGTTTGATAGATGAGGTGTTTTTGGCTTTGTTGCTCTTTAACACCACAAGCCTCTGTGTCCTTCTCTATATATTTTAGAATAAGCCTTTTTGTTTTCTAGCAGTAGGCATAACCAAGCAATACCATCTTTGCGGATCCAAGCAAGCCAGGACTGTGTTGGATTTATTGCTTTGATTATAGACAATTAGACATGCAGTTAGTCTTTCTAATTATAATTGGTAGCTCTCCAACTAGTCTATAGTTGGCAACCATGGAAGCAACAGAGAGAAGCTCTCATTTCTTTCTTCAATGTTTCTGGGTATTAGGGAGAAAGTATTGTGTGTGATAGCATGTATTCACTAATTTGTAAATTGCTGATATGTCATCATGGTATTGGAGGGTGTAAACAATAGGTTTTACATTAGGTCCTTACAGAATTTAAACTTATTCTAAAATCATGTTTCTTCATTTGTATTTGTTTTTTCCCTCTTTTTGACCAGTGAGTTATGGTTGTCGAATCCAATTAGTGAGTTTTTAATAGAAACAACTTTTCTCTTGCACCTTATAATTTTGAAACATTCGTAGCTTTGAAGATTAAATTGGATCTTTTGAAATTTTATTTTATTTGCTTATGGATTATAAATAAGTTTTATTTATGGGGGCGTATAATATAAAAAAAAAAAAATTTGTAGATATATATTTTATATTTTCACTAGGCTTTTATTATTGTTGTTAAATTTTTAATGGTTGTGGTGCCTAAAATTGGTTGGTTATTAAATTAAGTTAGTTGAGTGTGTTGTGTAAGTGTATGTTTACGCTCCGTCTGTTTTGATGTAAAATATTTTCAAGAAAATATTTTTCTATTTTACAGTTTTTGTTTTGCAGTAATATTTGGTCAAAAGTAAAGTATTTTTAGTTAGCCAAATCAACCTAAGCAATTTGTGTAAAATGTTTTGCACTTAAAATTTTGGTAAAACATTTTAAATTTGCTCTCTCCCTCTCATCCCAATACTTATCACTCCCTCACTCCCTTTCACGCTCTCTCTCCCTCTCAACTTTCTCTCTATAACTAGCCTTTGTGTTTGGTTCTAAGTGAGTTGTCTATTGCTTTTTTTTGGAATTTTTTTTTTTAACAAAATTTGATTAATAATTTGTGAGTAAATATTATCTCGGTGATGCTGGACAGTTAGTAAAATATGGTACGAGTATAATACAGTAAGTATACGGATAGGTATATTTTGTCATCTTTAAAAAAATTACGTTTCAAAAATTCGGCATAAAAATATGGAAATGAATAAAAAAAATGGTATGTGTATCGTATGGGTATGTTACATTTATTTTTTAAAAAATTTGTAACAAAAATACTGAAAAACATTTACCACATATATTTTTATAGATAAATGCAAACAATCTTTGTATCATAACCTTTTAACTCTTGCTAAGTGTGACTTAATCCTTAGATGATCCCAACAAAATTAATTTTTTTGATAAGAACGTAGCAACTTTCATTAAGAAGAAGATAAAAGCAATACATCTTAAGCCAAAGCGGACTCAATCATATAAAATTTAAAATTTTCTAAGAATGATGTTAGAGATATTACAAATTTAACTATATAGATCTTATAAATTAATGTGTCACTAATTATTAAAAGTAATTCAAATAATTATTATTATGCACACCAATCACGTTTATTGGCTCATTGATTATTAAGGTTTTGTATTAGGAGTAATGCTATATTCACAACATTTTTACAACAAATTTTAAAGGCAAATTGTTACTGATGATAGTGAGTAAAAATGTGATATTAGTAATGGATAGAGATTATAATCAATACCAACTTACCATCTAGACTTTATTGTAAAACTGTTGTGAAAATATTGTAGATACAACATTACTAATATATGTTGTATTATTATTATTATTATTATTAAAGAAATTAAACGTGGTTATTTTAAGCATCGGAACCACGAGGCATAGACTTGGGATTTGTGTTTTGTTGTTAGCTTTGTTTTGTATTTTTGAGTTTTTATATTTGAAATATATTAAACTTGACATGATTCATTCTCTTAGTGTTTGACATGTGTATGTTTTATTGAATTTTTAAAAATATTTTATATCTCTTGTCTTACGCTAACTACTAGCAAGTTTCAATAAAAGTTGCTTCTGAGCAATTACATCAGTTGGTGCAAAATTTTTTCCATTTTGCACATTCAAAACCTACTTTTTCTATTTTACACACTCATTTTTACAAAACACCCACATCAGTTTATCTATTCTACACATTTATTCAATAAAATATTCATTCTTTTACCATTTTTTATTATTTTCTTCACATCCCTCTCACTCACTGCCTATCTCTCTCTCACAGACCCAACAAAACCCAAAATCACCACCCAGCCACCATCAACGACCAAACCACACCCACCGTCAAAGAGATCAGCCACCATCATCAACCCACCAGCCACCATCATCAAGCAACTAGGCACCATCATCAACAAATCAATCGCCATCACCAAGCAACCAACCTCCACCATCATCAACCCACCAGCCACCATCATCAAGCAACTAGGCACCATCTCAACAAATCAATCGCCATCACCAAGCAACCAACCTCCACCATCATCAACCCACATACATGAAACCCCATTCAACCCAAAAGAAAGCCAAATCAACCAAAATACCCGAAATCCCATTCAACCCAAACGAAAGCCAAATCAACCCCATTCAACCCGAAACCCATTGATCAAACAACCAGAAATAAAGGAAAGCAATCAGATCGGTGGAGAGATAGCGATCAGTGGCGGTGGCAATCGGTGGTAGTGGCAGTGAGAGTTGGTGGCGATCGGCAATCGTGGAAGCTAGAGGAATGAGATGAGAGAAAGAGAGAGCTGAGAGTGTGTTTGCTGTTCTGATTTGATGGAGAAAACGAAAAAAATGAGGTGAGAGAGTCATACGGGATAGAGAGAAGAAGAGAGGGTGAGAGAGAAAAAAATACTGAAAAATTATATGCAAATGCTACAGTAACCGTGCATATATGCACGGTTATTGAAGCAATTGTGCATAAATGCACAATTTTACACCCATTGATGTAGGTGTTTTTTAGGCCAAAATGTGTAAAAAGACTACCTTTTTTTATTTTGCAAAAGTTTACACCATCTGATGTAATTGCTCTTAATCTTTTATAACAATCCGTATCTAAGAGCTTTCACATTAAAGTTGTTAAAAGTGCTAAAAAATCTAATTTGACACCCAATACTAAAAACACCCACTACATCAAAGCTCTAAAACTTAAACTTTTTTGACACTCATCCACAGCAAACTGCCATTTTTAGCAGCTGACTGTAGCTGAGAGTTATAAACCAAATAATATAATTTAATCCCTCTCACACGTGCCTCTTCTCTCTTTCTTTTCTATTGCTTCTGCTATTACCCACTCCTCCAAGTTTGAGAATCCCAACATCGCCCAACCTCGTCCAACTTCTCTTCCTTTCTCCCACGCCATACCGACCTCGCCCAGCCTCTTTTCACAACGCATAAACTCACAAAACCAAAAAAAAAATGGATAACCGATTCTCTCTCTTCCTAATCTCTTCTCTTCTCCTCATCTCCGTAACGACATCATTGCAGGAAAACTCCGACGACAACACGTTTATATGGCAAGTCGTCGACGATGCCGGCGTTTGTGAGACTCTAAACGACGATCCTCTACTCGGGGCAGAGCACCACTTTTCGCTATTCAAGAAGAAGTACGGCAAGTCATATGAGAATCAAGAGGAGCACGAGTTCAAGTTCGAGGTTTTCCAGAAGAATTTGAAGAGAATGCGCAGACATCAGAGGTTTGACCCGTCAGTGATCCACGGCATGACTAAATTCTCTGATCTAACTTGCTCCAAGTTCAAGAGGACCGTCTTAGGATTGAGAGGTAGTCGGAGGCGATGATGGTGGTTTTGGGTGATTATTTTGTTTTGGGTTTAGTGGGTTGCAATTTGGAGGGATTGTGATGGTTGGGTGTTGCAGTTGTGGGTGGTGTTGGCTATGGTTGTGGTTGTGTGGTAGTTTCTATGGCTGTGGCAGTGGTTGTTATGAGTGGTGGTAGTTGTGGTTGTTGTTTATTGCAGTTGAATATATTATTTTATTGTGTTATTTATATTATTTTAATGCGTTGTATACTAAAATAAACTATTGATGTAAGGTGATTTGTAAAGTGAGATGGCAAAATATAAAAAGTAGCTAAAAGTAATATTTTTTAGTAACGCTGTTGTGAATGCTCTAACTTGCCGATTTTTCTATTGTCCATAACTAACGCGTGTTTTACGTCTAGCCAAAATAATGTGTTTAATTTCGTATTTTTGCACATAATACCTAAGCCGCAAGTAAATTTAATTGTTACGAATGTACGCATATTGTATGGGTACAATATGCGTAATTACTAAGGCTGGTTATGGAAATAGACTTAGAATCTTTTCACCTTATCAAAGTGTTCGATACAATTTGAAAGAGTTTAGTGATTATCCACTTAAAGAAGCAAAAGAATTATAAAACCTTCGTCATTCTTCCTTATGAACTACCATTGAGTGAGAGTTTCGAGTTATAAAAAAACGTTTTTGTATCTTGGATGCGGTGCTCTTTTGGTCTTTTAATACACAAGTGGACATGGTTTTAACCCTATGTTCAAATTTTGGACATAAGGTGGAAATTGTCGCTAATTTTTTTCCTTATTTACTAAATATTTTTTGTTTTAGATTGACTTGCATTATGTAAGTTTAAGAACGCTTTTAACATTATGGTATTTAAAGAGATGTTTAAGAACTAAATAAAAAATATTTTACATAATTATTTCACTACCTTCTCAAGGATACAAATTGAAACCAAAATTTCAATTTGGTTCTCTATCTATGAACCGACCTTTTATATGCCTTACCTTGGGTTTTTGTTGGGTATATAGTATACATGTAAGAGTGGAAATACCACAGAGTAAAGAATTTTAAAGAATAATTTATGTAACATGGTTGTATTCAAATTACAAACTTATTTTTTGGGGGTTAAATACAAGACGGACTCAGAATTTCAAGTTAAGAGAGCCGAAGTATAAGAAAAAAAAACTCTAAATAGGCATTCATATAGTATTAACAAACTATTAACCAAGACAAATAAACAAGAGCATTGTTTTTTCTCAAAAAAAAAAAAAACAAAAAAAAAAAAAACAAAAAAAACATGAAATGATATTGTTTCTTAATACTGGAGTGACTAAGATTTTTAAATTTTTTTAAGTTTCGCTTTTTTTAAGTTTTTAGGTCGGATAATTGTTAGATGGGCTAGGCTGGCTAGATTGATTAAAGAGGAAGGAAGCCTAAAGTTTTGGAAGAGAGGGATCCAACTACAAGAATGAAAATTATAACTAGTAAAAAAAAAAAAAAAAAAAAAATCTTAGGACCAGGAGTGCCGGGCCCCTTGGGCCTCCCTTGGGTCTATCCCTAGTTAAATTATCTCTATAGTCTATATGTTAGAGTCAAATTTCCGTATGAAAGATATTTGATGTGAAATTTTTCACGAGGAAGCAGTTATGATATATGGAATAAAGTGACAAATAACCTTCATGTATACAGAGAGGATTGATCCACAGGATATGCTATTGGAATAGTGAACTTACACTCACAATAGGAGAGAAAGAGAGGAGAAATATATGAATTTCTTTGTATTTTGTTTCTTCTTCTTGGTTTGGAAACTAGTATGGGTGCAGTACTATACTATGCATGTACCCTTCAAATTCTCACATTTATTACATAACTTGAAGAAACTCTTCATATTGACTTCATGCATATTTTATATTTCATCCTATAGAAAAATTATTAAAGGTACTACAAATTTGTTAGTCCACTATTTTATTTTGAAATGTTCTAAAATAAAATATAAAAATATTTTAAAAATTCAATAAATTTACTATTGATATATTTCCAAATATAACGCGATTTAAATAGTGAATTAATCTATATCCCTAAAGTTTGAACTAATTAATGAAAGAAATTTTGAAAACTTGTATTTTTTTTCTTTTTTCTAGTTTGGAATGTAAACTTGTATATTTTACTTATAAGGTTGGATTTCAAAATGAGTAGTTTTAGGAATCTTTAACTTCTTTGCAACAATTATGATGTGACAAATTGCGATAGATTCTCTATCACTTATATATTGACCCATAAAATTATGCAATAAGTGACCTTACTTATAAGGTTGGATTTCTAAATTTTACTAACGAAGTGGGACAAACGGAATATATATAAAATAATCATCCAACCTCAAGTCCTCAGAGAAAAAAGCTCTCCAAGAACTCAAAGACAAGATTGTAGCTTCTGAAGCCTCTGATTCATCCATGTGGGGTGTTCCTCTATTGGGTGGTGATGACAATGTAATACTGTTAAAGTTTCTAAGGGCTAGAGATTTCAGGGTCTCTGACTCACTCAACATGTTGCTCAAGTGCTTAGCTTGGAGGAAAGAGTTTGAAGCAGATAGAAAGTGTCTTCTTTGAACGATTGAGAACGAAAGTGTTGTGGCTTACATTAGAGTTGTGACAAAGCTTTTTTTGTAGGGCTTTGGTGAAGCCTCTGGGTGGTCTTGAAGTGGGGTGGTTTGGATGGTGGTTTTGAGTAAGACCCAAATGGAATTTTTTTAGTTTACAGAAAATGAAGGAGATGTAGCCAAAAAATTTGGCAATACAAGTATATAAAATAGAGCTATATAATAAGTTGAGTAAAACGGTGTTTTATTTTTTTGTGTGATTGATGTTAGATTTCTTTCGCAAATAGACAAGAATTTTGATTATTGCAGGAATGAAAATGTAGAGTATAAATATATAAATATATATATAAATAAATATATATATATATATATATATATATATATATATATATAGGGACGGAGTCAAGGCTTATAGTTAGGGAGCGACTTTGCTACTGGTTGTGTACGGTGGCTTAGCCACTAAGGTGTTTTTTTCTTTTTTCTTTTTTTCCTTGACTTTGATTCGTGTTGTTGGGTAAGGACAATTATTTTGTTTGAAAATTTTTAAAAAGTCACGTTGTTTGTTTTGAGTAAAATTAGTTGATTAGACTTAATTTTTTTAGTTTTACTATTGGTAATTCTTATTGTTGGGCTAATTTTTTTGGGCGCTTGTATATCTTGTTTTAAATTTTAAATTTATAGATTTTTATGGTCTTTAAAAAGAAGAAAATGCTAGGGCTACAATTTTTTTTAATAAATGGTGTAAGTAGTGGGCCTAGATGCAAACTAATAAAAATCTACTACCTCAAGAGTTTGCAAAAATATTGTAGAAAAATTTGTGGCTATAACTCTTTAAATAATTAATGATATTATTAATTAAGAGGGCAAAGTGTAATTTTATAGAATAAAATTGCTAAAATTAATGTCTAGTATATATTCTAATATTTTTTTAAAAAAAATTGGGGGAGGGGGCCATTGCCCCCAAGTCAAAAGTTATATAATTTGCTACATATAACAATGGTAGAGAATGATTTGAACCCTAGATATTCTCAAAGGAGTGCAAATTGAGTTATAAGAATTTTTGACAAATGTTTTTTTTTATTGACACAATTAAATATATAAGGTTTAAATTTATCACAAATATAAAAATTTTGGATTTTTCCTTTTTTTTTGGTTTTTTTTTTTTTTTTTTTTCCTTATGTCTAATACACAAAAAAAAAAGTACAAATCGATAAGACAGTTTTATAAAACATTTCTCTCACAGCATGTATAGATTCCATCTATATGAGTTTAAAATACTGTGGAACGATGATCTCATAAGATTGTTTCACAAGTAAATAACTTTTTGTGTTACATGCCTTGCAAACTCGAATTTTGAACCCCACAATCCATGCAGTTATCTATTCTAAAAATTTTCAGTCAAACAGTCCAAAGGAAAAGGAAACGAGTTTAAACAAAAAAAATAAAAAAATAAAAAATAAAGGAAAAGGAAATGAGAACAGAACACAGCAAAAAAGATTTAAAAAAATGAAAAACAAGAATTAATGCACAATTTCACAGTAATCCATTACGTAAACAGATCTTCCGGGTTACACTTTGGAACAACGTGAAGTTGAAGTCAATAATTATAACAAAACAAAACATTGTTTACCGTCTAATAAAGTGGTTTCCGGTCAGGTCGTGGTCCTGGTGATTAAAGTCTTGGTCCCAATACAGAAATGAAATACCTTTCTACTTTATAATCTGAAAGGATTACAGCATGGAAAAGAGTAATTTTAGTTAATGATAACCATGTTTCTACTATAATGTTTCTTTCTTGCAGTTTATTTTGACATGGTTGTAAAGAACGGGCATGCCTCTTCCCCTATAAACTCTCTTTCTTCTATCGTTTGGCAGAGTTGGTTTATTCCTCGAGATTTTTGTCTCATTCATTAAATGATATGTTACTGCAGGAACCTTTTCTTCTGTGTTGCAATTGGCTTCTGGGCTGGACTTTTTATTGGATACACTATATAGTATATTATACTAGCAATGCTTACAAGTGAGTTTTCTTCTTCAGGTTACTAATGCTTAGACCTTCTTCTGGTCTTCTATACTGCAGCAAATGGAATATTGATACATTGCCATGTATTGATATTTGGATCCAGTTTTTCTGCCTTTGGCAGTCTATAATTGCATTTGCCAACAAAAACTATTAATATTGGGAACCTTTCAAAATTGGGTTCCAGAAAAGGTATAATTTTGAAATTGAAGCATTCCCAACTTATTCCTTAGAATTGGACTTGGCTAGAGGTCGACCCATAGTGGTTCAGAATCATGATGAAATACCAAAATTGTTAAATTTTCAATGAAACTTTCTTGTTAAAAGTAAATAACATGTAGATTACTTGTGGACTGGGATTCCTTCATCACATTGTGACATGTTCTTCAATTCATGACTGTCAAAGAGATGGCATCAACAATCCTAACAAATTTTCAATATGAGGAAATTTTCATTGTGCATTGTGCAACGCCTCATAGAAGAAACGCTTTTGTGTATATTTGTATGTATTGTACCCATCAACTAATAAATGTGATGCTTATAACCATGTTCAAAATATTGCAGTCCAGCGAAGGAAGTGGCAGATTTTTGTAGGATCAGAGCTGCAATAAATGTAAATTTTGGATTGGCTCTGGGATACAAATCTGTCATCGTTCCCATATTTGCCATTGCCATTGCCATTTATGTGAGCTTTAGCTTAGCTGCTATGTATGGAATTTCTGTCTACTTTGGGAATGCTCAGCACTATCGTGTATTGCCACTGGTCTTGCAATTGATGCTTATGGCCACATAAGTGACATTGCTGGTGGAATTGCAGGAATGGCTTGTACGAGCCATGAAATTCGTCAAAGAACAGACTCCTTAGATGCTGCTTGAAACACTACTGCTGCCATTGACAAGGTGATCTTTTTACACTTCTACACTTTATGATTAAGACTTGGGAGCAAATTCTTTTGAGGTCATCATGACCTTGTTATGGATCAGCAGAACTTGACATTAGCTGCAACCAAGGGGTAACTTCAATTAATTTATTTTATAGCAAGTACGTACTAATTTGGGCAAAGTGGCAAACTGTTTGTCAACTTCTAAAATACCAATTGAATATAACTAAATGGATTGCTAAAACAAAAGGAATATGACTAACGGCAATGGAAAAGTTGCTGAATAAATAACCCCTTAATGGCGATGAGAACTTCATAAAATGTATCACAGCATGAGCACTTACAAAAAGAGAGAAATTTCTTCATTAATTTTACTTTAATAAAACTTCTTAAAATTTTGTTAAAACAATATCTTTAGATTCAGCTTTTACATTCAATTTAAACTTGAAATTTAAATTGCAACCAAGTAAATCCTACAGTTATAAATCATAGTAATTCATGCTATCACTAATTCTCTATTGTGTATATTATAAAATAGAGTTCTCCAAAATCATCTAACTATTATCTCGAGTGTACGTAGTCTCTCATCTCATATACACCAAATAATTGCATGCATTCTAAAATTGAGTTCTCTGAGCACCTAACTATGCTCTCAAGTACGTATAGACTCCAGTCTCATACAGATTGGGTAATTACAAGGAGGAACCAAGACCTCATGGATGTAAAGTTTTAGTTCAAATCATAGTTTCTATTGCATAATTAGCTCCCAAAACTTTATAATAAAAGAGTATTAAAAACAACTGCCCCATCTCTATAACTTTACAATAAATTATGAGTATTAGATAAAAAGATTAGCTCCATCGTTTCGCTTGGAGCTATTTTCTTTTAACCCACTATACGACAATTAAAAAAGTCACCCATGTGTAGCTTTATTAACACAAACTTTTTAAATAAGTTATGTGACACCCATAAATAATACATATACTATGCATTAGTATACATATACTATGCATTAGTATATATAGTAGTATATATAGTATAATTTAAATATTATTGATAGTCATTTATATATATATTTTTTAACTCTTTAAAAAGTCTTGTAAAAATATTATTAGTTAGAAAATATAAACTGTCCATTTTTTAAATTAATTTATATTCATTAATTCTAGACTCTTTGGTTTTTTATGGATATTTATGATGTGGTCCAACATTTGACTTCAAAATTAAGAAATAAAACTCTCTAAAAATAAATAATTTAGGACATATAACGCAAAATTGGACTTCAATTGTAGAATTTAATTGGATTTTCTTTAAGTTTTGCCTATTAATATAAATATATATATATATAATAGATACTAGCCTCTAAGCACGCACTTTTCTATTTTTTTTAAAGGTTAATAATTTATATTTATCATAATTTAGAGTTGCTGCATTCACGCACGTGCTTAGAGATTTTTATATATTTTTTAAAGGTTAATAATTTACATTTATCATAATTCAGAGTAGCTGCATTCTTTAATCATAAAATACCTAGGGGCATGATGTGATTTATATACAAAAAATTTATTTCACTCATAAACACATATATCTCATCACACTCCTAAATATTTTGTGATTAAATAATTCAGTAACTCCAAATTATAATGAATGCAAATTATTAACATAAAAAAAAAAAAAAAAAAAAAAAAGAGCCTCTAAGTATTTGCTTGTAGAGATTAAAAATCTATAAAGATAAAGTAGGAGGTTATCCAAATGTAGTTTTTGGCTATGTTAATGGGAAGTTTTTGTTTTACACGTGGATTGGTTGGCAGATTGACTGTTTTATTTTTTTGGCAATATGGATAAATATGTGTTTTCAATTTTAAGTGATTTTTTATTTTATTTTTTAATGAACACATGGAACGTGGGTCGGCAGATAAATTGGGACATATTGGGTGTTTCTTTTTCCGCCAATAAAGATAATAGTGTGTTTTGAATTTTAAGTGGGTTTAAAATTTGGATTTTTTTCCGCTTTAGAGATGGTTGTGACTTGTGTGGCCTATTCTTAGGGGCATGAGGCTGATATCTTGAGGGATGGTAACACCTTTCAGTCTAAAAAGCCTCATAAGAAGGCTAGGAAAAATCAGCTTAGCCCTGGATGTTGTTCTGGTCTCATCCACAATGGTGGCAAAGATGTGAGAGCTAATGTCTATGAAGGTGTTTTCCTTGAGCTCCATGAGAAAGATAGCTCTAGCATTATTGATTGTAGTTAGCTTTCTTACTGGATACAAGTTGAACATCATGATGGTGGTTAGACACCTCATGTCAGCGGGGAAGGCAGTGGTATTAAGGCATCTCCCCTCTCTAGCTCTACCAATGTGGGATTGGATAGTTTCTATGGATAGCATCCTGTCCTTGTAATTGGTGAAGTCATGGTCATCTAATCCTTCAAGGCCTAGCACCTCATCAATATCACCTGCATCTATATTGAATTCCTTTCCTCTTATCCAGCAGTTTAACTCCTCCTCTCTTAACCTAGCATTAGCATAAAACTCCCTGATTAGAGGCTCACATACTCCAGGTAATTCACTCAGCAACTTATCCCAACCTCTGCCCTCAAAACAACTTGGAATGAAGGTGTCCTTCAAATCCACCAAGTCCACAAATCTTTCCTGAATGATTGTTGCCTTCAAGTAAAAATCTCTGTATCTCTCAAAGTGTTGAGTTGATCTAAACTTGGTGTTGTCCATTTTCAGCCTCTTATCACCCTTCTTGGCAGTAGTTTTCTTCTTGGTAGGAGATGGAGCCATCTGTAGACACACAGAAAAGGCCACACAACAGAGTACAATAGAAGAACACTCAAAACATTAGTAACATGTTAGTGTCATGGAGAAGAGACAGAGTATTGCACCAAAACAATTAGTCTAAAAACAGTTCAGAAATAGGCAATGAATGAGAATTCCCAAATAAGAAAGGCATAAAACAACTTATCAACAATTCATATGCATAACACCATCATCAAAAAATCAACCATATTGAACCAACCATACTCACACAAAGAGTAAAACACAAAAAGCCCAAAAGAAATAACAATGAGTCATAGCATAATGGTTATGAGATTTACCGACCAACATAGTTTAGTCAAAATACTCAAAACAGAGGCACCACACATGATATCAAACATATTTAGCATCTTAAAGCCAAAAACAACAAAAACCAAGATATCCAAACCCAACAAACACAAACCTAACCCATATCCGAATCAATACATATACCCAATCTCATCAACAACATAAAACTCCAAGAATTCAAGGTAAGATATATGATATGCTTAGAGAAAATGAGAAAACCCATACCTTTTCTTGAAGATTAAAGTTGAGAAGATGATCAACAATGGAGGTTTGGGTTAAGAGCATGGTGTGATTGGGAGAGGGATAGACGAACAAGATAATGAACAGTCAAAATGTTTGAGGGAAAACCTAAAAAGTTTTTAAAAAACTGACTTTAAAACGCAAAACATGCGTTTTTCGCAACTGAGTCAAGTCGCTAGGGTAAGCCGCAAAACACTCAAAGACAAAAATTTTGAAAAATTTCTAAGTGTTTTTCACGACTGGAAGGTCTACCCGCGAGAGAGTCGCGAGGTGAGCGGCGAAAATCTCTGTGTACCCCTTGCGATTGGACCTTCCACCCGCGAACAAGTCGCCACACTAAGTCGTGAGAAACATAAAACCCAAATTTTTGAAAAATATTCTAAGTATTTTTCGCGACTGGGGTATTTACCCGCCAGTGAGTCGTGGAAAATCTCTGTATGGACTCGCGACTGGAGCATGCGACTAGGTCAACCCGCGACTGAGTCACCAAAACAGGGCAACACTGTTTTTGAAATTTTGACAAAATTTTGTAAAAGCAAAGAACTTTCCAAAAACAACTAAACACTCAAAAATCTTTTTGTGTTTAATCAACAAAGATTGAGCAAGTGAAAACACATTTAATCAAGTACAATCACACAAATGAATATGACATTAATTGAACATAGACTTGTGTGATGTGTGTGGATAGCATCAATGAGATAGTCCTTAGTCTAATGTGAAGGTTCAATGATCAATTCAACCAAGACATACACAACTAGCACTAGATAATGTGACCCATCTCAATTATAGAAATATGCATATATGACCACCCACAAAACTTGATAACATAACTTTGAAGCTTTTCATTTGGCTCCATATCATATCATTTGATCTTTTTGAAACAATACATCTCATTGTGAGATCGATGCTTGAAATTTTTGATATTTCACTTTGATGAATTAGCCTTTGGCTTTTTGGGCATCATACAATTTTATTTTTTAGTCGCTTTCCCTTTTTCCTAGTTAAATACTAGTATGTGCAACAGGCTTTTGCAACTCTCTATCTCTTTTCATTTGGAGATTTCATTTGGTGAGCTCTTAAAGCAAACACAATAAATAAACGAGTGGGAAGATATATAGGCACAAGTCTATGCATGTCTCAAGATCAACAAAACCATTCATTAATCATTCATGACAAGTTTGAAGATCTATTTACAACAGTCACATAGATGTCAAGATTTCTCCCACACAGATATGAATGCATAAGGAACAAGCTATGCTCGTAGATGCACAAGACCATTAGTACAAAGGTACAAGGCAAAACATGTTTTGAAACAAAACTCAACAAAGTCGATCAAATTTTTTGGATTTTCTACTTTTTATGTGTTTTTAGATTTTTGACACAAAAACAAGAGAAGATTGATCAAAAACAGCAAAGTAAAAACATTTAAAGCAAAAGCAAACAAACAACCAATTTTCAACTCAAACTAACAACAAGCATAAAACCAAACATAGTCACACAACATAGGAAGTATTAATGCATGGACATGTTGTAATGCTTATGCATGAGTACCCTTCTTCACCCACACGCCACGTGCATTTTGAGTGATTTCCTTATAGGATCGGGTACGAGAGTTAGGACTTTCAAACCTTCTAGTGAGCTTTCCAAGCATGTGGTGAATGCACCGATCATCTTCATCACATCCATCATTCCGGGATCACCATTTTGACTTCTTGGTTGCTCACCACCCCAATACCTCTTGTCACTTCTTGGTCCTCGTGACCGTGGAGCGCTTGCATTGTTCAATACTCTTAGCTTATGACAGTTGGGTCTGGTATGTTCTTGCAATTCGCAATAGTGACACAAATGATTCGCTCTAGGACCCCGTTGTGATCTTGGAAGTAATCTTCCTCTAGCTTCACATTTGGCTTTTGATTGATTACGGGACTTATTTAACACCCGTTGATCAGCCACATTCTTCTTTTTTTCATCCTTAACTTTCTTAGGAATAGACTCCTCTACAACCGGCTCTTTGGCCTTCACAAACTTCACTTCTTTGGTGACATTGGCCGATGAGCTACTTCCTCCAGTATATCCCAACCCGGACTTGTCTGAGAAATGTTTTTGAGATGAAATAACATTACCTAGCTTCTTGGTGGAGACCCTCTCTATCTTGGCATTAGCTTGCACTACCTCTAGCTCAAGAAATCTCACTTTTGTATAAGCTTCTGACAGCTCACCATTCAGTGTCTCTATCTTACATTTGGCCTCCTTATAGCGAATTAGGAGACTTTTATAGTCCTCCTCTGCCTTCTTCATCTTCTTCACAGCTGCCTTAGCCACCCTTGTATACTCTCCCGACTTCTCAAGGAGTGAGTTACAATTCTCTTGAAGACCAGCTGTGTTTTCATCTTCTTCAGCATCTGATTCTTCAACAATTCTCATTGATTCTTCATTACTATGTTCTACAAGCTCTTGTGCAAGCAAATTCAAATCATCCGAAGACTCAACTTGAGTAATAGTCATAAAAGCGGAGTAATTCCCTTCTCCGTCACAGCTTTCCTCAGAATCAGAATTGGATGAATCCAAGTCACTAAGAGTTGTGGCATACATCTTGCCCTTCGATTTCAAATAATTAGGACATTCTTTCTTAAAGTGTCCATGCACGTTGCACTCGAAACAAGTGATTCCTTGTGTAGATTGGGATTCCTTTCCATCTTTCTTCTTGAATTCTTTTTTCTCCCTTCCTGAACTTTGGAATTTCCCTTTATCACCAAATTTTCCATTGTTCTTGAATTTCAAGAATTTTCGGAAATTTTTCACAAGGTATGCAACATCTTTGTCAACCACATCCTCATCCGATGAGTCATGGGCTTCCACCCTCTCATTAATGGTCTTAAGAACAAGAGATTTGCTCTTCCTTTGTGTGGACAGTGACAATTCATAAGTCTGAAGAGACCCAATCAGTTCTTGGACTTTTATATCATCAAGATCTTTACTCTCTTCAATCGCTGTCACTTTCGCACGAAAGCTTTCTGGCAACGACCGAAGGATCTTCCTTACTATCTTAGAATCCTCTATTTTCTCCCCTAAATTGAACTTGCCGACAACCACCTCATTCAGCTTGCTATAGAAAGAGTCAAAAGACTTGTCCTCGCTCATTTTGAGCTCCTCAAATCAAGTGGTCAACATCTGCAGTTTGGTGTCTTTTACTTTCTTTGTGCCTTCGTAGGTGGTCTCCAATATCTCCCACGCCTCCTTGGCAACAGTGATGTAAGAAATCCTGTGAAACTCATTTGGAGAAACACCACAGAAAATTGCATTCAAGGCTTTACTGTTAGCATTGGCTGCCGCAAGGGCTGCTTTATCCCAAGTGGATTTTGCGACCTCTGGCCTAGTCCAACCTACTTCTACGGCATCCCAAACAGTATCATCAATTGAACACAAGAAAGCCCTCATCCGGACTTTCCAAAAAGCATAGTTGTTACCATAAAAAAATGGTGGAACATTCAAAAATTGAGACCGGTCTATCTCAATACAGGGTCAAGGATCACACTAAGGTATTTAAACCACAAAGAGTGCACCTGCTCTGATACCAATTGAAAGTTCAATATGTGTATAAAACACTCTTGAACGTTTAGACCCCCAATTTATGAGTTATCAATTCAAGCTTATTATCAAACAATTAATGTGCGGAATATGATCATAAGCATACAACAGAATTGATAAACAATCTAAACCAATTAAAATCACATCCACAGCAGAAATTAAAAGGTAAAGATTAAGGGAAGAGAGATGCAAACACAAGGACAACACACGATGTGTTATCGAAGAGGAAACTGAAGCCCTCGGCGTAAAACCTCTCTGCCACCCTCCAAACGGTAAATAATCCATTAAAGAATGTAGTTGGGATACATGAACAGCAATAGACCCTCCAAGCCTAATCTACCCAGTGTACCTAAGCCCTCCAAGCTTCTTGCTTCAATGAGGTTACACCGAACCTATTTCTTCTTTAGCTTATCGGATTCCGCTACTTGACCATAGCATCAACCAATATGAAATTGGCCCCTTCTTAACTACTTCTCAAAACTCCAAATGACCTTCTCACAGATATGGGTATGGTGAGAAAAAGTTTTGGTCAAGAACCTCTCAAGGATGTAACAATGGAGAGGAAGAGAGTAGAGGAATTTGAAGAGTCTCAATGTAAAGATTGGGGATGAGTCAATCTTCTTTTTCTCTAGGGTTTCTCTCTCAAAATTCTCTCTGGAAGATCTCTACATTTTGTGGGAATAAAGGTATTTATACTAAGGTGAGAGTGGAATGCGAAGAGACAGTTTTTTTCAAAATAGGGCTGGTTGGCGGCTTGGCCTCGCGACTTGACTGAGTCGCGAGCTAACGGTCTGGCTAGTCTGGACTTTTTGTTCTGTAGTGCTCCAGCTGGCATGACTGTTTATCTTCCTGCACGCTTCATTCATGTGTTGCAGTCGGCGACTTGCTAGTCGCGAGTCACCCACGAATCCCAGCCACGAGTCTTTGCTTCTTTGCATAATCTCGAACATTTCTTCACGCTCTCTCACACACTACTCTTACATGAGTCCCACCTAAATACAGGGTTACTAATTGCTAAAATACAAGCAAATTTGGCACGGAAGAAAGCTAAGAAGATGGTTGATTAAATTCAACCTTACATGGTTTAAGCTAAACTTTATCAATATTAAATAGCAAAATTTTACTATTTTTTTTTTTTTTGGAATTTCCAAAATGTAAATTGTGACCACATACATTATATAGTTAGCTCGCTTCTAGATACTAGAACCCCGATCATTACCCTCTATACCCCATAATACCTATACTTTTTTTTTTGAGAGAGTTTCAACCTATGGCGTCCGCTCCTGATAATAGCTCTTTATCATTAGACCAAGACACCAATCAGTTTTTGGTATAGGCGAGAATTGAATCACAGATCTCTTATTCAATCATAATACCTATACTTGTAGGTGACCATTACACTAAAAATATGTTCATCCATCTTTTTTTTGTTTTTTGTTTTAATAAGAAGCAACCGTAAGCATCTAGTGGACTAGTACTTTACAATTAATGGGTATTAAATAATAAAATTTCCATTTGAGGTAAGGTAACCACGTGACAGCCTTAAAAAACAGGAAGCGGAAGCGGAAGCGGAAATGGCGTGTGTATTTTGTTTGTGTAATTGTGTTGTCTGTGTTTCTACTTCGTCTCTATAAAGTTTTTAAAATTAACGCCTACATATACATACAAGTCACTCTCGGTTATCATTTCGCGCCTTAGCGTGACGGTGTGACCTCTCTCACTCACTCACTCTCTCTCTCTCTCCCTCTCCCTCCGAAGCTTTTTTTCGTTTCCAAAAACAAACCTGCAAAACCTTCACTCTCACAGTATGTCTCTCTCTCTCTCTCTCAAATTTTTCTTCGCTTCGCTTCGAAGTTTTTCATGAACAAGAAAGAAGAACAATGCTATGATATTTTTTTCATCTGAAATGGATTGGCTCTAATTGATGCGATCAACTTCGTTTAGTTTAGTTTTTGTAGTTTCAATTTCTTTTCAGTATCGGAGTTTTATGGATTTCTAGGGTTTTGTTTTGAACTGTTGGATTATGCGAATATTAATGTTAGTGCTAATTGTTTATTACTTGTTGAAATCTTTGTGATATGTCTCTGTCCGATTTCTGATTTCATAGCCATTTGATACGTCTAGGGTTTAATCGTTGAGTGTTAGATTTTTGATGCTGTTTGTTTGTAGATTGTGTGGTTTTCTTATGATTGATGTGTGTTTGTTTGTGTAGTATTTTGAATATGTGTTACTGATTCTTAAATACGATGATTCTTTTTTTGTTTGTTTGTTTTTGTTTAATTTAGTATCATTCTTTTTGTATTGTCTGAATATCTGGTGGATGATATTTGAAAACAAGATTGGGATTATAGTATCCTGCACTGATATTTTATATGATTTTTCCGAGTTATAGTCGAAATGTTGCTTATTGTTGATGTTGACAAAGGAGTTAGGCTTCAATCTTATAATAAGTGGTCGTTTTAATAGATATGATAGGAGTTGAATCTTGAACCGATGATGTCCGTTCCATGAGGATTGTCTTTTATCTTCAGGCTAAGACACCAGTTGTATATTCATTACTTGCATTAATTGTGTGCCATGTGTCTCAGGCTTGTACCAATTGATTTGGACAAGTTACATGAAAAACTATCATGTAATGAATTTTCTAAATATAATTTTTGATGCTTATTAATGCGGTTTAATGACTTCTCATAGAAGGAAAGTGAATGTGGTTGGAATAATGGATGTCTTTTCAACTCTTGTTCATTTATTAATCTATATCTATAGCTAACCCCAAAATTTTGGGACTAAGGCTTGGTTTTTGTTGTTGTTGTTGTTGTTTTGTGTCATATGGTTTTTAATCAATAATCCCACTATCATCAATTAAATATGAGTAATGTAATAACTTGTAAATTTTGGAATAAGGTTTGGTGGTTGTTGCTTTGTCCCCTATGGCTGTTTTAATCAGTAATCTCCATTTGTTATCTGAGTTTTATTTATATAGATTTGCCTCTAGATTGCAGAATGGGTGCAAGGAGGAAAACACAAACATTTATTGTTAGTGAAAATGCACCTTCTCCAAAGTCAGTGAACAGCTCTACAGCTGCCAGAAATTTGAGGAAGAGTCACCTGGGTGGTGTCATATTTGGTTGCAAGAACAGTACCATGAAAGAATGCTTATTGAACCAACTCTTTGGTCAGTTGTCTCATCTGCCTTTGTTGCGTGTCCACCAACCTGATTTTGCATTTGCTTTTCTTTTTGAGCTTTCAATTTTTGTTTTGCAATGTGAAGCCTTTCTTAATAGGGATAACTAAACTTTATCCGTATGTAATTTTTGGCAGTTTCACCTTGCCTACCCATGGTTTAAAAGTGACATTTTATCCTACTAAGGTTCTTTGTTTTATGCTTCTGCAACTTACCTCTGCCTAGTGGCCCCAACTTAAAAAAAATGTAAAAATTCTCAAAATTAATCATACAACTACCAGATCTGTCTCTCCGTCCATACTCTCGGAATGTTCACAAAAGCCCAAAATAGAGCCTTTATTAATCAACATACCTTATGCAATTAAGAAAAATAACACATGCGAGCACCACGGTTGAACCCATGACCAAAATTTCACAAAAAACCACCAATAATTAATGATAAAATTAGTGCCAAACTGTGATAGATGCTCCCAAATTATGATCTAAACACACAATAAATTTTTTTAATATTTTTTTTATTGGTAAGTTACACAAGCACCTGATGGGTTAGAAAAGTGAAGCACATATTTTTTAAATTATGAACTATAAATCTTATTAATTTGTGAGTAATGTGGTTACTGATGATTTGTCATTTTTCTCCTAGTTTTGGCTCTAATAATAATGAGATATATTCATCATTTGACAGGCTTACCAGCTCAACACTTTTCATATGTGAAGAAAATTGATCCTGGCTTGCCACTGTTTCTATTCAACTACAGTGATAGAAGACTTCATGGAATCTTTGAGGCTGCTAGCAATGGCCAAATGAATATTAACCCCTATGGCTGGACCACTGATGGTTCAGAGAGGACATCATATCCTGCACAGGTATCATATGAAATTTTCTCATATATGGTCTAATTGTTTTGAGTTGTATGTTGGATTTGGCTGAAGATATGGGTCTAGTATTGATATTGCACTGCATTTTTCTTAAAAGGTTCAGATTCGTGTCCGCCTACAGTGCCAACCACTACTTGAAAATCAGTTTAAACCAATAATTTCTGACAACTATTACTCTCAGAACCATTTCTGGTTTGAGCTAGATCATGCTCAAGCAAGTAGGCTCATGTCGTTATTATCATCTTTAGTGGTTGCTCCAAGTGCTTCTGTACCACAGAATACTGCAAAGTGGAAAACTATTTTTCAAGCACTTCCCCCAAATGACGCTGGAGAGGAAGGTGAAGGGTTTAAGCCACTTTCTTTGGAAACTGAGCGTTCGAATTACTCAAGTTGGAAATCAGATTCTACAGTTGTTGCTTCTTTGTTTGATGGAAATAACCAGCCATTGGGAGCTTGCTTGGACACAAAGCTAGTTAAACAAGATGAGAATGATGTTATATGCATGAAATTGAAAGAATTGTCACTTCAGCCAGTGAGCTCTAGCTCAAATGGCACCTCCTTCCCTTGTAATAGTCAGGTGGAGGGTCAAGTCATTGGTTCAAAACCCTATGGTTCTGTGTGTGACTTACCAATTGAAAGAAAAGAATTGGCTGTTCCAATGTCAGGTTATGTAGACGATACTACTGTTCTGAATGGTATTCAATTGGAGGACAAAGGTTTTCAAGTGGAACCAATGGGTGTAGAAGAGAAGAATGAAGAGTGTCGTCATTCATCATCTAAGGGTCAGTCGATCATAGCTCAGGTATTTGAGTATGTCAATTGTCCACATTCTATAACTTTTATTCATGGAATCTTAGTCTGGTTTTGTTTACCACCATTCTCGTATATTCTTATGTTTATACATAGTTGATTCAAGAGGTGCAAGAGCTAAAGGCCTTTAGAACAGAACAAATTCAGAAGACAAGTATTTTGGAGCAGAAGCTGGTTCTTCCTTGCCATATTCTTAATTTTAAAATTTTCCATTTTCTTTGAATGTTTTTAGCCCTTATCTTGGATGTTTAAATTAGTAAAATGAAAAACAAGCATTGAGGGTTTATTTGATTAGCCCATGGGAATATGGTGGCTCAATTTTATTCTGATTGGCTTTTAAGGAACTTGTATGTGGCCATTTGAGAACTGCTGTTGTCAGTCAAATTGATGTTACGACTTCTGTTTGAACTTCTCATGAATGTTTCTGTTTCAAGTTTATTATATTTTTGCTGTTGATGACTGCTTTTTTGGTAATGGCCCTAATTAGAGTGATAAATTTGTCTATGAAGTTATATAAAATAATGGTTCTTTTTAATTTCCATGAGATGTTCAAAATGCATGTTAAATATTTTTTTTTATGTTTCTCTGGCTACCTTGATGTATATGGATGGGACCATTTGAATTTTTATTCTATGATGGCTTTACAAGAAGTTGCACTAGAGATTCTTCTATAATAAGGAGTTTATAAATAATATAAACATAAAATCTCAGAGTTCATAAAAATTTAGGTGGAAGGATATCAGAAATGTCAACTTGAGAATTGCTAGGAACTTGGTAATGAAGAGAGCTTTTGCTGGATTTGTGTTGGAATTACTGTGTTTTTTTTAAGGGGTTGAGTTTTAACAATCTGGGTTGTTTTCTGGTTTTAGTTTGATCTGTTCTTGTCAGTTGTTGAGTGTTTGTATCCTGTTATGGTGAGTTCTTTTTTCTTTTTGTATTAATCATTTGTTGTATACAATAATTTTGACTCATAATTGGAACAAAAAATGTCAAACAAAGGGGAAAGTGAGAACTTAGATAGATTCTGCAAAATATTAGGATTATTTTTTAAGGGTGCTTCTGCAAGGTTGAATGAATTTAATAAACCATGTATAGATGACACTCCTACTAGCGTGTAGAAAAGCATAGTAAAAATTGGCTATGAATGGTTGATTGTGCAGTTAAATAAAATATAGGCCCTTGAACATAGAAGAAGCTTTGAGGAGAAATTAAAAATAAAATGTTCTTCTGGAAATCTTTAATTTGGCAGACGATGTACATGTTAACATAACTGTCAACAGAGTCTCATAGATCAAAACCCAGTTATTATAAGTGCAAGTAATGTACAGTTCATTTTTCTAGACTTTTTGTTTCAAATTAAATTACAGTCCATGTGCCTGAAGCTTTGAGCTTATGCTATGACTCTTTTCTTGAAACTTGATACTGCACACACACACACACACATATATATATATATATATATATATATTTTCCCCCTATCTTGCTTCTCTTCGTAATGTTTGGATGAACACATTTTACAATGGTTATTCAGATGGAGGCTGAAATGGAAATTCAGCAGTTGAAAGATTGTTGTGTGATGATGTTGGAACCTGTGTCCAATCCTTCTGTGGCACTTGTTAATGAGACAGTTAGTGAGGTGATTTGCTCCAAAAAGTTGTTTAAGTGACTCCTTGACCTCCTGTTTTGTGTTCTTGCTGAAGAATAGTGTGATCTTTTGTCTGTTTATGGCTTGGCCTGATGCAGCTTCGTATTGCTCTAGCAATTGTAGAAGTCTTTGCCCTTCCTCCATAGTTGCTTGACAAAATAAGAGACTATCGTCGGCGAAGAGGAGGTGAGAAACCCAAACTCCATGTTGGCTTGATTTGATCCCTTTTAGCACCCCTGCCTCTCCTGCTTTCCTCAATAGCGCTGATAGCCCTTCTGCACATAGCAAGAAAAGGTATGGAGAGAGGGGGTCTTCTTGCCTTATTCCCCGTGTAGGAGTGACAAAACCCCTTGGTTCACCATTGATTAAAATGGAGTAAGATGCCGTGGTTACTGTCTCCATTGCCAAGTGGACCCAATTAGGATCAAATCCCAATTTCACCATCATTCTTTGCAAGAATGTCCACTCCACCCGGTCGTAGGCTTTGCTGATGTCGAGTTTTACAGCCATGTGTCCCTTTCTTCCCTTTCCTCTATTTTGCAATCTGTGGAGCAGCTCATATGCTACAGTAGTATTGTCAGTGATTAAACGATTTGGCACAAAGGCACTCTGAGCATCAGAAATCACATTAGGCAAGATAATCTTTAAGCGATTAGCAATAACCTTTGATATGATACGAGACACCATATTGGCTAAGCTAATAGGTCTAAAATCAGACATGTGTTTCGGGTCATTTTTCTTAGGAATTAAAACAATATGTGTATGGTTCATTTTTCTCAACATATGCCCCGAGTTTAAAACAGATAACACTGCTACTGTAACATCATGCCCCACAATATGCCAATATTTCTGAAAAAAGAATGGAGTCATAACATCAGGACCTGGTGATTTGGAAGGGTGCATTTGAAATAGGGTTGTCTTGACTTCTTCCGGAGTGTATCGTTGAAGGAGAGTGGCATTCATACCTGGAGTGACCAATCTGTCCACTGAGTTGAACACCCCATCAATAATGGTCGAGTGGGAAGAGGAGAATAGTTGCTGGAAGTAGTGTTTTGCAGTGTGAGCAATGCTATCCTCCAATGTGCCCCACCTTCCTTCACTATCAAAGACGCCCAAGATTTGATTTTTCCGTCGGCGTTGACTGGCCCTTCGATGAAAAAACTTTGTATTTTTGTCACCCTCCGGTAGCCAAATGGAGCGAGACCGTTGTCGCCAAAACAATTCCTCCTGGTGTAACAGATTGTTGATCTCTACCTTTAGTCCCTTAATAGCATCTAGATGGTCAACACTGTTTAAAGAACATAGGTCTTCCAATTGTTTTTGTTTCTCCTGGAGTAATGTTTTTGAACTAGCACCTGATGCACGGCTCTAGTCCACCAAGGCAAATCAGCATCTTTTGATTTTTTCAAAGAGCTTTGACATAAGGCTGCCATTTCTCACGGCTGCCCTCCATGCTTCTTGTATCACGGTCTCACATTGAGGATTGGAAGCCCATTTTTCTTCAAACCTTCGTGGCACTTTCCTTCTTCTAGTCTGCTGGGTTTGGTTCTGTGTGGTAATGACTATCGGAATATGGTCCGAGTATGAGGTTTGGAGATGAAAGACCCGAGTCTCTGGATAGATTTCCTTCCATTCCGCCGTTGCACATGCTCTGTCAAGTCGTTCCTGTACAAATGCATTCCCATGTCTACCATTGTTCCAAGTGAAGATGTTTCCTTGAAAACCAAGGTCCTTAAGTCCACAATGTAAGAGGGTAGCTCGGAAAGCTTCCATGTGGTTCAACAGTTTTGGTACACCACCTTGCTTCTCATCAGATGACAAGATCTCATTATAATCTCCAACACAGATCCAAGGGGCTGAGATCCTAGTGTGAAGATGCTTGAGTAGCTGCCATGACTCGTGCTTTCTTTGTTCTTCCGGCCATCCGTAAAAACCTGTCAATCTCCATGTAGGGTTAGAGCCATTAAAAATAAGAGCATCAATATGGTTACGTGTGTAAGTTTGGACATGCAAGTCCACCTCCTCCATCCACAAAAGTGCCAGCCCGCCACTTCTACGAATACTCGGCACCGCTAACATACACCGATATGGTAGGTCTGCTTGAATCTTCTGCATCTCATCAACTGACTGTTTTGTTTCCATGAGAAACAAAATTTTGGGAGCTTTTTCCCTCACCAAGTGAGAGAGGACTTCGACTGCACGTTGGTTCCCAAGCCCCGGCAGTTCCAGCTTAGGATGATCATTGCTCTTGCCGGGGCTGCACCGCAGCCTCCACTGTTGTAAGTAGTTTTTCTTGGTTGTCTTCACTGGTCTTGCTCCGTTTTCTATCCTCATCTTCCACTTGGCGGCCATCTTCTGGTTGTGCTCGTTTTACCCCCGTCTGGTGTGAGCCAATATTGGTTATACTCATAGGATGGTTATTGTGGCGTTCAATTCTCTTCCACTTAGCTGTATTTTCTTTGGGCCTTGTTTCTTGTGTTTTAATAATCTCACGTGCCGCTGCACGTGGTATTAAGTTTTGGTCAACAGTTGCATGGTTAGGTGTAGGTTTTATTACTTCAACGTACTGGCATGGACATTAACTAGCTCATCGGCTGCAATCATGGGATTGATTGCCTCTGATGAGGTTAATTCCTTATCCGTTACCTCACCCGATTTTGATGCCACAACCTTTATACTTTCCTTGAGGGTCTGATTCTTCTCCGTGATTTCCGCACCCATTAACTCCACGTCAATATGCTGCTGTGAAACCGTATCATTAATGGTGCTGTTACCCAACTCTCCGTTTTTTCCATTTGGGTCATTATTGCCACCTGGAGCAGTTACGCTCATTGATTGCGGCTGATCCCTACAGCCCTGATCGTGATTCTGCCTTGTTTCCCACCGTGGTGAGCTGTTCTGTCGTCTGTCCGGTGTTTCGCCGCTTTTTCGTTGCCCCGCTTTCAGCCATTCCCCATATGGGTTCTCGGTCAGTTGTTGGTCCCTTGGGGTTGGACACTCTTTTGCATCATGGCCAAATAAACCACATTGGTAGCAAAGTCCTACCATTCTTTCATATTTGAATCCCACTCTTACCCGATCTCCTTCAGGGCTGAGTACATATCCTCCCCGCCGAATTGGTTTATGCAGCGGAATCTCCACACGGATTCGGATGAAGCGAGCTTGTTCCGACGAGAAAGTTTTGTTGTCCACTTCCACCGTATGACTGAGGCCTTTGCCAATATCCCACGCGGCTTCCTCATTGATGAGATCGAATGGCAATCCCCATACTTGAACCCATATAGGTAGCACTGAGAAAGTTACCGACCTCGCCGTCATGCCCTGTTCCCATCTACGGAGGACGAGGAGGTTATTGTCGAAGCTCCATGGTCCATTGTTAAGGACCCATACCAACTGGCTTTCCAATGTGAACTTAAATTGTAATATTCCTTCCCCCACCTCGATGATCCTGACATCATTTCCCAGCTTCCATGCAGCTCGTATTGTTGCCTTTGCTGCTCTCAGGTTATAGGGACGAGTGGAGAGGAAGCGTCCCAACAAGCTTAGGGAGCATTCTTCTAATGTTTTATCTCGATTCGTAGATCGAATCTCTAATACTTCACCTTCTTCCTCTGTTAACCGTATCTGTTGCATCCTGTCAATGAAGTCAGCCTCCATAGTGCACGACAGAAGTGGTCCTTTGGATTGTGTTATCACCTTTTGACTCTAGTCCACTGCTAGAAGCTGTGGAAAAGAAGACTCACCTGAAGTGAGAAAGAGCACTCCTACCACGAGGAGAAAAAATAGGAAGAGTTGATATTTTCCATTAAATTTGAATCTAAGTTCAACATGCTATTTGCTGGGTGTCATTTGAAGCTAAAGGTTTGAAGGTGAAGAATATATATATATATATATATATTTTTTTTTTTGAGAAAGAACACTGTAACTTTATTCAAAAGACGCCAAATCGGCTTGAATTAGAGCAGAAAGATGTGGAGGAACATCCTCCATCCACACCGTATACTCGCTAACATGTCTTGCATGTCTAGCACTGTTATGTGCGGCATAATTGCCCTGTCTCCTAACATGACTATAACTCACATCACCAAACTGACTTGACAGCCACTTAACTTCCTTTATCAGGTTTCCAAACTCAGCATGCTCCATATTGTCCCCTACCAGAGCATCGATGGTGATCTTGGAGTCCCCTTCAAGGATGAAAGACTCAAGACCAATGTCACCAGCAAGTCTCAAGGCCTTTATTGCTGCGAGAACTTCCACTGCAGAGACCGAGTAGGGGAGTGGGACCTTTTCCAACATTGCAGCCACCAAGAAACCCTTCTCGTCCCGAATCACGGCACCAACACCTACTGAGTCTTCCTCCCTAAACACAGCCCCGTCAAAGTTTACTTTGTGTCTCGGCCAGGGTAGAGGTTTCCAGATGACCCGTTCTGAACCTCGAGAGGGTGGGTGAGGGGGTTCAGGATGAATGGAACGAACATAAGCAGCTCGGACTGCCCGCACCTCAGGAAGCACTTGCTGAATCGGGAAGAGCTTGTTGGTGGTTCTCAAAGCGTTCCTCCTATGCCACACCATCCACACAATAGTAGCGAAGTTAGCCAAATCCAAACCTTCATCAATAATGAGCTTAATTAGGTCCCTGAAACTCTGGAAAGTCCTGGTATAGCAGTTCCTCCAGCTTTGATCATGTGACCACACCTGCAACAGAGAGGGACATGACCACAACGCATGTAAGGTATTCTCCGAGGTGTTATGACAGTGATCACAGCAATCGGACGGGATTACTCTTCGCCTTTTGAGATTTGCTTTTGTCGGAATGGTGTCTTTAATTGCACGCCAAATAAAATTTCTAATCTTTGGCTGCACTTCAAGCCCCCACACCTTCTTCCATATACTATCAATGTCCAGTTGGTAAGAATGATCATCAAAGCTCTGGGATTTGCAAAGAAAATGGTACCCCGACTTGACAGAATATACTCCCGAATGAGTAAAGGGCCATAGGAGCTTGTCTTCTGCTGCTATATTGCTCAGTGGAATAGACTTGATTAAAGAAATATCTCTTGGAAGGAAAAGATCATGTAGCAGAGGAGTGTTCCAAGAAGCTGAATCCAGATTGATAAGGCCTGCTACAGTAACGTCTTTAAAGCCCCTGACTAGTAGGGAGGTGATATATGGATGAAACTCTGATGGAAGCCAGGGGTCAGACCAGGCCTTGATCTTTGCACCCGTGCCCACCCTCCATCTCAACCCCTCTTTTAGCACCTCTCTACCAACTAAAATACTCCTCCATGCGTATGAACCCGAGTGGCACTTCGCTGCCTCCATGATGGAACAATGGGGAAAGAACTTAGATTTGAAGACCTTAAAGAAGAGGGAATTCGTGTTATGGAGTAATCCCCAAGCTTGTTTTGCTAAGAGGGCATCATTGAATAATGCTAGGTCCTTGAAACCCATCCCACCCTCATTTTTAGGTTTGCAAAACTCCTCCCATCTTACCCAATGTATTTTCCTCCTATCTCCCCTTTGACCCCACCAAAACTTCCTGATAAGTCCCTCAATCTCGTTGCACAAACCAATGGGAAGCTTGAAACAATTCATTGAATAGGCGGGAATTGCTTGAGCCACCACCTTTATCAAGATCTCTCTCCCGGCTTGAGAAAGTAATTTTTCTTCCCAACCTTGAAGCTTCCTCCACACACGCTCCTTAATGTAGTTGAAACTTCTTTTTTTATTTCTACCCACTAAGGATGGTAACCCCAAGTACTTCTCATAACTCCGAATCTCTTCCACACCCAAACAATCTTTAATCAATTGCCTACTCTCTTCATTGGTGGATTTGCTAAAGAAAATTGTGGTTTTATGTTTGTTAAGTTGTTGACCCGAACCCACCTCATATATTTGCAACACTTTCCGACATTCCTCAACATTAGATCTGCAAAATAACAAGCTATCATCTGCCAAAAGGAGATGGGTTAGTGAAGGACTCCTCCTACTAAGAGAGAAGCCATGTATGTCTCCCCTCGAGGCTGCTTGAGAGAGTAAGCCATGGAGGCCTTCGGTGCATAATAAGAACAAGAACGGGGAGAGGGGATCTCCTTGCCTAATTCCCCTTGTAGGTTTAATGAACCCCGTTGGTGCACCATTAATTAGGATGGAATACGATACAGTTGATATACAAAGCATCATAAGTGATATCCATTGCTCATGAAACCCCAATTTCCTCATAATGGCCTCTAAAAAAGCCCACTCCACCCGGTCATACGCCTTACTCATATCAAGCTTAAGAGCCATGTAACCCCCCTTTGTAGAATTATGAATTTGCATGCTAAAAGGATATTATCTGTAATCAACCAGATTTTTGTAAAAGCACTTTGATTTTCAGTGATTATATGAGGAAGGATTTTTTTCAAGCGATTTGCCAACACCTTGGAGAATATTTTATACAAAACATTGCAGAGACTTATAGGGCGAAATTCAGAAACTAACTCAGGGTTTTTGACTTTTGGGATTAAAGTGATAAAGGTGTGGTTTATGTGTTTCGGAAGGGAGGCAGAATTTAAAAAAGAAAGAACAGATTGAGTGATATCCTTACCCACCAAATCCCAATAGTGTTGATAGAATAAAGGGGGCATCCCATCCGGACCCGGAGCTTTCAGAGGGGCCATTTGATTGAGAGCCACATGCACTTCATTCTCCGAAAATTCCTCCAGGAGCTGCCTATTCATATCATTGGTCACAATGCATTGAATTGAGTCCAATACCACTTTGGGTTGGCAGGTATGGGGAGAAGAGAACAAGTTACTGTAAAAATCTAAAACTGCCGAAGCCACCTCCCTTGGATCCGTGCACCACCTTCCTTGTGAGTCTCTGACCCCATCAATCCGGTTCCTCCTCAATCTTTGTGTTGCCCTCCGGTGAAAGTATTTTGAGTTTTTATCTCCATGTATAGCCCATAAAGATTTAGACCGTTGGAACCACATCCTGGTTTCCTTGTCTAGGAGATCATTCACTTCGGATTTGAGCATTCTGGCTCTAAAGTCACTCCCGTGGTAAGAGCTTCCAACTCTGCTTTAGCCAACAGTTTTTGTTTATGTTTTAGTTCTCTACGGACACTACCAAAGCTATTGCGGCTCCACTTAGTTAAAGCTTTACCACAATCCTCAATTTTCCTGACAATACCCGATGGATTGTTATTGTTGTTTCTGCCCTTCCCCCATTCGGCCTTGACAGTATCAGAACACCCTTTTTCGGCAAGCCACATCTCTTCAAAACGGAATGGTTTTTCTGAAGTAACCATCACCAAATTTTCAGGTATGATCCACAGGGGTGAGTGATCCAAGGTACTGCAGGTCAGATGATGCACTGTAGATCCCCCAAAACGAACCAACCACTCATTGTTAGCCAAACACCTATCCAAACGCTCTACAATTGTTCGCCCATCACTAAAAAACTTCTTCCACGTGAACGGATGTCCCTTATAGCCCATGTCCAGGAAGCCACATTCATCTATAGTGTCTCTGAAGAGTTGCATTTGTGTGTGACTTCTAGTACTACCTCCCATCTTCTTCGATCCTCTCAAAATCTCATTAAAGTCGCCACAACACAGCCAAGGTAGCCCAAATTGCCTATTTAATTGTCTTAGTAAGTCCCATGATTCAAACCTTTTATGGGTGATAAGCTCGCCGTAGAAACCCGTAAACCGCCACGCATCTTCACTTCCCTTTCCTATGATACAATCAATGTGGTTTTTTGATGAAGTATCCACATTCAAGTTGACAGAATCCTTCCAGAATAGTACAAGTCCCTATTATCCTTCTCATGATGTGATCAAATCTCTTAAGCCAATGAGCTGTGCCCGTTCATATTTTTCGGCTGCACAGTTGAATAATGATCTTTATGTATTTGGAGGTGGTTCAGGTCAAGATGGTTCCGAGTGGTATGACACAGGTGTGAGCTTGGACCAACTCTTTTAAACTGTTTTTCTTACTGGAATTTAAACTTTTGCTAACTTTTTTTTAATCATCTTTCTGTGAAGTTGAGTCATACAGCCTAGCAAATGATCAGTGGACCCCACGCCCTTCACTGAATCAGAAAAAGGGAAGTTTAGCTGGAGCTACTATAGATAACAAAATATTTGCCATTGGTGGGGGGAACAATGTGGAATGCTTTTCAAATGTTGAAATGCTTGATTTAGACATTGGAAGATGGATCCCAACGAGTTCAATGCTACAAAAGGTATTATAGATTGCTTAGCTTACTTGTTTTTCAGTCACTTGTGTTGCTTCAGTCAAGCCTCATTCTTATTTTTATGTGTTTCTTTCCCTTAAGGTACATCCTTTTTTTTTTTTTTTTTTCTCAAATTATTAATGTTTGTGCAAACTTATCAACTCTTTTTCATCGGGAGTGCTTCTTTTATTTTTCCAGCGCTTCGCTGTTGGTGCAGTGGAACTGAATGGTGCTCTTTATGCTACTGGTGGTTATGATGGGAAGGATTACTTGATGTAAGATATCACTGGTTTGCTGACCAAACTGCTTACTACTTTGAGATCATGGCCGCATCTAGGAATGATCTTTTCTATGGATCAGTTTCTCTCTAAACCTGTATGTTCACATCTACATGTATGATTTTAGAGATATATTCATAAGAATATATCTATATGTTTTTCCCAGAACAACACTTGTTGGTGCACGCCCCTCACACACATGTTACATGTATGCAGAATGCACTTGTCAAAAACAGGAGGCATGCACACACAAACACTCTCACAAACCAAATGACAGACATAATAGTTTGAGAGGGTTTTAATACATTAAAGAGAGAAGAAAACATAAGAACAATTGTATCTGAAATCTTTTCTTTTTATATTGTTACATGTGCATTCTGTATCAAGGGTTCATTGAAATTTTCTACCGACTCAGGTCTGCTGAAAGATTTGACCCCAGAGAACATTCTTGGACCAAAATTGCAAGTATGAATACAAAGAGGGGCAGCCATTCCCTGGTTGTTTTTAATGAAAAGTTGTAAGTTATTATTATTATTATTATTATTTTATTTTTACCCTTTCAATGGCCTTTCATAAATAGGTTTCCAAAGAAATGCATGCTTGTGTACTAGATTAGATATGAATATTGGATACAAGTCATTCTGCCCAACATTAGCTGTTTAGGAAGCTATATATATTAATTTTCAGTTGAGGAATTTATCAAAAAATAATAATAATAATTTTCAGTTGAGGAATTCATATTACTAAGTTTGCTACTACTCTTTTTAACAATTATTATTATTATTATTATTATGATAAGAAATTTCACGTAGATAATAATTAAGTAATAGCTTAACATTTATCCAATATGGAGAGCTACACTAATGCTGCGAAATAATGTCCATGGATCAGAGATACCTAATTCCAGTTTTTGATGTGCTGATAATGAATCAGGACAGCTCTGGGAAGATCCATCAATCACTTTTGGTCACTGGCTGTTATGTAGGGGGGTGGGCGTTTGGTTATTGTGAAATTATGGTCTTCAAGCACACGTGTTAAATCACATTCAATTGAATTTTTGATATTTTAATCTCAGCGCATTTATGTCTTCACCATAACCGCCTTCTTTTTCCCACATTCAATTGGATTTTGATATTTTAATTTGAGCACATTTATGTCTTCATTGTAACCGCCGCCTTCTTCCCAGATATGTTCTTGGTGGATTTGATGGAAGTAGAACGGTTTCAAGTGTTGAAATATTTGATCCACGTCTTGGGTCATGGATGAGTGGAGAACCAATGAAAAAGCCCAGGAAATATTTTGCTGCTGGTGTCATCAACGAATCTATCTTTGTAATGGGAGGGATTGAAGTTGGCGAAAACATTCTTGAGACGGTAAGTTACATTTTGCTATGGTTTCCGTCATTCTCAATTTTATTTTATTATTATTATTTTTGTAAAAGATCAAATTACAGATACCATTCATGTGGTATACCTTTAAAATATGGAACTACTTTATACATGGTTGGAGACAAGTGTCAACATCACGTATTAAAGAATTTAAGGGAAAAAGAAAGAAAAAAGAAAAATCATTCTACCCTAAAGTTTAAGTTGTGTGAATACACAAACCCCAAATAAGGATTGAAGTAGAAAGTTAGGGAGGGAACTAGAAATATTTTTTTATAATTCTTTTTCAATATATAATGTTAGCACTTACCGCATTATCAATTTTTAGTTAAAAGTTTATGAAAATGCCTCGTGGGAACATAGCATCATAAAATATTGCACAACGTAACTTCATGTTTTAAGGGTGTACCACATGGTGTTATATTTACCCTTTTCTTTTTCAAAATCTCATCAATATTATGCTGAGTTTCAATTGTAACACGGCAGGTTGAAACTTACAAGGATGGTCAGGGTTGGCAAGAAACTCAGACAAGGGCCATTGGGAAAAGGTGCTTCCTGTCAGCCATTGTTCTATAATCATATATGAAAGTGCACTTTCACGTTTGTATAGAACGATAGGTTAATTCAGTGATGGGCCTGATATGGCCATTAAGATGGGCACTTATAGAATCGTCTCAGCCGTTTTGTTTTTGTGGAAGGCCATGGGATGACAGCCATTTTGTTTTATTAGAAGGCCTTGGGATGACAGCCATTTTGTGGGATGATTGGACCTACGTCAGAAAATATTCTAGCTTTAGCGTGAATACCATATCTTAGTCAATTTAGCATAGTCATCAACTTTTGTTATTTCTAAGTTTTTTCCATTTTTATTTCCTACTAAATCTTTTAGTAAGAAACACTGTCAATTTTTACGCATCTACTTTTGATGATAGCTTTTTATCATCAAATCAAGATACTAATCAATTTCTAGTATAGGCGGAGATTGAACCTAAAATCTCTTATTTAACAATTAGAGACTTTATCAGTTGAGTTAATTAGAACCTACTAATAAAACTTGTATTACATGTAGCATTACTCCATCTTATATTGTTGGTCATCTACTTTATTTTGAGATATTTCAAAAATAAAATATAGTAATGTTTTAAAAAGTCAATAAATATGCTATTGACATATATCCAAATATTTCAACAACAAAAAAAAGACATATTTCCAAATATTTCATCCAAAAAAAAAAAAGACATTTCCAAATATAACATGATTTAAAAAGTCAAATAATCTATATACCTAAAGATTAAACTAATAATGAAAGAAATTATGAAAACTTGAATCATTTTCTTTCAAAGATAATGCAATAAATGAAGTTATTTATAAGGTTGGAATTCTAAATGAGTGGTTTTAGGACTATAAGCTATTTTACAATTTTGACGTGACAAACTGTAAGTAATTGCTTAGCACTTACGTATGGGCCCTCGAAATTGTGCAATAAATTAATGACCTTAGTTATAAGGTTGGATTTCTAATTAGAACTAACGAAGTGAGACAAACAAAGTATATATAAAATTCTCACTCTTATCAACACCGTAAATTGTAGAAAATATTGATTTTTTTTTTTTTTGTTTGAGAAAATAAAAAATCTTGTACTTGATAGTTTTTATTTTTATTTTTTGATATGTTGTTCTTGATAGTTGATATGCTTAGGTAAGCATTTAAGTACGTAATCTAGCTCAGTGCATTATATAGTACATAGAATGTAATCTAAAAAATTGCGTTTAGTACTATGTTAAAATTTTGTTGTTAAGAAAATAATTATACTAAATGTAATTGCGGTTGGCTATTAGTCAATGTAGAATTTTGTAGGAAATATTTCTACAAGGCAAATGACTAGCAAGAGAGAGTCATCTAATAGGGTCTAGTTACCTGACATGGTCTAGTCATATGACATGGTTGACCAAGCAACTATTTGATCAATACACGGCCAATTAGCTGGTGCGAGTCACTCATGTATTACCCAACCAACACCAGATGTTCGATACTTGAGATAGACGAATGACCAACGACACTTAGTTCCCTAGCCTTTGCCTGTCCTCCACTCCACCATCTCCAAATGGAAAGAACTTGTATACCACATCTGAATATCCTCCTACAAATCCGTAACTACTAAGTATGGTAAGTTGAACCTGAAGTTCTTGGGCCATTAACTCCCCTGAATGTACATGCATAATTTCCTGACTCTCATATTTTTAGAGTTATTGGAGATTGGTGTGAGTTTTTTACTTAATTTTTGGATGGTCCTTGACCGGCACTGGCCACAACGGTGCACTCTATAGGTGTTTCACTCTATAGGTCTTTTGACTATGAGTTTGGATGTTGGCTCATTGACGATCCTACGCATCATCATAATTCATTTTTGCCAATAACAATGTGATGGTTCCAAATTTTTTTAATTGATATCCAATTTTTCATGCAAAGTCTTATTTCAAATACATATAGTTTCATTGTTACACATTCATATATCTCTATTTAAATATTAAAATACATATAAATAAGTATAAAAGCAATACACACACAAGGCAACTTCTAATTACACAAATCTACAATTTCTAATCACAATTTAAATTAACTTAATTTTACTTAGATAATTTTGTTCATAAAAAAATTTTAACATAAAGAAATATACCATGTAACAATTTCCCCTAATTCTTTAAAAAAGAATTGGGCCAGTTTTAATGAAGTGGTCCAAGTTTTAACAAATTCTCTACCACTTTTCTACAATTGAAACATAACCCAATAACCAAAACGTGAAGGGTAATTCTAACCTAGACAATTATGGTTCAGAGCCTTGTTAAAAATTAATTGATTTCTTATTTCTTTCAATTACACCATTTTATTATGTGAACCTTAATATTGGTAAAACAAGTTGAATTCTCATTTTGTTTTATAAATTATTTAGATCCGTTTGGTGGTGTAAAGTTGTAATTTTCAACTAGCCTTTGTTGGCTTTAATTCTGTGCCAAATTTGGTTATAATTTAGTCAATCATTTCCCTGTTTTTATGTGGGTTTAATTGTAAGGGATGAGTGTGAGAGATTGATGAAGAATCAAGCATGCAATGAAGATTAGTACAGTTTCACGACTAGCTCACGAGAATCTCACGAGTAAAGGTATCCGCAAAAAGGCCACATGTGAATCACATGATTAGAAGCTGAAGAGTCATACCAGTCTATCATTTTGCGAGTACTTCGCGAGAAAGGCCATCTCGCGAGGTACCCGCGAAACTCTCTGTTTGGCAAAAATAAAGAGTGCTTTCCTAAATTTTTTACACACATTATATATACCCTCATTACCCAAGAAATTGTAAGGAGTCTTTTCCAGAGAGAAAACCTTAGCAAAACACTTGAGAGTTGAAGATTGTCATACCCACAATCATCTACACAAATTCTCTTGGTTTTCTTCTACTTCTACCTCTCCATCTTCATATCTTTGAGATTTTCTTAACCTAAACACTTACCTCATCCATTCTGAGTGTTGAGAGAAGTTTTGGTGCCTTTGGGAAGTATTGGAAGAAGTCATTGAGTGGCGGATGCAATTGGGCGGAATTGCGGGATCCATATAACTAGTGAAGACAAGACTCTGAGAAGTCCGTTGGTAGCAGGAGCTTGGAGGGCTCAAGTACATTGGGTAGATTAGTTTTGGAGGGTCTTTTTGATATTCGTATACTCCGACTTATTCACTAGTGGATCGATTTCGGCTTGGAGGGCCGCGGAGAGATTTTTCACTGAGTACTTCAGTTTCCTCTTCGATAACACGTTTTGGTGTTATTTTGTATTTGCATCTCTCTTCCCTACTCTTTAAGCTTTACATTTATTACTCATTGTACTTGCATATGGCTTAGAGTAGTGTTATCGATTTATTGCGTGTGCTTTACTCTTGTTCCACACTTAGATAAGTTAAAGTAAAAACAATTAAGCCATAATTTAAAATTAGGGGTTTAATTCAGCATTAGTGTTTTCACACTAAATGAGCTTTCAGGTGGAAATTTAGTTTCTCTATCAAAATTTCAAGACCTTAACTTTATAGTCATAATACATTTCTACAAATGTTTTAATTTTCTTAAAGGCTTAAAATACCTCAAATATTTATTTTAAAAAAGAAACCCATGTTTTCTAACTAAAATTATTGATGTTGTGAAGCAAATAGTTATTCTTATTAAGTAATGAGAGCTCAATTAAAATTAAATTTAGAAATCAAATTCGATTTTTTCTAAGCTCCAGCTTTAAAAAAAAATAAATAAGTATTCAACTCACTGTTTGGTTGTTAGTGGAAATGAGAGGTGGGGATTAAATATAATAAGAGAAATTATTATTTTTAAAAAAACTTACACTTTATACCCGGTTGTAGGTCCCTTGATTCTAGGAATAACATGATCCTAAAAAGTGGAAACCATTGATAAAACTTCCAATTTCACATAAAATTTGTTTATAAATAAATTCGACAACCATTGAATAGATGATATAGAAAAAAAATTTTGTTCAAAGAGTAAAATTTTCTTAAAGTGACAAAATTGTTAGGTTTTATTTTTGGCTGGCAATTTGTGAACAAGACATGTCTTGTTAGTAATTTTAATGGTTTTTTTGAAGATAAGACATTTGCCAGATTCTGCATTTTAGTATATTTACCAACTTTCGATAGTTAGTCAATCAATTGAGACTGTAAGTATTCGATCAATTGAGCACTTAAGTTGATCTATTGAACGGTGTAGATAAGATTGTAGATTTCAAGCCTGCCTATTGTTCAAGCTTCTAGGGTTTTGTGCCACTTATGCTAGACTATAAAAGAGACCGTATATGACGTGATTACAGAGAGAGAAGAGCCATTTATTCTATATCTAAGCTTCTACGGATGATATTTTTTGAAGAAACTACGGTGTTGTTGAAGTTGCTACTATTTCCTATTTACATAGTTGCTGAAATCAAAATCTTCAAGTGGGTACTTAATTTGTGGATTAGAAGTTTGCATTCAACAAAGTTTGCTAACTGCGGAAGTCTATGGATTCGGAGATGTGTTGGGTAACATTAGTAAGTTTTATTAGAAATATGATTATTCAGTTTTTGTAAAACTTCTAATCAATTACTAGATATTTTTTACCCTGAGATTTTTAGGTTAAATCCTTCTATGGTTATTACCCATGCAATTTTTATTCCATTGTTTTTCCTTAGGTCACTATATAGATGTGTACTGTTTTATTTTCATTGCGCTTCTCTTGATTGATATTGGTGATTGTTGCATTAACCAAGGACACTTTATAATTGATCTAATTAAAAACTTGATCTTAAAATTGGTTAATATTTGTCATAACAGGGGTCTAAAAACCAAAAAATTTAATTTAATTTAGTATTTTAGTTTTAATTTAATTGCTTTTAATTAAGTTAAATATATGCCTTAGGATAGAGCAGTATAGAAATTTGGATTATGGGTCGGGCTGTGTGTAAATGATCAATCATGCGTATGTAGCTCTACGAGCTTGTGTATGCAACCTTAGTCATGCACACACAGGTTCACCCATAAACTCGAATTTCCAAATCATTTTTTGTTTGTTTGTTGATTGCTTGTCTTTTATTCCTTTGATACTTGTTAGTAACAAGCTTAAGCTTCCTTTGATGCTTTAAAAACAAGATTAGGGTCTTCTAATTTATTAGAAACATGTATAGGATGTGATAGATGTGGGCATGAACTTGGATGATGGAAATGATGAACTTGAATGATATTAACATGCTATGATGTAATGATGATGAGATAAATGAATAAATGATGCATGTGATGATTTATTAGGCAATGGAACACAATGAATAGAGCCTAGCTTACATGAAAGGAAGGCATGAGGTGCTAAACACCATCCCATCGTGTACCCTAACTCCAGACACAATCTTTGGTGCATAGGCCTTTACAAGGGGCCTAAGTTGGTTCCTAGATCTAAACTTGGCGGCGACTCTCAACCCTCTACCTCTTAGGCCCACTCCACTGTGGTGTACTCCCAAGGGTAACACATTGCATGTAAGGTGTGAGTTCTCATTGTATACTTTTTGAGTAATCATCTTATATTCTTATATCTATATAAGGCTTTAATGATTTCTACATTTGACACCAATTTTACATACGTTTATGTTATTTATGTTTATTTTATGTAATCCACACGTATGCTGTTTAATTCTAGAATAAAATATCCTATTTAAAATTGTAGTATCATTTTTTGAAATAAGTTAAATTTTATGGCTATATATATATATATATATATTGTTTGTTATAAGAAATATGGATGATAAAGAAAAAAAATTAAACAATTTAAGAGGGCTAGCTATCTCATTAGCTCTGCAAGTGTCTCAATATGACCATAGTTTTTTCATGAAAATTTTCCACTTTGCTCTCCTACAAAAGACACTATTATATGTAATCCAACCATTACATAGTTAAGAGTGTGGTCGTGATGTCCTTGACATATCTTTCTTATTTTTGTATTCATTTTTGTCAAAATGTTTTGACTTTTAAAATATTGAGAGAAATACCTAATTCAATATTAACATAAAGATTAAACCTATTTTTATAATTTGGCTTAAAACTAGACTGTGTAGTAAATCTAGGATCAATTCCTAATATTATGCCACTGTATGATACTAAGAATTGCGAAATTGTGGAACTAATCGTTCGTTGCTCATTATGATATAATTAGACTCATTACACGTGCAAAATAAGGCTCTTTTTTAATTTTTATTTTAGGTTTAGTGAAATAATGTTTAAAAGTGAGATAGAGATAGTGTCCTAATTTTTAGGATTTTTAAAAAAGTTTGAAAGCCTAAAACTTAGAAACTTTAAAAAAAAAAAAAAAAGAAAGTAAATTACTCTTTTAGCTAGTTTGTGTTTTTAAATCTAAAATTATTCAACTAAAAGATAGGGGTATTTTAGAGAGTTTAAGAATTTGTGTGAGAATATTTTGGTATGCAAAATGATGAAATCCAAACAGGAAATCTTGTTATTAATAGTATAGATAAAGTAGTAAGAGTTCCTCAATTTTGGGGGGAGTAGAACTGTCTAAAACAAGGAGTGGAAAAAAGAAGTGTGACAAATCTTAAAAAAAAAAAAAAAACCAAAACCCTACAAAATGTTATTATCCAAGCGACGGTTGTAGATGTTGTGGCCAAAGAACCCAAGAAGATGAATATATCACATTATGAACTTTGAAAGTATTATTTGGTTATCACACACACATACACATGTACACAAACAAATGTATGTAAAAAGGTATTCATGTATGTACGTATGTATTTATCTATTATGTTTACGTTTATGTTTTTTACACATATATACAATGTTTATGTCAATGTTTTCGATGCCCATTGCATGTGAAATAATTTTTCATATTAAAAAAAAAAATTCATGAATTAGCTTATTTTCGTTTATCAATATTTAGATTTTTTATTTTCTTGCTGTGACAAAAACACACTTGGTCAGGGGCATTTCCCAAAAATTTTAAAGAATAATTTTAATAACATTTAAATGTTAGATCCAAAAAAAGAAAAGGGATTTCGCCCTCAAAAGGTAAGAGTTCACCTCCCAAAAGAGAAATTGAACAACTAGCCTAATAATCCCAAGAAAGTTTATTAAATAGCATTTTTTTTTTTTTAAAGAAACAAAGAAAGCTAGAGTTTTTAATAAAAAGAATTGGTCCATTTTTAACCAAAGGGTAGGAGAAGAGTAATTCTAAAATAAGTTTTCTTCATTTAAATGAATTTTCCCTCTTTTTCACTAGTGAGTTGTGGTTGTCGATTCCAATTAGTGAGTTTTTAATAAAAACAAATTTTCTATTGCACCTCATTATTTTGAATCATTCGTAACTTTCGAAGATTTAATTGGATCCTTCAAAATTGTATTTTATTTGCTTAAAGATTATAAATATATTTTTTTTATGGGGGCATATAATATAAAAAATTGTAGAAATATTTTATATTTTCACTAAGGCTTTTATTATTGTTGTTCAATTTTTAATTGTTGTGGTGCCTTAAATTGATTGGATATTAAATTAAGTTAGTTGAGTGTGTTGTGTGAATGTATGTTTAGTCTCACATTGGGTACATATTAGGTCAATTGGGACTTTATAAACAGCTACAATGAACTTCGATTGTGACTAAATTAGTTCTTTTAAGTTATAGTACATATGTGGCAAGCGTTTTTTTCTTAATTCATTAAAAATTGTATCAGAGCTGACCAGGTAATTTTGTGTGGGCTTAAAGATATCACCAAATAAGAAATATTTATAAAAATTATAATAAAATAATGATAATTTTGGTACTCAACTATTAGAAACTAGGTAATTGTGTATTCTTAGTAAGGTTTATAAAATAACAATTTCTATTCACACGTTTTTTTATTTATTTAAAGTTTATTTTGACACTCCAAAAAAAAATTTGCATAATAATAAAAAAAGGGAAATTAGATGTAACCCACCTGTGATTGGGCCAATTTTAACAGTGCCTATTTGTGTTTTGCGATTTGTCACTTTACCCACTTGTGATACCCTCCACCAGGCCTCCATAACACACCTCACCTGGCCCCATTCCATTTGCAAACCTCATTTACTATATAAGCCAACTTTTAGAACAATCTCTTAAGATCCCTATTTCTTGAGAAAATATTTCTCCAAGGACACGAGACAACAAATCCAGCAAATGAGCTACTGAAATCGCATTTAGTGATTGAAATAGTGTGAGATTCAGCTTCTGGTACTAATTTTGAGAAAGAAGATACAAGATTTGACCACCATTCTCCTTTCACATGGGTAAGTGCGTGTTCTAGGGTTAAAATAACTTGTGGAAAAATTCATATTGATTTTGAGCACAATTTGATGTTTGTGAATAAGGAATCAAAGATTCACCTTGCACCATATCTTCCTCAAGTGATTTTTACTCGAGTTCCAGTTAGCATTTTTGTTCTAGAGAGAGATGTGCACTAAGGACCTCTTTGACACTGTCTAACTTTGAGAGGAGTTTTTTTGGCTATTGCTTTTACAATGATATGAGTTCTAATGAATGTATTATTTTGATGAAAAATGTATCAATTGGGTAAAGCATTGATATGATTTGTATATTATGTGCAGGAAGAGGTAAAGGCTTGCAAGTACTTCAAGTGGTCTGAAGAAAAAAATATTTATCAGTGTGAGTCTGAAGTTGCATCACTTGTGATAAAATTCAGAAAGTTGGAGAATGAGACAAGGGCTGCTAGTGATATGGAGAAGCTAGCTTTTGATATGGAAGATAAAGCAAGGGAAAGGGAAATACTATCTAAGGGAAATACTATCAAGGTTAAGAGAGAAATGATTTTCAAAAAAAGAGCAAGACAATATAGAGTTGCATTGGTTGTGTCACGAGTTCTGTTTGTTTTGTGCTTTGTACTTTTTGGTAGGTTTGGGGATGATGGAGTGAAGCCATTGAGGCTGTCATAAAATTTGTTAGTTTATGTAAGTTGTGGGTACGTACACTATGTAAGTTGTTGTTAATGACTTGAAGACAATTTAATTATAATGATGCTGGTTTGTCTAGGTTTTGTAATGAATGCTAGTAGTTGGCAACAATTTGAAATGAAAATGGTTATTTTAAGTGAAAGTGGTATGTTTTAATCACCTAGCCTGGCAACTTGTTGCATTCAAACGCAATTGGCAATTTAGACACAGTTGGCAACTTCTTGTATTGCAAAGGTACACAATTTGAATGTTGCATTCATAGAAGATTCCCAAAATAAAATACAAAATTTGAATATGGAAAATGTACACAATTTGAACAACAATAGCGGCTGTCCACAAAAGAAGATTCATTAGCATTAACAACTGTTTTAGCGTATCATGCACACACAAAAGATCAACAACTAAAGAGAACTACCTGCCCACAAAATTAGCAATGTGGCCTGAGAGTAGGATACATAGGAACCCAAATTTATTTATATTTATTCTCAAATATGGTCTTTTTTTTTTTTTTCAGATCTACATTTCCAGTTTAGTTTTTTCAAAATTTTTCATAAAATAGGTTAGGTCCACACGTTATTTCTCATGTAGAATTCAATCTGTAATTTTTTATTTCCAGAAAGTTGCGACGTCAAGGTATGGTTTATGGCGCTGATTTTTTAATAACCCACTTCAAAATCAAGTTATTAACATTTAAAAGTCAATAATCTATCTTTAAAACACCAAATTTATCAAAATATAATATACTCGCTCAATTTTTGCTTATTAGGTCATCCCATTCATGAAAATCTCAAAATTCCAAAACAGATAGTAGGTTATAGTCTTGAAAAAATTAAAGATATTTGAGGGATTTTATACCTTAAGGATGGCTTTGATTGACGTTTGCATCCAATGTAATCAATTAATTATTTATTGTTTTGGTGGCTGAGCAATTTTAATTTGTAGTCACATACTAAGACGTACTTAGCTTCTTTATTTTTTATTTTATTTTTTTTGTGTGTGTGGAGAAACCTGCAGACCAAAGCAATTTTAAATCAACAGAGAGGAAGTCTGTCATGAAAAACAAAAGGAGGAGCAAAAATTTTGAGTTTTTTGCTAGCTTATCAGCAACTCTATTACAATCTCGACGAATATAAGAGAAAAAATAGGATCTAAGCTTTGAGGTAGAGGCACGAGATTCGTCCACCAGGTGACCAAAGCGGGTGCAGCTGGTGCAATCAAACTCAGAATCTTGATAAGAATCTCAGAATCTCCTTCAAAAACCAACTCCTGCAGTCCTAGTTCGATGCAAAGTTAATAGTTCTATGGCAAGCTAGTGCCTCAACTTCTTCAACAGAGGGAGGCAAAGTAATCCTCTATGACAAAGCTCCAATGACAAGACCTTCAAGATCTCTAAGACGTACTTTGTTAAGTATAGCAGAGCAGTTCAATATAGTTTGAGGAGTAAAACCCTAGTTAAAACAATAGATCTAAGTGGACCCTTTAATATTTAAATATGAACTAAATAATTTATTTGATATTGACAAAACCAAATTTAATTTGTTGAATTAAACTAATAATTTGATGAATCAATATTAATGAATTAAATTTAATCAAATAGAGAATGAATCAATACTAACAAATTAAATTTAATCAAATAGAGATTCAAATATCATAGTTCAAACATAAAATTCTGCAAAAAAAAAAGAAAAAAAAAAGAAGACAAAAAAAGAAAAACAAAATGTTCTTATTCTTTTAGGAAGAATGTTTAATTTATTTTGGATAAGGCGTTGCATTGTTGTAAATTTTTATTTTAGTATTCAAAAAGAGATAAAGATTTTTATTTTTTTAATTTTTTTTGATAGGAAATCACACACTTAATATTAAACAACATTAGAGTTTATATCATGAAGAATTGCAAGTTCTAAGAAACTAGGACAATTCTCCATCCACATACATTGATTAACTATGCCCTTGGCATACTTTGCTAACAAATGAGCTGGGGAGTTAGCATTACGCTTTACATGAGAAAAATACACAGTGTGGAACTCCAATGAAGCTAAACTAATCCCCATTATTACTGCATCAATTGAGGTCGGAGGTGAGGATGACTGATTCAACGCTCTAGAAACCATTAACGAATCACCCTCCATGATGATGTCTGATAAACCCAGCTGCTTTGCGAACTGCATACCAATTTCAACAGCCTTCGATTCCGCTTCAAGAGGTCCCAGTGGTGCGTGTAAATGCTTGCACATTGCTACTACAAAGTGCCCATGCCAATCCCGTACAATCACACCAATTCCTACTAACTTCAACTCAGCAAACACGGCAGCATCAACATTACACTTAAAACATGAAGTGGGTGGCAGGTTCCACCTTTGAACATGCTGAACAGAAATGTTTGTAACTGGTGTCAAAACAATGACAGATCGGTATTCCTCCAGATATTGAGTCGCCCAATGAAGAAGCATCCTACCATCTTTTCGCTTTCCGCCACAGAACTTCATTTCGGTTTCCCCATAACGCCCACGCACAGGTTAGCAGCAACTCCAGATTTTCCGGTGAACTTTTTTCATCCATCAATAAACACCATACCATCTCCTTAAAAGAACTTAACCGGTCCATTACATTTGGAAAAACTAGCTTGGACGACGACCAAAGCTCTTTTGCTCTGCTGCATTTCCAGAAAAAATGGATCGAATCTTCCTCCTCCATGTTGCATCCATCACATGTAGCCACTTGCAAAACATTTCTTTTAACAAGGTTAGTTTTCAATAGTAAGATGTCCCGACAAGCCCTCCAAGCAAAGTGCCTTATTTTGTGAGGAACATTGATCTGCCATAGACGTTTCCAGAAGCTCCTTTCTTGGCTGCCATCAGAGCTTGAACCAAAAAATTCAGCTATTGACATTTGGCCAGCAACCCAGTAGGCATTCTTCACCGAGAACACTCCATTATTGCTCCAAGCCCAAATCAGTTTATCTTCGGGCAGATGAGAACTTATTGGGATAGCTTTTATAACCTCTGCTTCATGCGGCACAAACAGAGCATCTATAGCATCAGCCTTCCACGAAGCCTCCTCCTTATTTATCAATTCTCCAACCTTCATATCATATGGCATAAACAATATAGGAGATGAAACCATGAAAGTTGAAGGCTTAGGCAGCCATTTATCACCCCAAATCCGGATACTCTCACCATTACCAAGCCTCCACCGTAAACCATTTTTAACAAGGGGTTGAGCAAACATAATACTCCGCCAAGTAAATGAGGGATTATTGCCCAAAACAGCCTGTGAAAAATCACATATAGGAAAATACTTAGCTTTCAAAACCTTATACACCAATGAATCATGACCTTGTTGAAGCCTCCACCCTTGCTTAGCCAATAAAGCCAAGTTAAACTCCTTAAGTTTTTTAAATCCCATCCCACCATAACTTTTTGGAGTACATAATTTTTCCCAACTCATCCAAGCTATCCTCCTTTCTTCATTTCTTTGCCCCAACCAAAAATTACGTATCATAGACGTCAAATTCTCACAAAGAGAGTCAGGCAATTTAAAAACACTCATAGTATACGTCGGAATTGCCTGTGCCACAGCTTTTATTAACACTTCTTTTCCTGCCTTAAACAATAACTTCTCTTTCCAACCAGCAAGCTTTTTCCTTAGTTTGTCCTTAATAGAATTGAAAGTATTTTTCTTATTCCTTCCCACCAATGACGGCAAACCAAGATATTTTTTATGGTGCTTAATCACTTGGGCCCCAAACCTCTCTTTAATAGTTTCTTGAATATCCATAGAAGTATTACTATTAAAAAACAGAGAAGTTTTGGTACGATTTAACTGCTGGCCCGAAGCACATTCATAAACCCTCAACACCCTCTGAAGGGCATCACACTCCTCCAAGGAAGCTTTGTAAAAAATGAGATTATCATCGGCAAAGAAAATATGAGATATTATGGGACCCCTACGGCAAACCGCAACTCCCACTAACCTTCCATTCTCCACCTCTTTCTTAATAAGTGCAGAAAGACCTTCCACACATAGCAAGAATAGATATGGAGATAGAGGGTCACTCTGTCTTATTCACCTACTTGGAACAATATGCCCTTTAGGTTTGCCATTAATCTTCACTGAATAAGAAACAGTAGTGACACACAACTCATAATCAAAGCACACCATTTATCATCAAAACCCAACCTTTGCATAATTTTTTCCAACCATATCCACTCTACCTTATCATATGCCTTACTCATATCAAGTTTTAGAGCCAAATCACCCACTCTACCACTCTTCTTTTGACTAATATGGTGCATCATTTCATAAGCTACAAGAACATTATCAGTGATTAACCTACCATGCACAAATGCACTTTGGGTATCACTAATAATAGAAGGAAGTACTTTTTTTAATCTATTAGTAATGGCTTTTGATGCAATTTTATAAACCACATTACAAAGACTAATGGGTCTATAATCAGTCACATATTTTGGCTCTTTACATTTAGGAATAAGGACAATATGTGTATGATTAAAATTAGGTGGGATGATACCTGAATTAAGGAAGGCCAAAACAGTTGAAGTAACCACAGCACCAATCTTGGGCCAAAAGTGTTGATAAAACAATGGAGGCATGCCATCCAGTCCAGGAGACTTCAACAGGTACATTTGCTTAATGGCATTTTTCACTTCAACTTCTGTAAACTCTCTTACAAGTACCTGATTCATCCTTGGGGTGACTTTATGTTGGACTGCATCTAAGATTTCTTCAAAATCCGTAGGACCATTACTGGTAAAAAGCCTCTCATAGTACTGCAACATCAAATCCTCCACGTGCTCATCTCCCTCCAACCACCTACCATTCTCATCTAACAAACCCTTTATGAAATTCTTTTTGTATCTTGCAGAAGCTTTCTCATGGAAAAACCTGGTGTTCCTATCTCCCAATTGCAGCCAACTAATTCTTGATCTTTGCCTCCACATATCATCTTCCTTGTCCATCCAACAATTCAACTCAATTCTAGTATTCTTCAATGATCTAATCATATCCAGTGTTGAAGGTTGCAACTCTAACCATTCTAACTTTTTCTGTATATCAGCCACTGTTTTCCCCACATTGCCAAATTCTGTGCCATTCCACACCTCAAGTCTAGCACGGCAATTCTCCAAGCATTTATTAAGAACATCATCCAACCTACCAAGTAAGCCTTCATCCCAAGCTTCCTCCACAATAGCCTCACATCTGGGGTCCTTTAACCACATTGATTCAAATCGGAAAACCCTACACATCCTCTTTTTTCTTGGTTTAGCAAACAACTGAAGAATAAGAGGGGAATGATCTGAAGTTGATGATGAAAGATGAACAAGCTTAGCCATTGGAAATAAATTAAACCACTCCACCGTAGCCAAAGCTCTATCCAACCTTTCTCTAATTTGGGACCCATCCTTTTTTAAATACAACCAAGTGAACAATGGCCCCTTAAATCGAACTTCCTTAAGACCACAACAGTTAATGGTGTCAACAAAATATTTCATTTGCTGTCTTGTTCTATTACTTCCCCCCTCCTTTTCAGCCATGCTAGTAATTTTATTGAAGTCCCCAATTGCTAACCATGGTAAAGAAGATGTCCCATGCAAATGCTTAAGTTTTTGCCATGACTCCCCTCTTTTAGAAGTATCAGGTTCACCATAAAAACCAGTAAGATGCCACCAACCAATACCAGTCCCCCCATCTACCCATGCATCAATATGTGTGTGTGAATAAGTCTGAATATCAAGCCTAATCTCTTTCTTCCAAAATAAAGCTAAACTACCACTACTTCCCCTACTAGGCACAATAAAACCATTTTTATATTTACACCAATCGCGAACCTTTAGCATCCAATCCAAACCAGATTTTGTCTCTATTAAAAAGACAATATTGGGATCTTGTTTATTGATTACCTTCACCAAGGCACGAACTGTTCGATGGTTCCCAAGCCCTCGACAGTTCCAACTCAATAGACTTATAATGCCCGACAGGGTTGCGTAGCAACCTCCGCCGATGTAATCTGATCTATCCCAGAAAGAACATGTAAAACTTCACTGTTACTCACATTGGTTTTCTTTTTTGCCCCATCTGCCTTCTCTGTCACACATGAGATATCCTTGTTACAACAATGTATTAAGTGGCAACTCTGTATCAGACCGTGGCTTAACTTGAGCCCTCTTCTAAGTCCCTTTCTTGAGCCCAATTTCACCTGCATTAAGTAAATTTTGTTCCTCTGAAGTGGGCTTTTGAAAAGTACCTCCACCTGAAGCATTCAAAGATGGGCCTTGTACATTGTGAAAAGCACTTTTAGTTTTAGTTGCACTTCGTTTGGGCCTGCCAACAACCGAGACAACAACCGGGACACTACACACTTGGCCCTTGCCTTTGCCAACGTTGAAGTCGCATGCAACCTCTTGGAGACACAAAGAAGTACATGGCTCCACTTTTTTCTCTATTGGAACTCGTTTATTAGGAGGTAAGTCAGCGTCCATCACCTCAATTTCAACCAAGCCCGAATAAATGTCCCTTTTGTCCTCCAACTGTTCTACACGGACTGAACTTGTAGTCGAAATAATAGGTTCTGATTGGATAGCCTTATCAAGTTTCGAAATTATAGCCTTAAAGTCAAGAGTACGTTTCTCAGCCAATGCAATTGTTTCAGCCTTCTCAACCGCTCCAATCACAGCACCACCCTTGGACGGCCCACCAACAGAAACACCACTGTCAACTTGAACATGCTTCTGCCCTAGAACTACTCCCATGGAATCAGTTTCCATGTTTACGTTCTCCCTAACAGATTGCAATGATACTCTTCCACGGCTTGGACCCACTTGTGTAATAACCTCTCTTCTCACCAAACCGCCACCAATATTTGCAGAAGCAAAGTTTTTATGAAAACCGGCCTTCAACCATTCGCCATAAGGGAGTTCTTGCTGGTGATCGACTTGAAAAGAACACTCTCTGGCTTCATGACCAATCCGACCACACCTGAAGCATAGCCCCACTAATCTTTCGTATTTAAAACCAATACAGACTTTATCTCCTTCCGGACTAGCAACAACACCCCCTCTACGTAATGGTTTCTCCAATGGCAATTCAACCCTTACTCGTAGAAAACGAGCTTGGTCTAATGAAAAAGCTTTCAAATCAACCTCCACAACCTTTCCCTGACCATTACCAATATCTCTACCTACCTCCTTAGACAACAGATCAAAAGGAAGCCCCCACACCTGTACCCACATTGGTATTGAATTGAAACGAACAAAATTCGCAGTCATGCCCCGCTCCTACTTGCACAACACCAAAGGATGATCCTCAAAACTTCATGGACCATTTGCTAGCACCCACTTCAACTGGCTCTCCATGGTGAATTTAAATTGAAAAACACCATCTCCGACATCAACAATACGAACATCAGAACCCATCTTCCACACAGATCGCAATAAAGCCATTGCGGCACGTTGGTTAAAAGACCTAGTCGTGAGAAATCTCCCTAACAGACTGAGAGAGCATTCTTCCAACATCCTATCCCTATGCGCAGACCCAACCCTAATAACTTCTCCTTCATCTTCCGTCAACTTAATATTTTGTAGCTTTTGAACAAAGTCTGAATCTATAGTTGAAAACGTAAGACTAAAAGGAGACTAAAAAGACAAACTACCACAGAAAAGACCAAACCGCACAAACGTCTCACCAAAAAAGTGAGAAGAAGACTCCCATGTAGAGAAAAAGACTCACCTTATGTGAGAAGGAAAAAGATCTACTAGGATTTTAGTATTGGACCATATTGGTGGGAGTCTTTTGCTAGAGATAAAGATTTTTGATGTCTGATCATGTGAGAGATTAGGTGGTTAGTATTAACAATCTATTGTGTATGATTTTAGTTTATAAAAATTAAAGTTTCAAGATATATTTTTTCAATTAGTTTATGGTTTTCAATTGGGTCAGGTTTTTATAGGTTTAACATTGTGGAGATCTTTTATGAGGGGAGAAAAATAGTCACAACCCTTATTATTTTTTAAACCAATTATTATCATATATTTTTAGAAAATTCTAAGGGCACTACAAATTTTACTACATAAAGTATACAATTTTTCTAGTAACATTTAAATGTGATTGGTGGGTTTCAATCACTTAATAAATGAATATTTGATTTTTTTTTTTTTTTTTTTTTTTTTTTTTTTTTTTTGATTGATAACATATCAATTTGTATGATAACATATCAGTTTGTAAGCTCTATATAATAAACTTTGTAGTATTTTAAGCATTACTCTACAATTTTAGACATTTTCATAATGGAAGGAGGCCTTTTTATAAAGGGTATAAAATATTTTTTAATGGGGACCTTAGGCCCACGCTTTAAGTGACATTGGCCTTGAGAACAACCATTAAGTAGGGTAAAATAACAACGATATATATTTATACCACCCTCTGTGTTATTTTCATCAATTCTTGCTGTATATTTCTTATATATGTCCTTTCTGTTGGTCCTTTTTTATATAAAAATAATAATAACTTTTGTTAAGAGTCTTGTACTTTTCAAGGCATAGCTTGCTTTTTCATAAAGACTGTAAATACACAAAATTTGACTATCGTTAATGTGACAAATTATTAGTAATAGATAAAAAAGTGATGCCAGTGATGAATATATATAAAAATTAGTAAAACTTGTCAACTTAATTAGTGTGAAAAATGTGATAAATATTTTTGGGTATATATATATAGCGTTACTCTTTCAGAAAATCAGGTTCGACACATGGCTACTAACTTTTAAAAATGGATAGAAAACACAATACCACTATAGGGTGCATATATTGTTAGCTTCAACATATTTTTGTTCTTTTTTATTCTTTTTGGGTTTCAGCTAACTCAACTTATAAAAGCTCTTTCGATATGGTTCATCTCCTTTTTTTTTTTTTTTTTTTTTTTTTTTTTTTTTTTTTTTTTTTTAAGCACATTCTTCTGTCCAACCAAATTGTTATGTAAAAAAAAAAAAAATAATAAAACTCATTTTTCCTTTCCTGGATTTTTATTTCTAATTTTAATTTGTACATAATGATTTATTATATGATCTTTTTCTATATATATATATATATATATATAAATTCATTCAAGTTTTCTGATATGGTCCAAACCAATTTCCACCTATGACCTATCTCACTCGATATCAATTTTCATGACAAACCTCCCATCATGGAAAAGAATATAATCTCTAGGGTTCATCAGACAAGTCTCTATTAGATCTTTCCTGTTAACGTAACGCATTGATGTGCACACTATGACATAATTTGCGTGCTGCATGGATCATATTAGGTATACTGCCCTCTGGTTAGTTTATCGAAGCAATCAATTAGGTCTTTTATTTTTCCCCTTTCGGATTTCATCCAATGATCAAGGAAAGAAAAGAAGAAGAAGACACTTCAATTCTGAACACACTAAATTGAGTTGTCATATCAATCGCATTCTTGTAATCCATCTATCACCTTAATATAAAGATCTATTTAAGCTTGATAATACACACCCGTGTTGGAATTCACAAATTCACGTCAAATCACTTCTAGTGCACATGTTGATGATCCCAATTGTTACTTGTTACAATTCAGCATTTACCTGCCAACAAATAAAACAATACAACTATTATCAAGCCAAGATACATAGCATACTTATACTAAAAACAAAGTTAGAAACCATAATAAGCTTTTTTGGTGGAATAGCCACAATACCGGAGCTGTAGGCATGAAATAATTATATCACTACAACAAATCTGACTTTTTTAAAAGGTTAAAACCCTTAAAAAAAGTATTAAAAACCCTTGAAAAAAGTTATTTTAAGAGTCCAATTGAGCCTTGATAACCTTCGAAACATATACCGTCGAAAAAGAAATTTTGAAGGCCTTTGTGACCCTCAAAACAAGTGCTCTAATCTTATTTTGAGGGTCAAGAGACCCTTAAATAACCTTTTACCAAGGTTTAAAAGATTTATATTTACAACTCTTGATAAAGAATGTTATTTAAGGGGTCTCTTGACCCTCAAAATAAGTTTTAATTTTATTTAAAAAAAAAACCACAATCAAGCACAAAAAAAAAAAAAAAATATATATATATATATATACACACACACAAATTCACAATTGTTGAGATGATATGCTATGATATTGATGTATAGCAAAAGTGGCATATATGCATGTGAATGGCAGGGCAATTCTCCTTGGGCAAAACAGAAGTATGCAATATGCATCTGCATGTTCTCTTCTGCCAAAGGAGATTTGCATTGTTATTCCCTAATCCCGCATCTGCTTCCCTTGCTATGCCTCATGTTTGAGTTGCTATTGTAACTCCACTATGCCTTTTATACCACATGATTGATGTCACGGAAGCCTAAAGGAAGCACACACGATACTCTTTTGATGGAACATAAACTAAACTGTTAATTCTTGGTAGTAAACCTTGAATCCATGAGAGGTTTCCCTAAATCCGTAAGGAGAAGAAAACTGGAATCCACCAGAAAAATAATTTGACAAAAGTTTGTGTTTATTGATAATAGTTAGATTTGCCTCTGACGGCTACAAAATGTATAAATACTGAGAAAAACGTTTAAAACCCTAATTCGTACTAATTATGTGATTAGGTGACAAAATACCGAAATTTACCAAAAATGACAAAATTGAGTTAAATGCAAAATCATAAACTACTGACCTTAAGGGTTGTTCAAAAACAAACGGGACATTATTCTGACTTTTAAACTAAAAGTTTAAGGAAAAATAAATATTACTATAAATAACAAAAACACTGTTTTCGAAGCCTTATCAAAGGAATTTGCCTAAATTTAGGTGACGCTCATGGCATCTGACATGATTCTGGATTAGAATGCCATTTCCCTTCAACCTGCCAAATTTCATGCAATTCCGACATTGTCGCCCTGATGACATCTACTAGGACCTCCATTTGATCTTGCGTTGTGATTTCTTACACCCCTGTTGCTCCAAGAAGACATGTACTGTCTGTTCTACATCAATGATTTGCATCAAATTTTGAATATGCAAGGGAATGAAACAGGATATGAGGATATGCCTGCACAAGTTGTATATAGCATCGCTTTCTCATTTTCCATGGCCTCGTGGTCCCAATTCCCACACTATCAGAGCTGGAAACCAAGGTCTTTAAAAATATTTTTATTACATTTTCAAGCCCAGTTTCTTTGTACTTTCTAGACAATAAAAATGCTGATAGACACCAGCATTTATTTATGGTGCCTGAAATTATTATATGGCTTTCGGACGTGTAAACATAGTTTATTGAGAAAAAGAATTTTCTATTTTAATTTTTGTGTTTAACTTTATATTTCATCAATAATAGTATACCACATGCTTCTTTTTTTTTTTTTTTTTTTTTCTTATTTCATTTTAAACTTGGATATTTTATATGGAAAAAAATAAATAATATGAGACAAGTTATAATTGATGGATTATAAAGTAGGACAAATGATATATATATATATATATATATTTTTTTTTTTCTTTTCTGTCCCAAATTAAAGTTGACATAATAATAAGTGATTTAACTAGTCAATTTAATGTTTGGGCACACCGAGTTAACAAAATGGTTGAGTATAAATTAATGCCATCATAATACCATTTTAGGATTATTATTATATATATAAATATGGAACTTAAAAGTTAAAACCTACCTATTTTATAAGTTTTTGACATCATCAGAATCTCATCTTTCCATGGTGAATGATGGGGTATGTCGGCTGATTTGATCTTAACTAAGGGACTACACAAAGGTAGACATCATTTAAGTTGTCATTTGTCAATGAGGTTTTCGAAGAGGAAAAGCTTTGAACCCAATGTTTTTTTCAAGGATTTTTTGATTGGGAAAACCTTAAATTTAAAATTTAATATTTGAAAATAGATTTTGAAATGAAATTTCATGATTAGGATTGGATGTTTGAAAAATGGTTTTTGAAGAAGAAAACCATTATTAGGGTTTAATCTTTGAAAAATGGTTCTCATTTTTTAAGAGGTTTTAAATGGAAAACCATCAAACCAGAATTTTGGCAGTTTTAACAGATTCATGCATGGTCATATTATATGAGAGTATTTGAGAGAGGCATATCGTTTAAGCGCATAGTACTCCAACTATAGCATCTAGTCAGTTGTTCGATAGAGCAACATTCATCTTCGAGTTTGATCATGGCACAATAGTAGTTTAATATTACTATAGCTACACTGTTAGGAGCAACGTGATATTTCTAGGTACTTTCCAACATTGACTTTGATTTCTGGAAGCTTATTCCGAGATTTTTTGGTCTCGAAATCCCACAAACAGGATACAATTTTTTAGGACATATGTGATTCACTTGTTAGGAACATATGTCACTATTTTATGTAATTGGCTTATCCTTTGACAAAACGCATTTTACTTGTATTTGGGTAGATCTAGGATGTGTTTAATACTTCAAGAAACTTTGTTTCAAGATCAAGTGTTGAAATCATGCAAGTCTGTCCAAGATTCAAGCTAAAAAATGCCTGTCATTAAAGCTCGACAGCTAGCCATCTATCGAGCTTAAAGAGCTGTTCAGCCTCGAGGCTTGATAGCAGCTCGACAGATAGGGCATCTGTCGAGGTTTATGAAAAACAAAATTCCAATTCTGTTTTGACTATAATCCGGGATTATGTATTTGGGCTTTCTTTTCATCCAACCCTAGACATATAAAAGGATTAGTTTAAGGGCCGTCAAAGGGTATGCAAGTTGCACAAGTGTTGAGCAAAGTTTGTTCAAGCAATTTGTAACCGGAGACACAGTTTTGCCCTAGTTCATCATTCTATTGAAGAAGTTGTTGTGTATGTGCACCGTAGGGTTTTGTGACTAAGCATCTTCTTGATCTTCATCATTGAGATGAACTGAAGAACTTTGCAGCCAACAATCTTCTCTAGTTGGTGATTGAAGTCGCGTAATGGGATCCGCACATTGGTTAGTCACGTACTTGGGAGCCGTGCATTCAAAAGGGGAAATTGTCACTACAGAAAAAGTCCAATTGGGTATTGGGGTAAGGGTTCAACTGTAAGTTGGTTTAAGGTACTGTGATTCCTTTACTTGTAACCGCTTGTTGTGATAATAGTGAAATTTCGAGAGTGGTGACTTGAAAATCACCCGGTGGGGTTTTTGCCGTTAGGTTTTTCCCATTCGTAAACAAATCACCGTGTTATTTATTTTCCACTGCATATTTAGTTATTTGGTGATTTGTTTGTGCTACCACGCGTTTGCATGTTAATTAACTTAATTAATTCACTTGGCTAAATTAATTGGTTAATTAATCACAAGGGGTCAATTCGTTTTTGGCCTATCAAGTGGTATCAGAGCAGGCACACTCTGATTAGGTTTTAATCTTTGCTGTGTGATCCATTGACCCCTGTTGTCATGGAAACTCTTGATTGTTTTGATTTGCATGATCTTTGTGTTGAATGATGATGATGATACTGATGATGCCTATTGTAAGCTTTATAATTTTTGTATGAGATCTCTTAAAAGTTCTACAAAATTAAAAGCTAATTCTAAAAAGGTCAAGCTTGAAAAAGCTGATTTGATTGCAAAATTGGATGAAGCCAATAATTTGAATGAGAAATTTAAAAATCAAATTTCATCTTAGGTGGACAAAATTAAGAGTTTGGAAAAGCAACTAGTTGAATCTAAAACTGAAGTTGAAAATTAACTAGTGCCAAACTTGCTGTTAAGCCTAACTCAAAAGAAAAAGATTATTATATTCCTCAATTTAAAAGGTATAATGAAGAGTTGAAGGTTAATATTGCTAGGATAGAGAAAGGTAAAAATTATGATGTTAACGCTGAAATTTCTAAACCTATGTCTAAAACTCCTCCTAGGAAGAATAAAAATTCTGAATTTGTCCCCACTTGTCATCATTGTCATATTGTTGGTCATATTAGGCCAAATTGTCCTAAATTAAGGTCTTTGTCAACCTCTAAGGTTAGACTTCCTTCTAGGAAGCATAGTAGTTCGAAAACTATTCATGTTTGTCACCATTGTGGTGTTTCTGGTCACACTCGTCCTAATTGTTTCAAGTTGTTTCCTCATAAGCGAGTGTCTAATAGGTCTCATCCTTTGTCTAAAGGCTCTATACCTATTCTTGGTGAGTTATTAAAAGTTTTGAGTTTTTTGAATCAATTTCAGGGGAATTCTAATTCCTCTATGTCCTTTAGTAGACATACTAAGACACGTGCTTTTTCATCTTCACAGCCAAAGACTCGTGTTGTGTGGGTGAGAAAGGATCCTGAGACTTAATTGTCTTTTTGTTTGTCCTTTGCTTTAATTCTTTCTATCTAAAGTTGAACTTTCTTGCTTGATTTCTTATCTTTTTGGAATCATGCTTTCATGCATATGCATCTTGTCTTATGCTTTCTTTTTATTTGTTTAACATGTTATTGGTTTTTTTCAGTTTTGTTTATTTTTTTTTTGATAAAAATAATTTTTTTTTGAAAAATCATAAAAATACAAAAATAGTGTGTGTTTTGTGTACATTGGTACTTGTGTACCTTGGATGACCATTGAAACGAAGTTTTCTAAACTTTGTATCTCTTGTAACTTAGATGAGCATCTCTATGCATAACTAAGCAAGTGAGCTTTGTGGCTTTTGTTTGTGATGAGTAAGATTAAGTTATCTCTTGCACTTAACACTCGTATCACTCTTTTTTACGGGAAGGCCTAAAAAATCCTAAGAGAAAGGCATAAATAACCATCTCACCACTGTTGCCTGCCAATCATAATATGACACATGTATGCTTCGACATAGCAAAAGTGCAGTATCAATGACATTTGTGTGCAATTAGAATGTCAAATGCTTACCATCATTGGGTATTTCTTTTCTCTTTCTTTTATGCCCATGCATGATTTGCTTAACTAAAAATATGCAAAAAAAATAATAAGCAAAAAGATAAAAAATTCTTTAAATATGATTGCAAGCGTGTATTCTAGGAGATGTGGGAGTTATAGGATGTACTTCAAAGGTGATAGTCCCCATCAAACAGTTATGATTGTGTGTGAGTTAAAGTGATTTTCTCATATCTCAAATCGTCATAGCATGTATACACTTATGCAATCTTGCGATGTTTTTCACACACAACACGCAATATTCTTTGCTACTTTTGATACATGTGCAGGTACAATGTGATTTGGCCATCACAAGGTGTTACATGTGTTAATGTATACTCACTAAACTGTCTTGACTTGTTTTTGAAATATAAAATTGGTTAGACTTGTTTAGTGTGTGTGTGTGTGTGTGTTTTTGGGATCTATGTGCTTAAAATTTTAGTTGAGAGATGATTTTGAGAGCTTAAAATGTTGATTGGATTTTTGGTTGAGTTGCATGCTTGATTGCATTCATATCTGTGTTTTTCCCTTCTTGAAAAACGATTTTTAAAGCAATCTCAACACCTCCTTGATACCTCCTCGACACCTAGCTATCTGTCGAGATATTAAGGTCTTTTCTTATTACAATCTCGACAGATCCTTGATAGTTGGTGGATCGAACGAGAAAGTTCCTGGACCTTCGATAACTTCTCGATAGCTAGTGGATTGATCGAGATTCTGTTCTTGTGTCTTTGCTTTGTTCCTCGACACCTTCTCGATAGCCTTATTTGTCGACGTTGATTTTCTTAACACCTTCTTCGACAAATGTCTCGACACCTCTCGACACCTATATCTGTCGAGAATTACTGAGGAGCTATATATTGGTTCTCTGCGATCCGGTTCTCATTTCTTTGATCTCTCTCGACCTATCCGCACCTGTTCCTCTCCTAAACACTATTTCTCTCACTCAAAACCTCTTCCCAAGTTTTTGTTCAAGCTTTTTCAAGGTTTCCTACACTTGGTAAGCTTCTAATCTCCTTCATTTACATGCATTTCATGATTTGAAACCTAGGTTTTGGGGTTTTAGAGAATTTTTGGGGTTTTTCAAAATTGATGAGTTATTGTTGAAATTTTGGGATGGGTTTTCACTTAAATGAGTTTAAAATCTCATGCATTGCATCACATTAGCATAATAACAGTATTATCATGCATTTAGATGTGTGCAAATTGATTGTGTGCTGGTAGGATTGGATTGGGCTGAGCCTATGATGCAATTTTCTTTTGCATGTTACATGTTCATGCATTCCCCATGCATATGTACTCTCTTTTCAATATACTTGTTATATTTGAATTACTTTGGGACTTTTCTGATTGTCTCTTTCTCTCCCTCTCTCTTCTGTTTACGTTAGTCGTGTCTATGGCACCTAAGCGTAAGTCAGCTCCGTCTCAGAACCCTTTGCGTTCTAGGACATCGTCTTCCTCTGATCCCACTCCTTCTCATCTTCGGTTCTGTGATAAGGATGCCCAAAAGGACTTCTCGGAGAACTTTTTTCGACAAGGTGTTCATTCGGAACGCCGAGTCATTTTGGCGGACTTCGCTGACTCGAACTTCGCCGACACTGACCTTCCCACTGTCATTCACAGTTGAGGATGAGAGTCACTGTGTGACGTCCCGGTCACATGTCTGACCGTGCTGATTCAGAAGTTTTACTCCAACATGCATGGTTTCGATTATTCAGTACCTCTCTTTCATACTCGTGTTCGAGGTACGCACATTGTTGTTACACCGTAGCTTGTTGCGGATGTGCTTTATGTTCCGAGGGTAGAGCATTCTGATTACCCCAGTTGTGATCATCTGAAGACTGTGTCCAAAGACGAGATGATCTCTGCTTTCTGTGAGCGCCCTTCTGATTGGGGTGATCATCAGTTCACACCATGGAAGGCCTTTGCTAAAGGTCCTAGATTCATGAACATGGTGATGACATTTGTTTTGCACCCACTCTCTCACTATAACTCTATCACAGAGCCTCGTGCTCGATTTTTTCTTTCTTTATTAGAGCACCTCACTATAGACTTTCCTTCACACTTCATTCTTTCTATTCTAGATGTGCATAAGGACACGGCTATCCGTGATAAGCTCATCTTCCCTTCGGCTATCACGTGGATTCTATGCCACTTTTCTGTTCCTTTTCCCTCTTCCGACCATTTTTCTGTCATGTGTGCTATAGACTACGCCACTGTTAAACGTAGCGAGGCACAATTTCGGTCTCGGCAGTCGGATTCAGTAGCTCCTCCCTCCCATTCTACTTCATCCCGTTATGCTCCATCCACATTTACTCCTTCCTCTTCTTCGGGCAATGTGACTCTAGGAGACATCATGGCACAGCTACAGCGCATGGATGCTTGCCTTGATACATTCTCTACCGAGTTGTATCAGGTGAACGTTCGTGTCGGTCGTATTGCACAACGACAGGCGACCATGGGTGGTTATGCTTTTGAGGCTTCTCCTCCACCACCTCCTCCAGTGGGTTCTGAGCCTAAGGATGATGATGATGATGATGGTGATGATGATGATGGTGATGACGATGCCGCTTCGGATGATGATGATGGAGATGCTAGCTCTACCGATGAGATGTCTACTTGACACTCTTACCCTTTGTCACTTGTGATTAAAAGGGAGAGTAGTTTTGGATATGAGATTAATCATTCTTAGGGGGAGAGTTAGTATAGGACATTTTGTTAGGGGGAGTGTTGATATTTTTTTGAGGGATGTAGTGAGGATTACTTGTATCTTTTTCTCTTCTCTATTTTTGATACATGTGTTCTTGTACATGGGTCTTGTGACAAATTATTAACATACATTGTACTTATCTTCTTTATATGTTGATGTATGTTTTTTTCTTTCACCGACCCTTGCCTGTGTTGTTTCTTTTCTCTCTTTATGCACACGCTTCTTATACTTGTATGCAATCTATTATTTCTGTTTCACATAAAGATGCCTTGATGAGTTTTGTTTAAAGTATTTCAGAAATACAGGTTGTCAAAGTCTACTTGCCATAAACTTTCTTCTTGCAAAGTTTTTCAAGAGTTTGTGTTAGGATAGATTTTATTGTATTCAACAAGTGAGTATGAGTTGAGTGATTTATGACTTCTCTCATATGTTCATTTATTTGTTGTGGTCTTGTCACGAATTGCCAAATGGGGAGATTGTTAGGAACATATGTCACTATTTTATGTAATTGGCTTATCATTTGACAAAACGCACTTTACTTATATTTGGGTAGATCTAGGATGTGTTTAATACTTCAAGAAACTTTGTTTTAAGATCAAGTGTTGAAGCCATGCAAGTCTGTCCAAGATTCAAGATAAAAAGTGTATGTCATTAAATCTCGACAGCTAGCCATCTATCGAGCTTAAAGAGTTGTTCAGCCCCGAGGCTCGACAGCAGCTCGACAGATAGGGCATCTGTCGAGGTTTATGAAAAACAGAATTCCAGTTCTGTTTTGACTCTAATCCAGGATTATATGTTTGGGCTTTATTTTCTTCCAACCCTGGACATATAAAAGGATTAGTTTAAGTGCCGTCAAAGGGTATGCAAGTTGCACAAGTGTTGAGCAAAGTTTGTTCAAGCAATTTGTAACCAGAGACACAGTTTTTCCCTAGTTCATCATTCTTGTGAAGAAGTTGCTGTGTATGTGCACCGTAGGGTTTTGTGACTAAGCATCTTCTTGATCATCATCGTTGGGATGAACTGAAGAACTTTGCAGCCAACAATCTTCTCTAGTTGGTGATTGAAGTCATTTTCTGAGATCCGCGCATTGATTAGTCACGTACTTGGGAGTCGTGCATTCAAAAGGGGAAATTGTCACTACAGAACAAGTCCAATTGGGTATTGGGGTAAGGGTTCAACTGTAGGTTGGTATAAGGTACTGGGATTCCTTTACTTGTGATCGTTTGTTGTGATTAGTGGAATTTTGGGAGTAGTGACTTGAAAATCACCCGGTGGGGTTTTTGCCGTTAGGTTTTCCCCATTTGTAACAAATCACCGTGTTATTTATTTTCCGCTGCATATTTAGTTATTTGGTGATTTGTTTGTGCTACCACGCGTTTGCATGTTAACTAACTTAATTAATTCACTTGGCTAAATTAATTGGTTAATTAATCACAAGGGGTCAATTCGTTTTTGGCCTATCACAATTGGAAGTTTCATGAAATTTTATTTCCAATAAAACCAAATTTTCATTAATAAAAGCTTAGGGTGAGAAGCTATGGCTCCTAAAATTTGGTACCTCTTAAACTTTTTCGAAAGTTGAGTTTATCATTGTGAAAGTTTAGGTGTTTGCATGGAAGCCTTACTGAACACAGAATTAGGATCTCCATACGTTGTTGGAAAGCTTGTGATACCCAATGTCTATTGACATTTTAGCTTAGAAAGGTTGTACGTCGAAGTTATCTATATACTACTATTTAAGGGGTTTCCTTTATTTGGATCAAATTTTTTTTTCCAAAATACCCCTACAATTTACGTTTAAGTAGGGGCAACTCGGTAAAAATACATCTTTAACTTCCACTAAAACATTGTCTACAAAATAGGACTATTTTTCTGATGGTTTTTAAATTATTTTATCCATTTATTAAAATAAAAATTAAAACAAACACACGTTTATTTGTAAAAATACATCTGCTGATTAAAAAAGAAAAAGAAAAAAAACATATGCTGTTACTGCAAAAAAAAAAAAAAAAAAACCTTCCTTGCACCCACATTTTAGTCACGCACACACAAAGAGTTTCAGTACTGCTTTTGCCTTTGTCCGTGCATCATTGTATGGCAGCCAATTTGAATAGCTGAGGGGTCACTTTAAGCTTGGGCAAGCTTGTCGTCAATCGAATCTGGACTTCCAACTCTTAACTCTCGCAATCCACCTCTTACTACTCTCAGGTCAGTTTTTCCACTCTTTTATCTGCGTGATTTGCTTTGATTTGTTTTTGGTATGTTATCTCTGTGTATCAGTGTTTGGAAAGTTAGAATTTTTTTTTCTAAACTGTTTTTTATCATGAGAGGTAACATGTTATTAACTGTCATAGAGTTAATCTTCTAATACTATCCTGCCATTTCCTAATTACTTTCTCGCTACAATTATTTTGTAATTAAAAACAATAAATACTAATAATGATTACTAGCCTCTGAGAAACTCTTCTATTTTTTTGGTAAAAGCATTGTTATTAATACTGTTCCGTTCCGGCCGGAACGGCCGAAATTTTTCGTACCGGTATGCAAACCGGTACCGGAATACCCCCCGTTCCACCTCGGGTCAGATTTCGGTCAGTTTCGGGCCATTCCGGTCATTCCGGTAAATTTCGGCAAATTTCGGCCGGTACTCAAATTTCGGCCGGTATAGGATTTGGCCTATTATTTAAAAAAAACAAAAAAACAAAAAAAAACAATAAAGGTCCAAACGACACCGTTTTGGACTTTACTAAAAGACCTAATCTCAGATTCTCAAATCTATTCTTTTCTTTCATTCTTTCACTCTCAAATCCCTCACTCTCAAATCCCTCACTCACTGCCGTCGTGCTCTCTGTGGAGTCTCTGTGCTAAGTGTGTTGTGCTCTCTCATTTCATTGGCTCTGTGCTGTGCTCTCTCAGTCTCTCATAGACTCATACTCATCTGTCTCTGACTCTCTCACTCTCTCGGATTGAACAACCAAATCAGGTATTCTTTCTCTACTCTCACTCTCTCGGATTCAATCTTCAGCCAAATCATAAATTTTTTTTTCTTATGATTTGTTTTGTGGTTAAGATTTAAGAACTTACTAAGATATGTGATTGAACAGCCATCGTGTTTTGTTTTTTTTCTTAAGATATGTGATTTGTTTGTTCATTAACTTCATTCACTTCATGCATTTGATTGAATTTCATTTCATTTCATTGAACAGTAAACTATGGCTCATCATAGTTCAGAGGATCCCGCACGGGCTCATGCCCGTGCAGGTACTTCTTCTGCTTCTGTGGCCTCTGCCCCTGCAAGATCAGAGGATCCCGCATGGGCTCATGCCTGTGCAGTGCCTAACGCAAAAAATAACACTATATGTTTGCATTGTAATAAGTTGATTAAATGGGGTGGTATTACTAGACTTAAGTATCATCTTGCTGGGATTAGGGGTTAAGTTGAACCATGTAAAAAGGTTTCATCTGATATTAGGTTTCAAATGAAACAAATGATTGAAGACTTGAAAAAATCTAAAGAAACTAAAAAGAGGATTCAATCAGAAATTAGGAACCCATATGATTTTGATGAGGAGGAGGAGGAGGAGGAGGATGAGGTTAGGGTTGTTGAAAAGAGTTCCCCTCAAACATTAAGTAAACGAAAATCTAGGGGAAAGGATGTTGACACTGATATGGGTCAAATAAGAGGAAAGAAGAAAATTAAGAGTTATTTTGCTCCTAGAACAACCCCTGGTGCTCAACCCTCTATAAGAAGTGCTTTGGCTACAAAAGCAATGATTGATAATGCAAAAATGAATGTGGCAAGATGGTGGTATCATTCTAATGTACCCTTTTATGCATCTCAGTCACCCTATTATCAACCTATGATAGATTCCATTGCTGCTATTGGGCCGGGATTTAAGGGGCCTTCTTTTTATGAGTTAAGGGGACCCCTTTTGAAAAATGTTGTCCATGAAGTTAATGATTTTTTGTTAGATATAAAAAATAATTGGAAAGTATATGGCTGTTCAGTGATGTCTGATGGGTGGACAAATCAAAAACAACAACCAATAATGAATTTTTTGGTGTATTGTCCAAGGGGCGCCATGTTCTTGAAATCTATTGACACTTCAAGCCTTACAAAGGATGCTGAAACTTTGTTCAATATATTTGATTCTGTTGTTCAAGAAATTGGTGTGGAATATATTGTGCAATTGATTACAGATAATGCTTCTGCCTATAAAAAAGCTGGAAAAAAATTACAGTAGAAGTATGGTACTTTATTTTGGTCTCCTTGTGCAGCTCATTGCATAGACTTGATGTTGGAGAATATTGCTAATCCTAAGTGGTTCCCTTTTGTTGATGAAGCAATTAAGAAGGCAAAAAAGATAACAAAGTTCATTTACAACCATGGAGTTGTTTTAGACTTGATGAGGCAAGATTTTACAAATGGAAGAGAGTTATGTCGTCCTGCAATTACAAGGTTTGCCACTAACTTCTTAAGTCTACAGAGCATGCTAAGGTTCAAAAAAGAGCTTAGACAAATGTTCACTTGTGATAAATGGCTTTCATGCCCCCATACTAAGACTTCTGTTGGGAAGGAGATAAGTAAAATTGTTTTGGAAGATTATTCGTTTTGGTCTCAATGCAAGAACATAGTGAAAGTTAGTGAGCCTTTAGTTAGAGTACTTCGTCTTGTTGATGGGGATGAGAAACCTGCTATGGGGTACCTTTATGAAGAAATGGACAAAGCAAAAGAGGAAATAAAAAGAAGGTTGAAGAACAAAGTTTCTTTGTATGGACATTATATTAGAGTTATTGATGCTAGATGGGACAAACAACTTCATAGTCCTTTGCATGCAGCAGGTTGCTTTCTTAACCCTGCAATTTACTTTAGGCCTTCATTTAAAAGGCAAAATGAAGTTCAAAGAGGGTTGCTAAGCACTCTAATGAGGTTGGTTTCCGATCCTGACATTCAAGACAAAATAAGTTCACAACTTGATGAGTACAAAAAGTCAATTGGTGACTTTGGCACATCACTAGCAATCCGCCAACGAGAGAGACTAAATCCAGGTAAACATTAATAATTTAATAGTATTTCCTTTCAATATGTCTATTTATCCTTTATAGTTGTTATTGTAAGATTACATGAGCAATGCTTATTTTACCTTTTTATTTGTTATTGTAGTTTCATGGTGGGAGCAATTTGGACTTGGAGCTCCAAACTTACAATCATTTGCCATTCGTGTGCTAAGTCAATGTTGTAGTGCAACTGGTTGTGAGAGAAATTGGAGCACATTTGAATATGTTCACTCAAAGAAGAGAAATAGATTGGAACATAAACGAGTAAATGATTTGGTCTTTGTCCATTATAATTTGAGGCTTCGAGAAAGGTAAATTTATAATCATTACTCATATGTAAATGAAATGTACTTTCAAATAATTATAATTTATAAAATGTTACTAATGTTTAATATTCTCATTGGTAGGAACATTCAAAGGAATAAGTAGGCATTGGATCCTATAAGCTTGGATAACATTGACTTGATGGGAGATTGGGTGGCTGAAGAACCCGCACTTCTTAATCCAGATGACATAAATTGGGATTGTCTTAATGAACCAACACCCCTAGTGAATGTGGAAGAGGATGCTGAACTTGAAACTATTGATGTTGATGACGATGATGATGATGACAACAACAATGAACATGGCTTGACAAATCTTCCAATGGGTGCTAGTAGTTCTTGTGGGAGTTCTTTTGATGATGAATTTGATCCTTTTCTCATGGATGATGATGAGGAGGAGGAGTAATATTATGTTAAATTAATGTTAAATGTTCTTATTGTGTGATGTTAAATTGACGTTATATTGATGTTTAAGACTTAAGAGTTAAGACTAAATGATTTGTATTATTTGATATTTAGTTATTTATTTATTAGAATTGAAAATTTTATGTTCTACAAGAATATATATAAATTATTTTTTAGGAACCCCGAAACACCCTGAAACGGTATGCCAAAATCGGCCGGTACTGAAATATTCCATTCCACTGGACAAACCGAAACGGGCTCTGAAACGGTATTAATAACAATGGGTAAAAGTTAATAATTTGAATCCATTATAATTTGGGATTACTACATTTTCCAATCACAAAATACCTAGTCATGTGATGAAAAAAATACCTAGGGGTGTGATGAGTGTTATGCGTTATGGATGAAATATTTATTTCATCACACCCCAGGTATTTTGTGATTGGAAAATGTAGTAATCCCATATTATAATGGGTTCAAATTACTAACCTTTACCAAAAAATAGAAGAGCCTTTGAGCATGCATGTGAGCGCGTGCTCAGAGGCTAGTGGGTCTTTAAAAGTGTTCTTTGGATGTAGCCACTCAAAACAAAACTTATCACACAAGCTTTTACGCTATATATGACTCATACAATTCCAAGATCGTTTGACTGCATTTTTATCAAATCCTAGTTTTGGCTAAAGATAAGGTTTTTTCTTCTCAGTTTTGGAAGGATTTTTTTCCCCTAAGATATCTAATTTTGTGTACGTCCAACATGGGCGATCCACCATTATTTGTAGTCACAATAGGTCAAATGTGGTTAACCCTCGTGTTTTGTTGCGGATTTTTCAAGTTTGACCTAATTTGACTAATTTAGACAAAGTTGAGTTGTTTGAGGGGTTTGGGGGTTGTGCATATTTCTTGTTAAAAATTAGGTGAAAATATAATTTTGGTCCTTACATTTTGGGCTAATTCTCGTTTTGGTCTCTACTTTTTTGAAGCACCTACTTTAGTCCCTAAAAATCGAAAATCATTACCATTTTGATCATTGCCGTCATAAAAAAGAAGGGAAAACACAAAACGTGGACGTGGACGTGGGATCCAAACGTTCACTTAATCATCTCAAGCAACTTCATGTCACACATAAGATTATCTCTTATTCCTTTTTTGCGTACATAATGGGCCAAGAACGTTAAATAGTGCTTATAAGCCTCAAATGACGTGTTTTATCTCCTAAAAATGCTTATTTATTTTTCAATTTTTTTGCTTCAAAATAAAGTATTTTGGTCTAGGAGTCATTGGTATAGTTCATTTTAAGTAATTATTCAATATTCCTAGAATACAATTATAATATTAGGTCATACTACTATATGCATAAAAATAGTTTACACTCTCATTAATTATTAAAATAGTTACAATAAATCAAACTCTTTTGCCAAGAATTTACTATAAATAAATATACATTTCCTAAATTATAAGAAATTTAAATTTCTACTTCATCTAAAATTAGATTAGCAAGAATTTCAAGTAATATAAAATAAATAAATAAAATATTTATTTTGATTGTTTTAATTATATATCATTATTTTATGTTTTAATTAATATTTAAAATTTATATATTACACACCATGTTTATACAAAGTGTTAATATATATATATATATATTATATGTCGTAATAATAATATTAATAGTCTTTATCATGTGGCTTACTAATTATTAATATAGTTTTGACTTTTTACATATATCTTTTTAATTAAGCCGTGCATCATACTAGTGTGTGTATATATAAAATAAAAGTTGGACTTAAAAGCCGTGGTTACGTTAAGTGACTTCACTAAATTATAGTAGTATTTTAGATAGACATAGAATAATAATTATTCTCATCAACTTTTTTTTATATATTTCCGGTTGCACTGGCTATGGATCAGGCTACTTTTATTTCACTCGGGCATTACAATCTAGCTGAACCCTTCATGAGTTTAGCATTTTTTTTAGCAAACTATAGATATCGTGGTACTCACTCTGTAGGTGTCAGAATTTTTCGGGGTTTATCAAATCTTAAACTACAATTAGTAATTGTTGATTTGTTGTAAATTTCCTTAGCGCCTTGCAGAACTTTATTATCCAATCGATTTGATAAAACAATAAAACTGATTGGGTCGGGTCATGGACGCCCATGCCTAACTTTGAGTTTATGTGTTAATTTATATTTCCTTCTTTTCGATACTTCATTTACGTTACTTTTTAATCTTTCAATCTCTTTTTTCTCTAAGTGCAAAATTGCATAGCTCTAATATCTTTTTTTCGTAATAGGATTTGAACCCATGTTCCTGAGGTTCTTGAATTAACATTTTTTGTATATTTAACTTTCTTATTCTTTGTAAGACATTGATTTTATTGCAAGTTTTTTTTTTTTTTTTTTCTTTTATAAAGTCTATGGTAGCTACTTGTTTTTTTGAGGGTTTGGTATTGGTATTTCATTGGGATTATCAACGCGTATTTTAAGGGTTTTAATTGGTAACGTATATTCTTCTATGAATATAAATAAAAAGTGAAGAATAAAAAAACTTAAAATAACATTTCTGATCACAATAATATGGGAGAACCCTTTTTTTTTTTTTTTATTTGAATTATCAAAAGACTTTCTAAAGGTGAGGAAATTCATGAAGTAGAAAATTTTGGAAAAACATTTTAGAAGGTGAGGGTACTCATGAAATACCCGGTCTACACCTAAAGCTTTTTTATTTTAATTTAAGGGTACTTTTTTTTACTTCTTTCTGTTACGAATACTTCTTTAACAATTTTTTTTGTTTTTTTTTTTTGGGGGGGGTGGAGAATGTACTTCTTTTACAATTAGACATCTATGACTCTAAACGATGTCATAGATATGTACTTCTTTTACTATTAAAAATGATGGCAATCTAATTAAGCTATAGACAAAACAAGTCAAATGTTTACGAAGTTGGTGGAATTATAGAAATGAAAAACTTCATTTAATATTGAAATGATGGCAATCTCCTTGAAAAACATTTTTGACATTTGTAAAGTTTAGGATAAACAGCAAATTACACACCTAAAGTTTGGGGGTGTTTGGATTTTACACCCTAAAATTTCAAAATTTGGGTTTTACCCTGAAGTTTAGGGGTGTTTAGATTTTACATCATAACATTTCAGAATTTAGATTTTACCCCTTAAATTTTAGGGGTGTTTGGATTTTATTCTTCTAAAGTTTAGGAGTGCTTGGATTTTACATTCTAAAGTTTCAGAATTTTTGAGGTGTAAAATCCAAACACTCCCAACCTTTAGGGGGGTAAAATCCAAATTCTGAAATATTATGGTGTAAAATCTAAACACTCCCAAATTTTAAGGTGTAAAATCAAATTCTGAAACTTAAAGGTGTAAAATCTAAACATTCTCAAACTTTTGGGGTGTAATTTGCAATTTACCCTAAAGTTTATTGCTTAAATAATTGTAAGAGTAAATAAGTCTCCTTAAATTACTCCTAAAAAACACCTCTCATTTTTAATCAATATTTATTTATATATAAAAGCAGAGACCTCATGTGGGAAAGCATGAGGTTCTGCCAAGTGGCACATTGTATGACATTCTTTTCATTTAGGCTTCTACCTCATCTAAATTTAGCATTTATGTCAAACTATTAAGTAATGGCAAATGCATTTATTTCAATGTATTAATAAAATTCAAATAATTTGTGTACATTTATAACTTTACATGCTTTGAATTGATACAAGTGGATCTAAAAAGTCATGGAAAATGTAGGAATAAAAAAAAAACTTTTCAATTTTTTGCATAAGACTAACTTCAATGTAGAATTGCAAGAGTCGGATTCAATGAATTGGGTAAATACTATTTGTCTCCACATTTGTCCAATATAAATCTCCATTTCCATTGGACTTAAAAATTAAACTTCCATAATTTTCTCACAATATCTTTGTTTTTCTTTTTGAGAGGTATGTTAATTTTCAAAATATTATGTTCGTCTCAAATATTTTGTTTAGATTTTATGTATACCTTTTTACTTATGTAGCATTGTAATTTATTTAAGCTTATTTTTTCATATTATGTGCCAATTTATATTTTTGGTTTTCGGTATGATGTGTATACTTGGTAAGGATCTATTTTTGGTAACTTTTAGTTCAACTAAAATTTGGAGGTTAAATTGTGATATTATTGCATCACTATGGCATTATTTTTTCTGTTGTTGTATTATGAAATTCTAGAAATTTTTATAGCTAATTGATATATAAAACATAAATAATGCAAGAAAGACACCTAGGAACCAACAGGTTTGTAGGTTAAAAAAACAAATCAACCAATCAATATATATATATATATATATTTATATATATAAGTAGAGACCTTATATAAGAAAGCATGAGATTCTGCTAAGTGGTGCATTCTATGCAAAGAGAATTGAAATATTCTCAAGTGTCATATCAGAGATAAGAATAAATTAAATATTGACTTTTTGTTTCATTTGGTTTAATGCTTCAAGATTTTTCTAATTGAAAAGTAAATATTTTTTTGTATATTTTGGTTCAATGTTTCAAGACTTTTTATCCTTCACACATACACACAAAACTCTTTGTGTTTTAATTCACCATTTTCACCTCTTGCACTTCTACCCTTTATATATACCTACTCATAGCTCTTTATGCCATTTCATGTCAAATATACACAGATAAAAAACGATGTCACTTACATTCAATCATTCGATGACACCTACCTAGCTCTAACATTGTTATTTCATCTAATCCTAACTCGTATGAATTGACTACAACTAAGGAAGGAGGTCTTGCATTTTATATTTAGTGACAACGGCAATTACGATTTTGATATTAAGGTCGGACTTTGTGAATTTTTGAGTTCTGTAAATGATGTAATTGACTATGGGTGTCTGGGATATGTATTTTGTTTTGGAATTAAGGAGAAAGAGAAAGACATTCTATATCAAATTTAATTCTATAATATTCCTTCAATTTTTTTTTTCTCATTCCTTCAAGTGGATAATTATAATGGATATATGTATACAATTTATAATTGTTGCTTTTTATTATGAACTCATTACTAATAAAGTTCTATAATAATTATGCTATAATACATATACAACATTCTCCAAAACAATCTTGCATATATAAAACGTTACAACATTATCCGTGCATCGTACGGTAATTTACTAGTTACCTTAATTGGTTTATAACTTAATGCTTAGAAACTACACTATTTCAACCACAACAAAATAGCTATTAAATGTTGAAGCTTTTTTTTTTAATCTCATTAAATTACTCCTAAAAAACAATGTAGAAAACAAATTTCCAATAATATTTCATTATCATTACATTAATCCGATGACCGCTTCATATAATTTGTTAAAGACATATTTTGTGTAATTGGCTAATCCTTTGATAAAACGCATTTTACTTGTATTTGGGTAGATCTGGGATGTGTTTAATACTTTAAGAAACATGTTGTTCAAGTCTAGTATTAAAGACATGAAGATTGGACCAAGAAACAAGTGAAGAAAAGCTGTTCATTAAAGCTGGACAGATAGCTCGACACCTGCGGACAGATAGCTCGACAGATTCTCGACACCTCTCGACAGCTAGCTATCTATCGAGCCTCTTAAGGTGTTTCTTATCGCAATCTCTACACTTTCTCGATAGCTGGTGGATTGATTGAGAAAGCTCATGTTCCCTCGATAGCTTCTCGACACCTGGTGGATCGATCGAGCCTCATCTCTTGTGTCTGATGTTTTAAAGCTCGACACCTCCTCGACACCTCTCGATCGATCGAGGTTACGGGAATTCAGATTTCCAGATCTGATTTTTGGGCCAGGCTTATGTATTTATGTAGGGTTTCTTTTCTCACAACCCTAGACCTATATAAGGCTTATTTTAGAGGCCGTCACAAAAGAGAATACAAGGAGAACATATGAAAAAGGTGACTGATGCCTTATTCTCTCTGAAAGAAGTTACTGCGTCTTTGCGCCTTAGGGTTTTGTAATCAAGTGCTTCTTGATCTTCATTGTTGATGAAGTGAAGAACTTTACAGCCAACAATCTTCTTCTAGTTGGTGATTGAAGTCGCATACTGGAATCCACGCAATTGGTTAGTCACGTACTAGGATTCGTGCATCATCAAAGGGTGGCGTTCATATATTGAAGAGTTCAGAGGTTCTGGGATCTATAATAGGATATACGCATAGAGGTGGAGGAATAATTACAGTGTTTAGAATTGGTGGTTTTTTGGAAAGGTAATCAATGATAAGATTATTTTTTCCTTTAATGTGCTTGACTTCCATTCTGGAGGAGATTTCTTTAGTAATTGAGCTAAACAATTCCTATATATGGAGATTTTTGGGATGAAATTTGACATGTAATTAACGATTCCAAGGAACTGTTGAATCTGTTTGGTGCTTGTGAGGTTATCTGGGAATTCACCAAGAGAGACAGCTATGTGAGGCTGCAAAGTATACTTTCCATCTAAAATGTTTACTCCCAAAAAATCTATAGAAGATTGTCCTATGACCATTTTCTTTTCTGAAAGCATTATTCCTTGAGATTTCACTAAATTATAAAATTCAGTGAGCAACTTGCCATGAGATTCTTCATCTTTTGAGAATAGAAGGATGTCATTCACATAGATTAATGCATTGGTTAAAAGTGGCTGGAACAACGTTACCATTGCTTTCTGGAATTGAGATGAAGCAGTTTTTAGACCAAAAGGCATGATAGTCCATTGGTAATGGTGGTCTGGGATGCAAAACGCTGTCTTATATCTCTCTTTTGGATGGATTCCTAATTGCCAAAATTCTGCTTTAAGATCAAACTTTAAGAATACTCTTGCATTTGATAGATGTTGAAAGAGAGCACTCTTGTTTGGCAAGGGGAATTTATCATCTGCAAGAAAATGATTAAGATCTTGGTAATTGATTACCAATTTGAGTTTTCCACGAACTTGCTCAGCATGCTTGTTGACATAGAAAGCTTCACATGCCCAGGGAGAGGTTGTGGGTTCAATTAGGCCTTTTGAAAGGAGGGTAGAGAGTTCTTGCTTGGCCAAGGTTAAATGTTCTGGATTCATTCCTCTGTGACTGGCTTTTGTGGGATTAACATCTTCATTTTTCTTAAAAGGAAGGTGTATGAAAAAGTTTGGATTTTTCCACAAAGGATTTGGAATTTTAAGGAGAAATTCAAAATGGGTGTTTGCATAACAGTCATTGATAATCTGGAGTCTTAGGGAATCAAAGGGGTCAACTGTGAATAAATGAGGTACTTGGGTTCATGTGAGAAGGTGTTGTTTATGCAAAAGTCCTTTTGAGGACCATCTAAGACTAGGTATTTGATGAAGGAGATCCAATCCTATAAGAAGGTCTCTACCTGTAAGAGGGGATCCAAGGACTTGATGTCTGATGGTAAGGGTTGGAAAGATCCTGATGAAAATAGGTTTACTTTTCAAGGTGATTAGGAATGTTTCGCCATTTGCTGCTTTAAACATCTGATGGTGAGGCAACCAATATTCTGCAGGTAAAATCTTGGGATGAAGAATTGTTGCTGCTGCTCCTGTGTCAAACAAGGCTATTACTGGGATGGGTCTAGAGTAAGTGTCTAGAAGGATATGTACTTGGGCTATAGGAGTGGGATTGGTTAGAGGGGCTATAATAGGCTGGGATGTATAAATCGTTTGGATTTCTGGGTCTGAGTCATCAACATTATCTGAGTCTAAATCATCTTCTGAAGTGGAATAAGCCATAACCACCAAAGCTTGAGGGGAGTAGTCATCATCTAGTGAAAATAATGATTCTACATTCGAGAAGGGAGTATCATCTGCATGGATCTAGGCTTGTTCAAGAAGCTTTGCTGCTTTCTCCTTTTCTGGACAATTTTTCGCAAAATGACCTAGTCTTCTGCATACAAAATAGACTTTTGAAGTTTTTCCTTTAAACTGCTTTCTTCTGAGAAACTTCCATTTTTTCTTCCTGAAGGTTTTTTTTTCTTTTGACTTGCATAGTGTCCTTTCTTCCAAGAATATTTCTTGAAATGATCTCTTCTTTTTGTTGGACAGGCACAAATTTTCTCATAGCACTTTATCTGCAAATCTTTCCTTTTGCAATTGTCTTTGAGTTTGCTATGAACTTTGTCAATTTCTGAAAAAAAATTTCTCTGGTTGCAGAGTTTTTCTAGGGCAATGAGCACATGCTGATAAATTTCTCCCAAGGAGGCTTGCTGCAAAGTTATTTTTTGGAGATTCATCATACGGAGAGTTTCATCTCCTAATGGTTCTGGAAGGGAGTTGAGAAAGGTATGCTTGGAATTAACATCATCCATACCATTAAAAGAATAGTATCTCCTTGACATCTTGTCAAAATGTTTCTACAAATCTTTTCTTTCAAATGAGCAGCATTTCATCAGTAAAAATTCTTCCATGACACTTCTATATAATGGGTCACCGAGCCAAGAAACTCATTATGAATGATAGTTAAAAAATCTTCTAACGTATTGCATTGAGCTGTTTGTCTTTGCCTATATTCTCCCAAATTAATCTACCATTGTCTTAATCTTCCTATAATTCTTGCAACAAATTTGGAGATGATTTTGGCAACAGTAGCATTTGGAGCTTGGAGTTCAGTTGTGCACCATGAATACATGTTAAAGATCTCATCATGCCATTTGGAAGGAGGAGCATTATCAATAGTGAACAGATGATTTGAGTCTGTGGTTGGTGAATAGGTCAACCTTGTTTGATTATCAGGGATAAAGGGTGGTGGAGGAAAGATTGGTGGTGGAGGTGGAGGCTGTTTAGGATGGAGAACATCATCTTCTTCTACCTCTGGTTCAGTATTTGTCATAAACACTTCCTCTAGACCAGGGTCAGACAAGTCTAGGTCCGAGTCCTCAATTACTGGGAGCACAAAAGGTTCTCTTAAATCTTCAAGGGTGAGGGTTTTGAGAAATGATGAAATTGGGTTTGGAGGGTCAGGGTCCACAGCCAACATATTCATATCTGGAGGTCTTGAAGAAGCACCAATAGTTGGATCTGGGGGTTGGTATATTGGTTCTTTATCTTTTTTTGTTGGAGAAGATTTATTTTGTGGATTAACCTGTGGTTGTAGTTAAGGTGGAACTAAATATGTTATGCCAGGGAAAATTCCACATGGTTTAAAAGGGTTATGATTAGGATGTGTCATGGCTAATGGTTGTAGGTTTTGATAGGGAGAAGTTGGTGAAAATGGTGAGGTCAAAGGCATGGACAGGTCTTTATATAGTGATTGTCGAGGTTGGTAGGGCATATGAACATGCATCGGGAGAGTTTGAGTGGCTTCCTTCTGTGAGCTTTCCATGGATTGTAGTTGTAATAACAACTGTTTTCTTTCTTTTTCTTTTTGTCCAATAAGAGGAAAAGAGACAGACAAGTCTTTAACTGTGGAGGCTATTGTTGCTAATTCTTGTTCAACCATCTTGATTTTCTTCTTCAAATCCTCAATAAGAGAATTTGAGGATGAAAAAGTATGAGTAACAACCTCAGCCATCTTTTGTTGATTGTCAAGGATCTTTGAAAGAACTTGGTTTTGTGCCACAACATTTTCTGCTTGCCAGTTTAAAGCTACTTTTGCCGAAGAGACCTGTTTCTTGGTTTCCATCTGGATTGGTTCCAATAGGGTTTTTTTATTTTCCAAACATGTTTTGTATTGGTTTGTGGATGGTCAAAACTTTCAAGAGGAGGGAAGTTCTATGAATAGGAGGTTGAAGTCTGGTCAAACATATAGCAACGTAAGGGCTTTTGTGTTTGTGTTTGACGAGTAGAAAGGGATTGGTATTTTGGTATTTGGGGAAGGACTTTCTGGTAATATGGGATCAATGGAGGTTTTATATTCTGATCATGATTCTCTGCACATAATTGGGTAGGGGAGGTTTTTTTCCTTTCTGGTTCTAGGATAAAGAACATAAAAATCAAACTTTCCAGAGGGTTCTCCAAGGAGGTCAACTTTCGGATCTCCTGCTTCATATCTTTCTTTGAGTGTCTGTTGGGAAGATTTTTTCTTTCTTCTGGAATAATCTTCTTCAAAAACTCCTTCTTCTTGGCAATCTGCACAATCACAAATATCCCACCATACGTGACCAGAAGGTGATTTTCCTTCATAACAGGGCTTTCCATTTTCTCGGAATGCCTTGATTTTAAGACCATCTTCACAAACATAGGACACCAGTTGCAGCATAGCAATTTGAGTTGGAAAGACCGTTACATCTTTCTTCTTTGGTGGAGATGTCAAGAATCTTGTCTCAACTTCCCCATTTGCTTTTCTGATAAAGAGAGGATCATTTGACTGGATCGGTTTGGTCGCCTGATGAAGCATCTCATATTTCGTAATCCATGATTCTGGAAAGAGAGAAGTCATCTGATCTTTGCTGAGTTGTCTCTGAACAAACGTGCACATGGTGTCATTCCTGGATCAACTTAAATCAATAGAGCATTATTGGATTGGGCTATGTCTGGAACCGCCCTGTCAAAAGCATGATTCTGAAGTCTATAAGCAAGTTGGTAGTAAAGTGTAGCAGCAAATGTGTCTTGCACTTGAGAGGCTCCTGTAATCTGGATTTGCACTTTGAGGGCATCACAGAGGTGAGGATCTTTGAGAGACATGTTGAAGTTAGGAAAAAGTGTGACAAAAACTGTTCCCGCATTTAAAGTGGTCTGGACTGTTCCTATGACAACATTTTGATATTCCAAGAACGTAGAATCAAGGAGTGAAATCCTAGATACTACAGGGAGTCCCTTTCTTCCATGGAAAGTTAGTGCCAGCCTTACTGCACCAAAATAAAGGTGTGTGTATCCTTGTTTCTGCCATGGAATTACAAATTCTCTGGGAAGGGTAAGGGTAATGAAATTTTCTGTTTCACTTGCTGGAATATTATACTGGTCAAACTTGGAGGCTTGGACATACTCTTTTACAGTAGAAGGTTGAGAAGGACCTAAAAACTTTTTTATGGATTTTTTGAAAGAAGCTTGGGGTTTATCAAACACAGTATAAGGATTTACAATAGGAAAGTCAGTAATAGGGATCTTACTATCTTCAGGTACGTGGGAGATTCCATACAAGTAATCTAACCGATTTGTAGTGGATTTACGAAGAGAGAGATCAAAGGCAGGTTTAGTGGTATCAGTAACTTCTGAAGATGAACTTGCCATGATAGTTTCTTCTAGAAAGACCTATTTACCAAAAACCTAACAGGACTAAAACCCAACTCCAGACTAAGACGTCCACAAGGTAACTATGGAAAAGTAGGATCTTTGAAAATTTTGAGAGCAAACTCCTTAGTGTTCTACTTGATTATCAAATCCAGTGTTCTGATGTGATTAATACAGAGGATCCACAGATTGTGGCAACTGTAAATCACAGAGCATACTAATCAGGACAATAATCAAATTAAATAAAAAAGGGAAGATTGTCAACAAGAAGATGCCACAAGTATAAAATGTAAGATTGTCAAAAAGAACTGGTCCCAGTTCTTTTTGTTTAGACTTCTCTAAGTCAAACATTATGTATCAATGATTATATACCAAATAAGTTGTAAATTGACATGATGAAAGAACAAGTATGTTCACACAAATTTTCAAGGTTAATTTTTATAATTTCAAACAAAAATGTAATATTGCACTACCTTTTCCCACAATGGGAGAAATCATGAAAAATATGCTGGGAAGTTCTTTGACATCAATTTTATAAAGACTTTCATGATTTCTTCATTCGACATCAATTTTATACATGTTTGTGTATTCCACATATATGTAATGTTTATGCCTAGAATAATTTCTCATATTTATAAATGTAGTTTCCTTTTTTGAAATAAGCTAAATTTCATGTATAATTTTTTATTTTTTATAAGACATATAGAAGAAGAAAAATAATCTAAGAGGCCCATCTATATTACTAGTGTGGGGTACAAAAATTTAATCATGCCATGTGTCATACCAAGGCCGAGGAGGCCAATACAGCTTCGAGGAGTCCATACACTCAAATGGTAAGGCCGGAGAGGCGGGCCATTGCCACGTCAATGGCACATTATAGGAGGGGGCTACACTATAGAGGAGGAGCTTTAGAGAGAGGATTAGCCCTGACGTGATTGGAAGGATGGTAGCTGCCCCCACATTTAATGCACCTCACCAAACACCCCGACTGCATTTATGTGCAGAAGACCCCTAAACAGTGCTGTCTTGGTTACCACAACTCACAGAAGACTTGGGAGGGTGTCTGATGGGACAAGCACCCAAGTAGAGGCCTGCATAATCAACAAATGGAGGGCCAAGATCAGCCAAAGGAGGCTATATAATGAGAGAGATCCTTCAGGGATAGGGATCGGAGAATCTGGAGAGAAAACACTGTAGCAACAAGAACTGAAATTGTATTTAAGTCTAAAAGAAATATATCCAAGGATCACTCTCCTCAGATTTTGCTGAGGAAGGATTTCTTTACATAGAGTTTGTCTTTCTTTGCTTTTTTTTACTATCTTTAATCCATTGTGTGTGTTGCTTGATTCGTTGAAGGCTAGTTTTTAAGCCCACTCTCTATAAATTCATTGTGTTGAGCTCTTTGGGCCCTAATCCAGTTACTTCTTGGGCTTAGGATCCAAACCGTGCCCCTACAACTAGCTTTGCAAATATCTCAATATGACAATAGTTTTTCATGGACAAAATTGGCCTTTGCCCTTTTTAAAAAAACAATCCAGCATTTTGCCCCATTTCTCAAACTAATTAGGGAAATGCCCCTCTTTTGAAACTCGACTTTCTCAAAATCGAGTTAAAAAAAAAAATTTCTGGAGGCCTATAGTGGCGTTTTAAGGAGCATATAGTGACGTTTTAAGGACCTATAATGGCGTTTTGTAACTTGATCTTCATGAACTCGAGTTCAATGCAAGTTTTTCCTTTTTTTTACCTATAACTCGAGTTCATGGAGCTCGAGTTATAAAACGCCACTATAGGCTTATTAAAACGTCACTATAGGCTCCTTAAAACGCCACTATAGGGTTTAACTCGATTTTGAGAAAGTCGAGTTTCAAAAGAGTGGCATTTTCCTAATTAATTTGGAAAATGAGGCAAAATGCTGGATTGTTTTTTTGAAAAGGGCAAAGGCCAATTTTTTCCAGTTTTTCATGAAACTTTCCCAATTTGCTATGCTACAATATATATATATATATATATATATATATATATATATATATTATGTATAATCCAACCATTATGAAGTCGAGATCATGGCCATGATATCCTTCCTTACATGTCTTTAGTTGTATTCATTTTTGTCGAAATGTTGGATTTGTTAAATTGAGAGGGATAATATCTCACTCAATATTGGCATGAATGTTAAACTTGTTGTAATAAGATGATTGGAGACTCTTTAAAACAAACTGTAGAAGAGAAACAGCCTTTAAGCCTGGTCACTGAATGCTAATATTAATCCATACGCATAAAATTGTTTAATACTCATTATGATACAATAAACTAACGAGACTTTTCCGATTTGAGGAGTGGAACTGAGCAAAGCCCTACAAAATAATTTTGTACTAAATTTTGTAACAATTTCCCCTTCAATTTACAAAATTAAAGTTGAAAATCTTTAAATAAATAATTTACGGAGTTCAATCCTATTTGAGTAATTATTTTGATTCAATTACAATTCAAATTGTTTCTTAACTTGTAAAGATACGGGGCTTTATCCTATATAAAAACTGATATTTCCAATAATTTATTAAATTACTTATTTAATTCATTTTTATATGTTTCATCATTCCCAGGTCTTACAATCGTATTGAGTCAATAAGCTTTTATAAAAAAAGATGCATATATAAGAATATGTAACAAAAAGTGCTAAAACTCCTATAATTTTTTTATTTTTTTATTTTTATAATGGATGATACATTAATTTATAAAATTTATGTTGTAAAATTTGTAAAAACAACTATTCTATTCCATAATGTCCCACATAAAATTAACACTAAATTGCTGACAAACAACCAACAACAATTAGCAAGTTAAAAAAAACCACCCCACCCACTGATTAATGGCCACATACGTACACACCCTCACTCTCACTCAATATAAGTAAATTTTAATCATATGTTGCAATTTTGAGCATGAGAAATGTTACGTTTACAATATTTTCATAACAAATCATAGGTGATTAGTTGTTATTGGTTCTAATTTGAACTTATCACTGAAATTACTTTTCTACCCCACTAATAACAACCTATATATAACAACTTGCCACATATGATTTGTTGTGAAAATATTATGTAAATGTTGTGGACATATAATTTCTCTTTTGAACATAGGGAGGAAATTGTTGCTAATTTTTTTCCTTATTTATTAAATATTTTTAGGTTTAGATTGAAATTGCATTATGTAAGTTTAAGAATGCTTTTAACATTTTGAGATTTCAAGAGATGTTAAAAACTACATAAAAAATATTTTACATAAAAATTTCGTGCATTGCGCAGGTTATAAGCTAATATCCTCAAATAATGCAAGCATTCGAAAAGTCAATATCCACCACACTCCAGACGACAATATCATGTCTAATTCAAGCATAGAACCCATATGTAAATACTGCATCAGGTTTTATCTGCATACATAAAATCAAGGCAAAACTACACTATTAATCTTTGAAGTTTACCTTATGAGTGCAATTAGTTTTTTAAGCTTTAAATGAGTGCTATTGGTTCCTTAAATTTAAAAAATGAACACTATTAGTTTTTTTGTTAACTCTGTTAGGATTATTGTCTACGTGGATGTAATGACAAAAATTGATGGGTATGTAATGACATGTCAGCTATTTAATTTTGTTATGTAACCTTTCATTAATATTTATATATTTAAAAAATGAAAAAAGAAGATGAAGATTGGCTTCAGCCCCTCCCTCCCTCCCTCCTCTTTCTCTGCTCCGCCGTCTTCCAAACCTCCAATCAAGTCACCAAATCACATCAAAGGCAACACAAATTTGTTAGCAAAGTAAGTAGATCCACCTCTAACCATACAAAGTCTTATAAAACTCTCTCTCTCTCTCTCTCTCTCATATCAAGATTCATTGGACACAAATATTTATTGATTGGGTGCAAGAAACCCAACAAAAGGATTCAATCAATACAATCTTTCTTGTTAAAAGGCAACCGTTGATCCCCACAAAGATTGGTTGGGCTGGGGAAAAAACAATCTTTAACATTATGCAAAAGAAAACAGGCCTGAATATAATACTTAAACCTCTTTATTTTATTTATAGATCCATTGGAAACAAATCTTAAGAACAAAGATACATAAAGATCCTTCAAGATTAGCCGTGGAGATCCGTGGTAATTGACAAAGGACATAGAGATGTTTTGTGCTGCTGATGTAGTGGCAATGACAACAGTTTGAATCGCCAGTGGCTAATGGTAGTGGGAGTGGCTGAAGCAGCAGCAACGATAGCAACAGTGACAGCACCACCAGCTGGGAGAGGAAGAAGATAAAGCGTAGGGAGAAGTCACAAGAACACGTGGAATTTTTTTAACAAAATAATAAAAAATAATGATTCACATGCTAGCGTGGCAAATTCATCAACGTGGCTATTGCCATATAGGCTTACACTAAAGTTAAAAAATGTCACATTATTTTTCCATTAGCCACATAGACAATAATGCTAACTACAATTAACTAAAGAACTAACAGTTCTCATTTTTTAAACTAGAGGGACCAATAACACTTATTTGAAACTTAACGGACTAATAGCGCTCACAAAGTAAACTTTAAGAACCAATAGTGTAGTTTCGCCTAAAATCAACTTTTGGGTTCACTTGCTAGCATGTAAATAGTGGTGTCAGACATGGAAGATAAAGATAAATTCCATCTTGAAGCATCAATCGAAGCTTGTTCTCCTGTTTTATTCCGTTTCTAATTTCTCCAATATGGTCACTACCTTCTCAAGGATACAAATTGAAACCAGAATTTAAATTTGATTCTCTCTCTATGAACCGACCTTTTATATTCCTTACCTTGGGTTTTTTTGTTGGGTACATGAAAGAGTGGAAATCCCATAAAGTAAAGATTATTATTTTTTTTTTTTTGGAGAAATATAAAGTAAAGAATTTGGAAGAATATTTTATGTAACATGGTTGGATTCAAGTCACAAACTTATTTTTTGGGGTTAAATACAGGAACGGCTAAAGATTTCAAGCTAGGGGCCCGGAGTTTAAGTAAAAATAAAAAATTCAAATAGGAATTCATAAAGTATTAATAAATTATTAACCAAGATAAATACATAAAATTATTGTTTTATAATAAATTAAGATGCAACCATCTACCAACAAAGATAAAAAAAAATAAAAAATTGTTTCTTAATATTGGGTTGGCTAAGATTTTTAAATTTTTTTGAATCTTGTTTTTGTTAAGTTTTTGAGTTAGATAATTGCTAGATGGGCTAGAATAGCTAGACTGATTAGAGAAAATGGGCCCATCTACAAAAATGAAAAATATATCCAGTAAAAAAAATTTCTTAGGACGGGGTCGGGCCCTCTTGGGTCCATCTCTAGTTAAATAATATTTTTATATGTTAGTCAAATTTCCGTACGAAGGTATTTGATGCGAAACTTTTCATGAGGAAGTGGTTATGATATTTTTTTTTTTTGATGGAAAAAGTGGTTATGATATATGGAATAAAGTGACAAATAACCTTTATGTATACAGAGGGGGTTGATCCACAGGATATGCTATTGGAATGGTGAACTTAATCTCACAATAGAAAAGAGAACGGAGAGAGAGGAGAAATATATGAATTTCTTTGTATTTTATTTTTTCTTCTTCTTGGTTTGGAAACTAGTATGGGTGCAGTACTATACCATGCATGTACCTCGAATTCTCGATCACATTTATTACATAACTTTAAGAAACTCTTCATAGAGGAATGTTTTAAAAGTCAATTAATCTATATCCCTAAAGTTTAAACTAATTAATGAAAGAAACTTTGAAAACTTGTACCCCCTTATATGTTGCGGCTGTTAAGGATGGTAAAGATTCGACAAATACTAGGTTTTTTCTCCGAAATTGTGAGTTTTCTTGTACAATCCTTATCGGACAATGATTGAACAATTAAACTTAATATATAATCAAAAGCTTTAACTAAACTTTTGTATCCATACTCTTGCATGCTTTACAACATAACGTGCCCTTAGCCATGTTACAAATTAATTGACTTCTTATTTCTTTAAATTACACCATTTTATTATATGAACCTTAAAATTGATAAAACCAAGTTGAATTACATTTGTTTTATAAAATTCTTTAGATCCGTTTGGTGGAAATTCACATTCTCTATCAAAATCTCAAGACCTTAATTTCATAGTCATAATAGGCTTCTACAAATGTTTTAATTTTCTTCAAGGCTTAAAATACCTCGCATTTTTATTTTAAAAAAGAAACCCATGTTTTCTAACTAAAATTATCGTGATGTGAAGCAAATAGTTATTCTTATCAAGCAATGATGATTTGATCCGTCCATAAATATTTTTATAAATAAACTACAGTGTTTATTTTTGTGGTCGTATTAGCATCATTAAAAAAACTTTTTATTTTTCTTATACCAAAAATAAATTGGCGTCTTGACATAATAATAAAAAATAAATTCTTCAATGAAATGAGGGTGCATTAGATAAGATTGTAGCACCACCGTACACCTTTGGTGCAGTGGTCACTCCATAAGTATAAATGCTTGTGGGGTGTGGGGTGTGGGGGGCAAGGGCCGGGGTTTAAGTCTCCAGGAGGGAGCTTCACACACATATACATTTAGATTAAGCTAGAGTAGAAATTCTATCTTGTAAAAAAAAAAAAAAAAAAAAAAAAAAAAAAGATAAGATTGTAGCAGAGTTACATATTGTTATCAGAGTTGTTAAATCAGTTAAATTGGTCGGTTTGTTAGCTGTTAGTTACTGCTCTACTATAACAATTAGAGGATTCAATTAAAACGGTTTTTAACTTTTTATTCTCCTTCACTCTCAAAAAAAAAAAAAAAAAAAAAATTTTATTCTCCTTAAATATATATATATATATTTATATCACCCTCGTAAAGATTAGATTCATTGAAGTAAACAATCTCTATTAAGTTAGATTTTACTCGATTGCTTCCCTTTCTTCCTTGCTTATCTCAATTGACTTTCCTCGACAATTGTTTCTTCTTCAATTTAATCAATATTTGAGAATCTTTCATCTTATAACACATAGAAAATGAGAACTTCATCTAAAATGGAGATGTACAAAGGGAGTTTTTTTATTTTTTTTTATTTTTTATTATAAATATTGTTTTTATGCTTGTTGCCACCACTGAAATTTTCTTTACATCTTCTTTTAAAATCTTGGAGGTATTTTGAAATTTTAGAAAAATTTCTAGACTTGTTTTCAATTTGTATTCAAGTACCAAAATAGTTGCAGATGATAAAGATTTAAGAAAATATTAAAATTATTACAAATTTTATGTAATAAAATCTTCAAACTGGTTTGATAATGAATATATTATTGTTTATTTGAACAATATTATAAATAAATATCTAATTATTTTTTTGTTATCGGTAGCACATCAATTTTGTAATATAAAACATATATAATAAAATTTATAATATCATTGACACCACTCAAAAATATTTGACATTTTTTTTTTTGGAGAAAATTAAAAAATATATGACATTGTTGGTTGTTATATACGGTAAAATAAAAACAGATAGGGTTGAGAACATTGGAAAGTTTATTGGCGGGTCTAGAATTGTCTAGTCAAATACTGGAGCCTTGACATAGGGTTGAGACATCTCTTGCAATGGTGTTCAAGTACGCATGCATAAGTCATATTTTTAAAGGGTGTATTTGTATCGAAATAAATTAATTAAATATTCAATTACAAGTTATAATGTATAATAAAAATAAATAAAAATCAAATCACACCTATCAATAGCTCATTGATCCATAACCACAAAAAAAGTCCATACATGAAACAAGATGGGCATTACCATTTTCATTCTTTAGAGAGAGAGAGAGAGATTACCATACAAATCAAGAAAGAACATAGTGCATGGGTAATTAAGTAGTGAAATGGAACAAATGTAGTAGTAGTATGGCAGGGCAATTCTCCTTTGGCACACAACATTTCTGCCCTAAGAGAATTGCCCTGTTATTCTTCTCTACCCTCCTAACACATCCATTTAGTTCTGCGTTTTGCCAAAACTTCCATGGCCGCTTTTTATTGTGTGTGATCAGCACATTAGATATGGATATTCCATGGAAATAGATTGGCATATGCTCTGGATCGTTCCCTCTCGATCCTCCTCTTCACTTCTACTGTACCCATCATGGACCCTTTCCTTTGAAAGAACTTTTCTTTCACCAATCTTTTTCATTTCGTACCTTTTAGACCTGTTTAAGAGCATATGATCAAACAGACATGGGGTTTTTCAGGAAAAGTTTTGTCATGAAGCTAAATCAATATTTTATTTCTTCCATCTAATTTCGATATAATTTAACCATTATTCCTAATACATCCTTTTTCTTTTTAAGGAAACATTCATTTAAAAAAAATGCATTCCTAACACATCCTACTCAACATGTTACTATGAAGAAATATATGCCGGCTATGTTGTTATAACAACATATTAAATGAAATACAAACTAATTAAGGCAAGTGCGTGTGGTAATAGTGGCTAGATATAATGCAGATACTGGAACAAAATTGACCACGGGAATATGTATATTTTTTTCATTTTATTTATTTTTCCAGATCAGTGAGGATATATATGTTGATGAGAACATGCCATTGGATCTTCCCTTTTCCAAGCTGTTTCTGTCCAATCTTTTGTCCCTCATCAGGTGGTCCCGCGTTAATCTTCAGCCAAAGTTGAACCACTTGTTTGATGTTTGTGTGAAAATGTTAAGAAGGATTCAGTTACTTTTTTCTGCTTGATATGAGATTGCCACTTTTTAGTAACGGTCCCGGCCGAACTTAAAAAGGCAATCTTGATTAAGAATTATATAATGTTCAAGGAAGGAAATGACTTAGCGTAATTTGAAGAGCATTATTTTTTTCTCTCAATTTCCCTCACATGCAAGGCCGGCTCAATAGGTGATGCAATTGATGCAATCGCCTAAATCCCGAATAAAAGAAGGCCCCCACTTGTAAAAAAAAAAATTATATATATATATTATATTTATCTATATATTTTAATTAAAAAAAATTTTAAGCACTTTTATTGGTCAATAAAATGCATTAAAAAACCCCATTGTATCCTAAAATGCAAAAGATTACAAAGGAAAAAAAGAAGAAGTCAAACTTCAGCTAACAAAATTAAATTTTAGGAGACAAATTTATTAATTCATTCTTGAAATATGCTAAAATCAAAATTAATAGCAGGCAAATTCATTAATAATACAACGTAATTGTCTTGAAATATGCTAAAATAGAGAATATAAATTTCAAAAACAAAAGAAAAACCTCTCATCTCTCTATCTCTTTGCCTCTCCATTTATATTCTTACGGTGTTACCTTTATTTTCTTCATCTTCATCTTGATTCTTGATCTTTTTCCATCAACTCAGTCAGTCAGTCTAGCTTGAAATTTTTCTTCGTTGATTCCAGCGTACCAGTCTACCAGTCAGCCACCAGAGGTATTCTTCTTCAGTTCTTCCCGTCTTTCTCTTTGTCTTTCCGAAAATGAAGACTCAGAGTCTTCTATTTATTTAACTTAAATTATATATATATTTAGTTTGTTTCACACTTTCACTGCCACTGCACAATTGTTTGATGGGATGGGACACGTTTTTTTGCTATGATAGCTTTTCTAATTCTGCCCCTCTTTGGACCCTTTTCAGCCATGATAATTGATAGGACACGTTTTTTCTTTAAAACTTAGCCATAGGATGATAGGAGTAGTGGAGTACAAGCTGGAGTTTCTCACTTTTTTTTTATAGGAGTACAGCCCACAGACCACAGTTTTATAACTTACACGGTTTCTCACTTTTTTTTTTTTTTTTTTTAAACTGACACTTTATCTATTATTATAAATTATTATACCAATTAATAATTTATTGTGTATCATATCAACTCATTTGTATTATATTGACACTAATTTATTAAACCATGTATTAAGTTAATTTTTATTTATGCAGGTTTAAACTTTAAAGTGGTCACGGCTTTAGAAAAATTGCAATAACCAGGTTATATTGTTCTATACTTTAAATTGTATTTTTAGTTAAATTATCATTTTTAATTATAAATTGTGTTTTATTTATCTATAAATATTTTCTCATTATAAATGTTAGAGGAACTTTAATACAAAAACTTAATTAGTAATTTTGCATCTCAAAAAGCAAGAAAAATATATTTTAAATAAAAAAATTCAATATATATATTATTTGATTAATATTTAATTATAAAAAAGCCTCATTTAAAATTTTCGCCTACGGCCCCAAAAGTTGTTGAGCTGGCCTGCTCACATGCACATTGATTAGAAGGGCTGAGGGTTACTCCCTCTCATTTGGATCTTTTTTTTAATAGAAGAGGATAGGATATGTTGGGACTTCGTAGGAAGAGGAGAAATGATGATAGGGAGAAAGCATGGAGTGAGAAAGCAAGAGTTATCTATGTTTTTTAATTACTTGAATGTTTTAAAGGATGAAAGGAAAGAAAGAGAGAGGAATACGTATTCATCTCATTGCTTGGTTGTTAGTGAAAAGGAGAGATGGGGATTAAATATAATAGGACATTTAAAAAATAATAATTCCACTTTATACTCGGTATTAGATTAGGACTCAAGTTTTTAATTTCTCAATTAAAATCTCAAATTGATAAAATAATCATTTTAATTTGAAGCCTCTTATCATTTCTATTGTTATTTTCCTTGATCCTAAGAGTAACATAGTTGAAATAAGAGGAAACCATTGACAAAACTTTCAATTTCACCTAGGCTTTATCCATAAATCAATTTGACAACCATTGAACAAAGGATAGAAAGACAAATGTTTGTTTAAATAGAGAAAACGTTTCTTAAAGAATAAGTTGTTAGGTTTTATTTTAGCTTGGCAATCCGTGGACAAAACATGTCTTGTTGGTAGTTTTAGTGGTTTATTTTGAAGATAAGACGGCTACAAGGTTTTGCATTTAACTATCAAGTTTCAATATGTTCGACAGATTTCAATAGCTAGTCAATCGATTGAAAGATACAATGTGATTGTGTCTTACTTCTTCCTATTGCTCATGATAGCTCATTAGGAAACTCCTCAATATAATTAAGCTATGGAATATAAGGAGTAGAGTCCTACCTATATGCCGGGCAAGTTTGGTTTGTTTTACCCTTTCCTATCCTGTACTCTAACTCTGACCTCAATGTTTGGTGCATAGGCCTCTGTAAGATGCTCAAGTTGATTCCTTGACCTAAATCAGATAGCGACTGTCCAAACCCTCCGCCTCTCATGCCCGCTCAGTTGAGGCATATTTCCAAGGACAATACACTGGGTGTACCATGGTGAGCTCATAATGTATTTTATTTTTTTCGAATAACCATCTAATATTCTTATGTCTTTGGGTTCTCTTTAAATCTAGTTATTTTTTTTCAGTATCCACACAAGTTCCAAGCTAAGCCATACATAAATTAATCCAATATAACCCAAATTTTAAGCAGCGGAAAAAATAAAAAAAATATTGGGAAGATTGTCAACACGAAGATGCCATGGAAGTATAAAAGGTAAGCTCTTTTTCCCCATTTATATTATTGACTTCTCAATTTCTCTTCCTAGTTCCTTTTATTTAGACTTCTCTAAGTCAAACATTACGTATCAATGATTATATTCCAAATGAGTTGTAAATTGACATGATGAAAGAACAAGTCTGTCCACACAAATTTTCAAGGTTATTTTAAAGACTTTCAAACAAAAACGTAATACTACCTTTTCCCACAATTGGAAAAATCATGAAAAATATGCTCGGAAGTTCTTTGACTTCAATTTTATAAAAGACTATCAAGATTTTTACATTCGATATCAATTTTATAAATGTTTATGTATTCCACACATATATAGTTTTTAAGCCTGGAATAATTTTTCATATTTATAAATGTGGTATCATTTTTTGAAATAAGCTAAATTTCATGTATAATTTTTTTTATTAGATATATAAAAAATTGAAAGGGCTCAGATTTGTACGAAAACACATGAGCTTATTTAGACCTCCAAATTTTAAATTACGGCTAAATTGCTTTTACTCTTACTTAATCAAAGTGCGGAACAAGAGTAAATGTGCGCAATGAACCGATAACTACTCTAGTGCATAAACATGAACAACAAACAATAAATGTAAAGCACAAGAGTAAGGGAAGAGAGATGCAAACACAAGATAACACCAAGACGTGTTATCGAATAGGAAACCAAAAAACTCAGCGAAAAACCTCTTCGCGACCCTCCAAGTCGAAATCGATCCACTAGTGAATAAGTTGGAGTACATGAATAACAAAAAACCCTCCAAGCTTAGTTTACTGAATATACTTGAGCCTTTCAAGGTCCTGCTACCAACGGACTTCTCGGAGTCTTGTCTTCACTAGCTTTCCGGATCCCGTAATACGCCTGATTGCATCCACCAAGTTTCACCGGCTTTTTTTGGCAAATCCGCAAAACTTTCCAAGTTCTAAAACACTCTGTACACTCTGAATAGGTATGAGTTGTGTTTGGGTACAAATCTCCTCTCAAAGTATGACAATGGGAGAGGGAAGGAGAAAATGCTACAATAATTTCTCACTAAAGATGAGTAGCTCTGAAAACCTGTCTAGGGTGTGTTGTGTTGTAGAAAACCTATCTAGGGATGTGTTGTGTTGTAGAAAACCTATCTAGGGTTTTTTTTTCTCTGAATAACTTCTTTTACTTTTGTGGGTAATGAGGGTATATATAGTATCAATGAAGGGTAATAAAGTCACACTTAAAATCTTCTAGGCAGAATGTTTCGCATGTACCTCGCGAGATGGACTGTCTCGCGAAGTACTCGTGAAATGAAGCCTGACACTTGACTCTTCAGCTTCCAGCATGTGCTTCTCACGTGCCCTTTTCGCGAGAACCTTTCTCGCAAACTTCTTGCAAGCTAGTCACGAAATAGCACTAATCTTCATTTCATGCTCAATTCTTTACCAACTTAATACTAAACCTAATACAATAAAATCCCACAAAATACAAGGAACAAAATTAATGCAATTACAACATTTTCTGTCATGGAATAAAGTCAACATAAAACATAGTTGTAAATCACAACTTTACAAAGATAAAGATGAAGAAAAATAATCTAAGAGGCCTCCCTATCTCAAAAGCTCTGCAAGTATCTCAATAGGACCATAGTTTTTCCATGAAACTTTCCCACTTGCTATGCTACAAAAAAACATTATTATGTATAATTCAACCATTACATAATCATGATCGTGGCCATGATGTCCTTCCTTACACGTCTTTAATTGTATTCATTTTTGTCAAAATTTTGGATTTGTCAAATTGAGAGAGATAATATCTTACTCAATATTGGTATGAATGTTAAACTTGATGTAACAGGATGACTGGAGACTCTTCAAAACAAACTGTAGAAGAGATTGAAAAAACCTCTAAGCCTGGTCACTCAATGCTAATATTAATCAATAGGCATAGAATTGTTTGATACTCATTATGACATGATAAACTAACGAGAGTCTCTGGAATTTTTGGAGTGGAACTCTTTGAAACAAGGTGTGGACAACAAAGTATGACAAATCCTAAACCAAATCGACCAAAGCCTACAAAATGATATCCAAGACACAGTTGTTGAAGTTGTGGCTAACAAGCCCAAGTAGATAAACATCACATTATGAACTGCGAAAGTATTATTTGGTTAGTGCACACACACTCAAACAAATGGATGTATGTACAAATGTACATGCATATGTATGTATCTATAATGTTTATATTTATGTTTTTTTTACACACACAACATTTTAATTGTTGTGATGCCTTAAATTGAATGGATATAAAAATTATTAGTTTTTTTTTTTTTTTTAAATAGTTACAATATGTTACTAACCTCAAAGCTCAAACCTTTTCTCTTTTAGGGTTTTCTACTTATGCCAGTCTATAAAAGAGACCTTATAATACATGATTACAAAAAGTCAAGAGCAGCACATTATATATCTATAGTTTTTGTACCCAAACTCTCTTAAAACTTCTACTAGTGATATTCTTTAAAGAAACTAAAGATCCAGTGCTGTTGAAGTTGCTTTTGTATCCAATGTACATAGTTTCTAAATCAAAATCTTCAAGTGGGTAGTTAGATTCGTGGATTGGAGGTTGATAACTAAGGAAGTCTGTGGGCTCGGAGCTGCGTTGGGTAACAGTAATAAGTTTTATAGGAATGAGGTTATTTAGTTATCATAAAACCTCAAATCAATTAGTTGATATATTTTACCTTGGGAATTATATGTTAAATCCCTCCAATTAAGTTTTTTTATTGTGTAATTTCTATTCCTATCTCTAAGTCATCATATCAATATGTGTTATTTTATTTTTGTTGTCAAGGATGAAACCATGATCTAACTTAGTGGGGGCCAAAGTCTCAATAAAAAAAAAAATTCCTTTAAAATCCAAACTAGCATACATTTAATGTTAATAAAATATCAACAAAAGAGAGAAAAACACAAAATAATTGTTTCTTAATACATTTTTACTTAATCATCTAAAAATAGAATTAAAAATTCTTTTAAATAACAAAGGAAAAAGTTTGCATATACATGAATATATATTTCAAAAATTTAATAGTTGGATTGTATGTTCTTCATCTTCTTATCACACATGTAAAATTTTATGCTAATTAGATTTTATTTACTATTCAATTTATAAACTTATTTTTTATACATAATTTTAGATTACAAAAACTTGAAATTTAAACATTCTGATTGATAACATAGTTATTGATTTTTGAATTTTTAGAAATTTTGCAAACATGGAAGATATAAGAAGAAAATATAATCCAACAGTAAATTTGTTAAAATTCACATCCAATGAAAAGATATTGAGTAGAGTTGTAGCCTTAGGCTATGATCAAGTTTGTTGTCAAACTTTGTCCAATAACAAAAATAAACTATATAGTTGATTTTGTACTAAATTTTGTAACAATCTCCCCTTCATTTTACAAAATTAAAATTGAAAATCTTTAAATAAATAATTTACGGAGTTCAATCCTATTTGAGTAATTACTTTGATTCAATTGCTATTCAAATTGTTCCTTAACTTGTAAAGATACGAGACTTTATCATATATAAAAACTAATGTTTCCAATATTTCATCATTCCCAAGTCTTACAATCATATTGAGTCAATATGTTTTTTTTTTTTTTTTTAAATAGATGCATATATAAGAAAATGTAAAAAAAAAAAAGTTAAACCTACTATAAAATTTATTTATTTTTTTATAATTGATGATACATTAATTTATAAAATTTATAGTAAAAAATTTGTAAATTCTAGTGGCTACACATTCCACATTAGCACCAATTTATTAACATAACTAATTTCATAATGTCCTACATAAAATTAGCACTAATTCACTAACAAACAACCAACAACCAGCCAGTTAAAAAAAAAAAAAAAAAGAGTTAGATATATTCCATATTTTTTCCATTTCTAATTTCTCCACCATCACATGTAAGAGTGGAAATCCCATAAAGTAAAGAATTTGAAGAATATTTTATATAACATGGTTGGATTCAAAACTACAAACTTATTTTTTGGGGGGTTAAATAGTATCTCTATATATTAGAGTCAAATTTCCGTGTGGAGATATTTGATGCGAAACTTTTCATGAGAAAGCGATTATGATATATGGAATAAAGAGACAAACAACCTTTATGTACACAAGGGATTGATCCACAGGATATGCTATTAGAAGTTGAACTTATTACACTCACAATAGAAGAGAGAACGGAGAGAGAGAGAGAGGAGAAATATATGAATTTCTTTATGTTAGGTTCTAGAAATTTAGAATAATTGGCAAACCGTGAGTACAAACTTGTCTAGGTATAAATCTTAAGAGTCTATAGGATTTATTAGACAGTGCTCAAGGTGCTGCAAGTCAGAATACAAGAAAAAGGAAGCTGCAGGTTTAGGAAATCGAAAACTTGCCAGGTTTGACCGATCGAAAATCGCAGACATGATTTTTCTGCAGAATTTAAATCAGGCCCAAGTTCGCGAAAACGTTTAGGGTTTCAGTCCAACACTACTAGGTATAAAAGGAAATCCCTAACTACGTTTTTAGAGTTCTTGGAAGACTTTGGAGTTGCTCTTGTGAAATCTAAAAGATATTGTACCTTCCTCTTTCAAAGTCACTATTGGAAATCATTCTCATATCTTCAGAATTGGTGGATTTGAACCTCCACGTGGTCGTGTGAGTAAGTTCTACAAGAGGTAGTATTAGATTTTAGGGAGAAAAACTATTGTAAATTTCCATTCTATCATAGTGGATTTGTTTACCTTGAGGATAGCTAGGTCAAATCATCCCCAGGTTTTTACTTTGAAACGGTTGGTTTCATTGGTTTCCCTGGGTAATCATATCGTTGTCTTATTTATTTTTCCACACTGTATGATATGATCTATTATTTTTTAGCCTAGATTTCATAATAACCTAAGTAACTACTTGGCTAATTCATTAGCTTAAAGTAATCTAGTTTACAGGGGTTTAAACAAACAAACAAGTGGTATTAGAGTGGGTTCACTTTAATTGGATTAACGTCCTGAGTGAGATTCTTGATCCCTGCTATCATGGATAACTTTAAGTATTTGTCTCCTCATATTTGTGATGATTTGAATAAATAGGACACTATTGTTTCTATTGATCTTATTGATGTCTGTGAAACTCCTTGTAAGGAATTATTTAAATCTATGAAAATTGTTAATAAATTCAAGGAATAGTTAAAATAGGCTAATCTTGAAAGAGAGGAATTTATTGTGACATTATATGAATCTAATAAAAAGAATGAATTTTTAAGAAATCAATTTTCCTCTTGTTAAGGACATATTCTATTTAATTGGCTAATCCTTTGACAAAATGCACTTTCTTGTAATTGGGTAGATTTAGGAAGGGTTTCGTACTTCAAGAAATAAGAGTTTAAGTCAAGTATTAAAGCCATGAAGATTGGACCAAAAAACAAGTGAAGAAAAGCTGTTTATTAAAACTTGACAGATACCTCGACATAAACAGTATCTATCGAGATTTAAGAACAAAGCTCGACAGAAGCTGAATCTATCGAGATCTACGAAATTAGAATTTCCAGATCTGATATTTGGCCCTAGCTGACATATATGTGTAGGGTTTCTTTTCTCACAACCCTAAACATATATAAGGCTTATTTTAAAGGCCATTATACATGGAGAACACATGCAGAAAGTGATCTAGTGCCTTATTATCTCTGCGAGAAGTTACTGTGTCTTTTGCGCCTTAGGGTTTTGTAACCAAGTACTTCTTGATCTTCATTATTGATGAAGTGAAGAACTTTGCAGCCAACAACATCTTTAAGTTGCTGGAGTTAGTCACGTACTGTGATTCGTGCAAAAGGGTGGCGTTCATATATTGAAGAGTTCAAAGGTTCTGAAGAGGTAGAAGGTTTTTGTTGTGAGTTCATTTACGAGGATTGTAGAGTCTAGGGACAAAGGTTTTATACTAGATCTGAAACTTCTCTTTATTATAGTGGATTGCTTTTTAGGAAGGTTTCCTCCCAGGTTTTTTACTGTGAAACTAGTTTGTTTCATTGGTTTTCCTACGTCATCATATCTTGTCTTCTTTACTATTCTGCTGTGCATGATATTGACATGATATTGATGTTTGTTTGTTTTAACAAGGTTTATTCATAGTAAATCTAATTAACAACTTAGGTTTAAAACTTGTTTATTCTATCAACCGAGGTCTAAATTTTCCAAGACCTCTCAAGATGAAAAGATAAAAAGTTTGGAGCAAAAATTAGGTTAGTTTGAAGCTAAACTTGAAAATTTGTCTAATACCAAACTTGCTGTTGATAACAGATCTGTTTCTATTTTTGTTCTCCTTAAGCCTAAAGATAAAAAAGTTTATATCCCTCATTTTAAGAGGAATTATAAGGAAAATACTTATTTTGCTAGGTTAGACAAAGGTAAAAGTTGTGATGTAGACGCTGAAGTTTCTAAACCTAAGTCTAAACCTACTGCTAGAGTACAAAAGAAATCTGTTTTTGTGCCTACCTTTTATCTTTATGGTGTTGTTGATCATATTAGACCAAATTTTTCTTTGTTGAGACAAGAACCAAAGCCTTTGATCGGAAACCCCACTAGGAATACTGATGTTCCTAAATTTATTCTTATTTGTCACTTTTGTGGTGTCCGTGGTCACATTCATCCTAACTGTCATAAATTGAAATTTAAGCATTCTATGTTTCAGTTTAGGATATGTGATTATATATCTTCTGCTACAAGTCCTAATAAATTGTTTTATATGCTTTTGAAAAATTTAAGTTTGTTGGCTTGTAAAAGGAAATTGTAGGATTTTAGTCTTTCTCAGAGTAAGTGTGTAATCCCTCAAATACATTCTACTTCTCATGGTTTTTCACCTATAGAGCCAAAGATGTGTGCTACATGGGTGAGAAAAGATTTGCTGAGGTTAGTGTTGTTTACTTGTCCTTAACTTAATTCTTTCAATTATTTGTGGACATGTTTTTTTTTTTCTTCAGTTTTTGGTTGTTTTATTTTCTTAGGTTGTTTTGATTATATAAAAAAAAATCCAAAAACATTGAAAAATTCCAAAGAAACAAATATTTTATTTTGTGTCTTGTTTTATTGTTTTTGAGGATTACATGAAGTATGATATCACTCTCTTGATTTAGAACCTACTTGACATTATGGAGAAACATAGAAAGTATGTGTTGCATAACTGACTGCATAAGCTATTTCTGATTTTGTATGAGTATGTACTAGTTTGTATATGTACTCATGGGTTAATTAAGAAATTGATATTTCTTGTTTGTATACCCTCTATAGCTTAGTTGAGCACTGTCATGCATTGTTTTTGCATTTTATTCATTTTGCATAATGTGTGCTTTTGATTTCAGGCCATAAAATTTTTTTTTTTTTGAAAATTCAAAAAGATTTGTTTTTGTATTACACATCACTTAGTTTGTAATTGAGGTTGGCCAATTAAATTTGCATTTCATGACTGTGTACCTAATTGTTTAGCTTTGATGAGCTATTTTTCCGCACTTTGCTAGTTTGTGCTATGTAGTGCTTAATTGTGTGAGTTGTTTATAGTCTTTAAACACATGCTCTTGATTTTGATGTCACATTCTTTTGATTGTAAGGACTAAAAAATCTTAGGAGAAAAGCATAAATAACCATGTCACCACTGTTACTTGCCAATCATGAACACTTGTGTGCAAATTATAAAAGCCGTGCTTGGTAAGGTGTAGCACTTTACTTGCATAGCAAGATTAAATAAGGTGTTGATTTCAAAAAGAATAAGAAAATCAAAAGAAAAATAAAAATAAAAGCAATAAGAAAAAGAAAATGTTTTTACATGATTGCAAGTGTATTTTTTAGAAGATGTGAGAGTTATATGGTGTGACTCTTTAGGTGATAGTCACTTTCAAACTAATTTGATTGATGATGTAGAAAATTTATTTAATTACTATCTACATATCACATTTTCTGTACTTTGTACACTTACTAGTTGCACACACTACATGCAACTTTTTGCTAAATTCTGTACATACGATTGTGTGTTGACTAATCTGGCCATCTTTAATTGCATATGAACTTATGTGCAAATACAATTTTTTTTTTTTTTTTTTGGTCGGGAATTTGAAGAAAAATTTGTTTTGAAGTTTAAATCTTGTGGTTTTAACTTCTTTATTGGTTTTGATGTTTGCATTTAAGAGGCATAATGTTTTTAAAACTATTCTGGATCATGCGCATATGCATTGAGTCTCAAAAACTGTTCTTAAAGTTGTTTTTTTGTATAAAATTTCCAGACTTTAAAGTTTTAAAATTTTTAACTGTTTCGACTAATCAAAGATTACCCTCGACCGATTGAAAATGTTCAGGTTTAAAGCAAAATCTCTCTGCCTAATTCAATTGATGTCCGATCGATGCTCGACTGATCGAAATTTCCCAGAAATTATTTTTCGATTGATGCTCAATTCCTTTAGACTGATCGAAACTTCAAAAATTTCAGTTTTTAGTTTCTTACCCGATCAGTCTTTTCATGCATCATTTGTGATAGAATTCACATGCATTGCATTGTTTTCTTTATCCTTCTTGCATTTTTGTAGTCATATTTCTCATTGTTTTCACACATAACACGTATACACTTTGCTAAATTGGGTACTTAACTTGATTTAAAAATTGATTAATTAATTTTTGAGTTCTGTACATTTTAGTATATGCTATTTTTCTTGATGTGTGAACTGCTAAAAATTGAGAATATTTTTTTGAGATACGAAGGATAATAAATGTGCAAATATTTTCTTATCCTCTATTGTGTATGTTTACTGTTTGCCTTTTGATTTGGTTGTCTTTGTCAATACGTGACAAAAAGGGGGAGAAATAGATGAAATTTGGAAAAAGGTTTTTAACTGTTTTTATTTAGGGGGAGATGAAACTATTTTTGAAAGAGGGCGAAAATAAAAGTTTTTTTATGTATCTAACTTAGGGAGAGAGTTAGTTTGTATGTTTTTTATTTGATGTTATTACATATTTGTTATTTGTTGTTTATTTGTCTTTGTTTCCACACATGCGATGATGTGCTCTTTTGAGTGTTTCAAGAAAGAAAGGTACATACTGATCAAGACCTTCTGCCTTTTCTAGCAACTTTTAGGTTTGAAGTCTTAGATTGGGATTTGTGATGTAATTGGGTTGTTCATGTATTTGAGCATTTCATATTGTATGTAAGTTTTGTCACGGATTGCCAAATGGGGTGATTGTTAGGTTCTAGAAGTTTAGAAATATTGGCAAACCGTAAGCACAAACTTGTCTAAGTATAGATCTTAGAGTCTATAGGATTTATTAGACAATGCTCAAGGTGCTGCAAGTCAGAATACAAGAAAAAAGAAGCTGCAGGTTCAGGAAATTGAAAACTTTCCAAGTTCAACTGATCAAAAATCAGGCTTGACCGATCAAAAATCACATACATGATTTTTCTGCAGAATTTAAATCAGACCCAAGCCCGCAAAAACGTTTAGGGTTTCAGTCCAACACTACTAGGTATAAAAGGAAAACCCTAAATATGTTTTCAGAGCTCTTGGAAGACTTTGGAGGTGCTCTTGTGAGATCTAAAAGGTATTGTGCCTTCCTCTTTCAAAGTCACTATTGGAAATCATTCTCATATCTTTAGAACTGGTAGATCTGAAGTTGCTGCAATAAGATCATACATAACTGATGATTTAAACCTTCAAAAGTGGTCTTGAAATCACAAACTGGAGAGTTTATGTTGCTAAACCTTTGAGTGGGATCTCAAAGTCACAAATGTGGGAGTTTGTGTTTAGCAAATCCAAGATAGAAGAGTTCGTGGAGTTGGAGCTGCACATGGTCGTGGGAGTAAGTTCTACAAGAGGTAACACTTATATCATAGTGGATTTGTTTACCTTGAGAAGAGTTAGGTCAAATCCTCCCTAGGTTTTTATCTTGAAACGGTTGATTTCATTGGTTTTCCTGGGTAATCATATCGTTATCTTATTTATTTTTCCGCACTGTATGATATGATCTATTACTATTTAACCGAGATTTCATAATTAACCTAAGTAACTACTTGGCTAATTCATTAGGTCAAACTAATCTGGTTTACAGGGATCTAAACAAACAAACACTTTTTATTTTATTTTTTATTTTTGGTTTGAAATGACAATTATGGGTGCAGTATTACACCATGCATGTACCCTTCGAATTCTCACATTAATTTCATAACTTTAAGAAACTCTTCATATTGACTTTATATGCATATTTTATACTTCATTGGTAAAAAATAGACTTTGTAGCGGAATTCTAACTATCGGTTTTTCGGCATACTTCGGCATACTTCGCTTGGCCTAAATAGACAATCACAAAGGAGTTTTGAGATTGTTCTACGTTGTCCAAAGTTAGCCTCGATGCAAACCAGCAATTCAAACTTGTTTTGAATTTCAGTATGTATAACCCACGAGTAAAACATTGCACACTACTAGAGTGATGCAAACATAACCCACAACCTAAAAGTCTCACAACACTCTACAAACATTATGAAAGATACAAATTTCATTCTTTGTTTAGTGGGTACCACTCGTCGTATTTATATACATACCACTCCATTAATTGTGTGATAGTGGGCACATAGTGGGGTAGAGTAACAGTTCAAGTTATTACTCCAAACCCTTAGATGTTACTTTTGGTGAGGTATACTGAGAGACATGCCCACTTTGGGTGTTCTTTTATTTTCCTCTTAGTTTCTAACATCATCCTAAAGAAAAATGTTAAAGGTACTACAAATTTGTTGGTCCTCTATTATATTTTGGGATGTTCCGAAATAGAATGTAGGAATTTTTTAAAAAGTGAACAAATATACTATTATAATGTGATTTAAAAAGTCAATTAATCTATATCCCTAAAGTTTAAACAAATTAATGAAGGAGGTTTTTTTTTTTTTTTTGGATAAAAATTCTACTTTAGTTTGAAATCTGCTATCATTTGAAAATTTTCGACTAAGTCACGAAGCTGCCAAAGTTGCTGCCTTTATCTGGGACGGCCAAAAAATATGTTCCATATGCAGTTCACGGAAAAAGTTTTTTAGCTTGAAAGATTAAATTGTCTTGGGAAGCTTAACATGGAGGAAGGTTGGGTCAGACCCTTATTGAAATTGATAAAAGAAGGCAAATTAGATGGCCAAGTGAACGTAGCTCGGGCAATTGGGCTACTAGGACGTGACCCACAAAGCATCGAGTAAATGATCCACACGGGTGTGTGTTCATTGTTTTAAAAAATCCCCAAAGATTGTGGTGGCTTGGGCAAATGAGCAAATGAGCCTTCGTTAAACTTGATGTGTTTGAAGTCCTGTTTCAATAGAGACAACCAATACACCTTTGGGTGAAAATCAAGATTGCTATGCCACTTGCCCTGATGAAATCAGTTGATCAGATTGGCTTGCAAGAGGACCTTGAAGCTTGGTTGAGAATGATTGGTTCTCGGTAACTTCCCAAGGTGTATTGGTACTAAAGGAAGTTAGATTAGGGTTTTAATCTACTGAAATAGATAGTAATTGTGTGTATTACGGCTTAATTAATATTTTATTTGCAATTATTTAAAAAATCTGATGTGGCACAATATTATTGGATGGCATAAACATAGGCTTTTATGCCACATCTTTATTGAATTTAATCTTTTTTATTTATAAGGTTGGATTTCTAAATGAATAGTTTTAGGACCACAAACTATTTCAAAACTTCTTTGCCACACAACTTTGACGTGACAAATTGTGAGTGATTGCCTATCACTTATATATAGAGCTACAAGATTATGCATTAATTAATGACCTTACTTATATGGTTGGATTTCTTAATAGGACTAACGAAGTGGGTCAAACGGAGTATATATATAAAATTATCACTCTTATTAACAACCGTAAATTGTAGAAAATCTTGACCCTTTTTTGTTATTTGAGAAAATAGAAAATCTTGTAATTATATATATATATATTTATATATATAGCAGATAGAAATTCTACTTTAACCTAATTTTGTTACTTTTTTTTTTTTATAAAATTTTTATACCTCTTTGCCACAACTTTGACATGACAAACTGTGAGTAATTGCTTATCACTTATATATAGATCTACAAGATTATGCAATAAATTAATGACCTTACTTATAAGGTTGGATTTCTTAATAGGACTAATGAAATGGGTCAAACGAAGTATATATATATATATATATATATATATATATATATATATATATATATATATAATTATCACTCTTATTAATGACTATAAATTGTAGAAAATCTTAACCTTATTTATTTATTTTTTTATTGAAGAAAATAGAAAATCTTGTAGTATTTTGTTTTTAATTTTTTTTTATACAAGATAAAAATTCTATTTTGGCATGATCTAAATGTATATGTGTGTGAAGCTTCATTTTGGAAACTTAAACCCCGACCCTTACCCTCTACCCTACAAGAACTTTGTATTTGTAGAGTGATCATCATGCCAATGATGCGCGGTGGTGAAAATCTTGTAGTTTATTGTTGATATGCTTAGGTAGCATTTAATAACAGTAATGCCGTAATGGTAGTACCTATTATGAAATCTAATAAAATTGGGTTTGGTATTATGTTAAATTTAAAAAAAAAAAAAATTATACTAAATGTAATTGCGGTTGGCTGAGTTATTGTGAACTACAATTTTTCCCATAACAATGTGATGGTTCCAAAATTTTATTTTTTTAATTAATATTTAATTTTAAATGAAAAGTCTTATTTCAAACACATATAGTTTCACATACATGTAAATAGGGAGGTATAAAAGCAATACAAATGTAAAAGGCAATTTCTAATTATACAGATCTGCAATTATTAATAACAAGTTAAATTAACATAATTTTAGTTACATAATTGTGTTCAATAAAACAATTCTAACATAAAAGAAATGTACCCTGTAACAATTTACCCAATTCTCCCAAAAAAATTGGACCAATTTTAGCAAATTCTCTACTATTTTTCCCCAATTGAAACATAACCCAATAACCAAAACGTGAGGTGGAATTTCAACCCAGACAATTCTGGTTTACAATTATTTTGCCGACAATCAAATTCAGCTTTGATCTATTTGTAAGAATTCTAGGCCTCTGGGACCATTGAAAGAAAGAGAAAGAGAGAATTAGTGGAGGTGTGAATGAGTGGTCCAAATTCGTTGGCCATTAGATTATGTTGCGGTTATTAAGGATGCTGGAGATTCAACAAATACTAGGTTTCTTCTCCGAAATTGTGAGTTCTTTCTTGTGTACTTCTTATCCGACAACGATTGAACAATTAAACTTCATATATACTCAATTAATCTAAGCTCCATAAAAGACTCACAATAGGATAAGCTGCTCAACTAGCTAGACAAGTTTGGTAAGAGGCATGCTCATTGTCATCTCAACAATTTAAGAAATTTGGCTTCTTTACTAGCCTATTTTTTTACTGATATTAAACCAGAAAATATATTGTAGGTTTAATCCCAAAAATACACTCTCAAAGTCTTCGTGTCACAAAAATATTTATGTCAGGCATTTTGACAAATAGCTTGGAAGTAGTTTCTCAAGAGGTCAATCCTTAACCTATGTCTATCAATTTGAATTTCCATATATGCTTCAACGCAGCCAAAGAATGGAAGAACTCAAATAATGAAGTTGGAAAACCAAAATAGCATGAACCAAAACAGCAAAAAAAAAAAAAAAAAAAAAAAAACTCCCTACTAGGATCAAACCCATATATGTCCTTATTTCAAAAGAGCAACATACCCAAACCGCGAAGATATCAAAATATAGCAACGGCCAAATCAATCAAAATATAGCAAAACCCAAAAAATTTTGAGAATAAGAACAAATCACCTAGGTCCGGCGAGGTAGTGCGGTGGCGGACGGAGGTCCGGCGAGATAGTGCAGCGGCAAACGGAGGTCCGGTGAGGTAGTGCAGCGGCAAACGTTGGTCCGGTGAGGATAGGCTAGAGACGCATGAGCTGAAAAGTGATGTGAGATTTTAGGGAAACGTGAAATAGGTTTTGATTATTTGTTTGTTAAGATGTTATTAGGTATATTAGGATGTATTGATTTTACAATGAGTTTAAGTAAAAATTTGATGTAGCGTGTACTTATTGGCTGGTGTAAACCAAAGGGTTTACACCCCGTCCTTATTAAATTTAATCTCTCAATCAAAAGCTTCAACTAAACTTTTGTATCCATACTCTTGCATGCTTTACTCAATATTTTTTTATTGGAGGTGAATTTTGACAAATCTATCATTGGATTACATCTTCTTCTTATATCCTCCATGCTTGCAAAATTTCTAGAAAATTAAAGATTAATAGTTATGCTATCAATATTTAATTTAAAAAAACTAATGTATGATTTCTTTAAAAAAATATTAAAATATACTTATCAATAATTCATTAATCTATAACCACAGGCATTGTGATTGTATATCATTTTCTTAATATTTCTCCACAAGTTTATTTTATTTTATTTTGAAAAATGCATAAAAATAATATCTAATGAAATATTAAATATATTTTAACAAGTGTCTTTAGGGCACTTATTAGCAGGAACAATAAATATAATTAGATAGAATTTTACAATTTTCAAATTAATATACTGTGATTAGTGCATAAGTGATAATAGTAGTAAATTTATATAAAAGTAAATTTACTCTGATCGCATATTAACGCTTTAACAAGTTTCGAAAATGATATCTATTTAGTAGTGTTCGTGGCATTTCCTAATATGGAGATGTTGGCAAATTTGTGGTTGAAAAACCTATGACTACAACTCCCCCTATATTGAATATTTAACAATAGCCTTAAGCTTGAAAGAACCTTGCATAAAGGGACCTCCAACTCCTAGTACTTCTATTATGGATGGAGTAATAGAATACTTTTGTCGGAAAAAATTGGCTTTTGCCCTTTTTAAAAAAACAATCCAGCATTTTGCTTCATTTCCCAAACTAATTAGAGAAATGCTCCTCTTTTGAAACTCGACTTTCTCAAAATCAAGTTAAGCCCTATAGTGGCGTTTTAAGGAGCTTATAATAAAGTTTTAATGAGCCTATAGTGGCGTTTTGTAACTCGAGCTCTATGAACTCGAGTGTAGGTAAAAAAAAAGGAAAAACTTGCATTGAACTCAAGTTCATGAAGATCGAGTTACAAAACGCCACTATAGGTACTTAAAACATCACTATAGGCTCTTTAAAACGCCACTATAGGCCTTTAGAAATTTTTATTTTTAAATTCGATTTTGGAAAAGTCGAGTTTCAAAAGAGGGGTATTTCCCTAATTAGTTTGGGAAATGGGGCAAAATGCTAGATTTTTTTTTAAAAAAGGGTAAAGGCCAATTTTGTCCTACTTCTGTCATTATGAAGTATTTACTTCAAACAGTTTTCTTTTGTAAGGAGCTCATGTGTGGACTTTCTCCAAGTAGCTCATCGCTACTTCTACACTCTCTTTGACAGCGAATGAACAATAGAAGGATCATTTTCAACACAAAGCAAAAAAATCAATTTATGAAACAAAATGGGCATTGCCATATTCACTCTTTACAGAGAGAGAGAGAGAAAGAGAGATTACCATACAAATCAAGAAAGAACAAATGTAGTGAAATGGAACAAATGTAGTAGTAGAATGGCAGGGCAATTCTCCTTTGGCAGGAATTGGCACTCATGCATGCAAATGCACACAACATTTCTGCCCTAAGAGAATCACCCTGTTATTCTGCTCTACCCTCTTAACACATCCATTGCCACCTTTCAGTTCTGCGTTTTGCCAAAACATCCATCGCCGCTTTTTATTCTGTGTGATCCGCACATTAGGTATGGATATTCCATGGAAATAGATTGGCATATGCTCTAGATCATTCCCTCTCGATCCTCCTCTTCAATTCTACTATAGCCATCATGGACCACCTTTCCTTTGAAAGAACTTTTCTTTCAGCAATCTTTTTCGTTCCGTACCTTTTTGACAAATGATCAAACAGACATGGGATTTTTCAGGACCGGTTTTGTCATGAAGCTAAATCAATATTTTAATTTTTCTATCTAATTTCGATATAATTTAACCATTATTCCTAACACATCCTGTTTCTTTTAAAGCAAATATTCATTTAAAAAGAAAAATGCATTCCTATGAAGAAATATATATATGCCGGCTATGCTGTTATATACATATTAAATGAAGTACAAATTAAGGCAGGTGCGTGTGGTAATAGTAGCTAGATAGAATGCAGACACTAGATCAAAATAGTCCACGGGAATATGTATATTTTTCCATTTTATTTATTTTTATGTTTTTGTTTGTTTTTCCCTGATCAGTGAGAATATGTATGTTGATGAATGCGCATATTTAAACAAAATTATGAAAACATGCCATCGGATCTTCCCTTTTCCAAGCTGTTTCTGTCCAATCTTTTGTCCCTTAGGTGGTCCTGCGTTAATCTTCAGCCAAAGTTGAACCACTTGTTTGATGTTTGTGTGAAAATGTTGAAAAGGATTCAATTGCTTTTTTCTGCTTGATATGAGATTGCCACTTTTAAGTAACGGCAGCATATGTTGAACCGCTTTTTATGAATTATATCGTGTACATGGAGCGAAATGACTTTAGCGTAGTTTCAAAAGCATTTTTCTCTCAATTTCTCTATATTGCACATTTTTTAGAACGGCTGGAGGTTACTCCCTCCAATTTGGATCTTTTTTATTTATTTATTTATTTATTTTATTTTTTACTAGAAAAGGATAAGATATATATGCAGGGAATTCATAGGAAGAGGAGAAATTATTATAGGAGAAAGCAAAGAGTAGGAAAGGAAAAGTTATCTATATTTTTTACTTGGATGTTTAAAACAATGAGAGGAAAGACAGAGGGATAAGTTTTCTACTCATTGTTTGGTTGTCAGTGGAAATTAGAGGTGGGGATTAAATGTAACAGGAGAATTTGTTATTAAAAAAAAAAAAAAAAAAAAAAACTTACACTTTATACCCGCTTTTAAATTTGTCAATTAAAGTTTCTAATTTATAAAATCATTTAAATTATTATTTTCATTGATTCTAGGAGAAACATGATTCAAAAAAAGTGGAAACCATTGATAAAACTTCCAATTTCACATAAAATTTATTCATAAATCAATTTGACAACCAGTGAATAGATGATAGAGATAAAATAATTTGTTAAAAGAGAGTTAAATTTTCTTAAAGTGACACAGTTGTTAGGTTTTTTCTTTTTTTTTTGTTTGCCAATCCATGAACAAAATATGTCTTGTTAGTAAATTTAATGGTTTATTTTTTAAAACAAGATAGTTGCCAAATTCTGCATTTTACAATCAACTTTCAGTGTGTTTGCCAACTATCAATAGTTAGTCAATCAATTGAGACTGTAAGTATTCGATCAATTGAGCACTTAAGTCGATCTAGCATAAGTGGCACAAAACCCAAGAAGCTCTCTTTTATAGTCTAGCATAAGTGATTACAGAGAGAGTAGAGCCGCTTATTCTATATCTAAGGTTTTCGTACCCAAAGCTCTCTTAAAATTTTTTTTGAAAAAACTCCGGTGTTGTTGAAGTTCCTATATACATAGTTGCTGAAATCAAAATCTTCAAGTGGGTACTTGGATTCGTTGATTAGAGATTCGCATTCAACAAAGTTTGCTAACTGTTGGGAAATTTAAACCCCGGTTAATAGAATTAATAAGTTTTAAACCCAAGTTGTTAATTAGATTTATTATGAATAAACCTTGTTAAAACAAACTAACATCAATATCATGTCAAAATCATGCAGCGGAAAAATAAATAAGACAAGATATGATGACCCAGGAAAACCAATAAAACAAATTAGTTTCACAGTAAAAAACCTAGGGGGAAACCTTCCCGAAAAGCAATCCACTATAGTAAAGAGAAGTTTCAGATCTAGTACAAAACCATTGTCCCTAGACTCTACAATCCTCGTAGATGAACTCACAGCAGAAACCTTCTACCGCTTCAAAACCTCTGAACTCTTCAATATATGAACGCTACCCTTTTGATGCACGGATCCCAGTACGTGACTAACCAAAGGTGCACGGCTCCCAGTACGTGACTAACACACCAACTTGAAGAAGATTGTTGGCTGCAAAGTTTTTCACTTTATCAACAATGAAGATCAAGAAGCACTTGGTTACAAAACCTTAAGTCGCAAAAGACGCAGTAGCTTCTTTTAGAGAGAATAAGGCATCGGTCACCTTTTGCATATGTTCTCTTTGTATTCTCTTGTGTGCCAGCCTCTAAAATAAGCCTTATATAGGTCTAGGGTTGTGAGAAAAGAAACCCTACACAAATACATAAGCATGGGCCGAAAATCAGATCTGAAAATCTGAATTCCGTAAAGCTCGATCGATCGAGGAGGTGTCGAGCTTTAATGAATCAGCACTTCTTCATTTGTTTTTTGGACAGACTTGCATGGCTTCAATATTAGACTTGAACTCTTGTTTTTTGAAATATTAAACACATCCTAGATCTACCCAATTTCAAGTAAAGGGCATTTTGTCAAAAGATTAGCCAAATACATAAAATATGTCTTTAACAATCTCCCCATTTGGCAATCCGTGACAAAACCACAACAAACAAATGAAGTATGAGAGAAGCCATAAATCACTCAACTCATAATCAATTATTGAATACAATAAAATCTACCCTAACACAAATTCTTGAAAAATTTTGCAAGAAAAGAGTTCATGGCATGGAGGACTTTGACAACCTGTATTTTTGAAACACTTTAAACAAAACTTATCACGGCATCTTAGTGTGAAACAGAAATAATAGATTGCATATAATAAAGAAACATGTGTATAAAGATAGAAAAGAAACAACACATGTAGAGATAAGTGAAGAAGACATACATCATTATATATATATATATAAAATATAAGCACAATGTATGTAAACATAGTCATAAGACCGATGTACAAGAAGAAGGAAGTAAACACTCCCCTTAACAAGATGAAACACAACTCCCCCTTACAAGGGCATGTATTTCTCCCCCTAACATGTAGAATCTTAAAAAGAAACCACATATTCTCCACAATTTCTCCCCCTTTTTGTCATGATTGACAAAGGATATAAGAAACTTTAAAGCTTCACCCAAGAAACATAAAGATGATTAAGGGGTTACAAAGAATCCATAAAAATGCATGAATGGAATGAAACAAGATGCTATAGATGACAATATAATCAAAAAGATGCAAAACATGTGTAAAACAATGCATGCAAGAGGATCTCGATCGATCGAGGAGGTGTCGAGAAGCTATCGAGCAGACCTCGATGGATCGAATAGCTATCGAGAAGCTATCGAGGATCCAGAAGAAATCTCGATCGATCCACCTAGCTGTCGAGAAGCTATTGAGATTGCAATAAGAAGAAGTTGAAAAGCTCGATAGATAGCCAGTTGTCGAGAAGCTGTCGAGATTGCTAAAAACCAGTTTTTCAAGAAGAGAAAAACACAGACATGAATGCAATCAAGCATGCAACTCAACCAATGATCCAATCAACATTTTAAGTTCTCAAAATCATCTCTCAACAACAATTTTAAGCACATGGATCCCCAAAACACACACACACACACACACTAAACAAGTCTAACCAATTTTATATTTTAAAAATGAGTCATGACAGTTTAGTGAGCATACATTAACACATATAAAACATTGTGATGGCCAAATCACATTGTACTTGCACATGTATTAAGAGTAGCAAAGAATATTGCGTGTTGTGTGTGAAAAATATTGCAAGATTGCATAAGTGTATACATGTTATGACGATTTGAGATATGAGAAAATCACTTTAACTTACACACAATCATAACTGTTTGATGGAGACTATCACCTTCGAGGTATATCTTATAACTCCCACATCTCCTAGTATACATGCTTGCAATCATATATATAAACATTTTGATTCTTTTTGCTTTTTAATTTTCTTGCATATTTTTATTTTAAGCAAATTATGCATGGGCATATAAGAAATAGAAAAGAAATACCCAGTTATGTTAAGCATTTGACATTCCAATTTTGCTATGGCAAAGCACACAAATGTCATTCATGATTGGCGGGCAACAGTGGTGAGATGATTATTTATGCCTTTCTATTAGGATTTTCTAATCCTTCCTGTCAAAAAGAGTGATACGAGTGTTAAGTACAAGAAATCACTTAACCTTACTCATCACAAACATGAGCCACAAAATTCACTTGCTTAGTTATGCATAGAGATGCTCATCTAAGCTACAAATGATACAAAATTTTGAAAACTTTGTTTCAATGGCCATCCAAGGTACATAAGTACCAATGTAGACAAAACACACATTGTTTTTGTATTTTTCTGATTTTTTTTCTTTTTATTTATATTTTGAAAATAAAACAAAATAAAAACTAAATAACCAAACAAAAACAGACAAACAACATGAAAGCATGAAAGAAAGATGCATATGCATGAAGGCATGATAGAAGTGTGCAAATGCATGAAAGCATGATTCCAAAAACAGATAAGAAATCATGCAAAAAGAGTCATACTTTAGATAGAAAGAATTAAAGCAGAGGACAAACAGAAAAGACAATTAAGTCTTAGGCTCATTTCTCACCCACATAGCACGAGTCTTTGGCCGTGAAGATAAAAAGGCATGTGTCCTAGTATGTCTACTAAAGGACATAGAAGAATTAAAATTCTCCTGAAATTGAGTTAAAAAGCTCAAGACTTTTAATAACTCTCCAAACAAAGGTGTAGGTCCTTAAGAGAAAACCTGTGACCGTTTGGAAAATTGCTTATGAGGATACAACTTAAAGCAATTAGGCCGAGTGTGTCCAGAAACATCACAATGGTAACAAACATGAGTAGTTTTCAAACCAGTATGCTTCCTAGAAGGAGGTCTAATCTTAGAGGTTAACAAAGACCTCAACTTAGGACAATTTGGCCTAATATGACTAACAATATGACAATGATGACAAGTTGGGGCAAATTCAGATTTTTCATTCAACCTAGGAGTAGTTTTAGACATAGGTTTAAAAACTTCAACGTTAACATCAGAATTTTTACCTTTGTCTATCCTAGCAATATTAGCCTTCAACTCTTCATTATTCCTTTTAAATGGAGGAATATAAAAATATTTTTCTTTTGAGTTAGGCTCAACAACAAGTTTGGCACTAATTAATTTTTCAACTTCAGTTTTAAAATCAACTATTTGCTCTTCCAAACTCTTAATTTTGTCCACCTGAGATGAAATTTGATTTTTAAAATTCTCATTCAAATTATTAGCTTCATCCAATTTTGCAATCAAATCATCTCTTTCAAGTTTGACCTTTTTAAAATTACCTTTTAATTTTGTAGAACATTCAAGAGATTTCATACAAAAATTATAAAACTTGCAATAGGCATCTTGAATATCATCATCATCATTCAACACAAGATCATGCAAATTAAAAAAATCAAGAGTTTCCATGACAACGGGGGTCAAGGATCACACTCAGGAAATTAATCCAATCAGAGTGTACCCGCTCTGATATCACTTGTTAGGAAATTTAGTCCTCGGTTGATAGAATTAATAAGTTTTAAATCCAAGTTGTTAATTAGATTTATTATTAATAAACCTTGTTAAAACAAACTAACATCAATATCATGTCAAAATCATGCAGCGGAAAAATAAATAAGACAAGATATGATGATCCAGGAAAACCAGTTAAACAAACTAGTTTCACAGTAAAAAACCTAAGGGGAAATCTCCCGAAAAGCAATCCACTATAGTAAAGAGAAGTTTCAGATCTAGTACAAAACCTTTGTCCCTAGACTCTACAATCCCTGTAGATTAACTCACAGCAGAAACCTTTTACCGCTTCAGAACCTCTGAACTTTTCAATATATGAATGCCACCTTTTTGATGCACGGATCCCAGTACGTGACTAACAAAAAATGCACGACTCTTAGTACGTGACTAACACACCAACTTGAAGAAGATTGTTGGCTGCAAAATTCTTCACTTCATCAACAATGAAGATCAAGAAGCACTTGGTTACAAAACCCTAAGGCGCAAAAGACGCAGTAGCTTCTTTTAGAGAGAATAACTAGATTGTGGAGTAATTCTAGGATCAAATCCTAATAATACACTACTATCTAGTTGTAAGAGTTCCTCAATCTAGATTTCCCTTCTCATTTCATTATTTCTATTATAGATGTTCATCTAGATTCGGTGTCCCATGATAAGCTCATCTTTCCTTTCGCTATCACGAGAATTCTACGCCACTTTTCTGTTTCTTTTCCCTCTTCTGACCATTTCTCCTTTATGTGTGCCATAGACGCCGCTACCGTGAAACGTAGTGAGGCACAGTTTAGGTCGCGACAGACGGATTCAGCAGCTCTTCCTTCCTATCCTGCTCTATCCAGATCTGCTCCATCCACATCCGCTCCCTCCTCTTCTACGAGCGATGTGTCACTTGGAGACATTATAGCGCAGCTATAGCGCATGGATGCTTGTCTTGATACACTTTCTACGGAATTGTATCAGGTGAACATTCATGTCGGTCGTATTGCTAGACGGCAGGCGACCATGGGCGGCTTTGCTCCTGAAGCTTCTCCTTCACCACCTCCTCTCGTGGTTTCTGATTCTAAGGATGAGGCTGATGATGATGGTGATGACGATGATGCTTCGGATGATGATGATGTAGATGCTAGCTCTACTGATGAGATGTCTACCTGACATTCTTACTCTTTGTCACTCGTGACAAAAATGGGGAGTAGTTTTGGATATGAGAGTAGTCACTCTTAGGGGGAGAGTTAGTATAGGACCTTTTTTGTTAGGGGGAGTGTTGGTTTTCTTTATGAGGGATGTAGTGAGGATATTATGTATCTTTTGCTATTACATGTATCTTTTCTTTTCTTTCTATTTGAGATACATTGTTCTTTTACATTAGGTCTTGTGACCATATTTATGACATACATTGTACTTATCTCTTTATATGATGAAGTATGTTGTTTCTTTCACCTACTCCTTCATGTGTTGTTTCTTTTCTCTCTTCATACACATGCTTCTTATACTTGTATGCAATCTATTATTTCTGTTTCACACTAAGATGCCTTGATGAGTTTTGTTTAAAGTGTTTAAGAAATACAGGTTGTCAAAGTCTACTTGCCATAAACTCTCTTCTTGTAAAGTTTTTCAAGAGTTTGTGTTAGGATAGATTTTATTTTATTCAACAAGTGAATATGAGTTAAGTGATTTATGACTTCTCTCATATGTTCATTTGTTTGTTGTGGTTTTGTCACGGATTGCCAAAGGGTGAGATTATTAGGACATATGTGTTTCACATGTTAAGAACATATGTCATGATTTTATGTAATTGACTAATCCTTTGACAAAACGCACTTTACTTGTATTTGGGGTAGATTTAGGATGTGTTTAAATACTTCTAGAAACTGTGTTTCAAGATCAAGTGTTGAAACTTTCAAGTCTGTCCAAGAAAACAAGCTGAAAGTGTAAAATCATTAAATCTCGACAGCTGTCTCAACAGCTGCATCTATCGAGCTTAAGAAAGCTGTTTCAGCCCCGTGTGCTCGACACTTGCTCGACAGCTACTCGACACCTCCTATTTGTCGAGATTTATGAATTTCAGAATTTTGATCTAATTTTCTTGGGATCTGTGATTATGTGTTGGGACTTTCTTTTCTCCTAACCCTAAACATATAAAAGGATTGTTTTAAGAGCCGTCAATGTGTACACAAGTTGCACAAGTATTGAGAAAACTCTGTTCAAGCAAATTGTGACCGGAGATAAAGTTCTTGCCCTTGTTCATCTCTTTCTCTTGAAGAAGTTGCTGTGTATTTGCACCGTAGGGTTTGGTGACCAAGCATCTTCTTGATCTTCATCGTGTGGATGAACTGAAGAATTTTACAGCCGACAACCTTCTTAGTTGGTGATTGAAGTCGCGTATTGGGATTCGCGCAATTGGTTAGTCACGTACTTGGGAGCCGTGCATCAAAAGGGGAAATTGTCATTACAGAACAAGTCCAATTGGGTATTGGGGTAAGGGTTCAACTGTAGGTTGGTAAGGTACTTGGGATTCCTTTACTTGTAACCGCTTGTTGTGATAATAGTGGAGTTTCGGGAGTGGTGACCTGAAAATCACCCGGTGGGGTTTTTGCCGTTAGGTTTTTCCCATTCGTAAACAAATCACCGTGTTATTTATTTTCCGCTGCATAATTAGTTTATTGGTGATTTGTTTGTGCTACCACGCGTTTGCATGATAAATTGATTAATTAATAACTTGGCTAATTAATTAATTAATTTCTATCACAAGGAGTCAATTCAGTTTGTGGCCTATCAAAAGAAATATGGACGATAAAGAAAAAAAATTTAAATAATCTAAGAGAGCCCCTTATCTCATTAGCTTTGCAAGTGTCACAATATGACCATAGTTTTTCCATGAAACTTTTCCACTTTGCTCTTCTACAAAAGACACTCTTATATGTAATCCAACCATTACATAGTTGAGTGTGGTCATGATGTCATTCTTGACACGTCTTTATTATTGTTGTATTCATTTTTGTCAAAATGTTTGACTTTTCAAATATTGAGAAACAATACCTAACTCAATATTAGCATCAAGATTAATTAAAACTTGGTTTTATAATCTAGCTTATAACTAGATTGTGGAGTAATTCTAGGATCAAATCCTAATAATACACTACTATCTAGTTGTAAGAGTTCCTCAATTGTGGAACCTCACTCAACACTAGTAATTAATCCCTGGCACATAATCGCTCGTTGCTCATTATGATACTATAAACTAGCAAGAGTTCCTCAATTTTTGGGAGTAGAATTCTCTAAAACAAGGAGTGGAAAAAAGTGTGACAAATCTTAAATAAAAATTGCACAAAGCCCTACAAAATGTTATTATCCAAGCGACGGTTGTAGATGTTGTGGCCAAAGAACCCAAAAAGATGAATATTTCACGTTATGAACTTCGAAAGTATTATTGGTTATCACACACACATATACACAAACAAATGTATGTAAATAGGTATTTATGTTTGTACATATGTATTTATCTATAATGTTTATGTCAATGTTTTCGTGTCCATTACATGCGAATTAATTTTTCATGCTAAAAAAACTTTAGAAATCAACTTATTATCATTTCACCGATTATGTCAAAGTTCTAGTCCACACTCCACATGTTAGTAATCCCAGTTGTTACTTTTTACCTTTCAAAAGATAAAACAAAACAAATATTTTGCACTGGCAGGCAAGCTCAACTGAGGGCCCTCACTGTAGTAGCAAAAGCCCCTGCCTTGCCAAAAAGGCCGTGATGGGTAATATCAATAGTATCAGTTATATTAACTTCATGTATTTAAACACTATCGACTTCACCTGTTCACTTTCTATCATATTTATATTGGTCTCCATCCCCTTTAAAAATTATTTTAGTACTATCTAGCGGTAGTGATTTGCACAATCATAATATGCCTGGTTTTATCTTATGTGGGAGCACTTTATCATATTATGCTAGATAGGGTTTACCTCCAAGGGTACAGTGGTATAGTTTTTCCTGTGTATATTTAAGTAGTCATTGTTAGTTTCATATTCATATACCATTTTTTCATTATATAGATTGGTTGGTTTTTTCAGTCATTCAAATTATTAAAAATTTAACTAAGTAATAGAAAGAATTTCATTCACTATTGAAATACTATGATGTAGTTTGTCCACCCTATGTTATTTGAATATAATAAAGTTATGTCCTATTAAAAGTGTTATATATAATTAATTATGATCATAGATAGAATAACTCCAACCGAACATAATCAGAAAGTAAGATCTCACACACCCCAGAGCACGTGCGAAGCACGTGAGGACGTATAAAGAAAGAAGTCTTGGGCAACTTGTAGTTGTAGAAGGAAGAAACTATTAAGGCACTCGATTCTCAAATTTTTGTCAACTAGGAAATTGTCAAGAAGGTCCTTCCTGATTTTGGGTTTGTATTTGTATTGACATCATCTGTAATTAAACAATGTTATTAGTTATGTAAAACTCTCTGCTTTGTGTACTTAATTCATCCATTTTTCCTTTTTCTTTTTCTTGACTGTGCCAATGAAATTTTACATATGTACGTTTTTGTTTTGTTTATGTTTATTTTATGTAATCCACACATATATAATGTTTAAGTCTAGAATAAAATATTCTTTAAAAATGTAGTATCATTTTTTAAAATGAGTTAAATTATATGAATGTATATATATTTTTTCTTATAAGAAATATGGATGTTAAGAAAAAAAAAATTAAATAATCTAAGAGGGCCCTCTATCTCATTAACTCTGCAAGTGTCTCAATATGACCATAGTTTCTCCATGAAACTTTTCTACTTTGCTCTACCACAAAAGACACTATTATATGCTATCCAACCATTACATAGTTGAGAGCATGGTCATGATGTCCTTCTTGACACGTCTTTACTATTGTTGTATTCATTTTTTTTCAAAATGTTGACTTTTCAAATATTGAGAAACAATACCTAACTCAACATTAGCTTGAAGATTAAACCTTTTTTTTTTTTTTTTTTTTTAAATTTTATAATCTAGCTTATAACTAGACTGTGGAGTAATTTTACGATCATATCCTAATAATACACTATTGTCTGGTTAAAAGAGTTCCTCAATTGTGGAACCTCACTCAACACTAGATATTGTGGAACATTACATAACACTAGTAATTAATCCATGGCACATAATCACTTGTTGCTCATTATGATACAATAAACTAGCAAGAGTTCCTCAATTTGGGGAGTGGAACTCTCTAAAACAAGGAGTGGAAAAAAAAGTGTGACAAATCTTAAACCAAAATTGACCAAAGCCCTACAAAATATTATTATCCAAGCGACTGTTGTAGATGTTTTGGTCAAAGAACCCAAGAAGATGAATATTCCATTACAAAGTTCGAAAGTATTATTTGGTTATCACACACACATATACACAAAAACATTTATGTAAATAGGTATTTATGTATGTACGTATGTATTTATCTATAATGTTTATGTTTATTACACATATATACAATGTTTTTGTCAATGTTTTTCATGCCCATTGCATGTAAAATAATTTTTCATATTAAAAAAATACATGAATTATTAGCTTATTTTCATTTCTCAATATTTAGTTTTTTAATCTTCTTGCAGTGACAGAAACAAATTTGGTCAGGGACATTTCTCAAAAATTTTAAAAATAATTTTAATATCATTTAAATATTAGATCCAGAAAAAAGAAAGAATTCGCCCTCAAAAGGTGAGAGTCCACCTCCCAAAAGAGAAATTGAACAACTAGCTTAATAATCCCAATAAAGTTGATTAAATGACCTTCTTAAAAAAAGAAACAAAGAAAGCTAGAGTTTTTAATGAAAACAGTTGGTCCATTTTTAACCAAAGGTTGGGAGAAGAGTAATTCTAAAATAATGCTTCTTCATTTGAATTAATTTTTTCCCTCTTTTTGATTAGCGAGTTGTGGTTGTTGATTCCAATAAGTGAATTATTAACAAAAACCAATTTTCTCTTGCACATCATAGTTTTGAATCATTCTTTTCTTCGGAGATTTAATTGGATCATTTGAAATTTTATTTTATTTTCTTATGGATTATAAATAAGTTTATTTATGGGGGTGTGTAATATAAAAAATTGTAGAAATGTTTTATATTTTCACTAAGGTTTTTATTATTGTTGTTAAAATTTTAATTTTTGTGTTGCCTTAAATTGATTAGATATTGAATTAATTAGTTAGTTGAGTGTGTTGTGTGAGTGTATGTTTAGTCTCACATCAGTTATATATTACGTCAATTTGGGCTTTATAAACAATAACGATGAACCTTGATTGTCACACTACAAGAAAAACGGGCTATTGCGGCGGGCCAGAAGCGCCACTAGGTAATTGTGTATTCACATTAAGGTTTATAAAATAATTTCTGTTCAGACATGTTTTTTTTATAGTTTATTTTGACACTCCAAAAAAAATTTTGCATAATTAAAAAAAAAAAAGGGAAATTAGACAACTTGTGGTTAGACTAGTTTTAATAATGCCTATTTGTGTTTTGCGGTTTGTCACTTTACCCACCTGTGAATCACTTTACAGGCTGTGAGACACTCCACCAAGCCTCCATAACCCACCTCACCTCATTCTGTTTGTAAACCTCATTTACTATATAAGTCAACTTTTAGAACAATCTCTTAAAACTCATTGATTCTTTTTTCCTTGGATTTTTATTTCTAATTTTAATTAGTACACAACGATCATTATATTATCTTTCTTTTTTTATATATATAAAAATTCATTCAAGTTTTCTAATATGGTCCAAACCAATTCCACCTATGACCTATCTACTCCATATCAATTTTCATGACAATCCCCCATCATGGAAAAAAATATTTAATCTCTAGGGTTCATCAGACAAGTCTCTATTAGATCTTTCCTGTTAACGTAATGCATTGATGTACACACTATGACAAATTTGCATGCTGCATATATGCATAATATTCTGTATACCACCCTCTAGTTAGTTTAGCGAGGAAATAAATTAGGTCTTTTTCCCCCTTTTGGATTTTATCCAATGAGACTCTTGTTTAAGGATCTGCTATCGAAACATAATATATCCAGAGAAAAAGGTCTGAAATATAGACCTGAATCAGCTAATATATGAAAAATAGTGAAAGCATGAAGTCATAAGTCTCGTAGAGATTCATCTAGTAACCTTACATATTCATATATATTGCTTATTCTCTATTAGAGATATGTTAGCCCAATGTAATAGGCCCAAGCCCAATCCTTCTTGAAAGCTCGAATGTATGAGAAAACACAAAAGCTATATAGACCTCCAAATTAAAAATTATGGCTCAGTTGATTTTACTTTAACTTAAACTAAGTGCAGAATAGAGTAAATGTGAGTGAACAAACAAAATAACTACTCTAAGATATATTAATCAAATATCAACAATAAAATGAAAGCTAAAAGGGTAGGGAAGAAGAATGCAAACACAAGATAACAGTCCGATGTGTAATCGAAGAGGAAACCGAAGAACTCGGCGAAAAACCTCTCCGCTGCCCTCCAAACGGTAAATCAATCCACTAGAGAATAAGTTGGAGTACACGAATAACAAAAGACCCTCTAAGCCTAGTCTACCCCATGTACTTGAGCTCTCCAAGCTCCTGCTACCAACTGACTTAACGAAACCTTGTCTTTTCTAGCTCTCCGGATCATGCAATTCAGCTCGATTGCATCCACCAAACAAATGGCTTCTTCTAATGTTTTCCAGCAGCACCAAAACCTCACTTTACACTTAGGATGGGTGTAGTAAGTGTTTGGGCTATCAACCTCTCAAGGGTTTGGATATGGAGAGATAGAAGTTGAGGAAAACCATAATGGATTGTGTAGAGGATTGTGGATATGATAATCTCTAACTCTCAAAGGTTATGGCTAGCCTTTTCTCTCTAAAAGCACTCCACTCAATATGTGGGTAATGATGATATATATAGTGTGGGTGAAGACATAGTGGAGCAGATATGCCAAAATAGCAAAACAAAATGTTTTGCGGGTATCTCGTGAGAAGGCCTTACCCACGAAATACTCGCGAAAACCAGCTGTCATGACTCTTCGCATTCCTATCATGTGTTGAGCACATGGCTTCACTTCACGGGAAATCTTCTCGCGAGCTACCTGCGAAAAATCCTTTGATCTTCAATGTTTTCTTGAGTCTTCACACTCTCTCTCACACACAAACCATACAATGAAATCCCACATGAAATATAGGGTACATAAGATTGAACAAAATTATAATCAAATTTGGCACGGAATTAAAGCTAACACAAAATAGTTGTAAATAACAACTTTACACTTCTATTTTAGGGTTTAGCCTATTATATATACTCATATTATGATTTATTCCATGTTAAATATTAGCATTGATACACGATGTTGAATATGCTAGTATGGATGTAGAAATGGAAGCATAAAGTAAGAACACAATAACACACGAGAGTTACGTGGTTCAGCCTAACGGTTTACATCCACAGAGGAAACCCTAAAATTGGCGACGGTTGGCTTTCTTCAAATCAGTGGTGGTTGGCTCTTGTCGGCAACGGATGGCTATTATCGGCGACAGTTGGCTCTTAATGGAGCTTAATTAGTGACGGTTGCTCTTAACGGAGCTTAATCGGTGACGGTTGCTCTCAATGGAGCTTAATCGGCGACGGTTAGCTCTCTAGAAATCTGGGTTTTTTTGGTTTGGGTTGAGCTTGGTTTTTTTTTTTGGGCCGAAATGAGCTCGGTTAGCTGGGTATTGAAATGAGCTCATGTGACGTACTAATGGGAGTATATATAGTGGTCTTTAGCGACGAATTTTTTGTCGCTATTGCTTCCTCTTCATCGCAAAAGATATTAGACTTTTAAGTTTTTAGTGACGAAGGTCAATTTCGTCACTAAAAAACCCAAATTTTATAAATAGTTTTAGAGACGAAATTCATACTTTGTCTCTATAGCATACTTTTAGTGACGAATTTTGATTTTGTCGCTAAAACAATGATGTGCAAAACTATTATCATTTTTAGTGACGACTATTTTTCGTCACTAATTCTTCCTTATAGCGACGAAAAGATTTTCGTCACTAAAACTATCCACAGCAATACCTACAGTGACGAAATATTTCATCACTAAAAATTTCAACCTTTAGCGACGAAATATTTCGTCACTATAGATTAATTAAGCTCGCGCCAAAGTTTCCCTCCACTGGCGCCCATTTTTCAGATCACAATAGCAACGAAAAATAATTTTCGTTGCTAAATGCTATAATTTTTTTCATTATTAGTGACGAAATTCATATTTCGTCACTAAAGCTGTATTTTTAGCGACGAAAAATATTTCCTAACTAATTTTTGTCGCTAAAAATACATTTTTTTGTAGTGATAATATATTAAAGTGTAGTACAAATCTTGTGTTACAATGGACCATAACATGGATATATATAGTAGGTTAAACCCTAGACTAGAAGGATTGGGCTAACATTTCTCTAACATTCTCAACATTGAAAACAACCTTTAAAACAATGTTGTAGATTGTCAGGAAGAATGTCCATGTATTCTCATAAGAATATGAAACGATTTTATTGTTTATTTGAAAACAGCATGACAGTTTTGTAGACACCACATTTTGTATCCGTTAATAAATTTTTGTCCCCGGCTCCAATGATGAGCTTGAAATATGTCAACCAAGGGTAATTAAAGAGTTCACAATAGTTTGGGAGTAATCACAACTCAAAAGTGCTTAAATCGCTTTGAAATCGATACTTAAAAATGACCTTTCCTCACTATTTTGACCATAACTTTTGATCCTCAAAGAATTTTCTAATGAGGTTTGTTTCATTGGAAAGTAGATATCCTGGGTTTCAATTTGAATACAAAGTTTACCCAATTTAGACTTATATTGAATAAGTTATGATCATTTGAAGTTGGGCTAACTGAGCAGTCCGATTTTCTGGGTTTTAAAACTTCATTTTGAGGGCCCAAAATATCATGCTTTGATGTGGGCTGATCCATAGACTCTTGAGAACGTCCAAAGATCATTAAAAAGCCCCCAAAACTATAATTTTAACTTTTAAATACTCATCTTATATCTCAAATCAAAACCCTAGCCATAGAGAGTGATTTTTTGGCCTCCATATTCTATAAAACCCTTTTTTCTCTTTTCAAAACCCTAGGGCAACACCTTAGAACGTTTTTTTTTTTTACAAAATTAAAACCTCTCTTCAGTTAGTTCTAAGGCAGAAACTATTTTTCTAAATTGATTTTTCAAAAAATTTTGTTCTTGAGTTGTGATTACTAACAATTGTTGTGTTCTTTGATTATCTTTGTCTTCTCAATCTAATCTTTGTGTTGAAGGCACTGAGGTGTCGGTTAAACAACTTCAAATCTGTGATTCTAAAGCAAGGTGAGTCTCTTTTCCATGATTTTCCACTTTGCTACATAGGATTCACATGATTCTTTGTTTGATGTTATCTTAAGATTCCTTATCATTTTTGATTGATGTTTTGATCTTTTTGATATATTCTAATCTGATTTTTGGTTGTTTATAATCTATTCGTTTGTTCTTATATTGTTATTTCAATTCCTAGGTTAGTTTGATATAATTTAATGTATTTTATTATACTTGTTGATTTTGGTTTATTTTATTTGTTTATATTGATGTTTGTTTTATTTGCTTCATGTTAGTTTAAGTGTTTAGGATTCTAACATGCTTGTTTGATTTTTGTTTTAATATCTTTGAATGTTCAAATCTGTAAAAATGTATCTATGCTAAAGGTTGCATACATAAGATTGAGTATGCATACGCACCCCGAATCCAAATTAGGGTAAAATCTTCTTTTTATTATTTTAACCACTTTTTAACATGTTATTTGATTCTGTTTGAGTCTGTTTAGATTACTTAACTGTGTTTAACTATTTTCCATGTTTGTTTGTGTCTTTTTGCCATGTTTGGTTTATTTAATACTTTTCCTTGTGTGTTTTATTTTATTGTTGTCTTTCCCTTTTTTAGTATAATATGTTTTATTGTGTTTTATTTGTTTCCTTTTATATTGTGATGTGATATTTAACGTGTTGTGTGTGTTATTTTCCTTAAGTGCATGATGTATGTTTAGGTTAAGATTATGGCTCTATTAATAATCTCTTTAATTAAATATGACCTAGCAATACATAATGGAGGCCAATTCACAAGCCGAGTGGTCTTGGGTGCCTAATACCTTCCCAAGTTGTACCAAAATTCTGGACCCATAATATAGTATGTAGACCCATGTATGTAAGTGATTTGCCCAATATGCCCAATATGGTTCCTAGACCTAATCTAGGTGGCAACTCCGCTTTTCTCCACCATGGTCCACTCAGGTGTACTCTCCTTTGCGCCCACAACTTTTTCCCCATGAAATCAACGTGATAAACTTATGTTTCTTCACCATGGTCCACTCGGGCGTACTCTCCTTTGCACCCACAACTTTTTCCCCATGAAATCAGCGTGATAAACTTATGTTTCTTCATATAGAGAATCCACTGAGCTAGTCGACACAAGTTGTATGAAACCATTACAACGAAGAACACAAAATTCAGGCAGTGATTTCAAGTTGCCTATAATGCTTTTGCTACCTAGAAAAGTAAAAAAAGAAGCAGAAGCTTCAATTTTAAACACACTAAATTGAGTTATAATATCAATCACATTCTTGTAAACCATATATCACCTTAATATAAAGATCTACTTAAACTTGATAATACACGCCCATGTTGGAATTCACAAATTTAGTCAAACTTCTAGTGCACATGTTGATGATCCCAGTTGTTACTTGTTACAATTCAGCATTTACCTGCCAAAAACAATAAAGCAATACAACTATTATCATGGCAAGAGAAACCAAATACTTATACATAAAAACAAAATTAGAAACCATAACAAATTTGTTGGTATAGCCACAATACTAAAAAACAATATTAGAAACTATAACAAACTTATTTGTTGGTGTAGCCAAAATACTGAAGCTGTTGGCATGAAATATTTATGTGCAGGTGAATGGCAGGACAATTCTCTTTTGGTGAAACATATGTATGCAATATGCATTTCCATGTTCTCTTCTACCAAAGGAGATTTGCACTGTTATTCCTTAACCCCACATCTGCTTTCCTTACTATGCCTCATGTTCAAGTTGCTACTGTAACTCTACTGTACGTGCCTTTTATACCATATGATTCCCACCAAATTTTGAATATGCGGGGGAATGAAACAGGATATCAGGATATGCCTGCAGAAGTGGTATATAGCATCGCTTTCTCATTTTTCATGGCCTCGTGGTCCCAATTCCCACACCATCAGAGCTGGAAACCAAGGATTTCAAAAATATCTTTGTTACATATTCAAGTTCGGTTTCTTGGTACTTTCTACACAATGAAAATGCTGACAGACACCAGCATTTATGGTACCTCAATTTATTATATGACTTTCAGACGTATACACAAAGTTTATTATCAACAACAATTTTCTATTTTCGTTTTTGTGTTTAACGTTATACTTTATCAATCATAGTGTACCATACGCTTTTATTTTTTTTTTCTTTCATTTTAAACTTCGGTATATATATATATATATGAAAAATAAAAATAAAATGTGACAAGCTATAATTAATATAGTATAAAGCAGGACAAAGTTATATTTTTTCTTGTCTGTCCCAAAGTTGACGTAATATGGAACTTAAAACCCTAACATTTTATAAGTTTTAGACATTATAGAATCTCATCTTTCCAGAGTGAATGATGGGGTATGTTGGCTGATCGATGTGATTTTAACTAGGGGATTACACAAAGGGAGACATTATTAAAGTTGTCATTTGTCAATGAGGTTTTTGAAGAGGAAAATAAGTTTTAAACCCCCAAAAAAAATTCAAAGATTTTTTGATTGGGAAAACCGTAAATTTAATTTAATATTTGAAAATAGATTTTGAAGTGAAATATCATGATTAGGATTGGATGTTTGAAAACTGGTTTTTGAAGAAGAAATCCATTACTAGGGTTTAATCTTTGAAAAATGGTTCTCATAATTTAAAATGGTTTTTAATGGAAAACCACTATATCAGAATTTTGGCAAAGTTTTAACAGATTCATGCGTGGTCATATTATATGAGAGCGGCATATCATTTAAGCGCATAGTACTCCTACTATGGCATCTAGTTAGCTACTTGTTTGATTGAGCAACAATCATCTTCGAGTTTGATCGAGCAACAATCATCTTCGAGTTTGATCATGGCACAATAGTAGTTTAATATTACTATAGCTACACTGTTAGGAGCAACATGATATTTCTAGGTACTTTTCAACATTGACTTTGATTTCTGGAGTCTTATTTAGGGTTTTCTGATTTTCTCGGTCTCGAAATTCCACAAACAAGTTACAATTTGAAATTTCATGACACTATATTTCAAATAAAAACAAGTTTTCATAAATCAAAGCTTAAGATGAGAAGTTATGGCTCCTAAAAGTTGGTACCTCATAAACTTTTTGGACCTTGAGTTTATCATCGTGAAAGTTTGGGCGTTTGCATGGAAGCCTTACAGAACACAGAATTAGGAGCTCCATACGTTGTTGGAAAGCTTGTGAGACCTAATGTCTATTGAAATTTTAGTTTAGAAAGTTATGGGCCTTTAAAAGTGTTCGGTGCATGTAGACACTCAAAACAAGACTTATAACACAAGCTTTCAAGTTATATACGACTTGCACAATTCCGAGATCATTTGACCGAGTTTTGATCAAATCCTAGTTTTGGCTAGGGATAAGGTTTTTTCTTGTCAGTTTTGGAAGGCTTTTTTTTCCTCTCTCTCTCTCTCTCTCTCTAGGATATCTAATTTATGGGGGTACATCTGACATTGGAAATCTAAAATTATTCCTAGTCATAATAGGTCAAATATGGTCAAACTTGCTTAACCCTCATGTTTTGTTGCAAAATTTTCAAGTTTAATCTAATTTGACTAATTTCAACGAAGTTGAGGAGTTTGAGGTGTTTTGGGATTGTACATGTCTTGATTAAAATTAAGATTTTTTTCAATTTTTGCGTACAAGTAGTGATTTGCTTTCAGGGGGGCAAAATGGAGTAGCGACAATACATGTATTTTGGAAAAAAAAAATTATAGTTTTTTGATATGTAATGTAGGATTGTTATATCACATGCTTGAATATCATTATAATAATTATTAATGCTATAATTATCTTCTAACTCTTTTTGCTAAATATATATATTTTTTTTCATTTGTGTAAATTGCCTATTATATTTTAACAGTTCTAGGAATGAATTTATTAAGAATTGTATTTAGATTTTCATCTAAATTTTCAATTTTATCTAGAAAAATAAACACAACTCAATTCTCTTTTTTTAAAAGAAGAATTTTTATTTATTATGTTCTATAATTTGGGAGTATTTTGTTAGAGGGGGTCTTAGGCCTAGTTTTAGAGCAGCTCGGTCAAGTGTTGTTGGTAGTGTTAGGAAGAGTGTCAATGTTTTAATATGAACATGAAATGATTTGACTGTTTATTTGAACAAAGAATGACACTTTTTCCCACTTCAAATCAATTTGGAAAAGTTCGATATGTTTCTTCATGGAGAAACAAGATCAACGTGAGGTCACTTTATAGATATAACAATAGAATAAGATTTTTGTAATCGTACAAGTCTTATGCTGGTGGTAAACAATACTCAATTAGCTAGCTTTCAATATAAATCACATTCTTGTAATCCATATTACACCTGTATATAGAGATCGATTTAAGCTTGATAGTACGTGCCCATGTTGAAATTCTCCGATTCATGTCAAACTTCAAGTCCACACTCCACATGTTAATGATCCAAGTTGTTACTTGTTACAATTTAGCGTTTACCTCGCCCCCCAAAAAAAAAAAACTATTATAATGGCAAGAGAAACCAATTGCTAATACTAAAAAAAAATGTTGAAACAATAACAAGCTTATTTGCTGCTACAGCCACGATACTGAAGCTGCAGGCATGAAATAATTTCGTGTAGATGAATGACAGGACAATTCTCCTTTGGCGAAACAAAAGTATGCAATATGCATCTGCATGTTCTCTTTTGCCAAAGGAGATTTGCACTGTTATTCCCTAACCCCACATTTGCTTCCCTTGCTATGCCTCATGTTTGAGTTGCTACCGTAACTCTATTGTGCCTTTTATACCACATGATTCGCACCAAATTTTGAATATGCGGGGAAATTAAACAGGATATTTGGATATGCCTGCACAAGTGATATATAGCATCGCTTTCTCATTACTCATGGCCTCGTGGTCCCAATTCGCACACCATTAGAGCTAGAAACCAAGGACTTCAAAATATCCTTGTTACATCTTCAATCCGGGTTTCTAGATACTTTCTACACAATGAAAATGCTGATGGACACCAGCATTTATGGTACCTGAATTTATTATATGGCTTTGACGTATATGCAAAGTTTATTGTCAAAATCAAATTTTCTATTATAGTTTTTGTGTTCAATTTTATACCCCATCAATCATGGTATATTATATATTTCTTTTTCTTTTTTTCATTTTAAACTTGGGTAATTTATATGGAAAGTAAGAAGAATATGTGGCAAGTTATAATTGATGGAGTATAAAATAGGACAAAAAATTTGTATTTTTTCTTGTCTGTCCCATAGTTGATGTAATTAATAATGGGTTTGGTTTACTTCTGGTATTTTTTTAACTAGACATCTCCTGTTATTTTAAATATACAATAACAAGTGGTAATGGATTTTAATCTACACATTTTATTTAGTTAATGGGCGATGTGTCAGTTTTTCATTAAAATAAAATGAGATTCCAGTTAAAAAAATACTGGAGGTAAATCAAACTTATTAATAATAAGTGATTTTAACCTATCAATTTAATGTTTGGGCAAATAAACTAAGTTAACAAAATATTTGAGTATAAATTAAATTAATAGTCATGGTAAAATTTTAGGATTATATATATATATATATATAGAATTTAAAATTCAAATATTTATAAGTTTTAGATGTCATCAGAACTCATGGCGAATGATGGGGTATGATGGTTGATTTTTTTTATTTATTTATTTATTTATTTTTTATTTTAAGTAGGGGATTACAAAAAGGGAGACATCATTCAAGTTGTCATTTGTCAAGAGGTTTTTAAAGAGGAAAACTTGAACCCGAAATTTTTGTTTCAAGGATTTTTTGATTGGGAAAACCTTAAATTTAAAAATTAATGTTTGATAATCGTTTTAATTTGAAGTGAAAAATTATGATTAGATATGATGTTTGAATTTTTTTTTTTTTTAGAAGAAAGGCATAACTAGGGTTTAATCTTTGAAAAATGGTTCTCATATTTTAATAGGTTTTACATGGAAAGCCATCAAACCAGAATTTTGGTAGAGTTTTAACAGATTCAAGTATGGTTATATATATTTTTTTTTGGATGGAAGTATGGTTATATTATATGAGAGTATTTGAGAGCGGCATATCATTTAATTAAGCGCATATTATTCTGACTATCGCATCTAGTTAGTTACTTAATTGTTTGATAGAGCAATAATCATCTTTGAGTTTGACCATGGCACAGTAGTAGTATAATATTACTATAGCTACACCATTTGGAGCAACATGATATTTTCTAGGTACTTTCCAACGTTGACTTTGATTTTGAAGGCTTATTCAGGGTTTTCTTGGTCTCGAAATTCCACAAACAAGGTACAATTGGAAATTAAATGAAATTTTCTTTCCAATAAATCCAAGTTTTCATAAATCAAAGCTTAGGGTGAGAAGTTGTGACTCCTAAAAGTTGGTAGCCCATGAACTTTTTTGAATGTTGAGTTTATTATTGTGAAAGTTTTTAGGCGTTTGCATGGAAGTCTTACTGAACACAGAATTAGGCACTCCATACGTTGTTGTAAAGCTTGCAAGTTGTAACACCAAATGTCTATGGACATTTTAGTTTAGAAGGGTTGTATGTCGCTTTGGGAAGTTATGGGATTTTATAAGTGTTTGCTGCATGTAGCCGCTCAAAACAAAACTTTTCACACATGCTTTCATGCTATATATGACTCGAACAATTCCAAGATAGTTTTGACAGAGTTTTGATCAAATCCTAGTTTTGGCTGGGGTTAAAGTTTTTTCTTCTTAGTTTTGGAAGGTTTTTTTTTTTTTTTTTTTGAATTTTTTTTATTTCTAGGATATCTAATTTGGTATATGTATGTCCGATATGGGTGATCGACCATTATTCCTAGTCACAATAGGTCAACCCTCATGTTTTGCTGTGGATTTCTCAAGTTTGACCTAATTTGACTAATTTCAACAAAGTTGATGAATTTGAGGGGTTTTGGGGTCATACATTTCTCAATTATAATTAAGGTTATTCTCAACTTTTGCATACAATCAGTAATTTGATTTTGCGGGGGCTAAATGGAGTAGCAACAATACATGTATTTTGGAAAAAATTATAGCTTTTTATATATTTAATCTAGGACTATTTTATCACATGCTTGAGGATATTGTGATAATTATCAATGCTATAATTATCTTCTAACTCTTTTTGCTAAATTTAATTTGTTCTTTTGTGAGAATTTCATGTAAATATCCTATTATATTTTAACAGTACTAGGAATGAATTTATTAAGAATTGTATTTAGTTTTTCATCTAAATTTTCAATTTTACTTTTATGAAATATTTTAAGGTTGAGTTGGATTTCTATTAACGTAATATTTTGATGGCCCTCTTTAAGGTCTTAAAGGTACGTGGAAAAATACACAACTTAATTCTCCTTTTTTATTTTTATAATTTGGGAGTTTTATTTGTTAGAGGGGGGCTTAGGCCTAGGCTTAGAGAAGCTCAAACAAGTGTTGTTGGTTGTGTTAGGAAGAGTGTCAATGTTTTAATACGAACGTGAAACGATTTAACTGTTTATTTGAACACGAAATTGCACTTTTTTCCTACCTGAGATCAGCTTGATAAACTTCGATATGTTTTGTTATATATATAACTAATTGAGCTAGTTCAGTAATCAGAGAACCATAAGAAGGCTTTTCATGGAAGAAAAAGATCAACAAGAGGTCACTTCAGATATAACAGTAAATCATTACGATGAAGAATATAAATTTTATGCAGAGATTTATGTAATTGTACAAGTCTTCTGCTTCCTTGAAAAAGAAAAAGGGGAATAGAAGAAGTTTATGCTGGTTGAAAACAATACTCAATTGAATCAGCTTTCAATATAAATCACATTCTTGTAATCAATATATATTACACCTTAATATAGAGATCCATTTAAACTGCCCATGTTGGAATTCACCGATTCACATCAAACTTCTAGTCCACACTCCACATGTTAATGGTCTCAGCTGTTACTTTTTACAATTCAGCGTTTACCTGCTAAACAATTAAAGAATTCAACTGTAATCATGGCAAGAGAAACCAAATACTTATAGTAAAGACAAAGTTAGAAACGATCACAAGCTTATTTGTTGGTATAGCCACGATATCAAAGCTGCAGAGATGAAATAATAATTATGTGCAGCTGAATGGCAGGGCAAATCTCCTTTGGCGAAACAGAAGTTTGCAATATGCATCGATCTGCATGTTCTCTTTTGCCAAAAGAGATTTGCACTGTTATTCCCTAGCCCCCACATCTGCTTCCCTTGCTATGCTTCATGTTTGAGTTGCTATGGTAATTCTATTTACAGTGCCTTTTTATACCACATGATTCGCACCAATCTTTTGGATATGCGAGAGGAATGAAATAAGATATTGGGATATGCCTGCTCAATTGGTATATAGGATCTTTTTGTCATTGTTCAAGGCCTCGTGGTCCCAATTCACTCACCATCAAAGCAGGAAAACTTGACTTCAAAATATCTTTGTTACATACATAAACATCTTCTAGTCGAGTTTGTAGGTACTTTCTAGGCAATGAAAATGCTGATGAACACCAGCATTTTTTTTTTTTTTTGAGGAACGGACACCAACATTTATGGTACCTGTATTTATTATAATGCTTTCAAACTCATAAGCAAAGTTACTTGTTGAATACAAATATTTTTTTAATTCATTTTAAATTTGGATATTTTATAGGGAAAGTAAAAAGAATATGTGGTAAATTATAATTGGTTTCGTATAAAGTATGACAAATTATTTGTATTTTTTCCAATCACATTCATAAAGAACTCATTCATACAATCTTTTCCAACCACATTCGGAAACAAATCATCCATACAATCTAAAAAGTAAATAAAAAAGCATTATACTATTAAACCCATTAAAGTAAGTTGTTTACAAAATAATTACAGCAATATATATAAATGAGAAAATACATTAATTATGTATTCTTGCCATACATTACAAAAACAAAAATGGGTTCAAGTAGCACCACAAAAAAATGTATTCTTGCCACCAATCTTATATATGCACAAATATAAAGAAAATACATCAATACCATCAAGCACAAACATTAATTATGTTAATAATATAAAATACATTTTTAGCAATGCGTTAAATTAAAGTAATAAAACCCTTGCATATAAGTCACAAAAACTTATAAAGCAAAGATATATTTTCAAGTATTGTGTAATGCACACTTACACCTAAATCTATAACCGTGAGTCCTATTGGTGTGCCTAAGTTTGTACATGTTATATTGGACCAACAAGTTTCTCATCAAAAGCCATGTTGTAAGATCTATATCCACTGCTTATAAAAGCAAATGGACCCAATCTGTTAAATGTACCCAAGTTTTGAATTGGCTTAACTACCACATTGATACCTTAAAAGATTCCAATCATGCTCCAACAATTTGATGCACTGAAGTCATCCAAAAAATTATGTCTAGGAAACATTCATACTCTAACACTATCATGCTAATCTGTTTGAGAAACACTTTTAGCAATGTGCTAAAAGTATTATGTCATCATTGCATAAGTCACCAAAACTCAAAAAAGCGAAGTTGTATAAAGCAAATATATATTTTCAAGTATTATGTAATGAACACTTACGTCTAACTCTCTAACAATGAGTCTTATTAGTGTGCCTAAGTTTATACATGTTATATTGGGCTTGAAGGTGGTGTTTGTGTAGCTCACTTGTGGCCCCTAGAGGCCTAAGTCTCATTCCAACCCCCCACCCCAACGAAAAAATAAGATAACTTTGTATTGTCTATTATTATGAATTACTTCAATAAGTTCACAAGCTTTATGTATATTTGATTCGTGTCATAGAAAGTTTCATTAATACTGATGTAAGACAGAATTTACTATTTAATTTTTGTAATTTATTAATTTTGGTATTTTTATGTAAAAAAACGTTATTTTAGGTTTAGGGCATTTATTTTCTTGTTTTTTAGAGATAGACGTGTTTTGCTTCTTGACTCTTTCGCGTCCCGCATCAGTTGGTATCAAAGCCTTGACCTATCCTGGTCTGGTGGCTGACGTATGAGATGGTAGCAATTCCGGTGACAGAAAACTTAGCAAGAATTACATGACATACAACTAGCACTCACAAATATCTTTGCTAGGATGACGTTGTTGGAGCACAGAAACAATAGGAATAACTATCGCGGAGACATAACTCATGGGCAACCTACTGCTAAGCAAAATTCATATAGGCCTTATAAGAGAATTGGAAGTTTTAATGGTTATTTTTATAAAGCAAATTTTCTTCATTGGTTACTTGATCTAGAGGATTTATTTGACTATAAGAATATTTGTGATGAGAAAAAGGTAAAAGTTGCTTTGTATAAGCTTAGAGAGTATGCCTTACGTTGGTGGGAACGAATACAAAATGATAGAATCCGACAAGGTAAAGACAAAATTCGTTTATGGGCAATGATGAAAAAGATGTGTTAGGGACATATTTTATGTAATTGGCCAATCATTTGACAAAATGCACTTTACTTGTAATTGGGTAGATCTAGGATGAGTTTAAGACTTCAAGAAACATGTTATTCAAGTCAAGTGTTAAAACCATGAAGATTTGACCATGAAACAAGTGAAGAAAAGTTGTTCATTAAAGCTTGACAGCAATATCGACAGAAAGACTTCTATCAAGATTTAAAGTCAAAGCTCGACAGAAGCTTGATACAAGCTGTTTCTGTCGAGACTTACGGAATCAGAATTTCAAGATCTGATTTTCGACCTAAGCTGATATGTATGTGTAGGGTTTCTTTTCTCACAACCCTAGACATATATAAGGCTTATTTTAAAGGCCGTCATATATGGAGAACACATGCAGAAAGTGACCTTGTGTCTTATTCTCTCTACAAGAAGTTACTACGTTTTTTGTGCCTTAGGGTTTTGTAACCAAGTACTTCTTGATCTTCATTGTTGATGAAGTGAAGAACTTTGCAGCCAACAACATCTTCAAGTTGCTGAAGTTAGTCACGTATTAGGGTTCGTGCAAAAGGTTGGCGTTCATATATTGAAGAGTTCAGAGGTTCTGAAGCAGTAGAAGGTTTCTGTTGTGAGTTCATCTACAGGTATTGTAGAGTCTAGGGACAAAGGTTTTGTACTAGATCTAAAACTTTTCTTTACTATAGTGAATTGCTTTTCGGGAAGGTTTCCTCCCAGGGTTTTTATTGTAAAACTAATTTGTTTCATTGGTTTTCTTAAGTCATCATATCTTGTCTTATTTACTATTCTGTTGTACATGATATTGACATGATATTGATGTTTGTTTGTTTTAACAAGGTTTATTCATAATAAATCTAATTAACAACTTGGGTTTAAAACTTGTTAATTCTATTAGCCGGGGTCTAAATTTCCTAACAAGATGCTTGCTATCAAAATTTATCCTTTGAATTGTGATGAACTTCTATCATATACAAAACAAGAGTATTTTTGGCCAAGAAGTTCACACTTGAATTATTTTGGAGAACCATATATTCTACCATTAAGAGAAGAATTGTATGTTGAACAACATATTTTTCTTGAAGAAAATATAGAGATTTTTGAGAAAATTAATGAAGACATTGTTATAGAAGAAGAATATGAAATTAAGATTGTAGAGGAGATTAATGAAGACCGTATTATAGAGAAAAATCTTGAGGCCGAGATAGTAGAAACCATTAAAAAAGAAATTATAGAGTGTTAGGACATATGTGATTCAATGTTAGGAACATATGTCAATATTTTATGTAATTGGCTAATCCTTTGACAAAACGCACTTTACTTGTAATTGGATAGATTTAGGATGTGTTTAATGCTTCAAGAAACAAGATTTCAAGTTCAAGTGTTAAAACCATGCAAGTCTGTCCAAAAATCAAGTATTGAAGTGCTGGATTTTAAAACTTGACAGCTAGCATCTATCGAGGTTTAAAAGTTGCTGAAGTCCGTGGCTCGACAGCTAGCTCGATAGATGGCTATCTATCAAGATTTATGAAACTCAGTTTTTCAGAGCTGTTTTTCATCTAATCCGTGAGTATGTGTTTAGATTTTCTTTTCTCACAACCCTAAACATATATAAGGATTATTTTAAGGGCCGTCAAATGTTGCACAGTTGCGCAAGTGTGAAGCAAAGTTTTGTTCATGCAAATTGTGACTGGAGACAGAATTTGCCCTAGTTCATCTTTCTCTTGAAGAAGCTGCTGTGTTTGTACACCGTAGGGTTTTGTGACCAAGGAGCTTCTTGATCTTCATCGTGTAATGAACTGAAGAACTTTGCAGCCAACATTCTTCTCAAGTTGGTGATTAAGTGGCGTACTGGGATCCGCGCATCTATTGGTTAGTCACGTACTGGGAGTCGTGCATTGAAAAAAAGAGATTGTCATTACAGAATAAGTCCAATTGGGTATTGGGGTAAGGGTTCAACTGTAGGTTGGTATAAGGTATTGGGATTCCTTTACTTGTAACCGCTTGCTTTGATAATAGTGGATTCTCAGGAGTGGTGACCTTAAAATCACCCAGTGGAGTTTTTGCCGTGTAGGTTTTCCCCATTCGTAAACAAATCACCGTGTCAATTTAATTTCCACTGCATACTTAGTTATTTGTTTGTGCTGCCACGTACATTGCATGTTAATTTGATTAATTAATAAACTTAGCTAATTAATCAATTAATATATCACAAGGGGTTAATACATTCTTGGCCTATCATAGAGGAAGTTGTCAACGATCTCAATGAAGTCCAGTTAGATGATTGCAACATTCAAGCGCCTATTATTATGGTAGGAGACACCGAAACAAAGTTTATTGATTTTATAGAGGTGGAAAGATTTGATTTGATTATTGATTCTTATTTGGTGAATATTGTCAATTGCATGATGATCAAGGGACAAGAAGTTCAAGTTGCTCAATTGATGACTTTCAAGTTTGGCAAGAAGACAAAGAAGATGAAGTATTCAAAGTATTTGTTCTCTTGGCATGGAAGATTTCAGATTTCAAAGAAGAACTTGAGGACGAATTTGTTTCAAGTGAAGGGGTCCAATGTAGGACAGAATTTACTATTTAATTTTTGTAATTTATTAATTTTAGTATTTTATGAAAAAAAACGTTATTTTAGGTTTAGGGCATTTATTTTCTTGTTTTTAGGTGCTTTTAACGTTTTTTAGGTCAAATTTGGTTCTTGTTATGGTTAGGTATCAATTAGGAGTTATTTTACATTATATTTTCTTGTCTGTCAAGTTTTACGGAGCCCTTAAATAGGCTCCTAAGTCTGTACACATTTTTTTAAACAATTATTCAATCAATAAAATTCAAACTTTTGTCTTTCTATTTTCCGGTGGATTCTAGACCCTTTCTCCTTGTGTTTTCAAGGAACCCTCGTGGATTCAAGGTTATTTTCAGAAGCAAACGTGTTTTGTTTCTTGTTTTCTAGAGGTCGATGTGTTCTACTTCTTAGCACTTCCGCATCCCACATCAAATACATGTTACATGTCATAATAATAAAACTTTCTCGTCAAACTAACCATCGATGCCTTCAAAGTTTCAATCATGCTCCAACAATTTGATGCTTCACATGTCTCTCTATCTACATCACAACCATTTTTACAAAATATTCACCCAATAAGAACCCATGTTGAACCAAATTCAATAATTATAGATTTTAAAAGAGCTATAAAACTTATTAAAATGGTTTTTCCTATTTGTACAAACTCAAAAGTGAACCACACTTGTTATAACCAAAGTAAGGTAAATTTGCATGCTCATGTGATCCTGTAGATTGAATTTCCTAATAAGATATCATTCACAAGATGGTGTAGCATTATTGTGGATAATATCAATCACTGATTAGACACAAATATCCAAGACAATGTGAGGTGGGTAAACATTGCTTATTAGTTATAATAGCATTCCAAGTCATATTGAAGGCTTCAAAACTAAAACTATGTCACTAAAAGGCTGAGAGAGTGAGAGAGATTACTTACTTTAGAAAAAGCTTGATAACCAGGAGCAAGCGCTTTCATGCTTCACTGTCTCCTACCACCTTTCTTTTCTTTATACATATAGAAAAAACTATAATTCCCAAATTTTCGAATTTTGGTCCTAACGTAAAAACCTTAATTAGGCTTAAAATTATGGATAATTGATATACCTTAATTCAAGCTACAATAAAGAAAAAAATGCTAAAAAACATGGAACTTATTAATCATATGCAAAATATGATATATACTAATAAGAGCATGAGGGATTTTTCATTTATTTTGAAACAACTAATATAGCTAATTCACATGCATTACCACCCATTTGATGCCATTAAGAATCTAACTGTGTTCAGCCATTTCTACAAGCATTATATCTGAGTTTTCTTTTGATAATACGTATGCCAAATTGACAAATTACCATGACCAAGTCAGTCATACACACCTATATACTATCAAAAAATTCTCAATCAAACATAAAAGTCAAGACACAATCTATACATTTATTATGAAAGAGATTTTATATTATATAATGGACCTGCACATTCATCTACCTCCACAAATCCAAAGCTATTGTTTAATAAGCTTAGCAATTTGTAAAAACTAAAAATGGCCATCACAAGCACAAAATTTCAAGTGTTGACATGAAATTAGCTTTGTTAGTTAAATATTAACTTAAACCACCTTATAGGCAAAGCACTTTATATACAAAATAATCAACACTTCCAATATTAACTTAAACCACCTTACAACACCATGCAAATCACTCATTTGCTCCAACTCAACAATCTACCATAACATCAATCATATCATTTTCATTATACAATTTTAGAAGTATTTAAGTTAAAGTACAAACTATACTCAAGTCAAGTGTACTAACTCACCTCTTAGTCCACTTGCCCTTCTTTTAGTGCTCTTGTGCACTACTTTCCTCCTAATACACCACAATCAATAATTGAAAAACAAATTGATGAGAAACACTCAAAGTGTTATTGGAACAAAAACAAACCATTTTGGACAGTTTAATTAAATATTAATCAACTGAGACACAAAACAAAGAAAAATTGAAAATGGAAGAGCAAAAAACAAAGAACAAAAAGAAAAAAAAAAAAAAAAAAACCTAAAAGGCCAAACCAAGCATACGACCTTCCATTAGAATCACATACATTTATCGAAAAATTAAAAGTATATTTTTGAAAGCAAAATAACTCAATAACTATGTTAAAGCTGTACCTCTAGTCCTCATTCACATGTTATGTAATTTTTATTCATTAAAAAAGAAAAAGAAAAAAGAATAGGAAGGTATTCTACAAATGACATAACTAGTTCAATTCTAAATCTAATACAAGTTGAACCAAAATTGTGAGACCATTAAATTGAACAATGTTTTTGTATTTAAAATTCCCAATTACCACACCAAATTTAAAGGGAAACATAGCCATGTCTTACATAATCTTAAAGCTATTACCTTCTTCACAATGTCATACTTAAAAAAAATTAAATTAAATCAAATATGAGATTGAGATTATTAATGATGATAAATTTCTGCAATAAACAAAAACCTCATCACTATTTGAGGACTAAGGACCTAGGGTTTGTGTTTGAGAGAGAGAGAGAGAGAGAGAGAGAGAGAGATTACCAATCAGAGATGACGGCAAGGTGATGACTTGCTACAATGGTGGCTGCATGAGTGGCTGTGAGGGTCATGAGGGGTGAGGTGAGAGAAGAAAGAGAGACTGATATTTTTTTTTTTGATAAAATGAGAGAGAGTGATATTTGGTAAAGTTAGAGGTTGGGAGTATTGAAATTTGAAATTTCGTCATACTCTACAATGATGAAAATGTTTCATCACCTAATGTCATTTTTCATCACCATAAATTTCCTTTTCACGCTCAACATTTTAGTCTGATGCTTGTTTATTTTGGACTTATTGGTGACTAATTTAGCCTTTTGCCACCAATGATACTAATCTTTTTTTAAAATATATATTTGGTGACGGATTTAGTGTTTTGTCGCCTATTGTCTCTATTTAGTGACGAAAATATTCATCACCCTAGAGCTCCCTTTTTGTGACGAAATATTTCGTCACCATACTCCCCTACCACATTTCGCGCTCAAAAATAATATTGGCGCAGGAAATTTTTGAGACATATGGTGACGAAAATTTCATTTCATCACTAATTTGATTCCTTTTTCCATGTTAGGTGACGAAATATAAATTTCGTTACTAAATGTTCATATTTGGTGACGAAATAAATTTTCCTCACTAGATTTTGTCACCATAAGCCTTCTTTGTTGTAGTGTGTGAGCAAGAACTTGGATGATGGAAATGATGAACTTGAATGATATTAACATGATATGATGTAATGATGATGAGATAAATAAGTGATGCATGTGATTATGTATGATGATGGGTGTGATGTGTGGATAGCATAGGGTTTGTATTAGTGTGTGTGTGTGCGCGCGTGCGTGTGTGTTTTACTTCTTGAATGTTTAGGGTGGCCTATTAGGGGATTGCTTTGTAGAATTAGGCAATGGAACAAAATGAATAAAGCCCAGCCTACACGACGGGAAGGCTTAAGGTGCCAAACTCCATCCCATCATGTAACCTAACTCAAGACACAATCTCTTGTGTGTAGGCCTGTACAAGGGGTTCAATTTGGTTCCTAGATCTAAACTTCGAGGCGATTCTCAACCCTCTGCCTCTTAGGACCACTCTGCTATGGTGTACTCCCAAGGACAACATATTGCCTGTAGGGTGGTGAGTTCATTGTCTATACGTTTTAAGTAATCATTTTATATTCTTATGTATATAGATGGCTTTAATGATTTCTACATTTGACACCAATTTTACATGCGTTTATGTTATGTAATCCACACATATTATTTTTAAGTCTTGAATAAAATATCCTATTTAAAATAGTAGTATCATTTTTTGAAATACTTTAAATTGTGTGTGTGTGTATTTTGTTATAAGAAATATGGATGATAAAGAAAAAAAATTATGTCACCTAAGAGAGCCCCCTATCTCATTAGCTCTCCAAGTGTCTCAATATGACCATAGTTATCAACAATATGGATTATATTAACTTCATGTAATTAAACATTATTTCCTTCACCCGTTCACTTTCTATCATATTCATATTGGTCTCCATCCCCTTAAAAATAATTTTAGTTTTATTCTTCTAACGGTTAGTGATTAACCATAATATGCTCGGCTTTATCTTATATGGGGCTCTATACCAGATCACACCTTTTAATGTATACCTTCTGGGGTACATGGGAATTGTCATTCCATTGTATATCTATGTTGCCATTATTAGTCTCCTATTCATTAACCATTTTTTCATTATATAGTTTGGTTGGTTTTTTCAATCATTCAAATTATTAAAAATTTAACTAAGTAATGGAAAGTATTTCATTCACTATTGAAATACTATGATGTAGTTTGTCTACCCTATGTTATGTCCTATTAAAAGTGTTATATATAATAAATTATGATCATAGATAGAATAACTCCAACCAGACATAATCAGAAAGTAAGATCTCACACACCCCAGAGCACGTGAGGACGTATAAAGAAAGAAGCCTTGGCCAATTTGGAGCTGCAGAAGGAAGAAACTATTAAGGCAGTCGATTCTCAAATTTTTGTCAACCAGGAAATTATGAAGAAGGTCTTGCTTGATTTTGGGTTTGTATTTGTATTGACATCATCTGTGTAAAGTTGAATTTATTCAACTATGTATTGGCTTTATTCCGTGCCAAATTTTCTTGTAATTCAGCATTTAGAAACTCTGTATTTAGGTGGGAATAATGTAAGGGTTGTGTGTGAGAGAATGTAAAGAATTGATCAAGTGTGTACATCAAAAGGCTTCTTGCGACTAGACCTCGCGACTGATTCGCAAGTGGTGACTCACTAGAATCCAACACATGTGTGAAGCATGCAAGAAGTTGAAGGGTCAGGACAGTTGGATCACTACAAGACAAAAAATACAGCCTGGCCATTTGGTTAACTGGCGACTGGAACTCACGACTTGTCCTACTCACGAGTGACTAGCCAGTGCACATTGTTTTGCAGAAAAATGACTTTTCACATTCCTTCTCATACCTTACAATAAATACCCTTGTACCCATGAAATGTAGAGAGCTTCCAGAGAGAATTTTGAGAGATAAACCCTAGAGAACAACAAGATTGATTCATCCACAATCTTATACCTTTGATTTTCCAAATTACTCTACTCTCACCCTCTCCATTGTCATACCCTTGAGAGGATCTTAAGCCAAATCCTTACCTCACCACATTCAGAGCAGTGAGAAGGTTATTGGTGTTTGGGAAGCAGTTCAAGAGAGAGCCAATTTATTTTGGTTGATGCAATGGGCTAATTGCGGGATCCGGTAAGCTAGAGAAAACAAGGTTAGGCGTAATCCTGTTGAAGTAAGAAGCTTGAAAGGCTTAGGTGCATCGGGTAGATTAGGTTTGGAGGGTTTATTGCTATTCATGTATCCTAACTGATTTTCTAATGGATCATTTTACTGCTTGGAGGACGGCGGAGAGGTTTTTCGCCAATTTCTTCAGTTTCCTCTTCGATAATACGTGCTGGTATTATCTTGCGTTTGCTTCTCTCTATCCCTTACTCTTTGCTTTTAATTACTGCTATGTTGTGATTAAATTATAGCTTAGAGTAGTTTGCATGTTTGGGTATAGCTTATATTTATCATTCCGCACATATATTGTTTGAGTATAAGCTTGTGTTGGTTATTTTGTAATTGGGAGTCTGAACATTCACTAGTGTTTTACACACTAAGTGAGCTTTCTATCTGTAATGAAACAATGTTATTAGTTATGTAAAACTCTCTGACTCTATGTACTTAATTCATCCACTTTTTCTTTTTCCTTTTCTTGATTGTGCCTATGAAATTTTACGTATGTTTATGTTTTATTTATGTTTAATTTATGTAATCCACACATATATAATGTTAAAGTATAGAATAAAAAATCCTATTTAAAAATGTAGTATCATTTTTTGAAATGAGTTAAATTATATGAATGTATATTTTTTTTTTCTGATAAGAAATATGGATATTAAACAAAAATATTAAATAATCTATGAGGACCCCTTGTCTCATTAGCTCTGCAAGTGTCTCAATATGACCATAGTTTCTCCATGAAACTTTCCTACTTTGCTCTATCACAAAAGACACTATTATATGCTATCTAACCATTACATAGTTGAGATCGTGATCGTGATATCCTTCTTGACATGTGTTTATTATTGTTTTATTATTTTTTTTTTCAAAATGTTGACTTTCAAATATTGAGAGACAATACCTAACTCAATATTAGCATGGAGATTAAACCTTTTTTTTTTATAATCTAGCTTATAACTAGACTGTAGAGTAATTTTAGGATCATATCCTAATAACACCCTACTATTTGGTTAAAAGAGTTCCTCAATTGTGGAACCTCACTCAACACTAGTTGTTGTGGAACATTACTCAACACTAGTAATTAATCCATGGCACATAATTGCTTGTTGCTCATTGTGATACAATAAACTAGCAAGGGTTCCTCAATTTGGGGAGTGGAACTCTCTAAAAAGGAGTGGGAAAAAAAAAGTGTGACAAATCTAAAACCAAAATTGACCAAAACCCTACAAATGTTATTATCCAAGCAATGGTTGTAGATGTTGTGGTCAAAGAACCCAAGAAGATGAATATATCACATTATGAAGTTCGAAAGTATTATTTGGTTATCTCTCTCTCACACACACATATACACACAAAATTTATGTAAATAGGTATTTATGTATGTATGTATTTATCGATAATGTTTATGTTTATTACACATATATGCATTGTTTATGTCAATGCTTTTCATGCTCATTACATGTAGTTGTACAAGTCTTATGCTTCCTTGAAAAAGAAAAAGGGGAAAAGAAGAAGAAGTTTATGCTGGTCGAAAATACTACTCAATTGAACCAGCTTTCAATATAAATCACATTCTTGTAATCCATATATATTACACCTTAATATAGAGATTTATTTAAACTAGATAGTACGTGCCCATATTGGAATTCACCGATTCACATCGAACTTCTAGTCCACACACCACATGTTAATGGTCCCAGCTGTTACTTTTTACAATTCAGCGTTTACCTGCCAAACAATTAAAGAATTCAACTATAATCATGGCAAGAGAAACCAAATACTTAAAGCAAAGACAAAGTTAGAAACGATCACAAGCTTATTTGTTGGTATAGCCACGATATCAAAGCTGCAGGGATGAAATAATAATTATTAGCAGGTGAATGGCAGGGCAAATCTCCTTTGGCGAAACAGAAGTTTGCAATATGCATCGATCTGCATGTTCTCTTTTGCCAAAGGAGATTTGCACTGTTATTCCCTAACCCCCACATCTGCTTCCCTTGCTATGCTTCATGTTCGAGTTGCCATGGTAATTCTATCTACAGTACCTTTTTATACCACATGATTCGCACCAATTTTTTGCATATGCGAGGGAAATGAAATGGGATATCTGGATATGCCTGCTCAATTGGTATATAGGATTGCTTTGTCATTGTTCAAGGCCTCGTGGTCCCGATTCACTCAACATCAAAGCTGGAAAACTTGACTTCAATATATCTTTGTTACATACCTACACATCTTCTAGCTCAGTTTCTAGGTACTTTCCAGGCAATGAAAATGCTGATGGACACTAGAATTTCTGGTACCTATATTTATTATATGGCTTTAAAAGTCATAAACAAAGTTCTTGTTGAATTCAAATATTTTGTCATAGTTTTTGTGTTCAACTTTATTTATATGTCTGATTTTTTTTTTTTTTTTTAAACTTGGTATTTTATAGAGAAAGTAAAAAGAATATGTGGCAAATTATAATTAGTTTCTTATACAGTATGAAAAATTATTTGTATTTTTTCTTATCCATCCCTAAGTTGATGTGACAATAAGAGATTTTAACAAGTTAATTAAATGTTTTGGCAACTGAAAATAATTAACAAAAATATTTTAGTAGAAATTAACACTATCATTATATCATTTCAAGATTATTATTATTATTACATAAAATTTAAAATCCACATATTTTATAAGTTTTAGACATCACTAGAATCTCATATTTCCATGGCGAATGATTAGTATATCGATTGATTTGATTTGAACTGTAGAATTACACAAGGGAAGACATCATTCAAGTTATCATTTGTTAATGAGGTTTTTGAAGAGAAAAACTTTCAAACTCATAATTTTTGTTTGAAGGATTTTTTTAATAGAAAAACCATAAATTTAAAATTTAATCTTTGAAGATGGTTTTTGAAGTGAAAAATCAATGATAGGGTTGATGTTTGAAAAATGGTCTTTGAAGAGGAAAACCATAACTAGTGTTTAATCTTTGAAAATGGTTATGACATTTTAAAAGGTTTTAAATGGAAACCATCAACACAGTAGGCTTTGTGCAGTCCAAAGCAGACTACTCACTGTTTACTAGACAGCAGGGTGAGTCTTTTATTGCTTTACTAGTCTATGTGGATGATGTGTTAATTGCCAGCAATTACAAGGACAAGGTTGATCAATTCAAGGTTTTTTTGGATCAAAAGTTCAAGCTCAAGAACTTGGGAGATTTAAAGTTTTTCCTTGGTCTAGAAGTTGCAAGGACTAACAAGGGTATACCTCTTTGTCAAATAAAGTATGCATTAGAAGTACAAAGTGATGCTGGTTTGCTTGGCTGTAAACCTCCTAAAGTCCCAATGGAGCAGAATCTTAAGTTAAGCAAGTATGATGGTGATTTTCTCAATGATCCAAGCAAGTACAGAAGATTAGTGGGGAGGTTGCTATTTGACAATTACTAGACCTGACATCACTTATGTTGTTCATAAGTTGAGTCAGTTTATGTCAAAACCAAGAAAACCACCCCTGGAAGCAACTTATAATGTAACGTCCCGTTTGTTTAAAAAAAAAAAGAAAAAAAAGTCAAGGTCAGATTTTTTTTGGTTTCCCACGTGCCAAGCCCCACCTAACCCCACTACCCACCTCACAATCACTCTATCTCTTCTCTCTTTTGGCCGGCTCTCTCTTTTCTTTCTTTCATTTTCTTTCTTTTCTCTTTACTTAAACACACTCACTTCCACACTCACCTGCTAGCCTCCACTCCAAACCACACCATCTCACCATCATTTTTCCGGCAAGATCACCGGAAAAATACTTAGGAACCCCAAAGCATCTTCATCATTTTATTTGAGGTAAAAATTTCTCATCTTTTTGGTGGGTTTTGCACTTTTGCTTGAGGTTATTTTTATCTAAGTTTTAATAATGATACTCATGTGATTTATGAGCATTGGAAGTGATATTTATGTGTTTTTATGTATGAGTTTTGTTTTGGTGGAATTATTTGATGAGTGGGTATATAATTTGTGCTATTGATGACTACTTAAGGTTTATGTATGGTGGAAAATTTAGGGGTTTTAAGTTATAACATGTGATGGTTGGTAAATTTAATTTTTCCATTGCCATTGGGTTTATTTGGAGTTAGTTGAAGTTCTAAATTTCTTATCTTGGAGGATATATTGATTTTGCTTTCATGGGTCTCTTAATAATGTAGTGTAAATTTTATGGAAGCTAGTCATAATGGGTTAACTTTATAAATTGGAGTTTATGCCTTATGAATCAAATTGTTGAGAAACTTTGGAAGTGGGATATATTATTATTGATGAGGTTAAATACTAGGCTTGCCTAATTAAGTGATTATTTGGCAATTCCTAAATTGTGGCTAGATGCAATTTCAAGCTCTATGCTTATTGTGATAGGTTTACTTGATATTGTTTAGGTTCTAACTAATCTCCTTGGAGCTTGGAGAATTAGGATTTTGCGGTCGCGAGGTAAGTAGCTTTTTAATGGGATTTTTGAAAAATAACTATGTTTCATAAACGTTGTTTTTGGGTCAAACACATTTTGCAAAATTATATATGGATATATGTTTTCTTAAAAGTGTTGTGTTGTGACCCTATCATATATTATTATGTATAAAAAGTGCATCATATTTGATATTGCATTTGGGGAAATGCATGAATTGTTGACATGAAAAATATGAGCATCTTTTATTTAATCTTTGATAAGGAAATCATGAATTTTATGGTATATTAGAAAATTTATAGATGCTTATCTTGTCTTAGTACTTGGGAAATTGATAGAGAATCTGTTTGACAAGAATGAAGTTGAAATCTTACAAACTTTGTAGAAGTGAGATTATTTAAGGTTTTCTGAAACTACCTGAATATGAACTATGTGTTTCAAAGTATGTAACCTGTGAGTTGTTTTAACACCATGCCATGTGTGATTTCCCAGTGATCACTCGATTTGTTTTCCGTAGTTTTTGTGACAATGGAATCAAATTCAGGTCAGTGCCCTTTCACTTTGGATGACGCATTCTTCCCTGCTGTCCATAGGGGGAGAGAAAAACCTTGAGGGTGAGGCTATTGCCCATGGGGCCAAAGGACCACATGCAAGAGAGGTCCTATTTGACGCGCTCTCTCTGCTGCCCATGGGGGGAGAGAAAAACCTTGAGGGTATGGGTGAGGTTGCTGTCCATGAGGCCTTTTCCCCAGCGCAACCTGGGGAAGAACAAAACCTTGACGGACTAAGAGAGCCTTCGGGCCGCCCAAAGAGGACAATATCCTGCACACAGGGGCCAAGAGTCTACATACCAGAGAGGACAATATCATGCCAGTTGTGAATGGGTGGATCCCCTGACCGGTTTATGTGGTAGTGTTGTATATTTATGAAAATTTACCTTATATTAGATATTATGGCTTTGGAAATTATATTGCTGGTGCTCACAGATTATATTATATAGTTTCAAGGTATTTACTTTGAGAAACTTTGTGTTTCATTATTAGATCATTATTGTCAGATTATTATAATTGAAGATGAAACTTGCATTTCTCCCACCCCCATTAAATATGCTACTTACTGGGTTCTGTCTCATCCCATTATTTTTATAAACTTTTCAGAGTAGGCAACAATCTTTTGAGACAGCTTTTTGGTGGCTAATAGTAGTTAGACTAACTACTGATAGAGGCTGAACTTTTGAAATGAAGATATTAGATGTTGTACATCTTAGAATAGGCTTGACTCATTTTTTTGTATATTATAGTGGTTGTGACTTTATTCCCACTAATGGGGCAAGCTGTTGATATGTAATTATTTATTTAGACCTCTATTCTTTTGTGGTCATTAGTCATTGTAATTAATGCTTAGAGCTCTGACTTACTTTGAGAGTATATTCAATGGAATTATTATGATAATTCTTGATGTTGGAACTTGATATGATTTTTGTGGATTGGATTGTTGAAAAGGAAAAATCTACAGGTACTTTGAGATATATTTCTCATGCTTTGGACCATTTGGGGTTTGGGGTGTGACATATAAAGTCTTGCTGTATTTGAAGAATGAACCAAGGAAGGGAGTGTTCTTTTCAGCTGTGTCAGAGTTGCATGTGAAAGGTTTTACAGATTCAGAATGGGCTTCATGTCCAGACACAAGACGATCAGTGACTGGATATTGCATTTTCATTGGAGACTCCTTGATTTCTTGGAAATCCAAGAAACAGTCCACTGTCTCACGATCTTCAGTAGAAGCTGAATATAGGGCAATGGCAGTAGCTACATGTGAAGTGGTGTGGATTCTTTGTCTTCTAAGGGATATTCAAGAAAGACATGACAAAGAAGCCTTGCTCTTTTGTGATAGTCAAGCAGCGTACTCCATATTGGTTCCAATCATGAAAGGACCAAACACATAGAGATTGACTGTCATGTGGTAAGGGACAAGGTATTGGCTAAGGTGATAAAGTTGATTCATGTCAGGACTCAATGCCAATTAGCTGACCTATTAACTAAAGCTTTGAGTTTTAATCAATTCTCAGAGCTTATTTCCAAGATGGGATTGAAAAATATACATTTACCCTCAGTCCATCTTGAGGGGGAGTATCAAATAAAGAAGGGCCCTAATCAAGCTAAAGCTGTTACTGAAGAAGCTGCCAGTGAAGACAAGCTTGCACACACAAGAAACAGGAGAAGTCAAGAAGTAGAAGAATAAAAGAACGACTTGTAGTTTTGCTTATGTAAACGACCTGTAAATTACTTTCTTGTATATGTTTTTGTTTAGTGCTCACTTAGTTAGTGTTAGTTTTTCTGTTAGCACCTTTTCTGCTAGTTAGTTACTCTTAATTCGGCTTGTATATATAGATTAGCTTTGTAATTCTAATTATTCAATGAAATCATTTTTCCCAAATTCGTTTTTACAGAATTTGGGTAGAGTTTTGACAGAATCATGCATGGTTATATTATATGAGAGTATTTGAGAGTGGCATATCGCTTAGCGCATAGTACTTCAACTATTGTTTATACATGTATTTTGGAAAAAAATTATAACTTTTTATATATTTAATCTAGGACTATTTTATCACATGCTTGAGGATATTATGATAATTATCAATGCTATAATTATCTTCTAAATCATTTTGCTAATTTATTTTGTTCTTTTGTGAGAATTTCATGTAAATATCCTATTATATTTTAACAGTTCTAGGAATGAATTTATTAGGAATTGTATTTAGTTTTTCATCTAAATTTTCAATTTTACTTCTATGAAATATTTTAAGGTTGAGTTGGATTTCAATTAACATAATATTTTGATGGCCCTCCTAAAGGTCTTAAAGGTACGTGGAAAAATACACAACTCAATTCTCCTTTTTAATACGAACGTGAAACGATTTAACTTTTTATTTGAACACGAAATGACACTTTTTCCTACCTGAGATCAGTTTGATAAACTTCGATATGTTTCGTTATATATATAATTAATTGAGCTAGTTCAGTAATCAGAGAACAATAAGAAGGCTTTTCATGGAAGAAAAAGATCAACATGAGGTCACTTCAGATATAACAGTAAATCATTACGATGAAGAATATAAATTTTATGCAGAGATTTATGTAATTGTACAAGTCTTCTGCTTCCTTGAAAAAGAAAAAGGGGAATAGAAGAAGAAGTTTATGTTGGTCGAAAAAAGTACTCAATTGAATCAGCTTTCAATAGAAATCACATTCTGGTAATCAATATATATTACACCTAAATATAGAGATCTATTTAAACTAGATAGTACCTGCCCATGTTGGATTTCACCGATTCACATCAAACTTCTAGTCCACACTCCACATGTTAATGGTCTCAGCTGTTACTTTTTACAATTCAACGTTTGCCTGCAAAACAATTAAAGAATTCAACTATAATCATGGCAAGAGAAACCAAATACTTAAAGCAAAGACAAAGTTAGAAACTATCACAAGCTTATTTGTTGGTATAGCCACGATATCAAAGCTGCAGGGATGAAATAATAATTATGTGCAGGTGAATGGCAGGGCAAATCTCCTTTGGCAAAACAGAAGTTTGCAATATGCATAAATCTGCATGTTCTCTTTTGCCAAAAGAGATTTGCACTGTTATTCCCTAACCCCCACATCTACTTCCTTTGCTATGCTTCATGTTTGAGTTGCCATGGTAATTCTATCTAAAGTGCCTTTTTATACCACATGATTCGCACCAATCTTTTGGATATGCGAGAGGAATGAAATGGGATATTGGGATATGCCTGCTCAATTGGTATATAGGATCGCTTTGTCATTGTTCAAGGCCTCGTGGTCCCAATTCACTCACCATCAAAGCTAGAAAACTCAACTTCAAAATATCTTTGTTACATACTTTAACACATCTTCTAGCCGAGTTTCTTGGTACCTTCTAGGCAACGAAAATGCTGGACACCAACATTTTTTTTTTTTTTTTTTTTTTTTTTGAGGAATGGACACCAGCATTTATTGTACCTGATTTATTATAATTCTTTCAAACTCATAAGCAAAGTTACTTGTTGAATACAAATATATATTTTTTAATTCCTTTTAAATTTGGATATTTTATAGAGAAAGTAAAAAAAAAAAAAAAAAAATGTAGTAAATTATAATTGGTTTCATATAAAGTATGACAAAGTATTTGTATTTTTTCTTGTCCATCCCAAAGTTGATGTAAAAATAAGAGATTTTTACAAGTTAATTAAATGTTTTGGTAGCTGAAAATAATTAACAAAAATATTTCAGTAGAAATTAATACTATCATTATACCATTTTAAGATTATTATTATTATTATTATTATTATTATTATTATTATTATTATTAAATATAAAATCAAAGCTTCTAAAGCTCTTACAATTTTCCATGTCAGCACAATATTTAAATAAAATTAATATTTTATTTAAATAAAATTATTTTTGTTTAGTCCAAACTTAATAAGGAGTGAAATTATATCTCTCTAACAAGTTCGACTTAAACTCAAACTCATCATTATCATTTCAAAAAAAAAATATATATTTTTGTTTAATCAAAACTTAACAAAAAGTGAAACTCTATCTCTCTAATAAGTCTAACTTAAACTCAAATTCAAACGTTGATAATCTATATAAAAACAAAAATTATCATTATCATTTTTTTTAAACAAAAATATTTTTGTTTAACTAAAACTTAGTGAAACTCTATCTCTCTAATAAGTTTAACTTAAATTCAAACTCAAACGTTGATAATCTATATAAAAACAAAAATTTTGATAGTACTAAAAAAAAAAGAAGACTCACGTTGAAAAAAAAAGATTCACATAACAAATAAAAAAAAGAGAAGGGCTCCTTTTAGGAGTCTTTTTTCCCTGCTCAAAATCTTAGCAATTACCACCTTAAAACCCTATACTTAACTTCACTTTAGGATTAAAAAAGAAAGAAAGAAAGAAAAAATGCAAGCAATCTGATTCAAATTTCTTTTTTTATTAATTAATTTTATGTCGAACTTGTTTATATTGTTATTATTAATAAAATTTCAATTCAACATATGTGGATATTTGTTTATATTGTTATTACTGAATTTTATCTTTTATGTCGAAATTTTTATTTGTTTTCATATGTGCTTGAGATTTTCTCTCTATCTTATTCTTTTGTTATGTTTAGAATTGATTTTCTTTTGAGTATTTGGGTTAATCTCCATATTTATATTAACATTTTTTTCGTGGGTTTGGTTTTTGGGTTGAAATTTCTACTAATTATTTTTTTAATATTGTACATGGCAAATAAAGCATCTCTATTTTTTTGGAGAAAAATTAACACTGCAACCTATGTCTTTCAGCCTAGGGAACGATAAATTTTTATTTGGTATGTTATATATAAATTTGTTGAATTTGGTTTAGTTTTGAAGTAGAATTTGGGCATTCTATAAATTTTGAAATTTTAAGTCTTGGGATTTTTGGTGTTTGCATCTCAGTACGTTGATCTTAATTCTTCACCTTAAATGCTTTTTATTTAGGTTCATGTGATTTTTTGTGTTCTTATTAAAAGCTATGATTTTTGGTTAAAACAAACGTTGATAATGTCTAGTGGTAAGTTAAAACAAAATAATATGCTTTCAACGTACGATGAGATAAATCAAAACAATGTATGTTTTGTAATAAGAAATTAGTAGAGTCTATTTTGTAGCAAAGTATCAATGGATCCATAATATTTAGGAGATAACACTTGTGGAAGACTCCAAATGAGTAGTTGATATTACATGTGAGTCACTTAACTTATAAGCTTGAGCTCATGCAAGTTCAGGACATTTTGGCCAACTGTTATTATTAATCACTCACTTTTAACATTTTTATTAAATATGCGAATTTACTTACATGTGTATACCATACTGAAAGTTCGTTTAGACCCCTTAAACAGATTGTTTGATCTAATTAATTAGCCAAGTGATTACTTAGATTAATTTGCAGATCTAGATTAAACACAAATAAATCATATCATGTTAAGTTGCGGAACAGTAAATAACACCATGATATGATTATCCAGAAAAGCCAATGAAACTAACCCATTTCAAGGTAGAAACCTAGGGAGGATTTGACCTAACTATCCTCAAGGTAAACCAAATCCACTATAAGATATTTGAAATTTTTACAAAAGATTTAACCCAAGCACGTGCAAGCTTCGAATCCACGGACTTCTTCTCTTCTTGGATTTATAGTAACACAAGTACACCCTTGATTGTGACTTTGAGACTCTACTCAAAGGTTTCAGATCACCTTTTCTTGTTGATCTTGTAGTAGCAACTAGTTCTACCAATCCTTGATTGTAGTTTAAGCTCCAATAGAATCTTGTGTAATTAGAAGGTACAGAACTTCTCAAATCTCACAAAGAGTAACACACAAGTCTTCTTCAGCTCTTCTAAAACGTAATTAGGGTTTTCCTTTTATATGTAGAAAAGTTTAAGTGAAACCCTAAACATTTACGCAAGCTTGGGCTTGTTTAAAATTCTGCAGAAAAACTGTATCTACGATTTTCGATCGGTCAGGTCTAATTCTCGATCGTTTGAGAAAGACAGAACTTGACTTCTCTTTTCTGCAATCAGCTGGACTTCAAATCTTGAAACACACTTATTTAAGGATTGCCTAAACACTTAGACTAGACATGTTTTGCTCTCGGTTTGCCAACACAATACAATCATGATTCTAAACATTTAATCTAAATCTTTAGAACCTAACAATCTCCCCCTTTGGCAATCCGTGACAAAACACACATACAACTTGTAATGTTTAAACAAAAACCAGCTCAAATACAAGTTATTGTCCTAATACATATCTTACACAACTACTAACTATTAGTTGCTAGTATAGACAGCAACTGTTGAAAGATTCAACCTATAAATTCCTGTAAACTAGATTGTTTAACCTAATTAATTAACCAAGTGAATACTTATATTTATTATTTAGATATAGGTTAAAATAATAACAATCATATCATGTAAAGTAGCAGAAATATAAAGAACACACAATATGATAACCCAGGAAAACCAAACCGGTAAAAAACTTGGGGAGGATTTAACCTAGCTATCCTCAAGGTAAAAAGCAAATCCACTATGAAAGAATTGAAGTTTTACAATAGCGACTTAGACCACTAACATCCTATTGCTACCTCGAGTAGAAAACTTACTACCACGACCTCATGATAGCTCCGAGTCCACGGACTACTTCTTTCCTTGGCCTTTGCAACAACACAAGCTCACCTTCTTATGACTTTGAGACTCCACTCAAAGGTTTTGGATCTCCTTAAATGTTGATCTTGTATGCAGCAACTTCTACAACACCGGATCTTGAGATTCTTCAAGGAATAACACCAGTAGAAGACATGAGAGAGCTTTTGGGTACAAAACCCTAGATCTACAAAAGAGGCACAAGATGCACTCTAATCTCTCTAAAAAAACTCTGAAAAACCCCTCTAGGGTTAGCTTATAATGTCCTTTAAATACTGGGAAAAATGGCTTGAGATTTGGGCTTCGAACGGTCAAGTTATGGCCTTTTTACGTTTTCTGATTTTTGCTGATATGCGATTTTCGATTGATCGAGTACCAATCGAGTACCAATCGGACAAAACAGCTTGTAACTCAATTTTTTCATCCCGAACTTGAGTTTTTTGTCTTGGACTTCAATGTAGACCATTCTAAACCAATGAGACTTAGTTTTTGTCATGTTTTGTCATGGTTTGCCAATATTACAAACTCAAAACCTAACAACATCAAAACAAAGTACTCCCCCTAGCCAAAATACATGTACTCCCCCTATATATATAGAGTCATAAAACTACTCCCCCTTTTTGTTACGTATTGCTGAAGGCAATGTCAGTCCTTAAAGGGTGGAAGAGGTGGAAAAGAACTCCTATAATTTAAGAAGTCAGCTCTCAATGATGCAACCTCGGTCAAAAGCTCATCAAGTAGCTGTCCCTGAGCAGCCTGAGTCGTCATGATAGACTGCATCATAGCTCGGAGTGACAATGGAGGAGCTACTGAAGGATCAACATCCTCATGACCAGCAGGATCCACAGCAGTAGTCGAATCCACATAAGTCTCCTTAGCAGTAGGCATGGCACCAGAGGTAGCAGAAGCATCTCCTCGTGGTCTCTTAGACGTCCCAGTGCTTGTCTCAGCACTTTTCATCTGTGCCTGTGTCTCTGTCTAAGATAGGTAGTTCCTGTAAGGGGACATAATGTGTACTAACTCAAGGGAAGGAAACTCTGACAACTCTAAAAATCTCAAAATCCTAAAAATAAACAAAGGAGAGAATAATTTTTTACCTTTACTCTTACTCCTATAAACATCAACATCAATTTGAATAAACATGGAAGGGAAACACGTAGAATCATCTATGATATGAGCATATAGAAAAGCACAACGCTCAATAGGTACAGTATGAACATGAGAGATAGGATAGATGTTATGACAAGTGATCCGTAAGCATAATGAGTTAAGCACAGTAAACTCACAAGAGTTGATTCTTGGTTTTGATCCCTAAGAAACAGGACGACCACAAAGAAGGGACATCATATCATCTACAATAGGAAACTAAATGTATGGATAAACGGGTTTACAAACTATGGGTACTCCTAAAGCCTTAGAAACAACTTGTTTAGTTATGGAAAACTCCTGACCACGGATCCAAGTAGTCAAGTAATGACCACCGGTGACCTCAGAATAAACAGAAAGATTAGAGTAAAACTCTCTAATCATGGCAGCAGGAGGAGGTTCAGACACCTCACACAAAGAAACCCAGTTCCTAGCCACAAAGGTCCTACGTATAGAAGGATCTAACTCACTCAGTACTATCTCCCTTTCACCCTAAATAGACCTATACATGTTTAAGGTCTCATAAGCTTCCTCACACTTTTCAATCATAAATCTAACTCCTATGGTTGAAACAAAAGAAGAGGAAGACCTAGGGTTCCTATTGGCTCTAGTTTTGAATTTCCCACCAAGTTTAGGAGCCATGTCTAAGAGTCAAAAAGAGGAAAAAAAAAAAAAACCAAGGGCAGACTGCATAAGAAGGATTAAAGACAAGATAACATGCAAATTTCAAGACTATATGATGCATGACAGTTAAAGTTACATGATGCATGATCTAATGTTCCTAAACAACCCAAAAACATCACATTTTGCAAAATTGACAAGGTAAATTTAAGAATTATAGAAAATTCCCAATTTTGAAAACCAATCAATTCTCGAAAATTCCTTATATTGACAAATTGAACACCACAACAAGTAATATACTAGTTATAATAACTCAATTTATCAATTTCAGAAGTCAATTTCACTCAATTTTGTCTAATTTCACAAAATCCCCAAATTCTCAAGAACTTAGAACCCTAATTTCGAAATTTCCAATAAAACTTAAAGTTTTGAAATTAAAGCATGTGAAACATGTTTAAATGATGTATGAACAAAAACCCATGGTTTAAAATTGATCAAAAACCCTACTTTCATCAAAAACCCCAAAAATTTCTAATGTGCGAAAATCCCTAAAAATTGATGAAAAATGCATGTAAACATGTAAAATGATGAAAAAGGAAGGTTAAAATGGTCTTACCTTATGTAAATGAAGAAAACCTTTGAAGCTTTGACCACAAAAACAATTAAAAAAAAATTGAGAAGAGGAATCGAGAGAGGAATCGAAGAGATAGACAGAAAGATGTTTTGAAAAAGTCAAATCTGATTCCTATATGTTTTAAAAATTCGAAATCCGATCGGTCGAGAGGAATTGGGCAGGAATCGAAAACAACAAGAAAACAGGCTCGATCGGTCCAAAGGAATCGAGGCAACTCGAGACTTTTAAAAGAAAATACCATTTTTCTCCTTTCACAATTCGATCGATCAAAAAACAGACTCGATTGGTCAAGTTTCAAAGAAACACAAATTTTGAAAAATTTTGGAAAATTTTTTCAGTAGAATCATTTGAAAAACATGTTTTTATGATATGTCATGAATGATTATGACTTCAAATGATCTTCAAAATCAAATTTTTCAAAAAGCCATTCAACTTTATCAATTTCCTCACTTTTATCTTTTTCTCACACCCCAAAAATGCATTAAACACTTCAAGAAATTTAATTTTGGTAGGCCATAAAAACATCACAACTCAATCACATGTACCAAATATAACAAAGTTTTGTTTGTGGTGTATGCAACTAGCAAGTGCATGAGATACTCACAAGGTGACATGTAAATATAGAGAATAAACACACTTTCTATACTATTCATCACATAAGTTTGAAAGTGACTATCACCTAAAGAGTTACATCATATAACTCCCACATTTCCTAGAAAACATGTTTGCAATCATGTAATTTTTTTTTTATTGATTTTTCTTTTTCTTTTTCTTTTGAAGCATATTTTTCTTTATTTTTCTTTTTGCTTCTTTTAACTAATGTACAATAACACCTTAAGAATTTTGCTATGCAAGTGCTACACCTTACTGAGCACGGCTTTTATGATTTGCACACAGGTGTTCATGATTGGCGAGTAACAGTGGTGAGATGATTATTTATGCCTTTCCTCTCCCCTTAGAGATCTTCTCAAAGCCCTCATGTTCCTTTTGAACTTGAATGGTTTCAATTCTTTCCCCTCACCTCCGGTTCAAGGATTCACTCAAAGGAAAGGTTCTTCCAAGGTGTGGAAGGAAAAGGGCTCCAAGTGATTTTGTCACTTCTTTTCTCTCTCCCTTTCTTGTTTTTGTTTTGCATTACTTGTGTGTTTTGCTTAATTGTTTTGAGTCAGTCTAGTTTTATGCTTTGCTTTGTTTTGTTTAACATGTTTTTTGTTTATTTTCAGTTTTGTTTATTTTGTTTTTCATAAAAAAATAAAAAATTGAAAAAAACAAAAACAGTGTGTGTTTGTGTACATTGGTACTTGTGTACCTTGGATGGCCATTGAAACAAAAATGTGACTTCAAAATCAAGAACATGTGTTTAAAAATCATAAACAACTCACACAATATAAGCACTACATAACACAAACTAGTAAAGTGCAGAAAAATAAAGCTCATAAAAGTTAAACAAGGTACACAATCATGAAGTGTAAATTTCATAGACCAACCTCAATTACACGACTTGAAGATGCATAATACAAAAACCCCTTTTTTCTGATTTTCTCTTTTTTTGAAAAAAAAAAAAAAAAATCTGAAAAACATAAAACAAAACAGACCTAGAATGCAATGTATGAATGTAATGCAAATGCAATCCTAAAGAAAAACAGTTTTTGGTCACAAGAGATAGAAAGAATTAACACATGGACCATGTCAAACAGACTCACTAAGTTTGAGTCTTTTGCATCCAGACCTTTTTAGATGCAAACTTGGAGTTGGAATTATTCCTAATATCAGCTCCAGCATTGGTATAAAGGTTAAGAACCTTCACCAACTCATGAATAAGTGCAACAGGATCTTGTGCTTTTGACACAGGCACTTTTTGTTTGGGAGATTGCTTTAAAGCTTGCAACTTAAAGCAATTTGGTCTAGTATGCCCAGCTCTACTACAAAAGTGACAAAACCACTGAGGTTTGTGGTTTTTCTTGTTTCCAGATTGATTAGACTTTTTAGATTCAGACTCACTCAAATCTGCTCTAGTTCTTCTAGAAGCAGGAGATACTACTTTGTGAACCTTAACATCAAAAAGAGTTTGACGAACAGTAGAGGAAGAAGTAATAGCACAAACTTAGGAGGATTTACTACAATAGTTGATCCATTCTCAACAAACCCTAGACTTGTCTTATCATAAACAAGTTTTTGAACATGTAACATCTCATCTAGTTTAGAAGTAGAAGTTCTATCTATTTGTTCTCTAGCAATAGATAATTCTAATTCTAAACTTTTAACTTTTTCAAGTAAAGACATGTTCTCAATCATAACAGAGTTCAGGAGTTCATTAGCATCAAACAACTTCAGCAGCAAATTTTTCTTTTCCAGTTCAAGAGTGTTTATCGTTTTCAAACCTAATTCCATACTCATAGCATCTTTAGCTGCTATCTTGCAAAGCTTGTTATAAGCTTCCAGTAAATCTGCATTTTCTGAGAGTTCCCTATCAGAAGAGTTCTCATCAACAGTTTTAATTTCACTTACTACAGCAGTAGTAGTGAAAGCCATGAAGTTTCCTTTTTGATCACTTTCAGACTCATGATCAGAAACTTCATCATCACTCAAGGTAACAGCCATAGCCTTACCTTTTGACCTCAAGAAGGTTGGGCACTCAGATTTCATATGACCATAACCCTAACAACCATAATACTATTGTCCTAAAAAATTAGTTAAAGATTGACCTACTCTTTCTTTCGATTTTTCACCATTATTGTTCTTAGCAGTGTCATTTTTCTTCACATTCTTAGTATCAATATTGTTTCTGTTTCTTGCCCTCCTATTATTGTTTCTCAGAAAGTTTCTAAAGTTCTTGGCAAGATAAGCAGTCTTAGTAAATGATAGTTCATCATCAAATCCACAATCATCAACATCATCAATGGATTTTAAGGCCATAGATTTGGATTTATTCGTCTTTGGTAAATTAAATTCATAGGATTGAAGAGATCCTACAAGTTCATCTACAGGGATAGAGTCAGCATCTTTACTTTTAGTTATGGCAGTCACTTTAGGTCTAAAATCCTCAGTCAAAGATCTAAGAATTTTCTTAACAATTTTAGGTTGATCATAGATTTCACCCAGATTAAAAGCAGAATTAACAATATCATTCAATTTAACATAGAATTCATCAAAAGACGCATCTTCAGACATTCTAATACTCTCAATTCTAGATGTCAACTGCTACAATTTGTTTATTTTTACTGCCTTAGTACCTTCATGCATAGTTTGCAAGATGTTCCATGCAGTATGAAGCAATCTCCACATTTGAGATTCTCTTAAACTCTTCCATGAAAACAGCATTGAATATCGCATTCATAGCTTTGCTATTAAAGTTTGCTGCTTCCTTTTGGGAAGTAAACCATTCACTAATAGGAGTAGTTTGTCTTTCCCAACCGTTCTCAACAAACAGCCATACTCTCTCATCAATAGATTTCAAGAAGACTTTCATCCTAACTTTCCAATATGCATAGTTATTACCATTAAAGTGTAGAGGGATCACAAGAGAGTGACCGTGTTCCATGAAAGCAGGGGTCAAGGATCAACTCTAGGTAAAGATACCTAGAAACAAGAGCCTACCTGCTCTGATACCAGTTGAAAGTTTGTTTAGACCCCTTAAACAGATTGCTTAACCTAATTAATTAGCCAAGTGATTACTTAGATTAATTTACAGATCTAGGTTAAACACAAATAAATTATATCATGCTAAGTTGCAGAACAGTAAATAACACCACGATATGATTACCCAGGAAAACCAATGAAACTAACCCATTTCAAGGTAAAAACCTGGGGAGGATTTGACTTAGCTATCATCAAGGTAAACCAAATCCACTATAAGAGAATTGAAGTTTTTAAAAAATATTTACTCTAAATCTAATGCTACCTCATGTAGTAACTTACTGACAAGACCACGTGCAATCTCCGAATTCACGGACTCCTTCTCTTCTTGGATTTATAGCAACACAAGCACACCCTTGCTTGAGACTTTGAGACTCCACTCAAAGGTTTCAGATCACCTTTTCTTATTGATCTTGTAGCAGCAACTAGTTCTACCAATCCTTGATTGTAGTTTAAGCTCCGGTAGAATCTTGTGTAGTTAAAAGGTACAGAACCTCTCAAATCTCACAAAGAGTAACACACAAGTCTTCTTCGGCTCTTCTAATACGTAATTAGAGTTTTCCTTTTATATGTAGAGAAGTTTAAGTGAAACCCTAAACGTTTACGCGGGCTTGGGCCTGTTTAAAATTCTGCAGAAAAATTGTGTTTGGGATTTTCAATCGATTGGGTCTAATTCTTGATCGGTCGAGAAAGACAAAACTTGACTTCTCTTTTCTGCAATCAGTTGGACTTCAAATCTTGAAACACACTTATTTAAGCATTGCCTAAACACTTAGACTAGACATGTTTTGCTCTTGGTTTGCCAACACAATACAATCATGATTCTAAACATTTAATCTAAATCTTTAGAACCTAACACATACATAACCATTTAATTATATTTAAATTTAATTATATTTAAAAGAGCTAAGATGCACATTAAGAAACAATAATAAATCAAACAAAATAACCTCAATCATCATCGTCGTCATCATCAACATAGAAATCCATGCCCTAATACTACCTACGGCTTAAACATCTCATAGAAAACCACTCTGTCATCTCATTCCTAGCCAATTCATTGTACTAAAAGCTTTTCTTAAGAAAGTAACTTTTATTAATTAAGGAGATTTATATCCTTCAAAGAAGAAAATATTTATATACTTGTACTCACAAAGCAATGCTCGGGGCTCTCACGAAGGGGTGGGCCCCATGGTAGGTCACAAGTGTAGGGCCACTCCTTTTGTAAAAACCAGAAGCACTAGTCTCAGAGTATGTAACTATTGCCCCTTCAAAGTAAGTGAGCAATAAAGGGACTTGGGCTAAATCATCCTCGTGTATAGTTGATTGAACTATCTCCATCCATTAACTCTTTTTTTCCCATCGATCCAAGAATATCGTGGTTGAACTTATATAGGTTTACTATTATTAGTGTTACCGTTTGACTTCTATTATTTTATTGATCATATCTTATCGCTGGCCCTAGATTGAAATTGTCACGCCCCAAACCCCAAAGGGTCTAAAGCATGAGAAAGACATCTCAAAGTACCTGTAGATTTTTTTCTTTCTTTCCTTTTTGACAATCCACAAAATTATATCAAGTCCTAATATCAAGAATTATCATAATAATTTCATTGAATATACTCTCAGAGTAAGTCAGAGCTCTAAGTAATAATTACAAAGACCATTGGCCACAAAAGAATAGAGGTCTGAATAATTAATTACATATCATCAGCTTATCTCATCAGTGGGAATAACATCACAACCACTATAATATACAAAAGAATGAGTCAAGCCTATTCTAAGATGTACACCATCTAATATACCCATTACAAAAGTTCAGCCTCCATTAGTAGTTAGTCTAACTACTATTAGCCACCAAAAAGCTGTCTCAAAAGGCTGTTGCCTACTCTGAAAATGTTATAAAATAATGGGATGAGACAAAGCCCAGTAAGTAGCACATTTAATGGGGGTGGGGGAAATGCAAGTTTCATCTTCAATAATAGTAATCTGACAAGAATAATCTAATAATGAAATACAAAGTTTCTCAAAGTAAATATCTTGAAACTATATACTATAATCTGTGAGCATCAACAATATAATTTCCAAAACCATAATATCTAACATAAGATAAACTATCACAAATATACCACACTACCACATAAACCGGTCAGGGGATCCACCCATTCACAACTGACATGATATTGTCCTCTCTGGTATGCAGACTCTTGGCCCCATGGACAGCAGCCTCACCCATACCCTCAAGGTTTTTCTCTCTCCCCATGGGCAGCAGAGAGAGCGCGTCAAATAGGACCTCTCTTGCATGTGATCTCTTGGCCCCATGGACAGCAGCCTCACCCACACACAATCAAGGAACCTCTTCCCCCCATGGACAGCAGGAAAGAACGCGTCATCCAAAGTGAAAGGGCACTGACCTGGATTTGATTCTTTTCTCATGAAAGACTTAAACATCCAGCTACAACCGTTTGGGAAGGGATGCTGAGGAGGCAGATGCAGAGGAGATCATTGAAATGGCTAGTAAAGCCTCTCTTGCTGATCAACAGAAGCTAGTCCAAGAAAACATCCATGCTCAAATTAAAAGTTTCTCCATGTCTATGGATGAAATTCTTCTTCCTGATTCTAAAAGGATAGGTGAGGCACACGAATTGCCTCCACAACCAATAGCTGCTCCTCGTCGGAGTGGCCTTGGTTTCGCTGTTGGCAGGCATGACCAACCTACTGAACGTCCTGGTAAGATTCTGTTTGCAATCCAAAAAACTTTTCCAATGTTGCATTATGTGCTTGAAATTGCACGATTGTGGCTTGAGATGTTCAAATCTTTGAGTTTTCTTGGATAAGTAAGGATAAATTTTATTTAAAAAAACGCAAACCAAGTACAGCGGGGTGTACTTAGTGTGATTATCTAGTTCGAAGGAGTGATATTTCGATTTGTTCCATCAATGACCTTAACTTCTATACTAGTTTCTTTAAACAAATTTAGTTATTTAATAACTTTAAAGTTATTCATGTAGAGTTCAAGTCAACACCCATTCATTTTTTAAAAATGAAGTATTAGGCAGCAAAATGGTGGAAACGGGGTGGTGGCCTTGGGGTTGGGGAGGTGAGGGGAAGATGCCTTGAAGATGCTTGAAGTTGATTGGATGGCATCTTCAAGGAGTATTGAATCACTATTTCTGGAGTACTGATTGGGAGTCTGTTGGTGGATCTAATGCTCTATTTATTATCTCTAGCTTCTTCTTCTTTTTTGATAGGTAATCAGAAAACTTATATTAAAGGGAGAAAAAAATAAGAGAGAAATACAAGATGTTCATGATGATGAACAACACAACACAACACAACAGCAACAACACAACACAACATAACAGCAAGAGAGAATTCAGGAAACTAAGCTAAGGGAAGGCATAAACTCAGAGAGAGAAGAACACTCAGTAAAACCCCAACAATGAGACCACTCCATTAGACTGCGTTGGCATAAAATACAAACACATAAATATCACTTCTAATGCTCATAAATCACATGGGTAACATCATTAAAGCTTAGATAAAAATAACCTCAAGCAAAAGTGTAAAACCCACCAAAAAGATGAGAAATTTTCTACCTCAAAAAAAATGATGAAGATGCTTTAGGGTTCCTAAGAATTTTTCCAGTGATCTTGCCAGAAAAATGATGGTGAGATGGTGTGGTTTGGAGTGGAGGCCGGTAGGTGAATGTGGAAGTGAGTGTGTGTGTTTAAGTAAAGAGAAAAGAAAGAAAATGAAAGAAAGAATAGAGAGAGCCGGCCAAAAGAGAGAAGAGAGGTGAGTGAAAATGAGTGGTGGGTAGTGGGGTTAGGTGGGGCACGTGGGAGATAAAAAAAATCTGATCCTCTCCTTCTTCTTCTTTTTTTTTTTTTTTTTTTTTTTTTTTTTTTTTTAAATGATGGGACGTTACAGAAATTGTTTTCAATGCTAAGGTCATGATAACTTGCTATTCCTCGACGTACGTCTGAATTTGCAATTGTTTAGCCGCTGAATGCTAAGGTCATGATAACTTGCTATTCCTCGACGTACGTCTGAATTTGCAATTGTTTAGCCGCTGAACATGATTTAATTTCCTATTACTTTTTTGCTGGACGCGGGTTACTTTATTGTGATTTTACTGCTATAACAAAACTACTAGGGATATACATTTGCTTGAACCATCTACCAGAGGGCATAAAGAAAATAATGTCTTAAGAGAACCATAGGATGACACATTGCAGAATATTACGTTTCAGCAGCCATCATATCTTCCCCCACAAACAGTTAAAGATTATTAAAAAGGCTGTGGAGAATCTAAACTTTTCACGTGGAATCAAGTTCCTGCCCCAAAGATCAGCTCGCCTCTTTGTTCTAAAGCACCCAATACATGGTGAAATTATAACAATTCTTATGTGCATGAAACTATTTTGTGTCCACTTGAAATTAATTGTATCTTTCTTTTGCATTAGTTTTGTGTTGAAAGGCTTAGCATGCACAAGGCTTAAATTAAAGCAAGAAGAAGAACCACGACTTCTAATAAACGTACGAGGAGAATTATTATGTGGATATTCCTTATAGATTATTCACATTTTCTTTTTCTTTCTGCCAAGAGATAGAGCGATGCAGTGTTAAACCTAGTTCAGAAAATGAGCTAGGGCTGCGTATATTGAAGCGACAGGACCACTTTGTAACTTACCAAACGAAGGATATGTGCTAAGAATATCCTGTTTGCATGGCACATTCCAGAATTTTCTGACTTATCATCAGCTATATATAGATATATGGACACCCGAAACAATTCATCAACCGTATCAACGAAATGAATGATCAAGTGTATGGTTGCATTACAGGGCAATTACTCTTTTGGCAGTTAGCCACTCACCTGCAGTGCAAATGTGAACGTAATTTGGTTCACAGGGCGGAGATGTTCACTGCCAAAGGAGATTTGTCCGGTAATTCAGCTAGTGCAATCATTCGGTCACCTAATATATATATATCAACCGGAAGGTAATATTTCGATAATGCCTAGATGCTAGTTGTTGCTGACTTACACAGACATGCACCCTTTTTTTTCTTTAATCCTTTATGTTAACTAGGGCATCTCCACGTATAACATTCAAACACGAGATTGCACATAGTACACACAGATCGTTTGATGTTTAGTTTAATCTTGCATTCACAATTACAAGTACGAGAAACATAAACAAATTTGAGCATTTTGCCATTGAGTGGTATTAGGAATACTATAGATTTTACTCAAAAAGGTATTCAACACTGACATATCGTGAATTACAAAAAAACTTTTCCAAACACTCCTACAATGTCTCTAATGTTTTCTCTGTCGGGTTGGAGGCGCTAGTTCTAAGGAGGGGACTTTTAATGGGATTGATTTTTTAAATTTGGGATAATAATGAGTGTAGAATAAATCAGATGGGCCATAAGGGCACATACATTGGTAGAACGGATCATCCACTTGCGGGATATTTCTTATTACTTGCTTTATAAACTCCACCTCATAATCTCTGTACTTCTTGAGCACTTTTTTGTCACGTGAAGGGCTACCAAAGTCTCTTCCACTACTTCACACTCCAAATTCCAGGGTACTATTGATGATGTCGCTAAAAAGAGATAGCCTGTTTGAGAGAGTTTCAAAGAAACTATACATATATTTTTTCTGCTCTCATAGTATACACTCTAAGTTATTAGCTATTAGACTACTATTGGAGTATTTTAAATACTAGTATAGATTCACTCACTATTAGATGAGTGGTCTCTAAAAATTCTCAACTACTAAGTTTAAATTATTCCACTACTAATCTTAACGACTCATAACAAAATCATTTAGTTGAAATTTAAACTCAATTATCAAATAACCAATGTGAATGATCCATGCTTAAGCTTTGTCTTTTATTCCTTTGGTTACTTGTTAGTAACATGCTTAAGCTTCCTTTGATGCTTTAAAAACATGATTAGGTTCTTCTAATTTATTAGGAACATGTTTAGAATGTGATTAAGATGTGAACATGAACTTGGATGATGGAAATGATGAACTTCAATGATATGAACATTCTATGATGTAATGATGATGAGATGAATGAATAAATGATGCATGTGATGGTGTATGATGATGGGTGTGATGCATGGTTAACATAGGGTTTATATATGAGAGAGAGAGAGAGAGAGAGAGAGAGAGAGAGAGAGTGTGTGTTTGTGCTCACACATGTACTTCTTGTATGTTTAGGATGACCCATTAGGGGATCTCTTGATAGAATTAGGCAATAGAACACAATGAATGAAGCCCAACCCACATAATGGGAAGGCTTGGGAAGTCAAACACCATCCCATCTTGTACCCTAACTCTAGATTCAATGTTTGGTGCGGAGGCCTTTACAAGGGGCACAAGTTGGTTCTTAGATCTAAATCAAGAGGTGACTCGCAACCCTCCACTTCTTACACCCACTACACTGAGTCTTACTCCCAAGGGTAACACATTGCATGGAGGGTGATGAGTTCACACTATATATTTTATGAATGACCATCTTATATTCTTATGTCGACAGAAGGCTTTCATGATTTTTACATTCGACTATGATTTTATAAAAGGTTAGGTTTATGTTAATGTTTAAGTAATCCACACATATATAATGTTTAAGCCTAGAATAAACTATCTTATTTATAAATGTAGTATTATTTCTTGAAATAAGTTAAATTTTGTGTACAATTTTTTACTTGTTATAAGATATATAGATGACAGAGAATTTTTTTTTTTATATATAAATTTTTAATTGTTATAAGAAATATAGATGATAGAGAGCAAAATATTAAATATTCTAAGAGGGCCTCCTATCTCACTATCTCTGCAAGTGTCTCAATATGAGCTTAGTTTTTTCATGAAACTTTTTTACTTTGCTCTACTATAAAAGACATTATTATGTGTAATCCAACCATGACATGCATAGTTGAGAGCATGGTGATAATTTCCTTCTTGACAAGTTATTATTATTATTGTATTCATTTTTTTTTTTTTTCAAAATGTTTGAGTTGTCAAATTTTGAGAGACAATACTTATATCAATATTAGCATGAAGATTAAAGCTGCTTTTATAGTCTAGCTTATAACCGGACTGTCTAGTAATTTCCTATTGAAGAGAACATTAACAAGCAAAGCTTACGAAAATCAAAGTCTGGGGAACCTCACTCAACACTGGTATTAATCCAGAGGCACAAAATAACTTGATGCTCATTATAAAATAATAAATTGACAAGAGTTCCTCAATTTTAGGGAGTGGAACTCTTTGAAACAAGGAGTGGAAAAAAAAAAAGTGTGACAAATTCTAAACCAAAACTGACCAAAGCTCTTCAAAATGTTATTATATAAGCCACGGTTGTAAAATTTATGGCTGAAGAACCCAAGAAGAGGAATATATCGATATCACATTATGAACTTCGAAAGTATAAGTTCTCGCACACACACATACATACAAAAAAATGTATGTAAATAGGTTTGTATGTGTGTACGTATGTATTTATGTCAATATTTTTCATGCCCATTACATGTGAAATAATTTTGCATATTAATAAAACTCATGAATTAACTTATGTTCATTTCTCGATATTTAGTTTTTAAATTTGACAATCACATTTGGTTAGGGGCATTTCCCAAAATTTTTAAAAAGAATCATAATATATATTTTTAATAAAATTTTAAATATTAGATAAAAAAAAATAGAAACAAAGGGAGCTAGAGTTTTAAAGGAAAACAATTTGTCCATTTTTTAACAAAGGGTGGGAGCAGAATAATTCTAAAATAAAGTATCTTCGTTTGAATTATCTTCGTTTGAATTAATCTTTCTCCTCTTTCAACTAGTAAATTATGGTTATCAATTCCAATTAGTTAGTTTTTAATAAAAATAAATTTTCTCAAGCATCTCATAACTTTTGAATCATTCGTAGATTTGAGGATTTAATTGGATCCATTGAAATTATTTTATTTACTTATGATTATAAATAAGTTTTAATTATGGGCCGTATAATATATAAAATTGTAGAAATATTTTATATTTGCACTATGGCTTTTATTATTGTTGTTAAATTTTTAATTGGTATGATGCCTTAAATTGATTTGATATTAAATTAAGTTAGTTGAGTGTGTTGTGTGAGTGCATGCTGTGTCTCACATCGGGTCAATCTAGGCTTTATAAACAACTATAATGAACCTTGATTGTGACTAACTTAATCATTTTGAGTTATAGCACATATGTAACAAGTGTTTTTCCTTAGGTTATTAAAAATCATATTAGAGCCGATTGGGTAACTTTGTGCGGGCTCAAACATATCGCCAGATAAGAAATATTTATAAAAATCCCATAAAATACTGAATTTTTGTACTCAACTATTAAAAACTAGGTAATTGTGTATTCTCATTAAGGTTTATAAAATAATAATTTCTATCCACACGTTTTTTTCAAGTTTATTTTGACACTCCATACAGAATTAATGGAAAAAAAAAAAAAAAAAAGTTCTGTGTCATTAAAATTTTGTTATAATCTAATATGATACATGATTTTGAAGTGGTTAATTATAAATGATGAAAAAAAAGTGATGGGTTCATTTATATAAAAGTGATTATATACTACTCATAATTGACTGATTCATCAACATGTGGCAAAAAATAATTTGTTTTTATATATAAAAAAAAAAATTGTAGATTCATCCCTTCGTAATATGTTTTCTCTTAATGTCTATTTTACTCTTTTTTGTGTTGGGTTGTTGCAAAATCATGTGCACATATTAAAATGAACTTCAGGTCACTTGGTAGTACATGTCACTTTGCATGAAAGAGAGAGAGAGAGAGAGGGAATTCCTTTGCCAAATTTATGAATATTTCATGTAATGTGGAGAGGAAAAATATTATGTTATTTTTGGAACTATAGTGGAACTATACTAGAAATTTCACCTAATAATTTCGAAATCACTTACTCGGAATTTTTTGAGAAGGAACACTTACACGAAATTGATAAATTTTATTGAAAGAAAAATTAGCCATAAAGTGTAAGTTCATGAAGCACTTACACGAAATTGATTCTTAAAGTGTCTAATTTTTTTTTTTTTTTTTTTTTTTTGAACTGCATATTATTAGTTGAATTTCCGCGGCGGTAGAGTTCGTTAGTCTTGTTAAGGCAACTGGGTCTCTTTTTTTTCCCCTTTTTCTAGACATTTTTTGCCAACTGATCCCCCAAGCTGGTGGCCTGAGAGTATGATTCATAGGAACCCAAATTTTTTTATTATTTATTTATCTATTCTCAATTTTCATTCCTAATTTTATTTTGTACAACCACTTTTCACGAAATGGATCAGGTTAACACTCAATTTGTCATATAGAATTCAAATATGGACTTTCTTTTCTTTTTAATTTTTTTTAAAAGATTTATCTATCCATTTTATTTTTTTACAAATTTTTTCATGAACTAGGATAGGTCCACACGTTATTTTTCATGTAGAATCCAAATTTGTATTATTTTCTTTCCAGAAAATTGCGCCGTTAAGATGTGGTTTATGGCTGATTTTTTTATTAATCCACTTCAAGATCAAGTTATTAACATTTAAAAGTCAATAATCTATCAATTAGGCTTAGATCATCCCATTCTTAAAAATTTTCAAAATTCCAGGACAGATCGTACGTAGTTTATAATCTTGAAAAAAATTAAAGATATTTGAAGGGATTTCATACCTTAAGGATATCTTTGATTGAATTTCGTATCCAATTTAATTATTTATTTATTTATTGTTTTGGTGGCTGAGCAATTTTAGTTTGTAGATCCTTAGACGTACCTAGTTAAGTAAAGCAGGACCGGCTTAATATGGTTTGATGCCTAAGTCCCTAGTTAAGACGATAAATTTAAGTGGACTCTTTTATATTTAAATATCAACTAAATATAATGGCTAAATTGGGTTTTTTTGAAAAGTGGATCAGTTGGGTGATGGGCTGTGTAACTACGCCTTCTTTTTCTGTTCTCATTAATGGTAAACCCTATGGGAATATCCATCCAACTAGAGGTATTCGCCAAGGTGATCATTTATTAGTACCATATTTATTCCTTTTGTGTGCTGAGGGGTTTACTTCCTTATTGGCTAAGGCAGAAGTGGAGAGATGTATTAAGGGTGTTTCTATATGCAGAAGGGCGCTCAAAATTTCAAACCTAATGTTTGCTGATGATTCTTTACTTTTTTACCGAGCCACACAGAGTGAGATTGCTGTGGTCAATGAGGTTCTGCAAACTTATGCCAATGCATCTGACCAATGTATAAATATGGAAAATTCGCCAGTCTTCTTCAGTAGTAATACCCCTGCTAGTCAAAAAGTGGAGATTGTGTCAGTCCTAGGTGTGAAGGAGGTGGAGCGGTTTGAATCCTATCTAGGATAACCAACATTGGTGGGCCGGAAAAAATACCAAACATTTTCTTTTTTAAAGGATCGAGTGTGGAAAAAATTGCAAGGTTGGAAAGGCAAGTTGTTGTCTAAGGCTGGAAATGAGGTGCTCATTAAGGCGGTTGCTCAATCGATTCCCACTTATGCTATGGGAGTTTTCCAATTGCCATTGAAGTTGTGTGATGAGATAAATGCTTTGTGTGCTAAATTTTGGTGGGGTCAAGTGGGGGATGATCGAGGAAAGTTCATTGGAAGAGTTGGGATAGTTTATCTCAGCCAAAGAATGATGGTGGGATGAGATTTTGGGATTTGAGAAGCTTCAACCTTGCTATGCTAGCTAAGCAAGGGTGGAGGCTATTGCATGACCATGATTCACTCCTTTTTAAGTGTTTCAAAGCTAGGTACTTTCCAAGGTGTCATTTCTTAGATGCTGTGGACTCGCCTAATAGTTCTTATGTGTGGAAAAGTATGGTGGTTGCACTACCAATTTTAAAGAGTGGCTATTGTTAGAGGGTAGGAAATGATGTGTCCATTAGAGTGCATAAGGATAAGTGGATTCCTAACTATCCAGCAAATAAAATTCTTCACCCAGCTCAGGAGGAAAGTGAGGAGTGGCTGGTGTACGAGCTTATTGATTCAGTATCACACTGTTGGAGGCATGATGTTATCATGGCTAGTTTCCATAGGGAGGATGCTGAAGCTATTTGCAAAATACATTTGAGCCATAGACAAGTACCTGATTCTGTGGTGTGGCTGCACAATAGGAAGGGAGTGTATTCAATTAGGTCCGGGTATTATATAGCAAGAAGGGTGATGCAAAAAGAGGATTCGGTAGAAAGTTCAAGGGGTCCTGGTGGTTTGCAGATTTGGAAGAAGCTGTGGAAGTTACGGGTGCCTAATAAAATTAAGGTTTTTGGATAGAGGGCCTGTCATGAAATTCTACCAACTCGTGTCAACCTAGCTCGAAGAAGAATCATATCAGATCCGATGTGTCATTGCTGCAAATCTCTTCCAGAATCTACTGTTCACGCTATATGGGAGTGTGGTACTGCTCAAGATGTGTGGGTAGGAAGTTCAATTAATCTGCAAAAGTGTTCAACTAACCAATGTGATGTTATTCAACTATTTGAATTTCTTTTTGACAGGTTATCTTATGCAGATTTTGAGTTGTTTCTTGTTCAATCATGGCTTATATGGAATCAAAGAAACAAGGTGGTGCATGGAAGATAGATGATGGATCCAAGGTGGTTGAATAAAAGAGCAATGGACTACCTTTATGAGTACAAAAAATCACAGGTTCAGCTAGCTATACCAGGCACGACACCGGCCTAAACAACAAGCAAACACTCGAACGTGAGAGCAAGGGATCACCCAACGAATGGACGAGCTCCAAGGAGGGAGGAGAGAGGAAGGCAAGAACCATGCTTTCAGAAAAATGGCGGTCTGAATCTTATCTGAACTACGAGAATAACTGACTAAGCCATGCCATAAGACTCATTCTCCAAACGGGATGGGGCCAACCAGGCACGGCACCTGCTAGAAATTCCTGGCAACCTCCACCTCCATCAGTCTATAAGCTTATCTTTGATGCAGCAATCTTTTCTGATCTGAACTGCGCTGGATTTGGGGCAATTATTCGCAATTAAGAGGGTGAGGTGATGGCTAGGATGTCGGTCAAGGGTCCTTTTGTTCATAACAGTGTAGAAGCTAAAGCTTTGTCGTGTAGGAGAGCTGTTGAGTTTTCCATAGAAGCTGGTTTCTCAAGGTTGGTCATTGAAGGGGATAATGCATTGGTGATGAATGCAATATCATGCTCTGTAGAGAGAACAACTCCTTGCTGGGACACATTTTTGTAGACATCCAAAACCTTGTTTGTGGGCTGCAATATGCTTCAATTAGTTGCATTAAAAAGGGTGGTAATATGGTTGCACACTCTTTAGCTCGACACGCTATGAATATTAGTGATGAAATGTATTGGTTAGAAGACTCTCCACCACCTGCTGTGGATGCTTTGTATCAAGATTTTTTACATATTAATGAATGAATGAATTGTTTAGTTTCAAAAAAAAAAAAAAAAAAACCAACTAAATAATTTATTTGATAATGACAAAGCCAAGTTTAATTTGATCAATTAAAATAATATTTTGATGAATCATTACTAACAGATTAATGTTGATTAGAGCAAGAATTAAATATCATAGTTCAAATATAATTTTTTTTTTAAAGAAGAGGAAATATATTTTGATAGTAGTCAATTTGGTCCATGTTATTTTCAACTTGCAATCTATTTGGTCCTTATCATTAACTTACTAACAGAAAATATCTACGTGACTAACAGTGTGCACAATCAGCACACATGTGACTAATAAAATGATTAAAAAAATTTAATTGCTATTAAAAATGCCATGTCAGGAATTGTAAAAATTAAAAAAGCCATGTCAAGCCAATAAAATAATAAAATTTGAAAGTTTGAATTTAAGAAAAAAAATTTCCAGCTTTTCTTGCACTTTCTTAGCAACTAAACACAACTTAAAAACACAAAATCACAAATCCACACCTCGATTCACCAAACAACCGAAGAAGAACAAGTAATTTGACCCAATCGGTAATCTGGACAAGAGGAAAGGTTTGTTAATCTGGTTGTGTTTTGAGACCATGGGAGGCTCGGGTGCTTAGTGTTTGTTGATAATTGTCCTGTGTAGTGTAGGCATGTTGTAATGTGTTTACCATGGCTGATGTTTTAGATTTGGACTATGACTGCGAGTTCATTCCTCAAGTAGGATCTTTTATTTGTGATGGGTGATTGTTTTGTTTGACTTTTGTGTTTTTAGGTTGGGTTTGGTTGCCAAGAAAGTGAAAGAAAAGCTAGATTTTTTTTTTTTTAATTCACCATTTCAAATGTTTTATTTTATTTGTCTGCTATGGCTTAGTTTTTTTTTTTTTTTTTAAATTTATGACACGGTATTTTAATAGCAATTAAATATTATTTTATCAGCCACATGTGTGCCAACTGTGCACACCATTTGCCACGTAAACAATTTCTATTAGCAGTTATTGGTAGAGACCAAATTGATTGTAAGTTAAAAATAACAAGGACTGAATTGACCACTACTAAAATGTAAAGACCAAATTGACTATGATCCCAAAATGTATGGACTAAATTAGTGTTTTCGCATATTTTTTAAACCAACTATTATCATATAATTTTAGAAAATTCTAGGGGTACTACAAACTTTACTATATAAAGAATATAAATTGATGTTGTAAAGTTATAATTTACAACTATTTTATGTTGGCTTTAATTCCGTGCCAAATTTGATTGTAAATTTCTTCGATCATATTTCCTTGTATTTATGTGGGTTTCTAATTGTAAGGGATGAGTGTGAGAGAGTGTGAAGACTCAAGCTTAAAAGGATGAAAAAATGGATTTCGCAAGTGTCTCACAAGAAGCTTACCCATGAAAGAGCCACGTGTAGAGCACATAACTGGAAGATGAAGAGTCATGCCAGGCTGGAGATTTTTGCGAGTGTCTCGCGGGTAAAGCCATCCTGCGAAGTACTCATGAAACTCTCTATTTGGCAAAAAGTTATGTTTGGCTTTACCAAGTCTTTACTCACACTATATATACCCTCATTACCTACAAATTATAAGGAGTGCTTTTTAAAGAGAAAATTCTAGAAAATACACTTGAGAGTTAGAGAATGTTATTCCCACAATCATCTACACATTTCCTTGTGGTTTTCCTCAAGTCCTACCTCTCCATCTCTACATCCTTGAGAGGTTGATAGCCCAAACACTTACCACACCCATTCTGAGTGTAAAATGAGATTTTGGTGTTGTTGGGAAGTATTGGAAGGAGCCATTCATTGGCAGATGCAATCGAACCGAATTGTAGGATCTAGAAAGCTAGAGAAGACAAGGCTCCAAGAAGTCAGTTGGTAGCAGGAGCTCGGAGGACTCAAGTACATGGGGTAGACTAGGCTTGGAGGGTCTTCTGTTATTCATGTACTCCAACTTTATTCTCTAGTGGATCAATTTTGACTTGGAGGGTCGCGGAGAGGTTTTTTGTTGAGTTCTTTGGTTTCCTCTTCGATAACACGTCTTGATGTTATCTTGTGTTTACATCTCTCTTCCCTACTCTTAAACTTTCCTTTTATTGTTGATAATGGATGAATATGTGTCATGCCCCAAACCCAAAAGGGTCCAAAGCATGAAAAACCGAGCCTTAAAAGAGATATTATGCACATCTAAATTTTCTTAAGAAAAAGGCTTGGGCTGTTACATATACAAGTGTCATACTTGACATAGAACTTAGTAAATTTGTATTTCAATAAAATGATAGGGTAAGAAAGTTTTTTAAATTACAGCAGAGAAAGATGAAAGAGAGACTACCAAAGAAGTTAAAGCGAACATTATAATATGATTTGAATTGCAAAGAAGTTAAAGCGAACATTATAATATGATTTGAATTATAAAAATGTGAAAGATTATTCCCATATCAAAGATTCACAGGTAATTCAATGGTCCCACAAAAATAATGTAAGCATTAATATACCCCTGTCTTGTCCTCTATATTTTTGTGAATTTTAAACCTGAGCAGAGTGGTACAGGCATACATTAAGGAATTTATGAGGATGTGCATATGTTTAGATAAGTTTGAAGAAAAAATTAAAAGAAATAATAGAAGTCCTATAAACAAATAGAAAGAAGTACAAAGTGTATCATATAAGAAAGGTGAAGAAAAATTAAAACTTTAAAACTTGTGTTAGTGACAGATTGTTGAAGACAGTAAATGGTATCCCACAAAGAATGTTAGCCAACAGCATCAGTTCTACCAATCATGTTGAAATTGCATCATTTGTTGGTAACGCGTCAGATTTTCTCATGTCTCATCACCTCCCTACTCTTTCCTCTCTGCGCAGAATGAAATATTAATAAGACAAACAGAAAGTTTGTTGTCTAATAACACATAAACAGTAGACACCATAGGTTGAAATTCAATCATAACTCTGAAACAAAGAAAGAACTAATGAGGTATAAAAAAAAAATAACTTTAAAGGAACATTAATAAGTTTATGTCCACACCCTTATAATTCCACAAAGTCTGAAGGCTCCAACAAAAGGCAAACACAAATAGAGAAATCAAGATTTTGAATCAGGATATAACAAAAAACCAAAGACACGAATTTAAAAAATGCTCATTACAAATAAAAAAAATAAAAAAAATAAAAAATAAAATAAAAAATAAAATAATCAATAAAAGAAATCACAAATTAGAATTCATATTTCAAAAGGCAAGAATTCAAAAATACTCCCTGCGAAAAATTACCAAAATCAATCTAAAAAAATTACATTAAGTAGAAAACAATTCTAACCCAATTACCGTACCCAAATCCAAATCTAACTCAAATACATAAATCCAAACCTATCAAACCAAACGACTAAACATAAAAATCAAGTTATGGTGTAATATAAAAATGAATAAAAAAACCTTTACTTGTAGCAGTTAAACAGAGGAGGGAGGCCATTTTTTTGGTGTATGGAGAGCAACGGTAGTGCCTGCCCACAAATTGCTCTCTCTCTCTCTCTCTCTCTCTCTCTCTCTCTCTCTCTCTCATTGATCTCTGTTTTTCTCAATGAATCCTTTAATAAACTCTCTCTGTTAAAATACAAACATATACAGTGTCTACCATAAAATGGTATATCATTATAACCTGCAAGATCATGCTCCTTATTTTCTTTCCACCTCCATGTATTAAGAATTCTAGAATAAAACAAAAAATCAATAATTTTATCAAACAAATTGTGTATAAAAAATTAAGCTGTTCTATTAGCAGAATTAGAAAAAAGACGTTAGAAATAAAAGATAAAGTATCATCAAGGATAATAGTAAAAGATGTTGGCAAATAATTTGGCTTTTGTAGACCAAGGATATCCCAAATACATCCATAAAGCAAGATTAACAACAATAAAACAATATGCCCAAAATTAATCACGATACCACACTTCAAATAAGATTGGAAAAGGAAAATAAATGTTAGAAATGGAAATAACCAATGATTTCAATCTTACACTTATTTAATCTCAATGATTTAGTGATTTTAGTAATCTTTAAACAAAAAACAAAACAAAAGCAAATATCTAAAATTGAGGAAACAAACATTTTGATAGAAAACCCAAAAACCCAAAACAAAAACAAATCAAATCTAAACCCATTCAACCAAAAAAAAACTCAATTAAAGTAACATTTCATACCCAAATCTAAAAAATGGAAAGAAAAAATACCGGAGCCGGTTTCGACGATCTGGGTGGTAGATGTATGGCCTAACGGTTTCTTTCTGTATGCTTGCAGTTCCGACGATCTAAGTTTGGCGAGCGACCCAAATTGCAGTAAACATGAAATCATAGTTATCGCAAGATTTAGGTTTTTACTTATAAAAATTTATAAAAAATCAAAAAACAAAGAAAGCCAAAAAAAGAAAACTCATTCTGTAACAGTGCATCGCCGGTTGAGGGAAGCAAGGATTTTGGTGGTCAGAGTCCGACGGTGGTACTGGCCTGAGATGTCTCTAACTCTGCCTCTTTCTCTATTTCTTTCTCCAAGTCTCATCGCCTCTCTATTTCTATCTCCGTATCTATCGCCTCTCTTTCTCCTTTCTCGTGTAGCAATTTTTTTATTTTTAAGCAGTTAGTTTCCTTTTATACCAAGGGGCTCTCAAACAGTGTTTTTGCGTAGTGAAACATTATAATTTATCACTTTTAAACAGTGTTGTAACGTTACCAAACAATGCAATGTATCGCTTTTTAAAGTTATACGTGTCTGAATTTTAGATGACATTTTTTCCTAATGTGGCAGCACCTCCTTAAAAGCTTCTGCTATTATATATAGTATTAGATTCTTCTAATCCATATTTCACCATAATATAGAGATCTATTTAAGTTTGATAATACGTTCCCATGTTGGATTCACCAATTCAAGTCAAACTTCTAGTCCACATATGTTGATGATCCCAGTTGCAACTAGTTACAATTTAGCATTTACCTGACAAACAATAAAAGAATAGAACTATTACATTGGAAAGAGAAAGAAAATAAAAGAATAGAACTATTACATTGGCAAGAGAAACCATGATAAGCTTATTTGTTGGTACAGCCACGATGTATTGAACTTGCAGGCATGAAATAATCATGTGTAGGTGAATGGCAGGGCAATTCTCCTTCGGCGAAACAGAAGTATGCAATATGCATGTGCATGTTCTCTTTTGCCGAAGGAGAATTGCACTGTTATTCCCTAACCCCACATCTGCTTCCCTGGCAATTCCTCGTGTTCGAGTTGCCACGGCAATTCTACGTATAGTGCCTTTTATACCAAATGATTCGCACAAAAATTTGGATATGCGAGGGGAATGAAATAGGATATGCCCGCACAATTGGTACATAGGATCGCTTTCTTATCATTCATGGCCTCGTGGTCCCAATTCTCTCACCATCAGAGCTGGAAACCAAGGATACTTCAAAATATCTTTGTTACATCTTCAAGCTGGAGTTTCTAGATATATATACTTTCTACGTATAGAAAACGCTGAAACACAGTAGAAGCCTTCATTAATTGTACCTAATCTGGACTGAATATATGGCTTTCGTCAGACGCGTAGGAAAACTGTTTTGCTCTTCCCACTGTTGTTACAAAGGAGGGCTCAACTCATTCACGCACAAGTAGAATGGTGTCATCCTCTTATTTTTCACTCACAAAGAGAATGTGTTATCCTCTAATTTTATAGAGTTGACAGATTAATTATGTTTCACGCAGCAAGTAACCACAAGAAAGTAAGACTGTCTCAATAATAAACCCTTAAATTTATAATTGGGTTCTTAAATATTCCATTCCAAAGTGAACATGTGAACATATAATTTGACTCAAAATTTTATGTTGTATACATTTGTAAAAAGTGGTAAGTTTACATTATAATTACAATATAAACATATAAAAATCCTATTTTGATTATCTAGTTTTTTAATGCTTATTACTATTTACAAGTTAAAGAGTTCGTGTATTGCATGGTTTCAGTTATAAACTTATAATTTGACGCACCATTTTGGTTATACAAAATCATAATTTAATTTTATTGAAAAATAATAATTTAATAACTAAATATATAATTATTATATAATTTCAAAATTCTCTTATAAAGCACCAACGGGCTGATAATGATATTTGTAGATCCCTGCAATGAAAGTGCTTCTCACGTGATAAAACTCTAAAACTAATTGATTCACAAATGGTTTATGGCTATTTAATTAATATAATTAACGTGCATAAAGTATTAGGCCTCAAACAATAACTACAACATATTTATATTTATAAAAAAAAACCTTGAATTCAATAACTAAAAACTAAGGTAAGCACCACCGCACATCCTTGGTGCGATGGTCACTCTACAAGTATAAGTGTTTGTGAAGTGTGGGGGGCAAGCGCCGAGATTCAAGTCTCCAGGAAGGAGTTTCACACACATATACACTTAGATTAGACTAGAGTAGATTTTCTATCTTGTAAAAAAAAAAAAAAAAAAACTAAGGTAAACTATATAAAGGGTCCGTTTGGAATGAGCTTATTTTTGTTGAAACTAAAAACACTGTAGCAAAATAATTTTTAAATGTATGAATAGTGCCGTGGAACCCATTTTTAATGAAAAAGTTGCTGAAAAGTGGAATTTGTGGGTCCATGAATACTGCATGGGTGTTCACCTTGGAAAAGTTAACAAATGCAGGCTAAAAAAAAAATGTCGAAAATGAAAACGCAGACGCACATACGCTGAAACCAAACGGGTACAAAATGTAAGTCCTGATTTTTTTTTTAGAGTGGATTTCAACTTATGGCGTCCGCTCTTGATGATAACTTTTTATCATCAGACCAAGACACCAATCAGTTTTTGATGTAGGCGGAGATTGAACCCCAGATCTCTTATACAACTATTAGAGATTTTACCAGTTGAGCCAACTGGAACCCACACGTAAGTCCTGATTCAATAGTTAAGAACAACCAGAATTTATGGTCAGTCCGTGACCCTTGGATGCCGAAGGCGTCCTTGTGGTGTATCATATTTTCAAACATTTCAAAAAAAAAAAAAGAAAAAAAAAAAAAAAGGAATTTGTGTTAAGTAGAGCAAGATGTCAACTCACATGGAAATTGAATTTTGGTCATTGAAAGCTGGGGGAGAAGACAGACACTTGGTGGAATCATTCTGCATAGATATAAATTTGTGTTCTGTCAAACATCTTTGTATAAGTGATATCTGAATTGAAACCACATAAATAATAGATTCATTAGTTTAGAGAAAAAAATAATTATAAAGATGTATGCTTTAAGAAAAAAAACTCTCATTTGTAAGAAAAACCATTAAATAATGATAATAATATGAAGAAGAAGAAAGCCAAATATCCTATATCATTTTCCTGTGTGACCGGGCCATATAAGAAATGCAACAGGAAAATTATTTTGTAACGGACAATTTAAGATTGGGGATGGTAAAAATGCCCTAACCTGCTTGACTAGTACCACAAGAATTTTCCATGTTTGGAAAAGGTGACAGGGTGAAAATGGGTTTTGCTCATCCCACCATGTATAGCTATAAACATATTTTATTTGATATATATATATATATAAATTATATATACAGAAAGATTTAATTATTTCTATACATGATTTAATTGTTTTATACAAATTTCATTGTCATTTCCAAAAAACTGTCTCTCACTCTCTCTTAGTATTCTTATGGTTGGCCTTCTCCTTTATATTTTATCTATATCTCATTAATTTCATTAAAATTAGTAAAATATTTCCAACCCACCACACCTTGCACGGGTTTTTTTTCATCTTGAAGAGGAGATGAGGCGGGAGAAGGCACACATGATTCAACCCCACCCTCCCCATTACCACTTCTAATAATATAGTTTTATTTTCTTAATGAATCAGATAGAAATTTATATAGACTCAAAAATAAAAGCTAAAATTTACAAAGAAAAAAAAAATTATAGATGAACTTATTCTTAGACATATATACGTCGTTACAACCATCTACGTACTTAAAAACAAAGTTCGAATATGTGAGTGCTAATATAATCACGTACGAGGGGGGGACCTTATAAGCAAATATGCTAGCATATTCGGTCCTAAAATTTCATGCATGCCTAGGAACCTTTTTTGACCAACTGAACAAAAAGTAGGGTAAGAAAACTACAGATCAGAATTGAAGATAAGAACGACCAATGCGTGGCAAAGAGAGAGCACACTATTTGGATCTTCCCGAATGTTCTGTTTCAGTTTCTATTTTCTTCTCATCATTTCTCTGATGGGTATCCGATGATCCTCTAAAAATAAAAAGTGATAAAAGCTTGATGCTTCCATGTCATATATACATGTGCATATGTTCATTTCCACTAGTTGTTGGAAGTCTTTGAAAAGGAAGTCCAGGACCACATTATTACGAAAGGAAAAATTCACTCCAAGCACTGAGGAGAGATAAAAAAGAGTGAGAACTCAACTGCACCATGCATGTTTGGTGATGTTTAATAATTATAAGAATATAACCATTGTGAAATCAGGCTGTAAGAAGCTTCAATATATGGTTAAAAAGAATTCTACTTATCCCAAGTTTACTTAGAATTTATGCTCGTCCTTTTAGGATATTCCTACACTACACCATGTGGAATAAGTTTCAGTTCAACATGCAGTACTTGTATCCGAAATATCAAATACTAAAATAATATTTTCTCCTAAAAGTAATATCCAGCCGATTTTTTGTCACACATATAATCAATATATATTGACCGGCAATTTGAGGAGGTGTTTTTATGGCCACATCTATATCAGCATATGGAAGACTTGTCTTGCCAGACCTAGGTAAATGTGTAGCAATAGAATGAAAGAAATATGTTAGGGACAACTTTTGGTACAATTTTGTACCACAACTCGCCACATGGCGAGTTATAATTGATAAGGATATATCAGTAAGCCATGTGGGGACACGCTCTTACCAATCACATAGTTGAGTTGTGGCACAAAGTTGTCCCAAGAGTTGTGTCCTTAGCATAATTCAAAATGAAAACATAATGACAGTGTCTAGGGCTAAATGAAAACAAAATAATACACTTTCAACGGTGAGATAAATCAAAATAATGTATATTTGGAAGTAAAACAAAAAAATCAGTAAATTAGTCTTATTTGGTGGTAAAGAATCAGTGGAGCCATAAGCATCTGGCAATAATAATAAAGAATCAATGGTGCTCCACCCCCAAAAATACGGCTACAACTCAAAAAAATGTGGCTTCAGAACCCTTCTATGGCCCTGCGTTTAAAACGCGACTCTTGTTTTTTATTTAAGCCGCGTTTTTAAAAAACGCGGCTTTAGTCCGTCTGGGGCCGCGTTTTTACAAACGCAGCCTAATACCCCCGCGTTATGTAGTAAGGAAATTATATAACTCATTTTCAGCGGCTAAACAATTACAGATTCAGACGTACGTGGAGGAATAGTAACTTATCATGACTCTAGAACTAAAATCAACTTGAGTCTAGCGATATGAATCATACGATCAGTAAAATAATAGAATCAAATGGTAACAGTACTATTCGTAAACCGATATAAGTTCAACCATGATATTCTTAGATCGAAGGGGAAAATTTAAGTGTGAATGGACTATGGAGGGAGAGTATACAATCAACTATACACGAGGATGAGTTGGCCGAATCTATTTATTGATAACTAGCTTGGAATGATATAAGTCTCCTTAATTAATAAGGTTTATTTGTCTTCCTTAAGATGGGCTTTAGTAAAGTGAAGTGAGGAATGAGATGACGGAGTTTGGAAATGTTTTTCAATGAGGTATTTAAGACACAGGTAGTAGTATAAGGGCATGGATTTTCTATGTGGATGATGATGATGATGATGATTGAGGTTATTTTGTTTGATTTATTATTGTGTTCCTTAGTGTGCGCCTTAGTTCTTTTAAATATGGTTAACTTTAAGACACTTGGTTTAATTTCCTCAATGGATAAAGATATGGCCCATATCCATTGAGAAAAAAATATGGGCTTCAGCCTAATTAACTATGCATTAAAGCACTTGTTGTGAGCCTATTTCGTTATATAGATAAGATACGTGCCATCAACCCAATCCATAGAGTACAAAAATGTGGGCATTGAGCCCATTTTGTGAAGTGAAGAAATTTGAGCTTTTTTGTTAATAAAATGATTTTAACCCAAAATCTATTTCATTTTATATGTAAAATAATATTGATGTGACAAGAATTGTCCACTGGTCTGTATTCGCGTAGGATCGATGAAACTACGTACAAGAGGGGATAAGGAAAGTGGTGTCTTATATAAGATAACCAGATGATGACACATTGTAGAATATTACGTTTCAGCAGCCAGCATATCTTTCCCGACAAACAGTTAAAGACGATTGAAAAGGCCGTGGAGAATTTAAACTTTTGACGTGGAATCAAGTTCCTGCCCCAAAGGTCAGCCCGCCTCTATGTTCTAAAGCAATCAAAACATGGTGAAATCGTTACAATCCTTATGTGCATGAAACTATCTTGTGTCCACTTGAAAGTAATTGTCTCTTTCTTTTGCATTAGTTTTGTTCTGAAAGGCGCGCATTTACAAGACATAAAAACAAAAACAAGAAGAAGAACCACGACTTCTAATAAAAGTACGTGGAGAATTATTATGCGGATATTCTTTATAGATTATTCACATTTTCTTTTTCTTTTTCTTTCTGCCGAGAGATAGAGCAATGTGGTGTCAAACCTAGTACAGAAAAAGAGCTAGGGCTGCGTATATTGAAGCGACAGGACCACTTTGCAACTTACCAAACGAAGGATATATGCTAAGAATATCCTGTTTGCATGGCACATTCCACAAATTTCTGACTTATCATCAGCTATATATAGATATATGGACACCCAAAACTATTCATCAACGAAATGAATGATCAAGTGTATGGTTGCATTACAGGGCAATTACTCTTTTGGCAGTAAGCCACTCACCTGCACTGCAAATGTGCCTGTAATTTGGTTCACAAGGCGGAGATGTTCACTGCCAAAAGAGATTTGCTCGGCAATTCAGCTGTGCAATCATTCAGTCACCTAATATATATATCAACCCGAAGGTAATGTTTCTATAATGCAAAGACATTGGTTGTTGCTGACTTACACAGGCATGCACCTTTTTTCTTTTTCTTTATTTAATCCTTCATGTTAACTAGGGCATCTCCATGAATAACATTCAAACACGTGATTGCACATAGTACACACTTATCGATCGTTTGATATTTTAATCTTGCATTCACAATTACAAATACGAGAAACATGAACAAATTTGTGCATTTTGCAATTGAGTGGTACTAGGGATTCTATAGATTTTACTCAATAAGGTATTCAACACTAATATATTACCAATTACAAAAAGACTTCTCCAAAGGCTCCTACAATGTCTCTAATTTTTTTTTTTTTTTTTTTTTTTTTTTTTGTCATGTTGGAGGCAATAGTTCTAAGGAGGGAACTTTTAATAGGATTGATTTTTTGAATTTTGGATTATAATGAGTGTATAATAAATTAGATAGGCCATATGGGCACGTACCTAGGGAGGACGGATCATTGCACTCAGGGCCAGCCCTAGACATTTTGAGGCCTAAGGCGAGAATTAAAAATTGAGCATTTTTTATACTTATATATTAATTAAATTAATGTTTATTTAATATTTTTATATTATAATATATTTCATTTAAAATCTATTTTTCTTGCCTTTTGAGATGCAAATTGACTAATTAAATTTTTGTATTCAAGTTCTTCTAACATCTCATTTTCAATCAATAATATAGCTAATCTACTTAATCTTTCTTGGGATATTGTCGATCTTAGATATGATTTTATTAATTTTAATTTTGAAAAACTTCTTTCTACAGAAACTACTGTAACAGGTATTGTTAGTAAAATCCTATAAGCAATGCATGTATTTAATAAAATTGAACATCATTGTTATCTTGCAATTGTATCATTTTATTATCTTCTAACTCTTTTTGGTGAATTTCTTGCTCATTTGTGATATTTTCATCTAAATTTTGTGTTATATTTTGTTTATTACTAATAACAAATTTATCCATTGATCCTTTTTTAGACTCAATTAATTTTTCTTCTTTTTTTCTTTTTTTTTTTAAGTTTTTCATATCCAGATGCATATTTTCTAGTAGAAATTTCTAATTAAACAATATATTTATAAAGACTAAAATAAAAAATAACTTTCAAGTGTAAAGCAAATGAGAAATAGAACCCGATTTATATACAAATTATTGTTGTAGTTTCACTGAACAATAACAAGTTTTTAACAATCTCAACCTGCATAAATAAAGACTTATTCAATATATTACCACTAACTAAAATATATATGTAAAAACACAAGATTAAAATTTTTTTAAAAAAAAAAAAACATTAAGCACAAGCATAACAAAAATTTAAGCACAGCAACAACACAAGGCTTATTAATAAGACTCACCCAAAAAAAACACAAAACAAATCCTATCTATAACCCAAAAAAAAAAAAAAAACACAGGCTTAAAAAAAAAAAATTTGAAGGCCCAAACAAACGTGAAGTTAACGCCCAGTCCACGGTCCAGGCAGCCAAGCCATAAACTGATAAACAAAGTTACAAAACCAAGTCCCAATCTTATTATCGTAACAAATAAAATGAAGTCTGAAGAGAAAAGCCGAGTGCCCAAATATTTATACCTGAACGGCCGAACCTGATACAGTGATATGGTGAGCAGTTGAGTCTGTTGAGAGAGGCGAAGAGAAGAGAAAGAATGAGAGAGGCGGAGAAACCGAGAAAGCTTGCTTGAGCAATTGAGAGAGGTGGTCCAGGGGGAGGAACTGAGGAAGCTTGCTGCCTTGCTTGAGCTGTTGAGCAGATGAGAATAGTAGAGAGAATCAGAGAGAATGAGAGACAGAGAGAGGCGGAGAAAAATGGAAAATTTTTAGGGTTTTGAGTTGTTTTATTTGTTTTGATTTGTGATTGTTTTGTGGTTAATCTCTTAGACCAAATTTGTAGTTTATCTAGTTGATTTTTGGTTTGTCTAGAGGATAATAATGTTATTTTTGGGCAATGATTTTGTTAAGAACCAATGTTTAACCAGATTTACCAAAAAAAATTTTTTTTTGGTTAAAAGGATGTGCCAGATTTTTGTAATTCACCTGAAACTTTTTTTTTTTTTTTTTTGCCCCTACTACCCCATCTTTTCTAAAAATTTGGGGCCCCCTTCCACTTGGGGGCCTTAGGCAATTTCCTAACTCGCCTAAAGGAACGGCCAGCCCTAATTGCACTTGCAGGATTTTTCTCATTACTTGCTTTACAAACTCCATCTCATACTCTCTATACTTCTTGAGCACTTTCTTGTCATAGGAGAGGCTACCAAAGTCTCTTTCATTATTTCACACTCCAAATTCCAGGGGACTATTGATGATGTCCCTAGAAAGAGATAGGCTATTTAAGAAAGCTTCAGACAAAACTATACATATACTTTTTTTATGTTCTCACAATATTCACTATAAGTTATTAGTTATTTGGCTGCTATAAGAGTATTTTAAATACTAGTAGAGATCCACCTACTATTAGATGAGCCACCAAGTTTAAATTACTCCACTACTGATCACGATAACTCATATTAAAATCATTCAATTTTAATTTTAACTTAATTATCAGATAATGTCTTGGGTTATGGGTTGGGTGAAACCCAACCCGATTTCTAACAATGAGAAAGTGTTGTGTGTGGTACGGTTTATTTCATTAAGTTGTAAAATACTTATATGTCTTGTTGGTAATAGAGGGAGTAAACAAAGTGGTTAAAACTAGCTCATTAAATGTAAACTTTTGTTTAATAAAGTCGCGTTAGAAATACTGCATATTTTATTAAAAACTGATGCGTCACTAATTATAAAATATAAATCATCAAAAACTTATTTATATTATCTTGTTGAAATAGTTTATTAATTTAAAATTTGTACTCTCTCTGTCCCAGTTTGTTTGTCCTCTATTTCATTTTGGGATGTCCCAAAATGTTGTCCTGTTTCTAAAAATAAAATTAATTAATTTACTAATATTCCTATTACACTCCTACTTTATTTTCAAAACTATTTGAAAAGAAAATTAACAAATATTTAAAAAATCAATTTAATTAGGGCACCTTTTTAGTTGTTTCATTAAGAATAACTTTTTTTTTAAAAGCTGATAAATTTATTTAAGGGCAATTTTGTAAATTTATACATTTTTATAAGGCAGACAAGATAATAAATGATGTTCCCTTAAAAAGTTTGACTTTTCAAGTAGAACAAACAAAGTGAGATGGAGAGAGTAATAATTTAACATTTTTCTTTCCATGTTGCTAGGTTTAACTAATTCATATACACATACTAGCATGATGCACATGTGCATTGGATCTGGGTGCGCACGCATGCATAAAAAAAGTTCCTAATACATAACAACTAACAAGGAGACAGATTGTGAAATGAGAAAGCAACAGACTTAGGCCTGGAGGGGTCATTAGATGATGAAAGAATAAAGATTCAAGAAAAGACCTTGACCCAATGACCTAGGCTAGGTTATGTGTCCCAGTGACCTTCATTGCATTTCAGAGGCTGCTCGCCTAACGTATTTCCAAGTGGCAGAGCCAACGTAATTTATGGCGGTCGGTCGGGGCCTGGGCCAGCGCTCATGCCAGGGTATATTTTCTCATTTTCTACAAATTTCAAAAAAAAAAATAAATGAAATTTATTTCACATAGTAAATATTGTCAATAAATACATATAATTTCAAAAACTTAATATAAAGATTGATTGAGTCTGTATCATGTAGTTTTATAATTAAAAAATAAAACTAGCTTGTAACTTTTTATATATATTTGCTTGTAAATATAATTTATATATAATTAAAGTACAATTGGGAGGATACTTGACATGAAAGTGAAATGTATTTAAAATATAGACACAAGTACTTACCATCAAATTAATAGACCATTAAAATAATATTTGACATAAAAATAGAGTGCAATTAGAATCTAATTTGGATCATTCATTTAACTTTCTCCCAACTTCTCATTTTTTATTATATAATATTTGAAAGCAATTTCCTTAGTGTTCACAATGGCTATCCATAATTTATTTCCTTTTTCTCGTGTAATTAATAATTGAATTTTAGAGGTATTTGTTACATTTTAGAAGTATTTGAGAATTATTTTAAATATTTTTATTGTGTAAAATTTGAAGTGGCCGTTCTATATTGTTTGGACCATTCTATATTTTTGTACTTTTAAGAGTTGTATTTATTTAATCATAATTTTAGTGGGAGAGTTATTAGTAAGCACCTATGAACACTTTAGAGAGTATCGTTATTGGTCAGATACAGTTGCAAGATTATAGTTAATCAATTAATCTCTAAGTAAATAGTATGTTAATATGGATTGATGGACTTAGGTCATTGTATAATTGGTGTTAGGTAGGACTTGTAGTGGACCTTAGACGAGAAGGTTTAGAGAGAAGTCGAAAATTTTGTAAGCCTACCTGAGGTAAGTAACTTTGTCTTGACTAGTTATATATGATTTAAAATAAAATGCCTTCTTTATTAAATATTCTCTTTTCTTTCCTTATTAAAAGTTGTATATAATTATTTTAGCTACACTGATCTAAAGAAAATAATTTAAATTTTGTCCACACTGAAATATTAAAAATTATTTGATTAAGTTGGACATTTTAAAAATTTTTATTTTCTCAAACCCGGTTCAAGGACGTGTAAATTTTGTGAAAAGAACCAAGTTTTAAATAAAAATATAGTGAAACTATGATTTTATGCTATATGATTTTTTTTTTCTTATGGAATCATTAGAAGAAGAATTAGGCCAAATATTAGGATACCTCCTTGTTTTGAGACATTATGGCTTTGGGTTTGACCCCGGTAACAAAGAAGGAATCCGGATTGAAATAAAACTGAATAACTTCTAGAATTATTTTTACAGTTTGACTATACTTTGACCGCACCAATGGGGTTATACATTGGCATAAAAACTAGTATCTTTCAGGGCTAATTACACCTCGATACGTGATTCTAAGTCTAATCATGGGGGTATAAAATGACAATATTAATAACGAAATTATGAATATGAACTGTTCCAAGTCCCATGAAAATTTTGAAGTTTTTTTGAACTCATAACAAGTTGCAATTATATTTTTGTTGTATTTGGAACTCATTGTAAATTATACTTTTATGATACCTGCTTTCATAGAAAAGATATATATATATATATATATATATATATATAGAGGTTATATTATGGGAAGGCTTTTTCAGCTACTTTATGATGAAGCAGATCCTCATAGATGGTAGGACTCATTAACTATGAAGGGGAGAAACATATACCCAAAACAAGGTGTATTTTATTATTTTCTACACATTTCAAAAAAAAAAAATATGAAATTTATCGCATAGTAAATATTGTCAATAAATATATATAATTTCAGAAACTTAATATAAAGACTGATTGAGTTTGTATCATGTAGGTTTCTAATTAAAAATAAAACTAGCTTGTAACTTTTATATATATATATATTTATATTTGCTCATAAATATAATTTATATAGAATTAAAGTATAATTGGAAGGATACTTGACATGAAAGTGAAATGTATTTAAAATATAGACACTTACCATCAAATTAATAGACAATTAAAATAATACTTGACATAAAAGTAGAGGGCAATTTGAATCTAATTTGGATCATTCATTGAACTTTCTCCCAGCTTCTTGTTTTATATATTATATAATATTGGAAAGCGATTTCCTTATTGTTCACAATGGCTATCCATGTATGATATTTTAAATATTTTTTATTGTGTAAAATTTAAAGTGGCTGTTCTATATTGTTTGGACCTTTCTATATTTTTGTACTTTTAAGAGTTGTATTTAATCTTAATTTTAGTGGGAGAGTTATTAGTAAGCACCTATGAATACTTTAGAGAGTATTGTTATTGGCCAGATACAGTTGAAAGATTATAGTTAATCAATTAATCTCTAAGTAAATAGTATGTTAATATGGATTGATGGACTTAGGTCATTGTATAATTGGTGTTAGGTGGGACTTGTAGTGGACCTTAGAAGAGAAGGTTTAGAGAGAAGTCGAAAATTTTGTAAGCCTACGTGAGGTAGCTAACTTTTTCTTGACAAGTTATATATGATTTAAAATACAATGCCTTCTTTATTAAATATTCTCTTTTCTTTCCTTATTAAAAAGTTGTATATAATTATTTTAGCTACACTGAACTAAAGAAAATAATTTAATTTCTTCAATATTGAAATATTAAAAAAAAAATTGATTAAATGTTTTTTAATTTTCTCAAACCGGTTCAAGGATGTGTAAATTTTCTAAAAAGAACCAAGTTTTAAATAAAAATATAGTGAAACTATGATTTTATGCTATATGATTTTTTTTTTCATATGGAATCATTAGAAGAATTAGGCCAAAAAATAAGATACCTCCTCGTTTTGAGACATTATGGCTTTGGGTTCGTCCCCGGTAACAAAGAAGGAATCCAGATTGAAATAAAACTGGATAACTTATGGAATTATTTTTACAGTTTGACTATACTTTGACCGCACCGATGGGGTAATACATTGGCATAAAAACTAGTCTCTTTCAAGGCTAATTACACGTCAATACATGATTCTAAGTCTAATCACGGGGATATAAAATGACAATAGTAATAAAGAAATTAAGAATATGAATTGTTCCAAGTCCCAAGAAAATTTTGAAGTTTTTTGAACTCATAACAGGTTGCAATTATATTTTTGGTGTATTTGGAACTCATTGTAAAATATACTTTTATGTTTTTAAAATCCATTACAAATTACATGTCAATTTTCTCATTTGAACTTAGCCATAGTTTCTAAACTTATGAAGTCTCATCTTGTGTAAAGTTTATAGACACACTCACTCACACTTGCTTCTGCTAGTTGAGAATTGGTTATTTACTAAGTTGTCAAACTCGGCCCCTCTTTTTCTCCCCTATCAAATTCAGAATTTATTGAATCACAGGTTTTAAATGCACTAAGGTTGTATGCATGAAAGGAGCTTAAGAAATTATGAGAAAAAAAAATCGAACTGATAGTATTTAGTAATTTTTTCTATTCATTATTTTATGCAAATGTGATTTGAACTTTTATTTTCACTAATACTTTGGAGATTTTTAGCAATTAAATTATTAAAGATGGTTTTAGATGTTACTTTATATAATAATTCTTTGAGAATATTCCTTAGGATATTCCTACATGTAAGAACCCTTGCATGCTTGTAAGGAAAATGTCTATAAGTATACAGTCATTGTTGCGTGCCTAATTTGTTCATTAGCTAGGCTAGGGTTGTGACATATATAATTTTTTTTCTTTTGTTGTGGATGAATGGGATTTGTACATCAGCGTGTGGATTTGAGGAGTGAGAATGGTGGAATATCTAGTGAGAGAGTAATTACAGAGAAATATAGAAAGAAAAAGAAAAGAAACTGTGAGCATTTTTTCGTATTTTTCTTTTTCTTCTTGTAATTCTTATTTTGTTTCCTATTATTCCATGTATTAAAAAATAATAAGACGTTTTGTGTGGTCTTACAATAAATTGTGATGGATTCCAAGAAAGGGAAATTTGTATTTCAAGTTGCAAAGTTATGGAATCGATTTAGAATTGTCTACAAATGTTTTTTGTGAAAAAAAAAAATTGTTGACAATTCTAAATCCATTCCATAAAAATTTAAATTTGTAAAGAGTATTTTAATCTTTACATCATTAATATAATTAACAATCAAATTACCATACTGTACTTAGCAATTAATGTAGCTTTTCTTCTTTTTGAGAAACAAACACACACACACACACAAGGGAGAGGGAAAAGGGTTCTAACACAAAGGCACACCGCAACTCCACTCAAAAGCCATGGTAACTTTTAAGGGATGGTGGGGCAAGTTATACTGCACACGACACACTCTTTTAAGCAATGTAGGACAATTACCCATTCTTTTTTCTTTTTTTTTTTGAGATAATATTTTAAAGGTTAATATACAAAATCACATATGACAAAATAAGTATTATATATGAACTATAAAAAAAACTTTTTATAATTTTTTTAAAATGAAACTATAACCTTCCGACATATATATCACGCGGAACATCATCTTGGTAATTATTATCAATAAACGTAGTGACGCAATACAATTTTTTTTTTTTTCATAATTTCTAATGTCATTACTTGTTATGATTGATATCGAATACAAATGGTACTAAGAATGAACTCATATGAGAATGATGTTTTCCTAATCCTAATTGTTATTTTTTCCAAGAAACTATAACCTACCCACACAGCACTCGGAATATCATCATTATTATAATAATAATATATAAATTTTTCATTATCTCTAATGAGGTAGCTGTTATGATTGATATTTAATAGAAAATAATATGAATGATAAAATTATATGAAAATGATGTTTTTCCAGTTACAACTTACTATATCTTAAAACATTTGTTTGAGTAATATTAAGGGTGTGTTTCGATACTACTTTTTTTGCTGAAAACTGAAAACACTGTAGCAAAATAATTTTTAAATGTGTGAATAGTGCCGTGAGACCCATTTTTAAAGAAAGTTTTGTTGAAAAAAAGGTTTGTGAGTTTCATGAATAGTGCACGATGTTGGGTGTACACGTATAAGTAAAGCCCCACATTGAATAAAGATTAGAAAAATGAGTAGTTAATATAACATAATTGAGCACATACCCATTGAGCTTAAGCCTTTTGGGTTAAAGTGTGTCTCTATATGTTATATTAATTATTCAAGGAAACTCCTCAATGTGTTTATCTCCCCAACAAGTAGTATCAGAGCCCATGGTGGTGTGGGGCAAAGGTGGCAAGGTTATCGAGATTTCTTTCGCAATTGAAACGGGAACGGAGTGTGTCTACTTGAAGCCCTTTCGCAAATGGAGTAGGGCAGGTCCCTTTCGTAGTTAGAGTAGGGACAGTATATTACACCAAGTAAGGCCATAAAACCCACACAAACGATCTTGGAAAAGGCCCAACAAAGGAGTATTATTGCCAATGGTGCTAGACAAGGATGAGGTGCGAGATTCCCATGGAGGATAAAAGATGTGCGGGGTTGACACATGAAGGCCCATGGATGATGCACTAGTAAAGGAAAAAGCCCATTAGGCAAGGGGGAGAGAGTATGACTTATTCATGGCTCACAGAGAGGCCTTAAAACCCACGGAGAGGCAGAGACTTACACGTGAGGAGGAGATTATTGGGTGTACACGTGTGAATAAAGTCCCACATTGAATAAAGATTAGAATAAGAATGAGTAGTTAATATAACATAATTGAACATATACCCATTGGGCTTAGGCCTTTTGGGTTAAAGTGTGTCTTTATATGTTATATTAATTATTTAAGGAAGCTCTCCAAGGTGTTTATCTTCCCAATACACGGGACCCATTGAAAAAGTTGAAATGCGGTTCTCAAAAAAAAAAAAAAAAAACAGCAGACACGCAGCTTATCAACTGTATCCAAACGTTACCTAAGTTCACGGGCCAAGTTATTGGTCAAGGTAGAAATAAATAGATATATATATATTTTTTTTTTTTTTTGAGAAAAAAAAAAAAAAAAAAAAAAAAAAAAAAAAAAGAGAAGATTGGTTATATGTTAAAAAAAATTGTTTGTAATATTAAGCTTCTCTTATCTTCTAGCATGCATGGCACACGCGAAGAACTTTTCCTCCGGAATGCTCCTAATATTCTTTATTAAGCGTCTTCCGGAAAGTCATGGTAACTCCCTTTTGATTTGTCTCGTTACCCATTGTTTAATGGGCACGAGGGACATGATATGTTATTTTTAAGAATATCATCCCATTAGGAATCTCTCCTCAAGTCCTAATTCATGGGATGATATTCTAGGAAAAATAGAATAATATCAAAATATTAATACTTTCGAAACTAAAAATAGCAAGGTGATTTCTTTGCATAACCTTTGATCAACATTAGAAAATTAGGAGCAATCTATATAATAAATTTAAAAAAAAAAATGAAAAATCTAGCAATATTTGATAAAAACATATTAAATCTTTGATACATGTTCTCTAAAAAAACAAAAAACAAAAGGATCTTTGACACATTTAAGATAAAATTGGGTTTGGCTTAGCTCCAATACTTTTTTAACTGGACATGTCCTTTTGTTTTAAACTTATAATGGCAAGTGGTAGTTGGTTTTAATTTCCACATTTTATTTAGTTAGTGGGTGATATGACAGTCTCTCATTAAAATAAAAGGAGATTCATTTTTAAAAAGTACTGGAGGTAAACTAAACCCCATAAAATTTTTGTTAAAATTCTTAAGGAAATATTAGTGATCTAAAATCTCAATATTAGGCTATTAGTCATCTCAAAGACTTAAAATTTTCTTTATTCAATACATATTTTACTTTGTCGTTAACCTTGAAAATTATACTTATTATTTGGACTTTTTACAAATTGTATCCTTTGACATAAGGGTCAATTTAGTTCTTTTTTTTCATTGTGAAATTTAGTTCTTAAACTGTCTGTTTAAAAAAAATTAAAGTCTTGAATATTAAATCTCTAATAAATCAAATATTTTATTTTGTAAAGCTTAAAAGATGAATTAATTTTTTTTAGTCATGTCATGGTTTATTTGGATACCGCTTATTGCTGAAAACTGAAAATTGAAAAATTGTAGCAAAATAATTTTTGAATGTGTGAATAATGCCGTAAGACCCAGTTTTAAAGAAAAATTTGTTGAATTCCGTACTTGCGTTCACGGGACCTAGCCAAAAAAACGCAGACGCGCAAAACGCCACTCCTACCGCCATCCAAACTCACACTCAGTATATAAAGCTTAAATCAATTTTCTTTTTTTTACAGAATACTTGAAACTCTCCCAATTGTTAGAGTATTAATAAAATATTTAAATCTTTAAATTTTGATTTTTTTTAAAAAAATACTAGAACAACACTTTTGATAATATTTAAATATTCATTTGGTTTGATAATACCTCAAATGTCACTCTCTCTGTCGTTGCCTCTTCATCACATGTCAACTTCCACGTGGTTAATACACTTTTTTTCTCTCTATATTCCAAACATCCATGTCAAAACCAACCTAATTAATTTAGTTAATATTGATTATAATTTAATATAGTCAAGACCTCAAGTCATCACCCACACAATAAAGTACTTGATCGAAGGCCGGGTTTTTCTTAAGCCTTGATGTATAAAGCAGAGAGATCCTAAGAGAGAAAATAGCACAACCAATACAAAACAGCCCTAGCCATCACTTGTCCTAATTCCCATACCAACACCAAACCTTCTTAGTCCTCTAATCAAGACCACAATCTAGTGAACAAAGAAAGATGAACAATTTCATTTTTTGGAGAAAACTATCGTGCAGTTTCTTATTTTTCTTCAACTAGCTAGGGAGCACCTACTCTTGATGACATGCAGTTATTTATCATTACCTATATATAGAAACCAAGCCTTAAAAATTGGTCAAAATTATTGAAAAGATTCGAGTACTCAAGTGTACAAATGAATTACAGGGCAGATGCTCCTTTGGCAGGTGGCCACTCCACTTGACGTGATCCATTTTTACATGGGTATATATGTAAGTATAAGCCCTCTGCCAAGGGAGATTTGTCCAGCAATTCAACTGTGCAGTCATCTAGCCATGCTCCTTAAATCTCCATCGATCTAAAACCAAGGTATATTTATCAATTTCTCTTTCTGTAAATTTAACTTAATTTCCTGTATTTTTCATTCTGTTGCAATGTTTAAAAGTTCACTACTAGAAGCAAAGACTCGTGTGTTAGACACGGTCTCAACATGATAACCACTGATAGAATACAAATGGATCTTTGTTCACTCGATACATAATCTGCACAGTCAATCAGCCCATCTCTCTCTCTCTCTCTCTCTCTCTAAGAGAAGATATATTTATATATATATATATTCTTTTTTAAGTGATTTGTAAGGGCTTACATTATAATGTGTTTATAATTAAGAAGAAATTAGCAAAAAGATGTTTATTGCTATTAGTTTTGACGTTGATTGTAACGTAAAGAAAACATTTTATAAATATAATTTTTTTTTTTTTTTTGAGAATGAATAAATATAATTCAACTGAATAATAAAATATTAAATACAAAAAACATAAATATTACTTTAAATTATGATACATGATTAAAATAATTTGAAATAAGTAACTAAATTTCTTTTGAATTTTCTAACTCCTAGTAATGGAGTTGTTATTGAAAAAGTAATTTAACATCTTGTAATTTGACCACCGTACACGATAGTCACTCCACAAGTATAAGTGTTTGTGGAGTGTTGGGGGTAAAAGTCGAGATTTAAGTCTCCAGGAGAGAGTTTCACATACATATATACTTAAATTATGTTAGAGTAGAATTCTATCTTTTATAAAATAAAAAATAAAAAAATAAAATCTTGTAATTTGGGTAAGAAAGTATTAGCGAAGAGTTAATTAAATAGTTATAATGCACTCCTCATGTGGTGCCAATATAATTTCATTTAATTAAAAAATAAAATATCACCTTAATTAAATTTTTTTTTTTTTTTTTTTTAAGAAACACACACAAGAGAAGAGAGAAAGAAAGATATGAATGGGGTACTTATTTGAGCTTAAAATTGATTTATTTGCCTTTGTAGAAGACATCAAGGGAGTTCAACTGTTCAAGTGATATAGTTCAATGGTTAAAAATAAAATAAAATAAACACATATCTGCCAGCACGCACACCAAACCCAGGTGTCATCGAAGAACAAGTGTTTTTATGTATTGAATCATGTTTCGGTGTGATGAAGCGAAGAGCTAAAAATTAAAAAATAATAATAATACATGATATCTTACTATTTCCTTTTACAAGTTCTCAATTTTATTATTTTATTTTTTTTATACAAAATATAAATTTTACTCCAACTTAATCTAAGTATATATGTGTGTAAATCTCTTTCCTGAAGACTTGAACCTCAGCCCTTCTTCCTCACACCCCAGAAACACTTATACTTGTAAAGCGTGTTAGGATATGTGCCCTTTAAATCCTATTGTATGATGCTATATATGACATTATATTGTGATTAATAAAATTGTTTTATTATTATCTAGAATAATGATAACATGAATATTTGGATATTATGATATAGTCCATGAGATGTATAGTATGTGATTTAGTCACAGAAAATATAAATCACAAATTCTTAGAAATTTCAGAATTTTAGTTCGTAGTCAGTGATAAAATTGGGCATTTCATCTACGAAGACTATAACATATCAACTAAGATGATTTGTCTTGATCATGGAAGTGAAGACTTCTAGGTTGATATGTTGATATGTTTTAAGTGTTAAGACATATTGAACTGGACCGCTGTGAGATTTATTATTCTACTAACGACTATTAAATGAATAATAAATCTTACGACTTCTATTTACATCAAATCTTAATTCTGAGAGAATAATGAACATAATCATGAAGTATAGGTTGTTTTGATATATTAGGAGTAAGATATAAATTCACGATCAAAATCTCAGTATGTTGAGCAGCCACATTTAATGTTGAATGAACATACATTCTCAAGATGGAATTCATAATCTCTTAACGAAGATATAAAATATTTCCTTGAGATAAGTTTAATGGATTTAGTTATTTAGAGTGTTAGGCCTAACCACTTTAGTAAGAAGTTACTAAAGTATATATATATTTATGAAATTAGATTTCATAAATATATGATGAATAACTTAAAGGATTAAACCGAGTACTTAAGGATTAAGATGTAGTAATCTTCAAAGTGGCAATCAACATTCATGACTTTGTATTACTACGAATATTTTAATGAAGTGGTTGTATGTATAATAAAGTCTTGGAATATAATTTATTAATAAAGCCTAAAGTGCAATTATATTTATATAGTGGTATTAAATATAATTAATGATAATTTTTGGCTTGTCAAAAGTTGACAGAAAGGCCCAAAACCCATTAGAGCTAATGTCTTATTTATCCATTTTGGTCCCACTCTAAACCACATACTAAAACCCAATTGGAATGGCTCAAAAGGCTAGCCCAATTAGATAATTAGTTATATATAAGGAGAGTAACATACATAATTTAGTAAGAGAATGAAATGGTGTGTACGTAAGTGTAAGCCACTCTCTTATTCTCCCTTGAACACATACATAAAAACTGATTGAGAGACCACACTCCTTGGGCATAAGTGGAATTGGAGTGAAAATTAAAAGTGTTCCCAAGTACTTCTAATCTTTGGTTTTGAATTTTACCGCACCGAGGTACGCTCTCTTGTTCTTAAATTCTGAAATTTACATAGTACATGTTATCAATTGCGCATAAAGTAGATCCGTTAATTTTCTGCTGCGTATGTTTTGTATGAGATACAAACCATGTTTTTTTCCAAAAGAGTAACCATTGCACCAAGGGTATTCGGTGGTCAAGTTTTCAAATTTTGAAATCATTATGAGATTTTATTATCCATTTTCAATGTGGGTAGGTGTAACTATTTTATTTTGTTAAGTTTGTATAATATTTTTTATTTTTATAAAATTCTCATTATCTATTTGTCATTATTTTTATAAAAATATTTTAAATGGAATGAAAAAAGTCAACTCACATGCATTGTATTAATTATTGACCAAAAGAGTCACACCCATTCATACATATATAAATAATAGGGTGAGGCTTAGGTACATTGCATCTAGTGCATTGTACATGTTGAGATGGTGACATATGTCCAAAAGTGAACATGTGTCATTAATATCTTAACGGGTTCAGTGCAACTAGGTACTAAACCCAAATCTCACCCTAAAAAATACACTGTGTCTAATTAATCAATCAAATGTTTGAAGAATTACTAACTTTACTATTTTTTTTAATCACTAACTTTATAACAAAATGTTATTATAACATGATAACAATATGCATACATGACACATGTAACAAACCCTCTAAATTTTCTAATTATAAAAATATATAAAATCATATTATATTTATACTATACACACACATATACACAAATAACAAAAAAAAATGCATACAATTAATAGCTGACACACACTCACGCAAATAATATATAAATATAGAAGAGATACACTTATAACTCACAAACACTCACTATTTACTCTTAAAGTCGGAGATATTGATAGTTAGATAGAGAAAAGAGATTAATGAGAGAGAAATCTGTCATTTATGTAGTTGGTTGGTTTTGGAATGGACGGATTTGTGTTGTTTAGTTTTGCGCTGGACTGAACAATGTCAAGTATGCAAAAATATTTTTAAAGTTAAATTAAACTAATAAAATAATATTTTATACATATAAATTTTTATATATCAAGTCAGGGAGTTCATTTGACCTGAAGCACAAGTAACGTAACCCATGTTTGCATGGTTTTTAAAATGGGAATGATCAAAGAACAAAAAAGGTCATGATTCCCTATTTTTACTGGTTTTTACCAGTTTTTGGCTGATATTAGAGGGGTTTTACCAGACCAAATTAAGGTTCAATTTCCTGTTGAACCGGCCAGTTCGGTTCAATTTTTAAAACTATGGCCATTTATGTAACTACGCATTTTTGTAACTGATACAAAGGGTAACTAATGCAAAAAATAAAAATAAATAAATAAATAATGAATTCTTCCTCTCCAGTATCAGACATGCCTTTTGGGTTCTCTCAAGTACAGTTTTTAAGCCATGGATTTTGTGTGTCTTGCTTTAGTAGCAAGCACCATCATGAGAAACAAATATGTGGGTTATGATGGCATGGATTGCAATGTAAAAAAGAAGTGCTGAAGGTCCTAAAGGTATGTATTCATTTCTTTGATCGGTATTAGAGACAGGCTATTTTTCATTGTTTCCAAGCCAATAAATGGTTTTGGGAGGCATGTAACCCATATTTTTTCTAGGTTTTTCCATTGATGGACTTTATGTCCTCTGCTATATTTGGTACTTTGGTGACTTTCCGGCAACAGCACCACTACCATTAGACTCCCCTCGGCTCAAGAGTCAAGAGTTCATATGAACAAACGAGATGCAATTTGGATAAATGATTTTGTAACTTGAATATCTTTATAATTACTCGGGCTTTTGTATATAATGTATTTCACGAGCCTAAGTTGTAGTACTCAAAATAAGCTTTCCAACAACATAGAAACTACCCAAATCAGAAGTCGGATTAGAGGGACTGAGAGACATGAACTTCACATGCATAAGAGCGCATGAGAACTCTCATGAGCCTTTGGTTTAGACTTACATCCTCTTGGAGTTGAGGGTAGCCAACTAGTGTGGGAGATGAGATATTTTACTCAGTAAAAATTTAATAGTTTTTGTAATTGATTGAGGAAAATTTAGAAAAATAAGAAAAATTTTGGAAAGTTTTATTTTATTTTGGATAAGAGAGAATATTATTGAAAATTATAAAATTTTGGATAAAACCATGGATGGATGTAATAATATATTCTTATGGTCATAGATCATGAAATTTACAGGTTTTCCAATATTTTGAAAGATTTTATGATTTTCTATAATTTTTATTTATTTTTCTTATGAAGCTAGTAAAAATATGAAAAATTGAAAAATTTTGTGAAAATTGTATATGGCTACACCAAAGAATTCTTTTTGCATTTTCCTAGATTTTTGTGTTATATTCTTGAATTTACCATGGTTTTCTTTATATTTTATAAATTAGAAGAATATTGTGGAAATTAAACATTTTTAAAAAATATAGAGAAAATTAAGAGAAGCCATCTACTATGTTCTTACACACAGAAAATATGAAAGTGACTTCTTCTTTTTTCGCAAATTTTTGTTGTGCCTTAATATTTTTGAATGACTTTTAATATATAAAAGGGCATGATTGGAAAATAGAAGAGTTAAATTTAATGAGGCAAATCATGAAAGTAGCATAGCAGAATTTCAATATATGTTATATGATACTGCCAAGTAATTTAATTACACGGTGCATTTCTATACAAAATTGTTTTATATGGTGTTTGAGAATTAGTACTTTTGTAATTTATAATTATGCACCTTGCAACATGTGTGATTAAATTATATTGCATTTACATTTAGATTGGTTAGGTCCAAAATTGGTAGGTGTTGGCAACCCGTACCCACAAAACGTTGTTCAATTTTAATTTTATTTTGAGCTGTAGTTTCTTAGCGTCTAGGAATGCATTTGAGTATGATATTTAAAAACATAAGATACTGCTCAAAAATTTACTCAAGAACTGCTAAATTTGTTGCCTCAAAACTAGCTCGTTGATCGAGCCTCGCCTAAGCTCGACACCAACCAACCAATTGAGATTTGCGGATTTTGATGGTGGCTGAAACGTTTTATTTTAGTTGTTTGTATAAGTGGTTTTTATAACCCTAATAGAGGGCTTATATAAAGCCCACTAAGCCCAAAGTTAAATTAGATTGTACAGGCAGAAAACCTAAGGTATTTAGAGATTAAAAAAAAAACTCTAACCTCCACCTCTTGAACTTGTGCGTTCAAAAAGAGAAGAATGAGATTTTGCTGCAACTTTTGTATACTAAGGGGTTAAGTACTAAGCATAATCTCCCACTAACCATTGAAGATCCTATTCGTGTTTTACATGAAGTTACTACACAATACTACTACATCCAAGAGTTGGTGTGGTGAAGTCAATCATAAAATAGGTATTTATGCACAGAAGAGATTCACATGTTAGAGTAGTCCAACTAGGTTTGACTTGCGCTTGGATAGCATAAATGAGTTATAATTGTAAGTAGGTATTTACCGATCGGTATATTCCTTGTACTTGTAACATTTATCTTACATAGTGAATTCTTTAAGTTTGGTGGTTACCTTTAAACCATTAGGATTTTTTTTATTTTTTATTTTTTATCTAGATTTTTTCTATCGTAATCTTATCACTATGTCAAATTTATTTTCCACTATATTTTATTTTTGTGATATGGTTGTACCCATAGCATGTTAAATTGGACTTTTTCATAATTGGTTTAATTGATCTACTCGGGTTACTAATTAATTTAATTGGGGTCTAAATTTTCTAAAAGAATTGAACGATGATAGTATGCTGAAATATAACAAATGCTTAAATAAGAACAAATAAAATTAGGTAGTGCATTATTACATAAAATTTTAATTAAGAATTAACTGTGATAATTAATGATGGGACTGACGAAATCAACCACAAACGAGGTAAATAGGACAGACGAGACCATTCTCTTAGACGAGCCTAAGAGAATACCCACAACACTGACGAAGGTAGCAAGATCATTCAATGCCGCCAATAATACCCCGGATGGTTACAAGACCAGTTGTACAGCCCGTTGGGAGCATATTAAAGCCCTATTACTAAGCAGGAGGCGTTACCAAGGAAGGCATTAACATCACAATATCAACCACAACGGCTAGAACCCAAGGCAACATATATAAAGCCCTCACAGTGCCAATACAAGGTACAAAGACATTCTGAGAAACATTTTACTGTTGTCATGCTATTTTGCTTTATGTTACATAGAACCACCTTGTTCTGACTTTGGCATCGGAGACGTTGTGGCAGGTACCACACCGGTGACCACCTTGAATGAGCCGTCCTTTCATTTACGTAACATCCAAACGGGAAGCTTGGATCCATTTGAACATATTCGACATAACTGACGAAGTCACGCTTCATCAATTTGGCGCCGTCTGTGGGGACGACATTTTCGCACTCAAGGTCAAAAGCGTAGTTTCCAATTAACTTTCACATTCAGATGGAGTCCAACCAAGATTCTGCAACTCTGGCTCAGCAAGTCCAGGCTCTTGCAGCCACTATCGAGGAACTCACTAGGCAGAATCAAGAGATGAAGCTACGGCTTCAGAAGGAGGAAAACCAGTCTAGAGCCAATCAAGAGGACGAAGGAGATAGCCTCAGAAGGAGTGACCGTCGAAGGCCGACTACCCCGGATGAACTCCACTCAGACCCTCTCTGGGAGATGAGGAAAGAGATGGACAAGCTGAGGAAGGCCATTAAAGGGCAGACGGATTGAAATTTGGATAGGATGGTCAGAACAACAGATTCACCATTCACTACGGCAGTCTTGGAATGCCTTGTGCTGTCTAAATTTCGATTACCTCAACTTGAGCCATTCGACGGGCTTAAGGACCCTCTGGACCACCTCAACACTTTCAAGACGACTCTGGGCCTCCAACAGCCTCCTTACGAGATACTATGTCGTTCCTTCCCTACAACGCTCAAGGGAGCTACAAGGGAATGGTTCACGAAGTTACCAAAATCGTCTGTCGACAATTTCGAGCAATTAAGCAATGCCTTTTTGCTCCACTTCGTCGGAGGACAACGCCCAAAGAGATCGGCTGACCATTTACTCACTATCAGACAAGGGGAAAAAGAAACCCCGAGGTCATACGTAAAACGATTTACCCAGGAGACTCTGGAGGTAGACGAGGCTGACGACAAGGTGCAGCTGACGACCTTTAAAGCAGGGTTGAAGTCTAGAGATTTTGTGGTTTCGCTCGCGAAGAATCCGCCTAAGATGATGGCAGAGATGCTCTTGAAGGCGTAGAAGTATATGAATGCCGAGGATGATTTAGCCGCCATAAAGGATGTAGAAAAGTCAGGAGATAAGGGAAGAAAGGAGGACGGCCGCAGAGGACAAAAAAGGGAGCGTCCAGACCGACGGATCAATGACGAGGGTAAAAGGAAAGACGAGAAAACTCCCAAAACAGTAAAATTCACTCCTCTAGTTATGCCTATTGATAAAATTTCGGCACAGATTAAGGACGAACACTACCTTAAGTGGCCAAGGCCGCTACATTCATCCCCCAACGTCCGTGACAAAAATAAGTACTGCCGGTTCCACAAAGATCATGGCCATTACACAGAGGATTGTCGGGACCTAAAAGAACAGATAGAGGAGTTGATACGGAAAAGAAAATTGCAGAAGTATGTGAAGAAGGGGGAGAACAGCAGGTTCAGAGACAGCAATAAAAGCCAGCTCGAACCCTCGTCCAGGGACGAGGATCACTCGTTCCAACCCCCACAGAATGTGATTGGGGAAATAAAGACGATCACAGGGGGCCCATTCACAGGAGGATCATTCAGATCCCTCAAGAAAGCATGCCAGAGGCAGGTGAACAGCGTCCACATGGTACCCCCGTTCAAGCAGAGACGAACGAACCAAGATATGTCTTTCAACGAGGAAGACGCAAGGGGAGTGAAGCAGCCTCATAATGACCCTTTAGTCATAACACTCACGATTGAAGGATTCAATACCAAGAGGATCCTCGTGGACAATGGCAGCTCTGCAGACATCATTTACTTACCCGTTTTTCAATAGCTGAAGCTAGATCTTGGAAGACTACGCCCATTTGATTCTCCTCTCATCAGCTTCAGTAGAGACAGGGTATACCCTAAGGGCATAGTGACGTTGAAGGTGACAGTGGGGACTCACCCGAAGCAGTTAACCCGTCAGTTAGACTTCTTGGTAGTGGACCGCCCCTCATCATACAATGTAATCATTGGAAGGCCCACACTCAACAAATGGAAATCAGCCACGTCCACCTATTGCCTAAAGGTGAAGTTCCCAACAGAGAACGGTGTAGGAGAGGTAAGAGGGGATCAAGTCCTAGCTAGAGAATGCTACCAAGCCGTATTGGCTGCAAAGGAGAATTATACGTGAATGATCGAGGAAAATGAAGAAGATAAAGTAGAAACCTTGGAAGAAATGGAGTTGGTAGAAGGAAAGACAACCCAGACAACAAGGATAGGGACAACATTGAGTCCCGAGATGAGGTCAATGCTCGTTCAGTTCCTTAAGGAAAACCTCGACGTCTTCGCATAGAGCTACGAGGACATGCCTGGCATATCCCCGAAAGTTATCGAGCACAAGTTAAATGTGAATCCCGAAAAGAAGTCCGTCCAGCAAAAACGACGGGTCTTTGCCCAGAACGAAACCAAGCCATTACATTTGAGGTTAACAAATTACTAACAGCAGGCTTCATTCGAGAAGTGTATTATCCAGAATGGCTCGCGAATGTCGTCTTAGTGAAGAAGGCAAACGGGAAATGGAGAATGTGCGTGGACTTCACGGACCTGAACAAAACTTGCCCAAAGGATAGTTTCCCCCTACCAAGGATAGACCAGCTTGTAGACTCTACAGCCGGGCATAAACTACTGACGTTCATGGATGCTTTCTCGGGGTACAACCAAATAAAGATGGCTGAAGAAGACCAGGAGAAAACTGCTTTCATCACAAGTCAAGGGCTCTATTGCTATAAGCTAATGCCCTTCGGATCAAAAAATGCTGGGGCGACTTACCAGAGGCTGGTGAATAAAATGTTCAGCAAGCAAATTGGGAGGAACATGGAAGTATATGTGGATGACATGCTCGTCAAGAGCAAGGAAAAACTGACACATCTGGATGATTTGAAGGAGACGTTCGCCATGCTCAGACAGTACCAGATGAAGCTGAACCCCAGTAAGTGTGCTTTTGGTGTAGCCTCGGGGAAATTTTTGGGATTCATGGTTTACTAGAGAGGAATAGAAGCGAACCCGGAGAAGATGCAAGCCATTCTTGACATGACGTCGCCCAAGACCGTCAAAGAAATCCAGAAGCTCACAGGGAGGATCGCTGCACTTAATAGATTCGTCTCCAAAGAGACGGACAAATGCCTGCCATTCTTCAAAACGTGGAAACAAGCTTTCGAATGGACTGACGAGTGCGAGGCAGCGTTTCAGGAACTCAAACGCTATCTGAGTAATCCACCCCTACTAAGTCCGTCCAAGCAAGGAGAAAACTTATATCTGTACCTGGTAGTATCAGTTACGGCCGTGAGTGCAGCCTTGATCTAAGAAGAAGACAAGAAGCAGCTCCCAGTTTACTATGTTAGTTAGGCTTTCCAAGGGGCTGAGGCCAAGTACCTAAGGATTGAAAAGATCGCATTCGCATTAATAGTAGCCTCACGCAAATTGCGACCGTACTTTCAAGCGAACCCCATCTTAGTAATTACGGATCAGCCCATCAAAAAGTCCATGAACAAACCCAAGGCCGCAGGGAGAATGGTCCAATGGGCGATTAAACTTAGCCAGTTCGACATCGAATACCACCCTAGAACGGTCATCAAGGCACAAGCCCTGGTGGACTTCATTGCCGAGTTCACCCTCCCAGAAGATAACAACCCCACCAATGAGACAGAATAGTGGATGATCTAGACTGATGGTTTGTCAGCTCAAAAGAGAGGTGGAGTAGGGGTCATCATAGTCACCCCTGACGGAGAAATGCTCTGGTACGGAGTTCAACTGAAGTTCCCAGCCACCAATAATGAGGCCGAATACGAAGGAATACTGACGGGGTTGAGATCTCAGGAAGGCACTCGGGGCTAAGAACCTGCTCATCCGAAGTGATTCGAAATTAGTAATAGGGCAGATCAAAGAAGAGTATGAAGCAAAGGAGGAAAGAATGCAGAAATACCTCAAGCTGACGAAACATCTAGCCCAGGAGTTTGATAAATTGGAATTCGTGCAAATCCCAAGAGGCCAGAACATGGCAGCAGATGATATCGCAAAAATGGCCTCGTTAGAGGAGGGGTCAACGAGCATGGAGTTATACATGGAGGTCCAAAAGCGCCCCAGTATTGAAGAAATCCCAATATTTGCAATCCAGAGCACAAATAGCTGGATGACACCAATCGTATCTTTCCTCCAAGATGGGCACCTCCTTTAGGACACCGAGGAGGCCAAGAAGATCAAGAAGAGGGCAGCCAGATTTACGATCCTAAATGACACCTTATACAAGAAAGGCTTCTCCATGCCTTACTTGAAGTGTGTTGACGAAGAAGAAGCCAAGTACATCCTAGAAGAAATCCACGAAGGAGTTTGTGGGGACCATGCTGGCCCTAGATCCCTAGTAAGCAAGGTCATTCGAACAGGTTATTTCTGGCCTACTATGCAGGTGGACACAGTGGAGCTCGTCAAGAAGTGTGACAAGTGCCAAAGGTTCGGGAATGTCCAGCAACTCCCAGCAAAGAAACTGACAACGATAGCATTCCCATGGCCATTTGCACAATGGGGAATCGACATCGTCGGCCCGCTGCCCCAAGGTAAAGGTCAGGTAAAATTCCTTCTAGTTGCTATTGATTACTTCACAAAGTGGGTTGAAGTAGAAGCAGAAGCACTAGCAACCATCATTGAAGCAAGAATCAGGAGCTTCGTGTGGAAGAATATAATTTACAGGTTCGGGATTCCAAGGATGATCATATTAGATAACGGGCGGTAGTTCGATAGCCAAGGCTTCAGAGACTTATGTTCAGGCCTAGGCATCAAGAATCAATTCTCATCCCCAGGGCATCCACAGGCGAATGGACAGACGGAGGTGATGAATCGAACACTACTCAAGATCATCAAAGCTAAGCTGGACGACGCAAAGGGTGCTTGGCCAGAAGAATTGCCTAATGTCTTGTAGGCCTACAGGACCACGACAAGAACCCCAACTAAAGAAACCCCCTTCAGACTCACCTATGGCACTGAAGCAGTAATCCCGGTTAAGGTAGGAGTAGCCAGCACCAAGCGAGAGGTATTGCACGAAGAAGACAATGACGATCAGCTACGAATCAACCTGGATTGTCTGGACAAAGTAAGAGACAAAGCTTCCAGCAGAATGATGAAATACCGGTAGAAGATGGCCGAATACTACAATAGGAGGGTAAAACTCAAACAACTTGATATAGACGACCTCGTCCTGCGCAAGGTCACCACAGCGACTAAAGACTCTGCCCAAGGAAAGCTTGGCCCCACATGGGAAGGACCCAACCGAGTCATCCACTACTACAAGCAAGGCAGCTATCACCTGGAAACTCCAGACGGGCAGAGGCTCCCGCGGCCATGGAACATCGAGCACTTGAAGAAGTACCACCAATAGATGTAACAAATAAATGTATTCATTCCTGAAATTAATAAGAGAATTATTCAGCTAATGTGTTCGTGCAAGTAGGTCTAGTCAGCTGTAAATCCAAAGAATGACAAGATCCCTAAAAGGGTGTAAGTCACAAAAACCAAAAATGGCCAAGTAACAAGATTCCGCTTAGACGGATGTAAGTTACTAACGAAGCCAAAAAGAATGACAAGATCCCTAAAAGGGTGTAAGTCACATAAACCAAAGATGGCTAAGTAACAAAATTCCGCCTAGATGGATGTAAGTTACTGACGAAGACAAAAAGAATGACAAGATCCCTAAAAGGGTGTAAGTCACAAACTAAAGATAGCTAAGTAATAATATTCTGCCCAGATGGATGTAAGTTACCGACGAGGGCAAAAACAAGGCAAGACCCATAAAAATGGTGTAAGTCCCAGAACAAAGCTCAGGTTGAATCTGAGCTCCCAACCAGTTCACCAAAACCCTCGACGAGATCCCTAGAAGAGACACGAGTTGCAAGAAATCAACTAAGTAACAGAACCCACACAGATGAGATCGTTGACGAAGAAAAAGGAAAGTCACAACAAAAAATTTTACTAAGTATAAAACGCAAACGGAGGTAAGATATCACAAGCATATCGTGAGCCAATAAGTGTGCAATCACAAATGCAAGTAAGTAAGCAGTTATAAATTTAATTAAAGACCTTGTAAAGAGTACCGGTGTGGTACCGGCCAAATACCCTCCGAAGGTCAAGTTAGAGAACTTTCACAACTCTAAAGTGCCAGAGCTGGGGAAAATTATGCGTACCTTGGTTTGTGAGAGTTTTGGGGGTTTTATAGTCGTGTAAAGTTGACATTCGTTTCTTGGCAGAGAGGGTCTTTCCTTGTAGGGAAGATTCTTGTTAATGCGTGTATTTTGCAGGATCCTTTCCTTATGAGGACTCTCTCAATTAGGGTTAACCGTAAGGCATAAGATGTTTCCTTATGTATTTATTCGTGGAGCCCAAGCAAAAAACCATGCTGGAACCGTCAAGAGCCCCTTTACTCCCGTCAGCTTCTTTCCGTCAATTCTCCGTCATGTCAAGGCAGTCTGCTCGTCCAACAGAAAGTCGTCGGCTTGAGGGCAAGTTGTCGTCGTCTTCTGTATAGTAAAGCTAATGGGTTCTTTGAGTCCGACAGTTTTATCTTACAAGACTAATATCTTAAAATTACCCTTATCAGCTGGCCCCTACTCCATGGTCCCGTCAGCATTAGCTGACGGTTTATGGAGTTTGATTTGCAGCCCCCCTTTTTTTTTTTAAAGGAAGGGGGTACCTATTGATGATTCCTCGAACAGCCAATATTAAATGTCAGAACACGTGGCATAAGCCAATTGGCCTTGTTTCTGGGTAAGGGCGTCGCTTCGTCTCCCGTGCATTCTTCTACCTATATATATCTTACCTCCTCCCTCATTTCTCCTATTTCATCATTGCTGATCATCAGAGAGAGAGCTCGTCACTTTGAGAACTTTGCTTCCGTCATCTTGCTGACCTCATTGCCTTTATTGCCGTCCCTTTGTTGAGGCCGTCACTTCTCAAGGAACCGTTTACTAACTTCGTAAGTCACTTTTTTTTTTTATTCTATCTTTTACTTTTGTTTTTTCTAGTTAATCGTTTAACTCTTTTAGAGAGGTCGTCAACTTAGGTTCTTAGGATACCTCCGTCGCTTGTAGGTGAATAGATGTCTAGAGAATCGACGAGTGAGCAGTCGTCAGTCTGTAAGGGAGCGGGCGACGACGAGGTCTTCCAGTCAGGTCATGAGCCCAAGGAAGGCCTTTCCTAGTTGTCAGAGAGGGAAACGTCAGCCCATTCTCCTAACGAGAAGTGGAAAGCTGTGATGGAGAGGAAGGTGAGGAAGAGGAGGTAGATGAGGGTGAGGACGAAGGTGATGAGGGAGGAGAGGAGGGAGAGGATGAGGATGAAGTTGACGAGAGAACTCCTAAAGGTGGAAGTTCAAGAAGCCCTGGGGATGGGCATACCCGTCCATTTATCCTTCCTAAAATGTGGACTGTCAATGACTTCAAGCCAACGATAACGGCCAACATCTTTAAGAATCTAAGGGATCGTTACCAAATGCCTGACCATATCCCAATCCATCTCCTTGGGAAATTTGAGAAGTGCTACTCGGGGAAGACTGCGGATGTCGGCATGTACGATGCCATGTTCGCAGCAGGACTAAGATTACCACTAACAGCATTGCATCGTCAGTTGGCTAATTTTCTTAGATTGTTCGTCAGCCAGATTGCTCCAAATGCTTGGAGGATCTTCATAGGAGCTGAGATTTTGTGGGGTCGTCTGAGTGGTGGGAACTGTTAGCTTTCGTTGGATGAGTTCTTCTAGTGCTATAGACCCCAACACATCGTCTTATCCCAAGGGATATATCACTTTGCTACATGGAAGAAAGGACTTAAGCTCGTGTTGAATATGCCTGATTCCAGTAGGAACTGGAAGGGCTGATATTTCTTTATTCAGGGGACAGATTAGGTATGCCGTCTAGAGGAGTGGGCTACAATGCCCCATGGCTTCAGCAATACTTGGGGTATTGTCAAAGATTCAGGTTTAGCACCGTCAGTTTTTCCTTTTACTTTTTTTACTTATTTGTTAAGTGTTTAATGTCATTGTTTCCCTTTTTCAACCAGTGTCCGCCCACGCATAACTGATGAGCAAGAAGCCTTCATACGTCGGGTTCTTAAAATCCCATTTGAGGAATGGAAGTGTAGGGATCTGATTACCCTTGATACGCTACACGCCTATTGTGGTGGTCTAGAGCCAACGCCTACAACATGTAGATTAAATACTTACTCTCGTCGGCGTAAGTTATTAACTCAACGGCGCGCAAGAAAATGGAGAAGAGGAAGGAAGGGGCATCCTTGTCAGCCCCTAAGGTCGTCGGAAAGGAGGCACCAAAGAGGAAGGCTGACGGGAAGGATGATTGCCCTTCCAAGAAAGTGTCAGTCACCACGGGGGAGAAGCAGCCCAAGAAGCCGTCACCTCCCAAGCCAAGCCATAGGGTAGGCAAAGGCTTGATGACGTCGTTGGGCCCCGTTACTCAGGGAGATCGTCGTCTTCTCATGCACAAAAGGTACGCCATCGAGATGGTGGAATCAATCATCAAACAGATGGACGTGGACCCTTGCGTTGAGCAGGAGACGGAGGACTTGGGAGCGTCGGATCTTTTTGATCTCTCCAGGGTATGCCCTTCTTTCAGATAACTTTACTTTATTGTTTGTTCATAAGCTGACGGTTGTGTTCCAGTTTTAGGCACTGGTGTACATGAAGGCACTCCAAGACAGGTGCGTCGCTGAGGACAGGGTAATCAGTCGTCTTAGGAAACGCAATGAAATGCTAACTTACAAATAGGATCAGTACAAAGATGCCCTTCGCACTCAACAAGGAGGTGATGGAGTTGAATGAGAAGCTGAAGGAGAAGACCCATCAGCGGGAGAATGAGCAAGAGGCCAAGGCATCCTTGGAGAAAGAGCTAACGACTCTCCTTGAGTAGGTGGAGATGGCTAGGGCTGACACCGTGATAGAATTTAAGGCTTCACAGCCTTTTATTAACTCATGTGCCGTCTACTATGGTGACGGATTTGAAGACTGCCTCAAGCAAGTTAAGTCCGTCTACCCACACTTGGATTTATCCAAGGTCACTATGGATGACCCCCTGCCATCGACACCTGCTGGCGACACCATATTTGAGGAGACCGACGACTCCACCCAGTCGGAGCATGATCCAAAAGACGATGGTGTTTTCCTCACTCAGCTTACTGTGGATAAGCCCGTCACCCCTCTGATCCCGTCCAACGAAGCTCAAGAGGCTGAAAATTCATCTGCTCAGGACGCCCAGGATCCTCCTCCCAGAGATGACGTGAACCCTCAAGACGCCCCGGCTGCCTTAGTCTAGCTTCCCTCTTTTTTATTTTTAATGATATCTTGTTATGTGCTTTCATCCAATGTTCAAACAATGCTAAGTGCCCCTTTGTGTTTTGGGCCTTTATTTGTAAAGATTTACTCTATTTATTATTTTATATCCGTCGCATTTTATCATGTGTGTGGATTTTTATTTGTTGATATTTGTATGTCCGTCCATTCTTGTATCTATGTGTTGAGATGTACTCGTCCCTTAAAGGACTTTGGTAGATAACTAGCATGAACCCGTCCGCTTTGGTGGACTCGTCTTCCTTTAGGTATGAAAAATGAATTGGCTTTAATAATAAATTCGTCCACTTGTGTACTTAATGGTAATATTTGATAAATTCAGCCACTTGATAATCTCTAAGGTGATCTCATGGGATGAACTCGTCTACCTTTTAACAGTGGACTCGTCCGCTTTGTGGACTGATAATAAACTAGCCCATTTGAGGGCTTTGGTAATGAACTCGTCTACTTGTGGACTTTACAATGAACTCGTCCACTTATGGACTTTGTAATTCTAATTCATCCACTTTGTAGACTTGGTAAATAACTCGTCCACTTAAGGACTTAACAATGAACTCGTCCGCTTAAGAACTTGCAAAAGTAGTTTTGTAGAGACAATATGTGTACGTAGGTCATATTTGAATAACTCCTCTTATTATGATAAATGCGTGCATAAGTAAAAAAAATTTCTTAAAAAGGATTAAAAAAAAACCTGCCCTTTAGGCTTTAGAATAAGCAAAATTTAAGTAAAAGAAATAAACTAGAAATGAGGAGTGTCGTTCTTCCTGCTGTCATCTATTGGTAATATTTCCTAAGATGCTCGGTGTTTCATGGATGGTGCAACTTTTGTCCGTCTAGTGTCTCTAAGTGGTAGATGCCTTTCCTTAGGTATGCAGTGATTATGTAGGGGTCCTTCCCAGTTAGGACTGAGCTTTCCTTGGGCGGGATCTCTAGTCGCACCCGTAACCTTCCTCAAGACGAGGTCTCCAACCTTGAAGTCTCTGTGCCTGACTCTAGAGTTGTAGTGATTGGCCATGAGGTCCTGATATTGCGCGAGCCTTTATTCAGCTGTTGCCCTGACTTTGTCCACTAAGTCAAGCTGTAGACACATGGCCTTATCATTCTTTCTTTCATCATGATTGTCCACCCTATAACTTGTGAGTCCGACCTCAATTGGGATAACTGCCTCGCACCGGTAGGTGTCCTTGCTGTTGTTCTATATGCCCATAATACGCTTGGCAGCTCCTCTGGCCATATACCCTTTACCCCCTCGAGCCGAGTCTTGATGATCTTAAGCAATGATCAGTTCATGACCTCAACCTGTCCATTGGCTTGAGGGTGGGCAGGGGAGGAGTAATGGTTCTTGATTCCTAATTGTGAGCAAAAATCCTTGAAGGAGTCATTGTCGAACTGCTTCCTGTTATCTGAGACTAAGACCCTATGGATCCCATACCTGCAGATGATGTTCCTTTAGACGAAGCTTCTCACATTCTTCTCTGTGATGGTAGCCAAGGCTTCTACTTCTACCCATTTAGTGAAATAGTCTATGCCGACTATAAGGAACTTCAGCTGTCGCATTGCTATTGGGAATGGGCCTATGATGTCTATTCCCTACTGAGCGAATGGCCACGAGGTTATCATTGGGGTCAGTTCTTCCGTCGGTTGTCTAATGACGTTGCTGAACCTTTGACATTTGTCCTAGGCTTTGACATAAGTCTGGACGTCCTTCTGCATAGTGGACCAGTAGTATCCAGCTCAAATTAGTTTGTGCACCAACGACCGCGACCTGAGTGGTTCTCGCAGATTCCTTCGTGGACTTCTCTCATGACATAGTCCGCTTCTTCGGGGCTTAAACACCTTAGGTATGGGCGAGAGAAGCCTCTCTTGTACAAGACGTCCTTTATTAGAACATCGTGCTGCTTGGACCTTCAACTTTCTCGCTGCTTCCTTACCATCTGGTAATGCACCGTTTTTTAAGTAGGAGACTAATGGTGTGGTCCAGTTGCTTTTAGAATCTATCTCCTGCACATCGATGAGATCTATTAATGGTGAAAACTGAACAAAGGAAAGTACCTTATCGGGGATGATCATGTGCTCCGCTGATGTGACCTTGGCAAGACGGTCGGCTTGCTCGTTCTCTCCTCTGGGGATTTGAACAATCTTGGCCTGTAGGTCGTCCACCCTTCTCTTTACTAGCTCCAGGTACTTCTTCATCCTCTCGCCCTTACATTTGTAATCACCGTTTACTTGGTTTGTGACAACCTAGGAGTCACAATGAATAACCACACTTGTGATCCTTGCCGCTTTAGCGAGATCTAGTCCCGCTACTAGAGTTTCGTACTCTGCTTCATTGTTGGTCGTAGGGAAGTCGAGACGAACCATGCATTCAATCTCGTCCCCTTCTAGAGAACAAAGTACAATGCCCGCTCCACCAGCCTGTCTATTTAACGATCTGTTCGTGTGTATACTCCACTAAGGATACTCTTCTGCCTCCTGACCTTCCACGTTAGTGAACTCCGCAATGAAGTCAGCAACCACCTGCCCCTTCATGGCAGTACGCGGGTACTGTATGTCGAACTTGCTCAACTTTATCGCCCATAGCGCCATTCGTCCAGCGGCTTCAGGATTGCTCATTGCTCACCGCAAGGGCTTGTCAGTCAGGACGATCACCATGTGGGCTGCTATAACTAAAGTAAAGACGAGCTTCTCCATCAGTGGGTACCTCTCCTCTGCACCACGAAGTGCCCTGCTAGTGTAGTACACAGGCTTTTGCACCTAGTCTTCTTCTTTGATCAAGGCTGCACTGACGGTGGCCAGGGATATAGCCAAGTAGAGGAATAATTCTTCCCTTGCTTTTAAGAGACTCTGCAACGGCAGGGAAGAGAGGTAGGCCTTCAGATCCTCGAATGCCCACTGACACTCGGCCGTCCACTCAAAAGATTTCTTCAGCGTGCGGAAGAAAGGTAGACACTTATCCGTCGCCCTTGACACGAATCTATTCAGCGTGGCTACCTTGCCGTTGAGGCTTTGTACTTCTTTCATGTTCTTTGGGGGTACCATCTCTATTATGGCCCGGATCTTGTCTGGGTTGGCCTCGATATCTCTCTGAGACACCATGAACCCTAGGAACTTTCCTACCGTCATCCTGAGTGCACACTTTCCTAGATTGAGCTTCATGTTGTAAGAGCGAAGGGTGTCGAAAGTTTCCCTGAGATCATCCAAATGATCGTCTTCCCTTTGGCTTTTTACCAGCATGTCGTCAACGTAGACTTGGACATTTCTTCCAATCTGCTGTGCGAACATCTTGTTCATGAGCCTCTGATATGTAGCTCCCGCGTTTTTGAGGCCAAAGGGCATTACTTTGTAGCAAAAGAGGCCCTAGCTGGTAACGAACGAAATCTTCTCTTGATCCGCTTTGTCCATTTTTGATTTGGTTATAACCTGAAAAAGTGTCCATGAAGCTCAATAATTGGTGTTAAGCCGTAGAGTCAACTAGGACGTCGACTCGCAGGAGGGTGTACCTATCTTTGGGGCATGCTTTGTTCAGGTCAGTGAAGTCTACGTACATTCTCCATTTCCTGTTGGCTTTTTTGACCATCACGACATTTGCCAGCCAGTCGGGGTAGAGAACTTCCCTGTTGAAGCCTGCCTCTTGTAACTTACGAACTTCTTCCGCTATAGCTTGGTCTCGTTCTTGGGCGAACACTCGCTTCTTCTGACGGATGGGTGGAAAGGAGGGCGACACATTGAACCTGTGCACCATGACCGAAGGGTTGATTCCTAGTATGTCTTCATGGCTCTAAGCAAATACATCCTGGTTCTCTTTGAGGAAAGTCGTGAGTGCTTAGCGGACCATCAGGCTGGCGAGGGTGCCAATCCTTGTTATTTGATCTGGCCTGGAGTTGTCGAAAAGTATCTCTTCAAGTCTTTCAACTAGCTCTACCATCGTCCGCTGCTCTTCTATGTTCATTGTCTGCACATGATCGTCCATCTCCAACATTGCTATGTAACACTTGTGTGCAGCGACTTGATCTCCACGTACTTCTCCTACTTCATACTCAGTAGGGAACTTGATCATCAGGTGGTAGGTCAAAGTTACGACCTTCCACGAATTGAGGGTAGGTCATTCGAGGATGGCATTATAGATGGACGAGTAGTCGACAACAAGGAATGTAACATATTTAGTGATTTGTTGAGGATAATTACCAACCGTAACGGGCAGTGTGACCGCGCCAAGCTTTAGTCCCTCCGAACCCAATGAGTGGGGAGTTGGTCGAGACCGGCCGTTCTTTGTCAATCCTTATTTACTAGAACACCGCATAGTAAAGGATGTCAATAGAGCTTCCGTTGTCGACCAGGACCCGGTGTGTGTTGTAGTCCCCTACTCGTATGCTAACGACGAGTGCATCGTCATGCGGGTGGTGGAGATGTCGAGCATCTTCTTCTGAGAATTCGATGATGGGGTTATCGATCCTGAGGTAAGCCTTTCGAGCCTTTTTAGATGAACCAGAGGCCGCATTGCCTCCTACAATCATTCTTATATCTCCTATGAGCGGCCTTGGATGCTTTTTCTCCTGTCGGGGAACCTACTCTTGTGGCGGGTCCACTTTTTATTTGCTGATGAATCTTTGCAACTTTCCTTGTCTGATAAGAGCTTCTATTTTTTGCTTCAGGTCGTAACAGTCGGCTATGTCATGACCGTGGTCACGGTGGAAGCGACAGTACTTGTCTCTGGACCTTTTATTGGGATCTCCCTTCAACTTGCCAGGAAATGTCAGGGCTCCTTTGTCTTTGATCTGCATCAAGACTTGGTCAATTGGGGCAGTCAACGGGGTGAAGCTTGTGAACCTCCCCGTGGGGGGCTTAGAGCGCCTATCCTTTAGTCATTCTCTAGTCCTAGCCATCTTCTGCCCCCTATCCTGCCGTACATCTTCCTATCTTTCCCTCTTCTTAGGCTTCTCTTCTCGGGCCATCAACACGTCTTCCACGTTCATGTACTTAGTAGCCCTGTAAAGCACATTCGACATGGTCTTTGGGTTATTCTTATATAAAGAAAATAGGAACTTACCCTTCCGTAGCCCATTCATGAATGCGGCCACGAGTATCTTGTCGTCAGCATCATCAATTGAGAGGGCCTCTTTGTTGAAACGGGTCATGTAAGACCTCAGCGTCTTATCCTCCTGTTGCTTAATGTTCATCAGGCATGCAGTGGACTATGTCCCTCGATAAAGTGAGGCAAATTGGGCGTTTAACTCCTTGAAGGTACTAATGAAGTTGGGTGTCAACCTCTTGAACCAAATCCTTGCGGGTCCCTTCAACGTAGTGGGGAAGGCCCTGCACATGATCTCGTCCGCCACTCCTTGCAAGTGCATCAGGGTCTTGAAAGATTCCAGGTGGTCCAAGGGATCCTTAGATCCGTCGTAGGTCTCCAACTGTGGCATACGGAACTTTTGTGGAAGGGGGAACATGGTGACGGATGCCGTGAATGGTGAGTCAATTCGGTGGACCAAGTTATCGAGGTCACTAGACACCCGTCCTCTGAGGGCGATCATCATGAAGTCCATCCGTTCCTTCATCATCTGCATCTCTGCAACAATGTGAGATGGAGCCGTATCTGTGATGGATGGACGGCTTGTGTCCTATCGCTCTGGTCTACTTCGGGCGTTGCTACCTTCCGGCCCTTCTTGGTCCCTTTTCTCAGCGCTGATGCTTTCTTAGTCCTCCTCCTGAGTGTTAAGCCCCGCTTTCTTTTGGCATAGCTGCTCTTCTAAATCATGGTTTTGCTTGGTGAGGCGCTCTACTACAGCGGCGAGAGTTTAAACTTGTCTCTCGAGGGCAGTGGCGCGTGGTTCGTCTCCTTGAACATTGTTGGTGGTCGCCATCAAGCGAGTATGTACCATGCAACTCTTTGTCTGGGAAGCGATAGTATGGCTTACAAGTCACAGTCTGTTCCCACAGACGGTGCCAACTGATGATGCCGAAAATCGTCAGTAAGTCACACAGTCCTCACGTGCTCGAGACAACACCTGCAAAACAAAAACAATAAAGACCTTGTAGAGAGTACCAGTGTGGTACCGACCAAATACCCTCCGAAGGTCAAGTTAGAGAACTTTCACAACTCTAGAGTGCCAGAGCTGGGGGAAATTATGCGTACCTTGGTTTGTGAGGGCTTTGGGGTTTTTATAGTAGTGTAGAGTTGACATTCGTTTCTTGGCGGAGAGGGTCTTTCCTTGTGGGGAAGATTCTTGTTAATGCGCGTATTTTGCGGGATCCTTTCCTTATGAGGACTTTCTCGATTAGGGTTAACCGTGGGGCATAAGATGTTTCCTTATGTATTTATTCGTGGAGCCCAAGCAAAAAACCATGCTAGAACCATCAAGAGCCCCTTTACTCCCGTCAGCTTCTTTCTGTCAGTTCTCCATCACGTCAAGGCGGTCTGGTCGTCCAACAGAAAGTCGTCGACTTGAGGGCATAGTCGTCGTCGTCTTTTGTATAGTAGAAAGTTGACGGGTTCTTTGAGTCCGACAGTTTTATCTTACAAGACTAATATCTTAAAATTACCCTTATCATTAGTGAATTGTGCTTATTGTTAAAAAAAATATTTCATAATTCTTGTAGAATTAGATCCTAAAACTTTGTAATAGTTTGGGGTGTTCTTAAGCATTCAAGAGTTATTAAATGGGAACAATGGTGGTAAAGATAAAGATCCTCCCATGAAGGTTTTTCTCATTAGTGAAGTTTGATGCAGTGAGAGTAGTTTATAAGTGGGGATGATTCCTAGCATAGCGAAGTTTTGATTGCGAAGCTAGTGCAAAATATGTTATTTAATTTTGTCGGATACGACAAAATATGATTAATGTGTGCTAAGTAGTGTAAGATATACGCTTAGATGTAGTGGTTTCCTAAATTAAGATCATGTTAAATCTCAGAACTTAAAAATATTGAGTATAGTTAGTTTGTGACCTCTAAAGGCACAAAATTCAATTTTTCCTCTATGAGCGTAGAACCCTCAGATGGTACAATATAGATAAGAGTTATTGCCTATAAACTGTCATGGTTTAAGATATTGTGCACACTAGTTGTGATGAAGATATCTCAAAGGTAAATCTAGTAAATAAATAATAATAAAAAACTTCGTAAGGGTACAATTTCCGCACAGATATTCAAACATGTCAAATAAAGTCTTAAATGACGAAAAATTTGACAACTTATTATTGTTCATAACATCATGTTGTAGTGGGTTGCTATTGGTGATATTTGCGAATCTCATATGCTCAGTTTGGTAACTGTAATTAAGTTTATGAAGAATAAGATTATTCGGTCTGTAAACTTTCATCTGATAGTAAATTTGCTTCCTAGGGATTGTAGGTCAAGTCCCCCTAGCTAGGTTTTATCAGTTTTCCTAGATTATTATATCATGTCTTATTTACTATATATTTGGTTGTGCTTGATATTGATGATTGTTACATTAACTAAGGTCATTCATAATAAATATAATTAAATTCTTGGCCTTAAAACAGGTTATTAATTGCTTTGACAAGGTATTCTTAAAAAATAAATAAATAAATAATAATAATAATAATAATAATAATAATAAATAAATAAATAACTGCTTTGACAAGGTTCTAAACCCAACATTTATAATGAAAAAATTTTGAGAGGAAAAATAGCCCTCACAAATAAGGTATTTCTAACAGATTCTCATTAATAATTTATTTGTTAGTACATCTTGCTAGTATAAATAAGGTATTTGTGAGCCATTACCTTATCACAAATTAAATGTTTTTTTTTTAGAGTCTTTACCTATCACAAATGAGGTATATGTAAGGGCATTTGAATTTAGCAAATACGGTATTTGTGAAATTGTTTACCTATCACAATTAAAGTATTAACTAAGGCATTCCACGTTCATAAACATGGTATTTGTAAGGGAGATTACCTATCCTGAATAAGGTACTTGTACAAGCATTTGCATCAACTTCAATTATATTTTAGATGAAAAAGTGAATCATTAAGCCTTATGTCAATAATCTTAATAAGTTTCTGACCGTTTTATCAACAAAAAAAAAAAATAATAATAATCTTAATAAGTTTTCATATGATTATGTTTATGTTTATGCTTATGCTTATCTCTAGTTCTATGTTTGAAAATTTTCAAACATGTATAAAAATATCTTTCTCCTCCTAAAATGGTAACAATTTTCTCTACGAACCGACCATCCCAACCCACCTCTCTAATGCACTAAGAAATTTGATTTAATTATAATCTTAGATGGCTCCAATGATTCTAAAGAAATATGTTTGGTCACTTTCTTATCTGCAAACTTGAAATTATCATCTCAGTCCATAGCAAATACAAAATATATAATTGACACAACCGAAAAATTCTCCACCTTCTATAGTCTAATTTATAATTAAATGAAAAATTGTCCACACTTAGGAATAGTTGAACAACTTGCACGACAATATCTAACTAGAGATAGTTTTTTGTATCAAATTAGTTTGAGATCATCATTACCACTTACTTTTAATAAGTAACTCTTCATTATAGGAAAAGCACTTTGTGTTAATTCAACTTTTTTATCTCTTTCTTAACAGATAATCTTACTAACAAATTAACAACTTTTGATTTTCAATATCAATTCCTAGACATAAATATCTCATTAATTTTTTTTTTTTCTTCTTCCATATTTACATTCTTGTCTTTGAAATTGTCCAACAAAAGTATCATATTTGATGGCAGAGAGAACAAAAATAAATAAACACGCATGTTTTCGGTACAAACAAGAAAATTTACATTCTTAATTTTATTTTATTTTTAGGTAGAATTTACTTTTATTTCAATCTTATCAAATTATTATAGGTGAATTTGCCTTTGTTACATATTAGCTTTAGCGATCAGGTGTGAAAACGATTTATTTTATGTTCAAATTATGTAAAACATGTCACTAATAATAGTCTAATACTAAAACGTGAGCGCTCAAAAAGCAAAAAATATTTAACTAACTATATACTTCCCTAACATAAAATATAGAATATTAATTGTCAATGTTGGCTTTATTGACCCTCCAAGCATTTCTTGATTAAAGAATGCTGCATCAAAAATAATAATTGTGGTGCTCAATTTGTACTTTTGTGAGTGTGACATACAGTGTTTTTTAACGACACATATACATTAATGTTTGGAAAGAATTCCCAGGTATAAGGTGATTTTAATTAGTAAACTGTTAAGATGCATTTAATGAGTGAAGATTCAACTTTCACTTTATTTCTAATGGTAAATAAAGAATAAAGTGAGAGGATAGAAAATATTTTAATTTTTCTCATTTTTATTTGGTTAAGAGTGGAAAAAGAGAAGGATGGAAAAAATGAGTTTATATAAATTTACTCATATACCTTAGTTAAAAAATGCTAGCCAATTAAAACAAAAAAAGTGACAAACAACCAAAAGAAAAAAAGCAATCACCTAATTTATTAAAAAATAAAAATCATGTCCCAAAAAAAATCATGTCTAGTTAAAAAAAAAAACAAAACAACTATCACACTTACCGCCCAAAAAATAATAATAATAATAATAAAAAATAAAAAATAAAAACAAAAATAAAAATAGAGGAAGGAAGAAGGCAACTTCCAGGAAAGGAAAAGAAAAAAAAAATGGGAGAGGCAACATGCCCAGGAAAGGAAAAGGGAAAAAAATTATTGGCAGAGGCAACGTGCCCAGGAAAGGAAAAGAAAAAAAAAAAATTTGGCAGAGGCAATGTGCAAGTGCACATGGGTATTTTCGTCCATTAAACAGCTTCATTTTCTCCCTTTAGTTTTCTCTCCATTTTGGAGAGAAAACTTTTTGATGGACTCGGAGAGAAAACACTCAGACCCCACTATTTATTTTTCTTCCTCTTAACCCAACTAAACATACTTCAAAAAGTTTTTCTTCCTATTTTCTCTCTAAAGTTTTCCATCCACCCTATTTCACCTCCAAACAAACACACCTTTAAAGTTCAAACTTATTTGGAAGATGCAAAATGACAGAGAGTTGAAAGAATCTGGAACTTTCCTTTAAGTGAACTAATTTTATAAAACTGAATAATAAAACTGTACAAGTCAAAATAGAGACTAAATACAAAAACAGAGTAAGGCCTAAAATATCCCAAACTACACGGGATCAGTTACAGTACAAATGCCAGCTAATTAACTCACGTGTGAACACATTCTAGTGTGAACACATTCTAGTTCACGTGTGAACATATACATTACTAAACACTACAATTCTACAACTACCACACTACACTAGTTGTCTCAGACTTCATTTCTTCTCCTCTTTCTTCTTTTTCTTCGTTCCTTTTCTTCCTTTTTGATCTGATTCACAACTTTCTTCAACACTCCCCCTCAAGTCCAGAGTATTAGGCTCTGAGACTTGAACTAAAGAAGCTACCTGTACTTGCTTAGATTGCTCCTTTAACAGCTTAGGTTGAAAAATGTCTTTCAGTCCTAGTTTCTCTGACAATCTCACAAAGGATGAAAAACCCAAAGCTTTAGTGAAGATGTCTGCAACTTGAGAATTTGTAGCAACATGGAAATTCTTGATCATTCCCTCCAAAATTTTATCTCTTACTAAATGGCAGTCAACTTCTATATGTTTGGTTCTTTCATGGAAGACCGGATTTGCTGCTATGTACAGTACAGCCTAGTTATCACAAAATAGCATAGCTGGTCTTGAATGCTCAATCCTCAAGTCCTTCAACAATTGCAAAACCCAAGTGATTTCACAGGCCACACTTGCCATAGCTCTATACTCAGCTTCAGCTGAGGACCTGGACACAACTCCTTGTTTCTTTGATCTCCAAGAAATCAAGGAATCTCCCAAATATACTACATAACCAGTGAGAGACCTCCTTGTATCTGGGCATCCAGCCCAATCCGCATCACAAAAGGCCTTGATATGCAACTCTGTGTTGCTTGGGAAGAATATGCCTTTACCTGGTGACCCTTTAATGAATTGAAGCACCCTGTGAGCTGCCTGCAAGTGTGGTTCCCTTGGCTATGAGACAAACTGACTCAACCTATGCACTACATAAGTCAAGTCAGGTCTTATCAGGGTAAGGTATAAGAGTCTTCCAATTAGTCTTCTATACTGACCTGGTTCCTCCAACAATTTGCCTTCATATTTGGATAACCTCAAGTTTTGTTCCATGGGAAACTTAACAGGTTTGCTGCCAATAAAACCAGTGTCCTTGAGGATTTCCAAAGCATATTTTCTTTGGTTAAGACTGATTCCTTCATCAATCCTAGCCACTTCCAATCCTAGAAAATACCTCAATGAGCCTAGATCCTTCAAACCAAACTTATCATCAAGAACTTTCTTCAAACTATTAACACAGGCAACATTATTTCCTGTCAAGAGTATATCATCGACATATACTAGTAAGACTGTGAATGAAGCTCCTTGAGTATGAATGAACAAGGAGTAGTCAGACTTTGATTGGACAAACCCCATTTGTATAATAGTTGAGGAAAACTTCTCAAACCATTGTCTAGATGCTTGTTTGAGACCATATAAACTCTTATTTAGTTTACAAACCAAATGATGCTCCCCCTTGCTGTGAAAGCCAGGTGGTAAACACATGTAAACATCCTCAAGCAGCTCACCATGAAGAAATGCATTATTCACATCCATTTAATGAAGAAACCACCCTTTCACAGCAGCCAATGACAAAATAATTCTAACTGAGACTGATTTTGCAACTGGGGAGAAAGTTTCTGAGTAATCCAGCCCATGCTTTTGAGTAAAACCCTTGGAAACAAGCCTAGCCTTATACCTCTCAATGGTGCCATCAGGTAAGTATTTCACTCTATAAACCTATTTGCAGCCAATGGCTGACTTACCAGGAGGCAAAGGGGTTAAAGTCCAAGTGTTATTCACCTCCAAAGCCTCAATTTCTTTGTCCATGGCAGCTCTCCACTCAGGAAATTGAACAGCCTGTTGAAAAGAGACAGGTTTTGATGGAATGGAAGAAACAGCCATGACAAAAGAGTGAAAAACAGGTCCAAGGTGTGAGTAACTCAAGTGATCTAAAAGAGCATAAGGCATACCAGAACATGGTTTGGTACTAGCAAATTGACAAGAGTAATCAGACAAGTAGGAAGGAGGTTTGTGAGACCTAGTGGATCTTCTAAGAGGAACAAAGGAAGTGGAATCACATGAAATAGGATTGGAAGACTGGGAAGCAAGAGAGGGATCTGTAACAACAATAGGATCAACAGAAATAGAATCTATAGAAAGTGGTTCAGCAGAAACATGGTTTGGTGAAGGATCAGTGATATTATGAATAGGATCAAATGGGGGAAATCAGAAACAGAAGCATGAGGAAAAACATAATTATCCAAAATTGAAGTGAGAGATGGAGAACACTCAGCATATGGAAAAATGGTTTCATAAAAGACAACGTCTCTAGAAACATAGACAGAATTGGACTGAAGATCAAGAACTTTGTAACCCTTAATGCCATGAGGATAGCCAAGAAACACACATTTCTGGCCCTAGGTGCAAACTTGTGCCTAAGGTGAGATAAAGTTGAAATAAAACACAAGCAGACAAATTTCTTAGATGATGATAAGAAGGAGTAGAATGGAAAAGGACTTCATAAGGGCTTTTATTACTTAAAGCCTTAGAAGGAATCCTGTTAATAAGATGAACTGCTGTTAAGATGCAGTCACCCCAAAAACAAAAAGGAAGTTTAGACTGAAACTGCAAAGCCCTTGCAACATTTAGGATGTGTTGATGCTTCCTCTCAGCAATACCATTCTGCTGAGGAGTATCAACACATGAAAGCTGATGCAAAATATCATTAGAATGGAAAAAAAATGTTAAGAAAAATTATGTGCCGTTGTCACTTCTAATGGTTTTAATCTTGCAATCAAATTGAGTAGAAATCATAGTTGCAAATTTAGGAAATAGAGTTTGAGTTTCAAATTTATGTTTAAGTAAATAGACCCATGTGCATCTGGTAAAATCATCCACAACAGTCAGGAAAAATTTGTAACCATCAATAGTAGGAGTAGAAAAAGGACCCCATAGGTCACAATGTATCAATTCAAAAGGTTTAGTGGTTACATGAATGCTAGAGGGAAAAGAGAGTCTTTTCTGTTTTGCAAAATGGCAAACATCACAGCAAGAAGCCTTATTAGAAACATCAATATTTACAAATGACTTCAACAATTGAAGTTTGGCTAAAGAAGGGTGACCTAATCTAGAATGCCATAAATCTGAAGAAACATGACTGACAGTGGTGGCAAGAGCAGCTGAATTTGAAGGAGGAACAACAGTTTGAAGCAGGTATAAACCATTGCTTTCCTTACCCAGACCAATCATGCTCCATTGAGCAAGGTCCTGGATGAAACACCAATCACTAAGAAAAATAAGGCAACAATGTTTGGTCTGAGTAAGTTTGCTAACAGAAATAAGATTGAAACTGAAGCAAGGGACACACAAAACATTTATGAGTGCAAGTGTAGAAGAAATTTGCACAGTGCCTATGTGTGTTACAACAGCCTTTTCCCCATTTGGCAAATAGACATAAGAATGAACAATAGAAGTAATTGTGGTCAATTGAGAAACTGAGTGCACCATGTGATCAGTGGCCCCAGTGTCAATGATCCAAGAATTAGACTTAAAATATTGCCTATCAATGACTTGAGCAGAAAAAATAGAATGAGTGAAATTGGGAGGTATCCAAAAGGGATTACCTGAGAAATTGGAAGAAGATGATGAAGTAGAAGTAGCTGTGGAAGATGGAAGAGCAGGTGCCATCACTGATGCAACCTGTGATGCAGTTTGAGCACTAAGTCCATTTGGAGTACCAAAACTTGAACCTGATGCATTGTGAGCTTTCAGAAAATTGAGAAGCTGTTCACATTGAACTTGTGAGATTGGACATTGAGGTTGAGTGGTTTGTTGGCAAGTCTGAAAACCAAAACCACTAGGAAAACCTCCAAAACTTGACTGTGAAACACCAAACGGAGTCTGCAAGCCAATGTTGGGCTGAGTAACATCACCATACTGAGCATTAAAATGACCATCAAAACCAAAACCTCCTGTGATTTGATTAGCCATAGCCTTAGTCCCACCTTTTGGCTTATACCCTAGGGGATATCCATGAAGCTTGTAGCATTTGTCAGCAATATGACCAGTGAAACCACAGTAAGTACAGACTGGTCTTTCCTTCTTAAAGTTACCTCCTTTTCCTCCATTGTTTCGAGCATGACCTTGATTGCCTTGAAAAGGTCTAGTGCCATTCACATACATAGCAAAAAGATCCTTGCTGAACTTGTTGAACCACATTGACAGTGTTGCCTATGCTTCTCCTTTTCTCTTCTTGTAAAATCAATGAACATACCTTGCTAAGAGAAGGAAAAGGCTCAATTGACATTAAAAACCTAAAAACATGCTCTTTATGCTGTGCATTTAGCTGAGAAGACTTAGAACCACAAACACAAGGACAATTACAGACTATGAAAGGCTGATTATTCACAAATTCATCCCATAAAGTCTTGAATTTTGTAAAATAGGAACTCACTGACATTGATCCTTGAACCAAATGTGAAATTTCCTTTTGAAGCTCAAACAATCTTGGAGTGTTGTCCTGAGATAACCTGTTCTTGAGATCAATCCACAAATCTTTTGCAGAATTGATGTAAATCACATTAGCCTTAAGATCAGGACTGAGTGAATTAGTCAGCCATGAAAGGATAGTAGTGTTACACCTGTTCCAAGAATTGAACAAAGGTGAAGTTGGAGCCGGTTCTGAAATTGAACCATTAACAAATCCAAATTTATTTCTCGAACTCAAAGCAAGAAACACTGATCTCGCCCAAGTCATGTAATTCTCAGGACCAGTGAAAGGTTGAGATGTGAGAATTAAACCAGGATTTTCATTTGCTGGTAGGAAAAAGGGATTATTGGCAGATTCATCTGCCATAGCAGCACTTGTAGTTGGTACAGATGAAGAAGATGGTGCACTTGACGAATCTGAAGCCATGAGCAACCAAGAAAATGAAGAAAACCAAAGAAAATCAGAAGAAAATTTCTGTTTGGTAAGAAAGAAAATGAGGGAAAATACACTTTGATACCATGCAAAATGATAGAGAGTTGAAAGAATCTGGAACTTTCCTTTAAGTGAATTGATTTTATAAAACTGAATAATAAAACTGTACAAGTCAAAATAGAGACTAAATACAAAAACAGAGTAAGGCCTAAAATATCCCAAACTACACGGGATTAGTTACAGTACAAATGCCAGCTAATTAACTCACGTGTGAACACATTCTAGTTCACGTGTGAACATATACATTACTAAACACTACAATTCTACAACTACCACACTACACTAGTTGTCTCAGACTTCATTTCTTCTCCTCTTTCTTCTTTTTCTTCGTTCCTTTTCTTCCTTACTGATCTGATTCACAACTTTCTTCAACAGAAGAATTGTTTTTCGACTTATTACATAAAAATTCTTAAAAATTTTCATATATATTATTTAAATAAATTACATGATTCATTAAATAAATTATGACCTGAACTAATTAATAATTTTATTAACTGTCACATGTCAAAAATTTTAATGAATTCGAAAAACATAGTTTACCTACCTAATAATTTAGGTAGATGTATTTACAATTTAGTGTAATTTAGGAACAATCAACCAGTCAAAAACATCATTTGTCGATAACAATCTTAGCCACATAATTGTCTGGTACAGTTCTCTAACGTGATAGGATATGTAGGTAACAAATCAACGTCTTTGGATTTGACACAAAAAATGCACATTCATGGTTGCCATCAAGAACGTTGGGCACCGTCTGGGTTCATCTAGTAAACTCTACAGTCCACAGTTCACACTAATAATGAGTTTATTATTGACGCAATAATTTTAAAGGTGATTAATTCATAATAAAAATAATTTTAAAGGTGAACTCTACACGATATTTGTTACCACTGCTGACATATTTTGCTGTGTAATATGTATGCGTGAAGTAGAGTCCATAATGAATGTAGAGAAAAGTAATTTTATTCCAACCCGTATAAAAAATTATTATATATATATATATATATACCTGATGGTGTTAATAGCCTGATCTATACTATTCTCAAACATTTTGTTTGTACTCCATCTAATATTTCATCTCGAGTTTCTGATTACTTGAATAATTTGAGATGTCCTACTATGTCTGATTACAGATGGTATCAAGATGTTTTAATTTCCAGAGTGATGCTTCGGAAAGACTGCCACAAGCCTTATTGGAAAGAAAAGTTTATTGACGGTCTGCCTTCTATCTTTGCTCATAAGGTAAAACAAGAGTTAATGGGTAAAAATGATTCTATTGATTATGATAATTTAACTTATGGTGATATTTTAAGCACTATTAAAAAACTTGGTATTAATATGTGTAATGATGAAAAACTGTTAAAACACCAATTAAAGAATAAAAGAAAAGCTGAATATGAAATGGGTAATTTTTGTGAACAATATGGTTTGCCCCATATTGCCCCTTCCAGGCAAAAGGGTAAAAAACATGATAAAAGTTATAGTCATAAAAAATATAAAAAATACAAAACCAATTTTGTTAAACCCAATGATTTCTATGCTAAAAAGAAAAATGTTTCTAAAAAATATGATAAACAGAGATCAGGTAAAGGTAAATGTTTTAACTGTGGTAAACCTGGACATTTCAATAAAGATTGTAGACAAAAACCTGGTAAGTTAAAAAACAAGTTTAACATGTTAAATATTGATGATAAAGAGCAAGAAGAATTATTCAGAATCCTTGAATCAAACAATTCGTATGATTCTTTGGAAGATGATTTTTCTTCTTCATCTGATTCTTGCTATCAATCTGCTACTGATTCTTCTGATTCACCTAATATTAAAATTGGTTGTAGAGATTCCTGTTGTAATGTTATTAAATCTGTTAATACTCTCACTAAGAGTGAAGAGAATGTAAAATTAATAATTCAATTGATAAATCAAATTCAAAACCCTAAATTACAAAAAGAATATTTGGATAAGTTTAAGAAAAATTTGATAAAAGATGAAACTGGTAAAAAACAAAAATCAACTATAAGCTTTGAAGAAACTTTGGAAAGATTTAATAAAAAGAAATCCAAATATTTAACTGTTAATGATCTTCAACATGAAATTAATATTGTTAAACAAGAAATAAATGAATTAAAACATGAGTTTAAAGGTATTAAAAGTGATAGTAATAATCTTAAACAAGAATTGTTGATGTTAAAAATTGATAAAAATCTTAATAAATCTGATAATGAACAAGATGAGCACAAACACGGAGATGAATCCAGTCAATAGGCTCTTCTTTCTGATAAAGGTATTGTTGATAATTCTCAACTTAATCTTGTTAATAAGTTGCTTCCTCCAAAATGGTTTACAAAAGTTAAAATTGTTGTTTCTCATGATTATCATTTCACTGTTATTGCTATAATTGATTTTGGTGCGAATATGAAATATATCCAAGAAGGATTGATTCCTTCAAAATATTTTGAAAAATCAACTGAAAGATTGGTTTCTGCTAATGGTAGTCAAATGAAGATTAAATATGAATTGAATAATGCATATGTTTGTCATGGTAATGTCTGTTTCAAGATTCCTTTTGTCCTTGTTAAAAACATGACTGATAAAGTGATTCTTGGTCTGCCATTTATAAATGCTTTATATCCTTTTCTTGTTGAGCATGATGGAATTACTACTGATCCTTTTGGACAGAAAGTAAAATTCAAATTTGCTTCAAAGTTTGAAATTGATGTTGATGCTTTAACTCTGATTCATGCTAAAACCAAACATCTCAACTTCCTTCAACAAGAAGTAAAATACAAGAAAATTGCTGAACAAATCTCTTGTAAATTGTTACAATCCAAAATTGATAATTTTCAGAAGATGTTGATTAATGATGTTTTCTCTGATGTTCCTAATGCCTTTTGGCATAGGAAGAAGCATATTGTTGACTTGCCATATGTTAAAGATTTTGATATTGAATATATAAGGGATCTCAAAATACCATCCCTGATTTCCTTACCCGTGAATTTCTGCAGTGTCATAATGGCAAGTAGAAGGTGGAAAGACAAGATACTTGCCACTACTGGTCTAATTGTTAAAAAAGAACATGTTTCTCCTCTGGAGATTGTACCCCTCTAGGTACTATTCCCAAACCTAATTATTCTTCTGTTTTAGCCACACCTTATGATCCTTATGCTATGACCACTGTTAACCAGCCTGTTAAAACTGTTTATCCCAAAGTTTCCAATACTTCACAGTATGTTAAAAAACAATATGTTCAAAACCTGTTTTCTATTGAGCCAAATAGGGCTTCCATCACTGATCCCTTTTCACTTGCTACTAGTTACTTTCCCCCAAGATTCCATTGGATCCCTGAACATGGTGACAAAACTGTGCAATATTACTCTGATATTTTGCGCCATGAAAACTCAATCACTATTAAAGCAATCACTGATAGGGTCAATACTACCAAGATAATTTATCACAGTGTTTTCCTGAATCACATTATTTTTGAAGAAATGTAGGGCCCTAACCCTGCTACCACAAGAAGATTGCCAAAATACCCTATTCCCTATTCATATCATGATTATATCACTGCCTGGTTCAGGTTTATGCTCCATCACAATGAAAATATGTCTCATTCTTGGTTTGTCAATTTTGATAAGGATTTCAATTCTGATTTCCCCATCTAGTTCATCCGCTGGTGGGCTCTGTTTGGTTCAACTATTAAAATATTCCCTGAGCCATTAATGAATTCATTCACATATTTCATAAAAATATTCAAAGTTGATTCCTATGGTGGTAAATTCCCTCCATTGCTTCATTTTATTAAGAAATACAAATTTCCATGGATTCTGAAATGGCAGTATGCTAAGGATGGTGATACTCTCACTCGTTGCTGGTATGTTAAGTGGTGGGATAAGTTTCCCCACACCCAATCCATCATTAATAATGTTACCAGAGATTTCCTTTTCCCAAGTGCTTCGTCAACATTAAGAATCATTGCCCCAGTGCAAAAGGATGAACTGGCTAATGCACCTACTTCCTCATCTGCAAAAAATGTTAAACCATCTGTTAGGCCTAAAAAGAAAGGTTCTCATTTGGATGATATCCACAAGGACCCTGAGGCTTTGTATGCCCTCATCAAGATGATTTCAAAGGAAAAAGAAGCTGCTGATTCAGAAGATGAACGATCCTCTGAAGCCTCTGTTACAAAAGATCCTTACTACCCCTACAATCATGAGTGGTTTGGTCATGATGAAGAAGATGCTGATGATTTAGCAAAAGATTGATTAATGCTTGATTCCCCTATTTGTCTGGCCTGCACAATAGCCAAAAATGCTAAAATGTTTACTTACTGGTGAAATTCCACTCTTGTTTTCTACCTCTGATGATGATGTTTTGAAAAGAAGATTCCCACGTTTCCCAAAACTTTTGGTCACACTAAGAGTCACACCAAGATTACTTTTGGCAAACTTTTACCATTCACTGTATTGCTCACTGTTCACTGTTAGGACATATGTGATTCACTTGTTAGGAACATATGTCACTATTTTATGTAATTGGCTAATTCTTTGACAAAATGCACTTTACTTGTATTTGGGTAGATCTAGGATGTGTTTAATACTTCAAGAAACCTTGTTTCAAGTTCAAGTGTTAAAGCCATGCAAGTCTGTCCAAGAATCAAGTGAGAAAGTGCTGAATTTTAAAGCTCGATAGCTGCTCGACACCTCTCGACAGCTAGGTTATCTGTCGAGCTATTCAAGTGATTTGTATCGTAATCTCGACACCTCTCGATAACTGGTCTACCCAAGTGATCGAGAAAGCTTATGTCTCCTCGATAGCTCCTTGATAGTTGTATCTATTGAAGTTTAAATCTCGACACCTTCCGATCAATCGAAGTTACGGGAATTCAGATTTTCAGATCTGATTTTCGGCCCATGATGACATGTATGTGTAGGGTCTCTTTTCTCACAACCCTAGACATATATAAGGCTTATTTTAGAGGCCATCACATATGAGAATACAAGGAGAACATATGCAAAAGGTGACCGATGCCTTATTCTTTCTGAAAGAAGCTACTGTGTCTTTGCGCCTTAAGGTTTTGTAACCAAGTGCTTCTTGATCTTCATTGTTGATGAAGTAAAGAACTTTGCAGCCAACAATCTTCTTCTAGTTGATGATTAAGTCACGTACTGGGATCCGCGCAATTGGTTAGTCACGTACTGAGATTCGTGCATCAAAGGGTGGTATTCATATACTGAATAGTTCAGAGGTTCTGAAGCGGTAGAAAGTTTCTACTGTGAGTTCATCTACGGGGATTGTAGAGTCTAGGGACAAAGGTTTTGTACTAAATCTGAAACTTCTCTTTACTATAGTGAATTGCTTTTCGGGAAGGTTTCCCTCTAGGTTTTTTACTGTGAAACTAGTTTGTTTCATTGGTTTTCCTAAGTTATCATATCTTGTCTTATTTATTTTTCCGCTGCATGATTTTGACATGATATTGATGTTTATTTGTTTGTTTTAACAAGTTTTATTCATAATAAATCTAATTAACAACTTGGGTTTAAAGCTTGTTAATTCTATCAACCGGGGTCTAAATTTTTCAACATTCACTTATACTATTCATAGTACTGTTCACTCAGAATTTTGTCTATTTAAGGGGGGTTGTCCCTTAAGTTTAGGACAGGTTTTTTCTTCAGGTTTTTCTTTAAGGTTTTCTTTTCCTTCTTGAGAACCTTTGAGAGAGTTCCTTGTTTCACCTTAACATTTCCTACTACCTTACAACCTTGGAACTACAACTAGTACAAGCCTTGTAACTGTTAACCTGTTCTCTTGAGATCTTGTAATCACTACTACTGCTGTAAGTGTTTTGTACTATTTTCAATAACAAGTATTTTCAGTTTTCTGTTCATTATACTACTTATTGCTACCGCCATCTTGGATGATTCTAAATTTGATTGCTTTCATATATACTGCTTGGCTGGTTCTACCGCCTTACTACTGCTTTTAAATATCTTTGATTATAACTGCAATACCACCTTCTTGGCTGGTTCTACTTTGCTTTTATATTATTTTCAACATATATTATTGTTGTGCATTTTAAAAGTTTTAACAATATTAGGATCATCCAAAGCAAGAGTAAGATCATGATAACAATTGAAATATACAGGACCATCATACAAAGAGGCAGTAATCATACCAAGAATGCTATCTTTAATGTTCTTAAATCTAGCATCACGTAAACACATGAGAACAGAAGCATTAATACCCTTTCGGGTGAGTGGTTTAATAGCAACTTGAACCATTCCAATATGCAAATAACTAAATTTTTTAGTAGCAATAAATTCACCAATATTCTTTTTAGAAAACAAGCAACATTTTTCATGAGTTCTTGAAATAGAAAATATTTGTTCAACAGTTCTAACTTTGTAAGCAGAATGAAAAGCATTTTCAGCCCAACTAATTTTGTAAACATTTTTAGTATCAATCTTAGGAATAGTCCATTTTCAGAAATCAGGGATCTTATGTTCTTCAACATTGTGATCTTCTTCATTTACAATATCAAGAGGACAACCAGTCCTGGAGCTGACAGAGGAGTTGGATCTCCACAATCTTTCCATACTATCCTAGTTTTAACACTCAACTATCATGTTTTTCTCACAACCGTTGCATTTCGTAACACATACCCTAACCAACCATATACCTCTCATGCCCTACACGCCCTCTCTAGCTCAAACGGGCCTTACAGTTCGGTTCTGGGAATTCACTTTACTACTAGGGTGGCGCCAACGATGGTAAGAAGGGAACACAACAAAGGAGTATCAAAGTTTCGGGTAGACACAGACAGAGAGACAGAGAACACAACAACACTATCACTGGCCATAAAAGAATGGCTCTGATACCAAAATGGGGGAAGGGGACACAGCGCTGAAGATGGAAGCACAGATGCACATCAATAATATATGTTGAAAATAATATAAAAGCAAAGTAGAACCAGCCAAGAAGGCGGTATTGCAGTTATAATCAAAGATATTTAAAAGCAGTAGTAAGGCGGTAGAACCAGCCAAGCAGTATATATGAAAGCAATAAAATTTAGAACCGTCCAAGATGGCGGTAGCAACAAGTAGTATAATGAACAGAAAACTGAAAATACTTGTTATTAATAATAATCAGTAATGTCAGCTATGTTGTTTGCTCACCAATAATGATCTCTCAAAAGCTAAATATGCACTTATTGTTGATAATTACAAAACCTGTTGAACCAAATTCCCCAGTAAAAGATTAATCACTGTTTTAGAGAGGCCAACTTTATGCTGATTTCCTTGCAAGATGGCTGTCTACCTACAACAAAATTTCCTTATTCTTTTTTGATGAACTTTTTTTTTTTTTTTGATGAACTCAAAATTTCCTTATTCTATTCTTCGTGTGGAGTTACCTTTTTTTCTTTATTTTTGATGTATAACTTTATTGGTTTGGGATGTAACACAATTTGTATTGCCTTTATGGCCCACTAGTTTTCTTGTTTATATAATATACTTATTACCAAAAAATAATAATAATAATAATAATCAGGAATGTCTTTGCGTGTGGAAAAACATGGATTAGTGTAAGAGTAATTCAATTGCTTTACCACTTCATATTAAAGCCAACACGTTCACATCACTTTTCTTTCCTGGAAAAAACTACACACTATTAAATATAACTAACAAAAAGTAGTGCAAGGCCATTAAGAAACTTACTTATCATAAAAAATTATTAAAAAACGTAACCCAAATGAAAAACGTGTTCAGAGCCAGTTGAAGTATTTGGACTTTTTGGGAGTAATATTCTACAACATAAAGGTCAATTCCGTGATAAAATTGAGTATATATCAAGCCTAAATGCTTCAGCCTCTCATCATACACATTACACAATTAGAAAACCCAAACATATCTCAACAGGCCAGCAGCCATTGATGAAAGCAGAGGAACTCATGAAGCTCTTTGATTATTGTTGGTTCGAGAGTCAAATCTTCACAAAACAACCAAATCTAACAAAGCCATCAAGTTTTGAAGCAAACCCAGAAAACAAAATTCAAGAAAACCCATCAGAACCTGAGATTTCACGCATCTCTACCCTCCAAACTAGGTCCATGAGTGACCAATTGAGCTCCAACACAAGCTTCGGATATGGCTCTCTATCTCACAAATCGGTCCTCCACACTCCAAAGCTCGATACCAACCTTTCAGAAAAAGAGGTCACAGAATCAGAGACACCAAAACAGAGAGATTTTGAAGTATTATCGTCCAAAATGAAGGCTAAAAGAAGTGCTAGTAGGAGGAAAAGTGGTGAAAGCAAGAGCTTATCAGACCTTGAATTTGAAGAGCTAAAAGGGTTTACGGATTTGGGTTTTGTTTTTTCTGAAGAAGATAGGAATTCAAGCTTGGCTTCAGTCATTCCTGGATTGCATAGATTGGGAAAGAAAGATAATGAAGAAGAGGCAGTGGATGAGCCTACAATTCCAAGGCCTTATCTTTCTGAAGCTTGGGAGGTTTTAGATAGGAGAAAGAGAGAAAACCCATTGATGAATTTGAGGGTTCCATTTCCTGCTTTGAACAATGAGACTCGCATGAAAGACACTCTAAGATTGTGGGCTCATACTGTTGCTTCCACTGTGAGATAATGTATACATTCTTGTTAAGGTTTTGCTTCTTTATATTTTTTCCCTCAATTCTTGATACAAAATTGTAGATTTTTGTAGGTAAATTTTGCTATTTTTGCTTCTTGTTTTCCTTTGTATACAAGTTTTAATAAATGTAGAACAAAAGTTTTTCCCAGTTTTTGTTGAATCTTTATGGCTTCATCATTCAAATTTGTAAAATTAGATTTAAAAAAAAAAAAAAAAAACACACACACACAAATCATTCATGTTTGATTGGTTTTTATTTCCTCCTCCAAACAATGAAATTAACCTTATTTTCAATAATTTAAACTTCAAATCTTCACTTTTATAAATATTGAACGTATAAAGATTAAGTGATAAGGTCATAATTAAAATGCTTGGCTTCTAAATTAATAAGATGTTTCTTCTTGTAAACATCTCAAATTCATGTGGAAATTAGTCATTTCCTCGGTCAACATGGATATTCAATATGGAATATCCCATTCCTTAAACTGCTGGGGATTTGCCGAGCCTAGTCGTTGGAACCCTTTGAGCATTGGTTAAAGACATCCTATACGTCTCTTTCTTGCTTGCATAAACAAAAGTATAAAAGAAAAAAAAAGTCAAACCCACTTTGTTAAAGTCAAGATTTTACAAATTTGTATTTAGGAAAATTTTTAGTTTGTCTGGTAATAATAATAATAATCTATAAATATATATATATATATATTTATATGCGCAAAGCTTAGAAAAAACCAAATTAGAATTTCAAATTAGAGTTCAATTTTGCTTCATGTGTCTAAATTTATGTAGGACCACAACATAATTATTCTTCAAAGTGTTCAATTAAAATCTGAATTGAAGTCCAATCTTGCTCCATGTATTTAAATTTCTATGGGGATCACTTATAATTGATAAGGGTAATTTTGAGAAAGATATTAGTCCCGTCGGACTCAGAGAACCCATCAGCTTTACTATGCAAAAGACGACGACTCTACCCTCAAGCCGACGACTTTCTGTTGGACGACCAAATCGCCTTGACGTGATGGAGAACTGATGGAAAGAAGCTAACAGGAGTAAAAGGGGGCTATTGACGGTTCCAGCGTATTTTTTTTTTGCTTGGGCTCCACAAATAAATACATAAGGAAATATCTTATGCCTCACGGTTAACCCTAATCAAGAGAATCCTTATAAGGAAAGGATCCCGCAAAATACGCACATTAACAAGGATCTTCCCTACAAGGAAAGACCATCTCCTCCAAGAAACGAATGTCAACTCTACACTACTATAAAAACCACAAAACCCTAAAACCCTCACAAATCAAGGTACGCATAATTTCTCCCAGTTCTAGCACTTTAGAGTTGTGAAAATTCTAACTTGACCTACGGAGGGTATTTGGCCGGTACCACACTGGTACTCTCTTAAGGTCTTCTTTTTTCTGTGTTGCGTAGGTGTTGTCTCGAGCACGTTAAGACTGTGTGATTTACTGATGATTTTCAGCATCATCAGTTGGCATCGTCTGTGGGGAATTGACGACTTGTAAGTCATATTATCGTTTCCCGGAAAAAGAGTTTCATGGTGCTTACTCACTCGATGGCGACCACCAACAATGTTTAAGGAGACGAACCACATACCACCGCCCTCGAGAGACAGGTTCAGAATCTCGTCGCTGTCGTGGAATGCCTCACCAAGCAAAATCATGATCTAGAAGAGCAGTTGCACCAAAAGAATGCGGGGCTTAACATTCAGGAAGAGGACTAAGAAAGCACCAACGCTAAGAGAAGGGACCAAGAGGGGCAGGAAGGTAGCAATGCCCCAAGCAGACCAGAGCGACAGGACACAAGCCGTCCATCCACCGTAGATTCAGCTCCACCTCAATAGTCGCGGAGATGTAGATGATGAAGGAACAAATGGATTTCATGATAAACACCCTCAGAGGACGGGTGTCTAGCGACCTCGATGACCTGGTCCATCGAACTGATTCACCATTCACGGCATCCGTCACTTCGTTCCCCCTTCTGCCGAAGTTTCGTATGCCATAGTTGGAGACCTATAACAGATCTAAGGATCCCCTGGACTACTTGGAGTCCTTCAAGACCCTGATGCACCTACAAAGAGTGGCAGATGAGATCATGTGCAGGGCCTTCCCCACTACGCTAAAGGGACCTGTAAGGATTTGGTTCAGCAAGTTGACGCCCAACTCTATTAGTACCTTCAAGGAGTTAAGCGTCCAGTTCACCTCACACTTTATCGGGGGACATAAGTATAAGAAGTCCACTACATGCCTGATGAACATTAAGCAACGAGAGGATGAGTCGCTGAGGTCTTTCATAACCCGTTTCAACAAAGAAGTCTTCTCAATCGATGAAGCTGATAACAAGATACTCGTGGCTGCATTCACGAATGGGTTACGGAAGGATAAGCTCCTATTTTCTTTATATAAGAACGACCCAAAGACCATGTTGGATGTGCTTTACAGGGCTATCAAGTACATGAACGCAGAAGACGCACTGCTGGCCAAAGAAGAGACGCCTAAGAAGAGGGAAAGACAGGAGGACGTACGGCAGGATAGGGGGCGGAAGATGGCTAGGATCGAAGAACGGCGAGAGGATAGGCGCTCTAAAAACCCCACAAGGAGGTTTACAAGCTTTACCCCGCTGACTGCCCCGATCGACCAAGGCTTGATGCAAATCAAAGATGAAGGAGCCCTAACATTTCCCGGCAAGCTGAAGGGAGGTCCCACTAAGAGGTCCAAAGACAAGTATTGCCGCTTCCACCATGACCACGGTCATGACACAGCCGACTGCTACGACTTGAAGCAACAAATAGAAACTCTCATCAGACAAGGAAAGTTGAAGAGGTTCGTCAGCAAAGAAAAAGCGGACCCACAATAAGAGCAGGTTCCCCCACGAGAGAATGATCGTCCTAGGCCGCCCATAGGAGATATAAGAATGATTATGGGAGGCACTGCAGCCTCTGGTTCATCTAAAAAAGCCTGTAAGACTTACCTTAGATGGTTCAGAACATCCAGCTGACGGGTGTCGTCCCAAAGATGGCGCAGATCGACAACCCCATCATCGAATTCTTAGAAGAAGACGTTTGACGTCTCCACCACAAGCATGACGATGCGCTCGTCGTTAGCATACGGGTAGGGGACTGCAACACACACTGGGTCCTGGTCGACAATGGAAGCTTTGCTGACATCCTCTACTACCCGGTGTTCCAACAAATGAGGATTGGCAAAGAACGGCTGGCTACGGCCAATGCCCCACTCGTTGGGTTCGGAGGAACTAAAGTATACCCCCTCGGCGCAGTCACGCTGCTCGTTACGGTTGGTGATTATCCTCAGCAAATCACTAAAGAAGTTACATTCCTTGTTGTTGACTACTCGTCTGCCTATAATGCCATCCTCGGACAACCTACCCTCAACTTGTGGAAGGCTGTAACTTCAACCTACCACCTGATGATCAAATTCCCCACCGAATACGGAGTAGGAGAAATACGTAGAGATCAAGTGGTTGCCCGCAAGTGTTACATAGCAATGTTGGAGATGGACGATCATGTGTAGACAATGAACATAGAAGAGTAGCGGACGATGGCAGAGCCCGTTGAAAGACTTGAAGAGATACTTCTCGACAACTCCAGGCCGGATCGAACAACAAGGATCGACACCTTCGCCAACCCGATGGTCTGCCAAGCACTCACGACTTTTCTCAAAGAGAATAAGGATGTATTTGCCTGGAGCCATGAAGACATGCCAGGAATCGACCCTTCGGTTATGGTGCACAAGTTGAATGTATCGCCCTCCTTTCCACCCATCCGTTAGAAGAAGCGGGTGTTTGCCCAAGAACAAGACCGAGCTATAGCGGAAGAAGTCCGCTAGTTACAAGAGGCAAGCTTCATCAGGGAAGTTTACTACCCCGACTGGCTGGCGAATGTGGTAATGGTCAAGAAAGCCAATGAGAAATAGAGAATGTGCGTGGACTTTACAAACCTAAACAAAGCATGTCCCAAGAATAGCTACCCCCTCTAACAGGTTGACGTCCTAGTAAACTCTACGGCTCAACACCAATTACTGAACTTCATGGATGCTTTTTCAGGTTATAACCAGATCAAAACGAATGAAGCGAATAAGGAGAAAACTTCATTCGTTACCAGCCAGGGCCTCTTTTGCTACAAAGTGATGTCGTTCAGCCTCAAGAACGCAAGCGTGACATATCAGAGGCTCATAAACAGGATGTTTGCACATCAGATTAGAAGAAATGTGAAAGTCTACGTTGACGACATGCTGGTAAAAAGTTGAAGGAAGGATGATCATTTGGATGATCTCAAGGAAACCTTCGACACCCTTTGCTCTTACAACATGAAGCTTAACCCGGACAAATGTGCATTCGGGGTGACGGCAGGAAAGTTCCTAGGGTTCATGGTGTCTCAGAGAAGTATCGAGGCCAACCCAGACAAGGTTTGGGCCATAATAGAGATGGCACCCCCAAAGAACGTGAAAAAGGTACAAAGCCTTAACGGCAAGGAAGCCGTGCTGAACAGGTTTGTGTCAAAGGTGATGGATAAGTGTTTACCTTTCTTCTGCATGCTGAAGAAATCTTTTGAGTGGACGACTGAGTGTCAACAGGCATTCAAGGATCTGAAAGCGTACCTCTCTTCCCTGCCGTTGCTGAGTCCCTCAAAACCAGGGGAAGAATTGTTCCTCTACTTTGCTGGATCCCCAGCCGCCGTCAGTGCGGCCTTGACAATGTGCAAAAACCTGTATACTACGCCAGACGGGCACTTCGTGGTGTAGAAGAAAGGTACCCACCGACGGAGAAGCTCGCCTTCGCTTTAGTTACAGTAGCCCACAAACTCAAGCCATACTTTTAAGCCTACACGGTGATCGTCCTAACTGACAAGCCTTTAGGATGAGCTATGAGCAATCCTAAAGCCATCGGACGAATGGCCCTATAGGCAATAGAGTTGAGTGAGTTCGACATACAGTACCGCCCACGTGCTACCATCAAGGGGCAGGTGGTCGCTGACTTCATTGCGGAGTTCACTAACGTGGAAGGCCAAGGGGTAGAAGAATGTCATCAGTGGAGTATACAGACGGACGAATCGTCCAACAGACAGGCTGGAGGAGCAAGAATTGTACTTCGTTCTCCAGAAGGGGACGAGATTGAATGCATGGTCCATCTCGACTTCCCTACGACTAACAACGAAGCGAAGTACGAAACTCTAGTAGTAGGACTAGATCTCGCTAAAGCAGCGGGGGCCACGAGTGTGGTTGTTCATTGCAACTCACAAGTTGTCATAAACCAAGTGAACGACGACTACGAATGTAAGGGTGAGAGGATGAAGAAGTACCTAGAGCAAGTAAAGAAAAGGGCAGACGATCTACAGGCCAAGATTATTCAAATCTCGAGAGGAGAGGACGAGCGAGCTGACCGCCTTGCTAAGACCGCATCAGCAGAACACATGATTATCCCCGACGAGGTACTTTCCTTTATTCAGTTTTCGCCATTGATAAATGCCATCGATGTGCAGGAAATAGGTTCCGAGAACAATTGGTCCACACCTTTAGTCTCATACTTGAAAGACAGCACACTACCCGAGAGTAAGGAGGCTGCAAGAAAACTGAAGGTCCAAGTAGCACGATTCGTCCTGATAAAGGACATCTTATACAAAAGAGGCTTCTCTCGCCCGTTCCTAAGATGTTTAAGCCCTGAAGAAGCAAACTATGTCATGAGAGAAGTCCATGAAGTGATTTGCGGAAACCACTCGGGGTCATGATCATTGGTACACAAACTGATTCGAGCGAGATACTACTAGCCTACTATGCTGAAGGATGCCCAAGCATATGTCAAAGCCTGCGACAGATGTCAAAGGTTCAGCAACGTCATCAGACAGCTAACAGAAGAACTCACCCCAATAACGGCCCCATGGCCTTTCGTTCAATGGGGACTGGACATCATGGGCCCGTTTCCCATAGCAATACGGTAGCTGAAGTTCCTTATGTCGGCATAGACTATTTCACCAAAAGGGTCGAAGCCGAAGCTCTAGCTACCATCATAGAGAAGAACGTAAGAAGCTTTGTCTGGAAGAACATCGTTTGTAGGTACGGGATCCCTAGAGTCTTGGTCTCAGATAACAGGAAACAATTCGACAACGACTTCTTCAGGGATTTTTGCTCACAATTGGGAATCAAGAACCATTACTCCTCCCCCACCCACCCACAAGCCAATGGAGAGGTTGAGGTCACGAACCGATCCTTACTTAAAATCATCAAGACTCGGCTCGAGGGAGCAAATGGTATATGGCCAAAGGAGCTGCCAAGCGTACTATGGGCATATAGAACGATAGCCAAAACACCTATGGGGGAGACACCATTCCGACTAGCATACGGAAGCGAGGTAGTTATCCCAACTGAGGTAGGACTCACAAGCTACAGGGTGGACAATCATGATGAAAGGAGAAACTACGAGGCCATGTGTTTACAGCTTGACCTAATAGATGAGGTCATGGCAACAGCTAAACAATGGCTCGCATGATACCAGGACTACATGGCCAAGCACTACAACTCTAGAGTCAGACACAGAGACTTCAAGGTTGGAAACCTCGTCTTGAGAAAGGTGACAGGCGCGACTAGAGATCCCGCCTAAGGAAAGCTCGGTCCTAACTGGGAAGGACCCTACAGAATCACTGCATACCAGAGGAAAGGCACCTACCACCTAGAGACACTAGACGGACAAAAGTTGCACCATCCATGGAACACCGAGCATCTCAGGAAATATTACCAATAAATGACAGCAAGAAGAATGACACTCCTCATTTCCAGTTTATTTATTTTAGTTAAATTTTTCTTACAGTACTTTTTAAAGCCCAAAGGGCAAGTTTTTTTATCCTTTGTAAGAATAAATTTTACTTGTGCATGCATTTATCACAATAAGAGGAGTTATTCAGATACGGCCTACGCATATATTCGTCTCTACAAAACTACCTTTTATACGAGTTCATCCCATGAGGATGCCTCGAAATTATAAAGTCCACAAGTGAACGAGTTTATTATTAAGTCCACAAGTGGACAAATTGCAAAATCCACAATGTGGACAATACAATGTGGTCAAATTAAAATTATGAAGTCCACATAAGTGGACGAGTTTATTATTAAGTCCACAAGTGGACAAATTAAAATTATCTAGTCCACACAAGTGGACGAGTTCATTATTAAGTCCACAAGTGGACAAATTGCAAAATCTGCAATGTGGACAAATTAAAAATAAGAAGTTCACACAAGTGGACGAGTTTATTATTAAGTCCGCAAACGGACAAGTTTATTACAAAGTCCAAAAAGTGGACGAATTGAGATTATAAGTCCATAAGTGGACGAGTTCATTGTTAAGTTCAAGAGTGGACGAGTTCATTTTATTGGGATACCATAACATTACCAAGTCCACATTAGGACGGGTTTATTACAGTCCACAAGTGGACGAGCTCAACCCTGAAAGTACTAAGTACACAAATAGACGGGTTCATTATTAAGTCCAAAAGAGGACGAATTCACCAAATTAGGATACCCTAAAATTGTTAAGTTCACAAATGGACGGGTTTGTTACAGTCCACCAGTAGGCGAGTTCATCCTTGTAAGAAGACAAGGAGACGAGTTTATTATTTGATCCTCAGATCGAACGGATTCACTATTATGTCTAAAAAAGGACGAGTCCACCAAAGTAGGCGGATTCACACATGATACCACCCGACATATGCATATCAACAAATGAAGCACACATGCTAAAAGCGACGGGTATAAAATAAGAAATACATAAATAAAGTAGAGTTTTTACAAACAAGGCCCAAAAAACAAAAGGGCACTTAACATTGTTTGGGAAATGGACGAAATACATTACAAAGTTGCCAATAGAAATAAAAAACAACTACATTAAGGGGTCCTAAGCGTTTGGAGCTGGGGGGTAGGATCCTAGATGTTTTGAGTTGGGGGGTTGTCAGCAACTTGAGCTTCAGTAGACGGGATCACTGGAGTGACGAGCTTCTCCACGGCAGGCTGAGCAAGAACGACACCATCATTTTTTGGATCCCGCTCTGACTGGGTGGAGTCATCATTCTCCTCAAAAATGGTGTCACCAGCTGGAGTCGACGGCATGGGGTCGTCCATGGAGACCTTGGATAAATCCAAGTTAGGGTAGACGGACTTAACCTGTTTCAGGCAGTCCTCAAACTCGTCCCTATAGTAGACAACGCAAGAGTCTATAAAAGGCTGTGAAGCCTTAAACTCTATTATGCCGTCTCAACCTGCTTGAGGAGAGCCGTCAGCTCCTTTTCCAAGGACGCCTTCACCTCTTGCTCCTTCTCCCGCTGACGGGTCTCTTTCTTCAGCTTCTCATTTAACTTTGTCACCTACTTGTTGAGAGTACGAAGGGCGTCCTTGTATTGATCCTGTTCATTAGTCAACGTCTCGTTGCGCTTCCTGAGACGACTGATCACCCCCTCTTCAGTAATGCACCTATCTTGGAGTGCCTTCATGCGCACCAGTGCCTGAAAATGGAACCAACCGTCAGCTAACAAATAAACAATAAAGAAAAATTGATTAGGTAAAAAACTTACCCTGAAGAGATCAAAAAGACCCGATGCCCCCAGGTCCCCCGCCTCCTGCTTGGCACAAGGATCCATATCCGTCTCCTTGATGATTGATTTAACTATCTCGACGGTGTATCCTTTGTGTGTAAGAAGGCAACGGGTTCCCTAGGCGACGGGGCCTGTCGTCGTCATCAAGCCTTTTCCAGTTCCATGGCTCGGCTTGGGAGGCGATGGCCTTTTCGGCTGCTTCTCCCCAGGTTTGACTGATGGCTTCTTAGAAGGATGATCGTCCTTCTCGTCAGCCTTTCTTTTAGGCACCCCCTTCCCATGGCCTTGGGGGCTGACGAGGACGCCCCTTCCTTCCTCTTCTCCCTCTTCTTCTCCTCCTTCTTGCGCATCGTAGCTGCCCTCACTAATGCCCTTTGTCTGGCTACCTCCATTTCTGCAAAGGATAAGTGACGAGAGTTAGACATAAAGATAATAATAATAAAAAAAAAAAAAAAAAAAAAAAACGACGGAAAGAAATAGGTAATAACTTACGCCAATGAGAGTAAGTGTTTAATCTACGTGCTACAGGCGTTGGCTTTGGACTACCACAATAAGCATGCAGTGTATCAAGGGTGATTAGATCCCTACACTTCCGTTCCTCAAATGGGATTTCAAGAACCTGACGCATGAAAGCCTCTTGCTCGTCAGTTATGCGCGGATGAACACTAGCTGAAAAAGGGAAACGACAACATTAAACACTTAACAAATAAATAGAAAAAGTAAAAGAAAAAACTGACGGTGCTAAGCCTAAATCTTTGACAATACCCCAAGTATTGTTGAAGTCATAGGGCATTGTAGCCCACTCCTCTGGACGGCATACCCAATTCGTCTCCTGAATAAAGAAATATCTGCCCTTCCAGTTCCTATTGGAATCAGGCATATCCGACACATGCCTAAGTCCTTTCTTCTGTGTAGCAAAGTGATATACCCCTTGAGACAAGACGATGTGCTGGGGTCTATAGCACCAAAAGAACTTGTCCAACAAAAGCTGACGGTTCCCGCCATTAAGACGACCCCACAAAATCTCAACTCCAATGAATATCCTCCAAGCATTTGAAGTAATTTGGCTGACGGACAATCCAAGAAAATTGGCCAACTGATGGTGCAACGCCGTCAATGGCAATCTTAGTCCTGTAGCAAACATGGCATCGTACATGCCAACATCCACAGTCTTCCTCAAGTAACGCTTCTCAAATTTCCCATGGAGACAGATTGGGATATAGTTAGGAATTTGGTAACGATCCCTTTAATTCTTAAAGATGTTGGTTGTTATCGTTGGCTTAAAGTCATTGACAGTCCACATTTTGGGAAGAATAAATGGACGGGTATGCCCATCCCCAGGGCTTCCTAAACTTCCACCTTTGGGGGTTCTCCCCTCAACTTCACCCTCTTCCCCATAATCCTCTCCCCCCTCTCCTCCCTTATCACCTTTGTCCTCACCCTCATCTACCTCTTCTTCCTCACCTTCCTCTACATCACAACTTTCCACTTCCTCGTCAGGAGAATGGGCTGACATTTCCCTCTCTGACGACCAGGAAAGGCCCTCCTCGGGCTCATGACCTGACCGGAAGACTTCGTCATAGCCCGCTCCCTTACGGACTAACGACTACTCACTCGTCGCTTCTCTAGACATCTATTCACCTACAAGCGACAGAGGTATTCTAAGAACCTAAGTTGACGGCCTCTCTAAAAGAGTTAACGATCAACTCGAAAAACAAAAGAAAAAGATAGAATGAAATAAAAGAAAGGGTGACTTACGAAGTTAGTAAACGGTTCCTTAAGAAGTGACGGCCTTAGTAAAAGGACGGCAACAAAGGCAACGAGGTCAGCAAGATGACAAAAGTAAAGTTCTCAAAGTGGCGAGCTCTCTCTCTGAAGATCATTAATGATGAAATAGGAGAAATGAGGGAGGAGGTGAGATATATATATATATATATATATATATATAAATAGGAAGAAGAATGCACAAGAGACAAAGCGATGCCCTTGTTCAGAAACGAGGCCAACCAGCTTATGCCACATGTTCTGGCATTTAATATTGGATGCTCGAGTAATCGTCAATAAATACCCCCTTCCTTTTTCCTTTAAAAAAAAAAAAAAAAAAAAAAAGAAGGGCTACAAATCAAACTCCATAACTCGTCAGCTAAAGCTGACGAGACCATAGAGTAAGGGGCAGCTGTTAACCCTAATCAAGAGAGTCCTTATAAGGAAAGGATCCTAAAAAATATGCACATTAACAAGGATCTTCCCCACAAGGAAAGACCCTCTCCTCCAAGAAACGAATGTCAACTCTACACTACTATAAAAATCCCAAAGCCCTCACAAATCAAAGTACGCATAATTTCTACCAGCTCTGGCACTCTAGAATTGTGAAAATTCTAACTTGACATTCAGAGGGTATTTGGCCGATACCACACCGGTACTCTCTTAAAGTCTTCTTTTTTCTGTGTTGCACATGTGTTGTCTTGAGCACATGAGGACTATGTGACTTACTGATGATTTTCGGCATCATCAATAATTATCCTTTTATTAGTGTCCATTATAATTAAAATGCTGTGTTTCTTAAATATCATATAAGAGTCACCGATTTTAGGGTTCACCTCCCCTTTTACAATTCTACGTTTCTTTTGGAATATGAAGCTCGCCTATTCCATTCCCCAAATTCAACCGTATTTCTCATATTAGAAAACCAAAATTTCATAATCAAAAGAAAACCGAAATTCCACTCCTACACATTCTAATTTTATTTTTCTTCACAATTTTAATGGTTTTAGTTTATGCTCTGCAAAACACATTCCAAGCATTCCTAAGGTTTGAGTACGCCATTCTTTCATCTAGTTATGCTTAATTTTTGTTTAGTTGCAAAAATATGACCATGTGTGTTGCATTTTGTGTAATTTTCTTTGTTAACAGGAGATTGTCATAAAATTGGGAAACTTTGTTGCCAACGAAGTGAGGCTATTTTAACTGCGTATTGTCTTAACAAATGTCATCTAATATTTTACTATTTATGTTCTTATTTGGTGTAATTTTTTCATAGGAGATTGTCATAAAATTGGGAACTTTGTTGCCAATGAAGTGAGGCTTTTTTAACAGCTTATTGTCTTAGCAAAGGTCAACTATTTTTTACTGTTTATGTTCTTATTATTAATGGTTAATTATATGATTGGTTGTTGATATTCTTTTTATTAGAGCTTTTAATGTTTTCATTTTTATGGTAATCACATTTCTACCAAAAGTTTATATTTTTCCATCAATAATTTTTCAAGTAATTAAATAATATTTTGATTATTTAGCGGTGATATTGCATAGTAATTGCTTATTTTTTTTAACAAGGTTCAATTATTTTTTACTATTTATGTAGCATTTACAAAAAAAATATGGTAAGTATTTAGCCGTGATATTGCATTAATAATTGCTTATTCTCTAAAAAAGGTGAGCTATATTTTGATGACAATATCAGATGAACCTATAGTCGTGCTTCTAAAATCCTATAAATGTGACTATAGACCTAACCTATAGCCATGTTTTAAAAACGCAGCTATGGGATAGCTAAAGTCACGGTTTATAAATGCAGGTATAGGTCATCTTAAAATAAATAAATAAATAATCATTCTGCTAGTCCTATAGCCACGTTTTCTAAACGCAACAATAGGGCCTATCCAAAACACGCGGCTAAAAACACTTATAAACGCAACTTAGACCTTACCTATAGCCGCATTTTGAAAACACGACTATAGGTCAATAGTTTAAGCTGCGTTTACTAAAAACGCGGCTATAGATTGGCTATAGTTGTGTTTTTGTAAATGTGGCTAAAATAAACGCGGCTATAGCTCGCGTATTTTGTAGTGTGATGAGTGTGGGGTTGATATGTTGATGGTGGCTAAATGGGCTTATGGTGGCTAGTTGCTTGATGATTGTGGGTTGCTCCATCGATGGTGGCTGGTTGCTTGGTGATTTTGGGTTGTGTTAGGTCTTTGAGAGATAGAGGGAGTGCGTGAGAGGATTCTAGAGAGAGGGGGAGAAAGTGTGAAGGAAATAGACTAGAAGGGTTCTAAAGAGAATGAGAGTGTAAAGGAGATAATAAACAATGTAGAAGAATAAATATTTATTGAAATAAATTTTTAGAGTAGATAATCTAATATGGATGTTTTTAAAGAGTAAGGGGAAATTACACTTTACTCCCTTTAAACTATACCACATTTTATACTTACCCTCTCTAAAACTATGGGAATGCACAGTTTATCCCCCCCCCCCCCCAAAAAAAACAAAAAAAACTATTATTCATGTAGCACTTAATTACCCTCAAAAAGTATTAATCGTGTAACACTTTGCACCTCATCCCATGGGTATATAATTTAGGGAAATAAGTGTGTGTTCTCATTGTTTAAGAGGGTAAGTGTAAAAGGGTTATGATTCAAGAGGTAAAGTGTGCATTCTCATAGTTTAGGGAGGGTGAGTATAGTTTAGAAAGATAAAGTGTGCATTGTTATAGTTTAAGGAGTAAAGTGTAATTTTCATAAAGAGTAATGCTATGTACAAGCACAAACTATTTTACTGCATTTTTATAAACTATTGTGTGACAAATTCTTACTAATTCTCTTCTGAACTCACTATTAACATCACAAAATTTTATTGTGATAAAGCTCGAAAAGAATTTAATATCACCACAAACTTTGGATTTGGATGTCTCCACTTCCTATAATAAACTCGCTCGTATTTCTTTTGATTATTAACAACCTGCACTTTTTATTAATGAGTTTATTTGGCATTACAAGTTGGATTTATTTTCTATTTTCTCCTATAATTGGGGAGATAATATATTAAAGAGATTTCAATTAAGTAGTCTATATATCCACCGCGTAGACATCAAGTGACAACTGATGTAATTTTGACAACATGACAACTACTCACATAAACACCACCTTCACTCACTAATATAAATTGCATCCTATATAGTACTGCACAAGTAATATAATTGTAGGGCTCAGCCCCATATTAAGTTTCTCTTATTGCCAAATCATCACACAAAATTTGTCAAATCTAATCACTGGCATTCGAAATATATATAAAGGATAAAAATAGACCCTTTTTAGTAAATACAAAATGCTCTTTTAAGAGCCATCCAGAAGCAATTTAATCAAAATTGCAGGGCAACAAAAAGGGAGTCTAATCTGAAATATTTCACTAATATAGAGCTAGCATTAAACCTTACATTTAAATTGTAGTTTCATCTACTAGTTGCAATCACCGCAAAGTCCATCAACGAAATGGAAAGAAAACAATATATCAAGTATTTTCATACCAGGCCAGTGCCCAGAGTAACCTTACATTTGGTTCACTCCTACTAGGAGTGTCAAATGGGCGGGTTTGGGTGAGTTTGGGGTGGGCATTATTGGGTTGGGTATATAAAATTCATTTACCCATTAAAACCCATTTAACTAATTGCTTCTAACCCAAATCCAACCCAACCCAATTATTATGGGTAAACCCCAACTTACCCAATTACCCAATTATCAAAATTACCAAAATGCCATTAAAATGAAAATGACCATTTTGATTTTTTTTTTTTTTTTTTTTTGGGTTAAAAAAACTATCATTTTCCTTCAAATTCTGTCACTTTCTAACTAACCAAACAGAGAATAGAGAAAAAGTTTCCAGCTTACGTTTTCCGCTGCTGGAGGCCTCATCGGGCTTCAGGAACCCTCCTTTCCCTTGCTCCAAGCTCAGCCTTAAGGGAAACACCTGTCCATGAAAACCACCAGAGCCACCACCTCCACCGCCAAGGTCACCGAAGCTTAGCTGAAGCATCATCGGAGGTGGACCGGTCCCCGAACTGCCCAAGCCTCCATCGGCGCTTGTCAAGCCAGCCTTAGCTGAAGCGAAACTGGGTAGGCCGAGAATTTGCTCAAAGAAATCGTCGTTAATGGCCTCCGACGGATTATTAGCCATGAGGTGGAATAGCCTGAGTCGGACTCGGCCTAGTCGTGGTGAGTCGCGTTGACGAGTTACGAGTTTCAAAGAGCATCTACAAAGAGAGAGAGAGAGAGAGAGAGAGAGAGAGAGAGAGAGAGAGAGAGTGTTTTGCTTTGCTTTTTTTTTCTTTTCTTTGCTTTGCTTTGCTTTTCTTTGCCTGAATTTAGAGAGAGAGAAGTGTTTGGATGGCAAGAAAATGAAGGAAAATGAAACACTCAACGTCTGAGGGCATTTTTTTTTTTTTTTTTTAATGGGAAGGGTGGGTTGAATTTGGGTGAATTGTTTTTGGGTTAAATGGGTCCCAATGGATTTTTAGTTAAAACCCAATAATTATTGGGTCTAATTGGGTTGATGTCCATTTAACCCAATTAATAATTGGGTGAGTTTGGGTTCAATTAGAGTGGGTAGATTTGGGTGGGTAAATGAGTTTGGGCTTACTTTGCCACCCCCTAACTACTACAGACAAGAAAACAGTTCATCAGTGCTTGATTTGTTGAGCATCCTTCTTGTTCCCCTGATCTATTTCATCATCCTTTCATACCCAGACACGCGAGCTTAAGACATCCTTTCCATTTTGAGCTTTTTTTCTTCCCTGGATAAGTATACGAGTCCCACCCCTGTAAAAGACCTTCCACCACACCAAAATCGCCATTGAAAACATGTAAAACCCTGCAAACACTGAACAATCTGCGACATCGTAGGACGTTTCACTGAATAAAAGTTCATACAGTGAAATATCATCTTTGTCAGTGCTACTCCATCAAGATCATGAAAACCAGGTTCTGCCTCCAGGCTCTCATGAACAAGATGACAGTCATTTGGCTGGAAGCCAGACTTCAATTTCATATCGTATTGATCCGAAGCCCAGATCAGAGGTTGTTCTGTTTCATCTTTCCAATTCTCCCCACTAAAAGCACGTTTACATATGAGCCCTATAAGTACAATAGCAAATGAAAACTGATCTGATCTCAGCGACCAGACACCTGTTACAGAAAATTTTTGTAAGTGCAATAAAGAAAAAAATAGTAAAACTGCAATGCCGAAAGACTCATGAGTACAAGCTATTCCGCTACAGTAGTTGAACATAACAAACAGAACTGTAAAGCATTCAAGACGTCTAAGTTAAAGAACAAGCAGGGTCAAAATCAAAAGGCAAAGCCTAGGAGTTTGTTAATTCAATGTCTTAGGCCATTGCCTAATTGGCCTAGTGAAAGGGCTGGCACTGAGAGCAGCCCCCAAATCCTCAAGTTTTCTCCCTTTATTGTCCTCCAAATCTAAAATCCTACGCTTTTTCTACACCATTAACACCATCTGTTCACAACTTGCCATCCAAATCTGTCAGCTCAGATTTGGATCCTTTCCCATTTTTCCTAGCTACATCATTTAATGAAATTAATCATCAAACTAAAGTTAACAGAACAGTTTTTATTTGTTTAAAGATAAAGAAAATTTATTCAGTACAGAGGAACCTCTAGTACACAGGACTTGCACACAAAGCTTACCTAAAATAAGTAATAAATAATTTTTAGGTTGAAATTAAACTTCATAATAGATCTGAGGGAAAAAGAAGATGAGAAAATATCTCCAAAAAAACAAAAAATACACATCTAATGAAGCAGAATCCTCTCCCATCTTAGACCATTCAAACTTGTCACTAGTGTCCATGACACAATTAATTGAAAGCTCCAACATGCTTATTCTACAACCGTGTTTGGATAACAGAAAAGATTGACTTGGTGAATATATATACATAAGTAAGAAACATTTACCTATAAAAAAAGGGTGGTATCTTGCACTGCAACATCACATCTTTCAAATGGACATGAATTCCATTATATATAATCCAAAAATCAGAATGTTCTATTGCAACACATTCAAAATCATAACTGAATTAACGGTAAAAATAGGTGCACTTGGGATTAAAATTCTTTAAAAGAATAAAAAATATGAAAAAAAAAAATCGAGAAAATACCATTTGGGATTACAACGATTAAGTTTTTTAAGTCAAATTTTAGGTTGCGGATTTTTGGATGCTATGACTAGTGCCCAAGAAATATTGTTCTGGACTCATATGCTTGAATGCTAGTTGAAGGGATAATGAGTGTTTATTAAAGGCTTCCTAGTTTTAAAATGTACATCAACAAGAAATTTAGCTTTTGCATCTTTTTTTTTTTTTTTTTTGATAAGTAGCTTTTGCATCTTATGTAAGGATACGAGATAGTGCTTAAAAAAAATCACAAAGATGCTAAAATAGATAAGATAAAAGGCAGAACCAGAAACCAAAATGATGCAGGACAGCAGGTTTGAAACTAAAAAGTGATCAAAGTTTCAGTTTCAGCACCAAAAAAATTATTAAATGGACCTGATACTGCTATAGGGATTCAGGTTAGGATGTTATATAGTAAGCAGGGACGGACCCACTAAGGGGCAGGGGGGGGGCCATTCCCCCCCCCCCCCAAAACCATTTCTTTAAAAAAATTTAGTATATTGGTTTTATAGTTGGCCTCTCAAATTTTTGGATTGGTCCAAATACAACACAACAAAAAATCCACAAATTACCAATATCATAATTCAATAATTCATAACCAAAAAAATCTCATAGAAAAAAAAATTCCCTTAGGGGGTGACAATAATTTATATGACTTTTTAATTGATTTATAAATTATGGAAAAGTCAATTATAATATTTAAATTTTTTTCAAAAGATAAAATGCAAAATTCTTTTAGAAGCCAATATTGATGATGTAGTATTGCCAACTCTTAATATTAATATCCCAATTTTTTAAAATCCTCAAACAAAGTTTTGAAAACTTCATTAGTGTGATTTTTAGTTGCATCCAAAAGTATGAGTTTATCATATTTTTGAGTTGGTCAACGTGATAAAATCAACATTTTAATTCCAATTACCCAAAATTTGGAGATCCGAAGTCCTTTTTTTTTTTTTATTCTTCTTCTTCGAAAAAGTTACAATATCATATTGTAAGTTTCAACTTTTTTGGTTCATATTATTTCCTTCTTGACTTAAATATTTATGGTAATAAAGTGCAATTGTTTTATCTACCATGAATTTTTTTTTAATAGACCATGTCACATGAAATTTTTTTGGTTCATGCTTTGCCCCCCCCTATGATCAAATCCTGGTTCCGTCCCTGATAGTAAGTGAGGTAAAGCTAGTTTTTTGGTAATAATTAAGGGTTAGAGTAAAGTTCTCAGGGAATCTCACTTTTGAGATTTAGATGTTAAAGCAAAAGGGCTTGTTTGTAGAGAATGATTAGGATTGCTGGAAAACAACTTGAAGCTGTGAAACAGCAAATAGGAAGTAAAGAGGTGAAAGGAAATAGAACAAACTTCTTAGGCATCACACCTAATGAGGGGAAGCATCGTACACCAAAATTGTAATGGTACCACACCACAATGTGAGCATCACACAAAGGCAAAATGATTTGGCTTCATTCATCTCAGTCCAGATAAGATAATGCATAGCCCATTTCAAGTTAAAAGCCTGGCACCTAGTAAACAAGGAACCCAAGCAAACTTTCCAATCAAGTTCAACTAGAAAACCGGTCAAAATCTACATTGGTCGACCAGACTTATAACTAGAGCCACTACAACAAAAACCTGATGGAAGACCATTCACAAGATAGCAGAAGTTAAAAATCCTAGCAAAACAAAAAGTTCCAAATGCAGAATGCAAGGAATGGCTCGACTCAACGAATTTTGTGTAATTATGCAGACACAAGAGAAGAATTATTTCTATTTATTGTTGCATCTACTTATCATACTCTCACGTATATCTCAGATCCATCAATTATTTCACATATGCACACAAATTTAAATAATGAAATATATGAACGCAGAAATGGACATACCCAAACCATTAAAGTAGATATCTAAATAGGGTAGATAACACAAATGTGACTTGTCTCGGTATGACACAAACTGCTTATCACCAACAATTCCACCAGATAGCATGAAAAAATCAAATAACACTGGATTGGAATCCTGTGAAACAATGAAGATCAAATTAGACCAGATTTTGGAATCATTTTTTTCTAAAAACAAAAACAAAAGTAAGTCAATCTGTCTATCGAGAGCATGAAGAAAACCAAAGATGACCTACCTGATCAAGCATTATAAGAGCAGGGTGAACAAAGTGAAGTTGGTAAAGGGGATTATGACAATGCAAAGACTCAAGCACATGTGCAATCGCAAGAGCCAACTGCATTCTTTGGTTCCAATTTAAATCATCTGCAAGCGCAATTAAAAGCACTTTGTCATTTAGGCTTTTTTTTTTTTTTTTTTTTTTTTTTTTCCCTATGCATATTGGCATCAATGGTTAAAGTTATTTAATGCATGAAAAATGAACAAACTAAAATGTACCTTTGTCTATGAGATTGAGAAGAGTATCCTTTGATCTAAGATCATAGACAACACCCAAGTGGTGATCTTCAACTTCACAGCAATATCCAATCAACTTCACCAAATTGGGGTGATTCAAAAAAAAAACTTTTGTGGTAGTAAATAAATGGAAGCAGTATGTAATGTAATGTATATAGATAGATAGATACCTCCAGTCTTGTAAGACTATAATTGGCATGACGGTTGGCAACATCCCTATTTTGTGATTCAAAGCGAAACCAAATTTTGACAGTAACCTCTTGACCTTGCTCAGTTTTCCCCCGATAGACTTTCCCATGTTTTACGTTTCCAATAAAGTTTTCTTCGCTAAATGAATCAGTTAAGAGTTCTAATTCCCTCCAGCTATATTTTTTCACAGAAAATTCCATCACTTTCTGCACAATTTATTTTAGTATTGAAACCAATATTAAAAACTTTATAATAAGAACCCTAGAACTTTATATTCATCAGAAAAATAAAACCCTAGAAAATTACCTGGCACGGGCATTCACGCTTGTTCCAAAACTGTTCCGGAGAGCACAATCTGTAGATGTAGTTGTCGGATCAGACAGATAGTGTGTGTGTGTTTGCTTCAGATGGAAAAGAAAAACAAAACCCCCAATCTCCAATTAGTAATTAATGTGGCGTTTGGTACAGGGGAATTTACATTACTCCTGACATCCAGATTCCTAGGAATGTAATTCCTAGGAATCACATTCCTAGGAATGTAGCTATTCTAATGTTTGGTTTCATTGGGAATCTCTTAAGATTTCTAGGAATGTAAGATGATAATGTTTGGTTTATTCCCAGGAATCTTAAATGAATTATTTATTTTTCTCATTCTATCCTTAGATTTGAATGTGAACTACTAAGTCCTTTAAAAAAAAATCTTCCTCTAAATAAATAATGAAAAAAAAATATAAACTATTAATTAGTCCTTTAAAAAAATATCTTCCTCTAAATAAATAATGAAAAACAAAATGTAAATTATTAATTAGAACTTTGTTAAAAAATATATTAACAGAGTTGTCTATCCTGTTTATGTTGTTTTGGCGGGAAAAGATAAAGATAAGAGAAAATATATTGATAATTTGTTTTATATTTTATCTTAATTGCTTAAATGATAAGGAAAAATGGTTAAAATTGTCAATTTATAAAAAATACAATTTCTTTTAAGCTTAGGAATCTGGATACCCACCTGTTTTAAAGGGAATCACATTCCTACTGAGAGGGGTTTAAGGGAGGAATCCAAATTCCCCTGGCATCTGATTCCCTGACGTAATTTGCAACCAAACATGGGGATCTTTAAACATTCCTAGGAATCCTAAAACATTACCCCGTACCAAACACCATATAAGGATTATATTTAATATTTTTTCCTTTTTATTATAAGTCGCGTGTGAAAATTCAATGTGCTTCCTAACCTGGGTTTTTTTTTTTTTTGGGTAAACTAATTTGGGGTTGTAATGTATCTAGTAACTCCTTTCTGAGTATCTAATTAGTCATCAATCATCATATCTATTTTTTTACTCTACTTTATGTTTTTTTGGTTGGAAATATCTAATCTTTTTGAGCAAAAAAAAAAAATAAAAAAAAATAAATAAAAAAATCTAATCTTTAAATATCATACCCAAAATGCTCTAGTCAAAGGAGGCAAAGAAAATGTTTGGAGGTTTACGGGTTTTTACAGAGAACCTCATACTCAACTTCAGATTATTCTTGAAATTTATTGAGAGACCTTCAGCTCAGGTTTGCTATACCTTGGATGTGTGCAATCGATTTTAATGAGATTACAAAAAACTCATGAAAAACTGGAGAGAGGATAGGATGAGGCCTTTTTATGCATATGAAAATTTTTAGAGCGTGACGCTCTTGACGAATGTGGACTTAATGGATTTAGGTTACGTTGTACATATAAGATTGTTACTAACAATGTGACTGTATGGTAAAGGCTAGATCGAGCTGTGAGAACTACGGATTGGTTTTCCATCTATCTTGCTTCTCAAGTGATACCTTTAAAGTGTGGTTCATCTGATCACACAAAAATAAAAAATAAAAAATAAAAAAAGCTTAATTTACCAATTTTACTCAAAATAAATAACTTAGTTGTTTAAAAAATTTCAAACAAATATATATATATATATATATATGTATTCAACTTTTGTACAACGAAAAGTTTTTTGGTGTGCGTGCCCAAACTACTTTTTCTTTTTGAGTTTCAATTAACTTAATTTATAAAATCTCTTTTGATACAATTCAACTCTTCTCATGTTTTTTTAAAGGACATTCTTCCGTCCTACAAAATTATCATTAAAAAATTAAACTCATTCTTTCTTTCTTGGATTTTTATTTCTAATTTTTTTTTTTTAGAAGGATTTTTATTTCTAATTTGAATTAGTAGAGCAATGATTTATTATATGATTTTTTTTATATAAAAGAAATTAATTCAAGTTTTCTGATACGGTCCAAACCAATTCCAGCTATGACCTATCTCACTCCATATCAATTTTCAAGACAATCCCCCATCATGGAAAAGTATATAAGCTCTAGGGTTCATCAGACAAGTCTCTATTAGATCTTTCCTGTTAATGTAATGCATTAATGTGCACACTATTACATAATTTGCATGCAGCATGCATAATATTCTTTATAACACCCTCTGATTAGTTTAGCAAAGCAATCAATTAGGTCTTTTTCTTCCCCTTTTGGATTTCATCCAATGAGACTCTTGTTTAAGGATCTGCTATCAAAAACGTAATATAACCAAAGAAAAAGGTCTGAAATGTAGACCTGAATCAGCTAATATACGAAGAATAGTGAAAAGCATGAAGTCATAAGTCTCATAGTAGAGATTCATTTAGTAACTTTACAAATTCATATATATATATATATATATATATATATTGCTTATTCTCAATTTTTATTTGAATGTCCATGTATTCTCTATGAATGTGAAACAATTTTAATGTTTATTTAAAAACAGCATGACACTTTTTTCCCCGTGAAATCAGCATGATAAACTTCAGTTTCTTCATATAGAGAATCCACTGAGCCAGTTGAGTAATCAGATAGCCATGAGAACTAAGAAGGCTCCTCTTTGATAAATATATCGACACAAGGTGTATTAAACCATTACAACGAAGAACACAAAATTCAGGCAGCAAATTCAAGTTGCTTATAACGCTTATGCTATGCAGAAAAAGGAAAAAAAGAAGAAGAAGAAGCTTCAATTTTGAACACACTAAATTGAGTTATCATATCAATCACATTCTTGTAATCCATATATCACCTTAATATAAAGATCTACTTAAGCTTGATAATACATGGTCATGTTAGGCTTCACAAATTCACGTCAAACTTCTAGTGCACATGTTGATGATCCAAGTTGTTATGATTCAACATTTGCCTGCCAAAAAAAAAAAAAAAAAAAATGAAATACAACTATTATTACGGAAAGAGAAACAAAATACTTATACAAAAAAACCGAGTTAGAAACCATAACAAGATTATTTGTTGGTATAGCCACAATACTGAAGCTGCAGGCATGAAATTATTATGTGCAGGTGAATGGCAATGCAATTCTCCTTGGGCAAAACAGAAGTATATATGCAATATGCATCTGCATGTTCTCTTCTGCCAATGGAGATTTTCACTGTTATTCCCTAACCCCACATCTGCTTCCCTTGCAATACCTCATGTTCGAGCTGCCACGGTAATTCTATATACAGTGCCTTTTTATACCACATGATTCGCTCCAAATTTATGAATATGCGAGGGGAATGAAATAGGATATCTGGATATGCCTGCTCAATTGGTATATAAGATCACTTTCTCATTGTTCATGGCCTCGTGGTCCCAATTCACTCACGATCAAATTAAAGCTGGAAACCTTGACTTCAAAATAACTTTGTTACATACTTACACATCTTCTAGCCGAGTTTCTAGGTACTCAATTAATTGGTGTATATATATATATATATATATATATATATATATATATATAACTTAAATCCACATATTTTATAACTTATAGAAATCATCAGAATCTCATATTTCCATGTTGAATGATCGGTATGTGTGTTGATTTGATTTAAACTAGAGGATTACACAAGGGGAGACATCATTCAAGTTATCATTTGTCAATGAGGTTTTTGAAGTGAAAAACCTTCAAACTCTTAAATTTTGTTTGAAGGACTTTTTTTATTGGAAAAAACTTAAATTTAAAATTTAATCTTTGTAAATTGGTTTTTGAAGTGAAAAAACATGATTAGGGTTGATGTATGAAAAATGGTTTTTGATGAAGAAAACCATAAATAGGGTTTAATCTTTGAAAATGGTCATGATATTGTTAAAGTTTTAAACCCCAATTTAGTTAGATTTTATCAAATCTCTAGTCAATTAATTAAAGTGAGTAATTATGCAATAGATCTGATTTAAACAAACATCACACATTCACAAATCACATGAACACTAAGAATAATGACCTAGGAAAAATTTTGAAACTGTGGTTTTAAAGTAAAAAAATCTAGGGAGGATATAACCTAAACAATTCTCAAGGCAACATATCCAATAGATAGAATCGAAGTTTATACAATTAACTTAACCCTAAATCTACTGCTACCACACGTAACTCCGAATCCATGAACTTTTCTATTTTGAATTGCTGCACACAAACTCTCATGTTTGTGACTTTGAGATCTCCACTCAAAAGTTTTAGCTTAGTAACTATGGTCAATTGATTTCTCTATGGCTTCATATAGATATGCACAATGGCAGTAGCAATACCGTGCTGATCTTTCTCTATATGCTTTAGAACTCTCACGGATTGAATAGATGGAGGCTCAAATTACTTTGAATGTCTCTAGTATAGTGAGATTGAGAGAAACTTTGTTATACAAACCCTAGCCATACATACAGTGATTTCTTTCTCCGAAAAGCCCCTCTAGGGATAGCTTATGATATTCTTTAAATAGCACAACAAACGGATCATGAATCGGGCTTGAAACGAGCAAGTTATGAGCTTTTTCGCATTTCAGATTTTTGCTGATATCATAATCACGATCGGTCGAGCTAGGTGTTGAGCTAGGTGTTGAATTGACATAAACTTGTTTTCTTGCTCTAAACTTGATTTTTTTTCTTGATCTAAACTTGAGTCTTTGTCTTGGACTATAAAATACACATTTAATACACTCAAGACTGATTAAAAAAACTATAAATGAATTACATTTGATCACAGTTTGCCAACCAAAAAAATATAGACTACAGATATTTTAAAAGGTTTTAAATGGAAACCATCAAACCAGAATTTGGGTAGAGTTTTGACAGAATCATGCATGGTCATATTATATGAGACTACGTATTTGAGAGCGGCATATCGCTTAAGCGCATGATACTCCAACTATAGTCTAATAGCTTAATATTACTATGGCTATTGCGCCATGGTCAATATTAAGCCACTTGCCGAGGTCTTCAAGTTTGACCATGGCGCAATAGTACGTAGCTTAATATTACTATAGCTACACCGTCAGGAGCAACATGATATTTGGTAAGTGATCTACAATTAAGCACCTTAGCAGCACTTTGCTAGTAATTCGGCAGAGCCATAACAAAATTTAAATTGTCCCTCAACTCATACGAGTATTTTGGCAAACGCGTCTGGGGTAAGCCTTACGTGCCCGTCCTTAAGGTTTGTGAGCCTAACATGCTGCATTTTTGAGACATTCCAATGTTAACATTGATTTCTAAAGGCTTATTAAGGGTTTACTTGGTCTTGAAATTCCAAAAATGAGGTACCATTGGAGGCTTAAAATTATTATAGCTCGGAGTGAGAAGTTATGGGTCCCAAAAGTTGGTACCTCATAAACATTTTGGAACGATGAGTTTTTCATTGTGAAATTTTACGCATTTTCATGGAAACCTTACTGAACACAGTATCAAGCGTTTCATGTCAATGGAAAGCTAATGACACCAAATTTCTATTGACGTTTTGGTTTAGGAGGGTTGTACATAACTTTGAGAAGTTGTGGGGCTCTGAAAGAGTATTGTTCGTTTATAAATTTTATAAGGAGCCACTCAATATGATCCTTACAGAAGCTTTCACGCTATATATGACTGGCACAATTAATTGACTTAGTTTTGGATCAAACCCTAATTTTGGTTGGGGCTAAAGGTTTTTGTTCTTATTCTTATTATTATTATTATTTTCTATAATATCACATTTGGTGTACATCCGATTGGGCTATCCACAATTATTCGTAGTCACAACTGGTCAAATGCCATCAAACATGAGGTCAACTCTTATGTTTTGTTATGAATATCGCAAGCTTGACCTAATTAGACTAATTTCAGCAAAGTTGAGGAATATAAGGGATTTTGGGACCAAATTGTTCATGTCTTGATTGAAATTATGGCTTTTCTCAGTTTTTACGTACATGTGGTAATTTTACTTCCTTTTTTTTTGGGGGGGGGGGGGGGCGGCGGGGATGGAGTACCAACAATACATACATTTGGGAAAATAACATGCTTGAATATCATTTGGATAATTATTATTTGAGCTTGTCGGACCATGAACTATGTCATTCCACCTCAAAACCAATTGGTGATGAGGAAGACACACTCAAATCTTTTTTTACTTTTGATACTATACCACGCAGGCCTGTTTTTAAAGTGGTTGTAGGGAGTTAAATTATGATCCCTTAACAATCCCTCCCTCACAATGACACTCCTGTGACTCGGACCCATGACCTTGGCTCTGATACCATTTGTCGGATCATAAGTTATGTCATTCTACCTCAAAATCAATTGATAATGAGGAAGATACACTCAAATCTTTTATGGCTTTCAACATCATACCACGTAGGCCTGTTTTTAAAGTGGTTGTAGGGAGTTAAATTGTGGTCGCCCAATAGAGCTAGTTTAGTAATTGAAGAACTTTTAAAAGGCTCTTCATGGAGAAAATAGATCAACGCAAGGTCACTTTTGATATAACAGTAAACCATTACAATGGAAAATACAAAATTCACACAAAGATTTCTGTAGTCGTACAAGTCTTATGCTTCCAAGAAAAAGAAAAAGGGGAAAAGAAGAAGTAGCTAATGCTAGTAGCAAAAAGTACTCAATATATTGAGCTATCCTTCAATATCAATCACATATATTCTTCTAATCCATATTTCACTAGAATATAGAGATCTATTTAAGCTTGATAATACGTTCACATGTTGGATTCACCAATTCAAGTCAAACTTCTAGTCCATATATGTTGATGATCCCAGTTGTAACTAGTACATTGGCAAGAGAAAGCAAATATTGGCAAGAGAAACCATGATAAACAATAAAAGAATAGAACTATTACATTGGCAAGAGAAACCGTGATAAGCTTATTTGTTGGTATAGCCACGATGTATTGAAGTTGCGGGCATGAAATAATCATGTGTTGGTGAATGGCAGGGCAATTCTCCTTCGGTGAAACAGGTATACAATATGCATGTGCATGTTCTCTTTTGCCGAAGGAGAATTGCACTGTTATTCCCTAACCCCACATCTGCTTCCCTTGGTAATTATTATCAATAAACGTAGTGACGCAATACAAATTTTTTTTTTTCATAATTTCTAATGTCGTTACTTGTTATGATTGATATTGAATATAAATGGTACTAAGAATGAACTCATATGAGAATGATGTTTTTCTAATCCTAATTGTTATTTTTTCCAAAAAACTATAACCTACCCACACAACACTCGGAATATCATCATTATTATAATAATAATATATAAATTTTTCATTATCTCTAATGAGGTAGCTGTTATGATTAATATTTAATAGAAAATAATATCAATGATAAAATTATATGAAAATGATGTTTCTCCAGTTACAACTTACTACTTACAACATTTGTTTGAGTAATATTAAGTTCACTACTTAAAACATTTGTTTGAGTAATATTAAGTTCACGGGCCAAGGTATTGATCAAGGTAGAAATAAATAGATTTTTTTTTTTTTTTTGAGAGGGAAGAAAAAAGAAAAGAAAAGAAAAGAAAAGAAAGATTGGTTATATGTTAAAAAATTGTTTGTAATATTAAGGTTCCATTTGGTACACTCACTCAAATACATGTTTTCAGTTTTTATTTTTTAAACATTATACGTATTTTCACATACTTTTTCACACATGTTTTCAAATACATGTTTTTAGTTTTTAAGTGAATGTACCAAACACCCTAAGCTTCTCTTATCTTCTAGCATGCATGGCACACGCGAAGAACTTTCCTCCGGAATGCTCCTAATATTCTTTATTAAGCGTCGTCCGGAAAGTCATGCTAACTCCCTTTTGATATGTCTCGTTACCCCATTGTTTAATGGGCACGAGGGACATGATATGTTATTTTTAAGAATATAATCCCATTAGGAATCTCTCCTCAAGTCCTAATTCATGGGATGATATTCTAGGAAAAATAGAATAATATCAAAATATTAATACTTTCGAAACTAAAAACAGCAAGGTGATTTCTTTGCAAAACCATTGATCAACATTAGAAAATTAGCAGCAATCTATATAATAAAGTTTTTAAAAAATGAAAAATCTAGCAATATTTGATAAAAACATATTAAGTCTTTGATAAATGTTCTCTAAAAAAAAAAAAAAAAAAAACAAAAGGATCTTTGATACATGTAAGATAAAATTGGGTTTGACTTACCTCCAATATTTTTTTAACTGGACATGTCCTTTTGTTTTAAATATACAATGGCAAGTGGTAATGAGTTTTAATCTTTACTTTTTATTTAGTTAGTGAGTGATATAGCAGTCTTTTATTAAAACAAAATGAGATTCCTTTTAAAAAAGTACTGAAGGTAAGTCAAACCTGATAAAATTTATGTTAAAATTCTTAAGGAAATATTAGTGATCTAAAATCTTTGATTTTTGTTCAATAAAAGATTTTATCTCAATATTAGGCTATTAGTGATCATCTCAAAGACTTAAATTTTTCTTTATTCAATATATATTTTACTTTGTTGTTAACCTTGAAAATTATGCTTATTATTTGGACTTTTTACAAATTGTATCCTTTGACATAAGAGTCAATTTAGTTCTTTTTTTGACTGTGCAATTTAGTTCTTAAACTGTCTGTTTAAAAAAATTAAAGTCTTGAATATTAAATTTCTAATAAATCAAATATTTTATTTTGTAAAGCTTAAAAGATGATTAATTTTTGTTTAGTCATGTCAGTATATAAAGCTTAAATCATTTTTTTTTTTTTTTTTTTTTACGGAATACTTGAAACTCTCCCAATTGTTAGAGTATTAAAATAATATTTAAATATTTAAATTTTAATTAATTTAGTTAATATTGATTATAATTTAATATAGTCAAGACCTCAAGTCATCACCCTCACAATAAACTACTTGATCGAAGGCCGGGTTTTTCTTGAGCCTTGATGTATAAAGCAGAGAGATCCTAAGAGAGAAAAGAGCACAACCCACACAAAACAGCCCTAGCCATCACTTGTCCTAATTCCCCATACTAACACCAAACCCTCTTAGTCCTCTAATTAAGACCACAATCTAGTGAACAAAGAAAGATGAACAATTTCATTTTTTTGGAGAAAACTATCGTGCAGTTACTTATTGTTCTTCAACTAGCTAGGGAGCACCTATTCTTGATGACATGCAGTTATTTATCATTACCTATATATAGAAACCAAGCCTTAAAAATTGGTCAAAATTATTGAAAAGATTCGAGTACTCAAGTGTACAAATGAATTACAGGGCAGATGCTCCTTTGGCAGGTGGCCACTCCACTTGACGTGATCCATTTTTACATGGGTATATATGTAAGTATAAGCCCTCCGCCAAGGGAGATTTGTCCAGCAATTTAACTGTGCAGTCATCTATAGCTATGCTCCTTAAATCTCCATCGATCTAAAACCAAGGTATATTTATCAATTTCTCTTTCTGTAAATTCAACTTAATTTCCTGTATTTTTCATTCTGTTGCAATGTTTAAAAGTTCACTACTAGAAGCAAAGACTCGTGTGTTAGACACGGTCTCAACATGATAACCACTGATAGAAAACAAATGGATCTTGTTCACTCGATACATAATCTGCACAGTCAATCAGCCCATCTCTCTCTCTCTCTCTCAGAGAAAAGAGAGAGAGAGATATTAAAACATATTTATTATATATAATTTCTTTTTTATGTGATTTGTAAGGGCTTACATTATAATGTGCCTATAATTAAGAAAAAATTAGCAAAAAGATGTTTATTGCTATTAGTTTTGATGTTGATTGTAACGTAAAGAAAACATTTTATAAATATAATTCAATTGAATAATAAAATGTTAAATACAAAAAACATAAATATTGCCATAAATTATGATACATGATTAAAATAATTTGAAATAAATAACTAAATTTCTTTTGAATTTTCTAACTCCTAGTAATGGAGTAGTTATTGAAAAAGTAATTTAACATCTTGTAATTTGGGTAATAGAGTATTAGTGAAGAGTTAATTAAATATTTATAATGCACTCTCCATGTGGCACCAATATAATTTCATTTATTTAAAAATTAAAATATCACCTTTATTATTATTATTATTATTTTATTTATTTTTTAAGAAACACACAAAAGAATGAGAAATTATTGTGTAGTCTCAAAGTACAAGGTCAGCTTGCTGACCTTGTACTCCCAGCCAATAAGAGCATTCCAGCACATAATAACTTGCTTATCTCAGCGGGATTGCCAGCTCAGGGTGCTCTGTTAACATCTGTTAATGTTAGGAAATTTTTAGTTTCACTTTTAATTTTAAAACAGGGCGCTCCTTCCTTCTCTCAGACTCTCACATACGATTCCTCTCTTCCTCTCCCATGAACAGCGACTTAAGTACCATGGGCTATTCCTCTCTCATCTCCGTCAGCATCGTTGAAGCACCTTGCCGTGGTTGGTTCAGTTCGTTCTCTAATGCCGTTTCGGTATTCGTTCAAAATGAAACCGATCTAGCCCAAACGAAAATGAAAGCCCTTCTGGACTCTTCTCTGTATGGTCCTTATCAAGCTCTTTCCTCTTCTAATCCATTGCTTCAAGCCTCGTTCACAGGTATAGCCATCCGTAAAGGCATAAATGGCGAGTGCAATTTTTTTTAAATCATCTTTTGGGGAAATTTCTTATACTGTAATTATTGATGATTTGAATCTCATATTTTTGGGATAAATCTACTGTTTGGGGTTTTGATTGTAATGTGATTTGGATTTGCAATTGTTACCCAATTGGGTGTTGGATTTGTAATTTTGTGAAGTAACTTGTGGCTGGTGAGTCATTATATAAAGCATGGCTCATGGTATGTTTTTTATTGCATATAAAGTGTTTGTTTAAATGCTTCTTAGGCCACAACTTACCAAATCCTTGTCCAACTTTCTGAGACAAAGCCAAATCCTTATTTTGCAGTGCTATAAGTTTAGTTTTTTTTTTTTTTTTTTTTTTTTTTTTTTTTGAGTGAAGTATTTGCTATTTTGCAGTGAATCTATTATTGATTTAGTAGTTTCTATTTATTTAGCGCCTAAGTACTTGTGAGAGTATTACTGGAATTCACAAGTAAATTTATGTAGCTTATCAACCCTTTCAAGGATGTATTTTCTTATGGAAATGCATCTGTTGTACTCAAATTGCACCTCCTCCCTTTGGAAAGGAGGCAATGCTTAGCTTTTGTTTCTTTATTGATTTTTATTTTTATTTTTTTTTATAAATTTGTTATGAAGTTCTTTTATTATTTTTCTTTGGAGCTATATTCCAGGTAAATTCCTGTTTCTTTTCTTTTGTGTCTCAACCACTTGGTCTTTGTTACTACGTATATGCAAGTATGTTCTACAATCAAATGTCAAATTGATGGTTCCTTGGTGAAAGTATACTTTTCAGAGAGTGTTGGTTCCAAGGGTTGGATGCTTACTTTTACTCTTATTTTTTTGGGTTTATTACCAAAGAGGCCTTGTTGAGGTCCATGCTGATGATGGTTTACTAGAAATATTTGGCCTAAAGCAAGGGTGGCATGCATTTTTTGTTATGGTTGAACTCATCTCTGCCAAACACTTTTCTCAGGTGCAGTATCAAAAGATGACCTGAGAGGTATGTTGTTCCTCCAACAAAGATGATATTGCTTGCTCCAAGATTCAAGCAATGAATGGGTGAGTCGACTCTCCCTTTCTATCGGTTAGATGAAATTTCTAGATTTTCTTCTCCCACAAAATTTTCTGCCATAGGTATTCTTAATTGTTTATTATTTAAATTTTTATTTGTGTTTGCTTATCTTTGATTTCCTTTGATACTTATATTGATCTCTTTGATGATTATGGTTAGTATTTGATGGACTGATGTGTCTTGAATTATTTTTGTATTGGGTATTTTAGAATTTATGGCTAGGGGTGACGTTATGTAGAGTTCAGGGGGTTCAAATGAACCCCCTGAGCTGGCATTTTTTTTTTATAATATATAATAATTTTAATTTTAATTTTTGATTTGTCCCTCTTAAAATGAAAATTTGAATACCCTGACCCTAAATTTTTTTTTAGTACAATTGAAATAAGCAAAAATATGATCTTCTTAATAATATTTTGGTCTTTTTAAACGCACAGAAAAAGCCCAACAACAAAAATAAAAATAAAAATTCATCTTAAACCTAAAAAAAAAAAAAAACCTATTTAGATATTAACAAATTTGAAATAAACTATCAGAAAATTCTTAGTTTACATTGTATATATAAGATTTACATTGTCTCTAAACAAATGTGTATTGTACATTTTTTGCAAATTTGTATAATATTACACACATTTGTTTAGTCTACAATATAAATCTTACATTAATAGTACAATATTAACATATCATTGTCCTAAACTAATAAATAAAAGTATTTTAAATAGTAATAACTAAAGTTCACTTAATGAAAATAATTAATATGTTCATTGTATTAAGAAATAATGTGCTAAATGAACTTATAGTTTATTTTTTATTCTTTTACTCGTGCATACTATGGGCAAATTTGTAATAAGAAATCTTTGTAAAGCGCAAAATTTATCACTTACCCAAAATACATCTTCTTGTTGACCCCCCTAGAAAAAAATCTTGGAGCCGCCACTGTTTATGGCCAATTGACTTTACAACCCTGGCTCATTCCTTCTGTACTTCAATTGTTTGATAAAATTCCCCAATGAAAAGACTGTCATTTTTAAAGAATTTTGGTATAGACCTTCATGAAACTTGATTATTACCGTTAGAAAAGCTTGATTTAATTATCATAACACATTCTTGGACATGTTATTGATAGTGCTTAGACATATTGGAGTTCACTTGTGATGTTTATTAATAACTGTAAATTTCACTTATGCTATTTTGTATTAATCGTGTGATGAATATATATATATATATATATATTATATTCATACATTATTTAGTTTTGATATTCAATCATTATGCAGAAGAAGTTCAAACTTTAGAGAAGCAAAATGAGCAGAGGTGGAGAGAAAGGTTTCACAACTACAAAAATCTAGAAGGATATTTCAATGGATAGCTGAAAAATAAGTTTGATGATGCTTTCATTTTTGGAAACAATTATACTTTCTACATTGAAGCCTTGCTGCCTAGCTTTCTTTTAGGATTCCTTTGTTTTTACTTTTCGGTTTTCATCTAGCAAAGTGAATTTGTTTTTAGATTGCTTTAGTTTGAAAGAAACTACTTTTTGTACTTACAGATTTACTCCAATTTGACTTGGAGCCCATGTAAAGTTATGTACTAATTTTATATGCTTAGTTTCTTGTTCTCAAGGATTACTTACTTTATACATTTTACTTATTTATTTTTCTTTAAAGTTACAAAAGTAAAGACATGGGCAATGGTCACTATGAACTAAGTAAGAGAGTTCATAAGGTATTTTTTTATTATAGTTGAAGACAAGCAAAACTTATTATTACAGTTGTTCTCTACTTAGAAACCGGAATTGCAATGGTGCCCGTAAAAAAATTGTCATGAGAACATTTTTTCTTGTAATGTATATGATTTTTGAGCTAAAAAAATGTCTCATCTTATTTTAGTCTCCTGTAACTTTTGGAAGCATTTGGAGGAAGTGCATATTATGGTAACACTTTTTTGATGTGGAATTGTCCAATTCTAATGTAATAACCTTCAAATTCATTTAGAAGATTTGTTGAATTCCATGATTTTTTTCCCAATATGGTATAGAAAGTAAATGTGAGAATTGTGTTATTATGGTTAATGGTCTTGCTTCATAGTCATGACCAAGGGAATTACCTTGTAATTAACTTGATAACCAAATCCAAGATTTCTTAAAAATAAAGTCAGTAATAGTTAGCAAAGAAGATACAAACTCACATTACATTAAGTATTTTGAAATTACAAGAATTTACAAATTCACATTGCATATGTATTTTGAAGTTACAAGAATTTGTACTAGACATGGAGGGGAGAATTTTGGAAATAATCTAAATGCTTTATTATTCAAATCTCATCCTTAAAAACAATGTTGGTTACAAGCTAATTATCATCTGCATCACAATGACATAAAGGAACCACTCCAACTCGGTTATCCAAGTTGCTATTCATCTGCATCTTTTGCTGCAAAATATTCATGCTGCAACGTCTGCTACAAAATATTCATGCCACAAAGATAAGCAGCACTTCACAACATTATGTAACAAAGGAGGCATAAAACTCAATCCAAACAGGAATGACAAAAATAAAAGTGAAATAATGTAATTTTAATTGACATAAGGACAATAAATTCCATCAACTTATGATTTTGACTAACAATTGATTTTGATACAACAACAAATACACTGTTACTGATGCACAAAAATATAATTTACAATACAAGCCCTGAGGTAATTCGCCTGCTCTACATGAATACTAGCTATACCTAAATGAAACACAAGGCACCAATATCACTCTCCACTGATCATAGCTGACTGAAAAGGGACCCTCTTAATTTCCACAAACGTCGAATAAGAATTTCAAGTTTACACAAGGCTGCATGTTAGCACTTGAGCAGTCAGAACTTTACACGATAGCATAAACAATAAGAATTTCGAGTTTGATACTGCACCTGAGAAGATAAGAGAGAAAGAGAGAGATAAATGCGGTATTTATTTGAGCTTAAAATTGATTTATTTGCCTTCGTAAAAGACATCAAGGGAGTTCAACTGTTCAAGTGACATAGTTCAATGGTTAAAAAAAAAAAAAAAAAAAAAATCTGCCAGTACGCACACCAAACCCAGGTGTAATCGGAAAACAGGTGTTTTTATGTATTGAATCTTATTTCAGTGTGATGAAGCGAAGAGTAAAATTTAAAATAATAATAATAATACATGACATCTTACTATATTTCCTTTTACAAGTTATCACATTTTAAAATCATTATGAGTTTTCATTATCTATTGTCAATGTGGGTAGGTCTAATCATTTTATTTTGTTAAGTTTGTATAACATTGTTTATTTTTATAAAATTCTAATTATCTATTTGTCATTATTTTTATAAAAATATTTTAAATTGAATGACAAAAGTCAACTCACAAAGAGCCACACCCATTTATATATATATAAATAATAGGGTGAGGTTTAAGTCCATTGCATCTAGTGCACTGGACCCATTGAGATCGTGACACGTATCTAAAAGTGGACACGTGTCATTAATATCTCAACGGGTTTAGTGCAACTAGGCACTGAACCCAAACCTCATCCTAAAGAATACACTATGTGTCTAATTAACCAATCAAATGTTTGAAGAATTACTAACTTTACTATATTTTTTTAGGGAAATGCTAACGAATATCCTTAGAGAAATGGTTAACAATCCATTTAAAGAAAGTTTTTATGAGAAAAGAGAAAGAAAAGCAATTAATGTTTTAATAACTTTTTTCATTTCTCATAAAAGTGATGTCAAAACTTTCCTAAAATAGTTATTAACCATTGCCCTTAAGGCACTCATTAGCATAACTATTTTTTTTAATCACTAACTTTATAACAAAATGTTATTATAACATGATAAAAATATGTAGACATGACACATGTAACAAACCCACTAAATTTTCTAATTATTAAATTATATAAAGTTATATTATATTTATACTATACACGCACATATACGCAAATAACAAAAAATGCATATAATTAATATCAAACACACACTCAAGCAAATAATATATAAATTTATAATAAAAACTAAAAAGAGATACACTTATAACTCACAAACATTCACTCTTTACTCTTAAAGTGAGACATTTTGATGATTCTCTTAAAACTTGCACTTGATGCCAAATGGTGCTTGGCAGGCGATTCCCCCAAGACACTATCTCTCATATCTGCTCGGGCCGGATTTGGTCTCCAGCCCATCAAAGGCTAATGGGCTGGGCCCCAATCTGATGCTGGACCCCAACTTGATGCTGGGTCCCGACCTCAGGACCATACAAAGGCTAATGGGCTGGGCCCTGACCTGATGCTCATACAGGTTTAATTGATCTACTTGGGTTACTAATTAATTTAAGTGGGGTCTAAATTTTCTAAAAGAAATGAATGATGATAGTATGCTGAAATATAACAAATGCTTAAATAAGAACAAATAAAATTAGTTAGTGCTTTATTACCTTAAATTTTAATTAAGAATTAACTGTGATAATTAATCTTTGAGATTAAAGTAGAAATTATTCGAGTGGGAGTGATCTGATGATACATACAAGGGCAAGGGTTCTTAAGCATATGAAAAGAGATATTGCTCGGACAACTAGTTTTTGGGCAGTGCATAATATGAAATAAAACAAATAAACAAATAATATTGTAATTAGTAAATTGTGTTTATTGTTAATAAAATGATTTCAGATGCGGCAAAATATGATTAATGTGTGCTAAGTAGTGTAAGATATACGCTTTGATGTAGTGGTTTCCTAAATTAAGATCATGTTAAATCTTAGAACTTAAAAATATTGAGTATAGTTAGTTTGTAACCTCTAAAGGCACAAAATTCAATTTCTCCTCTATGAGCGTAGAACCCTCAGATGGTACAATATAGATGAAGAGTTATTGCCTATAAACTGTCATGGTTTAAGATATTGTGCACACTAGTTGTGATGAAGATATCTCAAAGGTAAATCTAGTAAATAAATAAATAATTCGTAAGGGTACAATTTCCTCACAATTATTCAAACATGTCAAATAAAGTCTTAAATGACGAAAAATGTGACCACTTATTGTTCATAACATCATGTTGTAGTGGATTGCTATCGGTGATATTTGTGAACTTATAGCTCAGTTTGGTAACTGTAATTAAGTTTATGAAGAATAGGGCTATTCGGTCTGTAAACTGTCATCTAATAGTGAGTTTGTTTCTTAGGGATTGTAGGTCAAGTCTCCCAAGTTTTTTTTATTGTGAAACAGTTTGTTTTCTCAATTTTCTTAGATTATCATATCTTGTCTTATTTACTATTTGGTTGTGCATGATATTGATGATTGTTACATTAACCTAAGGTCGTTCATAATAAATATAATTAAAATTTGGCCTTAAAACTAGTTATTAACTACTTTGATAGGGTATTTTGAAAAAAAAAAAAAAAATTGCTTTGACAGGGATCTAAACCCAACATTTATAATGAAAAAATTTTGAGAGGAAACATAGCCCTCACAAATAAGGTATTTGTAACTGTTTTTTTCATTCTCATTAATCATGTATTTGTAAGTACATCCTGCTAGTATAAAAAAGGTATTTGTGAGCCATTACCTTATCACAAATTAAATGTTTTTTTAAGAGTCTTTACCTATCACAAATAAAATATTTGTGAGGTCATCTAGCTATAATAAATAAGGTATTTGTGAGTCTTTACCTATCACAGATGAGATATATGTAAGGGCCTTTGAATTTAGCAAATACAGTATATTTGAGGGCAGAGAGAACAAAGAAAAATAAACACGCATGTTTTTAGTACAAACAAGAAAATTTACATTCTTAATTTTATTTTAATTTTAGGTAGAATTTACTTTTATTTCAATCTTATCAAATTATTATAGATGAATTTTCCTTTGTTACATATTAGCTTTAGCGATCTGGTGTGAAAACGATTTGTTTTATGTTCAAATTATGTAAAACATGTCACTAATAATAGTCTAATACTAACACGTGAGCGCTCAAAAAGCAATAAAATATTTAACTAATTATATACTTCCCTAACATGAAATATAGAATATTAATTCTCAGTGTTGGCTTTATTGACCCTCCAAACATTTCTTAATTAAAGAATGCTGCATCAAAAATAATAATTGTGGTGCTCAATTTGTACTTTTTTTTTTTTTTAATTTTTTTAGAGAGTTTTAACCTATGACGTCCGCTCCTGATGATAGCTCTTTATCATCAAACTAAGACACCAATCAGTTTTTGGCGTAGGCGGGGATTGAATCCCAGATCTCTTATACAACTATCAGAAACTTTACCAATTGAGTTAACTGGAACCCACCTCAATTTGTACTTTTGTGTGTGGCATATAGTTTTTTTTTTTTTTTTTTTAAGAGTTCACACATATACATTAATGTTCGGAAAGAGTTCCCAAGTATAAGGTGTTTTTAATTAGTAAACTATTAAGATGCATTTAATGAGTGAAGATTCAACTTTCACTTTATTTCTAATGGTAAGTAAAGGATAAAGTTTTACTTTAAAGTTCGAAGTTATTTGGAAGAATTGTTTTTCAACTTATTACATGAAAATTCATAAATAAATTTATATATTATTTAAATAAATTAAATTTTTTTAAAATCATTTAAATAAATTACATGATTAGAACTAATGAATAATTTTATTAATTGTCATATGTCAAAATTTTTAATGAATTCGAAAAAGATAGTTTACCTACCTAATAATTTAGGTAGATGTATTTACAATTTAGTATAATTTAGAAACAATCAACCAGTCAAAAACATTATTGGTCCATAACAATCTTAGCCACATAATTGTCTGGTACAGTTCTCTAACATGATAGGATATGTAGGTAACAAATCAACGTCTTTGGATTTGACACAAAAAATGCACATTCATGGTTGTCATCAAGAACGTTGGGCACCGTCTGGGTTCATCTAGTAAACTCTACAGTCCACAGTTCACACTAATGATGAGTTTATTATTGACGCAATAATTTTAAAGGTGATTAATTCATAATAAAAATAATTCTAAAGGTGAACTCTACACGATATTTGTTACCACTGCTGGCATATTTTGCTGGGTAATATGCATGCCTGAAGTAGAGTCCATAATGAACGTAGAGAAAAGTAATTTTATTCCAATTCGTATAAAAAATTATTATATATATTTATATATATAAATATATATATATATATATATTGTGTCTCAAAGCAATAATAATCAGGTATATTGTGTCTCAAAGCAATGCTCACCAATAATGATCTCTCAAAAGCTAAATATGCACTTATTGTTGATGATTACAAAACCTGTTGAACCAAATTCCCCTGTAAAAGATTAATCACTGTTTTAGAGAGGTCAACTTTATGCTGATTTCCTTGCAAGATGGCTGTCTACCTACAACAAAATTTCCTTATTCTATTCTTCGTGTAGTGTTACCTTTTTATCTTTATTTTTGATGTATAACTTTATTGGTTTGGGATGTAACACAATTTGTACTGCCTTTATGGCCCACCAGTTTTCTTGTTTATATAATATACTTATTACCAAATAATAATAATAATAATAATAATAATAATAATAATAATCAGGAATGTCTTTGCGTGTGGCAAAACATGGATTAGTGTAAGAGTAATTCAATTGCTTTACCCCTTCATATTAAAGCCAACACGTTCACATCACTTTTCTTTCCTGGAAAAAACAACACACTATATTAAATAAAACTAAAAAAAAGGTAGTGCAAGGCCATTAAGAAACTTACTTATCATAAAAAATTATTAAAAAACGTAACCCAAATGAAAAACGTGTTCAGAGCCAGTTGAAGTATTTGAACTTTTCTGGAGTAATATTCTACAACATAAAGGTCAATTCCGTGATAAAATTGAGTATATATCAAGCCTAAATGCTTCAGCCTCTCATCATACACATTACACAATTAGAAAACCCAAACATATCTCAGCGGGCCAGCAGCCATTGATGAACGCAGAGGAACTCATGAAGCTCTTTGATTATTGTTGGTTCGAGAGTCAAATCTTCACGAAACAACCAAATCTAACAAAGCCATCAAGTTTTGAAGCAAATCCAGAAAACGAAATCCAAGAAAAACCATCAGAACCTGAGATTTCACGCATCTCTACCTTCCATACTAGGTCCATGAGTGACCAATTGAGCTCCAACACAAGCTTCGGATATGGCTCTCTATCTCCCGAATCGGTCCTCCACACTCCAAAGCTCGATACCAACCTTTCAGAAAAAGAGATCACAGAATCAGAGACACCAAAACAGAGAGATTTTGAAGTATTATCGTCCAAAAAGAAGGTTAAAAGAAGTGCTAGTAGGAGGAAAAGTGGTGAAAGCAAGAGCTTATCAGACCTTGAATTTGAAGAGCTAAAAGGGTTTATGGATTTGGGTTTTGTTTTTTCTGAAGAAGATAGGAATTCAAGCTTGGCTTCAGTCATTCCTGGATTGCATAGATTGGGAAAGAAAGATGAAGAAGAAGAGGAAGTGGATGAGTCTAAAATTCCAAGGCCTTATCTTTCTGAAGCTTGGGAGGTTTTAGATAGGAGAAAGAGAGAAAGCCCATTGATGAATTTGAGGGTTCCATTTCCTGCTTTGAACAATGAGACTCGCATGAAAGACAGTCTAAGATTGTGGGCTCATACTGTTGCTTCCACTGTGAGATAACGTAAACATTCTTGTTAACGTTTTGCTTCTTTATATTTTTTTCCCTCAATTCTTCATACAAAATTGTAGATTAATGTAGGTAAATTTTTCTATTTTTGCTTCTTGTTTTCCGTCATATACAAGTTTTAATAAATGTAGAACAGATTTTTTTTCCAGTTTTGTTGAATCTTTATGACTTCATCATTCATATTGTAAAATTAGATTAAAAAAAACGCAAATCATTCATGTTTGATTGTTTTTTTTTTCCTCCTCTAAACAATTAAATAACCTTAATCTCGATAATTTAAACTTCAAATATTCACTGTAGAGAGGAAAAATTTCCGACCTATCACAAGCTGACACATCATACTACCAAGTCCACAAAATACAGCCAATTACGAAGCGCTACGTACTGTTGCTAGGTTTTACTATCATTACTCAGAAACCTACAGAAATTTGCCAAGTGTCATTGAAATAGAGGCATAAAATGCATGCAAAAACCAATCACGCATTAGCATGTGTAAGCGATGACATATGTAGTCCAGCACGTGTAAGCGATGACATATGTAATCCAGTGCGTGTAAGCGATGACATACGCGAACCAATCAGGCTGTGACATATGTCACCAATCAGACTCCGCCACGTGTCGCTCACCCCACCCCCAAACTCCTATAAATAGAAGTCTTCCTAAGGCATTTCAACAGACCAAGCCATCTAGAGCATAAGCAACATCAGAGAAGATTCAGAAGCACTCAGAAATACAGAAGCTCTGCAAAAATCAAGCCTTAAGGCCTTCAAGAACTTTAACCTCAAAATCGAAGAACATTTGAAGCAGAATCATCCAAATTGTCTGCCTAGATCCTAAAGTTTGCTGAAATCAAGCTCAAAAGCCTCCAGAAACCTTAACAAACCATGAATCAACGAAGCTCTATAGATTCAAACCTCTAAAGCATCGAAAAACTTCCACCACAAACCTTCAAAGAAGAAGAACACGAAGAACGTGAAGAACAAAGAATTTCTAACAAGCTCATAGCCAGAGATTCATTGTAATTCTATTTCAAAGATCTTCGATCCATTCCTCAGCCAAATTGAAGGATATCTTGTGTTCGAATCAAAATCACTTTACCATAACTCCAATCAATAAGTCTTGTAAGGAGATCGAATCAGAGGATCACTCTTTTGTAATCATAGAGAATTGTACCACATATTTATCAATACAAATTCGCATTTGTGAAACTATGTTACTTGTTTGATTTATTTCAAACTAGAAATTTAGTCGTCTACAAAAGCTTGGGTGAGCACTTCTTTTGGTGAGGTGGAGGATTGCAAGGGTTCAACTTTATCAACTTGAGATTGGAGTTCCTTCAAAGATGACAAAGTCTCATTTGGACCACCATGGTTAACATCCTCATTTTCATCATGAATTTCGTAATGAGAGACCGTATGCACGGCCTTTGTCGAGTCATTTTGAAAGAATTTTCTAGGGAAGAATTCTTCCAATGTGATGAGATTTCGAGGTTTTTGGGTTTGTGCCAAATCGTCATACATTTTTGTTCCCAGTCTTTCTTGCCTTTTATCGCTCCTTCCTCTTGACTGGGGCTGAATATGGTTTTGTGCTCTTCTAGACTCTTGGGTGATCAAATGAAGAGGGAATGTTCATCTCTTTTTCCATCTCCTGCGAGTAACCATCGTCCAACCCTCTTCCTCATTCATTGTTGACCTTTTTATCATCATTTAAGTTATAATCAGATGCTTCTTGTGAGAGCTGAACTTGAACAGGTTTTAGAGAACCAAACTAGATGAGCGTGGTATTTGCCCCATGCTTAGTAGTTGGAGACATGCAAATAGGTAACCCGCAAGTAAATGTTGCAAGGTTTGACTGAGCAACATCATTAAAATCTAAGTCAATTTTCCTTTCCTTGGCTAGCTTCATGATGAGTTCTTTAAGAACAAAGCATTTTTGGATTGGATGGCTTATGATGCGATGATACTTACAATAGTTTGGGTCATCAACTTTTCCTATCTTTTCTGATCGTTTGCATTCTGGCAATTCAATTAATTTCAATTTAAGCAATTGTTCTAGCATTACGGGCATATTGGCATCTAGGAAAGGATACACCTTTTGTTCCCATTCCTTAAGTGGTGAGTGATACGTCTCACGCTGTTAACCTCATTCGGGCCTCTTCTCATTAGCCTTCACATTTCTTGTTGAAATTTTGACTGGAGTAGGGTTGATATTCATTGAGTCTTTGATATTACTTTTCGAATTCCTATCATTTTTCCTTATTTCCTGTCTTTCTTTCCTTTCCTCAGGTACAGGAGGTTTCATATTTCCATGGCTAGAGATACTCAATTCCATGTTGTGCGTACGAGTTGCCAACTCTTCAAATGTTCGGGGTTTTATCTCTTGAAGGTTTGTAAGGAAGTCCCCAATGCATGCCTTGGATGCACATCTCCACAGTCGAGATTTCAGAAAGTCTGTCTTTACAATCTAAACTCAAAGAACGCCACCGATTGATATAATCAATAATAGGCTCATCCTTCCACTGCTTGGTATTAGTAAGCTCCATCATGCCTACCATGCGACGTGTGCTATAAAATCGATTAAGAAACTCCATTTCGAGTTGTTCCCAATTTTCGATTGATTCAGGTTGCAAATCAGTGTACCAATCAAACGCATTTCCTTTGAGTGAACGGACAAATTGTTTTAGGAGGCTTCTTTGAGTTCCTACATTCTCACAAGTTTCTACGAAGTGGGCAATGTGTTGTTTTGGATTGCCCTGCCCATCAAATTGTAGGAACTTAGGAGGCTGGTATCCATTTGGCATTCTCATGTTGTCGATGTGCTTTGTGTAGGGTTTTGAATATATGAGGGAACTAGTAGAAAAACCTCTATACTATGCTTGAATGGTATTCGTTATCATGTCTTGCAGTTGTTGGACAGATATTGAGGCCATTGAGGTGGAATATCCGTGTTGAGAAGTGCCTTCACCTCCTTTTCCTTTATCAACCCTAGTGTTTTCTCCTTTCAAGGTAATGCCAGGTGGGTGCTCAAGGTCAAGACTTGATTCACCCGAATCTTTTACCTCCAGTTTGTTCATCAAGGTTGCAATTTTGAAATCCTTATCTTCAAGTGCTTTTGTGAGAAGGATGACCTTTTGTTCCATTTTAGCCATCTTTTCTTCCATGGTAGAGGTGTTAGTCATCATTACTGGCATAACCTCTAGGTATGATGGACAAAATGAGGAAACAGGATGAGTCAAAGGTACTTCATTCCTTAAGTTTCTCATCATGGGTGAAGAGTTGATAGAAAAGGTCTTTATTGTGGATGATTCATTATCAATCTCCAAATCTTTCGAGACAAATGAATCATTGGCGGTAGCTTTTCTATTTGCAAGAAAGTCCAGAGAGATGATAGTATGAAGCTTGCCTTCTTTGGTTGGTTGGGGTTGAAGTTGATCAAGAGTTTTGGATCGATTGCGAGTGATTGGGCCAACATAATCATTGGCAATGGAAGCATCAACTACTGATTTTTAGACATTCTTGCTAGAGGCCATCGAAGCTGGTAGCAAAATGATGTTAAATTTCTTTCCTTTTGGAGGAGAAAGAGATGAGAGGCAGAGAGGTCCCACCGGGCATCCCAAAATTTGTAGTCGACTAAATTTCTAGTTTGAAATAAATTAAACAAGTAACATAGTTTCACAAATGCGAATTTGTATTGATGAATATGTGGTACAATTCTCTGTGATTACAAAAGAGTGATTTTCTGATTTGATTTCCTTGCAAGACTTATTGATTGGAGTTGTGGTAATGTGATTTTGATTCGAATACAAGATATCCTTCAATTTGGCTGAGGAATGGATCGAAGATCTTTGAAATGGAATTACAATGAATCTTTGGCTATGAGTTTGTTAGAAATTTTTTGTTCTTCACGTTCTTCGTGTGTTTTTCTCCTTTGAAGGTTTATGGTGGAAGTTCTTCGGTGCTTTAGAGGCTTGAATGTTCTTCGTTGATTTATGGTTTGTTAAGGTTTCTGGAGGCTTTTAAGCTTGATTCCAGCAAACTTTAGGACCTAGGCAGACAGTTTGGATGATTCTACTTCGAATGTTCTTCAATTTTGAGGTTGAAGTTCTTGAAGGCTTTGAGGCTTGATTCCTGTAGAGCTTCCATACTTCTGAGTGCTTCTGAATCTTCTTTAATGCTGCTTGTGCTCTAGATGGCTTGGTCTGTTCAAATTCCTTAGGAAAGCTTCTATTTATAGGAGTTTGGGGGTGGGGTAAGCGACACGTGGCGAAGTCTGATTGATGACACATGTCACAGCCTGATTGGTCCGCTTATGTCATCGCTTACACGCGTTGATGTGTGATTGGTTTTTGCATGCATTTTATGCCTCTATTTCAATGATACTTGGCAAATTTCTGTTGGTTTTTGAGTAGTGATAGCAAAACCTAGTAGTAGTACGTGACGCTTTGTAATTGGCTGTATTTTGTAGATTTGGTAGTATGATGTGTTAGCTTGTGATAGGTTGGGAATTTTCCCTCTCAACATTCACTTTTATAAATATTGAAGGTATAAAGATTAAGTGATAAGGTCATAATTAAAATTCTTGGCTTCTAAATAAGACGTTTCTTCTTGTAAACATCTCAAATTTATGTGGAGAACAGTCATTTCCTCGGTCAACATGGATATTCAATATGGAATATCCAATTCTTGAAACTGCTAGGGATTTGCCAAGCTTGGTAGTTGGAACCCTTTGAGCATTTGTAAAAGACGGGAAATTATTGTGTATTCTCAGAGTACCATAAATACGTATTCTCTCTTCTCATATGAATGGTAGGTCCCACTAATTAAATTCATGGTGGGACCCACCATTCATATGAGAGGAGGGAGTACACATTTATGATACTCCAAGAGTACCTAATAATTTTCCGTAAAAGACATCCTATGCGTCTCTTTCTTGCTTGCGTAAACAAAAGTATAAAATAAAAAAAAGATCAAATCCACTTTGTTAAGGTCGAGATTTTACACATTGTATTTAGGAAAATTTTTAGTTTACCTTTTAACAACAACAACAACAACAACAACAATAATAATAATAATAATAATAATAATAATAATAATAATAATAATAATAATGTAAGATTTATATAGTAAAACGTTTATGTTCAATATTGTACATTTTTTTGCAAATGAGTATTAATCTACAATGTAAGATTTACATTGATATTATAATGTAAACCAATAATTACCATTGTATTTATATCAAATCTATTTGGTTAAATTAAAGTTGACACAATTAAATTAATTAATTATTCAAGTTGATTGATGTGTCTAATTACATGTAAAGTCTAGCTAATGGCACAACCACATCACCCGTCTAGAGTTAAGTATAGCGGAAAATAAATTTGACATAAGTAATATGGTTATGATGGGAAAATATTTCACAAGAAAAACCCCAACAAGTGATTATGTAAGTCACCACTATTGAAGAATTTACTAATAAAGATTGAGGTTACAAGTAAAAAGAATCCAAATTAAATAAATGTGGTTGGTTTGAGGCGTAATGGTCTTGGTTTTGAGGTTTTTATTTTTAAAATAGGGAAAATTTAATGAATAAGGGCATTGGTTTGGGATATACTTTTAGAACTTTTTAATGGGAAAAGAAAAAAGTAATTGATTTTTTTTTTTTTAATTTTCCATAAAAATCAAAATTCTCCTTAAATGGTCCATTAACAAATTCCCTAAAGAAACTTGTTAACAGGACACTTTAAAATAAGCATGGGAGTCTCCGAGTGTGTATATGTGTGTGTGTGTGTGCGCATGAGAGAGAGAGACCTCTATTGTATGGCTCAAACGACGGTCGTTGATGCAAGTGGAGTGAGGGGGTAGCAAATCCGAAGGATGCCCTTTAATTGGTCATAAAATTACAGTTTTAGGATTCTAACTCCGTCGTTCTATATGAAAGAAAATGTAATATAAGGTGGTTTTGTTTTTAATTTTTGAGAGAGGGTATGCTTCTCTTTAACCAATATGCATAGTATGTAAGACCACTCACATCAGTGAGTACATAATAGAAGAATATGTAAAATTTACACAATTTTTCCTAAAACTGACCCGTATAAGCTTTTCTATAGCTTTGTAAATATACAATAGAGTTATAGTAACTGCCTATATTTATACGGTTATTGTAGCTGTATGTCTATTATGTAATTGATTTCCTTTTTTTGCTTGCTTCGTATTAGACTCCTTTTCTCCCTTGATCTCTCTCTCTTTTTTTCTTTTTCTTTTTTTCAATCTTCATTTGTCTAGCCCAGCCTCTTTTACTGCCTGATCCATCAAAGAAAAGAAAAAGAAAAAAAAAAAAAAAAAAAAACCCCAAACAAATGGGTCATGTAGTCAATTAATTAACCACAAGAACAAATACCAAAAATTCAAAGGAACCCATAACTCCTTAATCTTGCTTGGTGGGTTGCTAATCTACGGGTATGAAATTTTTATTGTGGGTTGATGAACTGATCATTTTGTTCGGATGATGGGTGGATTAATGGAGGTTGGTTGCTTAATGAATGGTGGGTTGATGATGGTTACTTGATGACATAATGGTGGGCTGATGGTGGGTTGATGATGAGTGTGGGGTTGATACGTACGTTGATGATGGCTAGGTGGGCTTAAGGTGGCTAGTTGCTTGATGATTGTGGGTTGCTCCATTGATGGTGGCTGGTTGCTTGGTGATTTTGGGTTGGGCTAGGTCTTTGAGAGAGAGAGAGAGAGGGAGCAAGTGAGAGGATTCTAAAGAGAGGGAGAGAAAGTGTGAAGGAAATAGATTGAGAGGGTTCTAGAGAGTATGAGAGTGTAAAGAAAATAATAAAAAATGTAGAAGAATAAATATTTTATCGAAATAAATTTTGAGTAGATAATCTAATATGGATTTTTTTTAAGGAGTAAGGGGAAATTACACTTTACCCCCGCTAAACTATACCACATTTTATGCTTACCCCTTCTAAAACTATGAGAATGCACATTTTACCCCTTTAAACTATTATCTACGTAACACTTGCCCCTTTAAACTATTACTCATGTAACACTTATTTACCCTCATAAACTATTAGTTGTTTAACACTTTGCACCCTATCCCATAGGTAATAATTTAGGAAAATAAGTGTGGGTTGTCATTGTTTAGTAGGATAAGTGTAAAAGGGTTATAGTTCAGGGGGTAAAGTGTGCATTCATTGTTTAGGGAGGGTAAGGGTAAATGTGGGTATGGTTTAGGGAGGTAAAGTGTGCATTTTATAGTTTAGGGGGGTAAAGTGTAATTTTCTTAAAGAGCAATGCTACAAGAACAAACTATTTTAAAACATTTTTACAAACTATTGATATGACAAATTCTTACGAATTCTCATCTGGACCCACTATTAACATCACAAAATTTTATTGTGATAAATCTTGGAAATAATTTAATATCACCACCAACTTTGGGTTTGGATGTCTCCACTTCCTATACTAAACTCGCTCATATTTCGTGGGTTCTAATTAGCTCAACTGGTAAAGTCTCTAATGATTGAATAAGAAATCTGGGATTCAATCCCCGTCTATACCAAAAATTTATTGAAGTTTTATTTTGAAGATAAAGAGTTATCATTAAGAGTGAATGCCAAAATCATATTATTTCAACACTAAAAAAATGGGATTCAAACCCCTCTCCCACATTATAACTATCAAATTATTAAAAAGAAACAAATTATTAAAAAGGAAAATGTTTCTTCAACATTACCTTTATGAATGTTTTTTGACATAGATAGATGCTATTGAGCCCTCATTTGCAAAAAAAATTGAAAATAAAGCTCTTATCTATTGTTTGTTTGATAATTTGATAGTTACAACGAGATAGAGAATATTTGTTTGATATTACAACAAGGGAAACCAAGCGAACTTTATTCAAACTATCTAGCAACTCACCATCCCTATTACATATATATTTTTTCTAGATTCTAGTTTGGCACAAATTATTTTTGAAGAGAATCAACTACACTCTTGTCTAGTTGGAAGGCATTGATGAGAATATCAGAATTGATGGGAGGATTAGATCCAAATACTACGTTTTCTATGGTGATCAACTTAGGTTTCTGGCTGCTAAGACTGGCAAAGGCAATAGCATTAGCCTCCCTTATGTTGAATTGGAAGTGAATAAGAGACCAATTGGAAATATAAAGAAGTGTCCCTTATTTAGAACTTTGGTGAAGAGTTTGTTTGGGTTGGATGTGACAAATCCAACTAAAAAAGTACCATCTTTGACTACTAAATGCTTAGTGTTGTGAGGGCGAGTGTGAGAAGGATTCAGGTCATATGGTGCAAAGTCAAGGCAAGCCAAAGATATGCCTAGAGTATTAAGACCTAGTAATTTATCGATGATCAAAAGAGTGACATTTGATCCAATTTTATTTGCAATGTTTCTTGAAACATTGAGTCCAGAAAAGAAAAAATAATTAATTGTGACAAGTGCCAGGTCCTTGTAAAATTTTCTATTTACAAATACTATACAAATTTTTTTGTTATTGCCATAAATAAGAAAGTTCTGTAACAATGGACAATAACATGTTATGTAGGGGGAAAATCTGATAAATATGATATAACTGTCGGGCATAATTTCATTAGAATAGTAATTAGTTAATTAAAGACACTAAAAGTAGGAGAGATGGACTGAAGGGTAAAATAGCCGTTCTACATTACTACATATAATTGGACCCACTTAAAAAGCTCTCAATGAGCTTGAAGCTTGAAGCAATTATGACTTTGTGAGACCAATACGTCATATATACTCAATGCAATATGCGATGCATAATTGCTCATGAAAGAATAAAGAATCTGTTGGATTAACACACATTTGTAGCGTGGGTTTTAGTTAGTTCAATTGGTAAAGTCTCTGATGGTTGTATAAGAGATCTGAGGTTCAATCTCCGTCTACACCAAAAACTGATTGGTGTCTTGGTCTGATGATAAAGAGTCATTATTAGAAGTGAACGCTATAAGTTGAAATTTTCTCAAAAAAAAAAAAAAAAACGCACATTTGTAGTAACTCTAAAAGAGCTATAAAATGGAGGACAATACCTTAGGAGATTATTTTACAAATTTGCTAAGTGCCTTGAACACAAAGACGCTCTTTATCATTCGTGTTCGCGTGAATAGCAGATCCGACTCCTCTAACTACATACGGGTCAACGAGAAAGTCCACTAAAGTCAAATGCGTTGCAAATCGGGAAAAAAAAAAAAAAAAAAAAAAAAAAAAAAAAAAAAAAAAACCCAATTCTTACATCTGACCAAATATGTTTTTGGAAAAATTAGAAAGGAAAATTATGTTTGAATAAAACAACATATCAGGATTACTCTACCTATATATATAAGGCTATAGATAACCTTAACAAGAATGGCACAATTACGTTAGTGAATTCCGAGAGTATATTCCAATTTCTTTTATGAAATTATTTCTTTATATATATATTAGTGTTTTTCTTCGTACGCTTGAAATTGAATTTTGGAATTTGTCACTGTCGCCATTAATTTAATCATAAATTTCATATCCGGCCAAAAAATTATATCTCATTAATTGTTGTAAATAGTTAGCGGAAGTTCTATTACCAAATTGTCGTGGAAAATACCTCTGGGTAGCGCTTCACACAAAATTAATTGTGAAAATATTATGGACCTTTGAAAAACCTCACCAAATAATAAAAAGGAACGAAGCAAAGTTGACAAGAAAATAGACACGCACGTAGGAGTGTTTGCGGTGCGGTTTTGGGCCATTTTTAGCACCGTACTTTGCAATGCAGTTTAGCTAAAATCATAACTGCACCGCATCTTATTTTTGCGGTCACATGTGCGGTGCTGTGCGGTGTAGTGCAGTTTAGAGTTTAACCAAAATCATAACCGCACCGCACCTCATTTTTGCGGTCACATGTGAGGTGCTATATATAAGATGAGGTTTGAAGTTAGTATATTTTTCAAATTTTGGGCATTTCCTACCCATCCCAAAACTAATCTTTCCCTTTTTTTTTGGCCAAGTTTTAAATTATTTAGCTAGTTTTTCTTTATTTTGGGTTGGCTTTTCTAGTAAACTCTTGCTAGGGTTATCAAACTTTTTTTTTTTTTTTTTTTTTGTTGAAAACTAGGGTTATTAAACTATTAATAATATATTTAATATTAAAAATAAATAAATTAATTAATATATAGAGAGGGTGCGGTTTGTGTGGTTTTCTTATTATAAAACTGCAAACCGCACTGCACCATGCGATGCGGTGCGGTGCGGTGTATTGTTACTTGCAGTGCGGTGCGGTTATACTATTTTGAGGAACAGTTTTGGTGCGGTTTTTGCGGTTTGTGCGGTTTATGTGGTTTGATGAACACCCCTACACGCACGCACAAGAGAGCACCAAGAATTTATTTGGTTCGACTTTTAGCCTACGTCTACGGGCGGCGACTAGCAGAAATTTCACTAACAAATGTAGAGAATACAAATGGTGTAATGACACTCTCACTAAACTCAAACCCCAATACACCTAAATTATTCTCTCACACAAATACAAAGTTCTCTCTCTCAGTACAAAGGCTTGGGACTCGGTACAAAGTTTGGGGTTGCACCTGATACAAAGAGATATTTTCTCCCCCAAAGAGAAATTTTCTCTTCTCTGCACAACCCCCCAACAAGCCCCTTCATTTTGCCACATCAATTGAATAACAGGCTCCATATATATAGAGCAAAACAATACCTAAGTGTCGGCAAGCAAGCAAGAAAGCCATGCAACAAAGAAGTCAACAACTTCGGCAAAGACCATGGAGCAAATCTAACACATTTAATGTAGGCGTGATTCACTTGCTTTACCATGCAATAAATTCACATACTTTATGAGAAAAAAAACTTAACTTAGCATGAACCTAAAGCCACCCCTATATTAACTTGTGTTGACAATGCATGCAAATGAAAGAAGCGATCACATGCAAGTACCATTTGGCTTATAGTACTTTTCCAATCAGCAATTCCATAGTGGCTACAATCACTTCAAGCCATTTTCTAACATTAATTTCATGTATAATTGAAAGATGCTTATATGCTACTATTAAAATGTCATTACCAACCGTCTGATATCCACACAAATCACATAACTAAAAAGAAAAGCACAAAAGGAAAAAAAGAAAAAAGAACTAACAGACAAATAAAAGGAAGAGCAATTTTTTAACTTTGTGGGTTAACTAGAACAAGCCAAATTCTTACACAGATTAATACACTGTCATGAACCTCCCCAAATTACCTAATTTAGCCTACTTTGAAACAAAACAAAAGGGAAAGGAGAGAAAAAAAAGGTTTAAAATAGAGAGCAAGTCCATGAGACACAATCCTATGCTAAGAGAAACATATTACATATAACCTAAATTCAAACTATGATTTTAATTGTGTCCATGTTTAGTGATTTTTTTTATAAAAAATTTTAAGTAGGTCCTTAAATTTGTTAAATGTGTCCATGTTTAGTGAATTTACTAATAAGCTCCACTCCCCTGAAGTTGCAAATTCATAATCTGCCATATATACAGCTGGAAGACTCTTCAATACCAATTCTTTAAGTCTTTATCTATGCTTCTTCTTGCAGCCACACTACATCAAAATAAGTCTATTACATCAACACTACATCAAAATAAGTCTATTACATCAAGTGTTAATATAACAAAATTAGTATAGTAGTATTAAACGTAATATCACATCTACAAATTAAAAGTCATTGGAATAGTAACTTAAAAGTGATAAATTATTATATTAATAATAATTAGTTGCAATGATTAATAATTTTTAGTTGCAGTAGAGGCTTTGATACTAAATTGAATTTAGAAATTTTTTTGCAATAACTTAAATTGAAGAAACCGTTGTAATAATTTAATACCAATTATTTTGCAATATATTATAGTAGAAATTTCAAAAGGATAGCTTATTACAACAAATATATCATTGCAATAACTAAATATTAATTATTTTATAATCTATTATAATGACAAACATAAAATTGCAATGAATATATTATTACCATTATCTAATATCAACTATTTTACAATCTATTGCAATGACAAACATGAAGTTGCAATGAATATATTATTACAATTATCTAATATCAATTATTTTACAATTTATTGCAATGACAAACATTAAGTTGCAATGAATAGTTGGTGTTTGTTTGGCAGTGTCCAATCAAACGAATAATGTTTGGGTGCTCAAGCTTTGTGCGCCACTCCATCTCAGCTTGAAAAAATAAAATCATCAAACTTTCATACACCAACAAATAGTTAAAAAACTAAACCCTAAAAGTAAAACTCTCATACACAGAAAAATACTCGATCAGTCAGCTAATGAAGATGTAAGGCATACATTTGATCATTTTTATCATATCTTAAATTGTTTTTCTAGTTTCAAGTCGAAGGACTTTTTGATAGCAACAGGTTGCTCAAGAAGAGAATACCTATTGTTTTCGGGAATGGATCCTTTGTAGACATGGCCAAACGAACTAAACCAAGTTCCTAATCTATTGTCTTCATTAAAGTTTGAAAGAAAACTAGTAATATCATCTTCATTGAAGGTGATAGGAGCCATTTTACTGTTCTAAAGTGAGAGCTAGGCTTAGGTTTAGTGAGAGCTAGGCCTAGGTTTAATGGATCTGTGAGAACTAATGCAAAAATAAGTGGAACTTGGACTTAAGATTACTAGAGTATGTGGAAGAAAGAAAAACAACGAAAATAAGTGGTGGAAGAAAGACAAAAAAGGATTATAAGCGTGAGAGGTCGAATAAGCTTATCGGGGAGGTTTGGAAGAAAGTGAGAGGGTTGCCATGGCAGAATGAAAGAAAGACAAGAAAATGACAGAAAAGTGTGAGAGCGGACTTGAAGTAGAATTAAATTGTATTTGAAGATAATAAATGCATCTTTTTATTTATTTACTCATTTAAGTCCAAGGGAATAAAGAGTCAATGATAACATTTGTGATTTTGTATGGGTTTTTCGCTCGGCCTATTATATCTTCCATTAATATATATATATATATATATAAATAATTTGGGTCATGTCTAATTTGGACCTATGTACTAGTATCATTAGTATGTTTCTTGTTTCTTTTAAAAATAGAGTGTATCAAAAGGAATGGAGATTCATTAAAAAGAAAAAAAAAAAAAAGGAATGGAGATTTATTGGTCTTCTATAAAAAAGAATATTTATTTATTATGTTTGACGGATTGTATTGTCAATTTTTTAGAACAAAAAGGTGTAAAGTATGAGAGGTGGGACTAGATCGATGTCAGGGTATATATTTACTCATTTACTTCTTCTATTTTTTTTTTTTTTTGAAATGCTAATGCAACACTAAAAATATTATAATTTTTTTGAAAGTACTATAGATAAAACTAAAAATTAGCTAAATAGAGAGAGCACACTATTTGATACCAATTATTTTGCAATATATTACAGTAGAAATTTCAAAGATACAACTTATTACAGCAATTAATCATCGCAATAACTAAATATCAATTATTTTGCACTTTATTACAATGACAAACATGAAGTTGTAACGAATACATTATTACAATTATCTAATACCAATTATTTTACAATCTATTGTAATGAAAAATATGAAACAATTATTTATTACAATAAAGATATCGTTGCAATAATCTAACCCAAATTATTTTTGTCAATTCTTTGCAATTTATTGGAATAAAATTCGTGAAATAATAGTCTATTGCTACAAGATATTTAAAGTAGTAAATTGTCTATTGCAATAGCAAATGTATTATTACATCAAAATTGTTATTAAAATATTTAAGGTTTATTGCAATGAATTTTTTTGTAGCACAAACTTATTACCTTAAATTTTATTGCAACACTTCATATAAACTATTGCAATGACTTTGATGTTATTGCAATGATTTATTTATTTATTTATTTATTTTTCTTTTGTAATAAAAATTTATTTGTTGTAGTGTCACTCCATTTGAGCCTAGGGGACACTGCCAAAGCATTTTCTTCCACAACGATTTTAATGTGATGGCGATCAGTCAGACCCATCCTTACCAAATGGTTCTGCTTCATAAGAAGCTGAAGAGTGGTAGTCCCAAGAGCATAAATGTCATTCTCACGTTTGACATTATCTTATCTATAAAAAAAGATTAAAAGATTGAAAGGTAGATAATGAAGTACATATAACAAAAGTTACTTTGGATTTGAAGGAGAATTCAATCTATGGGTGCCAAGGGGTTAGGACAAGAAATAACCAAACCAATTCAACTAGAAAGAACCAAACCAATTCAAGCATGCATATAAACCTCTCATGCTAGATGTCATTCAAAGAAAAACCAAAGATGATCTATATAAGCCATGCAATGTAACAGTAGAACAATAAAAAGAGAAATGAAATGAAACTGAATTAATTCAAGAACAATACCCTGTTGTTTGCCTTGTCCCTTATCTCTACACAAACTAAAATATTAAATTTTCTCCTCTAGCCACATAATCAAAATTTGCACCCACTACACAATAAATAAATAAAATACTATATTTTGCTGGGTGATTGCAAGTGTTCCAGTTTATCCTATTCAATATTCAAGCCTTTTGGAGTAGTGTGTTAATTCTTCTCAAGAGAGTTGTAAAAATAAATTGAAAAGAAACTCATAATGTAAGTCAATTACTTACTTTTAGTCTAGAATGGGATGAAATATCCTTCAACTCCTTCAAAGCTTTCCTCCCCTTCAAGTCTTGTACAACCAAAGTCACCAAGTTTGGGATCATAATCCTAAGGAAAAACAATTGTACGTTAAATAAAATTTAATACCGTTAAAGCACATTTTAAAACTTAAGAAAACTTTTTTTAAGTACCACTGCTAATAATATGTTTCCTGATTTAATGTCTCCATGAACAACATGCCCAGAAAATATGTGCATGTAATCAATGGCAGCTATCACTTGGAAAGCACGAGTGCACTGATTGGGTTGGCACACTTGAGTCCAATATAGCCGTGGACGCGCATCCACGATGATTTTTTTATTTTTTTCTTTCTGTTTACCGATTTGGGCCAATACGGTCTGATTCGGTATGATACGGGCTGAAACAGGCCCCAAATCGGTATGATATGGGCCAAAATAAGTGTTTTAAAAAAGAAAAGAAAAGAAAAGAAAAAAACGTAAAAAATCTTGTTAAAACACACCATTTTGACATCCTAGTTTAAAGAAAAAAAATCCTAAACTCATCTCAAACTCACCTATAGTGTTACTACTAGTGAAAGTGAAGTTCAAAGTGAAGCTATTGATGTTGAAGATAATGGTTCTATTTGATTGTCTTGAACACTTACCTTTTATTTAGTTTTAGTTTCAAACTTTCGATCTTGTATTCAATAACTATTCTAAGCTATTGATGTAGTCAGTATTTACTTTATTATTTACTATTGCTCTTAAATTAGTATATGTTTATCAATATATGAAAAAGTATGCTTAGCAATATATAGAAAATAAAAATAAAAATATATTTAATAATTTATTAATTAATAAACATATCCTGCCGCACCCGCATCCTACCTTTTTAAAAATTGTCGAGTTACCACACTGCACCCGAACCCGAATCCGTACCCGTGATTCCTAGGCTACCACTCTGAAAATTTTGAGGGTTTGCTCCCAGGATAGTTCTGTGATGGTGGATACAGCAACATAAGCAAGTTATTTAATAGGCAATCTTTTTTTTAAATATTATTTTTTTAATAAATTGGTAATGAATAAAAAGAAGGTAACATAAAAAAACAAACTATACACAGGTTCTGAGATGGAGGATATAGCAACATAAGCAAGTTATTCAATAGGCAATCTTTTTTGTTTTTTTGATAAATAAGTTATTCACAGTGATGTAGAATAGTTTAGGAAAAATAAGGATAAAATGAGAAAAAGAAAAAAGAAAAAAATAGAACAAACTCTAGGCTCCACCACCTAAAATCTATTTGAACCCTAGGCATCACAAGCTAAGGGTGTTTGACATCACCACCAAACAAAGAGGAACATATATTCTCAAATCGTAATTTCTTTATTCCAAATCATACTGTCTTTTCATGACTACAAGTGCACTGGGGTTTAGGGACTACACAAATATGAAAAATACTAATTAAATTCTTTCAAATTTTCAACATTAAAAAAAATTGGGTCAAAATTCAAATTTAAAAAATAAACGAAATTAATTAAATAGAGCCTTTAAAAAAAAGAAAAAAAAAAAAGAAAAGAAAACAAAAGGCTTTGTTTCAACCTTACCAAAAGAGCTCCATAGTGTTATGGTTATAAGTGATGTATATATACTCATATAGTGTAATGTATTAATTCAAGAAATTCAGATATAAAATTTCTTAAATTTTCTATAACTCTCTCTCATTTCCTCTCTTTTGCTCTCTTTTCTTCACTACTGTGTTAGTGGTTATAAGTGATGTTATATTATTTAGTGACGTTTTATAAAACGTCGCTAAAAGTTTTTGAATGCCACTAAAGAGTAACATATGACGACGTTTTTTGGGTTTTTAGTGACGTTTTTAAAACGTCGCCTTAACCCAGATTTCTTGTAGTGATTTCTCCACACAGCAAGTCTGTGCCAAAATTTTGACTGGGATGAAGCAAAGATTGGGATTTGGAAGTTGTGATTTATTTTTATTTTTATGAACTGAAATTTTTTTTTGCCACAAGGCCAAACTACAAAAGAAGAGTAGAGTCCTTAGTGTGAGCCTCCACCAAAGAGGGAGGACAGTTGCCTGCACCAGAGGAACTGATTTTTTGGTTTCTAGTGATATATATTGTTGATTGAAGTTTGACTAATATTTAATTTCTATATTATTTCATAAATAATAATAAATGTTGATTACATACTAATTGTTGCGCACACTTTATACACATTATTTGAAATAATTTTTTCAAAGGAAACACAATTTCACAATTTTACATTTTTTTTTCAAAATAATATTTCAAAGGAGTTACAAATTGAAATGAAGTTTTCAAAAGACAATTTTATAATTTTAAATAAAATTGTATTTTCAAAATTTGAAGGAGTGTCTAACAATGTAAAAAATATCAATCAATTGCAATTACGTGTTAAATCATGTTATAAACACATAAAATAATATTAATAAATGAATATACACTAAAACCTTTCTATGGGCCGCTTGTCTCAACCACGTAAATTACAACAAGCATTACAATAACAAGCTAGCATTAGAGAAATGTTACCCTTCAAATGCTTTTCAATCGATCCCATCTCAACCAACTCCTACACTAGAAAATAGTTGGTGTTTGTTTGGTAGTGTCTAATCAAACGAATGATGTTTGGGTACTCAAGCTTTGTGAGCCATTCAATCTCAACCTGAAAAAATAAAATCTTCATACTTTCATACACCAACAAATAGTTAAAAAACTAAACCCTAAAACTCTCATACACAAACTAATACTTGATCAGTCAGCTAATGAAGATGTAAAACATACATTTGATCATTTTTATCATACCTTAAATTGTTTTTCTAGTTTCAAGTCGAAGCCCTTTTGATAGCAACAAGTTGCTCAAGAAGAGAATACCTATTGTTTTCAGGAATGGATCCTTTGTAGACATAGCCAAACGAACTAAACCCAGTTCCTAATCTATTATCTTCATTGAAGTTTGAAAGAAAACTAGTAATATCATCTTTATTGAAGGTGATAGGAGTCATTTCGCTGTTCTAAAGTGAGAGCTAGGCTTAGGTTTAATGGATCTGTGAGAACCAGTGCAAAAATAAGTGGAACTTGAACTTAAGATTACTAGAGTTTGTGGAAGAGAGAAAAACAACGAAAATAAGTGGTGGAAGAAAGACAAAAAAAGGATTATAAGTGTGAGAAGTGGAATCAGCTTATCGGGGAGGTTTGGAAGAAAGTGAGAGGGTTGCCATGGCGGAGTGAAAGAAAAACAAAAATAATTGACAGAAAAGTGTGAGAGTGGACTTGAAGTAGAATTAAATTGTATTTGAAAATAATAAATGCATCTTTTTATTTATTTACTCATTTAAGTCCAAGGGAATAAAGACTCAATGATAACATTTGTGATTTTGTGTGGGTTTTACGCTCGGCCTATTATATCTTCCATTAATAAAAATCATATGATTAGTCTACTCCAATCTATATATACATATGTATAATCTGGGTCATGTCTAATTTGAACCTATGTACTTTTTTTTTTTTTGAAGAGTGGACCTATGAACTAGTATCATTAGTGTGTTTTATCAAAAGGAATGGCGGATCATAAAATAAAAATAAAAAATAAAAAAAGAACGGAGGTTTATTGCTCTTCTAGGGAAAAGAATATTTATTTATTATGTTTGACAGTTTGTAGTGTCAATTTTTTAGAACAAAAAGGTGTAAAGTATGACAGGTGAGAATAGATTGATGTCATGGTATATATTTACTTCTTTTTTTATTTATTTATTTTTATTTTTTATTTTTATTTTTTAAATGCTAATGCAACATTAAAAATATCATAATTTTTGTGTAGCTCATCACGTGGCAAGTTGTGAGTGGTAGAGATGCAAACCAATAAACTCACATCTCCATTATATGCGACGAGTTGCGATAAAAATTGTAATATTTTTTGTGTGGCACTACTTTTCTTGTGTGCCAAACTCTCTTGGTCAAATATCTCTCTCTCTCCCTTTGACACCAGTGTGGAACTCTCTTATTTATTTATTTTTTTCTTTCTTACCCTTTTCACCATTTTCACTCTCATTCCCAATTTGGAGGCCGATGCGTGTCTGTTTCAAAACCCAAAAAGTAAGAGCTTTTCTAAATTATAATTGTATGTACCATGTAAGGCCTTCCATCCATTCATCACCCATCAATCACCATTGTGTCTAGTGCCTATGCTTCCCTAATTTTCCTTATCATTTCAAAGATTTCATATGACAGTACACATCAGTGGGAAAGAACGGTCTATATCACACCATTGTTTAAATAACAGCTCTGGTAGTGGTGCCATCAAGACTTATATTGAAACTTTGGGCTTTCAATAAACCATGATATAGTAACGGCTAGCTCTGGTCGTGTTGCAATGGGATTGGTGTTGGAACTTTGGGCTCTTCAATAAATCTTAGGTTCAAAAAATAATTTTGGCATTACTGATTTAAGTATTTGTTTGGTAGAGCATAAATTTTTTGGCCTACTTCTAAAAGTGGTGCTTGTTTAGAGCTTTCATAAGTGAGGTTCGAATAAAGGATGGCAAGGGATTGGGTTTGATGGATTTTTCCAACCCAAATCATTCACTAAGGGTTTGAGACTTTTTAAATGGGTTTATGCTAACTGGGTTTGGTTTTAAAATTTTCCCTGAATTTGACCAATTTGTTTACTTAAATTACCAAAATATCCCCATCTAGTATTAAATTTATCTACACAAAAACTAGGGTTTTTATATATAATAAAAGTAAGTGCACCTATATTTCACTCTTCAATTAATTATTTTTTAGTTTAGGGTAAAAGTATTTGCTAATGTGTAAATTTAAATAATAAATATATTTTTGATGTTCAATTTTAAGTTAACTTGACACAATTAGACCCATGTGCCCCGACTAATGGTTAAAAAGGTGCTTTGGGGTTTTTTAAAATATAAATAGTATGAGGTTGGGGTGAAATTCTTAAAGTTTAATAGGGCTAGGTAGGTGATATATTTAGACTGTTTCTCCCTCCACAAAAAAAAAAAAAATAAAAAAATAAAAATAAAAATAAAAAAAATAATAAAATAAAACAAAAAATAAAAATCTGATCCATTTTCATTCATAATTTGAATGGATAATTATTAGATAGTTTGACAGTAATGTTTCCTCCTCTCACATAGGGGAGGTGGGTCCCACCTAGGGACAGACCTAAGATTTCAAGCTAGGAGGGCCCAATTATTTTTTTCTTTTTTTTTTCTTTAGGTTAGAGGGGGCCAGGCCCCCCCTCTAGGTCTGTCCCTGGTTTCACCATGAGGCCCACCTCTCATGTGAAAGGAGGGAGCATTGCTTCCAAACTATAATAATTTCTCAATTTGAATAAGCTATTATAAGAAAATAAAATAAAAAGTGATGCGGTAAAAAATTGTAATTAATAAGCCCACCTCACCTTGACAATAAGAATGCAATTTATGAGAATGAGCTCTAGTTTACTTACTATTGGAAACAATTGGGGTGTTCCCTACATTCAATGGTTGACTACAATTCTAGCAATAACGGAGTAAAAGGAGTGCTGTCTTGGGTAGTTTTCTGCTCCGTTTGGGCTTCCACAGGCCATTAGGAGAAAATAATATAGCAAGACACCATTGGCAAATAGTAATAATGTTGCAACTATTTAAGTTCAATTCTTGTGTGCAAATGAAGTTAGTATTTTCTTGCGTGATTGAATTTTTAATTATAACATTAATCCCTATGTTTAATGATTGCAATTCATTGTAGTAAGAATAATGATAGAGATACAAACTATTTTATAATTTTTTTTACAAACTATTGATGTGGTGAGTGATTATTGGTAATTGAAAAAGTGATATTAATAATAGGCTTAGATGAATACCAATAAAAGGTTAATCACATCAACATTTTGTAAAAATATTGTAAAATAGTTTGTAGCTTGTAGTAAAAAGGTAATAAATGAAAAGGGTTCTTTTGGAGCCTATCAATTTCTGAGTAAATAATGAGACTGCAATCAACGAGAACCCGATAGTTTTTAGAAATCTTGAACTTCAAGTCTTCAAGGTGGTTGCAACCTTCTAACTTATATAATGTCTAGTTCTCAGAGTTAGCTCTCCCCACAAGCAGAAACAATTATAATATTATAAAGAGAAGATTGAAAAGGCTATGGAGAATTAAACTTTTCATTTGATATCAAGTTCATACCCAAAAACCAGTCCGCCTCTTAGTTTCCCATGTTCTTTAGCAATCAAAACATGATGAATTTGTTTTAACCTTAGTACAAAAAAAGATCTAGGGCTGCGGAGATGTTCACTGCCTAAGGAGATTTGCTCGGCAATTTAGCTGTGCAGTCATTCAGTTGCCTTAAATATAATATCAAACCCTAGGTAATGTTTCTATAATGCCAAGAGACTAGTTGTTTCTGACATACACAGGCATGCGACTTTTTTCTTTCTTTCTTTATTATTATTATTATTATTATTTTAACTACGGCATATCCGTGCATTGCACATGCACATACATGGTGCCTAATTTTATTTTGCATTCACAATTAAGAGAAACATGAACAAAGTTGAACATTTTGCATTCATTTAAACTATCTTTATAACATGATCTTATTAATTTCAGCCCAAAAATATGTCTTACTATAATTGTTCAAAATTTTGAGTACTATTCTTTATTCATCACAATGAATATTACAGTTTCTTATTAACATTATGAAGTTCATGCAAAATTAAAAAGCATAAAATTATTAAAAAGCAAGCAAGCTGGTACATTTAAATTTCGCAAAAGATGTTTGCAATATATAACTTATATAGTCATTCTAAATGTGATTTCAATTTTTTTTTTGTCTTTAATTCCAATTAATAAAAAAATAATTAAATTTGACAATTATTGATATGGAAAATAGTTGGTAGAGTAGATAATAAAGGTAATGATATGTCGCCTCAATATGATCAAACTGATCATTCTTAAAGCCTATATTCAACTTTCGTACAACGAAAAGTTCTTTGGTGTGTATGCCCAAACTATTTCTTCTTTTTGAGTTTCAGTTAATTTAACTAATAAAATCTCTTTTGATACAAATTATCTCTTCTCATGTTTTTTTAAAGGACATTCTTCTGTCCTACCAAATTATCATTAAAAAATAAAACTTATTCTTTCTTTCTTGGATTTTTATTTCTAATTTGAATTAGTACACAAAAACCTTTCAAAAAAAAAAAAAAAAATTTAGTACACAGCAATGATTTGTTATATGATTTTTTTTTTATATATAAAAGAAATTAATTCAAGTTTTCTGATATGGTCCAAACCAATTCCAGCTATGACCTATCTCACTCCACATCAATTTTCATGACAATCCCCCATCATGGAAATGAATATAATCTCTAGGGTTCATCAGACAAGTCTCTATTAAATCTTTCCTGTTAATGTAATGCACTGATGTGCACACTATTACATAATTTGCATACAGCATGCATAATATTCTTTATAACACCCTCTAATTAGTAGCAAAGCAATCAATTAGGTCTTTTTCTTCCCCTTTTGGATTTCATCCAATGAGACTCTTGTTTAAGGATCTGCTATCAAAAACATAATATAACCAAAGAAAAAGGTCTGAAATGTAGAACTTACATATTCATATATATAAATATATATATATATATATATATATACACACACACACATATATTGCTTATTCTCAATGTTTATTTTAATGTCCATGTATTCTCTACGAACATGAAACGATTTTAATGTTTATTTGAAAACAGCATATCACTTTTTTCCCTGTGAAATTAGCGTGATAAACTTCTGTTTCTTCATATAGAGAATCCACTGAGCCAGTTGAGTAATCAGATAGCCATGATAACTAAGAAGGCTCCTCGTGGAGAAATATATCGACACAAGGTGTATGAAACCATTACAACGAAGAACACAAAATTCAGGCAGCAAATTCAAGTTGCTTATAATGCTTATGCTACCCGGAGAAAGGAAAAAAAGAAGAAGAAGCTTCAATTTTGAACACACTAAATTGAGTTATCATATCAATCGCATTCTTGTAATCCATATATCACCTGAATATAAAGTTCTACTTAAGCTTGATAATACACGGCCATGTTAGAATTCACAAATTCACGTCAAACTTCTAGTGCACATGTTGATGATCCAAGTTGTTACGATTCAGCATTTACCTGCCAAAAGAAAAAAAAGCAATACAATTATTATTACGGAAAGAGAAACAAAATACTTATACTAAAAAACCGAGTTAGAAACCATAACAAGCTTATTTGTTAGTATAGCCACAATACTGAAGCTACAGGCATGAAATTATTATGTGCAGGTGAATGGCAAGGCAATTCTCCTTTGGCGAAACAGAAGTATATATGCAATATGCATCTCCATGTTCTCTTCTGCCAAAGGAGATTTGCATTGTTATTCCCTAACCCCACATCTGCTTCCCTTACAATACCTCATGATTCGCACCAAATTTATGGATATGCGAGGGGAATGAAATAGGATATCTGGATATGCCTGCTCAATTGGTATATAAGATCGCTTTCTCATTGTTCATGGCCTCGTGGTCCCAATTCACTCACCATCAAATTAAAGCAGGAAACCTTGACTTCAAAATATCTTTGTTACATACCTACACATTTTCTAGCCGAGTTCCTAGGTACTCAATTAATTGGTATATATATATATAACTTAAATCCACATATTTTTTAAGTTATAGACATCATCAGAATCTCATATTTCCATGTTGAATGATCGGAATGTGTGTTGATTTGATTTAAACGAGAGGATTACACAACGGGAGACATCATTCAAGTTATCATTTGTCAATGAGGTTTTTGAAGAGAAAAACCTTCAAACTCTTAAATTTTGTTTTAAGGATTTTTTTTGTTGGAAAAAACCTTAAATTTGAAATTTAATCATTGTAAATTGGTTTTTGAAGTGAAAAATCATGATTAGGGTTGATGTTTGAAAAATGGTTTTTGATGAGGAAAACCATAAATAGGGTTTAATCTTTGAAAATGGTTATGATATTGTTAAAGTTTTAGACCCCAATTGAGTTAGATTTTTTCAAATCTCTAGCCAATTAATTTAAGTGAGTAATTATGCAATAGATCAGATTTAAACAAACATCACACGTTCACAAATCACATGAACTCCAAGAATAATGACCTAGGAAAACTTTTGAAACTGTAGTTTTAAAGTAAAAAAAATCTAGGGAAGATATAACCTAAACAATTCTCAAGGCAACATATCCAATAAATAGAATCAAAGTTTATACAATTAACTTAACCCTAAATCTACTACTATCACATGTAGCTCCGAATCCATGAACTCTACTATTTTGAATTGCTGCACACAAACTCTCCTGTTTGTGACTTTGAGATCTCCACTCAAATGTTTTAGATCAGTAACTGTGGTCAACTAATTTCTCTATGACTTCATATAGATCTGTACAATGGCAGCAGCAATACCGTGTTGATATTTCTCTATATGCTTTAGAACTCTCACAGGTTGAATAGATGGAGGCTCAAATTACTTTGAATGTCTCTAGTATAGTGAGATTAAGAGAAACTTTATTATACAAACCCTAGTCGCACATATAGTGATTTCTATCTCCAAAAAGCCCCTCTAGGGATAGTTTATGATGTCCTTTAAATAGCACAACAAACAGATCATGAATCGGGCTTGAAACGAGCAAGTTATGGGCTTTTTTGCGTTTCAGATTTTTGTTGATATCGCAATCTTGATCGGTCGAGCTAGGTGTTGAGCTAACATAAACTTGTTTTCTTGCTCTAAACTTGATTTTTTTTTTTTTTTTTTTTTTTTATTTGAACTTGGGTCTTTGTCTTGGACTATAAAATACACATTTAATACACTCAAGACTCATAAAAAAAAATTATAAATAAATTACATTTGATCATGGTTTTCCAACAAAAAAAAATATAGACTACAAATTTTTTAAAAGGTTTTAAATGGAAACCATCAAACCAGAATTTGGGTAGAGTTTTGACAGAATCATGCATGGTCATATTAAATGAGACTACGTATTTGAGAGCGGCATATCGCTTAAGCGCATGACACTCCAACTATAGTCTAATAGCTTAATATTACTATAGCTACACCGTCAGGAGCAACATGATATTTGATTAAGAACCTTAGTAGCACTTTGCTAGTAATTCGGCAGAATTTTGACTATATCCTAGCAGAATTCTAGCAGTGTCTCAGACCATGCGTGTATTTCAACAGTATCCTAGCAGAATTCTAGCAGTGTCTCAGAGCCAATACAGAATTTAAGTTGTCCCTCAACTCATACATGTATTTTTGGGAGTAAGTCCATAGAATTTAAGTACTGACTTAACTTGTATGAGTATTTTAGAAGACACTTGGTGGTAGTGATTCAGCTCACACAACACAGTGCCCCAAGGTGAATTAAGAAGGGGGAGAGGGTATTATAGAAGGCCAAAATAGAGGAGCATGTGAGGCAAGCGTGTCTAGGGTAAGCCTTACATGCCCCTGTCCTTAAGGTTTGTGAGCCTAACATGCCGCATTTTTGAGACATTCCAATGTTAACATTGATTTCTAAAGGCATATTAAGGGTTTACTTGGTCTTGAAATTCCAAAAATGAGGTACATTGGAAGCCTCTTAAAATTATCATAGCTCGGAGTGAGAAGTTATGGCTCCCAAAAGTTGGTAACTCATAAACATTTTCGAACGTTGAGTTTTTCATTTGTGAAATTTTACGCATTTTCATGGAAACCTTACTAAACATAGAATCAAGTATATGTCAGTGGAAAGCTCATGACACCAAATTTCTATTGACGTTTTGGTTTAGGAGGGTTGTACATAAATTTTGAGAAGTTGTGGGGCTCTGTTCGTTTATAAATTTTATAAGGAGCCACTCAAAATGACCCTTACAGAAGCTTTCACGCTATATATGACTGGCACAATTAATTGACTTAGTTTTGGATCAAACCCTAATTTCGTTTGGAGCTAAAGGTTTTTGTTCTTATTACTTTTTTTCTATAATATCACATTTGGTGTACATCCGATTGGGCTATCCACAATAATTCGTAGTCACAACTGATCAAATGCCATCAAACATGAGGTCAACCCTTATGTTTTGTTATGAATATCTCAAGTTTGACCTAATTTGACTAATTTCAGCAAAGTTGAGGAATTTAAGGGATTTGGGGACCAAATTGTTCATGTCTTAATTGAAATTATGGCTTTTCTCAGTTTTTACGTACAAGTGGTAATTTGCTTCTTTTTTTTTTTTGGGGGGGGGGGGGGGGGGGGGTGGAAGATGGAGTACCAACAATACATACATTTGGGAAAATAACATGCTTGAATATCATAATTATCATTTGAGCTAGTTTAGTAATCAAAGAAATTTTAAGAGGCTCTTCATGGAGAAAATAGATCAACGTGAGGTCACTTCTGATATACAAAATTCACGCAAAGATTTCTGTAGTCATACAAGTCTTATGCTTCCAAGAAAAAGAAAAAAGGGGAAAAGAAGAAGTAGCTAATGCTAGTAGCAAAAAGTACTCAATATATTGAGTTGTCCTTCAATATCAATCGCATATATTCTTCTAATCCATATTTCACCATAAGCTTGATAATACGTTCCCATGTTGGATTCACCAATTCAAGTCAAACTTCTAGTATCCCAGTTGTAACTAGTTACAATTTAGCATTTACCTGACAAACAATAAAAGAATAGAACTATTACATTGGCAAGAGAAAGCAAATAAAAGAATAGAACTATTACATTGGCAAGAGAAACCATGATAAGCTTATTTGTTGGTATAGCCACGATATATTGAAGTTGCAAGCATGAAATAATCATGTGTAGGTGAATGGCAGGGCAGTTCTCTTTCGGCGAAACAGAAGTATGAAATATGCATGTGCATGTTCTCTTTTGCTGAAGGAGAATTGCACTGTTATTCCCTAACCCCACATCTGCTTCCCTTGCAATTCCTCGTGTTCGAGTTGCCACAACAATTCTACGTATAGTGCCTTTTATACCAAATTGTTAGAAATACTGAATAAGTGTATTGTATTTCTCACTGAAAGAATATACATGAGTGCTTTTATATAGGAGGCATATGAGTGCAGTACAAGTATACAAGAATATGTGCTATACAAGTAATCTAGTTGGGCCTAAAGCCCACAACACTATACACATTAACACAAATGATTCGTACCAAAATTTGGATATGTGAGGGGAATGAAATAGGATGTGCCTCAACAATTGGTACATAGGATTGCTTTCTTATCATTCATGGCCTCGTGGTCCCAATTCTCTCACCATCAGAGCTGGAAACCAAGGACTTCAAAATATCTTTGTCACATCTTCAAGCTGGAGTTTCTAGATATATATACTTTCTACGTATAGAAAACGCTGACACACAGTAGAAGCCATCATTAATTGTACCTAATCTGGACTGAATATATGGCTTTCGTCAGACACATAGGAAAACTGTTTTGTTCTTCCCACTGTTGTTACAAAGGAGGGCTCAACTCATTCACGCACAAGTGGAATGGTGTCATCCCCTTAGTTTTCACTCACAAAGAGAAAGTGTTATCCTCTAATTTTATAGAGTTGACAAATTAATTCTATTTTCACGCAGCAAGTAACCACGAGAAAGTAAGACTGTCTCAATAATAAACCCTTAAATTTATAATCGGGTTCTAAAGTATTCCATTCCAAGGTGAACATATGAACATATATTTTGATGGAAAATTTTATGTTGTACATATTTGTAAAAAGTGGTAAGTTTACATTGCAAGTACAATGTAAAAATATAAAAGTCCTATGTTGATTATCTAGTTTTTTAAAGCTTACTAGTTAAAGAATAATGTATTGCATGGTTTCAGTTATAAACTTCTAATTTGACACACCATTTTGGTTATATGAAATCATAATTTAATTTTATTGGAAAATAATAAGTTAATAACTAAATGTATAATTATTATATAATTTCAAAATTCTCATATAAAGCATCAACGGTCTGATAATGATAGTTGTAGATCCCTGCAATGAAAGTGCTTCTCGCATGATAAAACTCTAAAACTAATTGAATGGTAGATGGTTTATGGCTATGTAATTAATATAATTAACTTTTTTTGAGAATCAATTAATATATAATTAATATAATTAACTTGCATAAAGTATTAGGCCTCAAACAACGACTGCAACATATTTATATTAAAAAAACCCCGGCCGATTCAATAATTAAGAACAACCAGAATTTATGATCGGTCCATGACCCTTGGATGCCTTCGGCATCCTTGTGGTGTTATTATATTTTCAAACAGAGCAAGATGTCAACTCACATGGGAATTGAATTGTGGTCATTGAAAGCGGGGGGAGAAGACAGACACTTGGTGGAATCATTCAAGATTAGATTTTAATTTGTGTTATGTCAAACATCTTTGTATAAGTGATATCTGAATTGAGAAAACATAAAGAATAGGTTCATTAGTTTAGGGAAAAAATAATTGTAAAAATATATGTTTTAAGGAAGAAAAAAAAATCTCATTTGTATGAAAAACCATAAAATAATGATAATAATAAGAAGGAAAAAAGAAACCAAATATCCTATAATTTTTTTTTTTTTTTTCTTTTTGTTTGTTTGTGTGTACAGCCCATATAAGAAATGCAACGGGAAAATTATTTTGTAATAGACAATTTAAGATTGGTGATGGCAAAAAATGCCCTAACCTGCTTAACTAGTCTAGTGAGAATTTTCCATGTTTTGAATCGGTTTTGCTCGTCCCACCATGTATAGCTATAAGCATATTTTATTTGATATATATATTTAAATTATATTTACATAAAATTTAATCATTTCTACACCTATTTTAAATTTTATTTTAATTTTTTATATATATATTTCATTGTCATTTCCAAAAACTTTGTCTCTCACTCTCTTTTAGCATTCTTATGGTTGGTCTTCTCCTTTATATTAGGATTAGTAAAATATTTCCAACTCACCACGCCCCACCACACTCTCACCCCTCACGGGTTTTTTTCATCTTGAAAAGGAGAGTAGGCGGGGACAAAGCACACATGATTCGACCCCACCCTCCCCATTACCACTTCTAATTATATAGCTTTTGTCTTAATGAATCTGTTAGAAATGTATATAAGTTGATAAACTCAAAAAAAAAAAAAAATATATATATATATATATAGATGAACTTATCCTTATATATACGTCGTTACAACCAACTATATACTTAAAAACAAAGTTAGAATATGTGAGTGCTAATATAGTCACGTACGAACTACGTAGAGGGGATGGGGGGGGACCTTATAAAAAAATTTGGCAAAGAGAGAGCACACTATTTAGATCTATAGTGGCATTTGTTAGGCTTTTTTATTTTTTTATTTATTTTTTAAGGACCTATAGTTCCGTTTATAAACACTACTATAGGCCCTTGTATGACCTAGGACTTATAGTCACATACTCAAGTTTATAAATGCCACTATATGTCTTTTCTTTTCTTTTTTTTAAAAATCAATATTTATTTAAATGACCTATAGTGGTGTTTATAAATTGCTGCTATAGGCCCAGTGTTTTAAAACGCTACAATAAAGCCCTAAAAACGTGACTATACATAAGCCTATAGCAACGTTTTTTCAAAACGCCACTATAGGGTTCCTATAGTGGCTTTTTTATGAATGCCACTAAAACAAACGCCACTATAGGCAGCATTTTTTGTAGTGCAATTAGAAATATGTATTAAATCATGTTATAAACACGTGACAAAATATAAAATAATATTAATAATTGAATAAAAACTAAAACCTTTATGTGGGCAGTTTGTCTCCACCACATAAATTACAACAAGCATTACAATAACAGAGCTAGCATTAGAGAAATGTTACCTTTCAAATGTTTTTCAACCGATCCCATCTCAGCCAACTCGTGCAATAGAAAATAGTTGGTGTTTGTTTAGTAATGTCTAATCAAACGAATGATGTTTAGGTGCTCATTCTTTGGGAGCCACTCAATCTTAGCCTGAAAAAATAAAATCTTCAAACTTTCATACACCAACAAATTGTTAAAAAACTAAACCCTAAAACTCTTATAGAAGGACAAATACTCGATCAGTCAGCTAATGAAGATGTAAGACATACATTTGATAACTTTTATCATACCTTAAATTGTTTTTCTAGTTTCAAGTTGAAAGATCTTTTGATAGAAACAAGTTGCTCAAGAAGAGAATACCTATCGTTTGCAAGAATGTGTTAGAGATATATTAGACATATTAATCCAATGTAATAAGCTCAAGCCCTTTTCTACTTCTACTAGTAGTCTACGGTTTCGTCGCCTTTCATACACCAACAAATTGTTAAAAAACTAAACCCTAAAACTCTCATAGAAGGACAAATACTCGATCAGTCAGCTAATGAAGATGTAAGACATAAATACTTATGTTATGGTTCATTATTTTTTGGGTAGGGAGGCTTTATTTATTTATTTCAAAGAACCTATAGTAGCATTTACAAAAGCCACTATAGGCCCATGAAGACATAGGACCTGTAGTGGTGTTAATTTACAAAATGCCACTATAGGTCCTCAATAATTTTTTTTTTTTTTTTGGGTAGGGTGGCTTTATTTATTTATTTATAAAAAGAACCTATAGTGGCATTTCTAAATGCCACTATAGGCCCATGAAGGCACAAGATCTATAGTGGCTTTTATAAACGCAACTATAGGTCCTTTTTGTAAATTTTTTTTTTTTAGGCTTTTTTTTTTTTTTTTTTTTTTTAAAGGACCTATAGTTCCGTTTATAAACACCACTATAGGCCCTTGTATGTCCTTGGACTTATTGTCACATACTCACGTTTATAAACACCACTATAGATCTTTTTAAAAAAAAGAAAATTCAATATTTTTTTTAAATAACCTATAGTGGCGTTTATAAATTGCTGCTATAGGCCCAGTGTTTTAAAACGCCACTATAAAGCCCTAAGAACACGACTATAGATAAGCCTGTAGCAACGTTTTTACAAAACGCCATTATAGGGTTCCTGATAACGAAATTCAAGAAAAACCATCAAAACCAGAGATTTCACGCATATCTACCCTCCATACTAGGTCCATGAGTGACCAACTGAGGTTCAAAACAAGCTTCGGATATGGCTTTCTATCTCCTAACTCTGTCCTCCACACTCCAAAGCTCGATACCATCCTTTCAGGAAAAGAGATCACAGTATCTGAGACACCAAAACAGAGAGATTTTGAAGTATTATCTTTCAAAAAGAAGGTTAAAAGAAGTAGTAGTTGGAGGAAAAGTGGTGAAAGCAAGAGCTTATCAGACCTTGAATTTGAAGAGTTAAAAGGGTTTATGGATTTGGGTTTTGCTTTTTTTGAAGAAGATAGGAATTCAAGCTTGACTTCAGTCATTCCTAGGTTGCATAGATTGGGAAAGAAAGATGATGAAGAAGATGCAGTGGATGAGTCTACAATTCCAAGGCCTTATCTTTCTGAAGCTTGGGAGGTTTTAGATTGGAGAAAGAGAGAAAACCCATTGATGAATTTGAGGATTCCATTTCCAGCTTTGAACAATCAGACTCGCATGAAAGACACTCTAAGATTGTGGGCTCATACTGTTGCTTCCACTGTGAGATAATGATGTAAACATTCTTGTTAAGGTTTTGCTTCTTTATATTTTTGCCCTCAATTCTTCATACAAAATTGTAGATTTGTAGATAAATTTTGCCATTTTTGCTTCTTGTTTTACTTCGTATACAAGTTTTAATAAATGTAGAACAAAATTTTTTCCCGGTTTTTGTTGAATCTTTATGGTTTCATCATTCAAATTTATAAAATTAGATTAAAAAAAAACACAAATCACTCATGTTTGATTGGTATTTTTTTCTCCTCCAAAGAATTAAATAACCTTAATCTTAATTATTTAAACTTCAAATCTTCACTTTTATAAATATTGAAAGTATAAAGATTAATAAGGTCATAAAATTCTTGGCTTCTAAGATGCTTCTTCTTGTAAACATTTAAAATTCATGTGGAGAATAGTCATTTCCTCGGTCAACATGGAAATTCAATATGGAATTTCCCATTCCTGAAACTGCTGGGGATTTGCCGAGCCTGGTAGTTTGAACCCTTTGAGCATTGGTAAAAGGCATCCTATAAGTCTCTTTCTTGTTTGCATAAATAAAAGTATCAAAGAAAAAAAAAAGTCAAATCCACTTTGTTAAAGTCGAGATTTTACAAATTGTATTTAGGAAAATTTTTACTTTACCTTGTAATAATAATAATAATAATAATAATAATAATAATAATAATAATCTATATATATATATATAATAGAAGAAGCTGAGAGAAAGTGGGTTCCTACAATTAAGGAGGTGATGACAAATAGGAAAAAATACCCCTTTAAAAACTGACACGTACACAACTTTAAGTTAAAACATTCGCACGGTACACCGTTCCACATCACCGTTTAAAAGCCTCCCTATAAATAAAAAAAATTAGCCGGTTAAGATACTACGCACACAGAGAGAGAGAGAGAGAGAGAGAGAGAGAGAGAGAGAGGCGATGAGGCCTGGGATAGAGAGAAAAAGAAGGAAGATGAAGCGGCCTTCAGCATAAGCACGAAAAAATCCTTTTCCAGGAACTCTCGATATTAGACCATTCTTTGTCGGTAATTTTCAACTAATATCTTACCCTATTGTCTTCAATTATGTATGTTGTCAATTTAGGGATTTCAAAAAAAAAAAAAAAAAAAAAAAAAAACCCTAGAAGATCAAATTCAAACTGAATTGTTATTAGGAATTTTATATTTCTGAGTTTTGTTTCAAATTCTAATTGAATTTTTTTTAGGAATTTTCAGTTTCTAGGTTTTGTTCCTTTACTTTCATGAATTTCAGTCTCATATTTTGTTTTTTTTTTTGTTTTTTTTTTTTTTTTTGGCTCACTATCTGGGTCATTTGAGAAGAAGAAGGGTAATTAGATAAATTATACTGTTTCACAACTTTCAAACACCGTTTAATGTTTTTCATTATTAACTAAAAAAAAAAAACCCTTGAAATTCAGAGGTAGAGAGGAACAGAGACAGAGTTCGTAAGAGGGAGAACTGTCAGACTCCTGTGACCCCACGCTAAATTTTTTTTTTTTTTTTTATTGTTAAAATTTAGGGATTTGGTTATATACTTATATTTGGTTGGATTGATATCAATTTAGATGTTTGGGTTAAATTTGATTTCATTCTCATCCTCACACAAGTTCACCAAAAATTTACTTTTAACTTTTGAAAACCCACATCGGTTCAGTATATAACCACTCTATCTGCCTTCTTATATATTGTTTCTTCTCTTCAATTTTTCCCTTTTTCTGTTATGCTCTTTTTCCTCTGCGAAAAGAAATACAGCGATGCTTGAAGAGAAAGAACAGAAGCCTGCCTTCACTAGCCTGCTGCCACCGATCAGCCAGCGAAACCACTACCGGTAAATTTGATTTCTTTCGTTTTCCCCTTTCAGTTGTAGTGCTTTGGATTTTATTTCTTAATCATCTTCTCCTTCTAAGTGAAAATTTGTTTGTGTAATTTGGGTCACTCAATTTATTTTTCCTTCCCACCTCGATGTTCACACATCACACTACCGTATTGCATTGTTAAAAAAAAGTAAAAACCCAATATTGCAACATTTGCCGTGTTTTCATTTCTTTCCACTAATTTGGTAGAGATATAATTTTACCATTGTATATTTTGATTTAGAAAATTTTCCAGATTATACCATGTTTGCTTTAGTGATATAAAAACTTTCCCTTGCTTTTAAGAGGTGCGGAATCAAACAAATGTTAGACATGTTGTGCTGCAGGAACTGTTCAATGTGCCAATAAGTTGTGTATTTCTGTTTTAATTCTTTTTATATATAATAACAATCTATAATACCTTAGACATTGAAATTTTGTGCACACCATGCGTTTGACAAAATGATTTACTTACTCTTGCATTAGTTTATATCCACTCCATGGTTTGTGCCTCTTGGTTTTAGTCACCATTGGTCATTGCATTTTTTTCCTAATGTGCCTTTGGATACCCAACTTTCTCTAAATAGTGACGAGTTGAATTTATTGCTTTGAAACTAGGTTTAGTAATTTAATTTGGATGCTTTGGTCACAATAGATGGGTTTATTGTTTAGACTTATTGACCATTTTTTTCAAAGTAAAAATAGTTTCCTGTAACTAATCTTAATGAAATCCTAGGGATCAAATAAGTGTAGGATTGAATGTTGTGCTAATATTTGCTTTTCTTTTTTAATCCTATTTTGGTCTATTGTTCAGTTAAGGTTTGTTGGAACTGCAGGCAAAGAGAGACAGGCCGTATCCCAGTAACTGGTAAAGTTTTTGCTTTTTTTTTTTTTTTTTTTTTTTTTGGTTTTACAAATCTGAGGATTGAATATGATTTGGGTTTGAATTTCTTGGTTGGGGTTTAGATTTCATTATTTGAGTTAGGCTTCCGTTAATGATGCCTCCTATAGTATAATACCAATTTAAATATAATATGGTTTTAGATATCCAGTAAGGTAGTATTTATGTTGGAGAGTTTGCAATCATCACTAAAAAAAAAAAGAAAAAAAGAGGGTTTGTACTTTGTACATCATACCTGTTTGATAAATGTCTTATAGACATATTATTGGAATGATTTATTTTTTGGGGGTTTATTGTTGTTCTCTTCAAATTCATGTTCTTTGAATTGTATTAGTCATTGAAGGTAAAAGATAACATTTTCCTTATGTCCAGTTTAATCATTATCATAGTCATCTAAACTAATGAACATTCTTTGCCTATTGCATTCAGTATATGATGGACATAATCTCTCTAATGGACAATATTGGGTTTTCAGATTTTTTTTTTTTTTTTTAACAATTAGTGTACTTCAGATTTTTTTAAAGGCTTTTAAATCTACATTTTAGTCTACTTCAAAACTTACATTTTTTCTTGATTCTGAGGAATTTCAGTTGCGGTTAGTGATGATTCTGAAGATAAAAGCTTCGATTTTCAAAATAGAGCTCTTTCATATGGTTTGTGATCTCTGCTCTGGCTTATAAGACTGTTGGTAACTATTCAAGAAAAGCTCCTGGATTGAGTTGGAAGGTCAAGACAACTTAATTTCCCCTTTTCTACTTTTATTTAAATTTGTCTCTTTATCATTTGTTAATGTTTGATTAAAAAAACATTGAACAAAAAAAGTTTAAGAAGATTATTAAATATGTATACTTTTTGACTCTTAAATCAGATGCAATGTTTTTTCCCTGTACCATGTCTAGGTTTCTTCTTTCACCCCTATTGAAAAATAGATAGGTTTAGTATTTTAACTTGGATACTTTGGTCTCAAATTAACATCTCTACTTTTTTGTTTTGATAGCATTGGGAGTATCACCCAAGCTTAGAGTATAGACTTATTGACAATTTTTTTCAAAGTGAAATCGGAAGTAGGAACAAACAAATAAATAGCAAAGATTTTGATAAAAAACTGTGTTACTTCATATTAAGGGATTATTTATTTAATATGGTTGTATGATTATTTCCTGCCATTTTAAAAAACCTTCTTACCCTTTCACTTTTTGTTGAAATTCAGATTTGTTGAGTTTTTCCTGTCAAGTATGAAGCTTGAAATCTGAAAGTTTAGACGGTATAGTTATGGGTTTACCCTCTTTCTATCGACGTTATAGTCTGAGATTATTATTTCTGGTAGCTATTTTGCATTGCTGGAATTTTTCTCATGAAGAACAGAAAAGGCTAATATTTTAGAAGGTGATTCAGGTATTGTTGCTTTGGTATATGAATGAAAATAATTAATTATTGACCGAGTCTTGAATTTTTTTATTTACTTATTCTGGAGTATTTAATAAAACCCAATTTATTGATATGTAAATTCAAGTGCTATTTGAGAAGAATAGAATGTAGTTTGTACTGCTTGAGAATTTTTTTTTTTAATGTTGTTTGTTCAGAAATGGATATGTGTTTTTCTTTCTACTATGCATTCTAAATTTTTTATTTTTTGTGGGAAAGGGTCAAAAAGAAAGAAATAAACTAAAGAATAGAGGCATGGTGTGTGTATAGTGTCTTAGGTAAATTTGGAGAACTATGTTGAATTGTTCATACCCTAAGAAGTTTTTTTTTTCCTACCTAAAAAAAAAAGAATCAAGAGATTAAACCAGAAATAATAGTCTATCTGAAGTGAAGGAAGTGTCTATAATTGGTGAAAAGAAGGAATTTTACCTCTGTTCTCTGATGTAAAAAGTTAAGAAAAGAAAATATCCAAACGACTTGATGTGTTTAAATTTGTTAAAGATGAGATTTTAGATGCAATTCCTCCAGCATGTATGTGCTTCAACTTCGGACATCAATTTAGTAAAAAATTTCTAAAGAACCATTTGAATTACAACTTATCAAAAAAAAAAAAAATTGTTTGAATTACAAGAATTATGTGCTTTTAATTATTAATAAAAATTTTCTTGACACTATAGTGCTTATGACTATTACACGCTTGAAACTTCCATAGTGGAGATTTGGTTGCTAGGATTATAAGATGCATTCTTAGAATTCAAACTACAAAAGATTGAGCAAAGTGTAACTTGGTAGAGAAAAAATATGAATTTATTTTTCTTTTCCAATTTAGTTTTAGGTTCTTTTGTGGTTTTCAACTTTTCATAGATTTAATTTAGAGTGTTTCTACCAATAGATATTAAAATATTGTTTCTTTGTATTTATACATTGGAATTTTACCTTATATTATTATTGAATATGTTCTCCTTAGCTTTCGTGATTGTTATAGATTAGCAAAAATAGTTTGAGTGGATTATGAATAGAAGTGCACTTCTACTAATGAAAACAATTTTTGAAATGTGGAGCTCAAAAGGTTGTATTAGTTTCTACCATTTTAGGGGTTACATTTAAATAGGTTTTCATTATGCTATTGCCTCCGGTTGGACAACAATCATCCATTTAGCACACCAAAGAATCTATTTTGTTCTTATTGTGTATACCTTTGTAGTTGGCATGTTCAAGATGGACAAAATAAAATTAATGCATGTGAGAAGATATGAATTTGTAATCATTTTTTTTCCAAGTGCTATATTGTGCTATAGTTTTTGCAGGTGAATGATGATGGCCCAATTCATCCAAGTGAAACAGAGCTAGCACATACAGTTCATCAAGGCTAGAATATGGATTAGCTCACTAAATGTTTTTTGGGTTAATGAGTTCTTAAATTTTATTTTCTGCTATGGGGAAATTTGGACTTTTGACAATGTTATTGAACCTAACTCTATATCCCACAATTGTCATTTTTGTTTTTTGAATTGATTGGCATTATTAAAACAAAGACTTTAATAAACATATTAACGGTTGTAATTATTGTATTGTTATATCAAATTGATGGTATTTTAAATGTGTAAAATGTTCCCCGTGCATTGCGTGGGTTAAATGCTATAAGCATAAAAAAAAAAAAGGACATGATATGATATGGAGATTTAATACTGGATTTTGTAATTTTTCAAGGTACAAGATTTTATGTTGCACCTATGCAAAAAAATTGCAGTGGTGGTGGTGGTGAATATGAGTTTAGCATGGCATAAAAAATTAAAAATGTGATGTTCTTGATGTATGCTAAACTCATTGATTTAATTATATTCAAGTTTTATTTCATAACCCTTGCCTTCAAAAGACTATTTCAACATGATTGTGATTATATTGCATTAAAGGTTAATTTGTTTGGCTCCAAGTAATTGTAAAACGGTATTTCTGTTTTATTTCAATGTAATTTGTTAGGCTCCTCTGTAAATACCACTAAAGTTTGGGCTGTGATGACTGAGAGTGAAGCTGTTGGAAAATATTGGACCAGTTCTAGGAATAATGAATGCTGTCTAACTTAAGAATTTTTAATCCTATGTGAGAGATACCAAGGGAAGAGATTAAGTTTCAAATAAATTTTGTTAGGGCAACTTTTAATACAAGAGGAAAATCTTTATTGATCATGCAAATTTGTGTTCATAACCAAATTTCAACATGCATACTTTAGAATGTATAGTAATAATAGTTTTTTTGTAAATGGAATTATGGAATTTTTTGGGTTAATTACTGAACTTTAAAATAATAAACAAACAGGTTGATAACTAACGTATCTTATATACTTTGCAACAAATTTTTTCTTTGCAGATTGATTTTATTAGCCAAATTTCTCTTTTTCTTATTTCTTACTTCAATAACTATATTCTCTCGAACCCACAACCTTTAAAAAAACCTTGAACCAATTAGTTATAACTTATGAGATTTCAATTAACATTTTTCCCACATCATGTGTTGATGCCAGGTTATGTCTGTCTTTTAGAAGAACAGTTGCACATTAGCATCATTATTTGAACAACTAATCATCCACCCCCTTCAATATTTTACCATCACATTAAGTAGAATATATTAAGTTGATTTTTTTCTAACTCATAAAATGATCCAGCGCATTGCGCCGGTTAAACGCTAGTAATAATAATAACAAAAGATTTATATGGTAAACTTTACATTCAATATTATATATTTTTTACAAATCTATATTAATCTATGATGTAAGATTTACATTGATAGTATAATGTAAACAATAATTATCATTTTATTTATATCAACTCTATTTGGTTGAAGTTGACACAATTAAATTAATAATTATTCAAGTTGATTAATGTGTCTAATTACATGTAAAGTCCAGCAGATGGCACAACCACATCATCCCATCTAGAGTTAAGTGTAGTGGAAAATAAATTTAACACAAGTGATATGACCATGATGGGAAAAATGTTCGCAAGAAAAACCCCAATAGGTGATTATGTAAGTCACCATTCCTAAAGAATTCAATGATAAAGATTGAGGTTACAAGTATAAAGAATCTTACTCTATCCCAAAGTAACTACTTATAGTAGAATGGGGGGCTGATCTATCCAAGCTCATCTCCAACCTAGTTGGACTACTCTTCTTAACATACTTCTTCTATGCACGTATCTACCAATCAGTGGCTGACTCTTACAACAATACTTGATTGATGCAGTTGATTGATATAATGTTCTTTGCAGCAACATGCTCCAATATGAAATAATAGTAGCCTTCTAATAAGTCTTAGGTGTACAAAGTTGCGGCAGCTTCTCAATATACATGTCTCTTCTTTGTTGTATGATGATGATTGTATAGTATGACTTTTATATCTTTGGGAACCTTAGGGCATAGATCCAAAGACGTGTCAACTAGTCATCATGGGTTAAAACATAGAACTTTGTTAGAATTCTCGTAGCTAGATCGGCCAAGAGGTGTCGAGCTAAGTATTGAACTTCAGTAATGTTCAATCAGTCAACCTACTATCCAAATGTAGTCAAGGCACAAGAATTAGTAGTTTTCTTGTGTCTTCATCATGAATCTTCAACACACTTTTGGACACTAAAATCTAATACTCAAATTACATATAAAGTACATTTTAAGACATGTTTTCCAACACTTAGAAAATAATGATCCAAACAATTTCTTCATTTGGCAATCCGTGAGAAAACAACAAGAGTACATAAATGTCCTATAATAAATTCTACTCAAGTTACATTAAAAATAACATAATCTAAAAGAGATTATCATCTCCATCTATAGCAATCCGAGACATAGGATTTGTCTTCATTCTTGTTCACCCCAAAGTCAATGTAATAAGAGATTTTAACGAGTCAATCAAAGGCTCGAGCAACTACTTTTGAGTTAAATTTTTGTTTGAAGGAGTTTTTGATTGGGAAACCTTAAATTTTAATTTTAATATTTGAAAATTTTAATTTTAATCTTTGAAATATCAGTCAAGTTTGGGGACATGAATTTAGCAGCTTGAAAGCTGATGGCAATTCAATTAATTCCTTTGCTGACCTTTTCTGATTGACAAATCCAAAAGGTTCGAAACTCTTTGTAATGACTTGTTGGACTATTTGAAATTGAAGAAATAAGTGCACCAGTGGCACCACTGGATAAACTTTCCGGCCTGGAAGCAACATCTCCTGGAATTTCAGCAGTAGCGTGGCAAACCCATTTCGAAACAGCCTCCAAAGAAAACCATTTGGAAACCGCTTGACCCGGGAATGCTAAAAACAAACTTTGTCGGTGTAGTTTTTGAAGATTTGAATGCAGCAGGTATCAATGTAGTGGTTTGCAATTCTCTTGGAGAAATAATGGTAGCCTTATCTGAGATCATCCCTATGCGCTCCTCTGTGTTTGCTCTTGAAGCCCTTGCGGCCAGAAGGTCTGTCTAGTTTATTCAGGAATTGGACTTGCGTAACTCAATCTTTGAGGGTGATTCAGAAGTCTCCATCTTCGCCATCCGAGACCAATGTTTCTCCTAACTTGCTTGTGTTCACCTAATTAAAGACATCCTATCTTCAACTAGTTCACTTCAGAACTATTCTTTCTCTCATATACTTCGGCAATACAACACTTTGACACCTGCTTTAGCCAAGAGAGCGAGATATTCTTTTTATGTTTTAATTTGGGTGGAGTCTATTCCTCCTAGCATTTATAAGGTGTTTGTTTCTGGGTTTTTAGCCATTAAATAGTATTGGCCTCTCAAGCCTGTTTCTCAAAAAAAAAAAAAAAAAAAAAAAAAGAAAAAAGAAAAAAAGAACTTTGAAAATTGTATTTGAAGTGAAAAATCATGATTAGGGTTTGATGTTTGTAAAATGGATTTTGAAGAGGAAAACCAAAATTATGGTTTAATCTTTGAAAAATGTTTATGATATTTTAAAAGTTTATTAAATGGAAAACCATTAAACCATAATTTTTCGAAATTTTTTTAACAAAATATCAAAATTAAAAAATGATTTTTTGGAAATGGTTGTTCAGTGGAAAACAAACCAAAAAAAAAAAAAATTGCTGAATTTCGGCATAGGAAAATGGTTTTAATAAATTAAGATGGTTTTTCAGTGGAAGAAAGACTTTGGGCATTCTTGATTGCCAATGTGTCTGGGATTACATCCGGAGTGAAGGGCAGAAATGATCCTGATCTTTTAGGGTGGGAAACACTTTGAATTTTAGCACAATTTTAACTGAATTTCTGCTTTTAAAACCAAAGTAGCCGGATTGAAGCCAAATTTCAACTTTTGCATTAAAATTTTTTTTTATTAGATTTAAACATGTTTTTAAGAGAAAAACAAGAAAACCAATAATTGCAGAATTTATGTATTTAAAAATGATTTTAAGTTTTGAAAAGGTTTTTAGGAGAAAAGTCAAAAACAAGAATTTTGACAAAATTTTCTCAAAGTTTCAACATTTTATTGTGATTAAGAAAGATGTATACGTGCATGCATGGTCATATTATATGAGAGTATTTGAGAGTGGCATACCGTTTTAAGAAAATAGTACTCTAGCTATAACCATGGTTTTGAAACCCGGACAGTTCATTGAACCGTAAAAGGAAGAGGTTCAAGGTTTTTGAGGTCGAATTGAGGTTGAACCGGGGTCGAACCGTGATGATGTCATTATTAATTTAATAATTAATTAAAACCTAAATATAGATATTAAATTTATAAAACTAGCAAAATTGACTAATATATCTATATGATGAAAATTTAATTATTTTCAAGCATATATTTAATAATTAAATAAGAAAGTTAATAAAATAAAATAATAACCATGAAAACATTAAAATTTATGATTAATTTTTGAAGTAAAGTTGAATATCTTTGAAAGATTTTAATTATAATTTTTTTTTATTCCTTGTAAGAGATGGATAATTTAATTAAGTAGAATAAAATTGTGTTAAGTTGTTTTTATAAAATAAAAAAATTAAAAAAAAAATTGCTAAGGGGTTGGACCGCACGGTTCTTGCCATCGGTTTTGCATGAACCGTGCGGTCCAACCCCGGTTTTAAGGGTTCAGGGAATTGCCACATATGCCCGGTTCTCTATGCTTAAAAAATCGAATTTCAATCCAGTTCCTGATTTCCACGGTCCGACCTCCCGGTCCGGTCCGGGTCTGAAAACAGTGGCTATAGCATCTACTCAGCTCAATATTACTATAGCTACACTGTTAAGAGCAACATGATAGTTAGGAATTAGTTTGCAACTTAGTAGCATCTCATTGAAATTTCGATAGTAGTTTAGTTGAATTTAAAAATATCTTAGCAAAATTCTAATAGTGCCTCAAACCATACAGGTATTTCAATAGTACCTCTTCAACAATGCCTCGACTCGTTCGAGAATTTCGGCAAAGCCCAACAGAATTCTAACTGTCACTCAACCCAAACAAGTATTTTAGTAGTATCTCCCCAAAATTCTAGTACTAGCTCAACTCCTAGAGGTATTTCAAAAGATACTTGGTTGTAGTGCTTCAATCCATACATGTCCCAAGGTGAATTTTGGGAACCTACATCTACTCAAATTAGACCTCTCTCTCTCTCTCTCTCTCTCTCTCTCTCTCTCTATATATATATATATAATATGACCTTAAGGGCGAGGATTAACCTTCTCCGAGTTGAGTAGCATGTGAAGCAAGAGTGTTTGGAGTGAGCATTTTTGGGACTTTTCAATGTTGCCTTTGATTTCTTGAGGCTTATTGAGGGTCTACTTAGTCTTGATACTCAACAAACGAGGTATCGTTGGAATTTTCATAAAATTATTTTTCTAATAAAATCAAGTTTACATAAATCATAGCTTAGTGTGAAAAGTTATGCCTCCCGAAAGTTGGTACATTATAAAAATGTTCAAATGTTTGCTTTATCATTGATAAAGTTTACGTGTATGGAGACCTTACCAAAAATGGAATCAAGCAATTCATGCGTCATTAGAAATCTTGTGACAACAAATTTGATATTTCTATTGGCGCTTTTGTTTAGTGGGGGTTGTATGTTGTTTTGAGAAATGGGTCTCTAAAAGTGTTTGTTTATATATATATTTTTTTGAAGGTTCATTGTGTGTGATAGTTTATGCGATTTTTTTTAAAGAATTTCACTACACAAAGCCACTCAAAACAAACCTTATCACAAGCTTTCATTCAAGCTATATATGACTTGTGCAATTCTGAGATCGTTTAACAAGTTTTGATCAAAACCCTAGTTTTGTTAAGGGTTAAGTTTTTGTTCTCAGTTTTGGAAGGATTTTGTTTTTGTTTTTGTTTTTGTTTTGTTTTTTTTTTTTTTGTTTTTTGTTTTTTTTTTGTGATATCTCATTTGGTTTACATCTATTACGTACGGGTGATCTACCATTCTTTTTTAAAAGGGATTGAAATACATATGTAGTGGCCCAAGGATCATTTAGGTGGACCAATCAAATTTTCTAGTCACAACAATCAAACTTGGTCAAACCTCAGTGCCAGTTTGGGTTGGACAGCCCTAATCAAGAGTTAAGTCTTATAATTTCATCTAAAACTTTAGTTAAATTAATTATAAAATAGTTTATAGTTTCAATTGGGTTGGATTTCAATTGGCCTAGTATTTTCATGATTGGCTTAAGGGTGCTGTGGAAAACACACTGCTTTTTGACGAAAATTGTTAACCCATGTTTAACAATAATTGTTAGATTATGTTTAACAAAATTTGTCAAATTATGTTTAACAGATATTATCAAATCATTTTTAATAAGAGTTGTTAAATTATGTTTAACAAACATTGTCAAATTATGTTTAACAAGAATTGTTATTTAGTCAAATTCATCAAACATAATTTCATGCATAGGCCTTTTGGCGTATGAGTTTTATTGATGTGAGTAATGCCCATTCAAGATAATATATCTCTTAATTACAATCCCTTGTTTCAAGGGAAGACCCTTTGATTCCAACCACGTCATCTTTGTACATAAGTTTATTTATTTTCATGTTTAAGGGGATATGTGTTTTTATTTATTTGTGACTACACCTAATAATTTATTTAGGTTGCCTACGTACCCTTGACGGGGATCAAACCAATTCGTAGTTCTTAATTTGAGGTTTTTGATTTAAAATCCTCAAATATGATTTTGCCCAATTTAAATAATGGACATTTAAGTCAATACTTGGTGTTTAATTAAGCATCGACTTAACTTTGCTTTTGGGTGAGATAATTGGTTTTAATCTCAAGGATAAGTCAAGGACCATGTTTTTATGGAAATTGAACCAAGGATTCTCTCTTTGAGAAGTAGAATATCCAAGCAATTTTCCCTTTCTTTCATATGCTACTTTGCAGGAATTTTAATGATATTTTGATTGAGGTTCCCAAATTTAATTCAGGGAAAGAAAACTCCTTTGAAGCAATTTTATTTTTTATGAACATGTTTTAGGAATTGGAATTTGGAAAATTTCCTCAAATCAACTTTTATGGTCATTTTATTTTGAGAATTATTAACTCCAATCTTGATTAAGAAATTAGGAATCCCAAAGAATTAGTTATGCTGGAATTTGAAGGAATTAGAATCCCCACTTTATTTAAAATAATTTTGGGAGTTAAGAATTCCATTGAAAAGTGGTGGAGTTGAGGACTCAATTAATTTGGTAGAGTCAAAGACTCCATTAATTTTGGGTACAGTCAAGGACTCCATTGATTTTGGTAGAGTCAAGGATTCTATTAATTTAGTAGAGTCAAGAACTCCATTAAAATGTGGTGGAGTCAAGGACTCTATTAAAATGTGGTAGAGTTAAGGACTCCATTAATATGGTAGAGTCAAGGACTCCATTAATATGGTTGAGTCAAGAACTCCATTAAAACACGGTAGAGTCAAGAACTCCATTAATGATGAATTTGATTTGGTAGAGTCAAGGACTCAAGTTGAGAAAGCACTGAACCAAAACTTAAGAGAATTTTTATTTGGTAATTTTCAAATAGGATTTACAAGTCAGGGACTCGTATCTAAAGCCTCATGCATGGAGTTAAGAACTCCTCATGAAACCCAACCCTATTTGTTTTACCAAAAAAAATTCGGATTTGAAAATGAGGGAGGGGGAGAGATTTAAAGAAGAAAGGGACTGATAAAATCCCAACCAATGAAGATGTTGTGTGTTCCTCCTCTGCTTGTTGCTCTCTATCTTTTACCGTGTCTCTCTTCTTCTTCTTCTTTTCTCTGTGTTTTGCTATGCTTTTTCTTTTTTCTTTTTGTGCGTGCTTTTCTCTTTGTAATTTGCTAGAGACTCTTTAATTTATAGAGATATTGGGAAATCGTTCCCGCTTTTTTTTTCCTCAACTAATCAGCTCATGGGCAACTATCATGGACCATTAACTTCCTTCATGTTTTCATGCCATCATCCACTTTTCAGCTTTTCAATTTATTTTATTATTATTTTTGTTCCTGCCATGGCTACCTTTTCAGCCTCTGAAAGCTCGAATTTGTGTGAAAACACAAGACCTTGTTTAGACCCCCAAATTAAAATTACGGCTAAATTGCTTCTATTCTAACTTAGACTAAGTACAGAATAAGAGTAAATGAGTACAAACAACCGATAACACTACCCTAAGACATATTCGTCCATTATCAATGATATAAAGTAAAGCTTAAGAGTAGGGAAGAGAGATGCAAACACAAGATAATTCCGAGACGTGTTATCAAAGAAGAAACCGAAGAACTCGACGAAAAACCTCTCTACCGCCCTCCAAGCGGTAATCGATCCACTAGAGAATAAAGTTGGAGTACATGAATAATAAAAGACCCTCCAAGCCTAGTCTACCCAATGTACTTGAGCCCTCCAAGCTCTTGCTACTAACTGTCTTCTCGGAACCTTATCTTCTCTAACTTTCCCGGATCCCGCAATTCAGCCCAATTGCATCTGCCAATGATTGGCTCCTTCCAATGCTTCCCAACAGCACCAAAATCTCACTTGACACTCAGATTAGATGTGGTAAGTGTTTGGGCTATCAACCTCTCAAGGATTTAGAGATGGAAAGGTAAGAGTAGAGGAAAACCATAAGGAAATGTGTAGATGATTGTGGGTATAACAATCTCTAACTCTCAAGTGTATTTTCTACGGTTTTCTCTCTAAAAAGCATTCCTTACAATATGTGGGTAATGAGGGTATATATAGTATAGGTGATGCAGCATAGGCGTGTAGAAGCAGAATCTGTAACACACAATTACTACAACTCTTTCACGAAACCTAAGTTCTACAAGAACACTAGGCTAGCAGGCTAAATAATAGAGAACACATCTCTAACAAACTTTTATTAATCAATGCATAACATTAATCAACCTCTCTATAAATAGTATTTATAGGAATAGAATTTCTTCCACTCCGTTTAGAAAAAGAAATAATAAACCTACTTTTACTTGAGAAAGGAAAACCAACTTAACTAGGAAAAGAAAAACAATTAAAATCCTAATTCAACTAGGAAAAGGATTTTAATTGAACTTGTAAAAGCAAATAAATCCTAATTCCTCTAGGAAAGAGAAAACAACATAAAATATTAAAATTTTTTATTCTCCATTAACCAATCTGCATCATTCTCTCAGGGTTGGGGAAAACTCGTCCTCGAGTTTTGTGGCAATCTTCCACGATCAATTGGAACCCCGAATAATCCTCTCCATCCTATTCTTCTATGCAAGACAAGACGAATCAATATGCTACTTATCAATCTTTTCTCACTCATAATAAATCTTGATGTACAAATTTTTATTCTTGACCGCTTTTGCCATGGAGGGATATATGAAGCAAGTACTAAAAAAGAATCCATGCACACATTCAAAAACTTCATATTTCCTCCTTGACAAAGATTACTTAAAATCACTCGTTCACGCCTCTTGCTGACGTCTATCAATTATTGTTCAATAAAATCCTCCCAGAAGGGATCAATAACCTTTTGTTTCTGAATGTCGAAAGTCTCATCAACGATGTGAGTTATGGGCTCACCTCGTATGTATATGACTTTATTTTTATCAAGCTCAATCTTTTCTCCTTGACTAAAATCTTCAGGATAGTCATCATAAATTGGAGGAGAATCCTAATCTACTAGACAAACTCTTTCAATGTATTCATCATCCTCTTTGATATCGCAGCCCTCTTGCTCAATATCAAGATCCTCCTCCTCCTCAACAAAACATGGATTTGGATGGTAGTTTTGAGGTTGATTTCCAACGGCTAAGGCGGTGAGCTACTTTGAAAGCGCATCAAACCACTCCTCTGTTCGTTGAAAGAACGCATCTAAATGCGCATCGCGTGCAACCTCATCGCGCTCATACACATCATCTATGGGAACAGGTTTTCCCCCACGTATTCCTCTTTGTGCCATAGTAGGAACCTAGCTTGGCTCTGATACCAACTAATGCAGCGTGGGCGTGTAGAAGCAGAATCTATAACACACAATTACTACAACTCTTCCATGAAACCTAACTTCTACAAGAACACTAGGCTAGCAGGCAAAATAATAGAGAACACATCTTTAACAAACTTTTATTAATCAACGCATAACATTAATCAACCTCTCTATAAAGAGTATTTATAGGAATAGAATTTCTTCCACTCTGTTTAGAAAAAGAAATAATAATTCTACTTGAGAAAGGAAAACCAACTTAACTAGGAAAAGAAAAACAATTAAAATCCTAATTCAACTAGGAAAATGATTTTAATTGAACTTGTAAAAGCAAATAAATCCTAATTCCTCTAGGAAAGAGAAAACAACATAAAATATTAAAAATATTTTACTCTCCATTAACCAATCTGCATCAGTGGGTAAAGACTAGGTAAAACAAACATGACAAATTAGCCAAATAGAATTTTCGCAGGAAGGCCTTACCCGTGAGACACTCGTGAAAACTCCAGGTTGGCATGACTCTTTGCCTTCCAGTCATGTGTTCTACACGTATCTTATTTCGCGGGTTAGCTTCTCACGAAATCTACTTGTTCATCCTTTTAAACTTAAGTCTTCACACTCTCTCACACTCATCCCTTACAATTAAAAAGCACATAAATACAAGGAAATATGATTGAATAAAATTACAATCAAATTTGGTACGGAATTAAAGCTAATACAAAATAGTTGTAAATCACAACTTTACAGTCTCCCCCTTTGGCTATTCCGTGACAAAACCCCTAAACAGACTCAGACTTAAACATAAGTTTGGGAACATAGGCAAAACTCACTCACACCTAATTCTAGAAGCTATGAAGCACTTGCACCGTATATACCTGTATCCTAAAACACTCGCACATAAACAAAACTTTCATTAAGCTCATGACAAGTTGAACACAAGGTACGTATAGGAGCAAGTAAAATGCGATCAAGATATTAAGCAAGATATAAGCTATGAAGCGTAACTTGATCAAACATGAACAGTCATTAAGGAATGACTACAATGAACATTTGTCTAGTAAATGATCATCTAGACACGCAATGCAATTAAGAGTAATGCTAAAATCAATTGCATGTCCAACAAGCATGATGCATTAAAGAAACTAAAGCTAAAAGTGATAGAAAACAATAAGCATCAAAAAGGCTATAACAACCAAGATACACAAATAGTACTAAAGAAAAACTAAGTTTTAAACTAAAGTACTTGAAAGTTTTAAAAGAAAGAAATGTAAATATCCATAAGTTATAAAAACTTAAAAAGTAAACTACTAAACCAAAAACCACCAAAATGAACCAATTCTCTAGGATGCTAAGCTATGCTACTCCCCCTCAAATTACTCCTACTTTTTGACTAGAAAGGCCAAAGAGACTAGAATTGTGGGGATTCCAAATCTGAATCCTCCTGCTGCTGTTGGTCCCTCATCATGTCATCGATTTGAGACGAGAGTGCAGTGATCTGGCCTTGTATGTAGGTGAATTGAGTTGAGGAGTGTTGCATGTGGGATTCTAGCATACCATACATCTGTTCAACCCTTGCAAATATATGATCAAAACAATCGGGTACTCGTGTACGTGCTTGAGAAGAAGGTTGTGCAGTGTCCTCCGGAATGGATGTGAAACAGTTTATTTCTTCTTCTGTGTCTCCACCTTCTTCTTCATCAACATTGTCTCTTGGGATTTGAGAGACACCAACAGATGGTCTGGGGATATGGGCTTTGCTTCGGGTCATTGTTTGAGCACTGATTGGATAATCCCTTGGCATCACGAGAAGACCACTAGGAATCTTCACCCTTGCCCTTGTGATAAGAGCCATGATAATGCTTGGAAATGACAAAATTAGCCTTGTATTCCTCTTTGTGATGCATTTGGTGAAGAGGTGGTAGATGTGACTGCAAATGTCGATCTCCTTGTGTGTGTAGAGATCAAGCAGAAATATGACCCGTGGTGCTGACAAGTTAGTCAAATTCTTCACCGGGTAGAGGTTGAAGATCATGATATAGGCCAATGTTCTCATCTCTAGGGTGAATGGAATGGTGTGCAATGTCTTCTTGTTAATTTCACCTCCTAGGATGTCTACAATTGGTCCAAGCTTTTCCCTTCTCTTATCATCCTGGAGGGATGTGTGTGGAGTCATTGAACGAATCTCCAAGATCTCTTGAATGGACTCCCTTGTGACATAGAACTCCCTCCCTCTCAACTAACAACCTATACGATCCCCTTCCATAATGGCATTGGAGAAGAATTCCCTAATGATTTTGGCATGGACATTCCCCATTGGCTTCGGCAGCTTTGTCCATGTCCTCTCCTTGAATACTTCAGGGATGAAAGTGTGTTCTAGGGACTCTAACTCCACAGTCCTTTCTAAGATGATTGAGGCTCGTTTGTAGTAGTTGTTATAAGCTATGTTTACATCATCACTTCGGAATGCATCTGAGGAAGTGCGTTGACGCTTTGAGGACTTCTTTGTGGCTAGTTTTTAAGGGGAGACATCTACAAAACAGTCACAAACACAAAGAAATAAGGACAAAAATAAAAACAATGAAACAAACTTGATTAGTTCCAAGTTAGTCCATAAACAACAAAAGCCCTAAAAAGAACATAAAGACATAAAACCTAATGTCACCAGATCATGTTTTAAGTGCTAAACATGTAACAATACTTATCTAGCATGAGTGAAGTGCAAAACATGTCAAGTGAACAAGTGTGTGCATCAAGTGTGCATGTGGTATGCATATGTAATGCATGAACAAGGCATGATAGAACATGCATGGGGCAAAGTGTGTAAAACACACAACCAAAGTTTAATACATGTTAAGAATGTAAAGACATGGTAATCCCCAAAGTTTGGTACTCATTGGAGTCCAAAACAACAACAAAATATCATTTGGGCATTTCATCAAACACATAGTATGCATACACACCACTAACATGTGAAACAATGCATGAACATGATGAAATCTTGCCTAAATACATGTTAAAATGCTACTTGGGGCCAAGACAAACACAAACAAACAACATGGGACACAGCCTAATCAAGAAAATCAAAAAAATTTGCAAGAAATTAATTTTTCCCAACCCTTTCAAAAAGTAAACCCAACCCTAGAAATCCTAGAATCTAAGGCTTAATCTAAGGAATTAAAAATAAAAAGATGTTGAAACATACCTTAGAAGAGTCTTAGAAGTGATTGATCTTGAGTTTTGGGTGAGGTTTTGAGAGAAAGTGAGTTTTGGGTTGAGAGAGGCTCAGAGGAGGCAAAATATGTATGTTTGAAAAACTATCACTGTTTGCCTTTAAAAACTGCAAAAATGAGCTTTTTGTGGGTAAGCTTCTTGCGAAGTTACTCGCGAAAATGCCACTGAAGCACTCATCAGTTTTCATGGGTAGCTGTTTCTCGCAAGACAGTCGCGAAACTCTCTGTATGAATTTAAGTGTTTTCTTATTTTTGCTTCCTCATTTTTGCGGGAAGAGCTAACTCGTGACTTACTCGTAACAATGCCTCAAAAAGAGTTTTTTGATAAAAACAAGAAATAGACATTTTGAACAAAACCTTTAAACACACAAAAGTATAAAAACACTTTTAAAAACATATAAAATACTAAAATATTTTTGGGTTTGATCAACAAGCAATTGAGTATACGCATCACATTTGAACACGTACAATCACACAAATGAAATAAGTTTTCATTGAACATTAGACTTGTGTGTTGTGTGTGTGGATCAAGTATGAACTAGTCTATAGTCTAGTATGAAGCTTTAATAATCAATTCAATCAAGTCATACACGACTAGTACGAAGTCAAGTGACCTATTTCATTTGTAAAAATGAACATATATGACCCCTTACTAATGTGTTTACAATAGATTGAAAGCATTTCATTTGGTTTCCATTTTTCACACTTTTGATCAAATACAACTCAAATTTTTGAGAAGTGATGCCATAAATATTTTGATATAACTTTGACAAACTTGAGCCTTTGGCTTTGGCACCATACATTTTAATACAAATCGCTTTCCTTTTTTTCTAGTCAAATACTAGTTTGTATGACGGCTTTTTCAGCTCAATCTCTTTTCGAGATAGACATTTGTAGAGCTCTTTGAAAAAAACTGTGAGGAGATATATAGGCACAAGTCTACTCATGTATCAAGATCAAGCAAGACTATTGACCAATCATTCATGACAAGCTTGAAGATCTATTTACAACAATCAAAACGTAGATTTCTAGATGTTGCTCACACTTAGAAAATGTGCATACATAACAAGCTAAACTCGTAAATGCACTATGCCATTAGTACAAAGGTACTAGGCCAAACTCACATGTGATATATACAACACAAGTGATCAAACTTTTTGAGATTTTTTACTTTTTATGGGTTTTTGAATTTTTCAATACACTCAAAAACAGAACAAGCAAAATAAGATCAACAAAAACAACAAGCAAAAACATGAAAAAGAAACATACACATGTGAGACCTATATAGCAACGATGCACCAATAAACAACAGTAGGTCACACAAAAGATATGAGTCAAGGGATGATACTGACATCAATGGTCTTACGGAGAGATTCAAACCATGGACCATCAAGGGGTTTAGTAAAGATGTCTGCCTTTTGATTGTTGGTGTTGATAAACTCCAGCCACACAATTTTCTCCTCTACCAAGTCTCGAATGAAATGATATCGAATTTTGATATGTTTAGACTTTGAATGTTGAACTGGGTTTTTAGATAGATTGATGGCACTACTGTTTTCACAAAAAACGCACATACTGTCTTGAGAGATTCCATAATCATGAAGGAGTTTCTTCATCCACAACAGTTGAGCACAACAACTCCCTGCTGCAATGTATTCTGCTGTAGCCATTGATAGAGACACTGAATTTTGTTTCTTGCTCATCCAAGACACCAAATTATTTCCGAGATAGAAGCAACCTCCCGAGGTGCTCTTCCTATCATAGACACACCCGGCCTAATCAGCATCTGAGTATCCGACTAGGTAGTCATTTGAATATCTTGAGTACCAAATCCCATAGTTGGATGTACCATTGACATAGCGGATGATTCTTTTGACCGCTGTCAGATGGGACTCTTTAGAAGCTGTCTGAAAACGTGCACATACCCCGACACTAAAGGCTATGTCCGACCTACTCACAGTGAGGTAAAGGAGACTGCCAATCATGCTCCTATAGAGTGTTAGATCTACTTCTACACCGGCTGGATCGGAGCTCAATTTTATCGAGGAACTCATTGGAGTGGATGCATGCTTCTTGGAGTCTAAACCGAATCTCTTTACAAGATTTTTGGCATACTTCTCTTGAGATATGAATATCCCATCTTTCCGTTGTTTCACTTGAAGGCCTAAGAAGTAGTTTAGCTCCCCCACCATGCTCATCTCAAATTCCTTCTTCATTTTCTCCAAAAATTCTTGAGCAAGGTGATCAATTGTCAATTCGAATACAATGTCATCCATATATACTTGAGCAACAAGGAGAGATTTCTCATCTCATTTGACAAAGAGTGTTCGATCGGCTTGACCTCTCTTGAAACCATGATCTAAAAGATATGAGGTAAGACGATCATACCATGCTCTCGGTGCTTGCTTTAGCCCATATATTGCTTTCTTCAATCTTAACACATGGTCCGGAAAATGAGGATCTTGGAACCCCTTTAATTGCTCAACAAATACTTTTCCATTCAAAAGTCCATTCAAAAGGGCACTCTTCACATCCATTTGATATAGCTTGAAATTCATAATACACGCTATGGAGAGAAGAATTCAGATTGACTCTAGTCTTGCTACCAGAGCAAATGACTCATCAAAGTCTATGCCTTCAACTTGAGTATATTCTTGAGCCACCAATTTGGACTTGTTTTGGACAACTTCACCGTCTTCATCAGTCTTGTTCTTAAAGATCCATTTGGTGCCGATTACATGTGTGTCCTTGGGCCTCGGTACCAACTCCCATACATAATTTCTAACAAATTGATGTAACTCTTGGTGCATGGATTCTACCAAATTTTCATCTTTCAAATTGGTCCACTTTCTTAGGTTCGAATTGCATAAGGTAGCAATGATACATCACATGATTCACACTATAGCTCAGTCCTCTTCTCAAACGGAGTCCTTCAACCAAATCACCAATTATGTTGCTTTTGGGATGATTAAGAGTTACTCTTGACGAAGGTTTCTTGGAAGTGGAGGGTTCCTCATCACGAGAGATTGGGAGTTGAACTTCTGGAGGTGTAAGTGGACTTAACGATCCTTGAGTTTATCTACTCTCTCTTCTTGACGTAGTAGGAGTAGACTCCTTTTTCGGTGATTGTCTCTCACCATTATCCCTTTGAGACATGTTATCAACACCCTCATTCTTCTTAAGGCTTAGAACTTTGCCATCCTCACCAACATCCTTTTTCGGAATGGTGTCATCGATGACTACATTTATCGATTCCATCATCGTCTTTGTCCGCTTGTTGTACACCCTATATGCCCGGCTATTTACGAAGTATCCTAGAAAGATTGCTTCATCACTCTTGGCATCAAATTTCCCAAGATTCTCCCTATCATTGAGAATATAGCATTTACTTCCAAATACTCGGAAATATTTCACCTTAGGCTTCTTTTTCTTCCAAATCTCATATGACATTTTCTTTGTCCCCGCTCGAAAGAAAATCCTATTCCCAATGTGGCATGATGAGTTCACTGCTTTAGCCCAAAACTTCTGTGGGATGTCTTTGTTAAGCAGCATTACTCTCGCCATCTCTTGGATCACTTGGTTCTTCTTTTCAACAACCCCATTCTGTTGTGGAGTCTTTGGGGCTGAGAATTCCTTCTTAATACCATGCTCATTGCAAAATGCTTCAAATTTGGCATTTTCAAACTCTTTCCCATGATCACTCCTGACTTTGACTATGGGAACTCCCACTTCATTTTGGAGTTTTTTACATAACCTTTCCATCTTGTCGCATGCCTTCGACTTTTCTCTAAGGAATTCCACCCAAGAGTACCTTAAGAAATCATTAACCACAACCATGATGTATCTTTTCTCACCCATGCTTTCCGTTCTCATTGGACCCATTAGATCCACATGAAGCAACTCCAAAAGGCGAGATGTAGCAACTACATTTACTTTGTTTTCCCAATTGACATGGACCACAAACATTTTTCTCGATCTTTCCAAATTTCGGCAAACTAATCATGGCTTCAAGCTTTGAAACGTTTTTCACTTGCTTGTAATTTGCATGCCCAAAACGTTAGTGCCATAACTCCAACAGATTTACTCGTGCACTCCGGCATGATACATTTGGCTTGGGAACCACGTCATAGAAATTGTTGGTGGTCCTAAGTCCCTTCAAGACTTGCACACCTTCTTCACTAATAATTAGACACCCTTTCTTTGAAAATTGAACTAGAAAGTCTTCATCACATATTTGGGTGATACTCAGCAAGTTTGCTTCCAACCCTTTGATATACAACACATCGGTTAACAAAGGAAGTCTTGGAATATCAATAGTTCCCTTTCCTAGGACTTGTGAGTGGCTACCATCTCCAAACGTCACATAATCGTCCTCTTTCTCTTTAAGAATTTTGAAGAGTGATTTATCTCCGGTCATGTGCCTTGAACACCCACTATCAAGATACCACAAACATGAATTAAACACTTTCAATGCGGTATGTACAAAAAGACAAGCATGAGACAAACATTCTTGACCAATAAAGCTAGACTCATCTTCCTTTACATCATGCATGGATGAGTGAAGCTTTCTTTTCAAACCATCAATTTTATCACACAAATGTCTATTCCTTCTCTTATATTTTGCAATTAAGGAATTAGACTCACACAAGCTATTATGAAGCTTATGATTCCTACGCTCTAAACATTTCAACATGTGTACAAAAATTCTAGCATGTTTCTTAGACTTGAATAACTCTAGAAGCTCAATGCTAGGACAATCTCCAAAGATGCTCATAGAGTCATTATCACAAACACATGAACTACACTTCATGTTGGCGTTTGCCATAGCTATATCCATGGCAAGACAAAGGGTCTAGGATCATACTAGGATAATGAAATCCGATAAGTGTACCCACTCTAATACCAATTGAAAGCTCGAATTTGTGTGAAAAAATAAGAGCTTGTTTAGATCCCCAAATTATAATTACGGCTAGATTGCTTCTACTTTAAGTTAGACTAAGTGCGGAATAAGAGTAAATGAGCGCAAACAACCGATAACACTACCTTAAGCCATATTCATCCATTATCAACGTTATAAAGTAAAACTTAAGAGTAGGGAAGAGAGATGTAAACACAAGATAACACCAAGACGTGTTATCGAAGAGGAAACCAAAGAACTCAGTGAAAAACCTCTCCACTGCCCTCCAAGCGGTAATCGATCCATTAGAGAATAAAGTTGGAGTACATGAATAATAAAAGACCCTCCAAGCCTAGTCTACCCAATGTACTTGAGGCCTCCAAGCTCCTACTACCAACTGGCTTCTTGGAACCTTGTCTTCTCTCACTTTCCCGGATCTCGCAATTCAGCCCGATTGCATCTGCCAATGATTGGCTCCTTCCAATGCTTCCCAACAGCACCAAAACCTCACTTGACACTCAGATTGGGTGTGGTAAGTGTTTGAACTATCAACCACTCAAGGATTTAGAGATGGAGAGGTAGGAGTAGAGGAAAACCACAAGGAAATGTGTAGATGATTGTGGGTATAACAATCTCTAACTCTCAAGTGTATTTTCTAGAGTTTTCTCTCTAAAATTCACTGCTTACAATATGTGGGTAATGAGGGTATATATAGTGTGGGTAAAGACTTGGTAAAACAAATATGACAAATTAGCCAAACAGAATGTTTCGCGTGTATTTTGCGGGAAGGTTTTACCCGCGAGACACTTGCGAAAACTCCAAGCTGGCATGACTCTTCACCTTCTAGTCATGTGCTCTACACGTGGCTTATTTCGCGGGTTAGCTTCTCGCAAGCTTCTTGCGAAATCCACTTGTTCATCCTTTTAAGCTTGAGTCTTCACACTCTCTCACACTCATCCCTTATAATTAAAATGCACATAAATATAGGGAAATATGATTGAATAAAATTACAATCAACACTACAAGAAAAATGCCTATTAGCGACCAAGAATTTTTGATGGACCCAAAAAGCCCTCTAAAAAAATCTTATTTGCAATGGCAAAATAAAGCTCTCGCAAATACTTGGTAAAATATGAAATATTTGTGACCAACAAGAAAAGCTATCGCAATTATGTGTTATAGCTGTCACAAATACTAATATTTTGAGAGAAATTTTCCCTTCATATTATTTGCGAGGGACAATTAAAAATCTCTCGCAAAAAGTGTATTATTTGTGACGGTAAAAAAAAGCTGTCACTAATACTAAATTATTTTTGAAGGCTAGGATCAACCCTCACAAATAATCATTAAAATGTCAAAAATTTTAGAGGGAAATGTTCCCACCAAATTATTTTTGAGGGGCAATAAAAATCTCTTGCAAAAAGTTTATTTTTTGTGTGAGTTAAAAATATGCCCTTACTAACACTAAATTAAAATATTAATTTTTTTTGGAGATAAAAGTTATTCTAAAATTCAAAGAAAAATAAAAAGAAACGTATAAACATATAGCACTTTGTATCCTTTATATGAACTTTTTGTTTATAGTCTAAAAAAAATAAAAAAAATTTATATACATCCTATATAAGAAAGGTCTGTCCTCATTTTCTAAAAATTGTACCCATAAAAAAATGATAGCACTTTCAACTTCAAAATGGTAGCCTAAAATTCAAGAATTTCAGCCTTTTGTACTCTCTCTCTCTCTCTCTCTCTCTCAAAAGTGAATAAAAATTTATTCCCATTAAAATAATGCATAAAAGATGAGTTTATATATCAAATGGTAAATTACATCCGATTGGCATGAAAATTGGCATGCATGTTAAGACCATATAAAACATGTAATCCAATTGTTGGATTTTCAAAATATGAATTCAATAATAAGTTATTGGGTGATGTAACATTTTTTAGAGTTACATCACGTGTAACTTTAACCCAACTCTATATTTCTTAATTTGATGTGAATTTTGACAAATTTACCGTTAGATTACATTATCTTCATATATTTTTCATGCTTATAAAAATTTAAGGTGATCAAATATTAATTGCCATGTCATCAATCAATTGTTTAAATTCAAGCTTTTGTAGTTTAAAATAATGCATAAAAGATGAGTTTATAGATCAAATAGTAAATTACATCCGATTGGCATGAAAATTGACATGCATGTTAAGAACATATAGAACATGTAATCCAACAGTTGGATTTTCAAAATATGAATTCAATAATAAGTTATTGGGTGGTGTAACATTTTTTAGAATTACGTCAGGTGTAACTTGAACCCAACCCTATATTTCTTAATTCGATGTGAATTTTGACAAATCTACCGTGAGATTACATTATCTTCATATATTTTTCATGCTTACAAAATTTCAAGGTAATCAAAGATTAATAGTCATGTCATCAATCAATTGTTTAAATTCAAGTTTTTGTAGTTTTAAATAATGCATAAAAGATGAGTTTATAGATCAAATGGTAAATTACATCCAATTGGCATGAAAATTGGCATGCAAGTTAAGACCATATAGAACATGTAATCCAACGGTTGGAGTTTCAAAATATGAATTCAATAATAAGTTATTGGGTGGTGTAACATTTGTTAGAGTTACATCAGGTGTAACTCGAACCCAACTCTATATTCTTAATTTGATGTGAATTTTGACAAATCTACGTTAAATTACATTATCTTCATATATTTTTCATGCTTACAAAATTTCAAAGTGATCAAAGATTAATAGCCATGTCATCAATCAATTGTCTAGATTCAAGTTTTAGTAGTTTAAAATAATGCAAAAAATATGAGTTTATAGAACAAATGGTAAATTACATCCGATTGGCATGAAAATTGGTATGCATGTTAAGACCATATAGATCATGTAATCCAACGGTTGGATTTTCAAAATATGAATTCAATAATAAGTTATTGGGTGATGTAACATTTTTAAAGTTACGTCAGGTGTAACTTGAATCCAATCCTATATTTCTTAATTCGATGTGAATTTTGACAAATCTACCATTAGATAACATTATCTTCATACATTTTTCATGGTTACAAAATTTGAAGGTAATCAAAGATTAGTAAGAATGTCATCAATCAATTGTCTAAATTCAAGTTTTTGTTGTTTAAAATAATGCATAAAAGATGAGTTTATAGAACAAATGGTAAATTACATTCGATTGGCATGAAAATTGGCATACATGTTACGAACATATAGAAAATGTAATCCAACGATTGGATTTCCAAAATATGAATTCAATAATAAATTACTGGGTGGTTAGATTTCAAATCTAACTATGACACGTGATGGACATGTGTTGTGTACCTATATGGCTATATATATTCTCTCAATCTAACCATCCAATTGGTCTCAAATTTCACCAAAATCAATATGTCATCATACTCTTCAATCCTAATGATCAAGATTTGAATATGAATTTCACCAAGTCTAGTAGTATCGGGACCATCTATTAAGTTTGATCGGGTTTGACCAACTTTGACCACGCATTTCTCTAAATCCAATTGCTTGATTGTGACCATAATTTACTAGAATTAACCTTACATTATACTATTCAAATCTAACGGTTAGATTTCAAATCTAAGTATGGTGCATGATGGACATGTGTTGTGTACTTCTATGGTTATGTTTACTCAATCTAACTTTTCAATTGGTCTCAAATTTCACCAACACCAGTATGTCACCATACTTTCAATCCTATTGATCAAGATTTGAATATGAATTTCACTAAGTCCAATGGTCTCAGGACCATTTTTTAAATGGTCATGTCAGCATTTAGTATGCAAACAATGCACTTCATTTGTAATGTAAGCAATTTTCATCAGTGAGATGACAGTAAAAACCAAAATGGAACACATTTTTCATTTTAGGGACCAAAAACAAGAGAATCAATATCGTATCAGAGACTGTTTCGGTTTGGTCAAATAAATGAAATATTTCGATACCGGTGTACCGTTTCGGGATCACCGCTAATTTTATATATTCATATATAAAAATAAATATATAACTATTTATTTACTTATTTATAAGTTCATTAGTCAAAATCCATATAATTTATTAAAAATATTTACAATTATAAGTCTATATCTTAATTAATATGCTAAATTTTAGTTAAAAACTTAAAATGTTAGCTCATTTTAATAATAATAGATAGTTTATCTATTTAATAAATACTCAATAGATAGTTTTTTTTAGTTGATTTATTTAATAAATAATAATATAATAATAATAGTATTTGTGGTGCCCCACAACACGTTATCAATTTGACAGATGGTAAAAAATTTCAAAAAAGTTGAATAGACACTCCATTAAACTTCAGTACTTCACACGAATGTAGTGATGTTGTCACTTGTCAAGGGCACACTTAACCAAATGCTATTACTAGTTCACTGCTCAAGATATAGATATGAGGAGTTGGGTAGTTGAGCAGAAAAATGAAAAGATAAAGAACAGAGGTGTTAGGAAAAAAATTTCCCCCCAAATTTTTTTCCTTTCCTGCACAAAATTCTCCAAAATTTTTTCCCACTTACATTTTCATTTCCCACACAAAAGTTTCATTTCTCACGCAAAGTTTTTACTCACAAAACTCTCTCATTTTCTCTCTATCTCTCACACGGCCTCTCACATTCACACACACACAACCCCACCGGCACCGACGAGAAGAGCCCAGCCCAGCCCAGCGACGACATCGACGAGGCTGAGCCCAGCCATCGATTCCTCTCCTCCTTGATCTCTCTACCATCAATCATACCCATCGGCTCTCTCTCCCTAACCACAAGATCCTTTCTCCCTTTCTCCCTCTCTCCCCTTACCACCCCTATACCCATTCATTTTTCCTCACCATACCCATACCCATACCCATTCCAATTTTGCTTGGTAAGTTATTTATTTGATTTTTTGTTTTGATTATTGTGAAATTTTGGGTTTGGATTTGGATACTTAACATTAGGTTATTTATTTAATTTTCAATTTTGATTTTTGTAAAATTTGGGTTTGGATTTTGTGGTGTAATATGTAGATACTTTATTTAATTTTCACTTTGCTCTTACTTTGATTTTCCTGCATCTAGATCTGAAAAATCAAAGTGGGTATTTGACAATATCAAAGACTAACCCTTTTTTCGTGCTTTTGTTTGGTCTGGTTTTGTATTTTTTAGGTAAGGAAGTGATTTGGGTAGAGTTTTCTTCGTTTTGCAATGGCTCTTGCTAAAGGTACATTTCTCCTTCCAACTTATTCTTTTTATTTTAGTATTTGAGTTATTCCAATATTAATCTATGTACGTTTTGCTGAGTTTTCAATCTAGATGCAGCGTGAGGAGTTAGTGGAGAAGATGGTGGATAGGGGTTTTGCTACCCGCCCTTTGTAGAAGTAACTATTTATTTTGTGCCTATGAGCAGGATTAGGTGATCATTGTTTTCTATATCTCTGTCAATTATTCTTGTTTCCAATTTTGATGTAATTGCTTTTTCAATATTTGCATTGTGTTTTTGGCATTGCATGTCAGACAGTTATGAACTACTTGTGGTTCATGGTCACAAATTTTGGAAATATAACCTTTTGACAAGCTCAATTGTTCTCCAATGTTTGATTGCTATTAAATGCTAAATGGCAAGGATGCACATGGCTGCCTACTTTATATGTTGTAAATTTGTTATTGGATGATTTCAATTTGGATTACTTGTAGTTGTATCATATTAGATCTTCTTTGATTAGTTTTGTCACAAACTAAATAGTTATTATGCATTAGCATTATTTGGTCCCTTTTAGGTGGATTGAGGATTTTCCAATACCATTGCTCTAGTAGGATCCTCAGTGATACCAATGGTTTTGCATTTGGTTCTAATGTACTTAATTTGTTCATGTTAACAGAAGGTATAGTTGAAAGTAACTAGCAGAATGCTCATCATTAATGAGTATCTTGATGGAAATGCACATAGTATGTTGCTTCTTTACCCATCATCCCTCGTATGCTTTTATGTCATTGTTAGGTCCTTCATGGGATGCAAGTGCCATACTATATACTTTGCATTAAAAATATATACCCTCCCCCTCTCATCCATGAAATCGTTAACGATACTGTTGGGTAAGTTTCATATGTAATGAGCTTCTATTCTTTTTTATGTGGATTAGGTGCTGAGTGCTGACTATTGATGTCATTGTTTCTTATAGGTTTGCCATCTACTTATTGTGAAAGGACTACCTCTAGAGCTCCTTTGAAGTGTTCTGCCTTTAGTAATCTGTGGAGTGAATGATATACGTCTACTACAACCAGTTGCGAAAATTATTTGAACGCTATTATAGGAACCTCCATTGAAGTGTTCTGCCTTTAGTAATCTGTAGAGTATATGGACGCATAGTAATCTGTGAATCAGCTAAATAGTTATTATGCATGTGGGCTGTAAAAGCTCCTTAATAAGCACCTCATTATCAGGTTCCCAAATCAACCGGTGCCTTATACGCCCAGCTCATACAAGATTTTCTCCTTGAATTGCCTTCAACAATTATTGGGTTTAAGTTTTTTGGTTTCTGATTTTTACTATGGTGAGCAATCTGCGTTTCCGTTATCTTATATGTGTATTAATAACGAAAAATTGTGATGGGTGTATGTAATCTTATAATCAAATTGGCAGTATCAATTTTTAATGGGTGTATAGCATATATATATGTATACTTTTTTTATTTTATTTTTATTTTTATAGTGTATATATTTGTCTTGTGTTCCTATGGTTATGCTCTAGGATAGTGCAACGCTTGAGATCCATAAAATTAATGTTTTGCTGTAAAATTGGTACTTGGTGCATTGTAATTTCCAAGTGCATACATAGGGGAAGGGGGATTTGAATCTTAACTTCTCTGTGGGAAACACTATGAAATGCCACTCATAAACAAGTAGCTTTCTCTTATTTCTCCTTCGTCCCTCTCTCAAGCCATCTATTATTATCAATCCACCAAAATAATAGTGAAGATTATTTTTGAGTATTTATATTGTTAGTAAGGATGGGAATGATTAAAGATTTGAGGTTTTTTTTTTTTTTTTTTTTTTTTTTTTTTTTTTTTTTTTTTTTCACAATCTCTTAATGGGTCTTGCCCCTCTCCTCCAAACAGCATTTTGACCAAGTGGGTTTTTGATTTGTGCAGGTCTGGAGCTGTCTCCATGTGAAGGCCAACTGAAAGGTATTGTCCTTCTTTTCTCATTTGTGCCATTGTTTCTTCTTTTTCTTCTATTTTTTATGATGTGGTCTTCTTCCTTTTATTTTTATTTTTTATTTTTATTTTTCAAACTGTTGCTTCTTGTTCTTTGTTTTAAGAATTCCACCGTACACATATGCCTTAAGAAGATGCTCATTTTTTTCTCCACTTGGTTACATATGCTTGCAATACTTTAATGTATTTTTAAAAAAAATTGAAAAAGAAAAACCTTGACCTTTCGTTGTCTTCTTTTCCATCTGCCCATTTTGGGGACTTGTAAAACTGCTCTGTTTTCCTCTATCCAATACCAAAATGTTAGGGTTTTGTGGAGAATAGGGTTTCTTTACCTTTTCATTATGTTCTAATGCAATCTATCTCTTCCTTTGTATTTTCTTAGTTTGAGTCTTTGGTTGTGTTATTATAAAATTATGAGTTCTGTGTGTTCAAGTTGTTCATTTACAATATTCTATTTTTCGTGACTAGGCTAGACTAGCAAAGGTCTTCACAATGTGCTTTTTGGGATTCCTTATGGCTTCCAAGTATGTCAACATTTTGCTTGCTAGTGGAAGGAAACTTTTAAATGGGGTAATACTCGTCGGCCCCAAAATTTTGAGACTAAAGCTTGTTGTTGTTGTTGTTGTTGTTGTTGTTGAATATGTCATGCTGATACTCACTTATTATTAACTTACTCTGCAACTTAGATTTACCTATCAGCAAATTTGAGCACCAGAACTCATTGTTCCCACTATTTGTGTAATGCAATTGGTCTTTTCACTTTTACTTCCATGTTTGATATTCTCTCAACTTGGTCAAGCTATCACCATTGAGAAAATGCTTGAATGGTAACAATTATACTTTTCAATCTATGATTTCAAAGCACCAGAATGATTTTTTTTTCTTTCTTTCTTTTTAATTACAATTTCATTCGTTTACAGGTGGTTTATTTGGACTATGTGGTTCTGCCAAAGGGTATAATTTTGATTTGCTTTCTGGTTGATGGTTTCAGATGCTCATTGATGATATTGGAGACGTGACAGTTACTAATGATGGTGCTACAATACTGAAGATGCTATAATTTTTTTATGGCTTTTTGTGTACAAAGAACCACATTTAAACAACTGCATTTTTTTGGAAGTGTTGAAGGATTTGTATAAATACTTTGGAACTTTGATAATGGTTATAGACAATGTTATGTATTTGATAATATATTTTTATGTTAATATAATGTTAGTTTGGAGACATTTGTGGTGTTATCTAGTTACATTTGTGGTATTGTCTTAGTGGAGCTAAAATTATTACAGGTTATTTGTAATAGATATGTGGGTTTATAACCTAGGAGGAAAAAAAAAAAAAAATCACCTATAGCGGCGGGCAAAAACCGCCGCTGAAGGACTAACATTTTAATATAATTGAAGACCTATAGTGGCATTTTTGGCCCGCTGCAATAGTTATTAACGACGACTACTTCTCCTTGCTAAAAATAAGTTGCGAGGGGTTAAAAGCCCTCACAAATAAATTTTAGTGATGCCATTATTTGTCACTAAAAAGTATGTCGTCAATTTGGAATTTGCAAATAACTAATTGCGAGGGTATAAAGGTCCTCACAAATAGTTGTTAACAACGACTGTTTTCCCTCGCCAAAAATAAGTCGTCGACTTTTCTCGTCGTTTGGTAATATATTTTTGAGGGCAAATTTGTTCAGTACTGACGGTGGATTGACCTCGTAAATTATTTATTTGCGAAGGTATGGTCGCAAAATTTCTTTTAGCAACAAGAGCAAATATGACGGCCTTCGAGGGCTATATGCCCTCGCTAATAACCTTTTGCAACGATATTTGAATTTTTGCGAGGGTATTTTAACCTCGTTAATAGATTCTTTTCTTGTAGTGCAAATTTGACATGAAATTAAAGCTAACACAAAATAGTTGTAAATCACAACTTTACAATCTCCTTTATTTTTTTTGGATAATGGCAGATTAGGTTTTGATAATACTGTGCCCACCTTTCCTTTAGCTCCTTATTTTTCTCTTCTTAGTCCTTTCTCGGTAATGGCAGATTAGGTAGCTTTTCAGCCTCATGTGGACCGCTTTATTTATATATATATATATAAATATATATATATTTATATTAATCACCTTTTTGTAGATGACCAAACACCTGGTCTCATCCTATTGTTTAGTCCACAGCATTAGTGTCACTGCTGTTTGTGTTGCCGTGTAGGTGCATATACCTATGACACTTTTTATAACACATTTTTTTTAGTTTCAACACTGCTCAATGCCTTCCTTTTTGTTTTTGTTTTTGTTTTTTTTCCTTTTGGTAAAAGAAATTATTCTTTTATAATTTGAGTCTTTTGGTACTAGGTAATAGGTAATAATGGACTTACGTTTAGGCGTAGAGCCGCCCACACATGTGACGTTGGTTGTGTTAAAGAAGAGTGAGTCAATATACCAATATGAACGTGAAACTATTTTTTAGTGTTTATTTGAATACGACTTGACACTTTTTCCTGCTTGAAATTAGATTGATATACTTCTCTTTCTTCATGTAAATAATCACTTGAGCTAGTTGTGTAATCATTGAATCATAAAAAGGAACTTCATGAAGAAAAAAGTTCAACGAGAGCTTACTTTTGATATAACAGAGAATCATCACTATGAATGATACAAAATTTACTCAGATTTCTGTAGTCGTATAAGTCTTATGCTTCCTAGAAAAAGAAAAAGAGGCAAAGAAGAAGCTTATGCTGGTCGGAAATAGAACTCAATTGAGCTAGCCTTCAATATCAATCACATTTTTGTAATCTAATATAGAGCTATTTAAGCTTGATAATAACTGCCCATGTTGGATTTACCAATTCACGTCAAACTTCTAGTACACATATATGTTGCTGATCCCACTTGTGACTTGTTACAATTCAGTATTTACCTGCCAAAAAAATAAAAGAATACAACTGTTACATGCATTGGCAAAGAGAAAGCAAATACCTATAGCAAAGACAAAGTTAGAAACCATAACAAGCTTATTTGTTGGTATAGCCACGATACTGAAGCTGCAGGCATGAAATGATTATGTGCAGGTGAATGGCAGAGCAATTCTCCTTTGGTGAAACAGAAGTATGCAATATGCATTTGCATGTTCTCTTTTGCCAAAGGAGATTTGCACTGTTATTCTCTAACCCCACATTTGCTTCCTTTACTATGCCTCATGTTCGAGTTGTTACTGTGAATCTACTGTGCCTTTTATACCACATGATTCGCACCAAATTTTGGATATGCGGAGGAAAGAAATAGAATATTTTGAAATGCTTGCACGAGTGGTATATAGGATCACTTTCCATTACTCATGGCCTCGTGGACCCACACTTCCAATTCCCTCACCATCAGAGTTGGAAACCAAGGACTTGAATCTATATTCGTTACATCTTCGAGTTTTTCTGCACATACTATTGAAAGCACTGATATACATTATCATTTATTGTAGCTGGATTTTATTTGAGTAAAAGGTAATTAAATTGTACCTAGATTTATTATTTGGCTTTCAGAAGCATAAGAAAAATTTTTCATTTGTTCGTCGCACTGTTAGTGTAATAATCAGAAATTCAACCACTCAATAAAATGACTCGGGAATATTAATCCAGTTACAAAGGAGGGCTCTATACATTCAAGCGAACTTTTGGTGCAATATTTTTTATTTCCAACACCATCTTGATCTTTCCAGGAATAATGTGAGTTAAGATTATGAATTTACGACTATAACTTTTACGACATTATCTCTTCGTAATCAAAGGGATTGAAATAAAAAACCACCCATTCTTGGCGACAAACAATTTTTCATTTTTATTTTTATTTTTTTACCTTATGAGATTTTGTTCAATCTCTTCAACTTAAGGGCTTAAGGCATACCAACTATGTTTATATAAAGCAATTTTAACTATTCTCTCCTTAGGAATATCCATATATTATTTTTTTTAAAAAATCCCTCTAGATCTACCAAACCAATCAAGAAAATCTTATATATAAAGCAATTTAAAAACTTTCAATTCTTTTTTAAGTTCTATAATCCTCATGAATAATATAAAAGGAAATGTGCATACTAATGGTTCGTGACAATTATCCCTATTGTTAATTTCTACTATTCCTATCCGCATAAATCTTAAGAGTAATGCTACACATACAAACTATTTTACAACATTTTTACAAACTGTTGATGCAGCAAATTTTTACTAGTTTTAATATGGGTCCATCACTAACATCACATTTTTACTTATAATAAATATTTGAAAAATACTAAAGCTACATCAACAGTTTGTAAAAATATTGTAAAATAGTTTATGTATGTAGTATTATTCAAATCTTAGACCAACAAGCAAATTCTGTTATCATGGTTATGGCTTTATTGTTGTTGCCATGGTTATTAATCCTCTCCAATAACGCCATCGTATCTAGTAAGAATAATTGTTAGTACTTTTTACACCACATAGTACTTGTTGGGTGTCACCTTGACATTTAAAAGAATTTGTCCTATATAAGGATTTCTCCCTTGTGATATCGGAGAGTTGCTAAAATCTTGATCGACTTGACCAGTGTAATAAATAGGCTCTAATAACAACTAATCAGTGTAATAAAGAGGCTCTAATAACAACTAACACAATTGGGTAACCACAAGACATATAATATATCTATTTAAAGATAAAATTTTATGTTATCAAGTTGGTCCTTTAATCCATAAGGAGAATCTAGAATCTACAAAAAATAAGAAGAGAAAACCTTTATGAAATTTTATTAATCAAAAGTCTAAATGTCTCTGTGTTATGACCGTTAATTTACGGAGTCTTAGGGCGGTCTGGAAACCTAGAAAATCTTAATCCATGTTAGGCTAAATTTTTAGAGTAATACTACAGATACAAACTATTTTACAACATTTTTACAAACTGCTGATGTGGCAAACCTTTTATTGGTTTTCATTTAGGCCCACCATTAATATCACTTTTTCATTTACCAATAATCATTGGCCACATCAGCAGTTTGTTAAATTTGTTGTAAAATAGTTTGTATTTCTAGCATTATTCAAATTTTAATATATATATAATCCAACCATTAATACCCTACCATATAAAGCCTCAATTTTAACTAAATTTTTTCTAAAAAACTCTTTAATATAATTAGGAATTAATGCCTTGTTCTAGGAATTTCTTACCAACAACAAACTATCATAGATCATATCCATTATGGCAGATTCGGCCCTAAATTTTCATGCATGTCAATTCCCTTTGCAGGAACCTTTTGACCAACTAAATATAAACTGAAGAAAGAAAACTAGAGGTCAGAATTGAAGATAAGAATCACAAGTTGGTGGCAGAGAGAGCACACTATTAGATCTCCCCGAATGTTCTCTTTCAGTTTCTTTTTTCTTAATTTTAACCATTTTTTTTTTGGTTGGGTTAAGATAGTTTGACTCCGGTTAATTAATTTAATTATCCAAATTGATTAATTAGGTTCAATTGCATGCAAATTGTGAAGGCATCAACAAATCACCAAATAAACTAAATGCAGCGGAAAATAAATTGACATGGTAATTTGTTGACAAATGGGGAAAACCTCTTGCAAGGTAAAAACCCCATCGGGTGATTTTAAGGTTACCATTCCCAAGAATTCACTAATCAACAATCAAGCGGTTACAAGTATAAGGAATCTTACCAACTACTCTGGCCTATCTTGAAATACCAACCTACAGTTAAACCTTCACTCCAATACCCAATTAGACTTGATCTTGTAGTAGCCTTCTCTCCCTTGATGCATAAATCTCCAATCTGTGACTAACTCCAGCAATTTGAACGATGTTGTTGGCTGCAAAGTTATTCACTTCATCAACAATGAAGATCAGGAAGCACTTGGTTACAAAACCCTATGGCGTACAAACGCAGTAACTTCTCACAGAGAAAATAAATCTCTAGGTTTTTGTATCCGTGTGTTGACGGCTTTTAAAATAAGCCTTATATATATATATATAAATATATATAGAGTTGTGAGAAAAAAAACCCTAAACAAATACAAAAGCTTAGGCCGAAATTCAAATTTGGAAAACTGAAAATCGTAGTTCTCGATAGATTGAGCTGTTGTCGAGCTATCTATCGAACTTCACTTTAAGTCTCGATAGTAGGCATCTGTCGAACTATCTGTCGAGACTTAATGAATAGCTTTTCTTCACTTGTTTCTTGGACCAATCTTCATGTCTTTTAATATGAACACTTGATATGCTTGAACAACATATTTCTTGATATATTAAACTCATCTTAGATCTACCCAATTACAAGTAAAATACATTTTGTCAAAGGATTAGCCAATTACATAAAATATGACTTTAACAATCTCCCCCTTTAGTAATCCGTGACAAAACCATAAGCATATGTATTAGTTAGGCAATCTTGCAAAGTGTGAATATCACTGAGAGGGTGAATAAATCTCCCCCTAACAAAAAGACTACTCTCATATACAAAACTACTCTCCTTTTTTGTCACAAATGGTAAAGGGTGAATATCACTGAGAGGCAGTCATCTCATCATCAGTCTCTAAGGAAGAAGCATCATCATCATCATCATCATCATCATCTCCACCATCCAAAGAAGACTCAGCTGGTTTGTGTGAGGGAGAAGGAGCAAAATCACCAAGGCGAGACTGGTGGCGAGTGATGCGACCAATCCTGGTGTTCATCTGACACATTTATCGGAAAAATGGTCAAGATGACTACCAAAATCAGCACATTTGAGCTAAAACTGATCCATGATGGCAGCGAGAGAGACCTTAGCTCTAAAAGAAGAAGAGGGAGGAGCAAATGAGGAATAGGGTCTAGAGGCAGGAGCAACATCTGTCAAAGTAGACTCCACACGAGGCCGCTTAGCAGCCAACTGTGCATCACTCCTCCGAATAGATTCCTTGCTGATGGCACCAATGACATAGAAAGGAGAAGAGGGAGGAATAGTGACATGCACGTGTGAAAGGATGCGTGTGATAGCCGAAGGAAAGATTAGCTTATTACGTGTGGCAGTGTCTCGATAGTAATCTATCATATGTGAAGGAAAATCTATAGAAAGATCTTCCATGATAGAAAGAAGAAATCGAGCATGAGGCTCGGTGATAGTGTTATAATGGGACTGTGGAGTGTGAACAAAGGTCATTACCATCTTAAGGATTCTTGGACCTTTAGCAAACTTAGTGGTGGAGAAATTTAGAATTTCTCCCTACACCATGGCCTTCTCACAGAAAAGTGAGGCCATCTCATCTCAAGAAACAGAACTGAGACGACGGTGACTAGGTAATCAGGATGATCAACCCTAGGAACATGTAGTACCTCGAAAATGAACTCCGGGGTGACTATGATATGTGTATCTCGGAATACCGTAGTAAACCTAGGTACAAAGGTATCGATGGCGTGCATGTTGGAGTAAAAATCCTAAATGAGCACACTGGGACACCTCTTGGGTATCTCACATAGAGAAGCCCAACCTCGAGAGCTAAACACATCGGGTAGAGGAGTGTTTGGAAAGTTAGACATAATGACCTAGAATTCCGAATGAATCGCCCGGTCAGAGAAGTTCTCAAAGAAGTCATCTCTAGCCTTCTTATCATGGAACCTCACAAACAGGAAGAAAGGGAGTAGAAGAAGAAGAAGAAGAAGAAGAAGAATCAAGATGTCTTATAAGGTTCTTGGAGGGAACAAACTTTTAAGGTGCCATGAGAAGGAAACTAAATCGAGAGAGAGAAGAAGAGAAACAGAGAAACACAGCAGGAGTATAAGGCATAGGAAAGAAGAAAAGAACGAAGTGTGATGCATGAACATGTTATGACCAAAAGAAAATTGCATCATAGGTAAAAAAAACCCAATCCAAACTACAGCACTCACAAGGTATAATCATTCACACAATCCTAGAAATGTATGAAACATTGTTATAATGAGCATAGAATGCAATGCATGAACATGTGAGATCATCTTTACAGAACCCATCCCAAAAATCTTAGCAAAACCACAAAAACCCAAAATTTTCCCAAAACCTAAAACCTATGTCACAAAAAATGCATGAATGCATGAAAGATGAAGAGAAAGAGAGTTTAGAGAGACATACCAACAAATTGATGCAAGGATTAGGCTGAAAACTTGATGGGTAGAGAGATTTGAGAGAAGAAATGGTGTTTGGGTTGAGAGAAAAGAGAAAAGAATCAAGATATTTAAGTGAAGAGCAAACCGGGTCGAACCTTAAGTATGTATAGAAATAGACAGCTCGATAGATTGAGAAGGTGTCAAGGAGGTGTTGAGAACTAAATCTCGATAGATCGAGGAGGTATCGATGGCAAAACAGGCTCGATAGATCGAGGAGGTGTTGAGCAACTATTGAGCAGATAGAGACTTCAGAGAAAAGGCTCGATGGGATGGGCTATCTGTCGAGAGGTATCGAGAAAACCCAGAAATTATTGATAGATCGAGGAGGTGTCGAGCAGCTATCGAGTTGCTATCAAGAATTCAGAAAAGATGTTTTTGAAGGAGGAAAATAACAAGAGATGAATGCAATTAAGATAGACACCAAAACAAGCAATCAAAGAATGTTAAGCACTTAAACACATCATCAACTCTAGATGCAAAGCATTCCTAGATCAAAAACACGCTAAACAAGTCTAACTAATTTTATTTTAAAAACAAGTTTAGAGAGCATATACTACCACATGTATTCCTTATGATGACCAAATCACATTGTACTTGTACAATAGTATCAAGGGTAGCAAAGAGTATGCGTGTTGTGTGTGAAACTTTTGCAAGAGAGCATAAATAAACCATTATATGAAGAGTAATGATATAAGAGGATCAAATACATTCACACACAATCATAACTATTTGATGGGGACTATCACCTTCGAGGTACATCATATAACTCTCACATCTACTAGAAACACGCTTGCAACCATATTTGAAATCATTTTGATTCTTTTTACTTCACATGTTCTTTGCATATTTTTCTTTTAAGTATAAAGTGACATAGCATGCATGGGTATATAAGAAAGAGAGGAATTGTAACACCCCAAACTTTTTAAAGCCATTTTACAATGTGAATAATATCTCAAGTGAATTTTATGTTTTTAAATAAGGTTGTTAATTATTTTTGTAGAGGTCTTTTTAATCTTAAAAGTTTGAGGTGGAATTTAAGTGATTTGTGATGATGGGCTGAGTGAGGATTAAGGAAGAGAAGAAATTTAAGGGTGAAATGGTAAATTTCTTCCCAAGATATTTTTGTGATGAGTGGTCTATACTAACCCATACATCACCATTCGGTAAGCCACACCCCCACTATTTTTCTTTAGCCGCTTCTCCCTCTCTCCCTTCCCCTCTCTTCTCATATTCACTCTTCTTCTTGGTTCTTCCCCAATGATGACCGAACCTCCAAGCTCCCATATCTCTTTCCTCATTTCTTTCTCTCTCTCTAGTCGAGACCTCCTTGTTAGGGAGGATTATGTCTCCATTGGTCTTCCTAGTAGCTAAAACTCCATGAGATTTTGAAGTGGATTAAACCCAAGGTAAAAATCTAAGCTTTTATCTCAATTTCTTCTATGAAATCCTTTGGGTTTTGCTATTTAATGATTATTATAGTTAATACTTGATGGGTTTTGGTGAATAATGGAAGATTAGAGGGTTAAGATGATTTGGGTAGCAATGGTTTTGTTAAATCCGAAAATTTCATATCATTTGAAGAGTTTTTGCTTTGATTAAAGGTTTTGGTTGATTAGTTTCCTAATGGGTATTTGAGGGTTGGTTTGCTAGATCAACTATATGGGTCTTCTTGTTGCATATGTTGATGTGAGTTGATTTTAAAGTGTGTTTCCTTTGCATTTGAGTGACTTTGACATATGTGAATGTGGCCATTTGCTTGTCGCATGCCAAGTGTTTGATAAATTGCCTATATGAGTTATGCGATTGCATTTCTTGACTCGTGTTGTGATGACTATTATATAAGGTTATTGGTTGCATTCATAGTTGTTATCATGTGCTAAAACATGTAGCTTTGAGGTTAATCAAGTCTGAAAGTTTTTGGCATAGTATTAAGATTATAGTAATTTTATTTTGGAATTGTAAATCTGTCCCTGACAGATTTGAGTCAACTGCAATACATGATTTTTAATAAATTATAAAAAAATCGCTTTGAGCTGAATTTTTGGTGGTACATACTAGACACATAAAGGATTATCCCTATTTAATATCAAGTTAATCAGATAACTTTTCGGGGACCAAACAGTTTTTACAAAATGGCTGGCCTGCTATATATTGAATCTGAAAGTGCGACGAAAATGCTGAGATAATTTTGTGGAATTTACTTCAAATCTTTGTTGAATGGATTAGTTTGTAAATTCATGTGCTTTCTTCGACATGTGTTTTACTTAGTTAAGTCTAATAATGGTTTGGTTTAATCATTTAGTACTCTATAGGGAAACTCATGAGATATGCTAACCCCATTATGAATTGATGTGTTTTATATTATGTTTATATGTACACATTGCTTGCAGTGGAGAATTAAAATGCTTTGGTTTTGTGTTGTGGCACTATGAGTTTGTATACTTGTTTGGTTCCCGTTTGGGAATGGATACTTGTCTTAGGTTGGGCAAGCTAGGCTTTAGTTCATTTGATTTGTTTTAGGGGATCCTATTCGATTTTGGAGACAAATGTGATGATAAACTTTTGTGATAGGCCTTGTTATTAATAGGCTTGATCCTTATGTTTCTAGGTTTTGATATTCTTGGTGATGGACCTAGTGACGGGATTGGTTGATTTTGTGATGCTCGGTTGAGGTAAAATCGGTTGGCATTTCGAGGTAAGTAGTTTTTTAATGAGATTTTTGGAAAATAACCATGTTTCATAAATGTTGTTTTTGGGTCAAACACATTTTGGAAAATTATATATGGATGTATGTTTTCTTAAAAGTGTTGTGTTGTAACCCTATTATATATTGTTATATATGAAAATGCATCATATTTGGTATTGCATTTGGAGAAATGCATGAATTGTTGACATGGAAAAATGAGTATCTTTTATTTAATCTTTGATAAGGAAATCATGGATTCTATGGTATATTGGAAAATTTAAAGATGCTTATCTTGTCTTGTTATTTGGGAAATATTGATGTAAAACATTTTTGACAAGAAATACTTTTGAGAATATTGTGGATATTTGGTTGTTGTAATACCTTATGAAACTACTTCGAAGTAAACTATGTATTTTGAATACATTGAACTTGTGAGCTTTTGATGTGGCTTTGCCCTTGTGCTATGATGTTGGTGATTACCCTGTCTTGGTGATAACAAGCCAAGTTGGAGACTCACACTTTGCATAACACAGGTAAATCCTTGAGTGTGTGGGTGAGGCCGCTGCCTATAAAACCAAAAGATCACATGCAAAAGGGGTACTGTGCGACACGTCATTCCCTGCTGCCCATGGGGGGAAAAGGTAAATCTTTGAGTGTGTGGATGAGGCTAGGCAGGGCCAATAGACCACATGCAAAAGAGGTATTACATGACATGTTATCCCCTGTTGCCCAAGAAGGGGATAGGTAAATCCTTGAGGGTGTGGGTGAGGCTTGGCAGCGCCAATAGACCACATGCCAAAAGAGGTACATATCATACTAGTGTGTTTGGACTCTAACTTGTTTGTGGTGGTATGATGTCTGGGTGATATCTCCATCCTTGTTGGTCCTTATTGCATCTTGGGTGAGGTTTTCTAGTTTTGAAATGGTATTGGATATTTTTATGGCTCACAGTGAATGGAATGTAGTTTCATAGTTATTTTTGGAAGCTTGGTACTAAACTATTCATATTGTTCTTGTCATGTGGTTAATGAAGTTGTTTTTGCATAAATTAAATGGAAATTCCCAAATTATAACATGTTTTGTAAAATGTTCATTATCATGAAACTTGCATTTCCCTCATCCCGATTAATTATGCTACTTACTGGGTTTTAGCTCATCCCACTCTCCAACAATTTTACAGATAAATTAGCTATACGTCGGGCATGGAGCTTAGTTTATTGGTGGTGATTAAAGTACTATGCTAAGTGGGAGATTTGTGCTATAAAGTGTTGGCGACTCAACTTATTAAATTTATCGAGACCATAGCTAATGCGACTGGAGATTGGGCTCTTGAGGTTTGTTAGCCTTAAGTGTGGTAGGCCTAGATTTTATGTTGAGGTTGTGTACCTTAGAGAGGATCGCGACTTTGTGTTTATTTTATTTGGAGCGTTGGATTGTTAAGTATATTTGGAGACATATGATTTATAGTTTGTATTGCTTATAAGTGTGTCATAGACCTCTAACTTATATTGTGGAGAGATCAATATATTTATTTATTTTATTGAATGGAAAAAAAAAAATCACTAAAATACCTCTTGAAGGCTCGGTCTTTCATGCTTTGGACCCTTTTGGGTTTGGGGCGTGACAGGAATTACCCAATTATGTAAGCCAAACATCTTGTTTTTGCTGTGCAAGTGCTACACCTTACCGAGCACAACTTTTATGAATTGCACACAAATGTTATAAGATTGACAAGTTTTAGTGTTGAGATGGTTATTTATGCATTTATCTTAGGATTTTCTAGTCCTTCCTGTAAAAAAGAGCGATTTAAGATATGAAAGATAGAAGATCAACAAAATCATACAAATTACATAAAAGAGCCACAAAGCTCACATTGTTTAGTTGTGCATGAAGATGCTCATCTAAATTACAAGAGATATAAAGTTAAGAATTTTGTTTCAATGGCCATCCAAAGTACACAAGTGCCAGTATACACAAATACACACTGTTTTTGTATTTTTCAAATTTTTTTATCTTTTTTTTTTTAATTAAAAAAACTTAAAACAAAGCGTAAAGAAAACAAACAAGCAAACAAACAAAGCATAAAAAACTAGACTGACTCAAACCATAACTCACACCATGCATGAGATTAGGAAAGTGAAGAAATCACTTGGAATCTTTTTCCTTCCAGATGGGGGAGACCTGGATGGAGAGCATTTCTTTTGCATGAACATTTCTTCAGATGGATAAGGAGGAGAGTTGAAACCATTGAAGTTAGAGAGTAACATGACCGCCTTAATAAGTTCTCCAAGAGGGGCTAAAGAGAGTTGGAGTTGATTTTGGTTCCCAAAAGATGACACACTATTGCTTTGTTGAGTGGCTAACCACTTATAATAATTTGGACAAGTGTGCCCAAATGCTCTATAGTAGTGATAGAAATGAGGCTTCTTTGGTTGAGACTTCTTGTTGGTGGAAATGATTATTTTGCTTAGTCTCTTTCTTACCAACCTTAAGGGGTGCTCCTAGAATGAATTTCCCCTTATCACTTTTATTCTTACTCACATTTTTGGTCTTAGGATCAGTTACCTTAAAGTTATCATTATTAGCAAGGGGAGCAAAAATAACTCTATTTAAAACATTAAAAGAGGTACTGCAAGAAGAGAGAGAATGATCATACCCCAAACTTGTTTTGTCAAATGCAGACTTCTGGAAGTTTAGCATTTCATCCAATTTGGCACTTAAAAGTCTTTTCCAATTATGCCTTTACCTGAAACAGTTCAACATCTAGTTTCTTGATCTTTTCAACAAGAAAGTTATTCTCAAATCTCAGTGCTCCGAAGGTTTGATTAGCCTCATCAACCTTGGTGGAGAGTTCCTCTCGTTCCCACTCCACTTCACTAAGCTTTCTCGTAGCTAGCCTATAAAGTTTCGCATGTTTCTCAGAGACCTTGTACAACTTAGAGTAGGTAGTGTGGATGTCGTCTTATTCATCCATCTTCTAAAACTTTGATTCCATCAGCTTTTCTTCCTCATCAATTAGTTCTACTCCTTCCTCAAGGGACTCAACAGTAGCTGTGAAAGTACTTACTATCCCATCTTGATCACTATCATCTGAATCTGCTTTTGGTTCCGTATCACTCAAGGTGGCAACTAGGGCTTTCTTTTGCCAATGGATTTGAGATATGTGGGACATTCTTGCTTCATGTGTCCAAATCCTTGACACCCGTAGCATTTTGGCCTAGCAAGAACATTATTGCCTTGACCATCATTTTTGAATTCTTTCTTGCCTTTGTCTTGGGACTTGAACTGAGAGAATTTAGATTGTTTGCGATCCTTGTCACTTGCTTTCACATTCACATTTTTTATAAACTTCTTAAATTGTCTAGTGATATAAGATTTGAACTTAGTATCCTTATCTTCAAGCAACTCATCATTATCATCATTCTTAACTTTCAAAGCCATGTTCTTGCCTTTGCTACCCTTGCGAACTCTTGCTAACCCTAGTTCATAGGTTTGCAAATTTCCAATCAGCTTTGTCAAAGGAATAGAGTCAAGATCCTTTGATTCTTTTATGACAGTGATCTTGGCATGGAATCTCTCCGAAGAGATATGAGGATCTTCCTAACAATTTTGGGTTTCGGAATCTGTTCTCCAAGATTGAAAGTTGAATTCACTATGTCCTTGAGCTTGGCATAGGATTCATCGAAAGACTTATCCTCATCCATCCTTATTTCCTTAAAGCTGGTAGTGAGCCTTTGGAGTTTGCAGTTTTTAACAACTTTTGTGCCCTCATAAGTATTCTGAAGAATAATCCATGCTTCCTTTGCATTGTCAGTGGAAGAGATTTTCTTGAATTCTTCATTGGTCACAACGCTAAACAGAGCATTGAGTGCTTTACTATTAAAGTTTGCGGCTTTGATCTTGGCATCATCCCACGATGCTAGTGGTTTTTCAGGTTTATTTCAATCTACTTCAATTGAAAGCCATACTTTCTCATCCAAAGACTGCCAAAAAGCTCTCATGCGTACTTTCTAATATGCATAGTTAGTACCATCAAATAATGGAGGAATAATTAGGGATTGCCCATGATCCACAACAACATAGGTCAATAGATCACACAGCAATGATTAAAACCTAATCAGAGTGTACCCGCTCTGATACCACTTGTTGGGTTAAGATAGCTTGACCCTGGTTAATTAATTCAATTATCCAAGTTTATTAATTAGGTTCAATTGAACGCAAATCGTGAAGGCACCAACAAATTACCAAATAAACTAAATGCAGTGGAAAATAAATTGACACTGTGATTTGTTGATAAATGGAGAAACATCTCACAAGGCAAATGCCCTACTAGCTGATTTTATGGTCACCACTCCTAATAATCCACTAATCAACAATCAAGCGGTTACAAGTATAAAGGATCTTACCAACTACCCTAGCCTATCCCGAAATACCAACCTAAAGTTGAACCTTCGCTTCAATACCTAATTGGACTTAATCTTGTAGTAGCCTTCTTTCCCTTGATGCACGAATCTCCAATCTGTGACTAATCCTTTTGCACGGATCCTAGCACATGACTAACTCCAGCAATTTGAACGATATTGTTGGCTACAAAGTTCTTCACTTCATCAACAATAAAGATCAGGAAGCACTTGGTTACAAAACCCTATGGCGTACAAACGCAATAACTTCTCGTAGAGAAAATAAATCTCTAGGTCTCTGTATCCGTGTGTTGATGGCTTTTAAAATAAGCCTTATATATGTTTAGGGTTGTGAGAAAAGAAAGCCTAAACAAATACAAAAGCTTGGTCCGAAATTCAGATTTGGAAAAAAGAAAATCGTCATTCTTGATAGATCGAGCTGCTGTCGAGCTATCTATTGAGTTTCACATTAAGTCTTGATAGCAGGCATCTGTCAAGTTATCTGTCGAGACTTAATGAACAGCTTTTTTTCACTTATTTCTTGGACCAATCTTCGTGTCTTTTAATACGAACACTTGATATGCTTGAACAATATATTTCTTGATGTATTAAACCCATCTTAGATCTACCCAATTATAAGTAAAGTGTATTTTATCAAAAAATTAGCCTATAACATAAAATATGACCCTAACATCTCTGATGGGTATCCGATGATCCGCTTGGAATGAAAAGTGATAAAAGCTTGATGCTTCCATTTCATATATACATGTGCATACGTGAATTTTCTCTAGTTTTTGAAAGTCTTTGAAGAGGAAGTCCGGGACCACACTCTTGCGGTTTGAACTTCACTCCATGCACAGAAGAGATATTAAAATAATTACTACAAGAAAATAATCATTGTAAAATCGGGCTGTTAGGAGCTTCAATATTTAGTTGAAAGGAATACTACTTGTCATAAGTTTCCTTAGAATTTATGCTTGTCCTTTTAGGATATACCACCACCATGTGGAATAAGTTTAAGTTTCAACATGCATGACAATGCGTTTCAATTGGCAGTACATGTATTTGAAATATCAAATTGACTTCGGCCTTTAGAATACCAATGGCTAACGCTTTTAGGCCTACAAAAGAAATAAAGCTAATAGTACAAGAAAGAATGTACCAATAATAACGAAGGAATTCTAATTTATACTTATAAGAGAAAAGTTCTAGCAATAAACTTAAGTGTGAATGGAGGGAGAGAGTGTAATCAAATATACACAAGAATGAGTTGGCCAAGTCCTTTTATTGATCACTAGCTTAGAAGGATATGAGTATCCTTAATTAATAAGGGTTATTTGCCTTTCTTAAGAAGGGTTTCTAGCGAATTGAAGTGAGGAATGAGAGAACGGAGTTTGGAAATGGTTTTGTACGAGGTGTATAAGCCATGGGCAGTATGAGGGCATGGATTTTCTAAGTGGGTTATGATGATTAAGGTTATTTCTTTTTTACTTATGATTGAGTTAAGTATGCCTCTTAGTTTTTTTAAAAAATATGGTTAAATGGTCAAGACATACTATACACGTGTGAGAGAAGTTGCATATTGAAGAATTATAACAAGAGTAAGTGATTAATATAACATAGTTAGCTCAAAGATCCCAAACTCATAAGCTTAAGATTTTTGGTTAATTAAGTGAGGTCTCTATATATGTGCAACCACGTGTTTGACTGTTATACATGCACGTATATGCCCTAGTTACATAAATAAATAAAAAATAAAAGAAGAAGAAGAAGAAGAAGATGCTGGGTTTGATATATATCAGTAACAACTAACAACTAGTGCCTTGGCATTATATAAACATTACCTTGGGTTTGATATATATCTAAGGTGACTGAATGATTGCACAGCTGAATTGCCGGGCAAATATCCTTTGGCAATGAACGTCTCCACCTTGTGACCTAAATCACATACGTGTATGAAGTGCAGGTGAGTGGTTAACTGCCAAAAGACTAATTGCCCAGTAATGCAACCGTGCATACGCTTGATCCATTTCGTTGATGAATAGTTTTGGGTTTTCATCTCTATATATACCTGAGAAAAAAATCAGACAATTCTGGGATGTGCCACGTAAATAGGATATTCTTAGCACATACCCTTTGTTTGGTAAGTTGCAAAGTGGTCCTGTGGCCTCAATTCACGCAACCCTAGCTCTTTTTTATTATGTACATAAGATACGAGCTATGAGCCCAATCTATATAGAACAAAAATGTGGGCATTGAGCCCATTTTGTGAAGTGAAGAAATTTGAATCTTTTCGGCTTTCTAAATAATTTAACTTATAATTTATTTATTATTCATTGTAAATATATAATATTGATGTGGTCCACTAAAATTGTGCCTTATTGATGTGAAGAGATAGCGAGCTCAAAAATATATATTAATTAATCGGTTCCTCAAATTTGATCCATTTGACGTGAAGGCTAACTTCAATATATTAGCAGCGTGCTTGGTAAAGAAAGTAAGTCAATAAAGGTGATCCACTGATCTGTATACAAGACTCGAGCTAAATATTTTCTTGAACCATCTACATACAAGAGGGGATAAAGAATGAAATGTCTTAAGATAACCAGAGGATGACATATTGTTGAATATAATTCAAAATTATCAGCACCTTCCCCCCACAAACAGTTATATAAAGAAGATTGAAAAGGCTATGGAGAATTAAACTTTTCAGTTGGAATCAAGTTCCTACCCCAAAAGTCAACCCACCTCTTAGTTTCCAATGTTCTTTAGCAATCAAAACACCGTAAAATTATTTCCATTCCTATATATATGCATGTAAAACCATCGTATTATGTTCACTTGAAATCAATTGTTTCTTCTTTTCCATAAGTTTTGTGTTGAAAAACGTTCACATGCACATGACTTAAACAAGAAGAAGAAGCGAATTGAAGAATTATTATGCGGATATTCTTTATGGATAATTCATATTTCTTTATTCTTTCTACGGTAGAAAGAATAAAGAAATTCCTCTCTTGGTAGAAATTCTACCAAGAGAGGAATTTTAATTTTTGCCATCTAACCTAGTGCAGAAAAAGAGCTAGGGTTGCGTGAATTGAAGCCACAGGACCACTTTGCAACTTACCAAACAAAGGGTATGTGCTAAGAATATCCTATTTACGTGGCACATCCCAGAATTGTCTGATTTTTTTCTCAGGTATATATAGAGATGAAAACCCAAAACTATTCATCAACGAAATGGATCAAGCGTATGCACGGTTGCATTACTGGGCAATTAGTCTTTTGGCAGTTAACCACTCACCTGCACTTCATACACGTATGTGATTTAGGTCACAAGGTGGAGACGTTCATTGCCAAAGGATATTTGCCCGGCAATTCAGCTGTGCAATCATTCAGTCACCTTAGATATATATCAAACCCAAGGTAATGTTTATATAATGCCAAGGCACTAGTTGTTAGTTGTTACTGATATATATCAAACCCAGCATCTTCTTCTTCTTCTTCTTCTTTTATTTTTTATTTATTTATGTAACTAGGGCATATACGTGCATGTATAACAGTCAAACACGTGGTTGCACATATACTCACATGGTGTTTAATTTTCTCTTTGCATTCACAATTACATTTTTGCAATATGGTGGTACTAGAGATACTATAGATTTTTCTCCATAGGTGTTATACACCAACATATCACTGATCATAAGAAGTTAAATAGTTATTTATTATCTTGTTAGAGTGATTCTAAATAAATTTATTGTCAATTTAAATTTATAATTTTATTATACTAAAATTTCTATTAACTTTATTTTGTAAGGCTTTTGTAAAAAAATGCCCTAACAGCAATGGTTAAAATTCATTTAATGTTTTATTAAATAAATTTTTTATATATTTTTTAAAAAATAAAGTAAAATTGAACACATATCCAAAAAAATAATCATAATAATAATGAATTTGTGCATGTAATCCAATAAAACATTAACTCTTATATCCTATTCTTGGAAAAATGTGTATTACGTACCATAATTGAGCATTTTATTATCCCTTAACATGTGCTCTATAATAAGATGACAAATGGGGTCCAACCAAAGTCTAACTCATCAATTAATCCAAGTCAAGTCCATGATTTATTATTATTATAAAATAAGTCAAGTCCACGTTAGCAAAATTAACGAAAGCTATTCTTTTCATTACTAATCCAAATCCAACCCACTTTCCCTCCTTTTCCCCTCCTCATCTTTGTCATCCTCCATCACCAATTTCATGACCAGAAGATCCTCACCATCGCTATCTCCACAGACTCCACTCACTACAACATAGTTGTTTTTTTTTAGGGTCAAAACCCTTGAAAAAAGTATGAAAAGCCCTAAAAAAAACCCTTGATGAACACTTATCATTTTCTTGTCCAGAAAGTAGATAGTAGCTCCTCACTCACCGAGTTGACCCAAACCCATGTCCTTGCTCTCTTTGACCCGACCTCTAGAGAGCTCCTAAACCTAAACTGCTCGTGGATGTTCATTTCAGCAAACTGATTTCAACTGTGGTAGTTTTGAGTATGTGTGTGGATCTGTTTGGCAATGAATGGGTGAGTAATGTATTTTGCTGTGTTGGGCTTAGAAGTTGTTTTTGGTTGTGGTTTTGTGTTGCAGATGAAGTGAAAATGGGTTGTGAGTTTGTGTTTTGTGTTTGTTGTGAAAATTTTGGCATCTTCGTGGGCATTTGATTTGAGTTTATAATTTCAAAAAAATTGATATTACATGTTTGAAATTTCATATCTAATGTTCATCATTTTTGCAAAAAATTCAAAACCTAACTTTTTAATTTGTTTTAAGTTTGATTTTGTGATAAAAACCGTTTTTTCATAATGGAAAGTTAGAAGTGAGTTACAGAAGCTTAATGGAATTGACTTTAGATACGATAAATGCTAATTTTGAACCACGGGCTAATAAGATAAAAGTGAACTTAACCCTCATGTAGATTTGAGGTAATTACCCTAAGTACGTAAAATATGTCACCATAATTACTAACACGTGAGCGCCCAAAAAGCAATAAAGTATTTAACTAATTTATACTTCCCTAAAATGAATTAAAGAATTTTAATGTTGGTTATATTGATCCTCCAAACATTTCTTAATTAAAGAATGCTGCAAAAAAAAAAAAAAAAAAAAAAAATAATAATAATTGTAGTGCTCAATTTGTATTCTTGTAAATGTAACATACCATTTTTTAACGAATTTTTAGTTCTCACATGCATTAAATATTTTGAAGATATATTTTTTTTAATGAGATTTGAAAATGTTCTCATGTAGAAGGTTTTTTTAATTAGTAAACAATATAGACGTGTTTAATGAGTGAAGATTTAACGTTCACTTTATTTTTAATGGTAAGTAGAAGATAAAGTTTTACTTCAAATTCATCTGGAAGAAATTTCTTCCAATTTACCTATTACATGATGATTTATAAAATCATTCATATACATTATTTAAATAAATTATATGATTCATTTTAAAGTTATGAAGTGAATACTTTTATGTGTAAATTACAATGACCTACCCTGAGGTTTGGGGTAATACCAAACGCATCCATGGGTTTTTAAAAATGACAAATTTGGTCCTAAAACACTAACACTGTGTACTGCCGTTTGTTCACTCTCACCCAAACAATTTTCTAGTTCATTTATATTCTCCATTTCTTCGTTTTCTCTCTTGTTTGCCTAGAAGGACCAGAACATAAACGCCTAAAACAAATCTCACTAAACTTGTATTCATTTTCCAAAACCATACATAGTCTCATATAGGGGAAAAATTTACAGAACATTCAAAAAAAAAAAAATCTCACCACATCAATGATCAAACCAAGATCAACCTAATTAGATTTAGCATCACAACAAAGACATTTTCATTTAAAAAAAAAAAAAAAAAAAAAAAACTTTGATGAGAAAAACTCCACGGAACATGGGCAACAAATAGTGTATAACGTGGGCAACTGGGCAAACTTGGCACTTATAAATCAACTAGGCAAATCACATATAAGCTGGGCAAAATCACATAAATTTAACTTGGCAAAGTCGTATATAAGCTAATCATCAAAATATTTAACTAAGCTGTTTATCTTCCCAGCTGGGCAGCAACAATGTGGGCAACAAATTTACACAATAGATTAATACAATAGAATGAGGACAAGGCAGAGAGAGAGAGAGAGAGAGAGAAGCTGAGTTCACCGTTGCTATGAAGAGGCTGAAAGATAAGGAGGCCAAAATGGGCAAATGCCCCTTTCAAAAAAAAATTCTAGCATTTTGCCCAATTTCTCAAACTAATTAGGGAAATGACCCTGTTTTGAAACTCGATTTTCTAAAAATCGAGTTTTAGTTTAAAACTCAATTTTTGGACAATCGAGTTATAACAAAATGAAAATAAAAAAAAAAAAAAAAAAAAAATTCTGGAGCCCTATAATGGAGTTTTGAGGAGCCCTATAGTGACGTTTTAAGACCCTATAGCAGCGTTTTCGAACTCAAGCTCCATGAACTTGAGTTCCATGCAATTTTTTTTTTTTAATTTTTTTAAAGTTTAATCGCCCCATACCTATAGTGACGTTTTAAGGACCCTATAATGGCGTTTTGAAACTCGATTTTTGGATAATCGAGTTATAACAAGGGCATTTCCCTAATTAGTTTGGGAAATGAGGCAAAATGCTAGATTTTTTTTTTTTTTTTGAAAGGGGCATTTGCCCATTTTCTCCAAGATAAGGATGATCAGGTCACAAGAGACGGGAAAGAGATCGAGAGGGGTAAGCGAGAGCAATAAAAAGTGAGGGTAATTTTGTACCATTGTATGCCTCAAACTTTTCTCCCCTCTTTTCTCTCCATTTTGGAGAGAAAAGTTTTGTGTGGGCCTGAGTGGAAAATGCTTGGCCCCACACAAAAGTTTTCTTTCCCCCCCTCCCAACCAAATAACACACAAACCCATTTTCTCTCCTATTTTCTCTTGAAAGTTTTCCATCTACCCTATTTCACCTCCAAACAAACACACCCTTAGAGCATCGTAAAAGCCTCATCCTATAAGTCTTTTTCTTGCCTGCATAAACAAAAGTATAAAAGAGAAAAAGCCAAATCCACTTTGTAAAATTTGAAATTTTGTGATTGTGTTTAGGAAAGTTCTTAGTTTACATTTTACTAGCAATCTAAGATTTATAAGGTAAACTAAACAATTGTGTACATTTTATGTAAATGTGTGCAATATTGTAAACTTTGTTTAGTCTACAATATAAGATTTACATTAATAATACAATTTAAATTAATAATACCCTTGTATTTATATCAACTTTGTTTGGTTAAATTTGACACAATTAAATTAATTAATTATTCAAGTTGTTTAATATGTTTAATTACATGTAAAGTCCAGTTAATACAAGACAACATCACCAATCTTGAATAAAGTGTAGCAGAAAATAAATTTGGCACAAGTGATATGGTCACGATGGGAAGAATTTTCTTAGGAAAAACTCAACTGGTGATTATGTAAATCACCACTTCTGAAGAATTCACTAATAAAGATGAGGTTACAAGTATAAAAAATCTTACTTTATCTTAAAGTACCTACCTACAGTAGAACCTATTAATCTATCAAAGCTCAGCTTCGACCTAGTTGGACTACTCTTCTTAGCATACTTCTTCTATGCACGAATCTACCAATTTGTGACTAACTTTTACAACAACACTTGATTGATGCATTTGATTGATATAAGTTATTCGCAGCAATATGCTACAATATGAACCAATATTAGCCCGCTACAAAGCCCTAGGGGTACAAAGTTGCAGTAGCTTCTCAGTACGCATGTCTCCTCTTTGTTGTATGATAACGACTGTAAAGTATGGTTTTTACATCATTGGGAACCCTAGTGCACATATCCAAAGACGTGCCAAGTTATCATGGGTTAAAACAGGAAAATTTGTTCAGAATTCTCATAGCTCGATTGGCCAAGAGGTGTTGAGTTAGATATTAAGCTTTAGTAATGCCCTATCAGTCAACCTACTATCAAGATGCAGTTGAGGAACAAGAATTAGCAGTTTTCTTGAGTAGTTTTCTTGTTTCTTCAACACAGATCTTCGACACACAAGAGTACATAAGTACATAAATGTCTTAGAATATATTCTACTCCTGTTACATGAAAAATAGACTAATCAAAAAGAGATTACTATCTCCCCCTCTAGCAATCTGATATAAAGGATTTCTATTGTTTCTTGTTTGCCCCAAAGTTGATGTAATGATAAGATATTTTAACGAGACAATTAAAGGGTCGAGCAACTACATTGATTTAACAAAATATTTTAGTATAAATTAATATTATCATTTTACAATTTTAGGATTATTATATATAAGTTTTAAAATCCCACATATTTTATAAGTTTTAAACTCATCAGAATGCCATCATTCCAAGGAGAATGATGCAATATGTTTGCTAAGATGAGGGAGGGGGTATTTACAAAAAGCCTAAATAGAGTAGCACGTGAGACAAGGGTGCCTGGAGTGCGCATTTTTGAGACTTTCCAATGTTGCCTTTGATTTCTGGAGGCTTGTTGAGGGTCTACCTGGTCTTGATATTGAACAAACATGGTACCATTGGAAATTTCATAAAATTAATTTTCCAACAAAATCAAGTTTGCACAAATCATAGCTTAGGGTGAGAAGTTATGCCTCCTGAAAGTTGGTACATCATAAAAAATTTCAAATGTTTGGTTTAAGGGTGTGTATGGGTCGGGTTGAGGAGTATTTTCAATCCAACCCACCACTGTGTGTTAAAAAAAATTCAATCCATCATAGGGGTCCAACCCAATCCACATGGATTGGGTTGGACCCATGGTTTGAATTTTTTTTTTTTTTTAATTACTATTGTTATTATTAAGTTGAGCATTAGAACAACACAACTACAAACTATTTTAAATTTTGATAGTGCTTCAAAGCTTAAGCCAACAAGTGAGATAAGAAGGAGATTGAAATAAGGAAAACTTAGATTATGTTTGGTAACAGTTTTTGTTTTCTATTTTCAAAAACTTGTTTTTGGGAATAGAAAGAAAAAAAAAAAAAATCTTCTATTTTTGAAATAAAAAACATGTTTGGTTAGTTTAAATAAAAAAATAGTTTTCTAAAGAAAAAAATATAAAATTTGTTTGGTAATTTTGATGATGCTGAAATAATATTATATACTTGTTACAAAAGGCAAATGGAAATTATTATCCAAATATGAAATGTAGCACTTAGGGTGATTACAAATTTTTAAAGAAGTTATATGTTATATAGTTCATACTTTATGTGCACAAAGCTATATGGCATTAGCATTAGATGGACATTGCACAAAACGTTTGGCAATGCAGGTGAGTGTACAGCCAATTTTAACATTAAAAATAGGAAAAGTATTAGTTTACATTGTAGATTAAACAAATGTGTATATGTATATATTTGCATGAATAGTGTATAATATTGTACACTTTACATGAACAGTAAATATAAACCATCTTTTGACATCAAAAAATATTTGCTACTAATATATATAGTGAGAACCAACCAGGGAACTAAGCCAACATTGCACATGGAGACCCACCAAGAAATTATGAACAATTTATGCAATTTTCTAACAACATGCATAAATACTTTTTCAATATGCTTGCCTAAGATCTTCCAACCTGTTAGGTGATGCTTCTCTATAGGTCCGTTGAGTTTCACACAATGGAGTTTTAAAAAAAAAATAGTGCAAAATAAAGAGAGAAAATTCTATGCGAGAGAAGAGAGGAGATAAGAAAAAAAAAATACTGAAATATGTTGTTATTAGGATTTGAATTCTAGTGCTAACTCATTAAATAAGACAAATTCATTAAATCAAGCTCATATTTTCATTGACTTTTGAAAACTAGAAACTGAAAATAGTCTTTTGCCTATTTTTAATTCCTTTACAAATTGAGTTTTGAGAACAATTTTTGTTTTCTATCTATTTTGGATTGTCGAACAAGTTTTTTAGTCTGAAAAATAGAAAATTGATTTGAAAACAGAAAATAAGGGGGAAAAATAAAAATAAAAACAGTTACCAAACATACCCTTAGCGTTTAGGTTTTATTTAAGAAGATGAGAAAAAAAGTAAATAAAAAAAAATTGAATAATATATTTTGAAATATATATGAAATATTTTTTTTGAATTTTAAATATATGTTGAATATATGCGGATCGGGTCGAGTTAGGCGGATTTGTGAATTTTATTACACAAACCCAACCCGACCCACTGTACAAAAGCAATTTCAAAACCCAACCCAACCCACCTACCCCTAAAAACTTACCCAACCTGGTGGATTGAGTTAGATCAGATCAGTTTTGGTAGGTTGGCAGGGTGGCACACTCTTAGTTTTTGAAAGGGTTAAGCATTTTGCTCTTAGTTTGGAAGGCTTTTGTTTTTTGTTTTTTGTTTTGTTTTCGTGATATCTCATTTGGTTTACATCCGATATGGTAAGTTATCATTATTTTTTATATGGTAAGTTATCATTATTTTTTAAGGGATCAAAATACATGTGTGGTGGCTCAAGAATCATTTTGGTTGACCAATCGAATTTTCTAGTCACAACCGGTCAAACTTGGTCAAACCTTATGTTTTATTGTGGAACTCTTGAGTTTGACCTAATTTAACTATTTTTAGCAAAGCTGAAGAGTTTGAGGAGTTTTGGTGTCATGGTTCATGTCTCGGTTGAAATTAAAAATTTTCTCATTTTTAACTTACGAATGGTAATTTACTTTCAAATCCAAACGTGGTAGCAACAATGCATTTGGAAAAAATTTATAATCTTTTATATAATTTAGAACTGATATATCAGATGTTTTGAATATCATTATGATAATATTCAGACTCTTTTTTATTAATATATTTTATTCATTTGTGGTATTTTCATGTAAATTTCCTATTATATTTTTAATACTGCTAGGAATAAATTTATGAAGAGTAGCTAGGGGTGTCCACAAGTCGAGTTTCTATGTAACCCAAACTCGACCTTACAACTTCGGGTGTTGGAGAGGGAGACCCTCCACCGACCGACAATTCAGTAAAAATCGACTACCAGACACTATGAAACACCTCTAGTCAAGTCAATCGAAGTCATTTTTTGTGGAACTCAAGAGATTTGGCACAGATATAAAGTGAAGGAAGAGTGTAGAGCTGTCCACACAAATGTTGTTGGTTGTGTCAAGGAAGAGTGTCAATATATAAATATGACCGTGAAACTATTTTAATGTTTATTTGAAAATAGCATGACATTTTTTTCCCTCTTGAAATCAGCTGGATATTCTTCTGTTTCTTCATATAAATAATCACGATGAAGAATACAAAATTCACACAAAGATTTGTGTAGTCGTACAAGTCTTATGCTTCCTAGAAAAAGAAAAATGGGAAAAGAAGAAGAAGCTTATGCTGGTCGGAAATAGTACTAAATTGAGCTACCTTTCAATATAAATCACATTCTTGTAACCCATATTACACCTTAATATAGAGATCTATCTAAGCTTAGTACTTGTTATGTTGGAATTCACCAATTCATGTTAAACTTCTAATCCACATGTTGTTGATCCTAGTTGTTACTTGTTATAATTCAGCTTTTTCCAGCCAAACAATTAAAGAATACAACTGTAACCATGGCAAGAGAAACCAAATACTTATAGTAAAGACAAAATTAGAAACCATCACAAGCTTATTTATTGGTATAGTCCTGATATCGAAGCTGCAAGGATGAAATGATAATTATGTGCAGGTGAATGGCAGAGCAATTCTCCTTTGTCGAAACAGAAGTTTGCAATATACATTAATCTGCATGTTCTCTTTTGCCAAAGGAGATTTGCATTGTTATTCCCTAACCCCACATCTTCTTCCTTTGCTATGCCTCATGTTCAAGTTGCTACCATAACTCTGCTGTACCTTTTATACTACATGATTCGCACCAAATTTTGAACATGCATGGGAATGAAACAGATATTTGGATATGCTTGCACAAGTGGTATATAGGATTGCTTTCTCATTACTCATGGCCTCGTGGTCCCAATTCCCTCAGCGTCGGAGTTGGAAACCAATGACTTGAAGATATATTCGTTACATCTTCAAGTTTTTCTACGCACTTTCTACGTATTGAAAACACTGATAGACACTATCATCAATTGTACTTAGATTTTCATTATAGCATATTCGGCCCTAAATTGTTTTTGCATGCCGATTCCCTTTGCATGAACCTTTAGACCAACTAAGTATAAAGTGAAGAAAGAAAACTAAAGGTCAGAATTGAAGATAAGAATGGCAAGTTGGTGGCAAAGAGAGAGCTCACTATTAGATCTTCCCGAATGTTCTCTTTCAGTTTCTTTTTTCTCTTAATTTTAACAATTTCTCTGATGCGTATCCGATGATTTGCTTGGAATAAAAAGTGATAAAAGCTTGATGCTTCCATTTCATATAAATATATATATATATATATATATATATATGTGCATACATGAATTTCCACTAGTTGTTGAAAGTCTTTGAAGAGGAAGTCCAGGACCACACTTACGGAAGCACAGAAAAAAGAAAAAGAAAAAAGGGCCAATCAACTGCACCATGCATGGATGGTTAAGTCTTAATTACAAGAAAATAGTCATCGCAAAATCGGGCTGTTAGGAGCTTCGATATATAGTTGAAAGGAATTCCACTTGTCACAAGTTTCGTTAGAATTTATGCTTGTCCTTATAGGATATACCTACACCATGTGGATAAGTTTAAGTTTCAACATGCATGACAATGCGCTTCAATTGGCAGTACATGTACCCGGAATATCAAACTTGACCTCGGCTAACGCTTTTAGGCCTACAAAAGCAATAAAGCTCGTAGTCCAAGAAAGAATGTACAAATAATGAAGGAATTCTAATTTATATCTAATAGTAAAGTAAAGAGTATAACAGAAAAGGTCTAGCAATAAACTTAAGTGTGAATGGAGGGAGAGAGTGGAATCAAATATAAACGAGGATGAGTTTGCTGAGTCCTTCTATTAATCACTGCCTTAAAAGGATATGAGTATCCATAATTAATAAGGGTTATTTGCCTTTCTTAAGAAGGGTTTCTAGTGAAGTGAAGTAAGGAATGAGAATACGGAGTTTGGAAATGGTTTCCATGAGGTGTATAAGCTATGGGCAGTATGAGGGCATGGATTTTCTAACCGGGTAATGATGATTAAGGTTATTTTGTTTGACTTGTGATTGAGTTCAGTATGCCTCTTAGATTTTTAAAATATGGATCGATTGTTAAGTCATATAGTATATCCATTTAAGACAAGTCGCATATTGAAAAATTATAATAAGAGTAAGTGGTTAATATAACATAATTAGTCCAAAATCCCAAACTCATAAGCTTAAACATAATCTTGAACCATGGAAACCCTAAGTATGTGTGAAGGCAACTACCTCTTGATCTCACAAAAGATTCACACACAAAGCATAAGGAGCAACCTAAAACGTGGCTAAGGTTTTCCTTTTTATACTTGAGGTAAAACATAAAACCCTACACGTCAAACAGCTTAGGGCTGAGTTAGAAATTCTGCAGAAAAAACAATCTGCACGACTTTCGATCGGTCGAGTCTAATTCCCGATTGATCGAGCCAGGCAAATTTAACCAATAAATCTTGTAGTACACTCGATTCTAACTTTACACATAAATGCACCTTGAGCAAGTCTAGAACAAGACTAAAACCTATTTAGATCATAGTTTGCCAACATTACAAAATGAAGTTCTAATACATTAGTTCTTAATTACTTAGAACCTAACAAACTCCCCCTTTAGCAATCCGTGACAAAACACAAACTAAACAAAGTGCTCAAAGTTACATAAAACAGTCCATTACAAAAATATTGCCCAACATAACAAATTCAACCTAACTACTATCTATCAGTTGCAATTGTAGACAACAGCACGATTGAATCAACCTATATATTCCTGAAACACTCAACAAACGCATAAATGCATGTGTAGAAAATACAAGTAAAGCAAAATAACTTCTTGATTTCACATAAGCATAAACTACAAGACATATATCATTAACCACTTCATTTTTGGTTAATTAAGTGGAGTCTTTATTGTTTGTTTTAAACCCCTTAAAACATAACCAGATTAACCTAGTTAATTAGTCAAGTGATTACTTAGTCAAATTATCAGATCTAGGTTAACACAAATATATCATATCAATGTAAGGTGAGGAAAATAAAGAACACAAAAATATGATGATTCAGGAAAACCAAACCGGTAAAAAACCTAGGGAGGATTTAACCTAGCTATCCTCAAGGTAAAACGAATTCACTATGAAGGAATTGAAGTTTACACAATAGCGACTTAGACCACTAACATCCTATTGCTACCTCGAGTAAGAAACTTACTACCACGACCCCATGATAGCTCCGAGTACACGAATTACTTCTTTCTTGAATTCCCAGCAAGTACAAGCACTCCTGCTTGTGTATCTTTTAGCTCTTAATGCTACAATTGAATCGATCACCAAGTTCTTGACATAATCTTGAACCATGGAAACCCTAGGTATTTGTGAAGGCAACTACCTCTTGATCTCACAAAAGATTCACACACACAACATAAGGAGCAACCTAAAACGTGGCTAGGGTTTTCTTTTTTATACTTGAGGTAAAACATAAAACCCTACACGTCAAACGGCTTAGGGCTGAGTTGGAAATTCTGCAGAAAAAACAATCTGCGCAACTTTCGATCGGTCGAGTCTAATTCCCGATTGATCGAGCCAGGCAGATTTAACCAATAAATCCTGCAGTACACTCGATTCCAACTTTACACATAAACGCACTTTGAGCAAGTCTAAAACAAGACTAAAACCTATTTTGATCATAGTTTGCCAACATTACAAAATGAAATTTTAATACATTATTTCTTAATTACTTAGAACCTAACAAACTCCCCCTTTAGCAATCCGTGACAAAACACAAACTAAACAAAGTGCTCAAAGTTACATAAAACAGGCCATTACAAAAATATTGCCCAACATAACAAATTCAACCTAACTACTATCTCTCAGTTGCAAGTGTAGACAACAGCATGATTGAATCAACCTGTATATTCCTGAGACACTCAACAAACGCATAAACGCATGTGTAGAAAATACAGGTAAAGCAAAATAATTTCTTGATTTCACATAAGCATAAACTACAAGACATATATCATGAATAACCTAATAAATATAAATCAATAATCAATGTAGCACAATGTGAAACAAGAAACAGAAAAAAAAAAAAAAAAAAAAAATCGCAGTAGCTCCCCCTATCAAAAACAGTTTCATCTCCCCCTATCAAAAACAGTTTCATCTCCCCCTAAACAAAACACTTTAAAAAAACTTTTCCAAATTTCATCTATTTCTCCCCCTTTTTGTCACATATTGACAAAGGCAACCCAATCAATGAGTAAACAGAAACATACGGAACAAAGGATAACAGGAAATAGAGAATCAAGGAAACAACTCCCCCTATAAACAACATCGGTTTTAAAAAAAACTTTTCCCCCCCTATAAAAATAGGAAAAATAAAACATGTTTTGAGAAAACAATTTTGGGGAAAATTTAAGAGGTGGGGATAAATAAAAAGATACAAACCAAACTTAAAAACTAAGTTGAGGATACAGATGAAACAAATATTCGCTCTTTCAATAAATGCAAACATGACACTATGTGACTCATAACCAGTTGCATGAGTAGAGAAAATATTTGCACATTGATAATTCATCATATCTCTTAAGAAAAATATTTTCTGCAGTTCACACATAAAAATAGCATATACTAAAAAGTACATAACTCAAAAATTAATCAATCAATTTTTAAATCAAGTTGAGTACCCAATTTAGCCAAGTGTATGCATGTTATGTGTGAAAACAATGAGAGATATAACTGCAAAACTGCAAGATGGATACAAAAAACAATGCAATGCATGTGAATCCTAAACACAAATGATGCATAAAAAATAGATTGGTCAAATACTTAAAAACTGAAAATTTTTCAGTTTTGATCGATCAAACATCGATCGAATACCAATCGAGTCAGACAGATTCAAACCAAAATTTTTATCGCAATTTCGATCGGTCAAAAAACACCCTCGATCGATCGAAAATTTGAAAACTCAAATTTTTGAAAAACAGAGCAATTTTATGCAGAAACTCCTCAAAGCACAATATTTCATTAATGAAATGCATGAGTATGAGATTAAAAGTTTTTCAAAAACATTTGAATTCAACCTAGATCTTCCAAAAACAAGGTTTTTAATCATCAAAAACACAATTTGCAACAAAATCAAGGAACATATAATCTTGAATGGCCAAAACAAATTCACACACAATATCATGTACCAAGTTTAATAAAGAGTAACTTGTGTAGTGTGTGCAACTAGCAAAAACTTGAAATACATGTGAAATGATATGTGAATAGTAATCAAGCACAAATTCTACAAAATACATCACATAGAATTTAAAAGAGACGATCACCTAAAGAGTTATATCACATAACTCCCACATCTCCTAAAAAACAAGTTTGCAATCATGTAAGTTTCTTGATTTGCCTCATAATGTACACAACAATTTTATTTGATTAGAAACTTATTAAAATAGCCAAGATAATGTACACACCAATTTTATTTGATTGTTAATTAATTATAGCCCAATAATGTACACACCAATTTTAGCATTTAAACCGAGGCTACACCTTATGTTCTTTTTGTGCATGTGCTACATTTTCTCGAACATAAAATCTTACGATATGTATTAAGGTGTTCATGATTGGCTAGTAAACAATGGTAAGATGGTTATTTATGCCTTTCTCAAAAAGTTCAAATCCAACAATCAAAGGCATGTGACTTCAAGATCAAGAACAAGTGATCAAAAACTATAAACATCTCCTACACAACATGCACTATAAAGCTCAAACTAGTAAAGTGCAATAAAAGAAACCCATCCAAGCTAAACAAGGTACATAATCATGTTATGTAAAGATAATATGGCCAACCTTGATTTCAAGTCCAAGAAAAATTAATACAAAACACATAAAAATCTTTTTGGTTTAAAAAAATTTTATGACCAAAACTAAAAGCACACATTATGCTAAATGATTAAAAATGAAAATGCAATGCATGACAGTGCTCAACTAAGCTATAGAGGGTACACAAATAAGAAATATCAATTTCTTAATTAACCCTTGAGTACATGTACAAACTAGTACATATTCACACAAAATCAGAAATAGTTTTGCACTTATATAACACATACTATTCAAGTTTCTCCACAATGTCAAGAATGTTCTAAATCAAGAGAGAGATATTATAATTCATGTAATCCTCAAAACAAATAAAAAAAGACACAAAATAAAATATTTTTGTCTTTTTGAAATTTTTCAATGTTTTTGGATTTTTTTTAATAAACAAAACAACCAAAAACAGAAACAAAACATGTCCACAATTAATTGAAAGAATTAAATCAAGGAAAAGTAAACAACACTCACCTTGGAGAATCTTTTCTCACCCATATAGCATGACTCTTCAGCTTTGTAGGTGAAAATCTATGTGAAGCAGAGTATATTTGAGGGATTACACCAATCTTCTGAGAAAGACTGAAATCCTGCAAATTCCTTTCACAAGCCAACAAGCTCAAATTTTTTAAAAGAATATGAAACAATTTATATGGACTTATGGCAGGAGAAATATCATCACATATCCTAAACTGAAACACAGAATGCTTAAATTTCAATTTATGACAATTAGGACGAATGTGACCGGAGACACCACAAAAGTGACAAACAGGAACAAATTTAGGAGTATCAGTATTCCTAACAACAAATCTAGTCTTAGATTTTGGTTTTTGCCTCAACAAAGAACAATTTGGTCTAATATGACCAACAACACCATAAAGGTGATAAGTAGGCACAAAAACAGATTTCTTATGCTCTCTAACAGTAGGTTTAAACATAGGTTTAGAAACTTCAACGTTCACATCAGAACTTTTACCTTTGTCTAACCTAGCAAAATAAGTCTTTTTTTTATTATTCCTCTTGAAAGGAGGGATATAAACTTTCTCAGTTTTAGGCTTAAGAGAGACAGAAACACTTCTATTATCAACAACAAGCTTGGTACTAGTCAAATTTTCAATTTTAGCTTTAGATTCAACTAACTCTTGTTCCAAGCTTTTCATCTTCTCATCTTGAGAGGAAATTTGATTTATCAAAAATTCATTCTTTTTATTAGAATCATCTAATCTAAAAACCAATTCATCTTTTTCAAGATTAGCCAATTTTAACTCTTCCTTGAATTTCTTAGCAATTTTCAAAGATTTAGATAATTCCTTACGAAGAGTTTCACAAGCATAAAAAAGATCAACAGAAACAATAGTGTCATTTTTATTCAAAACATCACAATCAAAAACAGTAAGACACTTAAAATTATCCATGATAACAGGGATCAAGGATCAATTCTTAGATCAAAAAATCTAAAACAAAAGAGGTACCCGCTCTGATACCACTTGTTTGTTTTTAGACCCCTTAAAACACAACCATATTAACCTAGTTAATTAGCCAAGTGATTATTTAGTCAAATTATCAAATCTAGGTTAACACAAATATATCATATCAATATAAGGTGCGGAAATTAAAGAACACAAAGATATGATGACCCAAGAAAACCAAACCGGTAAAAAACCTGGGGAGTATTTAACCTATCTATCCTCAAGGTAAAACGAATTCACTATGAAAGAATTGAAGTTTACACAATAGCGACTTAGACCACTAACATCTTATTGCTACCTTGAGTAGGAAACTTACTACCACGACCCCATGATAGCTCCGAGTGCACAAACTACTTCTTTCTTGAATTCCCAGCAAGTACAAGCACTCCAGCTTGTGTATCTTTAAGCTCTTAATGTAGCAACTGAATTGATCACCAAATTCTTGACATAATCTTGAACCTTGGAAACCCTAAGTATGTGTGAAGACAACCACCTCTTGATCTCACAAAAGATTCACACACACAGCATAAGGAGCAATCTAAAACGTGGCTAGGGTTTTCCCTTTTATACTTGAGGTAAAACATAAAACCCTACATGTCAAACGGCTTAGGGCTGAGTTGGAAATTCTGTAGAAAAAAAAAATTTGCACGACTTTTGATCGGTCGAGTCTAATTCTCGATCGATCGAGCCCAGGCAGATTTAACCAATAAATCCTGTAGTACACTCGATTCCAACTTTACACATAAACACACTTTGAGCAAGTCTAAAACAAGACTAAAACCTGTTTTGATCATGGTTTGCCAAAATTACAAAATAAAATTCTAATACATTAGTTCCTAATTACTTAAAACCTAACATTTATATATTATATTAATTACTCATTCAGAATCTCCACAAGATGTCCTCTCCCAAGCAAGTGGTACCAGAGTACATATTGGTGTGCAACAAGAAGGTAAGGTGTTCAATGTCCCTAATGCATATTAAGCAGAAGTGAGTCCTTTTCACAGTTAGTTGAGATGGGACACGTATACTTGGAACCCGCACAAGTGTGCATCAAAAAAGGCAAGCCAATAACGATTTAACTTAAAATTTATTTCTTCTTCATTGTAGATATATAATATTGATGTGGCCCACTAAAATTGCGCCTTATTGATGTGAAGAGAGAGACCTCAAAAGAAAAATATAATAATTAACTGGCCCCTCAAATTTGGTCCATTTACATGAAGGCTAACTTCAACATATTAGCAGCGTGCTTGGTAAAGAAAGCAAGTCAATAAAGGTGATCCACTGATCTGTATACAAGACTCGAGCTAAATATTTTCTTGAACCATCTACATACAAGAGGGGATAAAGAATGAAATGTCTTAAGATAACCAGAGGATGACACAATGTTGAATATAATTCAATTACTAGCATCTTCCCCCACAACCAGTTATATAAAGAAGATTGAAAAGGATATGGAGAATTAAACTTTTCAGATGGAATCAAGTTCCTACCCCAAAAGTCAACCCACCTCTTAGTTTCCATTGTTCTTTAGCAATCAAAACACGGTAAAATTATTTCCATTCCTGTATATATGCATGTAAAACCATCTAATTATGTCCACTTGAAATTAATTGTTTCTTCTTTTCCATAAGTTTTGTGTTGAAAAACGCTCATGCACATGACTTAAACAAGAAGAAGATGCGAATTGAAGAATTATTATGCGGATATTCTTTATGGATAATTCATATTTCTTTATTCTTTCTGCAAAGAGAGGAATGTTAATCTTTGCTATCTAAACTAGTACAGAAAAGGAGCTAGGGTTGCGTGAACTGAAGCCACAGGACCACTTTGCAACTTACCAAACAAAGGGTATGTGCTAAGAATATCCTGTTTACATAGCATATCCCAGAATTGTCTGATTTTTTTATCAGGTATATATAGATATGAACACCCAAAACTATTCATCAACGAAATGGATCAAGCGTATACATATATGCATGGTTGCATTACTGGGCAATTAGTCTTTTGGCAGTTAACCACTCACCTGCACTACATACACGTACGTGATTTAGTTCACAAGGCAGAGACGTTCATTGCCAAAGGATATTTGCCCGGCAATTCAGCTGTGCAATCATTCAGTCACCTTAGATATATTATAATAGGGACGGAACTAGGATTTGAACATAGGGGGGGCAAAGCATGAACCAAAAAATTTCATGCGACATGGTCTATTAAAAAAAAAATCATGGTAGATAAAACAATTGCACTTTATTACCATAAATATTTAAGTCAAGAAGGAAATAATATGAACCAAAAAAATTGAAAGTTACAATATGATATTCTAATCTTTTTGAAGAAGAAGAATAAAAAAAAAAAAAAAGGACTTCGAATCTCCAAATTTTGGGTAATTGGAATTAATATGTTGATTTTATCACGTTGACCAACTCAAAAATATGATAAACGCATACTTTTGGATGCAACTAAAAATCACATTAATGAAGTTTTCAAAACTTTGTTTGAGGATTTTAAAAAATTGGGATATTAATATTAAGAGTTGGCAATACTACATCATCAATATTGGCTTCTAAAAGAATTTTGCATTTTATCTTTTGAAAAAAATTTAAATATTATAATTGACTTTTCCATAATTTATAAATCAATTAAAAAGTCATATAAATTATTGTCACCCCCTAAGGGAATTATTTTTTTCTATGAGATTTTTTTGGTTATGAATTATTGAATTATGATATTGGTAATTTGTGGATTTTTTGTTGTGTTGTATTTGGACCAATCCAAAAATTTGAGAGGCCAACTATAAAACCAATATACTAAAATTTTTCAAAGAAATGGTTTGTTGGGGCGGGGGGCAATGGCCCCCCCCTGCCCCTTAGTGGGTCCGTCCCTAGATATATATCAAACCCAAGTAATGTTTCTATAATACCAAGGCACTAGTTGTTACTGACATACGCGCATAAACCTTTTTCTCTCTCTTTTTTTTAGGGTAACTAGGTCATATCCGTGCATGTATAACAGTCAAACACGTGGTTGCACATACACGCACATGGTGTCTAATTTTCTCTTTGCATTCACAATTACAAGCAAGAGAAACGTGAACAAAGTTTAACATTTTTGCAATATGGTGGTGCTAGTGATACTATAGATTTTTCTCCATAGGTATTGCAAAATAACATATCAAAAATAACAAAAAAAATAAGCTAAACGCTTATTTATTATCTTGTTAAAGTGATTCCAAATAAATTCATTTTCAATTTATAAGTTTATTATACTAAAATTTCTATTAACTTTATTTTGTAATGTTTTTGTAAAAAAATGTCCTAAGAGCAATGGTTAAAATTTATTTAATGTTTTATTAAATAACTTTTTTATACATTTTTTAAAAAATAATGTCAAATTGTACATATATCCAAAAAAATACACATAATAACAATGAATTTGTACATATAAGACAATAAAACATTAATGCGTATATCTTGTTCTTGAAAAAATGTGTATTATGTACCATAATTGAGCATTTATTAACCCTTAGCATGTGTTGTATAACAAGATATGTGCTCTATAACAAGATGACAAATGAGGTCCAACCAAAGGCTAACACATCAATTAATCCAAGTCAAGTCCATGATTTATTATTGTTATAATTTTTTATAAAATAAGTCAAGTCCTCGTTAGCAAAATTAACGAAAGCTATTCTTTCCATTACTAATCCAAATCCAACCCACTTTCCCTTCTTTTCCCCTGCTCATATTTTTCATCCTCCATCACCAATTTCATGACTAGAGGTTCTTCACCATCGCCATGTCCACTACTACAAGAAAGTTGTCCTTTTTTTAGGGTCAAAACCCTTGAAGAACTACTCATCATTTTCTTGTCCGGAAAGTAGATAGCAGCTCCTCACTCACTGAGTTTACCCAAACCCATGTCCTCATTCTCTTTGACCTAGTCTCTAGAGAGGTCCTAAAGCTAAACTGCTCGTGGATGTTCATTTCAGCAAACTCATTTAAACTGTGGTAGGTTTGAGTATGTGTGTGGATCTATTTGGCAATGAATTGGTGAGTAATGTATTTTACTGTGTTGGGCTTGGAAGTTGTTTTTGGTTGTGGTTTTATGTTGTTAGGATTAGTGCCCTTAAATCCTATTGTATGATGCTATGTATGATATTAAGTATGACATTATATATGACTTAATATTGTGTTTAATAAAGTTGTTTTATTATTATCTAAAATAATGGTAACATGAATATTCGGACATTATCATATAGTCCATGAGATGCATAGTATGTGATTTATGTGAAAAGTCACGGAAGATATAAATCACAAGTTCTTTGTAGACTCAGAATTGTAGTTCGCAGTTGATGATGAAATTGGGCGTTTCATCTGTTAAGACTATAACATATCAACTAAGATAATTTGTCTTGATCATGGAAGTGGAGACTTCTAGTTGATATATTTTAAGAGTTAAGACATATTGAACATGACCGCTGTGAAATTTATTATTCTCCTAACGACTGTCAAATGAATAATAAATCTCACAACTTCTATTTACATGAACTCTTAATCCTGAGAGAATAATGGACCTGATCATGAAATGTAGGTTGTTTTGATATATCAGGAGTGAGATCTAAAGTAACGGTCAAAACCTCAGTATGTTGGACAGCCACATTTAGTGTTAATGGAACATATATTCTTAAGATAAAATTCATAGTCTCTTAGCGGAGATATTAAATATTCCATTGAGATAAGTTTAATGGGTACGGTTATTCAGAGTGTTAGGCCTAACCACTTTAGTAAGAAATTACTAAAGTATATATTTATAGAATTGGATTTCATAAATATATGATGAATAACATAAAAGATTAAACCGGGTACTCAAGGATTAAGATGTAGTAATCTACAAAGTGTCAGTCTACATTAATGACTTTGTATTACTACGAATATTTTATGAAGGGTTGCATTCACAATAAAGTCTTGAGATATAATTTATTAATAAGGCCTAGAGTGAAATTATATTTATATAGTGATATTAAATATAATTAATGATAACTTTGGACTTGTCAAGAGTTGACAGAAAAGCCCAAGGCCCTTTGGAGCTAGTGTCTTATTTGTTCCCTTTTGGTCCCACTCCAAGCCACTTACTAAAACCCAATTGGAAAAACCCAAAAGGCTAGCCCAATTAGATAATCAGTTATAAGGAGAGAAACATACAGAATTTTGTAGAAGTTACATGAAATGATTTGTATGTGAGTGTTGGACACTCTTGAATTCTCTCTTAAACAAATTCATAGAAATTGATTTAGAGATCACACTTCTTAGGTGTTAGTGGAATTGGAGTGAAGATTAAAAGTGTTTTCAAGAACTTGCAATCTTTGTTTTGAAATTCACCACACCAAGGTACACTCTCTTGTTCTTATATTCTGAAATTTACATATCACATGTTATCAATTGCAAAAGAAGTAGATCCATTAATTTTCTGCTGCGTATGTTTAGTATGCGATACAAACATGTATTTTTCCATCAAATGGTATCAGAGCGGTCTTCAATTTCGAATTATATAACATGTTTTGTGAATTTTGAAATTAGAGATTATAGTTTCATGTTGTTAGAAGATTATGTATTTAATTTTCTGCATGGTTGTTGAAACTATGTTTTGATAAAAACTGATATTGATGTTATGATGTTGTTTAAATTTGAATTTAAGTATGTTAAATTGAACTTTAAGGCTATAGCATCAATGAAATTCAATTTTGATATCAATCTTTGTCTATCATGTTCATATGATGCTTGTTTGTTCATGAAAAACTGTAGAAAACTGCCTTAGAAAATTTCTGGAAATTCGAATTCACGAGTTTAGATCAATCGAAAATTGCTTTCGATCGATCGAGTGAAATAGGGGCCAATCTGATTGATTCAATTGATATTCGATTGCTAGTCGATCGATCGAATTTTATTTTTTGATCGATCGAGCCAAACAGATTGTCAGGTTCGAATTTTTTAATTTTTTCGACCGATTGAGGGGTACATTCGATCGATCGAAAGAAGGAAATTCATAAATTTTTCTAAGTGTTTTCACATGTATAAAGAGCAAGGTTTTGTGTAATTAGATTATGCATGTTTATAAATTAAAAACCTTTCATTTAAAACATCTAGTGGGAGAGAGATACAAGAGTTGGATTTCACGGCCTCCATTGTCGGTTTATAGTAGTGTGATTAAGCGCCTCGCCTTGGCGAATATGCCTTGCTCCCTTCGGAGGATGTTTAATTCATGGTACTACAAGTTAAACTTCTTAATGATGGATGATATGTGTTTTTACATTAAGAACGACCACGCTTCCGTGGAGTTACTTAATGGCTCACATAGAATTCAGTCAATGGTGTACACTAGACTAAGTTTAATGTTAACCTCCCTTTGGAGCTATGTCATTATTACTTAGAGGTTAAAGGAAAAGCGGAAAATTATTTTTGTTTGGTAAGAGTTACCATGATAGCATTAATAATGAGAATAATTCTCGCCTGATCATAGTGATTGGTATGACCTCGCTTCCGATGAATATTAATTGTGGGATTGAGTTGTCGTTGCATATATTATATTATGGTTTTATTAAGGTTCCATACTATATGTTTATATGCTAAATAGATAATGTCCAATTTACTTATTATTCATGTTTATTACTTTCAAATTTGAACATGGCATCATTTAGCCCACTTGTAACTATTCTTAATTAAAACAAACTGACTGGATCTAACTATGTTGGCTGGAAAAGAAATTTGGACATTGTTCTCACAGCTGAAGAGCATAAATATGTGTTTACTCAACCATGTTCTAGCTTTCCTTCATTAGATGCTCCTCTTGAGGAAAAACAGCGATATGATCGTTGGCAGAAATCTAATGAGATGGCCAAGTGCTACATCTTAGCATCTATCTCAAATGTTCTACAGCATCAATGCGGGATGTAAAGCTAGCTTCAAACATTATGCTAAGTCTGAAGGAGATGTTTGGTGAGTAAGGTCGTTCAGCAAGGCAAGAGACCATGAGGCAAATTTATAATACTAAAATGGCTGAAGGCAGTTCAGTGAGAGAGCATTGTCTTACAATGATCTCAAATCTGAATACATTGGAAGTTTTAGGTGCAAATATTGATGGAGAATCCCAAGTGGATATGATACTCCAGTCACTACCGGAATCATTCAAGGAATTCAGACTCAATTACAATATGAACAAAAAGATTTATTCTTTGTCTGAATTAATGAATGAGTTGGTAGCGGCGGAAGGCATCCTTGGTACTTCTAGTGTAGATGCCAATATGGCTGAAACTTCTACTTCTCAACCTAAGTCGAAAGGCAAGGGTAAGAAGAAAAATAAGAAGGACTTCACCAAGTAAGAGGGTAAACAAATTGCTTTAGGGGTTGCTGACAAAGGAAAGAAGATCAAAGGAAAATATTTCCATTGTGGTGAGAAAGGACATTGGAAGAGGAATTGTCCAAAATTCAGGGCTGCCAATAATAAGGGTATGAATAGTTCATTCCTCCTTAAAATATGTTTAGTATATAATCCCACAAATTCCTGGTGTGTGGATTCAGACTGTACCAATCATATCTGCAATTCTTTGCAGGGGTTCTAGGAGACCAAAAAGTTTAATGAAGGGGAATTGTTTCTTACTTTGGCTGATGGGAGCAGGATTCCGATTGTAGCTGTTGGTGTTTTTAATTTATGTTTTGAGTCTAGAGTTTTAATATTGGAAGACTGTCTGTATGTACCTAATGTTCATAGGAATTTGATTTCTGCAACTTATTTAGGTAAACATGGATATTGTGTTATCCTTAAAGACAATGTTGTAATAAAGAAGGGTAAAATGTTTATCTGTTTTGGTAATATTGTTGTTGGTCTTTATATTTTAACTCCTGATAAGCATGAATTATATAATTCTGAATTAGATCATGACTTTCATGTAAAATCATTAAAAAGAAAGTTTCCTTCTACTAATGATGTATATCTTTGGCATTTATGTTTGGGTAATATTAATCCAAACAGAATTCAAAGACTAATCAAAGATGGACTCTTAGAGCCATTGGACTTTGATGAATTTTCAGTTTGTGAATCTTGTTTGGAGGGCAAAATGACCAAACGACCTTTTAATGCAAAAAGTAGAAGAGCCCAAAAGTTGCTTGAATTAGTTCATACTGATGTATGTGGTCCTATGTCAACCCAAGCAAAAGGAGGTTATGAGTACTTCATCACTTTTACCGATGATTACTCAAGATATGGTTATGTGTACCTAATAAAACGGAAGTCCGAAGCCTTTGAAAAGTTCAAAGAGTTTAGGGCTAAAGTTGAGAATCAATTAGGTAAACGCATAAAGGACATTTGATCTGATCGTGGTGGCGAGTACCTTCTTGGGGATTTCAAGGATTACTTAACTCAAAATGGAATTGTATCCCAATTGATTGCACCTGGAACTCCCCAACAAAATGGTGTAGCAGAAAGAAGGAATAGGACTCTTTTAGAAATGGTTAGGTCCATGATGAGTTACTCAACTTTACCGATTTCTTTTTGGGGTTATGCCTTAAATACAGCAATACATCTTTTGAATTTAGTTCCATCAAAATCTGTTCCCAAAACACCCATAGAATTGTGGAGTGGACGAAAGCCTCGTATGAAATATCTCCACATTTGGGGTTGTCCAGCACATGTGTTAAAAGAGAAGCCTGATAAATTAGAATCAAAATCAGAAGTATGTTTGCTTGTGGGTTATCCAAAAGAAACTAGGGGTTATTTATTCTATAGTCGTAAAGATAACAAAGTCTTTGTTAGTACAAATGTTAAATTCTTGGAAAATGACTATATGAATAATTTTACTCCTAGAAGTAGAGTTGTTTTGGCTGAAATGAATGAATCTGTAAATGAACAACCAATGGATAAAACTAGGAATGATGTGGCTGTATTAGATACACCACAAGATATTACTCCTAAGATGACTAGTACACAGGTGCCTCGTCGTAGTGAGAGAATTGTTCGGCCTCCTATAAGATTTATAGGTTTGGGAGAAACTTATGTAGCTATCTCAGAAGAGGTTGAATCGGATCCCTACACTTATGATGAGGTAATGAATGATATAGATGCACATCATTGGGTCAAAGTTATGAAATCTGAATTAGATTCAATGTATTCCAATCATGTTTGGGATTTTGTAAAGGTGCCTAACGGCATTAAACCTGTTGGTTGCAAATGGGTTTACAAGAGGAAGATAGAGATAGATGGAAATGTTGAAACCTTTAAAGTAAGGCTAGTGGCGAAAGGGTATACTCAAAAAGAAGATATTAATTATGAGGAAACTTTTTTACCAGTAGCAATGCTTAAATCTATCAGAATTCTCTTATCCATTGCTGCTCATTATGATTATGAGATTTGGCAAATAGATGTCAAGACTGCATTTCTCAATGGCAATCTTGAAGAAAAAATCTATATGTTGTAACCGGAAGGTTTCATAGCAAAGAACTAAGAGCATATGGCATGCAAGTTGAAAAGGTCCATTTATGGACTTAAGCAAGCATCTAGGTCATGGAACATCAGATTTGATCAAGCAATCAAGTCATTTGGTTTTGAACAAAATCTTGATGAACCATGTGTGTACAAAAGACATCAAGATAAAGTAGTAATGTTCCTAGTGCTTTATGTTGATGATATTCTACTCATTGGAAATGATGTAGGGGTAATGTCATCAGTAAAGGTTTGGTTGTCAAGTCAATTTGATATGAAGGACTTGGGTGAGGCTAACTTTATTCTAGGGATCAAGCTTTGGCAAGATCGCAAGAATAAGATGTTAGGCTTATCACAAGCTAGATATATAGATAAGGTTCTAGAACGGTTTAGCATGCAAAACTCCAAGAAATGATTACTTCTTTTTAGACATGGAGTTCCTCTGTCTGATTACCAAAGGCCTAAGACTCAAGAGGAAGTAGATATGATGAGACAAGTTCCTTATACTTCTGCAGTGGGAAATTTCATGTATGCCATGCTTTGTACTAGACCAGATATATGCTATTCAGTTGGCATGGTCAGCCGATATCAATCAAATTTAGGACCAAAACATTGGCAAGCTGTAAAGCATATTCTTAAGTATCTACGGAGAACGAGAGATTATATGCTTGTTTACCAGTGTGAGGATTTGATTCCCATTGGCTATACAGATTCAGACTTTCAATCGAATATAGATTTCAGAAAATCCACATCAGAATGTGTATTCACCTTGGGAGGTGGAGCCATAAGCTGGAGGAATATTAAGCAATCTTGTATTGCAGACTCCACCATGGAAGCTGAGTATGTTGCTGGTTCTAAAGCAGCAAAAGAAGCTGTCTGGTTCAAGAAATTCTTTTCTAACCTTGGTGTAATGAGAATGGAGCAAGTTCCAATTACATTGTTCTGTGACAATAGTGGAGTAGTTGCACAATCTAAAGATCCAAGGAATCACAATAAAGAAAAGTACATTGAGAGGAAGTACCACATCATTCGAGATATTGTTGCTCATAGAGATGTGGTGGTAGCAAAGATTGAAAGTGCAAATAATATAGCAGATCCATTTACCAAAGCCTTGCCTCAAAGGACTTTCGAGTCACACATGAAGGGAATGGGAGTTAGATTAGTGCACAATAATCTTTAGGGCAAGTGGGAGATTGTTAGGATTATTTCCCTTAAATCCTATTGTATGATACTATGTATGATATTAAGTATGACATTATGTATGACTTAATATTGTGTTTAATAAAGTTGTTTTATTATTATCTAAAATAATGGTAATATAAATATTCGGACATTATCATATAATCTATGAGATGCATAGTATGTGATTTATGTGAAAAGTCACAGAAGATATAAATCATAAGTTTTTTGTAAACTCAGAATTGTAGTTCGTAGTCGGTGATAAAATTGGGCATTTCAGAAGACTATAACATATCAACTAAGATGATTTGTCTTGACCATGGAAGTGGAGACTTCTAGTTGATATGTTGATATGTTTTAAGAGTTAAGACATATTGAACTGGACCGTTGTAAGATTTATTATTCTCCTATCGACTGTCAAATGAATAATAAATCTCACGACTTCTATTTACATGAACTCTTAATCCTGAGAGAATAATGAACCTGATCATGAAATGTAGGTTGCTTTGATATATCAGGAGTGAGATCTAAAGTAACGGTCAAAATCTCAGTATGTTGGGCAGCCATATTTAGTGTTAATGGAACATATATTCTCAAGATGGAATTCATAGTCTCTTAGCGGAGATATAAAATATTTACTTGAGATAAGTTTAATGGGTACAGTTATTCAGAGTATTAGGCCTAACCACTTTAGAAAGAAATTACTGAAGTATATATTTATGGAATTGGATTTCATAAATACATGATGAATAACATAAATAATTAAACCAGGTACTCAAGGATTAAGATGTAGTAATCTACAAAGTGGCAGTCTACTTTGGACTTGTCAAGAGTTGACAGAAAAGCCCAAGGCCCATTGGAGCTAGTGTCTTATTTGTTCCCTTTTGGTCCCACTCCAAACTACTTACTAACACCCAATTGGAAAATCCCAAAAGGCTAGCCCAGTTAGATAATCAGTTATAAGAAGAGAAACATATAGAATTTTGTAGAAGTTACATGAAATTGTTTGTATGTTAGTGTTAGACACTCTTGAATTCTCTCTTGAACAAATTCATAAAAACTGATTGAGAGACCACACTTCTTGAGCGTTAGTGGAATTGAAGTGAAGATTAAAAGTGTTCTCAAGAACTTGTAATCTTTGTTTTGAAATTCACCACACCAAGGTACACTCTCTTGTTCTTATATTCTGAAATTTATATAGCACATGTTATCAATTGCGAAAGAAGTAGATCCGTTAATTTTTCGCTGTGTATGTTTAATATGGGATACAAACATGTATTTTTCCGTCATATGTTGCAAATGAAGTGATCATGGGTTGTGAGTTTGTGTTTTTTTTTTTGTTGTGAAAATTTTGGCATCTTCGTGGGCATTTGATTTGTGTTTACACTTTCAAACAATTTGATTTTACATGTTTGTAATTTCATATCTAATGTTCATCATTTTTGCAAAAAATTCAAAACCAAACTTTTTGATTTGTTTTAAGTTTGATTTTGTGATAAAAAATCGTTTTTTCTAATGGAAAGTCAAAAGTGAGTTACAGAAGCTTGATGGAGCTAGCTTTAAATATGCAAATACTAATTTTAAATCATGGATAAGTAAGGTAAAGATGTGCTTAATCTCATATAAATTTGAGTTAATTACCCTAAATATGTAAAGCATGTCACTGTCACTACTAATGTGTGAGTGCTCAAAAATTAAGCAATAAAGTATTTAACTAATTATATACTTCCCTAAAATGAATTAAAGAATTTTAATTTTGGTTATATTGATCCACCAGACATTTTTCAATTAAAGAAAGACAAAATTTGGCTACAAAATTGGTTGTAGCTTTAGCCTATAACCTTACTCAATGAAATAAATATTCTTACATATTTTGAAAATCTGACCGTTGAATTGCATGTTCTTTATGCTCTTAATACATATGTCAAATTTTGTATCAATCAGATATTATTTACTATATGATCTATAAGCTTATATTTTATGCATAATTTTAAACTACAGAAACTTGCAATTCAAACAATTTATTGATGACATAGCTATTGATGTTTAATTTTCTAGAAATTTTGCAAGTATGGAGGATATAAGAAAAAGATGTAATTGTTAGGTTCTAAAGGTTAGAACAATTGGCAAACCGTGAGCACAAACTTTTCTAGATATAGATTCCTAGATCTATAGGTTTGATTAGACAATGCGTAAGGTACTACATGTCAAAATACAAGAACATTCAAGCTGCAAAAAGGAGAGCTCAAATTCAGTGAAATCCGACCGATCGAAAATCGCAAACATGAAATTTCTGCAGAATTCTATTTCAGCCCAAACTCTACTTAAACATTTTGGGTTTCAAGTGAAACACTTCTAGTATATAAAGGAAAACCCTAACTACGTTTTAAAAGCTTTTGAGAGACTTTGGAGGTGCTCTTGTGAGATCTAAAGAATATTGTGCCTTCCTTTATCAAAGTCACTACTAGAAATCATTCTCATATCATTAGATCTGGTAGATCTGAAGTTGCTGTAACAAGATCAACAATAGCTGATGATCTAAACCTTCAAGGGTGGTATTGGAGTCACAAACTAGAGAGTTTGTGTTTCTAAATCTTTGAGTGGAGTCTAAAAATCACAAGCAAGGCAGCTTGTGTTGCTGTAAGTCCAAGAAGAGAAGAAGTCTGTGGATTCGGAGCTTGCACATGGTTGTATCAGTAAGTTATTACATGAGGTAGCAATAGATTTAGGGTTAAATCTGATTGTAAAAACTTTAATTCTCTTATAGTGGATTTGGTTTACCTTGAGGATAGCTAGGTCAAATCCTCTCTAGGTTTTTACCTTGAAACGGTTCGTTTCATCGGTTTTTCTGTGTCATTATATCGTGGTGTTATTTATTTTCCGCTGTTTTGCATGATATGATTTATTTGTGTTTAACCTAGATCTGAATAATTAATCTAAGTAATCACTTGGTTAATATAATAGGTTAAACAATCTGATTTTAGGGGTCTAAACGAACAAACAGTAATCCAATCGTGGATTTGTCAAAATTCACCTCTAATAAAAAGATATTGAGTAAGGTTGTAGCCTAAGGCTACAATTAATTTTGTAGCTAAATCTTATCCATTAAAAAATGTTGCAATAAAAATGATAATTGTAGTGCTCAATTTGTATTCTTGTAAATGTGACATACCATTTTTTTAATGAATTCTTAGTTCTCACATGCATTAAATATTTCGAAAGATTTTTTTTAATGAGATTTGAAAATGTTCTCGTGTATGAGGTGTTTTCAATTAGTAAAAGATATAGACGCATTTAATGAGTGAAGATTCAACCTTCACTTTATTTTTAATGGCAAGTAAAAGATAAAGTTTTACTTCAAACTCATCTTGAAGAATTTCTTCCAATTTACCTATTATGTAACTATTTATAAAAGGATAAAATTTAGTTACAAAATTGGTTGTAGCCAAAAGCTACAACCTTATTCAATATCTAATTGTTGGATTGCTTGTTCTTTAAACTCTTAATACACTTTTCAAATTTTGTGTCAATCGGATATTATTTACTATATAATCTATAAGCTTATATGTTATGCATAATTTTAAACTACAAAAATTTGTAATTTAAGCAATTTATTGATAACATAACTATTGATCTTTAATTTTATAGAAAATTTTCATGTATGGAGGATATAGGAAGAAATTGTAATCCAATGATGGATTTGTCATCTCCAATAAAAAGATATTAAGTAAAATTATAGCCTTAGGCTACAATCAATTTGATAGCTAAACTTTATCCTTTATAAAATCTTTCATATATATATATATATATATATATATTATTTAAATGAATTACATGACTAATCAAATAACTTATGAAATGAATAATTTTATTAAGGCGGAAATACCTCTTTCATCCCTACATTTTGGCATCATTCTCATTTTGGTCCATACTTTTCTATTTTAATGTTTTTAGTCCCCAAAATGAAAAACATATTCTATTTTGGTCTCTACAATCATCTCACTAAAAAACATTGTCTACATGACAGATGGAGCGCACTGTTGACACACAAAATGTTGATGTGTTCATAATAATAATAATAATAATAATAATAATGATGATGATGATAAATTTTATTTGGCATTTAAAAAATGCCACATCAACATCTAAATTTAAATTTTTAATTCATCAATTTTAACTAAATAAAAAAAATAATTAAAAACCAAAAATTACATGAATTAAGATCTAAATTTATCTTGATCAAGAATAACAAGAACACAAACCTAGATTTAAACACAAGAAGAACATTTTCCTTTTCTTGACATTTTATTTCTTAGATAACAAACACAAAATTAAGCACAGACACAAACCCAAAAAAATTAAAATTAAACCCACATCTCTCTCTCTCTCTCTCTCTCTCTCTCTCTCTCTCTCTCTCTCCTAGCTCAGCCTCTTTCTTTTCCTCTCTTTTTCTTCTTGAACTTTCTTTTCCTCAACCCAAACCCAGCCTCTCTCTTTTCCTCTCTCATAGAGCCCGATCCCAACCATCCTCTTTTCCTCTCTCACTCTCGTTTCCTTTCATGGCTCATTAAGCCGATCCCAACCATGGCCGAAAGTCATTCACCTTCTCTACCTTATCCTCTTAAACCCACACCCTAGGCAAACACGAGCAAGAACAAAGCAACGGCAGCGGTAGTGGTGGCTAAGAGAAGAGGTGGTTTTGTTGTCAGCTATGAGGTTGATTTCCTTTGAGTTTGATAGTTTCGAATTTGAGGTTAGAGGTGGATTGGTTGTCAACTCTAAGATTTGGATATGAGGTATGTGTTTGGTTTCTTAGAAAGAACAAGACAATTTGGGTTTTGAGTTTTGTGTTTGGTTGTGTTTGGGGGATGAAAATCTGGGTTTGAGTTTAGTGTTTTTGTGTTTGGTTTCTCAAAAAGTATAAAAAAATGAAAGAAAAGTTCAGTTTTGATGTTTTGGTGGTGGGGGGGGGGGGGGGTTTCATTTTTTGGATTTTTTTCATGGTTAATTTTGTGTTGATGTGGATTTGATGTTAATTTTTTGGGTTTGTGTTCTTGTTCAAATGTTTAATATGTTCATGTTTAATTTCTTATTCACATTTAATCTAGGTTTTAATTTCTTGTTCAAATCTTTTGGGTTTTAAATTCCTTGTTCATGTTTAATCTGATGTGGATCTGATGTTTAATTTTGTGTTCTTATTAACTGGGTTTGTGATATTTGGTTTTTAATTCTATTTTTTATTTAGTTAAAATTAATAAATTAAAATTGTAATTTAGATATTGACGTGGCATTTTTTAAATGATAAATAAAAAATTTTATTATTATTTTAATAGTCACGTCAGCATTTTGTGTGCTAACAGTGCACTCTATTTGCCATTTATACAATTTCTATTAGTAAGATGATGGTAAGGATCAAAATAAAACACGTTTTTCATTTTAAGAACTAAAAGTAGTAAAATAGAAAAGTAGAGATCAAAATGAGAATGAGACCAAAATGTAGGGACGAAAAAGGTAATTCTGCCTTTTATTAATAGTGACATATCAAGATCTTTGATGAACTCATAAAGATTGTTTACCTGTCATACTAATTCATTATTAGGAGTTGTATTTAGTGTAATTTAGAACCAATCAACCAGCCAAACATCATTGGCCCATGATAGTCTCATGACCACATATTATAATTGTTTGGCGCAGTTTTCTGCTACATGATAGGATGTGTAAGTACCAAATCAACGTCTTTGAATTTTACACAAAAAAATACACATTCATGGCTGCCATCAAGAACGCTGGTATCATTAGGGGGGTTCATCTAGAAAGTGCCACACTAATAATTAGTTTATTATTGACACAATAATTTTAAAGATGATTGATTCATAATGAAAATAATGGTGAACTCTACACAATATTTTTTTCACGACCGTAAACATATCTTGTTCTGATTTTTTTTTTTTTTTTTTTCTTTCTGAATAGTATCTTATTGTGCCTTGTGAATAATACATAATAAACGTAGGGTTCATAATGAGCTTGTAGAAGAAAACTATAAAAAAATATTAAGTGGCAAGGCAATTACTATTCAGCAATCTGTTTTTTTTTTTTTTTTTTTAATAAGAAATACCTTGAACTTTCTTTAACGAAAGTTAGCCATAATAGACAAGAACGATATCATTGAGGTGTAGAGGAGTGTTTTTATTTTATTTTTATATTGAGTGTGGCAAAACGTGCATTAGGGTGTGTTTGTTGGGAAGTGAAATAGAGTGGATTGAAAACTTTAAAGAAATAAAAAAAATTTTAGAGCGTGTTTGGTTAGATGAAAAAAAAAAAAAAAAAAAAAAAAAATTTGGGAGTAATTGCTCTACCACTTCATAAAGCTAATACGTTCCCATCACTATTTTTTTTTTTTTTTTTTTTTTTTTTTTTTTTTTTTTGGAGGTGCGTTCTCATCACTTTTCCTTCCAGGAAAAAGCTACTTATTAATTATTATTAAAAGTAGTTCAATGTTATTAAAAAAATTAACCCAGATGATGAAAAAAAAAAAAAAAAAAACGTGTTAGAAATCAATTGAAGGATTTGAAGTAATATTCTACGATATGAAGGTCAATTCTGTGATAAAATTGACCATATATTGAGCCTTAAATGCTTTAGCCTCTCATAGTAGACAACTAGAAAACCCAAACATTTCATGAGAAATTATAAGATCCATATGGTGGACAAGTGATGTGGTCTACCATTCCACTAAAAAACTTTCACCTGTTTAAAATTGTTAGTTAGAAAATTTTTTTAAACAGAAATTAATTATTGACTCATCAATTTTAAACAAGTGGAAGTTTTTTAGTGGAATGGTGGACAAGTGTCGTGGCCTACCAGAGGACTCTATAATTTCTCACATTTCACAGCCACAATTGATGGACGCAGAGGAAGTCATGAAACTCTTTGATTATTGTTGGATCGAGCCTCAAATCTTCACAAAACAACCAAATCTATCCAAGTCATCAAGTTTTGAAGCAAACCCAGATAACGAAATTCAAGAAAAACCATCAAAACTTGAGATTTCACGCATCTCTACCCTCCATACTGGTCCATGAGTGACCAACTGAGCTTCAAAACAAGCTTCAGATATGGCTCAATCTCTATCTCCTATCTCGGTCCTCCTCACTCCGAAGCTCGATACCATCCTTTCAAGAAAAGAGGTCACAGAATCAAAGACACCAAAATAGAGAGTTTTTGAAGTATTATCATCCAAAAATAAAGTTAAAAGTAGTAATGGAAGGAAAAGTGATGAAAGCAAGAGCTTGTCAGACCTTGAATTTGAAGAGCTAAAAGGGTTTATGGATTTGGGTTTTGTTTTTTCTGAAGAAGATAGGAATTCAATCTTGGCTTTAGTCATTCCTGGATTGCATAGATTGCGAAAGAAAGATGGTGAAGAAGAGGCAGTGGATGAGTCTACAATTCCAAGGCCTTATCTTTCTGAAGGTTGGGAGGTTTTAGGTAGGAGAAAGAGAGAAAACCCATTGATAAATTGGAGAATTTCTGCTTTGAGCAATGAGACTGACATGAAAGACACTGAGATTGTGGGCTCATGCTGTTGCTTCCACTGTGAGATAATGATGTGAACATTGTTGTTAAGGTTTTCCTTCTTTTTTTCTTTTTTATTTTATTTTTTTTCAAATTCTTTATACAAAATTGTAAATTTTATTGTTTTTGCTTCTTATTTTCCTTTGTTCACGTATACAAGTTTTAATAAAGGTGGAACAAAATTTTGTCCAGCTTTTTTTTGATAATATTATAAAAATAAAAATAAAAATAATTCATTTTTCCCTCTCCTCCAAACGATAGAAGAACCTTAATCTCAATCATTTGAAAGTCAAATCTTCACTTTTATAAATATTAAAGGTAAAAAGATTAAATGATATGGTCATAAATTTATGGGCTTCTGATATGTTTCTTATTGTAAACATCTCATACTTAACCATGTAAATTGTCGTTTAGAGAATAGTCGTTTCTTTGGTTAATTTGGATATTCAATATGGAATATCAAATGCCTGAAACCAAGGCCAGTCCAAACGTTTCAGAGCCCTAACGCGAAATCTTCTAATGGGCCTTTACATTGTTACTTAAATAATATTTAACTAATATTTTATATAATTATTTTATTAAAAATCCTTTCTTTTTACTTTTTAATATGACTTATTTTTTTAGAAAACGCTAAAATTATAACAAATTTTACTACAAACTGATGTTGCAACGAATGTGATCAGTGACATGAAGCTTACAAATATGCTAGACATATTATAAAATTTACAACATGAGGAATACAAAGATATATCACCAATCACAAAAATTCATTCAAAAATGCATTTAATAATTTGTTGAAGTCTACCTATCATATTCATTGTCACATCAAGTTATAAAGTTTATGTAGTAAAATTTATAGTATTTTTAACATTTTTCTATTTGAATTACTTGTGATTAGTGACACATCTATTTGTAAGACCTATTTATTACTTTGTCTTATCTCTATTTCTAGGATTATTTAATTCTTTGGACCTTCTTATTAGTGAAAAAAAAAAATGTAAACTAATTTTTTTAATATTTCTTGCAAATATTTAAATGAAAAAAAAAATTCCCCCTAATTTTGGGGGCCTTTCTCTATTAGGGGGCCCTAGGCAATGGCCTAAGTGGCCTAGGCTTTGGGCCAGCCCTACTTGAAATTGCCAAGTATTTGCCCAAGCCTTGGCAATTGGAACCCTCTGTAAAAGACAGATCCCATGAGTCTCTCCTTGCTTGCACAAACAACCCACTTTGCGAGAGTCAAGATTCTACTATTGTATGTTATATTTGTTGGAATACTCACTTGCAAATAGTGTGGTTGGTTAAGAAGTATAGTCTCATATTGAATACTAATGAGAATAATGAGTAATTAATACCAGTTGAACTCATACCCATAGCCATTGGAAGGCTTAAGTAGTATCTTTATATATTATATTAACTTTTTAATTTGAATCTTTCTAAGAGTTTTATCTCCCCACAATATCAATTCAATTTGAGAAATTGAAATTTATCAACTCAATTTGATAAATGGAAATACAAGCGTAATTCGTACAATTAAAACGGAGTTTGGAAATGGTTTTCTATGAGGTGTATAAGAAATGGGCAGTACGAGGGCATGGATTTTCTAAATGAGTAATGATGATTAAGGTTATTTTGTTTGACTTGTGATTGAGTTCAGTATGCCTCTTAGATTTTTAAAATATGGATCAATTGTTAAGTCATATAGTATATCCATGCGAGACAAGTTGAATATTGAAAAATTATAACAAGAGTAAGTGATTAATATAACATAGTTAGCTCCAAAATCCCAAACTCATAAGCTTAAAATTTTTGGTTAATTAAGTGGATTATTTATATGTTATATTAATTACTCATTTAGAATCTCCATAAGATGTCCTCTTCCAAGCAAGTGGTATCAGAGTACATATTGGTGTGCAACAAGAATGCAAGGTGTTCAATGTCCCTCTTGCATATTAAGCAAAGGTGAGTCCTTTTTACAGTTAGTTGAGATGGGACACGTGTACTTGGAACCCACACAAGTGTGCATCAAAAAAGGCAAGCCAATAATGATTTAACTTAAAATTTATTTCTTCTTCATTGTAAATATATAATATTGATGTGGTCCACTAAAATTGCGCCATATTGATGTGAAGAGAGAGACCTCAAAAAAATATATAATAATTAACTGGTCCCTCAAATTTGATCCATTTACATGAAGACTAACTTCAATATATTAGCAGCGTGCTTGGTAAAGAAAGCAAGTTAATAAAGGTAATCCACTGATCTGTATACAAGACTCGAGCTAAATATTTTCTTGAACCATCTACATACAAGAGGGGATAAAGAATGAAATGTCTTAAGATAACCAGAGGATGACACAATGTTGAATATAATTCAATTACTAGCATCTTCCCCCACAAACAGTTACATAAAGAAGATTGAAAAGGATATGGAGAATTAAACTTTTCAGATGGAATCAAGTTCCTACCCCAAAAGTCAACCCACCTCTTTGTTTCCATTGTTCTTTAGCAATCAAAACACGGTAAAATTATTTCCATTCCTGTATATATGCATGTAAAACCATCTAATTATGTCCACTTGAAATTAATTGTTTCTTCTTTTCCATAAGTTTTGTGTTGAAAAACGCTCATGCACATGACTTAAACAAGAAGAAGATGCGAATTGAAGAATTATTATGCGGATATTCTTTATGGATAATTCATATTTCTTTATTCTTTCTGTAAAGAGAGGAATGTTAATCTTTGCTATCTAAACTAGTACAGAAAAGGAGCTAGGGTTGCGTGAACTGAAGCCACAGGACCACTTTGCAACTTACCAAACAAAGGGTATGTGCTAAGAATATCCTGTTTACATAGCATATCCCAGAATTGTCTGATTTTTTTATCAGGTATATATAGATATGAACAACCAAAACAATTCATCAACGAAATGGATCAAGCGTATACATATATGCATGGTTGCATTACTGGGCAATTAGACTTTTGGCAGTTAACCACTCACCTGCACTTCATACACGTACGTGATTTAGTTCACAAGGCAGAGACGTTCATTGCCAAAGGATATTTGCCCGGCAATTCAGCTGTGCAATCATTCAGTCACCTTAGATATATATCAAACCCAAGGTAATGTTTCTATAATACCAAAGGCACTAGTTGTTACTGACATACGCGCATAAACCTTTTTCTCTCTCTGTTTTTTTAGGGTAACTAGGTCATATCCGTGCATGTATAACAGTCAAACACGTGGTTGCACATGCACATACACGCACATGGTGTCTAATTTTCTCTTTGCATTCACAATTACAAGCAAGAGAAACGTGAACAAAGTTTAACATTTTTGCAATACGGTGGTGCTAGGGATACTATCAATTTTTCTCCATAGGTATTGCACACCAATATATCACCAATTACAAAAAGTAAGTTAAACACTTATTTATTATCTTGTTAAAGTGATTCCAAATAAATTCATTGTCAATTTATAAGTTTATTATACTAAAATTTTTATTAACTTTATTTTGTAATATATATGTGTGTATATATATATATATATATATATATATCAAACCGAAGCCTCTGACTTTTTTGCTAAGCTCCACAATTTTCCACGTCGTTATTTGATTTTTTTTTTCTATTTTTTAAATTTCGATTTTGTTGACCGAGCTGGCCACATTATTATTATTTTTTAATTTGTTTATTATTTGGTTTTTAACTCTATAAAAACCAAACCAAACCCTAGATAACATGAATCTAAAACTCTAAAACACTCAAACGTAACGATTCAATCTTTCCCCAAGTCTTCCTCGCAAATCAGATTTGGACTTTAATGGAGATTCTGATATGGGCTTGGATCTCTGGTTTGATTGTGGATTTTGATACATGTTTTCAATGGGGGTTTTTTATGTAAGTTTCTTATATTGTGATGGTTAAGTTATTTGGATCTATAGTTAGATCATATGGATGATATTGATAATGGTTTAATCATGGTTGACATTGGTATATGCGGTGGGGGTTGGCCAATTTTCTTTAATCTTTGGTGGCTGATTTTCTTCCATCCTTGGTATATTGTTTATGCGGTGATTTTCTTTAATCATTGGTAGTTTTTTTTTTTTGAGAGAATTCCTTGGTAGTTGATGAGAGAATTCCTTGCAGTGGTTGTTGAAATAAATTAATGTAGCTGTTCGTAAGATCATGATGAGAAAGTTGAAGAAGAAGAAGAAAGAGATGGGAGTGCGTTAGAAAGAGAGATTTTGTTAAATTGATCGGGTTTTGTTTTTAGGGAGAAGGAGAGTTCCGTTAAAATAAATTGATAGGTGGTATGTTTTTTATTTTTTTATTTCTAACCAGAATTTTTGTTTTTTTTTTTAAATTTATTTAAATAATGTTGATGTGTAAAAATGTCGAAGCTCTAAAAAAAGTCAAAGGCACATTAACCACATATTCAACAAGACATAAATTCATGTAATACATTTTTTTTTCTCTTTTTATTTATATTTAATACCTGCAGACCAGGCTACAACAAAATTCCTCATGTTATAAATATAAATATGATGAGTTAGGTAGTTGGATCAGGATTTGATCAAGTAAAGAAGTTTTTTTATTTTATTATTATTATAAGTATTTTTAATACAAAAGTTAAAAAAGTTTGTTTGGTTGTATAAGAATAAAAAATAGTGAAAAAAACAGTTTGAAGAACTTTTGAAACAATCTAAACAAAAAAAGTTTAAAAAAAAATTCTTTCATTCATAATCCTTATAGTTATTGTGATTTTTTATACTACTTTTTTTTTAACTACATAACGCACGTTTGTTTTTCAAGCCGTTCATACTAGCCACACTTCTCTTTTTCGAGCTACGGTTTCAGTCATTCATACTTTCTCCTTCTTTAGCGCTCTTTCCCTGGTTGCTACATTTGAGAAATCAAATCAAGGTTAGGCCTTTTCTATTTGCTAAATTGTTCTATTTGGATATAATATATTCAATCAAAATTCTATCTCCTAATTGTATCCTTTTGTAAGGATATAACCAAGTGTGTTGTTCATAAATTACTGTTTTTCTTTTTCTTTTTTTATTTATTTTTAATGTTAAGATAGTCTTAAATTTGTGGTTGAAATTAGTTTTTCTTTCTTCTTCTTCTAATCTGTGTGGGAGTATCTTCAGACGGTGAATTTCCTTAAAAGCTAGCCCGGTTCTTAAAAACCAATTGATTATACTAAATTACAAAAAAACAACATTCTGATTCCATGGGTAGTTATAATTTTTTCCTATTTACAGAAATACTGAAAACCCCTAAATTTAATTTGGGGTTTAGGCTCTTTTTGAAAATTTGAAATTTGATTTCCTTTAAGCTCATATTCCATGTTAATTAGAATTTAGAGGTGCATGATGTTTAAAAAGCAGTCACACATTTATTTTATTTCTATTACTAGAAATATATGTGATTTTAAATTTAACTATCCTGTACATCGCATGGATTAGCGACTAGTGCTTTTGTAAAAGAATGTCCTAAGAGCAATAGTTAAAATTCATTTAATATTTTATTAAATAATTTTTTTATACATTTTTTTAAAATAAACTCAAATTGAATATGTTGGATATTTTTATAAAAAATATTTTCTTTATTTTAATACTCATTTATGTGTATCAATTATCCCTTAATGTCAGATACGTTGATTGCTAAATTTTGAAATTCAAATATAATTCAAAATTTGAATAGTTTTTGTCAATGGTTTAAATCAGGAAATTTATGAACATTAACGTGATATTTATACCATAATTGCTCATTTATGAAACCGCATTGTAGCATGTTGCATAAATTTTTTATCATTTCTTTCGTACTTGATGGGAGTATCTCTCATTTCTTTTCTCTCTCTCTCTCTCCCCACTGCTCAAGATCTTTGCTCACTGATCTTTCCCGCCAATCTGAAGCTCAGCTCGTCGATTGAAGCTTGCCGATCTTTGCTCGTCGATTTGAAGCAGAGCTCGCCGATCTTTGCTTGCCAATCTTTGCTCGCCGATCTTTGCTCGCCGAAATGAAGCTCGCCAATATGAAGCTCACCAATCTGAAGCTGCATCGTCCTCCACAGCTCTCGTCGCCTTATTCTCCACAACTCACCGCCGATCTCATCGCTGATGGTTGGTTGAGTTTGGTCATTGATTGATCTGTTAGGTTGGGGTTTTGTTGAAGATTTTGAGTTTTCTCTCTCTCTCTCTCTCTCTCTCTCTCTCTCTCTCTCTCTCTCTCTTTTGTTGAGGTTTTTGGATTTGGAATTTGTTGGAGGATCCGGTGATTGTGGTTGTAGTTTGTGGCGGTGGTTGTTGTGGCGGTGGTTGTTGGTTCTTGATTAGTGACGACTGCCACTGGGCTGTGTGTTTGTATATTGCTTGGGTTTTGAGTAAATATGTTATTTAATGTGTCGTATATATTATTTTAATGTTTAGAATCAAAGAATAGAACATGTGATGAATGGTGTATTGTAAAATAATGTGGTAAAATAATAAAGTAGGTTTTTTTATGTGTTAAAATGACATAATTTTGCAACGCTTGATGGAAATGTTCTAATAAGATTAGAAGTCAAATATTAATGCATAATTGGATCCACCATTTATCTACTAAAACAAATAAAAAAGAATCCAATCATTAGCACAAAAGCACAAAATCCCACTTTCCCACACTTCCCACCGACCCCCATTCAAAGTTTTGAATAATAATATTTTAAAAATATTGAAAATTAGTGGTTAGGTTCAAAATAATTAAATTAGTGCTTCCTAAAAAAAAAAAAACAAAAAATCAAAATAAGTGGCGAGTACCTTCTCCCATTCCCAAGTCCAACCCACCTGACCACCCTGCTCATAGTTGTCAATATCGTATGATACGCGATACGTATCGTACGATACGTATCGTATCGTGTGGAAAAAGTTCTGTATCGTATCGGCGTATTGTAAGTGCTCATGAATCGTACGATACAGTGTGCGTATTGTATGAATCATATCGTATCATAAAATTGTACGTATCATACGATACATAGAAAAATGCTTTAAAATGAGATTTTTTGTTAAAATTTGTACTTTTATTGAATCTAACAAGTTGTTAGACTTGTTTTTAGCAAAAAAATTATTAGTTTACTTAATTTAGCCTACTAAAATAACATATTCATAAGTTTTTTTCCCATTTCTCTTACAATTGGACTACACCATACACACTTACCTTTCACTTTAATATTTATTTTAAATTTTTTTTATTTTTATCGTTATTGTTAAAAGTCCAAGAAACTAGAATGCCAAAAAAAAAATTATAAAAAAATTATTAAAATAAAAAGAACAAGAAGAGATAGTAAATGTTAATGACGAATAACGATAAAGAAAATTTTAATGAAGAAATAAATTTGCAAAATTAAAAACATGATGATAGCGTTGACTTAGATGGGGTTGATTAGGCAATTTGATGAATATGGTGAAAATAAATTATTATTTTTAGTTCATTTGTAATATATTATCACTTTTGAATTTAAGTAATTTGAATGTGTATGTTATAAACACATGCTAGTTTGATTTATTTAGTTAGCTTGTTAAATATTATTATATAAGTGATGAAAAAATTAGTCATTAGTTGAATACATTCAAAATTTATAATGAATATACCCTTTATATATGTATATTTATAATATTTTATAAATTTTATTAAGTATTTGTGTATCTTACGATACACGATACGATATGATACACGATACGAAAAAATTAAAAATCGATTCATGATACGATTCACGTTTTAACAACTATAACCCTGCTTGTAATTGGGAAAGTAAGCTTCATCTTCTCCGGTTCTTCTCTTAATTTGTTCCCTCACAGTGCAGATATTCTCTTCCTCTCTTCATCATTTTCTCATTTCCTTCGTCATTTTTTTTCTCACTTCAGATTCACGGATCCACACAATTTCAGACCAGGTTGCTCTGTTTGGGTCTGTTCCTATGAGATTTAGGTGGTGGCTGGCCAGCTATCGCTTGTAGTTGGTGGTGATTTTTTTTTTTTTTTTTTTAATTTTTCAAATAAAAGGTAGGAGCTTTTAGTGGTGATTTTGGTGTCTCAGGCGGTGGTTTCTGACGGAAGTGGTGGAGAGTTGTAGGGGTGATCGACGGTGGTGGTGGGATGTGAGGGTGATGGACAGTGGTACTTGGACTGATTTGGATTTTTTTTTAATTAATTTTTTAATATAGTTCAGTGATTTATTTTTTTGGGTTGTTCATCATTTGTGTTTGATGTTTCTGGGTGGTTTATCGTGTTTGTGTTTTATTTTTCTAGTTCTTCAAATTTTTATCTATTTAGATCTGTTGTTTTATTTTTATTCTTTTATGTTTATGGAATTTTTAAAATTTTAGAGCATTTAATTTTATGTTTCATAAATTTTAAATTTATTTATCTCTATATATTAAGACAATTCAGAAAGTTAGTTGTGGGGTGTCCGAGGACTGAGAAGGATTGAATGCGAAGTATAACACATGATCCCACCCATAAAAGCGTATCCAACCCAAGAACTTCATCTACCCGAAAAGGGATGGAGATGCAAGGTAGTGTTCTATGAGAACCCAATTGAAAGGGATAGAACTTGGAGAAGGGGTCGTGACGGGGGGAGGAAGCTTCCTGAAAGGGTATACTTTCCCCCTCTGCATTGAATGCTCTGCAACAACCTTATCAGCTGTATTAATGAGGAAATGACCCCTGAACAGTAGTTTCACAGCTAGCAACCCCTTCTACCACCTCAGCAGCACTCTAATGGGACAAGTATCCTGAGAAAAGCCCTGAGACATACAAGTGGAGGGCTAGCATTGCCTGGTGTAAAACTTGTATCAACCATATATAAGAACTCCACCTCGGAATTGACCGAGGAAAGCTTTATTCTCAATAACTATGTGATTTTTTTTCCTTTGTTTGGGCTCCTCGACCTTAGTCCTGAACTTAACTCAGAACTATATTAGGACTGTCTTCCCACCCTCTATGTAATAATCTTCTATTGTTTGGGTTTGGTTTAAAGCACAAGGTACTATTGTTCTAAGTGGGTTTGGGCCATCAAATTCTTAGTTCCTACATTAATTAATTTATCATTATTCTTGAAAATAAGAAATAAGGTTAAAACTGTAAATAGACAAAAATTAAAAGAAAAAAACTTACTAGTTATTAACTCTCTACTAGATAGTCAGCGTTAATCACAAAAAAAAAAAAAAAAAAAAAAAAAAAAAAAAAAAAAAACACTACCAAAAAAATAGGGAAAAATTATCCCACGTTAAAAAAAAAAAAAAAATGTCAAGCTAAACTATCCCGCATTTCTTTTTTAAACTATTATATTATCAATTTTTTTTATGTGTTACTTATATCAATTTGGATTTGGATAAACACGCAAAAGCTTCTAACTTTCTATTTATTGTATTGTACATGACTACATTTAGTAGCTTCTCACACATAAATAACTTTTACTTTTCTCAGCTTCCCACACGTAAACAACTTTTACTTTTCTCTTTTTTCCAATTCTCACGGCAACTTTACTTACACCACCTACATAGCTACCTTCTCAAAAAAAAAAAAAAAAAAAAAAAAAAAAAAAAAAAAAAAAAAAACCTACATAGCTAAACTCTTATATTAAAATAATGAGTCCCACTCTAGTAATGATAAAAATAAAATAACTAGTAAAATAACTTACTTCTCTACTTGGAATGACATAATGCATCTAATACAGTTACTATGAATGATTGAGGATTAAAAGTGTAAAAAGCAATTTAAAAAAAAAAAATTAAAGTTAAAATGCAAAATTGGTAAAAAAAAATGTTATAAAAGGGAGAGAGGTTAATTGCACCTAACACTAGATCCTAATCCTCTCTATTGCTACTTTTAAGCACCTACCATCAAAATATATATATATTTCTTTTGGTATTATTCTCTTTCAATTTGAAACCTAGAGTTTCTGTTAAGCTTGTAAACCCATACAAGCCATTGAGTCACCTATAAATATTCACAGGTATACTGTCATATTCTTAATACTTCTACATTATTATTTTTTTTTTTGAAGAATCAAATTATATGTTTAATGTTGCCCCCCAACCTAAATTCCTGGCTCCGCCACTGTCTATATTTACGGTACAATAATGGCGTTTTGTGGTGCCACTATAACCCAAAGAGACCTATAGTGGCATTTTTAGGACTTATAGTGGCGTTTTTTTTTTTTGGTGCCACTATACCCCTTATTTTTTGTAGTGCATGCTTTATAGTCTATATTCATTTTATCTTTATTTTATAGAATTGTGAAACATTTTGTTTATTTATTTTTCTTTCCAAACGTACCTTGATGTTTTTTTTAAGTGTTTCAGAAGGACAAGTAAATTCTAATCAAGATTGACTGTCTATTCTTGCAACTTCTAGGATAATTATTTTGGTAAGCTAGCTTTTTTTTTTTCTTTTTTTTTTTTCTTTTTTTCAAGTACGCTGGTTTGGTTTGAGTTTGTTTTTATTTTTTATTTTTTAATATTTAAATGCTTGTTTTGGTTTAAGAGTTGTTATACTAATAAAATAAATTGTTACAATATTTTCACAATTGTAGAGATCTCAATTTCTTACAGGTCAAAATAAATTAATTATAAAATGAGATTGTGTCCAACCATAACTGCGAATAAAAATATTGTGAAAATGTTGTAACATAGGTGTTTATTCCTTATAGAACAAAAAAAAAAAAAATCATATCAGGATCCACTACAACTAAAAATAAAGGCATTGTATTGTAAAAATGTTGTGACATTTTGTTGTTATCAAACCGTTTTCATAACTTTTAAGGTGTAAGTTTCTTATAGGTCAAAATAAAATAATAAAATATCAGATCGGGATCCAACACAATTGAAAATAAAGGTATTGTGAAAATGTTGTAACATGTTATTGTATTGCTAGGTGGTAGCTTGGTTGTTTTGATTTAGTTAAATTTGGAGAGTCAAAATTCACTATTTCACGCATAGTTTCATTCTCCATAATTTTTAAAACTAAGCTAATATCCCCTACAATTACTCTCTCAGTTAAACCATAACGAGGTCTTATGATTCCTAAAATATTCTATTGTGTAATATTTAAAATACCCCCACTAAATTTTAATATTACAAAAATTTTCTTCATGTATTTTGAGTTTTATGTGGTAGTTGTACTTAGAAAGTTGGAATGGTGATATTAGGTATTTTATTTGTCACCTAGAGAACGTTGATTTGCTAGGTTTAAATCTTCTAGACTTGTAATTTCGTCTAATGGAAACTTCAATGACACATTCCCTTTGTTTTTTTTTTTTCTTACTTAAAAGGGTGTTCATTAAAAACTAAGTAAACTAAACATCGTAGCTAAAATCATAAAATGTAAAATGATAAAAAAAAAAAGGAAGTATCAATAGAAAAATCTTCATTGTGGATAATTATAGGTTTTTTTATGAAGAACTTCAATTGTAGCATATGACATCATTCATTGCAAAATTTGAATATTGTAATAATGTCTTAGCAAAATTCAATTTTCAGCACTTAAGTGTACAGCTATTGCTGAATTATTTTATGTTACCATATATACACAAGTGTTTACTATTTGGTTTAAGGAAAGTCAAAACAAATGGCAATATTTATGTATATTTTGAAATTGTATTAAACGGATTGGCATTTAATCTTCAGCCACTTTATGGGACATTTAATCTCATAGCATCATGCTCCTTTCTTTTTGTTCTCAACGTACAAAAGTTTGGCAAAGACAACCTCTTGAGTCTTGATATCCGGTCTATATTATATTTATATATATATAAAGAAAGCCATTGATTATATATATATATATATATTAATTTCAATACTTTATGACCATTTAATTGATATCAAACCCTTTTGATTCTTTGACTAAGGACAAGTTATAGGTCCGGCTATATATATATATGGAAAGAAATAAAAATTAAAAGAGATATTATTTTTGAATTACAAAGCTGTAAACTTTTCAAAAACAATTTTTTATTGTCCTAAACACTTACCATCTATTGCTTCTTACTACTCATAAAAATATTTTATCTTTTACAAAATTTCTGGGAAAAGAAAGTACTATAGAGAGCTTATATCCTACGAGCAGTGTAGGCTCGCAAGGATAATCAGCAAAGGTGGCTGGGCTGTTGTATCCTGGGGACAACGTACAGAAACTATTTGTTTAACTATATCGGATATACCATAGACGGCACGATTTGTCTCAAGACAGTGACTTAGTCCACGCCTCATCTCTGCCACCTCTTTTTGGTAAAATCAAATTGTATAATTTCCAAGGAAAATCCAGGTATTATCTCTCTTTTATTTCCAACAGTACATATATCCAAAAAAGTACATATAATAACAATAAATTTGTACATATAAGCCAATAAAACATTAATGCGTATATCTTTTTTTTTTTTTTTTTTTTTTATACAAGATAGAATTTCTACTATAGCCTAATCTAAGTGTATATGTGTGTGAAACTCCCTCCTGGAGACTTGAACCCTAGCCCTTGCCCCCCCCCCACCACACTCCACAAGCATTTATACTTGTGGAGTGACTATCGCACCAAAGGTGCGCGGTGGTATTAATGCATATATCTTATTTTTTAAAAATGTGTATTACGTACCATAATTGAGCAATTATTAACCCTTAACATGTGCTGTATACAATATATGTGTTCTATAACAAGATGACAAATGGGGTCTAACCAAAGTCTAACGCATCAGTTAATCCATGTCAAGTCCATGATTTGTTATTATTATTATTTTTTATAAAATAAGTCAAGTCCTCATTAGCAAAATTAACAAAAGCTATTCTTTCCATTCCTAATCCAAATCCAACCCACTTTCTCTCCTTTTCCCCTCCTCATATTTGCCATCCTCCATCACCAATTTCATGACCAGAGGTTCTTCACCATCGCCATGTCCACTACTACAAGAAAGTTGTCTTTTTTCGAGGGTCAAAACCCTTGAAGAACTACTCATCATTTTCTTGTTTGTAAAGTAGATAGCAGCTCCTCACTCACCGAGTTGACCCAAACCCATGTCCTCGTTCTCTTTGACCCGGCCTCTAGAAAGGTCCTAAACCTAAACTGCTCGTGGATGTTCATTTTAGCAAACTCATTTAAACTATGGTAGGTTTGAGTATGTGTGTGGATCTGTTTGGCAATGAATTGGTGAGTAATGCATTTTGCTGTGTTGGGCTTGGAAGTTGTTTTTGGTTGTGGTTTTATGTTGCAGATGCAGTGAAAATGGGTTGTGAGTTTGTGTTTTTATGTTTGTTGTGAAAATTTTGGTATCTTCGTGGGCATTTGATTTGTGTTTATACTTTCAAACAATTTGATTTTACATGTTTGAAATTTCATATCTAATGTTCATCATTTTTGCAAAAAATTCAAAACCAAACTTTTTGATTTGTTTTAATTTTGATTTTGTGATAAAATTCATTTTTTCTAAAAGAAAGTCATAAATGAGTTACAGAAACTTAATGGAGTTGGCTTTAAATATGTAAAATACTAATTTTAAACCACGGATAAGTAAGATAAAGACAAGCTTAATCTCATATAAATTTGAGGTAATTACCCTAAATATGTAAAGCATATCACTGTCACTACTAACGTGTTGTTAGGTTCTATGGAATTAGGAACAAATGTATTAGAACTTCAATTTGTAATGTTGGCAAACCATGATCACAACGTTTTAGTCTTGTTTTAGACTTGCTCAAAGTGTGTTTATATGTAAAGTTGGAATCGAGTGTTCTGCAGAATTTACTGTGTAAATCTGCCTGGCTCGATCGATCGAAAATTAGACTCAATCGATCGAAAGTCGTGCAGATTGTTTTTCTGCAGAATTTTCCAACTCAGCCCAAGCCCATTAAGGATTAGGGTTTCAAATCTACTTCTCCCAGTATATAAAAGAAACCCTAAGCACGTTTTTAGGAGGGTTTTCAGAGAGATTAGAGTGCATCTTGTGCCTCTTTTGTATTTAGGGTTTTGTATCCAAAAGCTCTCTAAAGGTGGTTGCTCTTTATGCTGTGTATGTGAATCTCTTGTGAGATCTAGAGGTATTTGCCTTCATATATACTTAGGATTTCCAATCTCAAGATTGATATCAAGAGTTTGGTAATCAATTCAATTGCTGATTCAAGAGCTTAAAGATATACAAGCGGGAGTGCTTGTACTTGCTGGGAATTCAAGAAAGAAGTAGTCCGTGGACTCGGAGCTATCTTGGGATCGTGGTAGTAAGTTTCCTACTCGAGGTAGCAATAGGATGTTAGTGGTTTAAGTCGCTATTGTGTAAACTTCAATTCTTTCATAGTGAATTCGTTTTACCTTGAAGATAGTTAGGTTAAATCCTCCCCAGGTTTTTTACCGGTTTGGTTTTCCTGGGTTATCATATCGTTGTGTTCTTTATTTTTTGCACTTTACAATGATATGATATATGTGTGTTAACCTAGATTTGATAATTTGACTAAGTAATCACTTGGCTAAATAACTAGGTTAATCTGGTTGTGTTTTAAGGGGTCTAAAAATGTACACGTGTGAGCGCCAAAAATTAAGCAATAAAGTACTTAGCTAATTATATACTTCCCTAAAAAGAATTAAAGAATTTTAATGTTGGTTATATTGATCCACCGGACATTTCTTAATTAAAGAAGGACAAAATTTGGCTACAAAATTGGTTGTAGCCTTAACTTACAATCTTACTCAATGAAATAAATATTCTTATATATTTTGAAAATCTAACCGTTGAATTGCATATTCCTTGTGCTCTTAATACACATATCAAATTCTATGTCAATTAGATATTATTTACTATATGATCTATAAGTTTATATTTTATGCATAATTTTAAACTACAAAAATTTGCAATTTAAACAATTTATTGATGACATAGCTATTGATCTTTAATTTTCTAGAAATTTTGCAAGTATGGAGAATATAAGAAGAAGATGTAATCCAATGGTAAATTTGTCAAAATTCACTTCCAATAAAAAGATATTGAGTAAGGTTGTAGTTTAAGGCTATAACTAATTTTGTAGCTAGACTTTGTCCATTAAAAAATGCTGCAATAAAAATAATAATTGTTGTGCTCAATTTGTATTCTTGTAAATGTGACATACCATTTTTTTAATGAATTCTTAGTTCTCACATGCATTAAATATTTTGAAAGATTTTTTTTAATGAGATTTGAAAATGTTCTCATGTATAAGGTGTTTTCAATTAGTAAAAGATATAGACACATTTAATAAGTGAAGATTCAACCTTCACTTTATTTTTAATGGTAAGTAAAAGATAAAGTTTTACTTCAAACTCATCTTGAAGAATTTCTTCCAATTTATCTATTACGTGACGATTTATAAAAGGATAAAATTTAGTTACAAAATTAGTTGTAACCAAAGGCTACAACCTTACTCAATATCATTAACATTACTACATATTTTGAAAATCTAACTGTTGGATTACTTGTTATTTAAACTCTTAATATACTTGTCAAATTTTGTATCAATCAGATATTATTTACTATATAATCTATAAGCTTATAAGTTATGCATAATTTTGAACTATAAAAATTTGAAATTTAAACAATTTATTGATGATATAACTATCAATCTTTAATTTTCAAGAAAATTTTCATGTATGGAGGATATAGGAAGAAATTGTAATCCAATGGTGGATTTGTCACCTACAATAAAAAGATATTAAGTAAGGTTGTAACCTTAGGCTACAATCAATTTGTTACCTAAACTTTATCCTTTATAATATCATTCATATATATATTATTTAAAATAATTACATGACTCATCGAATAATTTATGAAGTGAATAATTTTATTAAGGCAGAAATACCTTTTTCGTCCCTACATTTTGGTCTCATTCCCATTTTGGTCCCTACTTTTCTATTTTAACAATTTTAGTTCCCAAAATGAAAAACATATTCTATTTTGGTTCCTACCATCATCTTACTAAAAAACGTTGTCTACATGATAGATGGAGTGCACTGTTGGCACACAAAATGTTTATGTGTTCATAATAATAATAATAATAATAATAATAATAATAATAATAATAATACTAATAATAAAATTTTATTTGGCATTTTAAAAAGATGCCACATCAACATCTAAATTTATCAATTTTAACTAAATAAAAAAAAAAGAATTAAAAACCAAAAATTACAGGAATTGAGATCTAAATTTATCTTGATCAAGAATAACAAGAACACAAACCCAGATTTAAACAGAAGAAGAACATTTTCCTTTTTTTGACATTTTGTTTCTTAGATAATAAACACAAAATTAAGCACACAAACAAACCCAAAAAAAAATTAAAATTAAACCCACACAACACACACACACACACACACACACACACACACACACACACACACACTCTCTCTCTCTCTCTCTCTCTCTCTCTCTCTCTCTCTCTCGACTAGCTCAGCCTCTTTCTTTTCCTCTCTTTTCTTCTTTAACTTTCTTTTCCTCAGCCCAAACCCAGCCTCTCTCTTTTCCTTTCTCACAGAGCCTGATCCCAACCATCCTATTTTCCTCTCTCACTCTTGTTTCCTCTCATGGCTCATTAAGCCGATCCCAACCATGGCCGAAAGTCATTCACCTTCTCTACCTTATCCTCTTAAACCCACACCCTAGGCAAACACGAGCAAGAAGAAAGCAGCAACAGCGGCAGCAGTGGCTAAGAGAAGAGGTGGTTTTGTTGTCAGATATGAGATTGATTTCCTTTGGGTTTGATAGTTTCAAATCTGAGGTTGGAGGTGGATTGGTTGTTAGCTCTAAGGTTTGGATACAAGGTTTGTGTTTGGTTTCTCAGAAAGCACAAGAAAATTTGGGTTTTGAGTTTTGAGTTTGTGTTTAGGGGCCGAAAATCTGGGTTTGAGTTTAGTGTTTTTTGTTTAGTTTCTCAAAAAGTATAAGAAAATGGAAGAAAAGTTTAGTGTTCTTCCGAAAAATAATGAAAAAAAGAAAAAAGAAAAAGTGTGTGGCCATGTGGTTTGAAAGTGAAAGATATACTCATTTTTGATGTTTTGGTGGTGTGAGGGTTTCATTTTTTTGGATTTGTTCATGGTTAATTTTGTGTTGATGTGGATTTGCTGTTAATTTTTTGGGTTTTAAATTTTTTAGGTTTGTGTTCTTGTTCAAATGTTTAATATGTTCATGTTTAATCTAGGTTTTAATCTAGATTTTAATTTCTTGTTCAAATTTTCTGGGTTTTAAATTTTGTGTTCATGTTTAATCTAATGTGGATCTGATGTTTAATTTTGTGTTCTTATTAATTAACAGGGTTTGTGATATTTGGTTTTTAATTCTGTTTTTAATTTATTTTTTAATTAGTTAAAATTAATAAATTAAAATTTTAAATTTAGATATTGACGTGGAATTTTTTAAATGCTAAATTAAAAAAATTTATCATTATTTTAATGGTTACGTCAGCATTTTGTGTGACAACAGTGCACTCCATTTGCCATTTATATAATTTCCATTAGTAAGATGACAGTAAGTACCAAAATAAAATGCGTTTTTCATTTTAAGGACTAAAAGTAGTAAAATAGAAAAGTAGTAATCAAAATGAGAATGAGACCAAAATGTAGAGAAGAAAAAGGTTAACAGTGACATTTCAAGATCTTTGATGAACCCATAAAGATAGTTTACCTGTCATACTAATCCATTATTAGGAGTTGTATTTAGTGTAATTTAGAACCAACCAACCAGCCAAACATCATTGGCCCATAATAGTCTCATGACCACATAATTGTCTGGTGTAGTTATCTGCTACATGATAGGATGTGTAAGTACCAAATCAACGTCTTTGAATTTTACACAAAAAAATACACATTCATGGTTGCCATCAAGAACGCTGATATCATGTGGGGTTCATCTAGAAAATGCCACACTAATAATTAGTTTATTATTGACACAATAATTTTAAAGATGATTGATTCATAACGAAAATAATGGTGAACTCAGCACAATATTTTTCACGACCGTAAACATATCTTGTTCTTTTTTTCTTTTTCTTTTCTTTTCTTTTCTTTTCTTTTTTTTTTTTTTTTTTTTTTTCAGAACAGTATCTTGTTGTGCCTTGTTGTGAATAATATACACAATTAACGTAGGGTTCATAATGAGCTTGGAAAAAAAAAACTATAAAAAAATATTAAGTGGCAAGGAAATTACTAATCAGCAATCTGTTTTTTTTTTTTAATAAGAAATACTTTGAACTTTCTTCAATAAAAGTTAGCCATAATCAACAAGAACAATATCGTTGAGGTGTGGAGGAGTGTTTTTATTATTTTTTTTTTTTATTGAGTGTGGCAAAACGTGCTTTAGGGTGTGTATTTTTAGAGGTGAAATAATGTGGATAGAAAACTTTAATGAAAAAATGGGAAAAAAAAAAAAAAACTTTTTTTAGAATATGTTTAGTTAAATGAAAAAAAAAGTTGGGGCAGTTGCTTTACCACTCCATAAAGCCAATACGGTCCCATCACTATTTTTTTTAGGTGCGTTCTCATCACTTTTCCTTCCAGGAAAAAGATACTTATTAATTATTATTAAAAGTAGTTCAATGTTATTAAAAAAATGTAACCCAAATGATGAAGAAAAAAAAAAAAAAAAAAAGATTGTTAGGACTTAGGAATCAGTTGAAGGATTTGAAGTAATATTCTACGACATGAAGGTCAATTCCGTGATAAAATTGACTATATATTGAGCCTTAAATGCTTCAGCCTCTCATAGTTCGCAACAAGAAAACCCAAACATTTCACAGCCACAATTGATGGACGCAGAGGAAGTCATGAAACTCTTTGATTATTGTTGGTTCGAGCCTCAAATCTTCACAAAACAACCAAATCTATCCAATTCATCAAGTTTTGAAGCAAACCCAAATAACGGAATTCAAGAAAAACCATAAAAACCTGAGATTTCACGCATCTCTACCCTTCATACTAGGTCCATGAGTGACCAACTGAGCTTCAAAACAAGCTTTGGATATGGCTTGATTGTTAGGATAAATCCCCATCTATGTGTGAATTAAATTAAATATAACCCAAGTAATAAGGAAAATAGAGATCTACGGAAGCGATAAAAAAAATAAAAAAATAAAAAAATAATAATAATAATAATAATAACCAACAAGAAAACCAGGAAATTACGTGGAAAACCCCAATGTAGGAGAAATTATAAGATCCACATAGTGGACAAGTGATGTAGTCCATCATTTTACTAAAAAACTTCCACCTATTTAAAATTGTTAGTTAGAAAATTTTTTTAAACAGAAATTAATTATTGACTCAGCAATTTTAAACAAGTGGAAGTTTTTTAATGGAATGGTGGACAAGTGACGTGGTTCACCAGAGGACTCTATAATTTCTCCCAATGTAGAGGGAAAAACCACGGGGCAAATCCAATCAATCCACTATAATAAAATAGAGATTACAACATTCAAGTTATACCCAAAACCCGAGTTCACAATAAATTGGGAAAATACAATAATACCTCTAAGAACAAATACAGCCTTACCACAAAAGCCGGTAGCAAGATCTTCCACTCTAAATACTTCAACTCTCTGTGGTTGTTGTATCCAAATAATCGTCATAGAAAAAACCCCAATTTATCTTCCTTGTGTGTCTTAAGCAAAAGAAAAATCACATTTTCTTTTTTCCCTCATTTCCACACAAAGTACTATTATTTTTCCTTCAGTCGGCTTCAAACTTATGTTTCTCTCTCTCACTATTCATGAAACCCACGTACAAAGCTTTATATAAAAGCTTTCAACCCACCTGACACTCCTATTATAATTAGGAATAGGAGTTTTATTCATGCAAGCCAACTATTCCTTTCTCTATTACAATTAGGAGTCTTCAATGCTTGCATTCCCAATTGGGCTGGACTATTGGTGCAGCCGTGCACCCTAACATCAATCTCTATCTCCTAACTCGGTCCTCCTCACTCCGAAGCTCAATACTATCCTTTCAGGAAAAGAGGTCATAGAATCAAAGACACCAAAACAGGGAGATTTTGAAGTATTATCATCCAAAAATAAAGTTAAAAAGTAGTAGTGGGAGGAAAAGTGGTGAAAGTAAGAGATTGTCAGACCTTGAATTTGAAGAACTAAAAGGGTTTATGGATTTGAGTTTTGTTTTTTCTGAAGAAGATAGGAATTCAAGCTTGGCTTCAATCATTCCTGGATTGCATAGATTGGGAAAGAAAGATGATGAAGAAGAGGAAGTGGATAAGTCTACAATTCCAAGGCCTTATCTTTCTGAAGCTTAGGAGGTTTTAGATAAGGTTTTCAGAACCGGACCGGACCGAGAGGTCGGACCGTAAAAACCGAGAACCGAGATAAAAACCGATTTTTTAAGCTTAAAGAACCGGATTTTTTGTTAATTCCATAAACCCCTAAAACCGGGGTTGGACCGCACGAACCGGTGAAAACTGTGCGGTCCAACCCCTTAGTAACTTTTTTTTTTTTAAAAACAACTTAACACAATTTTATTCTTCTTAATTAAATTATCCATCTCTTACAAGGAATAAAAAAAATTATAATTAAAATCCTTCAAAGATATTCAACTTTACTTCAAAAATTAATCATAAATTTTAATGTTTTCATGGTTATTATTTTATTTTATTAACTTTCTTATTTAATTATTAAATATATGCTTGAAAATCATTAAATTCCCCTCACATATATAGATATATTGTCAATTTTGCTAGTTTTATAAATTTAATATCTATATTTAGGATTTAATTAATTATTAAATTAATTATGACGTCATCACGGTTCGACCCTGGTTCGACCTTGGTTCGACCTCAAAAACCTTGAACCTCTTCCTTTTACAGATCAATGAACGGTCCGGGTCTAAAAACCTTGGTTTTAGATAGGAGAAAGAGAGAAAACCCATTGATAAATTGGAGAATTTCTGCTTTGAGCAATGAGACTGACATGAAAGGCACTGAGATTGTGGGCTCATGCTATTGCTTCCACTATGAGGTAATGATGTGAACATTCTTGTTAAGGTTTTCCTTCTTTTTCAAATTTTATATATTGTTTTTGCTTCTTATTTTCCTTTGTTCACATATACAAGTTTTAATAAAGGTAGAAGAAAATTTTGTCCGGCTTTTTGTTGATAATATTATAAAAATAAAAATAATAATCATTCATTTTCCCCCTCCTCCAAACGATAGAAGAACCTTAATCTCAATCATTTGAAAGTCAAATCTTCACTTTTATAAATATTAAAGGTAAAAAGATTAAATGATATGGTCATAAATTTCTTGGCTTCTAATATGTTTCTTATTGTAAACATCTAAAACTTAACCATGTAAATTGTCGTTTGGAGATTAGTCTTTTCTTTGGAAAATTTGGATATTCAATATGTAATATCCAATGCTTGAAACTAGGGCTAGTCCAAATGTTTCGGAGGCTTATCGCAAAATCTTCCAATGGGCCTTTACATTGTTACTTCGATAATATTTAACTAATATTTTATATAATAATAAAAAATCCATTCTTTTTACTTTTTAATATGACTTTTTTTTTTTTATAAAGAAAATGCTAAAGTTATAACAAATTTAACTACAAACTGATGTCACAACGAATGTGATCAGTGATATGAGACTTACAAAGATGCTAGAAATATTATAAAATTTACAACATGAGAAATATAAAGATATATCACCAATTACAAAAATTTATTCAAAAATACAATAGTTTGTTGAAATCCACTTATCATATTCATTGTCACATCAAATTATAAAGGTTATGTAATAAAATTTATAGTATTTTTAACATTTTCTTATTTGAATTACTTGTGATTAGTGACACGTCTATTTGTAAGACCTATTTATTTAACTTTGTCTTATCTCTATTTCTAGGATTACTTAATTCTTTGGGCCTTCTTATTAGTAAAAAAAAAAATGTAAACTAATTTTTTTAATATTTCCCAAAAATATTAACTTTTCTCTAGTAGGGGGCCCTAGGCAATGGCCTAAGTGGCCTAGGCCTTGGGCCAGCCCTGCTTGAAATTGCCTAGTATTTGCCCAAGCCTTGGCAATTGGAACCCTCGATAAGAGACAGGTCCCATGAGTCTCTCCTTGCTTGCACAAACAACAAAAGTTTAAAGGACAAAAAGTCCAATCCACTTTGTGACAATCAAGATTCTACTATTGTATATTATATTTGTTGGAAAACTCACTTGTGAGTGGTGTGGTTGGTTAAGAAGTATAATCTCATATTGAATACTAATGAGAAAAATGAGTAATTAATATCAATTGAACTCATACCAATAGCCACTGGGAGGCTTAAATAATGTCTTTATATGTTATATTAACTTTTCAATTTGAATCTCCCTAAGATTTTTATCTCCCCACAATATCAACTCAATTTGAGAAATTGAAATTTATCAACTCAATTTGATAAATGGAAATTTTTTTAAAAAATGACAAATAAAATCAATTTTTTGTTCACATATTGGCCAAAATATTTGGTGGAATTAACCAAAACAAGCAAAATGCATCGGGATGAACTAGAATTTAGGTCAAGATGAAATACAAGGGTAAATTCGTACAATTAACTAATCGGAATGAAATTCTTCGATTATTTTGGACATAAAGAAATGGAAGTGATTACTTCAAATTTGTGATCAATTGGACTTGAATTTCATTTAGCATGCTCGTATTGCAGCAAACATGGTAAGTCTCCATATCTTACCTAGAAAAATCTACATCTCTTTTAAATGAACAATTCTTTTTCCTTGGATCTTTCCTAGAAAAAATTATTTTCTCTTTTAAAATGAACAAATCCTCATCCTTGAAATTCATATTTAAAAATTTCCACCCTTTTAAAATAGTTATATCCTCATTGAAAAAGTCTCCATATCTTCTTCTTTTTTTTTAATCCAATCCCCATATATATCTTTTAAGATAATTAAATCCTAAAATCCATTAACTGAAATTAACTACTGAATTAAAAAAAAAAAAAAAAAAAACGGAAGTCCACAAGTTAGTTGAAAGATTAAGTGAAATACAAGATTAGTCTCTCATCTTAGCAAACCCAAAGTGCACCAAATAAAATATCACCTGCAGGTGATGCAATCCTTCACTCCTAACTAAAATAACTGAAACAACCATACCTAAGTCCCTCCTATAAAATCCTAATACTTTGGCCCTCTCTGTCTCTCAAAACTCTCAAGATTTCTGCACTAATGAGTCAGTCATTTACTTTCCAACCACTATCTCCCTCTCAAATTCTTTCTCTAGACCTATCTATGGCTAACAAAAATCAACCAATCCTTGATATTGACATTGCTAGTGATGTAGAATTTCGTCCTTCCACAGAAACATTGGACCCAAAGATAACCCAACTGATCGTGCATCTTAAGTCACTGCAGAAGGACATAAAAGACTATAGCAAGAGGTTCAATGAGTTGCTGAAGCCTTTCGTTCAAGAAGAAGATGCTGTCAAGGAGACTTTGAATGAGTTTCCAAAATCATTGAAGGATATCGGTGATAACAGAGAAGGAACTGAAAAGGGAAATGAAGAATTAAAGAATGATGGTGACGTGGGGAAGCGATTCCTAGCGAAGGTGATGGAGGCCTGTAGGGAGATGATGGAGTCCGATTCATTACATGATCAAGGTGGTGAACTTACTGCTAATATTGAAGGATTGGAAGAAGATTTACGGGAAATGATAGCCGCAAGTAGTGGTGAAGCTGATGAGCCATTTGAGCAAACCATGCGAGCACTCATGCGTGAATGTAAAGAAAGACGCAAGAAAGATAGAAATGATGGAAAGATGAGTTTGATGGAGTGCAAAGAAGAGTTTGGCGTATCTAGGAAAGAATCCAGGGCTCTAATTGTGAGAAAGGCTCGTTCTTTGGAAGTTCGGATTAATATGTCTCAACTGCTCGTTGATTTAGTGTTTATGATGTCAGGGAAAGAAGAACTTGAAGCAAAGATTGAAAGGTTCAAATCTGCACTCAAATTGGTCAGTACTGAAGATGAGAATTCCATGGTGATTAACAAGATTGGCACTCTACTGGAACAGGCCAAAAGGAATGAACCAATGAAAGGAAAGTGGGCTGGTTTGGGACTAGATGAAAGCAATCAGGAGGAAAGCTCAAACAAAAGAAGCCGAGCTGATGTCCTATTTGATCAATTCCTCAGGAAAGTTCTGCATCTGCTCCTTGATCAATTCCTTGAGCTAGCTTTGCATTTGGAATGTATTATGAGTCATCCACATCATCCCAAAACACAAAACTGAATGTAAGTGGGTCAGTCAAGATTTGAAAGTGATCTCAAACAATCTAAGAAGAAGCTGAACGGTATATGAAGGAAATTAAAAAATTGAAGGAAAATTTTTCATTCAAACTAGAGCATAAAGATGTGAAGGAATTAATCAGAAACTTCGTACAAGTTCTAATGAAAGGTTTGAGGCTCAAATTCCTTTCTCTTTCAGTGTCCAAAGCTCCCATGCAAAGGTTAGGAAGGTGCAAAGGCTAAACATAGATTCATAGATTAGATACAAATTTCTGTTTTGTTCCCTATTTGATGCTGTGGGATTTGTTTAGTTCTGTTGGTACTAGTACAAACCACTTGTTAGTTGTCTGGCGCGGAGATTTAAGCACCAAATTGTAGTTGGTAGAATAAATTGAATTGTAAAATTTTACCAAATAAACATGTATTTGATAATGGTAGACAGTTCATGATGAATTTGAATTCTGGTTTGCTTCCCCGCCCCCCACCCCCCCTTATTACTGTGTATTTTGCTTAAAGTCCACAACCTAGTTGAAGGCTTAAGTGAAGTTTTGTAAATGGTTCTTGGATTCTTTTTAAGGACTAAACTTAAATGGGAAGATTGTGTGCAGATTTGGGTCATCTTAAAGCATATCAACAAATGTATCCCACCTATATCATTTTCAAAAATGTGAAAGAAGAAAGAATTTGGCTAAATATTCTATTAGTTCAATTGAAAAAATTACTGTAAAATATCTTGGATTTTGACAGAATATTTGACATGCATGGTCAATCTTGGAAAGACTGGAATTTGAATTTTCTTCTCTTATGCTAAGTAGAACTCACTATGGCATGTTACTTATCCCCCAAAAATAACTTTTATGAAGCCTAACTCTGATATAATGGAACCTGTGTGCATGACCCCAAAGTATCAAAGTTGTGTCAGACTGTGAGTACTAGGTACAACTTGACTAAATGTTATTGATAACCAGAAAGAAAAGTTCAAGCCCGCAGAAACTACACATTGAAATGCTGCATTTCACATGGAGAATTCAGTAAAACCTTTCTGTCTTCATTATAATAATTTCTATGGAGCAGCATTGTACTAAACCATGTTCTGCATTTAGCATTTCTCAAAACACATTCCTCAAAGGTGTACCACCCACACAGCTGCAAGTTGTTGCCTTTATAAGCCATTAGTTCATCATGCATAATAGTAGTGAGTTTCGGATTGAACTATTTCTTGCTTTACTTATCTCTAAATTCTTGGAGGTTCTCTTTAGAGGATAACTTGCTTGTACCATAAAAACAAAAATCAAAATCAAAAAAAAAATAATAATAATAATAATAATAATATTAACAACAAAAAATATTTTGCAGTTTATAACTAGTGAGACATTGTTATATTGCTCCAGCATTTATTCTTGTCCCAGTTTCCAAATCAACTCAGTATTTCACGGGCCATTGTTTGTTTAATTTGGGGTTTGATTACCTCTCTCATAGAAGAAATGGGAGAGATGTTAGATAATTTTATTTAATCCAAAAATATGTATTGCGATTGCAAAGTGTCTCCCATGTGAAGTCCAGCACCAATCTAGTACATTGTTCTAATATTGACATAGGGAATTGAGGGTGAGACTACAAATGCTAGGTAGTTTACAAAGCCCAAATTCAAGAGGTCAAGAACACTCAGCAAACCCAAAGTGCACCAAATAAAATATCGCCTGCGGGTGATGCAATCCTTCACTCATTACTGAAATAACTGAAACAACCATCCATAAGTCCCTCCTATAAAATCCTAATACTTTGGCCCTCTCTGTCTCTCAAACACCCAATATTTCTGAACTAATCAGTCTGTCTTTTATTTCCCAAACATTTTCTCCCCCTCAAAAGCTTTTTGTAGAGATATCAATGGCTACCAAAGATCAAGAAATCCTTGATCTTGATGACCCGAAGATAAGCCAACTGATCATAGATCTTATGTCACTGCAGAAGGACATAAATGACCATTGTAAGAGGTTCGATGAGTTGCTGAAGCCTTTCGATCAAGAAGAAGATGCTGTCAAGGAGACTTTGAATGATATTGATATTGACCTTGCCAGAGATTCAGAATTTCGTCTTTCCACAGAAGCATTGGACCCAAAGATAAGCCAACGGATCATGCATCTTATGTCACTGCAGAAGGACATAAATGACCATAGTAAGAGGTTCAATGAGTTGCTGAAGCCTTTCGTTCAAGAAGAAGATGCTGTCAAGAAGACTTTGAATGATATCGATATTGACCTTGCCGGCGATTCAGAATTTCGTCTTTCCACAGAAACATTGAACCGAAAGATAAGCCAACTGATCATGGATCTTCAGTCACTGCAGAAGGACATAAATGACCATAGTAAAAGGTTCAATGAGTTGCTGAAGCCATTCGTTCAAGATGAAGATGCTGTCAAGGAGACTTCGAATGAGTTTCCAAAGTTATCGAAGGATATCAGTGATCTTGATCTTGGAGATGGAAGTTTCGACCCAGGCCCGAGCAGTGAAGACAGTGAAAAAACTGAAGAGGAAAATGAAGAATTAAAGAAAGATGACAATGTGAAAAGGCGGTTCCTTGCGAAGGTGGAGAAGGCCTTTGGAAACTCGTCAGTTGATGAAGGTGATGACAATTGTATTGAAGGATTAGAACAAGATTTACGGGGAATGATAGCTGCAAGAATTAATCAAACATTCGAGAAAAATAGAGATGATGGAAAGAAGAGTTTGACATAGATAGTGAAGAATTCAGGAAAATGATTTTGATAAAGGCTGATGCTTTTGAGGTTGGGAAAAAACTGTCTCGACTGCTCGTTGATCTAGTGTTTATGATGTCGGGGAAAGAAGAATTTGAAGCAAAGATTGATGGGTTGAGATCTGCACTCAAATGGGCCAGTACTGAAGTTGAGAATTCCACGGTGATAAACAAGATTGCCACTGTACTGGAACACGCCATAATATTGAATGAAGTAATGAAAGAAAATTGGAATCAGGAGGCTGATCTGTGTCTTCTCCTTCATCAATTCTGCAACCTAGCTCTAGATTTGGAATCTATTATGAGTCATCCACAACTTCCCAAAGAGCAAAACTTAATATATATGGCTCTGCCAACATTTGAATGTGGTCTCAAGCAATCTGAGAAGAAGCTGAACGATCTACGGAAGGATGTTAATAAATTTCAGGCATTTTTTTCATTCAAACAACATAATATGGATGATGTAATGGAAAATATGATTGCCAAATCATGGAAGTTCGAGTGAAAGGTTTGAGGCTCAATTTCCCTGTTCTTGTAATGTCAAAAGCTCCGATGCAAAGGTTAGGAAGGTGAAAAGATTAATCATACATTCATAGATTAGATATAAATTTCTGTTTTGTAGCCTTATTTGATATTGTGGGATTTGTTTAGTTCTGTAGGTACCTGTAAAAACTGTTTGTTAATTGTTTGGAGCAGAGATTTAAACCCCAAATTGTAGTTGGTAAAATGAATTGAATTGTAAACTTTTGCCAAATAAACATGTTTTTGATAATCGTAGATAGTTGATGGTGAATTTGAATTCTGGTTTGCTACCTCCTCCCCTTATTATTGTGTGTTTTGCTCAAAGTCCACAACTTAGTTGAAAGATTAAGTAAACTTTTGTAAAAGGTTCTTGGATTATTTTTAAGGGCTGAACTTTAATGGGAATATTGTTTGTAAATTTGGGTCATTTTAAAGCATAACAACAAAAGTGTCCCACCTATATCATTTCAAATATGTGAAAGAAGAGAGAATTTGGCCAATATTCTGTTGGTTCAGTTCAAAAGATTATTGCAAATTGGCTTGGAGTTTGACGGAGTATTTGATATGTAGGGTCAATCTTGGAAGGACTGGAATTTTTGAATTTTCTTCTCTTATGCTAAGTGGAACTCACTATGGCATGTTACTAATCCCCCAAATGAACTTTTATGAAGCTTAACTGTGATATAAAGGAACCTGTGTGCATGAACCAAAGTATCAAAGTAGTGTCAGACTGAATTCTAGGTACAGCTTAACCAATGGTGAAACTACACATCGAAACGCAGCATTTTGCATGGAAAATACAGTAAAAACATTTTCATCTTCTTTGTAATGAATTCTAAGGAGCAGCACCATACCAAATCATGTTCTGCATTTAGCCTTTCTCAAAACACATTCCTCAAATGTGCACCACCCACCCACACAACTGCAGCTTGTTGCCATTATAAGCTATTACTTCTTCATGCATAATAATGTGGATTTTCAATTTGAATAATGTCTTGCTTTACTTGTCTATAATATTGCCATTGGGAATTGAGGGTGTGACTAAATTACCATGTAGTTTTAAAAGCCCAAATTCCTGAGGAAAGACATGGTTATGTACCACTCAAACATAAAGGATAAGCAAGGACCATGCTGCATGCCCTCTTTTTCCAGCCTATCTTAGATCACCAAAAGTCTTAACTCCTACACCAGCTTATACTTATAGGTTAAGACTTCATCATAGAGAGCCATAATCCTCTAAGCCTTCGAACCAACATGTGGCTGATTGAGTTGTTATTTTTGCAGTAGTGGCCCATATGGCCATATCCCTTTGCGCCTTTGTTCTTGACTTATCACTAGGACATACAGCCCAATCAGGAATGACAAAATCTGCCGCAAATGTAACAAAACTCAGATAGTCTTCCGAACTTTTAAACTGAATCCATAATTTGGTGTGGGGGATTGTTTGTGTGTGTGTGTTTGATTGCTACTAATTGATAATGTCAAATGCAATTGTTTGACCTCCAAAAAACAACCAGTGATAGTTACCCACTATATGTATAGGATACAGTAGAGATCGTGTTTTCACCATTTAGTAATTATAACTAAAATCGTGTTTCAAAAACACAATTTCACAATTATAACATGTACGATTGTATGTAACACAGTGTACAACGATAATTTTCCTCTAAAAACTTTGTTTTGGACTTTTGTCCCGCCAATGTGCAGATCTCTCTCTCTCTCTCTCACATTTTTTAGCCAGAAAGTAAAAATATCATTCTTATTGTTTTTTAGAAAATAAAAATTAATGAGCATTTGAATCATGATGGGGAACATGGGTGGCTAACTGGCCATGGATTGGGTTTAAGACAAGAACCGGTTGACTAGTTAATGTCCCATAATTAGCATGTTGTAATATCAAATCAAAAGAAACACTAGAAAGGAGTCCGCTCTTTTTTCTTTTTTTCTTTTTCTTTTTTTATTTTTATTTTTATTTTATTTTTTATTATCTCTCATGGTATTGTGAGTGCAACTTTTGATGATGTGAGGTTTTTTTTTCATGAATAAGGGTTATTAGTAATTTCCTGACCTAATCACACTGAAACATGAATAAGGGTTATTAGTAATTTGAACAAATTCTAATCACGGGTGTTAGAAGCATGATAAAATGAGTATATTATATATATAGTTGTCAATATCGTACGATACGCGATACGTATCGTACGATACGCGATACGTATCGTACGATACATATCGTATTGTGTAGAAAAAGTTCCGTATCGTATCGGCGTATTGTAAGTGCTCATGAATCGTACGATATAGTGTGCGTATCGTATGAATCGTATCGTAACGTATCGTATCGTAAAATCGTACGTATCATACGATACATAGACAAATGCTTTAAAATGAGATTTTTTGTTAAAATTTGTACTTTTATTTGAATCTAACAAGTTGTTAGACTTGTTTTTAGCAAAAAACTATTAGTTTACTTAATTTAGCCTACTAAAATAACATATTCATAAGTTTTTTCCCCTCTCTCCTACAATTGGTCTACACAATACACACTTACCTTTCACTTTAATATTTAAAAATTTATTTTATTTTTATCGTTATTGTTATAAGTCCAAGAAACTAGAATGCCAAAAAAAAATTTATAAAAAAATTATTAAAATAAAAAGAACAAGAAGAGATAGTAAATGTTAATGATGAATAATGATGAAGAAAATTTTAATGAAGAAATAAATTTGCAAAATTATAAACATGATGATAGCTGTGGGGTCAATGAATCTGGCTACCCCGGCCCATGCTGAGGAAGAAGAAATGTCCGAGAACGAACGGAGAAAGTCCTAAACTACCAAGAAGCATCGCCGAGGACAATCATGTCCTTGGCAAACCGAGATCATAGAAGGGAAGGGCAGCGCACCATCAAGGGAAGTTTTGTAGAGCATCCCAAGAAAGAGGACAAGTACTGTGGGTCAACCATGGAAGCCTGGGGGAGCAATTCAGGGAGAAGCTGTCACCTCCACATTAAATGCCCACAACTAACGTTCTGGCCGCATTAGTGAAGAAATGACCCCTGAACAGTGCCGTTTTGGTTGCTGCAACTCACAGAAGGTTTGGGACGGCGGCTGATGAGACAAGCACTCAAGTAGTAACCTGCACGATCAACAAATGGAGGGCCAAGATCAACCTAAAGAGGGTATAAAATGTAAAGAGGTCCTCCAAAAAAAGGATCGGAGATTGGAAGTAGGAAACACTATAGCAACCTGTATCATCTTTGTAACCTCTGTATCCAAGCACTGAGGAAATAATAAGAACAAGAAAGCTCCTCGAACTAACGTCCAGGACAGATTCTAACACTTAAGACCCATTTTCCTACTATTCAGTTTACCCATAACCATGTTTATTCGTTGTTATCCTCACTAAGGCCTAGCTCTTAAACCCATCCTCTACAAATTTATTGTTTAGGGCTAGTTGGGCCTGAATCCACTTTTCTAACAGTAGGAGTGCTCAGACCCAGTCCCTACAATTGGCGCCGTCTGTGGAAAGAGCTTGTGTGTTAGTAAGTGCAAAGGTTGATCATGGTAGGGTCAGACCCTCATCCAACAGGTCCCTACAGGCCTGAATCTACTGGATCCCTACGACAAGGTAACTTTCCCGATCTTGAGCGTGATCGAAATGAAGAGAATGGAAGGTTTCGAGAGGGAAGTGTGCACACCACTCAAACTGGCAGCAGCCACTCTTGTGTGAAGAGTCACGTACTCCAGAGACAAAATAACAACCAGCCCATGCAACAAGAAGAGGTCAGAAGCCACGCATCTCAGGGGTGGAATGATAATCGAGCCATGCAACGGGAGATAGACGATTTGAAGAGAGAGCTGCGCCATGCACGACGACGACGGTCTCACTCTAGCCCTGACATGCCCTCTAGTGATGAAGGCGATGATGACTATAGGCGGAGATCGCGAACCCCCCCAAGTGAGACTTTCTCTCACGAGGAAGAGCACCAACAGAGGCGTACACGTAAAAGCCCGTCTCCTGGGGGCTTGAGGAACGACACCATGAGCAGGGCACTGGACCAACTATCTAGATCCCCGTTCACGCGCCACATAGAGGGGGCTGTGCTTCCTCGACGTTTCCAGCAACCAACCTTCATCCCCTACAGCGGCAAGACAGACCCCGTGGAGCACGTGAGCCAGTTTAACTAAAGGATGGCTGTCTATTCTAAAAACGAGTCATTGATGTGCAAGGTCTTCCCATCTAGCTTGGGGCCAGTGGCGATGAGATGGTTCAATGGCCTAAAGACGAATTCCGTAGGTTCGTATAGGCAACTAACTCAAGCCTTTGGCTCTCGCTTCGTTACGAGCAACAGAGCTCCTCGGCCCTTGAGTACGTTACTATCGCTGTCCATGGATAATGGAGAAACTCTGAAGGCCTACTCGGACAGATATTGGGAGATGTATAATGAAATGGACGGCAATTGTGACGACGTTGCCCTCAACACCTTCAAAAACAGTCTCCCAACTGAGCACGGCTTGAGGAAGTCTCTAACTGGCAAGCCCGCCACCAGTGTGTGCCAACTGATGGATCGGATCGACAAGTATAAGCAAGTAGAGGAGGACCAGCTGCAAGGAAAAGGAAAAGAGAAGGTTATCCCTCAGGAGAGGAGGGATTTCAGGTCGGACCGGCATAACAGCAACCGCCCCAGGAGAGATTTCGTGAGGCAATCTGGAGCAACCAGCACACAGACTGTCAGTGCTGTATTCCAAGAACCAGTACACCGCTGGAGAAAATCAAGAACGAGCCATACTTTAAGTGGCCGAACAAGATGGCAGGAGAGTCCATGAGGCGTAATCAGAACCTTTATTGCCAATACCACCAGGACCACGGGCATACCACGGAGAACTGTAGGAATCTTTGGAACTATCTGGACCAGCTGGTCTGAGAGGGAAAGCTGAGGCACCTCCTGCATCATTCCAGTGGTCATATGGGCCGGACCCACCAGGAACCCCAAAGGGATAACGCCCTAAAGCCACCCGTAGGGACAATCAACGTAATCTTGGCCGCGCCAGGAAGGACAGGCACGCGCCTCTCACAAGTGTTATCTGTAACTCAGCTGCCTGCCGAGGAATCCCACCTAGAGCCAAAGAGGGCCAGAGTGAATTCTCACCCAGTCTTGAGTTTTTCAGAAGAAGACAAGGTTGGAACCACCTAACCCTATGACGATGCGCTATTGATCACTCTCAGAATTGGGGACTACGATATGAAAAGAGTGATGGTGGATGGCGGCAGTGTTGCCAAGATAATGTATCCCGACCTCTACAAGGGGCTGAATTTGAAACCGGAAGATTTGACGCCCTACAGCTCTCCTTTGATGAGGTTCGACGGGAAACTTGTTATTCCAAAGGGCATGATTAGGCTGCCCATCCAGACCGGCCTAAAGAGAGTGGAGGTGAACTTTATCATGGTAGACACCTACTCTCCATATACAGCCATTGTTGGTAGGCCCTGGCTCCATACTTTAGGGGCTGTTGCCTCCTCCTTACATCAGAAAGTGAAATTCTCGTCGGGAAACCAAGTTCTTAAAATCCGTGGTTGCCAGTCTACGGCAAGGCAGTGTATGGTGGCTACTATCTCACATCGGCTAGATGTGGCCTCTGTTGAGGTGAACTTATAGCAATCAAAGGACCCGGCGTCGCCCCCTAATACGGCTGCCGAGGAGGCAAAATGCGAAGACCTAGAGAGGGTGGTCATCGGTGGTGACCTGGAGAAATTCTTTCAGGTAGGGACTCAACTGCCTCCCCAGGAGAAAGGGGGAGTTGATTGAGCTTCTCAAAAGCAACATTGACGTGTTCGCATAGGATGCTTGTGACGCTCCGGGGATTGATCCAGCCTTCATCTGTCACCATCTCAACGTCAACCCATCCATCACACCCAAGAAGCAGCCACCTCAACGCCCCTTAAGAGAGCATACCGATGCGATTAGGGGCTAGGTGGAGAAACTTAAGCAGGCCGGGGCTATCAAAGAGGTTTTTTACCCCGAATGGTTGGCTAACACAGTGGTAGTTAAGAAGAAAAGCGGGAAATGGAGGGTTTGTGTAGACTTCACGGACTTAAATAGAGCGTGCCCAAAAGACCCATTCCCCATGCCTCGGATAGACCAGCTGGTGGATGCAACGGCGGGCCATCCTTGGATAAGCTTCTTGGACGCCTTTCAAGGCTATCATCAAATGCCACTAGCTCTGGACGACCAGGAGAAGAAAGCCTTTGTGACGCCTACTGGGAACTATCACTACAAAGTAATGCCGTTCGGCTTGAAGAACGCAGAGTCCATTTACCAAAGGATGATGACGAGAATGTTTGAGTCACAGTTGGGCAAGAGCATCGAAATCTATGTCGATGATATGGTGGTGAAGAGTAAGGTAGTGTCCGAACATTTAGGAGACCTCGGCAGTGCCTTTAGTGTCTTGAGGAAGCACAAGCTGTGCCTAAATGCCTCCAAATGCTCATTTGGCGTGGGATCGGGCAAGTTTTTAGGCTACATGATTACTTATAGGGGAATTGAGGTTAATCCTGACCAGATCAAGGCTATTAACGATCTAAAACCATCGCAAAACGCCAAGGAGGTTCAAAAGCTAACTAGAATGATTGCAGCCCTGAATCAATTCATTTTCAGGTCGACAGATAGATGTAGACCGTTCTATCTCTTAATCAACAAGTGGAAAGGGTTTGAATGGTCCGAGGACTGTATTACGGCCTTCCAGCAACTCAAGGAATACCTGTCTCGACCCCCTATCATGTCCAGTCCTAAGGCTAATGAAGTCCTATACGCATATATTGTCATGGCCCACCACGCGGTGAGCTTAGTGTTAATACGGGATGACAACGGCCTTCAAAAGCCAATCTATTATGTGAGTAAGTCGCTGTAAGAAGCTGAGGTCAAATACTTACCCTTGGAGAAGGTCATACTAGCTGTGGTCCATGCTACGTGAAAGCTTCCCCATTACTTCCAAGCCCACACAGTGGTTGTCCTAACTCAACTACCCTTAAGGTCCGTACTTTGGACTGCTGATTATACCGGGAGGATCTCCTTATGGAACACAATCTTGGGAGCTTTTGACATCAAGTACCTACCTCGAACCTTCATAAAGGGCCAGGTCCTAGCTGACTTAGTGGCCGAATTCGCTGAACCACCAGTAGAAATTGTAGCCGAGGATCGAAACATGGGTGAAAAATCGGTTGGGATAGTCTCCATGCCAGGACCCCCATGTTGGAAGGTGTACGTTGATGGCGCAGCAAATCAAAGAGGATCCGGAGTAGGGCTGGTCCTAATATCTCCTAAGAAGGCAATCATTGAGAAATCCTTGAGACTAGGGTTCTCAGCCACGAATAACAAAGCCGAGTACGAGGCCTTGTTACAAGGAATGGCCATGGTGCAGAAAATGGGAGGAAAAGCAGTAGAGGTGTTCTCGGACTCAAGACTGGTAATGGGCCAGGTAAGGGGAGAGTTGGAAGCCAGAGAAGCAAGGATGCAAGCGTACCTAAGCCAGGCCAAACGCTTGCAGTCAAACTTCGACCTGTTCAGCTTGTCACATGTCCCCAGAAGTGGCAACACCCATGCAGATTCATTGGCCACGCTCGTTACCTCCTCGGCAAAGGGTCTGCCTCGAACCATTATTGTCGAGCATCTGGATAGAGTAAGAGAGGTGGCAATTGGCATGGTCCCTATCCATAAAGTTAGAGTGGGTCCCAGCTGGATGGAACCCATAGTGAGGTTCCTCAAAGATGATACCCTACCCGAAGAAAAGCCAGAGGCTGAAAGAATACGAAGAAGCGCTTCTCGGTTCTGGTTGTCCGAGGACCACAAACTGTATAAGCGCTCCTATTCTGGGCCATATTTACTGTGTATTCACCCAGAAGCAGCAGAATTACTGCTTAAGGAACTGCACGAGGGGATCTGTGGGAGTCACACAAGGGGAAGATCTCTATCGCACCGAGCCCTTACCCAAGGATATTGGTGGTCGGGGATGCAAAAGGAAGCCCTGGAGTATGTTAAGAAATGTGACCAATGCCAAAGGTTTGCCCCAAATATTCATCAGCCTGGAGGAGTCCTTAGGCCCTTGTCTAGTCCATGGCCGTTCACCCAGTAGGGCCTGGATATTGTAGACCCTTTTCCCAAGGCAGCCGGGAACAAGAGGTATCTGTTGGTCGGCACAGATTACTTCACCAAATGGGTTGAACCCGAGCCACTAGCCAACATTAGAGATGCGGATGCCAAAAGGTTTGTCTAGAGAAACATCGTTACACGATTCAGGGTCCCTCTAACCCTCATTTCAGATAATGGCCTCCAATTTGACAGCAAAGCCTTCAGAAAAAATTGTTGCGAACTGGGGATTACAAATAGGTACTCAACTCCAGCTTATCCCAGGGAAATGGGCAGGCCGAGGCTGTCAACAAGGTCATAGTCAATGGGCTTAAGAAGAGACTAGATGAAGCCAAGGGAAGATGGGTAGAGGAGCTACCACATGTCTTATGGACTTACCAGACTACCCCACGACGGTCAACAGGAGAGACACCCTTTCCTATGACTTATGGAGCCGAGGCTATTATCCCCCTAGAGACAAGCTTCCCAACGTTGAGGACTAGCTCCTTCACTCTAAGAAATAACGATGAACTGCTGGGGAAGAACCTAGACCTGATCGATGAACGAAGAGAAAAGGCGGTGATCCAGTTGGCCTACTACCACCAGAAGCTTAAGCAGGGACATGATGCCAATGTGAAGCTGAGACCATTGGCACCAAGAGACTTAGTGTTGAGGAAAGTCGTGGGGGCTGCCAAGAACCCATCCTGGGGAAAGATGGGTCCCAACTGGGAAGGACCATACCGAATTACCGCAGTAGCAGGAATAGGTGCATATTACTTAGAAGACTTAGATGAAAAAGTTGTACCTCGTCCATGGAATGTAAATAACCTGAAAATGTATTATTATTAACAAAAGCATTTCTCTAATTCATATTTTTAAGTCCATTCTGATTACATGTCTTATGTTTTGGCAACCATCTAAGTGTTAAACAGAACCAAGGTCTTGCATGGTTCTCGGACTCAAACCTATGGGGAAACTAACTACTTCAAGGAAAAACTAAGCGATTAGACAGAACCAAGGTCTTGCATGGTCCTTGGACTCAAACCTATGGGGAAACTAACTACTTCAAGAGAATCTAAGTGTTAGACAGAACCAAAGTCTTGCATGGTTCTCGGGCTCAAACCTATGGGGAACCTAGTCGGTAGCTAATTGTTTCCTTGAGGTCAATAAATTTTTGGAACATACTTCTAAACACACTTGCATTTTAAAAGTATGGGATCTAAAAGTTTGTCTTTTTAAGTAATACGCGCTTAACATTTTTAAACCCGATATAATAACCAACTCATGAGGTATAAAACTCATGTTATAAGGTCATTGCGTTTTATAGTCCATTCAGCAAAAACAGGTCATAATAAATAGAGTGACCCAATTGCTAATCACAGTCTAAGAGAAAATTATCATTATGGACTTTACATTTTTAGGTTGCTGTTTCAAAAATGGAAAACAAATCACACTGATGAGACTGTTTAGCTAATAGTCGAAGCACAAGTTATATAAATAACAAAATAATCAAAACACAAGTTATGTGAATAAACGAAACCCATCATAGTGACAATTAACACACAAAGAGCGAAGTGCATATATTCAATCCAAGCGTTCCATTACAACAATCCAAAAAAAAAAAGAAAAAAAAGAAAAAAATAAATAAATAAAAGATAATGAGGCGGCCTATTCCTTTAACTTGGTCTTTGTTGCACCCTTGGAAGGCTGGTTTGAAGTGGCCTCAGGGTCCTCGAGGCTTTCACCTAGAGGAATAGCTTGTAGAGGCATTACAATAAAAGTTGTCTCTTCAGCCTGAGCGGCCTGGACATCAGCTGAAGGCTCTGTAACATCCTGGGGTACTCCCTAGCTAGGGCCCTTATCTGCCTCGGTTACCCTTGATGGCTCGGCCTCCTTGGCAAGCTCATCGGAAGAAGTCAAAGCAAGGGCAGTATCAGGATGGCCTGCCTCAGCCACCTCGGGAGAAGTGCTAGTCTCAGAGCTAGGAAGGCTGGGCTCTCGGATGGTAGGAGGGTAGTATACATTCTCTGCCTTCCAAAGGTCAGATGAAGCCTCAACTCCAGCTTGTTTGAGGGCTTCATTCCAAACTTGGGAATAGTAGAGCCTGCACACCCTAGGTACTTGAGCCTTGAGAATGGCCTGTGTCTCATCCATTCCCAAGGCGTAAGCATCTTCTTCGGCCTTCTCCTTGGAGCTCTCGGCCTCGGTCCTGGTGAACTCGACCTCCACCTTAGCCCTCAAGGCTTCATCCCTGGCCCACTCTGCGGCGTTCCTGGCCCCCTCGGCCTCAGCCAGCTTTTTCTTCAGATCAGCAATCTGTTCCTTGGCAATCTTCAGCTGATCCTCAGCCTCGAGTAGGCGCCTTGTCTGGTCTTCAGCCTATTTTTGGGTGTTGGCCAGACCTGATTCAGCACTGTCTCTGGCCCTTCTCATCTCCTTAAGGTCCTCCCTTGCCTTCACAAGATCAGCCTTGGAGTTCTTAAGGGTCCGCGTGGCATCCAAGCACTTGTCACGCTTGGATTCCAGGGCCCTACTCTGATCATTGGCCAACTCTTCCAACCTGTAGGTGGCCTGGACAGCTTGCCAAATTGAAATAAGTTCACGATAAGATGGAAACTAAGGGACAAGGATCAATAGAGTCGTAAATGTTAGAAGTCTTACAATGCTCATGTACCTCTTCATACTGAGGAAGACCTCCTGCCTCCTCATATTCCCTAGCTCGGCCATGTCGTTGGGAAGTAACAAGCACCTCTCTAGTGCATTAGCCACGTAGGCACCTTCGCCCCTTCAGAAGTCCCTGAGCGATGCGTTTTCCATCAGGGGCTCCCCATGGAGCATTGGGGCAGGAAGTCAGGCCTGGGGCTCGGACTGCATGGCGACTTCCTTTTTTGGGCCTTGGTGCCCGACCTTCAATTGTTTTAAAGCTCGCCAGGCTTCATCTTCCTCTTGAGAGGAGCGAGGCTGTCCCCCATCCATGGGCTCTTTGCCTTTGGATCCCCTTTTCCTTTTTGGATCAGCAGGCTCGGGCCGAGGAGGCAAAGTTGGCTAGGGAGGGGGAGGAAGTTTGGGCCGTGGCGATGACGACTTCAACTGGGTGGAGGATGACCTGTTCTAAGCAGGTTGAGACTTGGGAGGAGGAGGAAGCTTGGGCTGTGGCCTCCCCGGCTAGCCCTCAATCAGGTCAAACAGGTCGGTTGAGGGTTTCTCCTTAAAACTCATCTCGGCCTTAGAAGAAGTCCCTACTGAGGAGAGGTCCGCTTCAGTCAAACTGGGGTCGCCCAGATTACTAGAGGGATCCTCAAACAGATTGTCTTGATCAAATACACCAAAATCGTCCTCGGCCTCTTCAGCTTGAGGGGACAAGGAAGGACCTACCAACGTAGCGCCTTCTGTAACAGGGGATCCTTCGACAATCAAGAACCCTTGTTCTGCTACGGTGATTCTGTGAAGCTGAGGATCTTTGGCTCTGATCACGTACTTCGGGGCTAAGAATGATTTCTAGATGGGATCGTACCCAAGGATCTTGTGAGCAGCTTTGACCTGGTTGTCAACTTCGTTCACAAAAACCTCCGCCCTAAGGATGGTCGCCAAATCTTCCCGGTTGACCAAGTGAAAGTGTCGGCCAAAGGCGTGTAGATCTGTAAAAAAGAAAGCACATCCGTATTAGCAGCCAAACGGTGCAAACTATGACAATGCAAAAAATTAACCCTCTCCTACTCTGAATACCCCACCTGGTGCCCCCTCTTTTGTCGGACAGGGAAGACCGTCGTGCCACCTCCCTGACACGATGAGAAAGTCCTTATTCAGCCCCTTGCTAGACTCTGGGAGGCACTGAATAAGCCAAACCTTGTCGTCCCTTGTTTTCATATGGTAAGATTTGTCCTTCAGGTGTTATAGGTTGTAACACCAGTTTACATCGTGATGGGTCAACCTCAACCCCATTTTCTCATTTAAAGCGTCCACACAACCCAGGATCCTAAACATATTGACGGCGCATTGGGTGGGAGCTAATCGAAAATGTCTAAGGTAATCCCTCATCACCGGTCCCATGGGGATTCTCATACCACCTTCAAGGAAGGCAATTATGGGAATCACCACTTCACCATCTTCCTTCCAAAAAAGCCACTCCCCATCCTCGTAGTATCTCAAGCCTACATTATTGGGAATCCTATAGTCGGCAATGAATTTCTCCATTGCCTCTTCAGACTCGACCAACTTTTTAAACCTACTCATCCCTAAAAACGGCTAAAGGACTCAGGGGAGGATGATAGAAAGAGAGGAATAAGAGAAAAAGAAACTTAGAGAAAAGGAAATATGAGTCAGAGAGAGTAGAAACTTACAGAAATGAGGAAAAGCTCCTCAGACAGGCTTTTTATGCTAAAGAGAAAGGCAAGTTGGGCTGGAGATTTGACAGAACTTAGAAGACGTGCGCAAGAACTCTTGAATGTGAAAATAAAGAGGCGAATCGGTTCGAATGGGCATTTATACCTTCGATTAAAAATAACCGCGCCGGTTTTCCCGCCCATAAAGTTAAAAAAAAAATCCCTACCATTGGATCACCATCACACTGTCGAACGTGAGGAGTACAGAGCCGCCAGAATTTAATGAGAGCGTGCCTCGTATACCAAAGCATCAGGAATGTGCCTTGGACAAGCAAAAAGACTTTAACGCTGATGGAGGACAAGACTTGATGAGCCATGATGAAAGGCCCGAGGACATCAAAACCCTCCTCTCCGTCCAAGGAGCCGGATAGCAGGATTTTGAGGGGCTATTGTGGGGTCAATGAATCTGGCTACCCCGGCCCACTTTATACTAGGCCCAAGGCCCATGCCGAGGAAGAAGAAACGTCCGAGGACGAACGGAGAAAGTCCTAAACTACCAAGAAGCATCGCCGAGGACAATCATGTCCTCGGCGAACTGAGATTATAGAAGGGAAGGGCAGTGCGCCATCAAGGACAGTTTTGTAGAGCATCCCAAAAAAGAGGACAAGTACCGTGGGTCAGCCATGGGAGCCTGGGAGAGCAATTCAGGAAGAAACTGTCACCTCCACATTAAATGCCCAAAACTAACGTTCTGGTCGCATTAATGAAGAAATGACCCCTGAACAGTGCCGTTTTGGTTGCTGCAACTCATAGAAGGTTTGGGACGACGGCTGATGGGACAAGCACTCATGTAGTGACCTGCACGATCAACAAATGGAGGGCCAAGATCAACCTAAAAAGGGTATAAAATGTAAAGAGGTCCTCCAGAAAAAGGATCGAAGATTGGAAGCAGGAAACACTGTAGCAACCTGTATCATCTTTGTAACCTCTTTATCCAAGCACTGAGGAAATAATAAGAACAAGAAAGCTCCTCGGACCAACGTCCAGGACAGATTCTAACACTTAAGACCCATTTTCCTGCTATTCAGTTTACCCATAACCATGTTTATTCGTTGCTATCCTCACTAAGGCCTAGCTCTTAAACCTATCCTCTACAAATTTATTGTTTAGGGCTAGTTAGGCCTGAATTCACTTTTCCAACAGTAGGATTGCTCAGACCTAGTCCCTACAATAGCGTTGACTTAGATGGGGTTGATTAGAAAATTTGATGAATATGATGAAAATAAATTATTATTTTTGGGTCATTTGTAATATATTATCACTTTTGAATTTAAGTAATTTGAATGTGTATGTTATAAACGCATGCTAGTTTGATTTATTTAGTTAGCTTGTTAAATATTATTACATAAGTAATGAATAAATTAGTCATTAGTTGAATATATTCAAAATTTATAATGAATATACCTTTTATATATGAATATTTATAATTTTTTATAAATTTTATTAAGTGTTTGTGTATCTTACGATACACGATACGATACGATACACGATACGGAAAAATAAAAAATCGATTCACAATACGATTCACGTTTTGACAACTATGATTATATATATATATATATATATATATTTATATATATTTGTTTACTTGATTTTTGGTGATATAAGCATTTGATGATGCAATTTTTTTGGATCCCAAACTAAAAAGCTTGATTTGAGCTCGAGTTTGAGCTTGGTATTAAGCACGAGCTTGGCTTGACTAATTAATCAAGCCAAGCCAAGCCAAGCCGAGCTCAAACTTTTTGGCATTCTCACAAGCTCGAGTTCAAATATTGTTTTTAGGCTTGTCTCAAGCTCAAGCCAAGCTTGAGCATTTGATTTTTATTGACAAGCCAAGCTCAAACACACACTACTCGGCAAAGCTTGGCTCATTTACAGTCCTAGTTAAAAGTGATTCGTGAAGAGGGATTTTTAACTATTGAATCTCAACACAAATGTTTTTTCATTTTTTTCTTCATATGGTCACTGGATGCCACAACCACAAATTTCTTCCTATCTTTCCACGTAGCATCCACATTCAGTTTAATGCACCCCAATTTACACTTGCAAGCTCCAAACAGAGGTTAATTGAATTTGATCCCATTCGAATAAACTATAGTTTTTTTTCCCTTTAGAGCTACAGTAAACTCTTAAAGATAGAAGTTTACTATTCATAGATTGCAAAATGTTTTAGATATAGCACCATCATTGCAGCATAGTTTTTAGTATTTGATGTGCTAAAAATAGTAATTTGGTATTTTAGCATCATCAATGCTAATGCTCTTAGTAAGGCTTGAAATACTATCGTTATTTTGCTTAACTAATAATAGAATTTTATAAATGATTATTAAAGGTTAGGCACAATTCATGATGTAGAACAGACAGCACATGCCTTTCTAGAGCAGCATGGGCGCAGGAAGTCACAACGCAAGATCAAAGAGGGGTGCCAGTAGGGGCCATCGGGGTAACAGTGTTGGAATTGCATGAAATTTGGCAGGTTGAAGGGAAACGGCGTTCTGATTCAAATTCATGATATGAACGTCGCCAAAATTTAGGTGAATTCATTCATTAAGGCCCCGATAACAGTGTTTTTGCTATTTATAGTAATATTTGTTTTTCCTTAATAACTTTTAGTTTAAAAATCAGAATAAGGTCTCGTCTGTTTTGGGACGACCCTTAAGGTCAGTAGTTTATGATTCTGCATTTAATTCAATTTTGCCATTTTTGGTAAAATTTGGTATTTTTGTCACCTAATCGCGTAATTAATGCAAATTAGGGTTTTAGACGTTTTCCTTAGTATTTATATGTTTTGTAGCCGTCAGAGGCAGAATAGACTATTATCAATAAACACAGACGTTTTGTTAAATTTTCTTCTGGTGGATTCCAATTTTATTCTCCAGGGAAACCCCTCGTGGATTCGAGGTTTACTACCCAGAACTAACAGTTTAGTTTCTATTCCATCAAGAAAGCATCGTGTGTGCTTTCTTCAGGCTTCCGCTACATCAATTCATCATCTCATAATCACTTTAAAGGTTTTTGAGCGGCCAGTTTTTTTGTAATTTAGAGGGGAAAAAAAATAAAATATATATATATTTATATATATTTGGGCACCCAAATGAAATCCCATTTGGGTGCCCTGTATGTATCCATTTTTGAATACTATATATATCCTTTACTACAGTAGTCAAAATATTTAACTCCAGCATAAGTTCATTCACATTCTGATGACAAACAAGATTCTCCACTCATTAGTCTCTTATCTCAGCAAATTAACCCACAGTGCACCAAATAAAATATCACCTGCAGGTGATGCAATCTTTCTCTCATAACTTAAATAACTGAAAAAACGCCCCCTAAGTCCATCCTATAAAATCCTAATACTTTGGCCCTCTCTGTCTCACAAACTCTCAAGCTTTAATTCCCAAACATTATCTCCCTCTCAAAAGCTTTTTCTAGAGATATCAATGGCTAACAACGATCAAGAAATCCTTGATCATGACCTTGCCAGAGATTCAGAATTGGGTCGTTCCACAGAAACATTGGACCCCAAGATAACCCAGCTGATCGCACGTCTTACGTCTCTGCAGAATTGCATTAAAGACATCAATCCCATTTAAGTCGCAGAAGCTTTTTTGTATCATTCAAGGAGACTTTGAATGAGAATTTACGGTTACGGGGAATGATAGCCGCAAGGAGTAGTAAAACATTCAAGAAGGAAGAAACTGGTGAGGATTTTCGGCAAAAGAGGCAAAATTGGATGCATGAAAGAAAAGAAAGCTGCAAGAAAAATAGAGATGATGGAAAGAAGAGTTTGATAGAGTGCATAAAAGAGGTTGACGTATCTAGTAGAGAATTCAGTGCTCTGATTTTGATGAAGTTTCATGCTTTTGAAGTTGGGAATAGTCTGTCTCTACTGCTCGTTGATCTAGTGTCTATGATATCGGGGAAAGAAGAATTTGAAGCAAAGATTGAAGGGTTGAAATCTGCACTCAAATGGGCCAGTACTGAAGAAGAGAATTTCATGGTGATAAACAAGATTGTCACTGTACTGGAACACGCCATAGTATTGAATGAACCGGTGAAAAAAAACTGGGCCGGTATGGAACAAAGAGAACTAGATGAAAGCAATCAGGAGAAAAGCTCAAAGAAAAGAAGCAAAATTGCTGATGAATGTGATCAATTTAGCTGCAGATTTGGAATCTGTTATGAGTCATCCACAACTTCCATAAAGCACAAAACTGAACATATACGGATCTGTCAAAATTTGAATGTGGTCTCAAGAAATCTGAGAAGAAGCCGAAGGGTCTACAGAGGTATATTGATCTATTGAGGGGGTTTTTTTCATTAAAACTAGAGGATACGGATGTGAAGATAATTTTGGGTGTACTGGGGCATGTGATAGCGGAATCATGGAAGTTTGAGTAGAAAGTTTGAGGCTCAATTTCCCTGTTCTTGAAATGTCCAAAGCAAAGGTTAGGAAGGTGCAAAGGTTAATCATAGATTCATAGATTCATTTATGTTTTGTTGCCTGATTTGATATTGTGGGATTTGTTTAGTTCTGTAGGTACTAGTGCAAACCGCTTGTTAGTTGTTTGGAGCAGAGATTTAAACACCAAATTGTAGTTGGTAAAATGAATTGAATTGTAAACTTTTGCCAAATAAACACGTTTTTGATAATGGTAGATAGATGATGATGAATTTGAATTCTGGTTTGCTGCTCCCCTTATTACGGTGTGTTTTGCTCAAAGTCCACCACTTGAAAGATTTTGTGAATATTTGTAAAAGTTAGTTCTTGGATTCTTTTTAAGGGCTGAATTTAATGGAAATATTGTTTGTATATTTGGGTCATTTTAAAGCATAACAACCAAAGTGTCCCACCTATATCGTTTTCAAAAATATGACAGAAGAGAGAATTTAGCCAATATTCTATCGGTTCAGTTCAAAAAATTATTGCAAAATGTCTTGGAGTTTGACAGAATATTTGATATACATGGTTAATCTTGGAAGGACTGCAGGAATTTGAATTTTCTTCTCTTATGCTAAGTGGAACTCACACTGGCATGTTACTAATCCCTCAAGATGAACTTTTAGGAAGCCTAACTGACCTGATATAATGGAACCTGTGTGCATGACCCAAAGTATCAAAGTTGTATCAAACTCTAAATTCTTGGTACGGCTTAACCAATGTGAAACTACACATCGAAAAGCAGAAGTTTGCATGGCAAATACCGTAAAACGTTTTCATCTTCTTTGTAATGAAATCTAAGGAGCAGCATTGTACCAAACCATGTTCTGCATTTAGCCTTTCTCAGAACACATTCCTCAAATTTGCACCACCCAGCCACCCACACAACTGCAGCTTGTTGCCTTTATAAGCCATTACTTCATCATGCGTAATAATGGTGAGTTTCAATTTGAATAATGTCTTGCTTTACTTGTCTATAATATTGACATTGGGACTTGAGGGTGAGAGTGTGAGACTACAATACCATGCAGTTTAAAAAGCCCAAATGGTTATCTACCATTCATATATAAAGGATAAGCAAGGACCATACTGCATTCCCTTTTTTTCCCGCCTATCTTAGATCAGCAGAAGTCTTAACTCCTACACCAGCTTATATTTATAGCTCAATACTTCATCATAAAGAGCCATAATCGTCTAATACTTCGAACCAACAGGGTGCTGATTGAGTTGTTTTTGCTTGAAGTAGTGGCCCATACGGCCATATCCCTTTGCACCTTGATTCTTGGCTTATCACTAGGAGAAGATAGTAAGATACAACCCAATCAGGAATGACCAAATCTGTTGCAACTGTAACAAAACTCAGAAAGCCTTCCAAATTTTTAATCTGAGGGTTTTATTTATTTTTTACTTGTTTGATTGCTACTAGTTGAAAATGTCAAATGCAATTGTTTACCTCTAAAAAATCAACTAATGATAGTTACACAATATGTGTTACGTGGTACACAGTTAAAATCGTGTTTAAAACACAATTTCAATTATATTTATGTAATCTTGTTTTCACCATTTCGCAATTACAAGTTATAACTAAAATTGTGTTTCCATAATACGATTTCAATCTCTGTTTGTAGGACTGTGTAATACTGTGTGCAACGATAATCCTTTGAATAATTTGTTTTGGCTTTTGCCCACCAATGTGCATATCTCTCCCTCTCTTTTAGCCAAAAAGCAGAAATATATTTCTTATTGGTTTTTTAAAAAATATAGATTAATGAGCATTTGAATCAGGACGTGGCTGATTGGCCATGGATTGGCTGACAGGTGATCATGGTCCATGGTATTGTTAGTGCAAGACTTCTTGATGAAGTGCGAGGTTCTAATTTCATTAGTGCAATCTAATGACACTGACACATGATCTGGCATCATGTTTATTAATACAAGGTCTACCACGTGTGAAATAAAGGAATTTCCATATACTATTTGTCTTCTACTGTCTAAACCACTACTCTTTTACATTAGTTATTGTTAGTTTATGGCTGTCACTTAGGTTATGGGTTTAACCCACCTGAAGCAGCACCTCTGAAACCCTTTAATATTTAGGCTCTTCGAATTAATTCTTCAATATATGTAAGGTTATTGTGTTCATGATTTAGTAGAGTTCAGAGATAATTGTGCTTATTTACTGTTCCTGTTAATGAAAAAAAAAATAGAGAGAAAAATAAATAAGCTTCATATTGATGGAGATATAAAAATATGATTAGTTAAACCATCATATTGCATTGTAGATGTATAGGTTTTAGTGAAGGCGGATATATATATATATATATATAATTTGATATTTAGGGGTATAGGATTTGAATTTTGATGTCTCATTTGAAAGCACCAAAAGGAGACAACCAATCGAATTAAAATACTCCTAACAATCAATAGTTAATACAAATAGTTGTCGAGATCCTATTTTGCAACTTTAGGAAAAATCAATTTTTTTGAGCAAAAATTTCCGCAAGGGAAAAATGACTAGTTTACACATCTAAGGTCAAAATCATCATTTTGTATGTTCATATATATTTTAAATAAATCTAAAATAGGGTAAAATCCACACCATAACAATTAACAAGTCTTTATGGATGTTAGGGCAAACCCATATCCAAGTCTTTATTCATGTATTTGAATGGTATGTTTTAGCGAAGATCTACGTTGAAGACACAAGAAAGCATTTCAAAGATTATAAACACCCCATTTTACAATCAGCATTTAACTTCAACTGAGGGCAAAAGGGTAATTTAATATTTCGAGGGTAAGCCATAATTTTGATAGTTTTATTTCTAATTATATCACGTAAAGTAAATCTTGAAGTCATAACGATCAAAATGACAAATCATGGACCTCAATTAGACTATCGAATTGAAAGATTTTATGAAATAAATTTTAATGACTAATATGCACTTACACGAACTAAGTCCAACCTTATGTGATTATGAAAAATTGATTTTAATTAATCTAATTTGCGTCCAATTTAAATTTAATGACATGTCATAATCCTATTGATTGAGACTATAAACTACCCTAGAATTGCATGTGTCCAATTTAATTCGAATAATCAATATTAATTAAATTCTTAATCTTTGTTAAATTAATCTTTGATTGGATGGATTTAACGTTGATTAGCTAAAATGAGGCCCAATGTGGTATTAGCAAGGTTGAATTTATAAAAATCATAGCATTTAATGAAAACTCATGCAAAAGAGGAAAGTTGATGGGCTATCATTGGGTTCAAGTCTCAATTCGCACTTGGACTAGACATTATTGATCTCCTTCTGTTTTCGGTCCTTTCTTGCTCCCAACTCACTTTGACTATGAACTAAACCACCTACCCATCTAAAATCTTCCCCCTCACTATAAAAAGGGGTGGAATGCTCATCCAATGAACCCAACCCCCCTAGAACTCTAGAGGAGGTAATAAAGAGGATTTTCTTTGGTGCTTTGGTCTTTTCGGTCTCCAAACACTAGAAGGTGAAGACCGGTCTTCTTAGTCTCGGGTTTAGAACTTATTACTTGTTACCTCACTCCTTAAAGGATCTAAAGGATTACCTTGGTTCTCTTTTAAGGTTTTATTGGAAGCAACAAAGAACGGTACCATTGTGGTTTGGCCTTCTAGTCAGGCCACATTGGGACAATTTGTTGCCTCACTCTCTCCACAACCTCTAAAAAGAATCTCCTCCCTCCCTTAGAGTGCTTTGCATGTCTTTATAACACATCTCTTTCAGTAATATGTTAGAATCTAGGATCTATATGCATTTATATTTTATATGTGCTTTGGATGATGTAACATGACCATTGATCACTATAGTGTAGAAGATTGATTTCATGGTAACTTAGCCTGATCTCAGCCCACCTAGTAACTTAGCCTCCAAACTTAGATAAAAAGATTAATAGATCAATGTTTTTCCATATTGTTTAGATATTTGGTTGACCCCAATCAAATTAACCAATTACCCTAGTTTATTAACATCACTATCACATAACATGGAGGTTTATAATGTTTCTTTACATAATAAGGTGCCTATTAATTTAGGATGAATAAATAAAATCCGAAAACCCATTCATTGATGACTCAAAATAATAAATAAAAAGGTTAAATTATAAAATTGCACTCTCTAATTTTGTCCAAAATAAAATTAAATCTATAACTTCTTTTGTATTTATTACAGTTTTATGACTATTAGTTTTATTAAATGTAATCCTTCTATCTAATTTTGTACAAAAACAAGATTGGTTTCTCGTCTAAGCAAACCCAAAGTGCACCAAATAAAATATCACCAGCACGTGATGGAATCTTTCACTCATAACTGATAATAACTGAAACAACCATCCCTAAAAGTCCCTCCTATAAAATCCTAATACTTTGGCCCTCTGTGTCTCTCAAACTCTCAAGTTATCTGCACTGATCAGTCTGTCCTTTATTTCCCAAACACTTTCTCCCTCTCGAAGGCTTTTGTAGAGATATATCAATGGCTAACAAAGATCAAGAAATCCTTGATCTTGACCTTGCTAGAGTGTCAGAATTGTGTCTTTCCGCAGAAACATTGGACATAAAAGACTATAGTAAGAGGTTCAATGAGTCGCTGAAGCTTTTCCTTCCAGAAGAAGATGATGTGAAGTATATCAGTGATATCAATCTTGGAGACTACGAAAATTTCAACCCAGGACCGAGCAGTGAGGACAGTGAAGAAACTGAAGAATTAAAGAAAGATGAAGATGTGAGAAAGCGGTTCTTAGGGAAGGTGACGGAGGGCTTTGGAAACTCATCTGATGAAGAAGGTGATGAATATACTGCTAATACTGAAGACATTTCCACCAATGTTGAAAGATTGGAACAAGATTTACGGGGAATGATAGCTGCAAGTATTGTTGAAGCATTCAAGAAGGAAGAAGCTGGTGAGGATTTTGAACAAAAGATGCAAACACTGATGCGTGAATGTAAAGAAAGATTCAAGAATGATAGAGATGATGGAAAGAAGAGTTTGATGAAGTACATAGAAGAGTGTGACATCGAAGTATCTGATAAAGAATTCAGGGTTCTGAGTGTGATAAAGGCTCATGCTTTCAAAGTTGGGATTAATCTGTCTCGGCTGCTTGTTGATTTAGTGTTTATGATGTCAGGGAAAGAAGAATTTGAAGCAAAGATTGAAAGGTTCAACTCTGCACTCGAATGGATCTGTACTGAAGATGCGAATTCCATTGTGATTAAGAACATTGTCATTCTGCTGGATCTGGCCAAAACGAATGTACCAATAAAAGGAAAGTGGGCTGGTTTGGAACAAACAGAAATAGATGAAAGTGATCAGAAGGAAAGCTCAAACAAAAGAAGCCAAATTGATGACCTATTTGATCAACTCCTCAAGAAAGTTCTGCATCTGCTCCTTGATCAATTCCTAGAGCTAGCTCTGCATTTGGAATGTATTATGAGTCATCCACATCTTCCCAAAGAACTAAATGTGGCTCAGTCAGCCCTTGAATGTGGTCTCGAGCAATCTAAGAAGAAGCTGAATGATATATGGAAGGATATTAATAAATTGAAGGTAATTTCTTCATTCAAACTAGAGCATACAGATGTGAAGGAATCTCGGGATTTAATGGAGTATATGATAGTTGAATTATGGAATTAATCAGAATCTTCGTACAAGCTCGAGTTAAAGGTTTGAGGCTCAATTTCCTTGCTCTTGTAGTGTCCAAAGCTCTCGTGCAAAGGTTAGGAAGGTGAAAAGGTTAAACATAGATTCATTGATTAGATTTAAACTTCTGTTTTGTTGCCTGATTTGATATTGTGTGATTTGGTTAGTTCGTTGGTACTAGTACAAACTGCTTGTTAGTTGTTTGGGACAGAGATTTTAACTCCAAATTGTAGTTGGTAAAAATGAATTGAATTATAAACTTTTGCCAAATAAACATGTATTTGATAATGGCAGATAGTTGATGATGAATTTGAATTCTGGTTTGCTCCCCCTTTATAATACTGTGTATTTCGCTTAAAGTCCACAACTTAGTTGAAAGATTAAGTGAACTTTTGTAAAAGGTTCTTGGATTCTTTTTGAGGACTGAACTTAAATGGGAAGATTGTGCCTAAATTTGGGTTATCTTAAAGCTTATCAACAAATGTATACCACCTATATCAATTTCAAAAATGTGAAAGAAGAAGAGAATTTGGCTAATATTCTGTTATTTTAATTGAAAATATTATTGTGAAATGTCTTGGAGTTTGACAGAATATTTTACATGCATGGTCAATCTTGGAAAAAACTAGGATTCGAATTTTCTTCTCTTATGCTAACTGCTAAGTGGAACTCACTATGAAACTATGTGCATGGCCCCAAGGTATCGAAGTTGTGTCAGATTGAATTCTTGGTACAACTTGACCAAATGGTGTTGATAACTAGAAGGAAAAATTTATGCTCCACGGTGAAACTACCCATTGAAAAGTAGCACTTCACATGGGCAATACAGTAAAACTTTTGCATCCAAATTCTTTGTAAGGAGCAGCATTGTACCAAACCATGTTCTTCATTTAGCCTTTATCAAAACACAATATACATCAAATGTACACAGGCGAAACGAGAGAGATGTTACTAGCTTAATGATGAATCATTACACTAATCACATTTATATACCTCTCTTTCTTATATAACAAACTCTGATTATATAAATTTATTTTGTATCTAATCTCTAATTAACAATAATATCAATTGATCTTGTAATACTCTAATAGACCCGCGGCTAGGAGCAAAACGTCACCGTTCTATCTTTGTCTAATCTTCTTTAATGTCTTTAACTATACGGCATCGTTTATGTAAGTGACTTCACGTGCGTGTGGCTGCTGAACAGTGTCAATGACACGTGAGGTTTTTAGCGACCGTCCCCAAGTTCAAAAAAGTCCAGCATCAACTAGAATGGCAGGTAGTTTACAAAAGGCCCAAATCCCAGAGGTAAGATGGATCTGGGCTTGCTGGTGGACCTGTCAAGGCAGATGGGTGAAAAGATTCAATAGATCTACTCCAAATTCAATTTGTTGAAATTATAAATTGATGCCAACTCTGTTGTTAGCATGCTCACCAATAATGATTCCTTAAATGTTGAATATGCACCTATGGTTGATTGCAAGACATCAAATCCCCCAATAGAATATCAACCACTGCTTTAGAGAAGCCTACTCTTGTGTTGATTCCGTTGCAAAGATGGTTGTCTACTTACAACAAAACTTTCTTATTTTGAATATTCTGCATGTGGAGTTAATTTTTCTTTTGATGTATGTCTTATTGATCTGGGATGTAACAGAATTTGTACTGATACTACCTCTGTGGTAGGCTAGTTTTCTTGTTTATATAATATCCCTGTTACCAATATATATATATATATATATATATATATATATATTTTAGCTACCTCAAATACATAAAAGATATACCGTAAGTCATACACTTGTTTCCCACTATTTTAGGAACTTGGTTAATCTCGTTGTCCAATGTAAAATATTTTACATATAAAATTTTACTTGTAAAATATTTCCACATAATATTTTTAGGTATTTGATGTTGTAAAATATTTCCACATAATATTTTTAGGTATTTGATGTGACATGCAATTTTTTTTCAAGTACAAACCATCAAAATTGGTTGCTCAGCCACCAAAGTTGCAGATGAGCAGGTGACTAGACCACCTACATTAGCCACGAACAGTAGCTTACATGTTTTTATATAATGATTTACCAATTTTTAAAATATCAAAGGTTTCACTACAATTTACAAAGAAATTTATGATTAACACAATTTACAAAGGATTTTACGTTTAGCAGAAAACATTTTTAAATTTTATCAAATTTTACAATGAAATGAACAAATGTTTCCTTAAAACATTTTAGTTACACGAAACAACGATGGAGTCAATTATATTTAAGTCTTAAAGGTTGTTGAGACTTTAGAGTACTATAAGCCTACTGGGTCTCTAGTCTATGAACTTTTTTAAAGGGAAAAATTAATGGATGTTCTAAATGCATTAACTTAAAAACTATTTTTATAAACTTTTAAAGGAAAAATAAAAAAGTAATTAATTTTTCTTTACCTCTTTTTATATTTTCGATAAAAGTGATGTCAAAACTTTTCTAAAATGATTTATTAACAATTGTCTTAAGGGCACTTATTAATAGAACATTTCTTTAAAAAAATTATTTATTATCTATCAAGTTATACAATTTGAATTTCTAATCTAATTTTATGCGTTGAGATTTGGTGCCATACTACTTTTTTTGTGAGAGAGATGTTAAAAAAGTAAAAATATGAAAAAAGTAAAAGTTAATGAATGATCTAAATGCATTAGTTTAAAAACTATTTTTAGAAACTTTTGTTGTTGTTGAATTTAAAAGTACTATGAATGATTGAGATTAAAAAAAAAAAAAAAAAAAAACACTTGTAAATACTCATATAGACACAATTCGACGAGACTAGCCCGGCCAAAAGGAAAGCGAACACCTCTAAGAATAGAAGAATCCACCGAGATTGATAAGGAATCATAAGGGTGTGTTTGGTAGAGTGGATTTTAGAGATGATGAAAAAATTTATAAAAAAATAAAAAAATAAAATAAAAAAGAGGAAAGAAAACTTTTTATCTTCTCTATTTTCCACCCTCTCTATTTTCTATCTCTCCAATCAAACAGACCCTAAAGGACACAGCTCTCTCTCTCTCAAAATCTTCAATGACATGGCTTACAGATGTTAAACCTTGACTCAAATCTCATATAAATGAATGGACATCGTTTTGCTTTGCTTTTTATTGAAAAACCTCAAATACAGGGTTCAGAAATAATACTTGCGCATGCATTGCTCCCCATTAAGCTTTCACTGTTAACTTGTGTAAAACCGACTTCTATTACCTCCTCTTCGCTGATCCAGGTGAGGGAAGATCCGAAAACGAATAGTATTAACAAGTTTGTTATATTGTATCCTCCATCTCTTCCAAACCAATGGTGGCCCAATGACAATTGCAAAGCCAACAAAAAATCCAATTTCGGCACTGATGAGCTCCTATTTTATCTCAGTTCCAGAGTTCGTATTTCTTTCTATCAATGTTGGTGGTGACAACCTTGGGATTTAAATATCTTTGCAACTTGCCTTTAAAGGGCATCCCCATAATCCTTCATCACCTATGAATGAAGATTCTGAAAGTGATTGAAGTTGAGTGCTTGTCGGTATCCTTCCCACCAAGTGATTAAATGAGAGGTTCAAGAATGAAATGAAATGCAAGTTCGCAATCTGCACAGGGATTACCCCACTCAAGTTATTCCATGATAGGTCTAACGACTCAAGAAGTCGTAAGTTTCCAAAAGACGGTGGGATTTGGCCAGTAAAAGCATTATGTGGCAAGTTGAGAATATATAGCACTTGGAGTTTTCCTATCTCTTTTGGTATTGACCCATGGAAATTATTGCATGAAAAGTCAATGGAAGTGAAGATCGTTAGGATCTTCACCAGCTGCATCTCCCGACCTTTGCCAGTTACAATTATTGCATTCTGATAGTACAATCGACTATATAGTTCAGACTCAAATTGGAGATGATTGAGCTTTAACAAAGCATTAGCCATCATTGCTTTCTAGGTCAAGAATTGTTCATGTGACAGATTTCCAGTAAAGTTATTGCCAGCGAGGTCTATGATTTGAAGCACTGGCCAGGTGGAGTTGGTGCCTGCACATCCAATGGTTCCATGGAATTTGTTGGATCGCAAGACAAGTACTCGCAAACGGGATATAATATGCAATGAGCATGGAAAGGTATCATAAATCTGATTGTTTCCGATGTCTAAAATCTCCAACATTTTGCAGTTGACTAGAGAAGCCGGAAGCTTTCCTTCTAACTGATTCCCATTGAGATCTAGAGTTGTCAAACGGCAGTTGTCCACAAAAGTATCAGAAATAGTGCCATGGACTTTGTTTCTCCTCAGATTGAGTACCCCAAGATTCCCAATTGCTGCAGGTAAACATGTGGGACTTATGCCATTCAAGGAATTATTGGACAGATCAAGAACTTCAAGATATGGAGCCCTGCATATTGACTCTGGGATGCTCCCATAGAAATTATTGTTTGCTAGAGAGAAGAAATAAGTGAAAGAATGGTAATCACCAATGTTGTTTGGGATGACAGAACTGAAATTGTTCCTTAAGTAATCCAAATATGTAGCAGACGGTGGAAGAATTGGGATAACCCCTTGAAATTGGTTGGAATGAAGGTCAAGTAAAATCAGATTAGAAGTAGAACTGAGAAAAGGTCTTCCCATATCCACTAGAGAGTTGCAAGATAGATTTAGGTGAAGAAGGTTTTTGAGTTTCCAAATCCAGTTGGGTGTTTCCCCGTGAAGTTGGTTGTCTGAAAGGTCCAGATGTATCAAATTTGATTGGTTTTTCAAGAAATCGGGAAATTCTCTCAGTTTGCAATGGGCCAATCTAAAATTGGTAAGCTGGGGGAGCATAAACCCGGTATAATCACTCCAACTTGCATCAAATGATAAGTTGTTGAATGAAAGTTCAAGAACAGTGAGATTTGGAAGGTTTTTCATCATGCTTAGCTCAAAAGTGCCACCAAACCTGTTGGAAGATAGTGAGAGGACGCTAAGACTAGAAAGTTGGAAGAAAAACATTGGTATTGGCCCTTCGAAATTATTGCTACTAAAATCAAGGGTGTTTAGAAGACCAAGGGTCATGTTTGAAAACTTTCCAACTAAACCAGAAAATTGGTTATTGGACAGTATTATCTTCTGAAGTTCTGGAATGTTGAAGAGGGCTAATGGTATACACCCGCTGAATGAATTGTTATTTAATTCAATATTTCTAAGATTTTGAAGAGCTTCCCAATCAGTTGAAAGAATTGAACCATGTTGAAGCATTAGATATTACGTCAATTATTTTCAATCGATAAAAATCTATTATCTCCACATATTGTAAACCCATTATTAACTTTGGCCTCTTTTCCAAATGAGAGAAAAAGTATCATTGCATGCGAATATACACTTGATTAAGATAAATCTTTTATAAAACACTAGCTTGTAACCTATGCAAATACACATAATTTTTATTTATAAAACAAATCAATGTCTAATCCTCAAAAGTCAAAATCTATTATCAAAAACTCATTAACAAATGACAATTCAGGTTAGGAAATAATCCCAAAAGTTAGAGAAAAAATTCAGAATAGAAAATGAAAAAAAAAACCTTGAGAGAAATAAATTCACTAATTTGAGAAATTATAATTGATCTAAGAGCATTCACATCCGAATTTCTAAAAAATGCATATTTTTCAATTTAAAAAGTTACTTTATTTATTTCACCAACCCACTTAACAATATACCCGACATCTCATTTCTCATTTCTCATTTTTACATACAACCCAATCAAATAATATAAACTACACAATCAAATAATATATAATACCCTACTCTCTCTTCTCTCCCGGTCTCTTTCTCTCTTCACCCACAAATATAACTAGTCACCACCCCCCACAATCAAAACTAGCCATCACCACAATCAATACCCATCCAAAATTCAATCCCATAACAACAACAACAACAAAAACCAAACCAAACCAAACTAAACCAAGCAGCCACCACCCTCACAGCCCAAATAAATAAAATAAAAAAATAAAAAAACAAAATAAAAACCAAATCGAAACTGCAACCCACTACCATCAACCACAAAAAAACACAGCAACCACCACTATTGCCCACACACCAGCACTATCATCACTGAAAATACCCACAATTCCAAACACACAAAATCGGCCACTATGAAACCCACAAAACCCACAAATCCAAACCCTCAAAAAAACCCACAACCGGAGAAGAGAGGGAGGCGGAGATGAGTGAGCGAGAAGTGGAGGAGAGAGGGAGGCTGAGATGAGAAATAGGAGGCAGAGGAGAGTAAGAGGGAGTTGGAGATGAGAGAGAGAGAGAGAGAGAGAGAGAGAGAGAGGCTGAGATGGAGAGAGAAGAATGATAGAGTGATGGAGATGAGAGAGGCACATGGATTGAGAGAGACCGAGGAAAGAGCAGATGATAAAATATAATATTTTAGTTTTACATCCTTGCAAGAGCATTTACATCAATCTGTGTATAATAGAAAAAATGTGTAGAATTTATATAGTTTTGCCTAAAAATAACCCACATCAATCCAAGTATAATTGTGTAAATTTATAAGTTTGCAATAGTAACCGTGTAAATTTACTATAATACTATTCATTTTGCATTTAGTTGTTTATTCTTTCTTTATGTATCTCAAGAATGAAAGAAGAGATTAAATAGTGGTTGTTGTGTGTGAAGAAAGAGAAACAATTAAAAAAAATCAAGAAAAATTGATATTTTAATGAAATGTAGTGTAAAATAAATAATCTGAGGTGGGGTCTTTTGAAAAGTGAGTATGTAAAATAGAAAAAGTAGGTTCTTATGCTAAAATAGACATAAATTTTTGCACAAACTAATGTGAATGTTCTTAGGATTTACCTTAACAAGGTTGTATAACAACCTGGATAAAGAATGATTTTTGGTGTTTGAGTGGGTAAAATAGCAATTGGGGAGGGGGGGGAGGGTTTACACCCCAATGCTAATGCTCTAAGGGAATAAATCATTAGCTATGCATTACTGTCTTATTCATTTGGATAGAGTTGGTCATGTGTGTCAATACCATACAAAAAGATGTCAATAAATTAAAAGTTAGATCATTAAAACGTAAGTGATATAAAATTTAAATAGCATGATAGTAGTTTTAGAGCAAACTTAAAAGATTAATAGATTATTGAGTGAAAGGTGAATAGTACAAAACTACAAATACAAATATGTTGACGAAAACGGAGACATGATAAGTAAATTTGACCCTAACAAAAAAATTTTAAAAATTAAAATAAACGGAGGAATTTTGAAGAAAACATTTGAATTATCACTTTTGGATTTAAGGTGATTAAAAAAATTGGATTTTAACAGAGTATGTTCCAATGGCGTTGGTTCTTAGGGGTGGTGGATTTTAACTGCTGTAAACAAGCTGAACTTTGTCTAGTAGTACATGTTCAAGCTTGGCTAATCAGGAAAAGTCAAAAGCTCAAACTTGGCTCAAGCTCGTGACAAGCCTAAAAATAATATTTGAACTTGAGCTCATGGGAAAGCCAAAAAGCTCGAGCTTGGCTTGGCTTGATTAATTAGTCAAGCTAAGCTCAAGGTTAATATCAAGCTCAAACTTGAGCTCAAGTTAACCTTTTGAACTTGAGATCTAAGAAAATTAAATTATCAAATGCTTTAATCTCTAAAATTAAGAAGAAGAAAAAATAGTATACTCATTTTATCATGCATCTAGTCCTACTTATGGTTAGCCATTATTCAAATTAAAATTTTATATAATTAAATTCACTTAATTATCATTCCTTATCTACAGCTTCAGCGATTGTTCAAAATACAATTTTTACATTCATGTTAGATGGTAAAGAACTAGAAAAATACTTGTTTGTAACTATTATGAATGAGAAAATACTAACATGTTTCATAACTTTATATTAGATGATTGATGAGAAAAGATCATATATGGCCCACTTAACTAATTAATTTATTTTTAAATGTAACTAAAGTCTAAAATGGTTCTTGGTCAGTTTAGAAGGAATGGAAAAATTAAGATAATGGGTAGTGGTCTCATATTGGCCATGTTATTATTAAGATATGTATAATGAGTGTATTTAGCTAACACATATAAAATTATAAATGAATCTATGCTTGGATTGTTTTGTATCAAGTCTTATAGTTCATGAGCTTGTTCGTGAACAATTTTTTTGCTTAGGCTCAGCTTGTTTATTAAACAAACCTAAAACTAAGGCTCAAGCTTTGCTTATTTATAAACAAATAAACATGAACGAGCTTTTTATCGATACAAGCCTAAGTTGTTCATGATCGGCTTAGTTCATTTACAACCCTATGGATTTATAAGGATGGTTGGAGTAATTATCAATATAAATACTAATGTAGATGATGGGAACTTAAAAAATTGCTATAGAAGTATAGATTAAATGAATGGTTGGGTTCTTGATGGTTCTTGGAGGTATTAGCTGCAAGAAAGGCTGTTCAATTTATTGTGGAGTTGGGCATATCTCAATCTGTATTTGAAGGAGATTCAGAGGTGGTGTGCAAGGCTTTGAAGTCAGCAGATAGGGATCATTCCTCAATTGGCCAGTTTGTTAAAGACATTTTTTCTATTGTAGGTTCGCTTAAAACTTTTTCGTTCTCTCATACTAGGCGGCAAGGCAAATCTGTAGCCCATGCTTTGGCCAAGAGAGCAAGAATTTCTTTTCCTTTGCTAGTTTGGATGGAGCATGTTCCACCTGACATTTATCTGATTGCTATTTTTGATTCTTCAGCATCTTAATAATATTGCTCAGTTTTGACTCTCAAAAAAAAATAATTATGTTGGACTCCTCGTCTTTTGCTCTAAATAACTCATTTGGCACAAAAATTTTAAAGATTTAGATTTATATAGGACACGTGTTTGGTCCCTATCATTTACAATATATTTTTATTTGGTCTTTAACCTTTCAATTGTGTCAATTTGGTCCCTAACCTTTCAGCTTCATGTCAATTTAGTCCATACTATTATCTCTTAGATGGAAATTGCTAACATGGCAAACAGTCAAAATAAAAAAATAGTTTATTGTCACATCAACGGAAATTAATTTTTTATTTTGGTCATTTGTCACATCAGTAATTTGCATCCATTAGATAACGACAAAGACTAAATTGACATGGTACTAAAAGGTTAGGGACCAAATTGACACAATTGAAATGTTATGAATTAAATTGAAATATGGTATAAATAATAGGGACTAAATACGTAGTTTACCCAATATTTTATAAACTTGTCTCCAAATCCACAAAAGCCGAAATCATTCTTTCCTATTATCATGCAATAGTGTGGTATTATTTATCATGAAAATTTGGCATAAATATACCATTAAAAAGAGCAAGGATTTTGTGATTTAACATTATATTGAGAAAGGAAATTAAGAATTATTATTTAGTTATCCCAAAAGCATAAAGTTATATGCAATCTTTTATTTTTTTTTAAAATAAGATATTGGTGGAAATTAAATAAGCACATACATTTTCTTCAAATTCCTTTCATGTTTCTTAAATCAATTTGTTTTTTGCATCAATTTGGTTAATAGAAGTATGTCTCCTTTTATGTCATTGTGAATTAGAAGAAGAAATTACCATCAAATTAATGGCTAATGCTATTGCCAACTTTGTGAACGTAAATCTATGAAGAACTAGAATATTCAAAAAACGTTTGTGTGTCGACAACCACAATGAAGGGTATCTACGACTACCCAGAGGAGCGGATGAAGCCAGAGACATGGAGGTTGCTTCACCATCTCCATACTCGCTCTACACTCCCATGGTTATGTATTGGCGACTACAATGAGATTTTGCACTCAAAAGAAAAGAATGGTGGAATACTCAAGGCTTTACCTCCCATGGTAGAATTCCACAATGCTCTATTCAGTTGCGGCTTGATGGACCTTGGTTACAGAGGGTATCGATATACATGGCGGAATGGCCGAAGAGGAGACGTGTTTGTGGAAGAGAGGTTGGATAGGGCGTGTGCATCCCTTGAGTGGTCAGAGGTGTATTTAGCAGCAAAAGTAAGCCATGTGACAGCCTCATATTCCGATCACGAGCTGATTGTACTGGACACAACTCCTTCTGTGTCTCCAAATAATCGGCGGCGGCATAAAATTCAAAGGTTCAAAGAGAAGTGGGTGTCTCATCCCGAGTGTGAAGAAAAAATACGTGAGTCATGGACCCATGCACACTGGCGGCTCTAGGATTATTTTTTAGGGGGGTCAATAAGAAACATAAATTATGCAAAATTTAAAACAAAAGAAAATTTGAATGTATCGACATCACAAAAAACAAAACCAAAAAAAAAAAAAAAAAAAAAATGAAGTACATAAAGTTTTACAATTGCTTTCTATGATGTTTCATATATTGAAATTGTTAAATGATTTTTTTATTATAAATCTTACGAGCTACATCTTTTTCAATGTATACAGCCAAGCAATCATTCATCCATTGATCTCCCATTGATCCATTGGACTTATTAATTTTTTTTTCCCAGATTTTAAATCAAATCAGTTTGTTATTGAGTTTTTTTTTTTTTTTTTGTGTTTAAAAATGCTAAAATATTGTTAAGAGGATCATATTCAAACTTATTTTAGCTAGGCTTAAATAAAAAAAAATCCACGATCAAGGTGTTCAAAATTTTATTTTAGGGAGGTCAAAAATATATATAGTTTTTTTTTAATTTTTTTTTAATTTTTTTAAATTTTTTTTTTGTGTGTGGGGCCAGCAGGGGGTTCATTTGAACCCCCAGGGCTCCAAGTGGAGCCGCCCATGCACACACATTGGGTATATTTCAATGGCTTTGGTACTTGGGGTGGTGGATTTATAAGGATGCTTGGAGTAATTATATGTATTAATACTAAGATACATGATAGGAACTTAAAAAATGGCATAGAAGTATAGACTATAGATTAGATGAATTGTTGGGTTTTTAATGGCTCATTTATGGTAGAATCCTCATCTTTTGCTCTAAGTAACTTACTTGACACAAAAATTGATACGTTTCACATTATTAGACATTTGATGATGAAAACCTAATAATTGGATAAAAGAATAGATTAGATGAATGATTGGGTTTTTTGGTTTATTTATGTTGGACTTCTCGTCTTTCGCACTAAATAACTCACTTAGCAAAAAATTTAATATTTTAAATGTGAATATGATTCGCTACGTTAGTCTTTTTTTTTTTTTTTTTTTTTTTTTTGGAGAGACTTTCAACCTATGGTATCCACTCCTGATGATAGCTATTTATCATCAAACCAAGACACCAATCGGTTTTTAATGTAGGCCAGGATTGAACCCCAGATCTCTTATTCAACCATCAGAAATTTTGCTAGTTGAGCTAATTGGAACCCACACCACATTAGTCTTATTGAATAATAATATTTTGGTTGAAAAAAAAAAACAATAATAGCTTGTTTGGTTACACATTTTTAAAATTATTTTCATCACCAAAAAATAAAAACTAACAAAGTACATGTAAATAAATTTTTTTTATAAAACACGTGTAGTAATATTTTGATCATAATTTATGCTTCCACCTAAATAGAAGTATAGATGAGATGAATCTTTGGGTTTTCAATGGCTCATTTATGGACCGTTTGGATTGAAGAGGAGGGAGGGGGAGTAGGGTAGAATTAGCCTAAAATTAGTCTATTTTCAACTAACTCTACTCTACTCCCCTCCACTCCTCTTCCCTCCCCCCTCAATCCAAACGGACCCTTATGGTAGAGTCTTCATCTTTTGCTCTAAGTAACTCACTTGACACAAAAATTGATATGTTTCACAAAATTAGACATTTGATGATGAAAACCTAATAATTGGATAAAAGTATAGATTAGATGAATAATTGGGTTTTTTGGTTTATTTATGCTAGACTTCTTGTCTTTTGTACTAAATAACTCATTTAGCGCAAAATTTAAAATTTTAGATGTGAATATGATTTGCCTCGTTAGTCTTATTGAAAAATAATATTTTGGTTGAAAAAAAAAAAAAAGCTTGTTTGGTTACACATTTTTAAAATTATTCTCATCACCCTAAAAATAAAAACTAACAGAGTACACGTAAATAAAAAAAATTTATAAAACACGCGTAATAATATTTTGATCATAATTTATGCTTCCGCCTAAATAGAGCTGAACCTCTTGCAAATACTAGCTGAGGACTAGACATGAGCCATTGATGACAAATGAAAGAAGACCAGAACCACAGGAACCAATTCTCTCTCTCTCTCTCTCTCTCTCTCTCTCTCTCTCTCTCTCTCTCTCTCTCTCTCTCTCTATATATATGTAGTATTAAAAGCAACTATTAATTTTTTTTTTTTGCACTTTCAAAAAAGAACAAATTAGAATATCTTTTGAATTTTTTGCCTTGTTATGGAATTTCCCAACTTTAGTTACTTAGAAATTTTAGGAACCCAAAACAATGAAATATTTATTCAAAAATTGATCTTCGAGAGAAATTTAGATTAATAAGTATAAAATGAAAAAGAAAATAAGATGAATAGATGTATTGGTTCAGTGAGTTTTGAAAAAGTTTTGCTGGTTTGAATATATAGGTTTAGCTGATGGCATGAAGTGGCTGTTTTAGGATGTTGGGTTTTGAGGAACTTTCAATGTGTTTATGGTTTGAATATAAGTTCATGGAAAGGATTGCCTATGCATGTGCCCTGTATCTGCATGATTACACACTATTATAATGTTCACAAATTTCATAATAAAAATACTAGGATAAGGCATGTTTAGTTCTATAAAAAATGTTTGTTGCAATGAAAAACTTTGTGGTAATAAAGTTAAAGTTGTTGCAATTTAGACTCGTTATCCATCTTGTTATTCAGTTATGTTATTCTGGATTGTATTGGAGTAAAAGAAAAATGAAAACAGTTGATTAAATTTTGTATTTCACTTACATAATCAATTATGATTTTATGAAAATTACTTTCTTGCTCTAAGTGAATTTTTCTCTCTAAACATGACTTTCTCTCTCTGCACTCTCTATTTAACTACTATCAGTCTACCAAATTGATTTATGAACAAGGTTTAGGTAAAGCACAAAGTTTAATCAATGGTTTCCCACTTTCTCTATGCTCTTTTACTATCTAATTATTGAAAGAAAAAAAAAAAACAGTGATGACAAGAGGCCTTAAATTAAAGCACTTTTATAAATTAGGGCTATAATTAACAAAATTAAAACATTTTTCTCCCTCAATATTTTAATTGAATTTAATGCTATAAGGATTTATTATAAATCCTATGATATTTAAACCCTTTATTAAGAGTAATGCCAGATATACAAACTTTTTTACAAAAAAAAAAAAAAAAAAATTCCAAACCACTGATGTGGTGAGTGATTATCGGTAAATGGAAAAGTGATATTAGTGATGGGTCTAAATGAAAACTAGTAAGAAGTTGGTCACAACAACAATTTGTAAAAATGTTGTAAAATAGTTTATGTCTGTAGTATTACTCCTCTATTAATATCTTACTTTATTATACTTTCTCCTTTAAATGGTAAAATAAATAATTTTATATGCAAACATGATCATAATAAATTCTTATTAATACAAACATAATTATAATAAATGTGTATTAATGACTATCATTAAAAAAAATTTATAATAATTACTCTCATAATTATTTCTTTCATATTGAAAAAAAATATCATATTTTAATGATTTTTTGCGTCAAATGAAATTGTTTTCTTTAATATTATGTTTCATTTGAGTGAAAAGTGAGGAAAGAAAATGAGAATTTTCCTTCTTTTAGTTGAGGAGAGAAAATAGAGGAGAAGGGAAATGGGGTGAATGATTTTTCTTGGGCCCACAAACTTCTATCCCCACAAATTGGATAGAAAAGTATGCAAAAAATGTTGATAATAAATGCTTTTACTATTTTACCCTTTGAAACCCATTTAACCAAATATGTTGTTTATTTTTTTAATAAATGTAATATGAGCAATATGGTAAATCCAACTAAACTTTTTTTTTTATCCTCTCATTATTCTTTCTAGCCAAACAAAAGAAATTCATATTTATTTTTTACCCTTCCACTTTCCCTTCCTTTTTAACAAACACATATGATGGAAAACTAAAATATTTTGTATACTCTCACTTTTCTGTCCTCCTACTTCCTTATCTCATTTTCCTAATCAAACAAATTTGTGTATGATTGCTAAAAATAGTCATTAAAAATTACTGGAAAATGGCTGAAAAGAAAACTTAACTAACCATCGTTATAGTTTGGTCAAACGAATATTTTCAAAAATTGAAATATTTCATTAAGGTTACTAATGGTATGCGTAAGGACCAAAAAATCTCGCAGCCCCGGCCCACTTAGAACAGTGGGGTTTGTACAGTTCAACTATGGCCCAAATCAATAGATTTGTAAGAGAGGGAATCAAACAACAAGAGAGGGCCTTGCCGAAGGATGGAAATCAGGAAGAAAGGCGTAATATTATAGAATATGTGAGCAAATGTCTAAGTACGAGACTGCCCGAGGAAGCCAATGATACACAAAAAAATACACTACTCGCTCTCCTCTCTCTATGTTCTTCTTGTTACTCTTTTTTTTCTGGTATTTGTGTCTGATCGCCCCTTTCTATGAGAACCATTTTTCTCTTATATACTCCCTCCACTTCACATTCTAACCCCCTACCTTTACCTAACAAATTTCTCTTAGCGACACCTGTCCTTTTAAACATTTGAGGAAGGTGGTAGAAGGAGTTGTTTAGCTGTGAATTACACTGTTTAGGTCACTTCCTCATCAATGCAGCTGATAAAACTGTTGCCCACCATTTAATGCGGAGGCAACATGCTACTTCTTGCTGGAAACTTCCCCTACTCCTCATGATTCTCTTTCTTCAACCAATCCTTCCCACCTGAAGCTCCTAAGAACCTTTTGCCTCTTCTCCTCTTATCCTCGGGTAACCTGCCTCTTCGGACATGTAATACCCCAATATCCACTCTACAGTTCTACAACCCTTTCCTTGGTCCTCGAGCCCCCACAGTATGATTTATGTGTAGATTTGTTACAAAACTCATAGAGAAAAGTGTCATTTTTGTTAAGGTTTGGAGCGAAATTTCATTCCTAAAACTTTAAGAAAGTTTTTTGTAATTTACTCCAAATAAAAAAAAAGAAAAAAAAAGAAAAGAAATATGATATTGCCTGAAGGTCATTCACATTTCCCTTCTTTACTAATTTTAAAAAAAAAAAGAAGAAGAAGAAGAAGAAGACATTTGTCTTTGCTCAAAGAAATCAAGAGTTTTTATTTATTTGTTAGTTTTTTCATTTTACATTCGTTTGTGTCCAATCACTACCCCTATAAGGACTTGAAAGGTGATTATTTCCCTTTATTATTTATTTATTTTTCCTTTTAAAAAAATCGCTATAAACTGTTTAGTGAGTTATAAATGAATGTAACTGTGGGTGGATGGAGCTCAGCCCAGACCGAATTCGGGCCAATACCCATAAATATGTGGCCCAACCCACATGTGAGAGGCCCGAACAAGTTTGTTACATAGACAACCATGCTAAGGTCCAAACAAATCACTCTTATCCCCCGAGGAGGAACGTAGTGCTGAGGATAAATAATGCCTTGAGAGAGTCCGCTATCCGAGCATGGATCTAGATGCATGGTTCAAGTTACAAAGGAATTATCGCAAGGACGGAGCTAAGGGGGCCCATTTCCTTGATATGAAATTAGACCTAATAGAACAATGCCCTACACTCAAGTGGTGGGGCCCATGCACAAGTTGAATATTCTCATCATTACCAACCAACTAATGGGAGAGTATAAAAGGAGAAAGATTCAAAGGAAAAGGGGTTGGACCATTTTTTTGGGTTGAGAAACACGAGTGAATGGGAGGACAACACATTTATTTTGGGAAAGAATAAACCAATCGGGAACACTTGATAGATACCTCGGCCACCTGAGAATCTCCTTGGACGGTCCGATAAATAATCCCAAACCATCCTAGGGTAACTTTTATTCATCAAGTCATCTACTTAATCCTTCTTGGGATCACCCATTGTGTGCTATATTTCCAATTACCCACAAATTAATTAATTGTGACCCAAGCCCAAAGGTTGCCATCCCATTTGCTAGACCCTCACAGTACTCTTAAGAATTAAAATATTTAAAAAGTAATGCTATAGTTACAAACTATTTTACAACATTTTTACAAATTATTGATGTGACAAATTCTTACTTGTCACAGGCGATGTATCTGTGAAATGTGGTCAACTATGATATCACATGTGAGCCACCCTTTTCGATCCTCAAAAAAAAAAAATTCTTACTTGTTTTTATTTGTATCCACCACTAACACCACTTTTTTACTTACCAATAACCACTCACCACATTAACAATTTGAAAAAAAAAAATTTGTAAAATATTTTGTGTTTTTAGCATTTTCCTAAGTATTGTAAGTGGGCTTTTGTAAAGCTTAGTTTCAAGGATATTGACATCAATCTTCATGCAAAGATGGACATCGGGTCCCCTGCGGTGACTCTTTGATAATTTTGTTTTGGGTACGAACTAATAAAGCCAGTATTAAAAATTTACAATTGATCTCTTTCTACAAATTAAGAGCATTTTATGCCCAAAACAAGAAGAAAACGCTCTGTAGGATATCTCTGAGAAAGGGGCTTGACCTATGTATTGATAGACTAAACATGACTCAGGTGAGTTTCTCCTCTAGAAGCTAGCTAAAAGCATAGCACCTCAAAGTAGTAAAGACTGAAGTAAACAAATAAAAGTTTGCGCAAAAACAATCTTTAGAATTGCTTTCTTTTTGCTAACAGAATATGTCTACTGTATCAGTTTTAGAAATATAGCTGGTGATTTTAATTTTCTGAAGGCATGGAAAAATTGGTGGAAGCATGAATGACTAGTGATTTTACAACTGACCAGTATAAGCCTATCCCACAGCATTGCATATTGCAGCCAATCCTGTTTTCCATGAGAGAACCAAACACATTGAAGTAGATTGTCATCTTGTCAGGGACAAAATAACAGAGGGTGTGATCAAAACTTTCCATGTGTTGAACCAATTTCAAATTGCAGACATTTTCACAAAGGCATTGGGGCTTCTAGCCTTTTCAAGGTTGGTGAATTGCTTGGGGTTGATTGACATTTATTCACCAAGTCTCAAGCCTACTGAAAGTCAAGTCTATGAACTTACAGTTCAAGACTTGAAGGGGAGTGTTGAAGCATTCAGTGAAGATGATGCTGAAATCTCAAGTAACAAAAGCAGGGGCTGTCAAGAATTAAAGGCAGATGAAAACAGCAGTGTTTTGATTAAAAAGAAGAAGAGCAGATTGAAGAAACGGTGTCGTTAGACTAAATATACAGCTGTCAATCATTTGTTTGTGTTGATGTAAATAGCTTACACGTGCAGGACTCTGATTAACTAGTTGTTTTTTATGGTTAGTTAGTTATTTTGTTTGCTTTGTTGTGTGTATATAAAGAAGGGAAGAGCTTGTATTTTGCTGTGAGCTTCTAGATTTTTCTCAAATCAATAAAATTCCCATTTCTATTTAGAAAAGCTATCATTTTTACAAACCATTTAAAAAGTTATGAGCAAGATTCAAATTCACAAGTTTTTTTAACAATGTAAACGATGGGATTGGACCTACAAAACCATTGGCTGAAAGGTCCAGGTCTACTAGTTCAGTGAGTTTTGCCAAGGAATTTGGAAGGGGTCCACTAAAATAGCAACGATCAAGCTTTAACATAGATAGCTTCAGGTTAGTGATGGAATGTGGTAATGGCCCAGAAAAATTTGTATGACTTAGCAACAGGTTCTGAAGGGAACTATTCTCAGGCAATACTGGCAGAAGCCCATTAATCAATTGGTTTTCCGAAATGTCAATAGTCTGTAATGTGGTTACCTGGAAAATGTTCTCTGGAAACCTTGCATGCAAATCACAAGACCTGAGATGCAAGGAACTCAAGTTCGAGAAATTAGCAAAAAATTCTGGAACTGAAGTAGATAGATTGTTCAGGTCCAAATGTATCACTGAGAGTGACCGAAGCATTGCAAGAGAAGAATGAATAGGGCCTGAAAGAAAACATTCAGACATGCTCAAAACTCTCAGATTAGGTAGTGAAGACGATAATGCATGGCACCACTCTTTTCCATGAGCTGATATATTTACCCCATCAAGATAAAGCTCTGTAATCATCTTCAAGTTCTGAACAAGCATCATTAAGTTTGGATTCTCTAGTTTTAATGAACAAATACTGCAAAAGCATACAGAAGAGAGATCAAGAATTTACAACCTTATCAAGCTTGATATCCCAACCGGTATTTGGCCAACAAAATCAGAGTTTGAAAGGTTAAGATAAATCAAATTAACAAGGTTTTCGAACCCAGATGGTATTTGAGTATCATAGAAGCTATTTTCTGCTAAATTCAGACTCTCAAGATAATGAAGATTAAAGAGGCTGCTTGAGTTATCAAGTCCACCTAATATTGACTCATTGACAAGGTCAAGACCAATAACATGACCCATATTGCAGGTCACACCAGTCCAGGAACAGCAGTCTGTGCTTGAATCCCATGAGACCAACTTAGAGGACTGAGAAGAATTGAACTTGAGGCTTTGTCTGAGTTGGAGTAATAATATTTGCTGCTCTTCAAGACATTGACTGTGAACTGAGACAATGTTTTTGCAGAGGAACATGGGGAGTGTGGTGATCAATAATAGCAATGAGAAGTGTGAGAAACTCATTAGGGGCAGCTGTGAATGACACTAGTGAGACTAGTTGAAGAAAAAATCCACTTTATAACTCACTAGGAGGGTCCATAAGCTTGACTTTTGGCGTGCGGGTTTGCTCTTGTTTAGTTGCACAGAAGTTGCAAGAAATGCAAACAAAAACAGTAATACGATTGAAGAACAAATAATAAATAACAAGTCTGCTTACTGGGTCTTCCTAGCAACTACTTATCAACATTGGTCTTTCAATAATGGCGTGTTTTTTGGATTTGGAAAAAATGGAAGAAGACAAGTGAAATGGAATAAAAATGTCATCTCATATTTGGATATTTAGTGAGGAGAAAAGTAGTGTGAAATGGAAGAAAATAAGCCCTAATTATACTTCCAAAAATAGTCAAATTCGGGGGATTCTCTAATCTAAAATATACAGCATACGATTCTTGTGACTCAATGGCATTTTCTAATCTCCTATATGGGAAGAAGAACTTGTGTTCAAGTTCCTCTCCATCTCTTGTTTTAAGCATATATATTGTATAAACAAATATCTAGTGCCCAAAACTCCCACTTTTATAGGGACTAAGATAGGTCAATGTAGGTAGAAGAACTTCAAGTTCCTCTGCATCTCTTGTTTTAAGCATATATACATTGTATAAACAAATATCTAGTGCCAAAAACTCTCATTTTTATGGGGACTAAGATAGGTCAATGTAAGTAGTCTTACTCCCAATTTTTTGGAAAGGCTGATTTCGAAACTCGAACTTGCCCCAAAATATATATAGCATAGTTTTTATGAACCCTAATTTCTCAACATGTTCTTTTAAGTTTTAATTAAAAAGTTAAAAAATAAGTTAGTGTCAATTTTATTTTTAATCTCATCGTTTCTTTTCTTTATAACTAAAATTTGTTTACCAATTACCATACCAAACATCAAATGAGGACCGTGTTACAAATTTTTCACTTAAAACTTATTTCTTTTTTTTTTCTTGTTTTTTAAGAAATATTGTGTAGTTTATTCAAATTTTCAGTTTCCAAATAAAATATAGAAAATAAAAAATATTAATGAATAAGTAAAACAAATACATTCATATCAATTTTTAAGTATAGATAGCAAGAGTCTTGTATTTCTGAGCTATAAGGTTCTCTTCTTTATTAGAAGAGCCATAAATCAAACCTCTCTCATTGTCGAATTATCAAAAAAATAGAAACGTAACTATAGTTAAATGGTTTTTCTTTTCATCCATCTTCTCTATCAAACAAGGAAATTTGATATTCATTTTTATCTTTCGACCTTCCATCTCCCTGCCAAATATCCGAATTTCTTTTCTCCCACTTTTTTATACCTTCTATTTCTCTTTCTAGCTTTTCATTTTTCCTCTCATTTTTATTTTATTTTTATTTTCTCTATCCTTTCACTTTTTAATCTCAATCCTTTTTATAGTTGATTTTTTGAAAAGCTCAATCTTGATTGGCTAAAATTCCGTCTTATATTGCAGTCAAATGCTTAAAATTGAGAAGGTTTAATTTTATTAGTCCTTGGGTGAATTAATAAAAATCAACACAATAATTGGTTTATATTGATTCCAAGTTCATTAAAAAAAATAATAATAATAATAGTGTACCCTTACTTTGGCTAAAATCCGGTCTTATGTTGAACCATCACTTTCGCTAGAGTTCATTTAAATAATAATAATAAAAATATTTTTGCCAAAGTTTGATCAAAATTTCCCAATTTTTTCTTAGGTTGTGTTTCACAATATGTAAAATGTTTTCCAAGTGTAAATATTTTCAATTGAAAATATTTTACATAAAGGAAAACATTTTTTGCTTTTTGATTGTGTTGTGAAAATTATACCGGAAAATTATTTCTTGTGTTTGGTATTGGATGTAAAAAATCTATTTCAGAAAATATAAGCCCAAGCCAGCCCACCACCAAGGACAAGCACAACCCACCACCAATACCCATACAAAATCCAGATCAAAAAGAGGGAAAAAACCGCCCCATTGCTCCGTTGCCATCACCATCCACAGAAAATCCACCACCACCCATACAAAACCCACCAAAACACCACCACCTACACCACCACAACAACAACAAAATCAAAGTTCAAAGAAAAAGAAAATCAAACTCAAAGGGCACTTGAGTGAAAGCACTAGATTGGTGACATGCAATGTCCGATCCGACCTCGGTTGGTAGGAGGGAAAGAGAGAGAAGGCAAATCAGCAAGTGGCGACGACAAGATCGAGTGGAGATGGGTTGGTCAAAGGTGGGTTTGAGAGACAGATTCTTGTATATTGGGTTTGAGAGAGATGAAGGAGAAGAGGTCGGAAATGGAAGAGAAGAGGAGATGAGGAAGAAGAGAGAAAAGAGAGGAAGCAAGGGAGAACTCACCGGCACGTGGATGGAGATGGGCGACGTGATTTGGGTTTGGTCCGAAGCTTGAAGATGGGTCTCTTGGGTGTGTCTTTCTTCTAACGCTTTCTCTCTCTTCGAGTGTGTGAGTCCGGAAATAGAATGAAGGTAAAATGGATGTGTAAAATGTTTTACAGGTCAGCTGGGGTATTTTACAGTTAACTGAAAATTATTTTCAGTTTAACCAAATTTTCATGTGCACCCCTAAACACATCAGGATGTAAAATAATTTCCTAATTCTATTTACACCTGAATCAAACGCAGCCTTAGTGTCAAAATTATTTATTGAAAATTTTTCAAAACCTTTTTTTGGGACTCAAATACTTCAATTATCATTATCATATGAATATTGAGTCTCCAAATTCCTTAGGCAACTCAAGGCTCCTTCCTCTATAACATCAAAAGAAAATAGAAAAAGCTTCTAGAGATAATGAGACTCTACTAAAATATACGCTCACACCCAAAAAAAAAAAAAAATCATTCATAAAATCCCCTTTTCGGCAACTCAAGAACCCTAATTTTGTTGGAAAAAATCCCAAAAATTTAATTCCAAGAGAGGAAAAAAAAAATCAAAAGCCATTATAGGTAGCCATTTCATTTATACGGACCTTCCAAATCAAGACTAAAAAGAAAAACCCACCTCCTTTTTCTCATTGCAGGATATTATACTGCTGTAATTTTTGCCAATTAATGCTACTTTAAAAAATAATAATAGTTTGCTAATTATGATTGTTTTTAAAACTTAAAAAGTATTTGGAGATATAATCATTCCCGCAACTAAAAACATAAGACTGGTTTTTTTTTTTTTAGATAGGTAGATAGCGGAGGAGAAGAAAATGAGATTTGAATATAACTATGGAGTACCACAAAAGATGTCATTATCACTAGACTATTACTTGAAGAGGCACATTTCTTAAAGATTTTCACGTCTAATGAAAAATAAATAAAAATAATTTCAAAAAATCTATTAAAAATAATCATTTTCCAAATAAATTTTTTACAAAAAATATTATTTAATAAAAATAGCTAACACCCTGAACATAAATCTAAGAATATTCTTGTGTTTTCCATTGTTTTTGAAAATTAAAAAGATCCTTACTATAAACAAAGTTTTTCTCTGAAAAGATTTTTATAAACAAAATTTTTCTCCAAACCGTTTTGGCATTTTAAAGAATTCTCCGGTCATAAAATTATTAACATATTTTATTTAAATAAATTGCATGACTCATTAATTAGGTCATGCAATTAAAAATTTTCTTCATTTTTTACTTATAGTTCTCCAACAATTAGCTTCTAAAAAATACTAAGTCAAATGAATTTTTGGGATTAACAAACTAAAAAGAAAACAGTATCCTGTTTATAAAAATATAAAACCATGTTTAACTTTTGGGATTAACAAACTATATAAAATAAAATAAAAAGCAGTATTCTATCTATAAAAATATAAAACCATGTTTAATTTTATGAGAAAAGTTAACTGATGTCCTAATGATATTAGTTTAGAAAATATTTTGTGAACATTTTATGAGGAAAAAAAAAAAAAACTAAATCTTTTATGACTTTTTATATTTCTCATGAAAATTGCGTCAAAATTTTTTTAAAATTATATATTAACAATTGCCATAAGAACACTGATTTTAAATTTATTTAACTTATCTAAGACTATAAGTTTACAACTAATTTCCCATTCACAATCATTCTATACGGTAGATTGTAATTGATTCCCTTAACACTTTTACCGTCAACCTATAACTAGCAATAGGTGTGAAATTGGTTTTATAGTTGTCAAATTTTTCAAAATTTTTTCATTTTTCTAAAAAACTGCAACCAAACTACGCTACCAATTACAGGTTGTTTTCGAATCTCAAAAAAAAAAATTACAGATTGTTTTCGACCGTTGGGTGACTTGTCATCGATTTTAACGGACTTAGGAATAGTCAAAAAGTCATCACAAAGTTCAAATAAAAGAGGCTGCTACTCTCACTTTCGAGTGAGCCGCGTGGGAATCACTCACCAATAATTGTAACTGACAAATGCATTTAATCACACGAAAATTATTGCACTTTCGGTGAAAACCGCCCACTGTTTTTTCCCGAAAGGACCAAACTATCCTCGTCGATCATCCTAAAATGTCAGATAAAAAGGAATATTTTAGTCATTCAAAAATAACAACCAATGAATGACAATAATGTCAAGAGGGTCAGTCCAAAAATTACTGTAGCAAATCACGAAGTTCATTCTTCTATTCTTAAATGATTATAGTTACTGTCCACTCTACTCTTGTTTTACCCAAGTTTGATGGTTTTGTTTGGCTTTGTTGTTGTTGTTTGTTTCTCATGGATGGTTCATGGGTCCTTGAGAGCTTAGACTCTCTTTGGTTCTTCACTAACATTTTTGCATCAAAGAACAAGTCTTTGGATTCAGCCAGTGAGGGAATTGGCACACAAGAACATGTCAATGATGAGTCTTCCAAAGAAGAATCATCCGAACCCATTTCTCCAATCCTTCAAAATCAGCCAGATGAGTTGCCAAATGATGAGAATTTGGACCCAATGTGCACCAAATGTGGTGAATTTGCTGATGAAATTGAACCCCAGATGGCCAATCATGTTGAAGATGAAGTGATCGAGCTCAAAATGTCAGCTGAGAAGGAAGAGAGAAGGAAGACAAGGAGAAGAAGCAAGAGAGGGTTGAGTCATAGGAGAAAGATTCTTGGAGAGCTTGATTTGTGCCTTGATGTGGAGGAAGTTTCTATGTTTTCAATGTTTAAGGAAACATGTGAGTATCAGAATCAGAGTTTTGGAGATCAACATCGAAATAAGAATCTGATGCCATCATTCAATGATAATGTGGCCATGAAAGAGCATCTCAAGTATTGGGCTTATGCAGTTGCCTGTACTGTCAGATAAACCAATTTGAAGGTGGGGGGACTAGCTCTTAACTTAGCATAAGATTGTGTCTCATGGTCATGGACTTACTCTCTAATTTAACCCTTTCTTCTCTCCTTTTCCTTTTGCTTTGTTTCAAATTAGACTAAATTAGGTAATATGGGATGCTTATGACAGTGTATTGATCTGTGTAAGAATTTGGCTTCGTTCTAGTTAATCCAACAAAGCTACAAATTTCCTCTTCCTTTTATTTGTTTATTTGTTCATTTTTTATTTTAATTATATAATTTGTGTGGATATTATACGGTGGTAGTGGCAATGTGGCATTTTAAGAGCAGCATACAATGCAAGCATATTTCAGTTATACAAGAAATGGCATGATTTTTGCATATGGAATTTATGATTCAATTAATGGAGACAGTAACAAATCCCAAAATTCAATTTCAAGCGTATGGAGGAAAACACTAATATAAAGAAATAATTTCATTTTCTCGCTAAAGGGAAAGGAAAAAAAACAATCGAACCATTGATTTTATAGACTAATCAAAATGAATTGGGACTAAGAATTCTGAAAGTTGGCCCAAAATTTTGCCTTGTGGTCCTCCTTGTTACTGAAACCTGAAGATCTTAATATTCAATCTGTCATGTTAGATTTTTGAAGTTGGAATTATTCTACCTTTTAGCTCAATAAAAATGAATAATCCACCTATTGTATACTTTCTTTTGTAACGAAAATTAGAATTCCAATCCCAGACTATCAAATCATATAAAATAAAAAAGCCTAATTCTTGAATGCATATTAATCCACATATAACTGAATTAGCTCATACATGAATCATTTACCCTATTCATACTATGTGACATTGATTTCATTTTCACCCACCCATTTCTAGGAGAATCTATCTCTTATAGTATAATTATATGAATTGTGGATTTATCTCTCACATGTATTAGCTTCTCACAAGTTATGGCTCCCACACCACATACTATATATGAGAGGAAATTATGCATATATCCAAATCATTGAATCCTATGAATCAAAAAAGACATTCGAACTGTCCCAAAAAAAAAATCCTCTACCTAGTGAAAGTCAAAATAATATACATGAGATAAATATTGCTTTCCTCACGATGATTCTCTCCTTCAAGCTTTCTATTTCACTAGCATTTCCTTGCCAAATGTGAACACTACAAAACTAGTGCCTCAATTTTAGTTCTTTTATTTAGATTTCAAGTTTTCAACTAAGTCTTACTCTAATTTAGTTACAGAGTCATAATTAGTTCCACCCCTATTGAATGCTAGGATTGCCTACCAAGAGTGAAGCCGTGAACTTTTGTTTAGACAATTGAGTAATGGTGCTAAACTGCTAATACATTAATTAACACAAACCCCACACCAGCAGCTAATATAACGACATCAAGTTTACCGTTCTGTTAATGTTAAACCACTCAAAAACATTTTATAAGATTAAGATTTTAAAAATAGGTTACTTATTCTCATTTTTCTTAACGTGAATGTTAAGTTTCTTGTTAATTGGAAGTTGGACACTAGTATTCACTTGCCTTGAGTAATGAACACTTAAGGTTCGTTTGGTTTGAGGAGTAGAAAACTAAGAAAAGTGAGAGGATAGAAAACGAGGAAGGGATAGAAAAGTTGGAGGATAAAAGAGATTTTGTTTTCTTTCTTATGTGTTTGGTTTGGAGGGTGAAAAAATAGAGGGATGAAAAACTTATTTGTTTAGTTGAAAAAAAAAAAAAAAAAAAAAAAAAGTGAATGGATTGAAAATGAAGTTTGTATAAAATTACTTTCATGCTCCAATTACATAATATAAAAAATAATTTCCTTACGACCATTAAAAAAAAAAACTTATTATCAATTAAAATTAAAAGAATAACATCTTATATAAATTAACACGTCATTAATATTGTAATAATATTTTATTTTTCTTTGTTATTTTATTTATATATAACAATTCGAGGTGCTTCTTTAATAATAATAAATAAATAAATAAGTGAAAGCCACCATTTGTTATAAATTAAAGAACCTACCGTTGATAAAAATAAATAAATAAATAAAACAAATAGCCAAAAAATGCAAAGGCAATTGTTTGACTAAAAAGAAAAAAACATTGAAAAAAAAAACGACAACAACACAACGTGAACATAATAGACACAGTGGAGAGGGAGGGGCAAATTTGATCTTTGGCTGTCATAATGTTTTCTCTTCAATTTTGGGAGAAAACACTTAGACCCCACTAGTGTTATTTCCACAAATCCACTTAACTAAACACCAATTTTTTTTCCTCCCCATTTTCTTTCATTTTTCAATTCTTCCTAAAATCCACCCAACCAAACGGAGCTTAATGCCAACAAAGTTATTTTTCTCGAGTCTAAGGTAACCAATTGAACCAAGGCCATGAGAAATGCTTCTCTAAAAGGGAATCCACTTTCCCAATTTGAGGATTTAGGACAAACAATATTAAATGTTGATTGAGTCCTTTATTTGGAGTGAGAAATAGTGTTGGGTTTGTGCGTTAATCCTACAAATTTTTTATTCTTCCATGAGCAATTGTGTACTGCATATTGCATCAAGTATGAGCTCAATCGTGTCACAAGCACTCCAAGCTCTTCTGAGAGTTTTTTCAATGTGTCCAAGTCAAAGCAGATGCGGAATGACTCTCTTACCCTCCAATCCACCTCTCCTATTTTTTCCCTTTGCTAGCTTCTTCACATATGGGCTTGGCCTAGAAAGAAACACCTTAAGTATTCTGACTTTCGGCCCAGACATGGGCCCTAAGCTAATTAGGGTTGAATTTTTGGTGGGCCCAGTTCGGCCTATTTGGTAGGCTATTTAATGGGTTTTTTAGTTGGGTTTCATGGATCCAAATTTTTTCCAATTCGACATGTTGATTTTGCCAAATGTAAGGGCCATATTTATAGGTTGTGAGATTAAATTACTGGTATATGATGCTTAAAGGGTTGGGTTATCAATGCATTGCATTATGGGCTTTGGGATTTGTCTCTTTATTTTTATTATTATTATTATTATTATTAGGTAATTATTTTCATTTGCCCGAAAGATGTTCCAAAACTAACATCTTAACAGGTTTCATCTATAAGTAGTAATGAATCTTCAACTCTAAACGAAATACACCATACCCTTTTTTTTTTGGAGCTAAAATACACCATAACATAGGATCAACATAAAGAGAGAAAAAAGGGAAACAAATCTTTATGCAGATTATCAACAACAAAAAAGAAGGGGGGGGGGGGAAGAAGAAGGATATACCGGTACCAGACAGATACCATAGTAGTTGTTGGTTACTTGGTTCTAGACATTAATTTAAATCTAACTAACATTAAGAAGTCGTTAGTACACCAAATAAGATAAGGTCAATGAGATACTCCTCAGTTACAGGCAATTTGAGTTAAAGAATTTACGCTAATGTCATTGTTTTGTTGCGCATCGAAATCTGCAGCCGACGATGGTGGAAAATTTCACTAATGAGGACAGAGTCCAACATAAATAGGAGCTTCTCAGTCATTTCGATCAATAAATAAATATAGCAATATATATACTGTCAACATCAGGTTTATCTTTTGGTTGGCAAAATTAACATTATTTTTGTCAAAGCAACCTTTAAACTGCACAATGCCATTGAAGAGGTCCCATTTGATAGGTTTTAAAATATGTGACGACCAAGTAGTGGTTAAACCGGTAAAGACATTTGGTTCACCTAATTAAATAAAAAAATGCGACAGACTTGAACAATTACCAAGTTTTTGCAAAAATATAGACCGCTTCTCCCATTCCTCTCTATAAATAGAAATTTCAATATTGCTATGTTTTACATCCCTCCCTCAACCAAGAATAGTATATCATATAAGATAGAGATAACCCCCTCAAATATAATGAAAGGTGTTTCTTTCCTTGCGACTGTGGCCATTTTGGCCTTGACATCCTCCTTTGTTTCTGCCTATGATCCTAGTCCTTTGCAAGACTTCTGTGTCGCAATTAACGACATCAAATCTGGTGGTATGTATAAAACACACTCTCAATATTATTAGCAGTAGTAGTATTATCAATTAAGTTCTTTTGAATTTATTATAAGTTCTTACATTAATAAAATTATTCCCCAACGGTTTTTTTTCCCCTAGATGACATGTTACAGTACATTGTTACACAAACGTCTTATTTGCAACAATAACTAACTTTTCTTTCTTTGTGTAGTGTTCGTGAATGGAAAATTTTGCAAGGACCCTGCAATGGTCTCAGCAAATGATTTTTTCTTCTCCGGACTTAATATTCCCGGAAACACTGGAAACAAAGTCGGATCAAATGTCACTCTAGTGAACGTCGATAAATTAGCAGGTCTCAACACTCTAGGCATATCTTTGGCTCGCCTTGACTTTGCACCATATGGCCTGAATCCTCCTCACACTCACCCTCGTGGCACTGAGCTTTTTGTAGTCATTGAGGGTACTTTCTTAGTTGGATTTGTCACATCCAACCCAAACAAACTCTTCACCAAAGTTCTAAATAAGGTTGAATATCTTCAAAAAGCATTCGCGCCAAACTAGAATTTTGAAAAGTCTATGAAATAGTGATGGAGAACCGCTATATAATTTGAATAAAGTTTGCTTAGTTTTTCTTTCTGTAATGTCATTGAAATAATTATTATAAAATAAAATGATTTCTTATGATATCTTTTATGTGTCATGGTGTCATTTGCAGGGCAGATCAAATTAGTGTATGACTAAATTTTGATTACAGCTTTGGATCCAGGACGTTTAAAATTACAAGTACTTATACTATTAAATATAAGCTAAACAAATATCAAGTCAAATTGAGGGCAGAATAGCACCTATTCTATGTCCAAAAAAAAACATTCCTAAAGGTAACGTTGAAGAAAATTTTAAAAAAACTTTTATGGAGTTAATAAAAGATGTATCATTTTAATTTCTTTTAAATAACTTTATGGAGTTATTAATATTTAAACGATTATAAAGTTTGAATTCTGGAAAATCTATGAAATAGTGATGGTGAACCACTATAAAGTTTGAATAAAGTTTGCTTAGTTTTTCTTATTGTAATGTCATTGAAATAATTAATATCAAATAAAATGATTCCATTACAACATATTTTATTCTAAAAATAAATATTACTATTCCTGCGTAATCCATATTCAGTGTACCAAACATGCATGTAGTAATTATATGTTCTTGTAGTTTCAAACCTGATTGATTTAAATTCAAGCTTAAACATTCTATAGATTCCTTTTTTACATCAATTTTCTTTGGGGAAACGATTATTTCATAATTTTGAAATCTTTGACAAATAATTTTAAGATGTTTTTTATATCATCTATAGTTTTAGAGCACAGGAATACCATCAATACATACTACACAAAAAACTTTTAGGTCTTTAAAGATTTTATCCATCGACCCTTGAAAAACTTGGGGAGCTATATTAAGTCAAAAGTGTAAAGTCCATATTTTTAGATTGACAACAACGAACAAATGTAACAGTCTAGAACTTAGTTTGTATAAATAGATTTGCATCATATTATATTTGATCAAGACAGACCAGGTTCAAAATCATGGAAGACTCAAGAATGTAGAGAATAGACTGCTAAAGGATTGCATTTTGACTGTAGCTCGACCGGTCGAAATTCATTTATCTTGACTGGTCGAACTGCACATCTCGACTAATCGAGATTTGTGTAGATTTGACAAACAACTTATTTTCTCAACCGTTGGATCTAAGGTGTTGGTGCAACTCATACAATGTAAATACAAACCCTAGAGCACATTTTTACCTACACAAAAAAATAGTCTTTCTATACACAGATCTTGAATTTTTAGTCCTCATTAAACTAGAGCCTGCGTGCATACAAAAGATCCGGTGATCAGGTGAAGTTGCTGTAAACAGTTGACTATAGTTATTGGCTAAATCTTTGAGTGTGGATCTTGGAGTCATGAACTAAGAGGTTGCGTGCAACAAATCAGAATAGAATAGTCCATGGATCTCGAAACTAGGGGTGTTAGTGTTCGACCCAACCCGCGAACACGACATGAACCCGACATGGGTTTTTTCGGGTTAGGGTTGTGCCTTAATGGGTTTGGGTCATAAATGGGTCGACCCAAAAGCGACACGATAAGAAACGTGTCATAAGCAGGTTAACCCGCGTAACCCGTAATAGACACGTTTGACACGCCAATTTATTTGTGCCAACTCAAAATGACCTACTTAACACAACTCATTTAACTCGTATAACAAATAAATATTTATTTTATTTTAGATTTGTCAAATACCTTTTATATCCAACATATATTTTAAATTTAAAAAGAAAAGTGAGTAATTACAAAAATCTACAAGGGATATAATTGGAAATTGAAACTTTATAGACCCTAGAACTACTAATACTTTTTTTTCTTTTTTTCTTTTTTTTTTTTTTTTTTTGGCATAGAACTTGCACAAATGAAATTGAATGAACTTGTGAAAGATGTTATGAATTTGGACATCAACAAAGAATCTATGGATGATAATCGTGGTCATAGTCAGAATTAGTCTACTGTTTGCTCAAATTCTTTCAATATTGATACTTAGTATTTGGCGAGTTCCAAGGATATTATATTTTTGTTGAACTATGTTATTTTATTTTTGTTAAACTTTGTTATTTTGAATTTGGGTTGAAGTGTATGCACTTCTTTTGGAGTGTAAAGAACTTATTTCTAGATGAATGTTATATTTTTGTTGAACTATATTATTTTGAATATGAATTGAAGACTTGAAGTGTATGCACTGATTTTTGGGATGTAAAAAAAATTATTTCTAGATGGATGTTATATTTAATATTATGCAGGTTGAAATGAGTTGTGTTACATTCATGTCAACCTAACACGACTCGTTTATTAAGCGTGTCAAATGGGTTGGGTCAGGTCAACCCGCCTTATTAACAGGTCGGGTTAGGGTTGAAGGAACATGACACGATTATTAAATGGGTCAAGTTAGGGTTGAGTCATTTAGTCGAATACCCTACCTTGACACGCTAACCCGAATTGACACCCCTACTCGAAACTATGTTTGGTCACATTAGTAAGTACTACATGTAACGTTAGATTTAGGGTTAAATTTTTTGTATAAATTTCCATTCTTTTTTGTAGATTTGTTGCCTTGGAGATTGATGGTTGAATCCCCCCAAGTTTTTACTATGAAATGGTTTGTTTCATCAATTTCCTGAGTCATTATTTTGGTGTCTTATGTGATTTATGTTTGTGTGATGATATTCAATTGAGATCTAAAGTATAATTAATCTAATTAATTACTTCCTCTTTTTTTTTTTTTGGAATCTAGAGTATAATTAATCTAATTAATTGCTTGGCTAAGAATTGGTTAATATTGTGAATCATGTGACAACCGGGGCCAAAAGCCTTAACACAAAGGGTTACGAGTATTACGTTTGAATGTCCACTAAGTGTGCTAGATGTTGTTAATGGTCCGGACTCCTTAATTGGTTGTATTTTACAAAATCTTGAGTTACAATCAAAGATGATAAAAATCTTGATCCTTTGGTTTGGTTAACAAATACATCTTTTAAAGGAATTGAATATCCATCAAATTCTAATCTCTCTCTCTCTCTCATGATGAAATAAAATGGTGAGCTATATGAGTGAATTAAACAATGTCTTCTGTGCAATTTTCAATTTTTTACAAGTATAACATTATATGTTTTTTTTTTTTTTTTTTAATTTTATAATTTTCCATAATAATTGTAAGGGCACAGTTTGAGTCCTAAGCCTAAAAGTTAAAAGGATCCAGGCCCAAAGAGCCCAATATAATGAATTTGTAGAGAGTGGGTTGAAAAACTAGGCTCTAATGAGTTAGGTAATGATTATAGTGGGTCCAAATAACAATAAAGTAAAAATGGACTGGTTGTATCTAATGAAAATCGTCCTCGGCACAGTTCGAGGAGATCAATTCTTGTATATAATTCTTGAAGTTGATTACAAGTACAGTTTTTATTGCTACAATGTTTTTCTCTTCATTCTCCGATCCCCCTTCTCTCAGGGCCTCCCTTCTATTTTATACTATCTTTTCTCTTTCATCTCTACCATCCACGTGTAAATTAGATTGTTGATGTTGATCCTTGTCACATTAGCACCTTCCTAAAGTCTTTGGGGAGTAGCTATAAGGCTGAAAACTACTGTTTAGGTATCACATCCTCATTAATGCGGCCAGAAAGTTAGCTGTAGAGCATTTAATGCGGTGATAGTAGCTTTCCCTTAGATATTTCCTAGCTCCCATTTGTCATGTACATTCACAATGCATATCCTTATCAATAGGACTTCCTGGAACGTCACTCTGGATGACAGAACACATTTTCTGACCTCTACTTCGTTTAGCTGAGGAGATACTCCTCATTGGCCTACCTCCCCCAGCCTTCACAATCATAGTTTTCTCATGAAGTTCAAAGTTTTACATCTTCCTTGCTGTTGATCTGTCCACGGACCACTGGGCCTTCTCGGATAAGGCCCAAGGCCCAACATATATTTTTGGGCCCCTTATCCCTACAATAGCCCCTCAAAACTCTAGTTTTCCCCTCATATCCGAGGAGAAAAATGGGGTTTTGACGCTTGAATAACAAATCCCATATGTTCCTTTGATTTCCACAAGTGAGAATATTGCTTCGCGTGTCCCATAACTGTTCCTGACACTTCGGAGTCCGTGATATCTCATTAAATGCTCCAGGCGGTGCTTTGTTCCCTACATCTTACGGTGAGATATAGATCCTATGGCTAGCATTTCTCCTTAAATTTTGAGTGGGATAACTCCCACTCAATTCTGCCTTCTATATAAGGCGCCTGGGGGGAGTCATTTTTCCTCACTTTACAAATCTTCGAGCTCTCCAGAAGTCCCAAACTCTCAAACCTTCAAGGCTTCCCAAGTTTCTAAATCTTCCAAGTCTTTTTCTTTTAAATTTTTTTTAAACCTTTAAGAAGTTCAGGAAGCAACACACGTGCTTATTCTCGTAAGTTCCTTCTTTTTTAGGTTCTTTTTTCCTCAGCCGATCTTCTCAGCCTTCTATTCTTTATTTCCTTTCCTTGAAAACTTCTTTCACTTCCCTTTAGCTTGCCTAGATAGGTAGATTTAAGCACCTTGTAGACTCTCCCGCCGATATAGAGGGCTTCAGGGCTAAGTACCACATTTCTCAAGGAGTTTCCCTACGGTATTGTGCCCCGGATCAAGTGCTTACCCATAGGGAGGAGGGGGAGGCTGTCATTCCTATGATTGTCTTCATAGAAGGGGGAATAACCCTTCCCATGGGTAGGGTAACCCGAGACTACTGAATCGCCCATAGGTTGTGCCCCCATCAGTGTGCGCCCAACCTCTTTAGGATTCTGGGTAGTGTAGATGCTCTCAACGAGCACATAGGGCTAAACCTCACTTGGAACGAAGTCGTCTGGATGTACGAGTGCCACCTGCTTAGAGATGCAGGATACTATCTTAAGTCTAGATCCTCGGTGATCAAGCTTGTCCCGTGCCTCCCTAAATCCAACAAGGGTATGAAGGATGACTTCTTGATAGATTCAGGGGATTGGCACGACGGTCTTAACTGCCCAGTCCGGGAGGGAGAGCCAGGTGGGGTGCCTTAGGCTTAGGTTTCCTTTTTTTCTTTTTACGTGGGCATTAGTTTTGTGATTTCATTGCTATTTTCTGCCTTTTAATATTCTGTTTACTTCTGATGGATGTATTCGCTATCCTAACCGTGCTATTGTTTCTCGGATGTTTTTGCAGATAAAATATACGTAGCTCCTAGCCGCAACCTTGTGAACTTTGCCGGCCTTAACAAGGTGCTGAGGTCCGAGGTGTTCGTGAGCAAAGACAGGCAACTGAGAGCTGTCCACCTTATCCTCGATTTTGAGCCCTTGTCGACTCAGTTCTAAGATGTGGGTCACGCCAAAAGAGTTGGTGATCCCAGGCTAGCCCGAATAGACGTTTCAGTGCCCAGCTTCTTAGCCCGAGAAGACCTACCACCTGTTGAGCTGCCTTTCCACCGTTCTCCCCATGAGGTAGTGGCCCCGAGGGAAGAAACAGCCTCCTCACGCCTGTCCCTTGAGGCTGAGATTAACCAATTTCACCTCAAGGAAGAAGGAGAGGTGCAAGAAGGGCCTATGGAGATCTCGGACTCTAAGGGTGAGCTTTACAAATCCTTTGTGGTTCGCTCCCTCAAACTCATAGTTGCCCGGGTGGATAACAGCTCCAATGAGGAGGAAGAGATGGCCTTGAACCCGAGGAAAAGCCTGAAGGATCTCCTTGCGGGGAGGAATAATGGGTCGTCATCTAAGGAGGCCCTAAAGACTCAGCCCCTTCCTGTTCTTCCCCCTCCCCCTCCTCCTTCCACAGTCGGCCTGCTCCCTATCCCGAACTTGAAGAAGAAAAGAAAGGAGTAAGAGGTGGAGGAAGGTGAGGTGGTCCGCTAGAAGCAGGCCAAACAGCAAAAAACGGCCAAGGGCCAAGTAAGGGCCTCTTCGGTAGAAAGTACTAAGGACCCTAACGCGATGGAGGTGCGCCCCAAATTCCTAGTGTGGGCCCCTCAGCTGGAGCTGGAGGGCGCAGCTATATCACGAAATTCTTCCATCCGAGAATTCCAGAAAAGGCACGCCTATCACCTAGTCGAGGCCCTAGAGCAGCCCCTATTGCTGCCTAAAGACATGGCTGCCCTTCAGACCATGAGGCAGCCAGATCTTTTCTTGTCCCTAAAGAGGGACTTGGCCTTGGTAAGTTCTTAGTCTTCCTTCTTTTTTTTTTTCTTTTTTTTTCCTAAGTTGCCTTTCCCATTTTTTGTTTTTTTACATGGTATTCCCTTGTTGTTTCTACGCAGGCCATCCAGGAGGTCTTTGTGGTCGAGGGATGGGTCAAGGATGCCCGAAATGAGGATAGGGTTGAGGCCAACCTTCGAGCCGAGGTCGACAAAGCCCAAGGCACCACTGAGCAGAAGAACAAAGAGCTTACATCTAAGTTGACCGCTGAGGAGAGGGCGTGAATGAGTGCCGAGGTGGGCTTGAAGAATGCTCAGGACCAGGTCGAGGACCAGCGTAAAAGGCTCTATCATACTGAGATAGAGCTAGCCATAGCAAAGCAGCAGGTCCTAGAGCTGCGGGTCAATCTGGAGAAAGCTAAGGCCACCGCTAAGATGGCCGAGGAAGCCACAGAGGCCTCGAAGCAAGCATCCTACGACCTTGGGGTGCAGGAGACCAAGGTCAGACTAGCGGATGAGCTGGCCGAGGTCTGCAGAGATTACTATAAGGAAGTGTAGCTGGAGGCCCTCAACCTTGCAGGAGCCCCTACTACCTCGGAGTAGAGGGAGGCTGGGAACATCTACTACCCTCTTGACATTCGCAAGGTCCCAGCCGAACTCCCACCTTCCACTGCCCTTGTACCACTCTCTATTGAGCAGTCCCTTATCATCCAAGCCTCTCTTCCCCCTCTCGAGGTCTCCAAGGGGCCTAGCCAAATTAGTGACCAAGGCTAGGGGGCTAAAAAGGCCAAGGATAAGGGCAAGGGCAAGGAGGTGAAGCCCCCGTCAGAGGCTAAGGATGCTGCCAAGGTCAAGGATACCACTGAGGCCAAAGATGATGCTGTCAAGGCAAAGGAGGCTCCTGCCTAGGCCAAAGATGCTCTTGCCTCCCAACCGGGCAACAAAGAAGACCTTCCCCCACACTCCAAGGCTTAGCTTTAGGATTTTATTTTTTTGTAGTTTTTCTTTTGTACTGGCAGTTTGCCATTGTCTGTAATGTATTTTTCCTTTATTTAATGAAAAGACTTCAATTTTACTTTCTGAATCTTTACTTTTCTTGCAATATTTATTTCTAGTTGACTGTAATCCTTGTTTTGCTCTTTGCTGAGACCTTTAAACTGATGATGCCTCCAAAGGTGAATACCCACACTTTGACAAAAGCCAACAGTAATTATTGGCCATTTAACTTGAATAAATTAAACATGCGTGCAAGGTGAGAAAAATGGCTAAGTCACTAAGGACAAATGAGATACTTAATAGGAAGAGCAGGTGTCCGAGATATTGCATTTTAAGAGTATATTGTTAATGTACCCTTAGAATCCTTTAATTAAGACCCAGGGTAAGCTCTCCAAGTGTTAACTTCCCTAAGGCATGCGATCCAAGGAACCTGTCATGTCCCAAGTTCTGCTCAACACTTAGTTAAATTGTAGAGAGTGTTAGTTTACCCAAGGTATGTGGTCCAAGGAGCCAGACACAACTAAGGTTCTGTTTAACACTTAAAAAAATGACATGAAGTATTAATTTACCCAAACTATGTGGTCCGAGGAGCCAGACATAACTAAGGTTCTGTTTAACACTTAGTTAGATAGTAGGAAATATCAATTTACCCAAGGTATGTGGTCCGAGGAGCCACACATGACCAAGATTCTTTTTGATACTTAGTCAGATGTCATGAAATATTAATTTACCCAAAGTATGTGGTCTGAGGAACTAGGCATAACTAAGGTTCTGTTTAACACTTAGAAAAATGACAAGAAGTATTAATTTACCCAAAGTATGTGATCCGAGGAACCAGGCATAACTAAGGTTCTGTTTAACACTTAGAAAAATGACAAGAAGTATAAAATTACCCAAAGTATGTGGTCCGAGGAACCAGGCATAACTAAAGTTCTGTTTAACACTTAGTCAGATAATAGATGTAACGCATAATGTAATAAAAACATGGCAGAAATGACTTTCATTAATAATAATACATTCGCAGGTTATTTACATTCCAGGGGCGTGGTACAACATTTTCATCTAGATCTTCAAGATAATATGCACATATTTCAGCCACTAAGGTGATGCGATATGGCCCTTCCCAATTGGGCTCTAGCTTTCCCCATGCTGGGTTTTTTGCAGTGCCTAAAACCTTTCTTAATACCAAGTCCCCAGGCGCTAATGGCCTTAGTTTCACGTTGGCATCGTACCTTTGCTTGAGCTTGTGTTGATAATACGACAGTTGGATCATGGCGTTCTCTTTTCGCTCTTCAATTAAGTCTAAGCTCTTCCCTAACAGCCCATCATTGTTGCTTGGAGTGAAAGAACTCGTTCTCAGGGTTAGGAACCCAGTCTCCAAAGGAATAACAGCCTCGACTCCATAAGTCATTGAAAATGGTGTCTCCCCTGTTAACCTGCGAGGGGTGGTCCGATATGTCCAAAGGACGTGTGATAGTTCTTCCACCCATTTTCCTTTCACGTCATCCAATTTCTTCTTGAGTCCATTCGCTATGACCTTATTAACAGCCTCGGCCTGTCCATTCCCCTGTGGATATGCCAGGGTGGAATACCTATTCGCAATTTCCAGGTCACAACAGTACTTCCTGAAGGCTTTGCTATCAAACTAAAGACCATTGTCAGAAATAAGGGTATGAGGAATTCCAAACCGAGTGACAATATTTTTCCAAACAAATCTCTTGGCATCCACGTCTTTGATATTTGCTAATGGTTCAGCTTTAACCTACTTGGTGAAGTAGTCCGTGCCGACTAGCAACCATCTCTTATTCCCTACTGCCTTAGGGAAAGGTCCAACAATATCCAAACCCCAATGAGCGAATGGCCAAGGGCTGGTCAGAGGATTAAGGACTCCCTCTGGTTGGTGAATTTTTGGTGCAAATCTTTGGCATTGGTCACACTTCTTCACATACTCCTACACTTCCCTCTGCATGTTCGGCCACTAGTATCCCTGAGTGAGGGTTCTGTGAGACAAAGACCTGCCTCTTGTGTGGCTACCATAAATTCCTTCATGTAATTCCTCCAGGAGTAGCTTTGATGCCTATGGGTGTACGCATAGTAAATATGGCCTAGAGAAAGAATGCTTGTACAACTTTTGGTCCTCAAACAACTAAAACTGAGGAGCCTTCCTTCGCACTTTATCAACCTCAGATTTCCCCTCGGGCAAGATATCCTCTTTCAGGAATAGCACTATAGGGTCCATCCAGCTAGGTCTCATCCTAATTTGATGAATCTGAACCATCTCCTTCTTCATCTCAGTAGGCTTGCACAAGTCTTTAATAAGGATAACCCGAGGCAAGCCCTGTGCCAAGGAGGTTGCAAGAGTGGCCAGGGAATCAGCATGTGTGTTTCCACTTCTCGGGATTTGCAACAAGTTGAAAGACTCAAACCCTGATCACAAGTGCCTAACCTGACTTAAATATCCTTGCATTCTCACATCCCTGGCCTCTAACTCTCCTTTTACTTGGCCTACCACCAACCTTGAATCTGAGAAGATCTTCACTACTTTTCCTCCCATTTTTTGGACCATGGTCATCCCTACTAATAGAGTTTCGTATTCAGCCTCATTGTTTGTGGCCGAGAAGCCCAATCTTAAGGATTTCTTAATAATGATCTTCTTAGGAGATATTAAAACCAGCCCCACTCTGGATCCTCTTTGATTTGCTGCACCATCAACGTATACCTTCCAGGATAAAGGTTCTTACAAGGTGATCACGCCAATTGATTTTCCATCCATGTCTTGCCTCTCTATCTCCTCTTCTAAAGGGGATTCGGCAAATTCAACCACCAAATCTGCGAGGACCTAGCCCTTGATAGAGATGCAAGGCATATACTTGATATCAAAAGCCTTTAAGATCGTACCCCATTTGGCAATCCTCCCTATGAAGTCAGCACTCCGAAGTGGTGATCGAAGCGGAAGTTGGGTTAAAACAACAATTGTGTGGGATTGGAAGTAGTGAAGGAGTTTGCGTGTAGCATATACCACTGCCAGAATGGCTTTCTCTAATGGTAGATAACGAACCTCTGCTTCATGCAAAGACTTGCTTACATAGTAAACTACCATCTGCACACCATCATCAATTCGTATCAGCACCAAGCTTACAACATGAGAAGTCACAGCAATGTAGGCAAATAAAACCTCGTCCACCTCGAGCCTGGACATGACAGGTGGCCGAGAAAGGTATTCCTTAAGCTATTGGAAGGCCAAGGCATACTCTTCGGTCCACTTGAATCCCTTTCACTTATTCAATAGCTAGAAGAAGGGTCTGCACTTGTCTGTTGACCGAGAGATAAATCGGTTTAGGGCAACAGTCATTCCAATTAGCTTTTAGACCTCTTTAGGATTCTGAGGTGGTTGTAGACTGTTAATTGCCTTAAGGGTTGACCTTAATTCTACTATGAGTGACCATATAGCCTAGAAATTTTCTTGATCCCATGCCAAAAGAGCACTTGAAAGCATTAAGGCACAGTTTGTATTTCCTCAGTATTTCAAAAATATCCTCAAAGTCTCCTACATGCTCGGACTCCACCTTATTCTTCACCATCATATCATCTATATAAACTTCAATACTCTTGCCCAATTGTCGCTCAAACATCATAGTCATCATCCTTTGATAGGTAGACCCTGCATTCTTCAAACCAAAAGGCATCACCTTGTAGTGGTAGTTTCTAGTAGAAGTAACAAATGCTGTCTTTTCCTGATCACCCAGGGCTAGTGGTATCTGATGGTATCCTTGAAAGTCATCCAAAAAGCTTATTCGAGGATGGCATACAGTTGCATCAACTAGCTGGTCTATCCGAGGCATAGGGAAAGGTTTTTTTGGACAGGCCTTATTTAGATCTGTGAAGTCTACACACGCTCGCCACTTCCCACTTTTCTTTTTCACCAACACAGTATTGGCTAGCCACTCAGGGTAAAACACCTCTTTAATAGCCCCAGCCTGCTTAAGTTTGATCACCTCGTCCTTGATAGCATCAAAATGGTCTTTAGATGAACGCCGAGGCAGTTGCTTTTTGGGTGTAACGGATGGATTGACATTCAAATGATGACAGATGAAGTTCGGATCCACCTCAGGAGCTTTGTAAACACTTTATGCGAACACGTCAATATTCCTCCTAAGAAACTCTACCAGCTCTTCCTTCTCCCGAGGAGGCAGTTGGGCTCCTACTTGAAAAAACTTTTCCGAATCATCATTTACAACAACCTTCTTTAAATCCTCACACTTCGCCCCCTCAACTATCTCGTCCACTGGTGACACTGGAGTCCTTGATTGCTCTAAACCCCTATTAATAGAGGCCGAGGACCCGCAGGCTGATGCATAATTGTGGCCACTAAGCACTGCCTAGCCACGAACTAGCTCCCAACCAGCTCTTCAATCTAATCCTCGGACGAATATTTCACTTTCAAGTGGAGGGTGGAAGAAACAGCCCCTAGGGCATGAAGCCATGGTCGTGCTACAATGGTTGTGTAGGGAGAATAAGCATCCACTACAATAAAGTCCACCTCCACTACCTCTGAGCCTGCCTGCATGGGTAGTCTGATCTAACCCTTTGGAATAACCATCTTCCCATCAAAGCCCAACAGAGGTGAATCATAATCTGTCAAATTCTCCGGTTTCAAGTTTAGCCCCTTGTACAAATCAGGGTACATAATCTCAGCCCCACTGGCCTAATCCACCAACATTCTCTTCACATCATACCCTTCAATCCTGAGGGTGATCACTAGGGCATCATTATGTGGCTGTATGGTGCCAACCTTATCCTCATCTGAGAAACTCAGCGCTGGTCGGATCTCCATTCTAGCCCTCTTCAGCTCAAAGTTGGAGTCCTTGGTAGGTGGCCGAGCTATGGACATCACCCTGTAGGGGCGAGAACCAGTCCTTCCTGGTGCAGCGAGGATGACATTAATTGTGCCCAAAGGGGCTCTTGAAGAGGCATCTCTTTGAGACTCCAAACCTGCCTGGCCCCCTTGCCCACTAAGATGATACAAAAATTACTTTAGCCTCCCCACTCGGACTAGCTGCTCTAGGTGATTCCACAAGGTTCTATAGTCCTCTGTGGTGTGCCTTCGGTCTTAGTGGTATTGGCAATGAAGGCTTTAATTGCGCTTCATGGGGTCACCTCCTATCTTGTTTGGCCATTTGAAGAATGGCTCATTCTTGATTTTCTCCAAGACTTGGTGTACTGGCTCTCGGAACACCGTGTTAACCATTTGAGTAGCGGTAGGCCCCAATTGCCCAGCAAAGTCTCTCCGGGGCCAGTTGTTGTTGTATCGGTCCGACCTGAAATCCCTCATCTCTTGAGGGATAACCTTAGCCTTCCCTTTCCCCTGTTGCTGGTCCTCCTCGACCGGTTTATACTTGTCAATTCAGTCCATGAGTTGACGTACGCTGTTAGCAGGTTTCCCAGTCAAAGACTTCCTCAAACCATGCTCGACTGGTAGGCCGACCTTGAAAGTCCTTATGGCCACATCATCAAAGTCGCCATCTATCTCATTGAACATCTCCTAGTATCTGTCTGAGTACGTTTTTAAGGTCTCCCCTTCTCGCATGGTCATAGACAACAGGGAATCCAAGGGCTGAGGAAATCTACTGCATGTAATAAAGCGAGATCCAAACGCCCGGGTGAGTTCTTTAAAAGAATTAATAGAACCTGCTCCCAAGTCATCAAACCACCTCATGGCCACAGGCCCTAAACTAGATGAGAATACTTTGCACATTAGGGCCTCATTCCTGGAGTGTACAACCATTCTCTGGTTGAAGTGGCTTACGTGCTCCACAGGATCTGTTTGACCATTGTACATGGTGAACGTTGGCTGAGTGAACTGCCGAGGAAGTCTCCCTCCCTCGATTCTGTGCGTGAAAGGTGATCTGGAAATTTGATTTAACACCTTGCTCATAGCGTCATTTCCCAGGCCTTTACAAGATGAGCTCTTATTCTTACGCCCATGGTGGTAGTTCCCTTCACACGAGAAAGATTCACTGGGGGGGTTCTTGACCTGAGTCTATAACTACCATCTTCCTCATCGCCAAAAGAGAAATCAAAATTAGAGGGAGCTCGCCTTCGCCGTTCATGGCACAACTTCCTTTTCAGATGATCAATCTCCAGTTGCATGGCTCTAATATCCTCCTTATGAGAAATGTGGCTCCCACCTCGAGACTGGCTCCTACTAGTATGGGTGGAATGCATACTAACCTCCCGATCCCTTCTCCGCTCAAGATTAACAAAATGATCTTGACTTTGGGACTCCATAGATTCCTCCCGATTCGGACCTGAACCTACCATAATTGAACGTTGAACTCACCACAACACCAGAATTTCCCACAGACAGCGCCAATTGTAAGGGAACAGTCCTAAGCCCAAAAGTTAAAAGGATCCAGGCTCAAAAAGCCCAATACAATGAATTTGTAGAGAGTAGGTTAGAAAACAAGGCTTTAATGAGTTAGGTAACGATTATAGTGGGTCCAAATGACAATAAAATAAAAATGGACTGGTTGTATCTAATGAAAATCATCCTCAGCACAGTTTGAGGAGATCAGTTCTTGTATATAATTCTTGAAGTTGATTACAAGTACAGTTCTTATTGCTACAGTGTTTTTCTCTTCATTCTCCAATCCCCCTTCTCTCAAGGCCTCCCTTCTATTTTATACTATCTTTTTTCTTTCATCTCTGCCCTCCACGTGTAAATTAGATTGTTGATGTTGATCCTTGTCACATCAGCACCTTCCTGAAGTCTTTGGGGAGTAGCTGTAAGGCTGAAAACTACTGTTCAGGTATCACTTCCTCATTAATGCGGCCAAAGAGTTAGCTGCAGAGCATTCAATGCGATGGTAGCAGCTTTTCCTTAGATATTTCCTAGCTTCCATTTGTCCTGTACGTTCACAATGCATATCTTTATCAATAGAACTTCCTAAAACGTCACTCTAGATGACAGAACACACTTTCTAACCTCTGCTTCGTTTAGCTGAGGAGATACTCCTCCTCGGCTTACCTCTCCCAGCCTTCACAGTTATAGTTTGCTTGTGAAGTTCAAAGTCTTATATCTTCCTTATTGTTGATCTATCCTCGGACCACTGGGCCTCCTCGGACAAAGCCAAAGGCCCAACATATATTTTTGGGTCCCTTATCCCTACAATAATTTTGTATTCCCTAAACCACTTTTCTCTTTCATCAGAGCCAAAACAAAGTAGTTAAAGATGACAATAACCCTTTACCCTACCTTGCTCCAACTAGTTATGCTTGGGTTCACCCACCCAAAAGGGGACAAGGTGGAGATAAGACGCCCATCATCCAATTCTAAAAATTTTAAGGAATTCATTTTGTTTTGTTTTGTTTTTGTTTTTGTTTAATGTTTATTTTAAATTTTCAAAAAATATTTTTCATATCTCACACGTAACATTTATTGTATAAAATTTTTGTGCAATTCCTTAAGTACAGTACATTAGATTATTCAATTATATTCAAATGCATAACTACATTGACTTTTCTTTTCTTCAATTATATGTTTTAAACCAAACTTTGTTCAATTCCAAATACACTTAAATACTCTTTCTTATAAATACAAAGGTCAGAGGTTGCACCTTTTACAATACCCTAAAAGAGATTTCTCTCTAACCAAACGAACGAACAAAAGGTTCACAGGATGAGCAATGCTAACAATTTACCTACCACTAACAACTTGCCGCATTAATCAAGTGTGAAAATTTTTTGTCAAATTTTGTGTGTTTATACTAGACATGGCAAAACGGGCAGGTCGGGTCGGGTCAATCAGGTTGTGGGTCAAACGGGTCACAGGTCAAAAACGGGTCATTTTAAGCGGGTTAAAATCGGGTTGCGGGTCGGGTCGGGTTGGGTCGGGTTAACCCGTATTTTTCACATTATTTTTTTTTTTTTTTAAAACAACATATATTTGCTATTTGGAAAGTAATGCAACAAATTACTTAATATAAAATGCATTAATTTGAATTCCCCACTTATATCAAGAATGAATTCAATTAAACTTATTAATACTTATTTAATAATTTTAAAATTATACAAATCCTAACATTGCTATCTAAAACAAAATAACACAAAGATAAGTAAAACAAATACACAAGTTTTATTTCTACACAATATCAACATCCCAAAACATAAAACAAAATTACAAATGACTTATTGGATAACTCATTTGATAAAAAATAAAAACATATAAGAAATTTGCAATCTTGAAAATTAATTTTATAATTTATTATTAATTGTGGTTGACATTCTATTTCAATTTGAAATATACATTAAAGTTTGATTGCTTACTTATTTACACATGGTCTTTTTTATGAATATCATATCATTGTTAAGCAACACATACTCTAGGAAATATCATAATTTATTTTGAAAAACCGTTTTATTTTGGACATAAATTGTTAAAAAATAGGTCTAAGCATTCATAATTTATGCTAATTTGATACTTTGGCTTCACTATTTTCACACTTGTGAATGTTTCTCACACATGTCTACAATTTTAAATCTATGTTTTTAACTCTACAGATTATCTTGGCATGTATTTTGCTATTTGATATCTAAAAATCTTTACTCATTACAGAATGCTCAACCACATGCATTTATCTTTCAATTAATTTGCATACAGTTATGTAAATGTATCAATTGTTTCCTTAAAGTTTACAATAAACAATTAAACCAATATTGTATTAATTTTACTATTTTTCTTTTACCAAAAATTTTTTTTTTTAAAAATGGTTCGGGTTTGGGTCGGGTCGCGGGTCGGGTCAGGTTGACCTGCAAAAAACACGGGTCGGGTCATGGGTCAATCCATTTTTGCTTCGGGTCAAAAAAATCGGGTTCGGATCGGGTATTTTTCGGGTCGGGTCGGGTCAGAATTTTCTGACCCGTTTTGCCATGTCTAGTTTATACAGTGTCTCTTCACGAAACTATTACTCTCACAAATGTTCCAAACTCATCTGGAAGTTTCTTAAGTGAACCCAAGAAAATGCGGGATGACACTTTCACCCTCCAATCCACCCCTTCTAATTTTCCCCTTTTGATGACTTCTTCACACGGGGAACGTGGCTTGATCCACAATGGACCCTGGGCTGACTACTATTGGATTTTTGGTGGGCCTAGCTTGGCCAACTTATTGGGCTATAAAACTGGGTATTTGGGTTGGATTTCGTGGGCCCAAATTTAGACAACTCCAGGTGCTAATTTTGCCACAGGCATTGGGCTATATTTATGGGTTGTGAACTTAAATTACTGCTGTTTGATCTTATGCGCTTGGGCTATTAATTCATAACATTTATAAAGGCTTTGAGATTTGTATATTTGGTAGATAAGTATTTTCATTAGTTTAAATGTACATCAACAGACTTCACCTCTAAACCAAATACCTTCTTCATGTGTAAACACCATAACTATTTTTTTTTTTTTTAGTACAAATACTGAAGAGAGAACAAAGAAGGGGGAAAGCTAGAATAAACCAGATACCTGGTAGTTGTTGGTCGCTTGGTTGGTTCTAGAAAACGAATATATGTTACAACGAAGAGGAAAAGGAAGAACATAACATAAAAACTACACAATGCCATTTCAGTAACGATTATTGTTGGTCACTTGGGTTATGTTGCAATCTCAAGCTGAAGAGGTTCCCACTTGATTGATTGGGTTTTAAAATTGTGCGACAAGTAGTGGTTAAAGAAAATAGGTTTACAATTACCAAGTTTTTGAAAAAACCTAGGCCGCTTCTCTCACTCTCCTCTCTATAAATAGACATTTCCATATTGCTATGTTTCTCATCCCTCACTCAAGCAAGAATAGTATACCATATAAGATAGAGATAACCTCCTCAACTATGAGGAAAGGTGTTTCTTTCCTTGTGACTATGGCTATTTTGGCCTTGGCATCCTCCTTGGCTTCTGCCTATAACCCTAGTCCTTTGCGAGACTTCTGTGTGGCAATTAACAACATCAAATCTGGTGGTATGTATAAAAAGACACTCTCATTATTATTAGCAGTAGTAGTATTATCAATCAAGTTCTTTTGAATTCACTATAAGTTCTCACATTAATGAAATTATGCCCTATGGTTTTTTTTTTTTTTTTTGCCCTGCATGACATGTAACTCTACATTGTTGCAAAAATGTCTTATTTGTGACAATAACAAACTTTTCTTTGTGTAGTATTTGTGAATGGAAAATTTTGCAAGAACCTAGCACAAGTCATAGCGAATGATTTTTTTCTTCTCTGGACTCAATATTCCCGGAAACACTAGAAACAAAGACAGATCAAATGTCACTCTTGTGAACGTCGATAACTTAGCAGGTCTCAACACTCTAGGCATATCTTTGGTTCGCGTTGACTACGCACCATATGGCCTGAATCCTCCTCACACTCACCCTCACGGCACTAAGCTTTTGGTAGTCATTGAGGGTACTCTCTTAGATGGTTTTGTCACATCCGACCCAAACAAACTTTTCACCAAAGTTCTAAAAAGGGTGATGTCTTTGTATTCTCAATTGGTCTCATTCACTTCCAAATCAACATAGGGGAGACTGCTGCTCTTGCCTTTGCTAGTTTCAACAACCAAAATCCTGGGTTGATCACCATAGCGAACGCGGTCTTTGGATCTAATCCTCCCATCAATCCTGATGTGCTCATCAAGTTCTTCCAACTAGACAAGGGAGTAGTTGAATATCTTCAAAAGGCATTTGCACCAAATTAGAATTCTGAAAAATATATGTAATAAAGATGGTGAACCACTATGTGGTTTGAATATAGTTTGTTTGGTTTTCCTTAATGTAATGTCATTTAAATAATAATTATCAAATAAAGTGGTTTCTTTTGATGGCTTTTAAGTATCATGGTGTCATTTGCAAGGAAAAATTAGTGCATGACTACATCTTGATTACACCTTGGATCCATGATGTTTGAAACCACAAGTATTTGTACTATTATATATAAACCGAACAATATTGTATTAAGCATAGAAACAATTTTTATTTTCATTTTTAAAAATGGTAAGCCAAGTTGAGGGCTCAGTAGCCACTTTTTTATGTCCAAAAACCACTCCTAAAAGTATCGATGAAGTTCTTTTTTAGTTACAATGTGGAAGAGGGGTTTGAATCTTTGATGTTTTCGTTAGAAATGCTAGGATGTGCTAGTTGAGATACAAGGTCCTTGGCGTTGAAAAAATATTTCTGAGTACTCTTGAAATAGTATGAGTACTGACATTTGTGATGTATTCATACTAAGGAATTATGGAAAAGAATTATACACGGTAAAGAAACGTCATACTTAAGCAGTTAAATAGAATTATTTTTTCTGCCTTATTTTTTATGTAGAAAATAATGGAAAATATATACAAAACTCTCTGTGGTGGTCTATCGCTGCATGAGTACGGTGATGTTAACAGATAAGGCTTTTCGTATTATGCATGCAGGCTACCAAAATAATTGCTAATAAATTCAATTTTCATTGAGTTTTCATATCAATTAATGATTGTTAATGTAAGAGGTACACTTGAGTTATATCGAATATTAACTTACATGTTAAGATAGTGGTAGAATCGGGATTTTGGTTCGGGAGCAAGATTAAGATAAAATATATAAGAAAATTAATTCAAAAAAATTAATATATAAAAAGTTAATTTATTAAACTAAATACTTGATTAACATAGAAAATATAATGTAGATGTAAGTTCTAATTTGATTTATTCGTTCTTTGTTCAAATTTTTTTCTTTCAAGCTTAATGTGTTAGTATGATCATTGTTATGCTTAAACTACTTCATAATTTAAGTTGACTATAAATATATATTTCAAACGAGTAATAATAATATATATATATATATATATTTATAGTATCTAATGATTTTTTGTAAAATCTTCTAGACACCTCATTTTTGTATCTACATTTAACGCCATTGATTGGACAAATGGTAATTTCATGCCTCATAGTAAAATTGTAATTTTGGCCACTTTAGTTCCAATTTCTCCACATATGATAAATCTTAAAATCATAACAATCAAAACAACAAGCCACAGGCCTCAATCGAATTACCTGATTAAAAGATATCATCAAATCAAGTTTTAACAGTTAATATATATTTATGTGGTTGAGTCTGACCATGTGTGATTATGAAACATTTATTTTCATTGGTCCCATGTGAATTTAATTTAAAATAAATCACATATGTTCCTATTGGTCAAGACTAAAAATAATAATGGAATTTTATGCACTTAATTAATCCGACTGTCAAAGTATTAACGGTCCTTTAATTTTTGGTGAAATTACACTTTTTTAAGGGGTTGATTCAATGATAATCCTAGCATATTAATTCTGAAATAGTTTAGATATGCTAAATGTAAAGAATTGTATAAATTCTATGGAAATATTGTGTACATTAGATGTACAGATTGTCTAGAATCATAGAAAAATTTGAGTATGCTGGATATATTAAATGTATAAAATTGTGTAAATTTAACAAACAATTGCATGAATCAAATGTACAGGGGAGTTATTTTGGTGCTAAGAATGATAATTGTGGTGAAAAACCCATTTCAAAGAAATAATCATTGCTTACTCTTTCGTGAATATCTCTCACACTATTGCGAATTTTTTTGTGAGGTTTTATTCATTGTAAAGTAGACCCGAAGTTTTAATTTGAGAACAAGAATAAAGCAATACCGATAAGAAACATGTGGGATATGATTTTTTATGTCCCTAGACTCCCTACTAGCTAGATTTAGGAAGAATCGGGATTTTCAACTCCACTCCTACCACCCAAGAAATTAATGCAATAATGTCAACTCTCAATTAAAAGCCTCCCTCCTCTAGAATACTCTTCCAAGCACTATAAAAAAGGGTGGAATGCTCATTCCAAAGTTATCTACTTCCTTAGAGCTCTTAAGGAAGTAACAAAGAAATGGTACTTTGGTGCTTTATTCCTCCTGGTCTCGTACAACTAAAAGGGTAAACATTGGTCCTCTAGGTCTTGAGTTCATGAGTTGATACTTGTTACCTCACTTCTCAGAAGTTCTTATAGGGGTACCTTGATTCTCTTTTGGGGATTTAGAGGAAATAACAAAGAAACGAACCTTGTGGTTTGTCCTCCTAGTTTTACCACATTAGGACAAACACTGGTCCACTTGGTCTTGGGTTTGTGGCTAAATAAATTGTTGCCTCACTCCTTAACAACCTCTAAGATGAATCTTTCCCCTCCTTTTGAGTGCTTTGCATGCATATATGGCTTTCTAACTTGTTTTCTTCAATAATATGCTAGAAACTAGGGTCTATGTATGCTTTTGTTTGAATATGATTTGAATGTTTTATGATATGTTCTACATATATGCTATTCTAGATCCTAGGATTCTACTAATTTTGATGTTAAACATGTTTCTAGCTTTATCACATGGCACATACATAATCACGATATTTTTATTCAAATAATATGATCACATGCTTAGATTATGGTTTATACTAATCACACACAATCATCATGTTCTTAACTTCCAATCCAAATGATGTGATCATATAATAAAATTAGGATCTTTCACCATGCACAAATGAGAACTTCTTTCAATCTTAAATAACATGATTTTCGATGTCTATAATGTTGTTTGCTTGGATGATGTAACATGACAACTAGTCACCATAATCTAGAAGACTGGAATTCACTGGGCAAGGTGGGTGCCTAACCCCTTCCCGTATTGCACCCACCCTGCAACTTTGCCTTCAAACTTAAATCAATACTTTTCTATATACTTTTTAATTTCTAGAACAGGAGCCATGTTGTTTCTTTTAGATTATATATAGGACAAAGGCCATGTAAAACCCTAGTTATATTCAAACTAATGTGCAAAGTTCAATCAATAAAAAGAGGTATTTTTATGTAGTTTTTTTTTTTTTTTTCCTAAAGTGGTGAAGAATCCATGTAAAACCCATGATTTAAGGGGGAGGGTATCATTAGTCGAACACAGCTGTACCCTCTCATGCTTGTTTGGCCCAACTTAATCAAGCGAGCCGAGGGTGCAATTAGTCACAAATCTGATGTTCTTAACATGCGGACATGCATGTGAATAGATTACGAATCTTTATTTTCTTTTACTTATAAGTCTAATTATTGCATGCAAAATTATTGAAACTCCATGATTTTGATCTATGAGAAGCAAATTAATTATTGCCTTTTTGGTCAAATTCTCTCTCTCTCTCTCTCTCTCTCTATTATACTCTTTTCTCAGTTCTTGATTTTCACTCAAACCTTGCTTTTTATGATGGTATCAGAGCCTACGATCTGTGCTAATATTAATTCTTCAAAGGTGGCTTCGAGTGCTACAGGTTCGTCTTCAATGGCTCCTGCAACTATATTAATGAACTTGATGAATCAACCACTTTTGCTCTTGTCAAACATGTCCAACATGATGACAGTCAAGCTTGACAACACCAATTATATAGTGTGGAAGCACCAAATTACAATGGTGTTTGAGACACACTCCATGTTCGAGCTCTTAGATGAGACTCAATTGGTTCCTAATAAGTTTTCAAAAGATCTTTCAAGGAACATCACTGTTATAGTGAATCCAAATTACCTAATTTGGAGATCCAAAGAAAAGGCTTTACTCACCTTCATAAGCTCCACACTTTCTCCTTTAATATTGGCTCTAAGAGTTGGCTGTACTCTTTTACCCTCCTATCCACCCCTACTAATTTTTCCCATTGCGTGACTTTTTTTTTTTTTTTTTTGATAAAAGGATCAAACATTAAACAAAAGTTATAAGGAAGTTCTACAAACAGAGTTAGCCTATACTAGGCATAGAGTGCTATATACAATGCACTAAAAAGCTAGCTATATTAGTAACTATATCTAAAACCTGAGCTATGACTACTCTAGATACAAACAAAAATTGAGTGATCATGCTCTGCTGGTGAAAGGTGAAGATCCGTCATTAAGGCTTGGTCTTGCCATGTAGGCCTTCTAAGGTTGTTGCACATGTCTACCAGATTTTTATCAGTGTTGATAATGACTGCTTTATGAAGATCCAGCTCAACTACCTTGTTCAAAGCTTCCACCAAAGCCTCCTGAATTGCAAGGTGTTTAGTTTGTCTTCCACTGCTAGCTCCTCCTCTAAATAACAAGGTACCTTCTATGTTCCTTGCTACAAACGCATGGCCACATCTTCTAGTCCTCCTGTTTTTGTAAGCTGCCACCTTGATAAGAGTTTGCCAATCTTGATTGAACACAGGAGTTCTAGATTTGGATTTCTTGCTTTCCTTATGTATCTAAATCTGGTGGAAAGCCTTTCTGAACCTGCAAATAAGAGTTTGAGAAGTTAGTACTACTTCAAGTGGATTAGGATCCTTCCCTCTATGGAGAACCATATTTCTATGGTTCCATAACATCCAGAGGACAGTGAACAGAGCTTGCAATAACTCCATCTTGGCTTGGCCTGTGACAAAGTTTGTAGTGATATAGCTCAAGAGCCATTGCCTTAAAGAGGAGTAGTTCATATCTGTAGTTTAATACCAAGGTTCAAGCCATGCCAGACAGCCCTAGCAAAGGTACAATTCAGAAAAAGATGAGTGCTAGACTCCTCCGCTGCATCACAAAACAGACATCTAGTAGAGGTTAGAATTCCTCCTGTTGAGGGTAGCAAAAACAGGCACACTGTTATGCATAATTTTCCAAATGAAGGTAAGAATCCTAATAGGCAGTTTCACCCTCCATATTAGTTTCCAAACACCTTCAGAAGTTCCAAAGTTGTTTAGCCCTTCATTGACAGAGTCAGGTTGGTCTTGTTGGATTAAAGAACAAGCCTGATTAACCCTATACTCCCCTGAGCTTGAATGTTTCCACACCAACTTATCCGGATTGCCCACAGTTTTTGTGATAGGAGATTTTAAAATCTCTGCACTGGTAGGATAAGGATATATTTTCCTAATTTAATCACACTTCTGTGATCTTGAATTTGAGTCAATAAGATCTGCCACTGTACCATTAAGAAGATTATGCTCTCTTAATTTCTGATTTGAGGTTTGAAACCAGTCAGGGTGAGTGAGTGGTATTTGCTGCCCTGACCCCACAAGCCACCTACCTTGCTGCAGATCTGCACATTTTGATTTGGTAATACTTCTCCAAGTCCACGAATGGTGAGGTTTAGGTTTGTAATGCTTTAAAGAGTTTCTAGGGAAGTATTTAGCTCTATAGGTTCTTGCTAGCAGAGATTCAGGTCTATTTTGAATCCTCCAATACTGCTTGGCTAGCATAGCCTGATTTAAGGTACTGAATTTCTTGAACCCCAAACCAACCTTTTCCTTTGCTTTGCAGATTTTGTCCCAACCCACTAGATGCAGCTTCCTAGTTCCAAAATCATGACCCCACCAGAAATTTCTAATTGTAGCATCTAGTTTATCACATATAGATTCAGGCACACTGAAACAGGCAAAAGTATAAAGGGGCATAGACTGAATACAGATTTGATAAGGGTTGCCCTCCTTGCCTGAGATAAAAGATTGATGCTCCAACCCTGAAGTCTAGATTGTAATCTGTCAACTAAGTCCTGAAAATCAGCTGTCCTCCTACCTCTCAATTTGAAATTTAATCCCAAGTATTTACTAGGATTTTTGACAAGGTTAACCTGTAAGGATTCAGCCAAAGCTTTTTGATCATCTGAAGGAATGTTAGAGAACATAAGAGATCAGACTTAATGAAATTAATACATTGTCCTGACAGGGAGCAATACCAAAGAATTATGCTTTTCAGATGCCTTAGGGAATCCTTGTTATTTTGGAAGAAGAAGAAGAAATCATCTGCATAGAAAAGGTGAGTGAAAGAAATACCATTCCTACCAATCTTAATTCCCTTTATTTTCTTTTGATTTTCTGCTTGTGTGAGGGCAATAGATAGGATGTTGGCACACATTAAGAATAAGTAATGAGAAATAGGATCCCCCCTTATCTAATTCCCCTGGTTGGAGTGAAGGATTGAGTGGGGCTTCCATTGAGCAGGAAGGAGTATTCTACTGAAGACACATACTCCATAATCCATTGAACCCAAGATTCACTAAAATTCATTGATATCAACACAGCTTTAAGAAAATTCCGACTTACTCTATCATAGGCTTTACACATGTCTATCTTTAGAGCTCCATACCCTTTTTTTTCTGCCATTTTTCTTCTTCATAGAATCAATGATTTCATGGGCTAGTAAAATATTATCAGTGATATTCCTCCCTTGGATGAAAGCATTTTGGAAAGGAGAAATCAGCTTATCCATAAGAGGTTTAAGTCTAGAAACCATTATCTTGGATATGATCTTATAAGTGACATGGCAAAGACTTATCGGTCTAAAGTGTGAGACTTCCTCAGGAACAGAAATTTTGGGAACAAGGGTGATGAAGGTTTTGTTGAGAGATTTCAGAAGTGTACCTGAATGAAAAAAGGCATGAACAGAGTCAAGAATATCTTGTTTGACAATATTCTAGTATTCTTGATAAAAGAAAGCTGGAATTCCATTAGGGCCAGGGGATTTATGAGAACCTGGTTGGAATACAGCTAGCTCAATTTCAGCATCAGTGATTGGACTATCTAGCTGCAATTGCTGATTTTGGTTTAGTTTGGGGATAGGCAAGGCCCTTAATTCCTCAAGGATAGATGGGGTAGTGCTAGGATTTGTTTCAGTAAATCTATGTCTAAAGTGATCCACTAGGATTCCTCCAATCTCATCAATGTTATCAGTTAGATTTCCATTCTCACATTTAAGATGTAGAATCCTATTTCTGGCCCTTCTTTGTTTAACTATAGTCTGGAAGTACTTAGTGTTCCTATCTCCCTTAACAATCCAGTCACTCCTAGCTTTTTGAGCCCACATAATTTCTTCTTTAGCCATTAAGTTCTCAATATCTTCCTTGAGCTCTCTTTTCTTATGAATATCTCTCATTGTTTGAATTGAATCCTGCACTACTTGAAGCACTAGCTGTTTGTCTTTAATTTCCTTTTCAATTTTTCCAAACACCTTCCTATTCCATTCAATGAATAGTTTCTTAACATTGAGGATCTTGTTCTATAATTTGAAAGCCCTAGACCCTTGTATGTTTGTCTTCCAAGCTTCCTGAACTACAGATTTACACCCCTCATGAGTAGTCCACATTTTCTCAAATCTAAAGGGTCTTCTCTTCAAGGGGTGCTGTATTTCAAAATCTAAAAGAATAGCCCGATGATCAGATCTCAAAATAGGTTGATTATGAAGGGCATATTGTGGGTATGAGTGAATCCAATCCACTAAAGCAAAAGCCCTGTCTAATCTCTCCATTACAAAAGTCTCATCCTCCCTTTTATTCATCCAGGTGAATTTTTGGCCCTTAGCCTCAAGTTCACACAGCCCCAAATCATTTAAAGTTTGTTGAAAGATATCATCCCCAATGATTTTCCTATCTAAGAATGCAAATTTATCATCTTTAGATAGAATTTGATTAAAGTCTCCTATACACAACCAGTTAGTTCTTGCTATGTGTTTGAGTTGTTTGCGCTCAAGCCATACTTCCTGCCTTTTAGAATGTTCAGGCTGACCATAAATAAAAGTAATTGAGAGAGGGGTACCTTTATGGTCTAGTAAGTCTGTGTGAATTAGGTGCTATAAGCTGTGCATGATAGTGAGCTTCTAATCTAGTAGCCATCCAAGCAGCAAACCTCCACTAAGTCCCACCCGAGGAACTTCCCATCCTTTCCAAAAACCACATTTCTTCAAAACACCAGCTCCTTTGTCTCTGTCCAGCTTAGTCTCCATCAAAAACACAATAGAGGGCTTAAACTCCTAGGCCATTTTTTGACATTGTAGAACTGCAGAGAGATTGCCCCGCCCTCTACAATTCCAGCTAAGTATTCTCATGGTTGCTAGGGAAGCTGTTGAAGGCCAGCTTCCCAATGTGTAAGAGGGGTTTGAATCTTTGACGTCTTCGTTGGAAATACTAGGATAAGCTAATTGAGATACAAGGTCCTTGGCATTGAAAAAATATTTTTGAGTACTCTCGAAATAGTATGAGTACTGACATTTGTAATCTATTCATACTAAGGAATTATGGAAAAGAATTATACACGGTAAAGAAACGTCATACTTATGCAGTTAAATAGAATTATTTTTTCTGCCTTATTTTTTATATAGAAAATAATGGAAAATATATACAAAACTCTCTGTGGTGGTCTACCGGTGCATGGGTACGGTGATGTTAATGGATAAAGCTTTTCGTATTATGCATGCTGGCTACCAAAATAATTGCTAATAAATTCAATTTTCGTTGAGTTTTCATATCAATTAATGATTGTTGATGTAAGAGATACACTTGAGTTATATCGAATATTAACTTACATGTTAAGATAGTGGTAGAATCGGGATTTTGGTTCGGGGGCAAGATTAAGATAATATATATAAGATAAAATTAATTCAAAAAATTAATGTATAAAATGTTAATTGATTAAACTAAATACTTGATTAACATAGAAAATATAATGTAGATTTAAGTTCTAATTTGATTTATTCGTTCTTGGTTCAAAATTTTTTTTCAAGCTTAATGTGTTAGTATGATCATCGTTATGCCTAAACTACTTCATAATTTAAGTTTTTTTTTGAGAAGGTACTTCATAATTTAAGTTGACTATAGATATATATTTCAAATGAGTCATATATATATATATAAATATATATATATATATATATATATATCTAATGTTTTTTGTAAAATCTTGTTGACACCTCATTTTTGTATTTGCATTTAATGCCATTGATTGGACAAATGGTAATTTCATGCCTCATAGTAAAACTGTAATTTTGGCCACTTTAGTTCCAATTTCTCCACATATGATAAATCTTAAAGTCATAATGATAAAAACAACAGGCCACAAGTCTCAATCGGATTACCACATTGAAAGATATCATCAAATCAAGTTTTAACGGTTAATATACATTTATGTGGTTGAGTCTGATCATGTGTGATTATGAACCATTTATTTTGATTGGTCCCATGTGGATTTAATTTGAAATAAATCACATACGTTCCTATTGGTCAAGACTAAAAATAATGATGGAATTTTATGCACTTAATTAATCCGATTGTCAAAGTATTAATGGCCCTTTAATTTTTGGTGAAATTACACTTTTTTAAGGGGTTGATTCAATGATAATCCGGGCATATTAATTTTGAAATATTTTAGATACGTTAAATGTAAAGAATTGTATAAATTCTATGGAAATATTGTGTACATTAGATGTACAGATTGCCTAGAATCATAGAAAAAATTGAGTATGCTGGATATATTAAATGTATACAATTGTGTAAATTCAATGAACAGTTGTGTGAATTAAATGTATAGGGGAGTTAATTTGGGGCTAGGAATGATAATTGTGGTGAAAAACACATTTCAAAGAAATGATCATTGCTTACTCTTTCGTGAATATCTCTCACACTATTGTGAATTTTTTTGTGAGGTTTTATTCATTGTAAAGTAGACTTGGAGTTTTAATTTGAGAACAAGTATAAAGCAATGCCGATAAGAAACATGTGGGATATGATTTTTTATGTCCCTAGCCTCCCTACTAGCTAGTTTTAGGAAGAATTGGGATTTTCAACTCCACTCCTACCACCCAAGAAATTAATGCAATAACGTCAATCTCAATTAAAAGCCTCCCTCCTCTAGAATACTCTTCCCCACACTATAAAAAGGGGTGGAATCCTCATTCCAAAGCTATCTACTTCCTAGTTCATCAAAAAAAAAGTTATCTACTTCCTTAGAGCTCTTAAGGAAGTAACAAAGAAAAGGTACTTTGGTGCTTTGTTCCTCTTGGTCTCGTATAACTAGAGGGGTAAACATTGGTCCTCCAAGTCTCGAGTTCATGACTTGATACTTGTTACCTCACTTCTCAAAAGTTCTTATAGGAGAACCTTGATTCTAATTTGGGGTTTTAGGCTGTGTTTGTTTTGACTTCAAACCATTTTCGGAAATGATTTTCCGAAAAATTGTGTGTTTGGTTAGATGCTGAAAATTGATTCAAACTGAAAACGATTTCTGAGTTGACCGTAAAATACACACAAAACGCTGGAAAACGATTTCAGCCCCTATTTTCACTTCAAACAAAATCCACTCCTCACAAAACACTCCCAAGCCCGAAGGAACTCCTCTCACAGGCACTCTCCTCACACAGTCACTCTCCAAGCTCCACACATAGTCACTCTCCAAGCTCCACACCCCACAGTCCGCCGAGCTCCACACGCCGAGCCACAGTCCGCCGAGCTCCACACGCCCCACAATCCGCCGAGCTCCACACGCCGAGCTCCACAGACCGAGCCACAGACCGAGCTCCACACACCGACCCACAGTCGCGCCGATCCACCCACGGTGAGTCCGATCCACTCCATTTCTCAGTCCGATCCACCCCATTTCTCAGTCCGATCCAAACTTCAGTCCGATCCAACCCCTATTTCACTCCGATCCACACACTCCGACCTACCCTTCAGTCCGATCCACCCTCCATTTTAACCCGGCAACCTCACCTCACTCACCTCCGATTATGAACACCTCCGACCCACCCTCTACCAAAGCCGATCCACACACCTCCGACCCACCCTCTACAAAAGCCGATCCACACACCTAAACCCATCTAGCCACCCTCAAACCCATAAACAACCCAACCTCACCTCACTCTCGGGTCCAATGTGTATAAATATATATATATTTATTTATTTATTTGCTGTTTATTTAATTATTTTTTATATATATATTTATTTATTTATTTATTTGCTGTTTTAATTATCCATTGTTTATGTAATTATTGATTTAAGAATTTAATTTTGTTACTTGTTACAATTATACAGCCATTGAATGTAATGTGATTTGTTGGTGTAAAAGCCTAGCATTGTGATGGTATTATGTTGTAACTTTTGTTGGTGTTACAATTATACAGAAATAGAATGCAATGTGATTTTTTGGTGTAAATATTGATTGTGATGGTATTATGTTGTGTACGTTGTTGATGTTATAGCTATACAGAAATAGAATGCAATGTGATTTGTTGGTGTAAATATTGATTGTGATGGTATTATGTTGTGTATGTTGTTCATGTTACAATTATACAGAAATATATGTGCATAAATATTTTGGTACTCGCTATCAATGTGGTTTGGATGTTTTCTGTTTGTGGCTGTTTTTATATACTGTGTAATCAATAGCATGCTTGTTTACATACCTCTTATTAGACCACAATGTTTGTTATTTTTTAGATGAAGAAAAAAACCAAAGCCGCAATTCTTGCCTCAGTTGCATCTGTCCTCCTTGTGGGGGTTGCATTGTTAAGGAAATTGCGGCGTAGACGACTACCTAGGGCGCCTTATGTTAATCATGCAGCCGAGAGAGAGCATTACATAAATAGTATTCTGCATGGAAGTGAGAGACATTGTGTGAATCAAATTAGGATGAAGCCTATAGTTTTCCACCACTTATGTCACATCCTCACTGAGGGGGAGCACGTACGCCCGACTATTCACATGTCTGTTACGGAGCAAGTGCTAATGTTCTGTCACATTATTGGTCATAATGTGAGGTTTCGTGTAATTGGTAGTCGGTTCCATAGATCGACTGAGACTGTTCATAGATACTTCAAGGTCGTCCTTAGGGGGGTCCTAAAATTATATAGAGCTCTAATAAGACTGCCTAGCGAAGATACACCTCCAGAGATAAGGAATAGCAGAAGGTTCTACCCATATTTTAAGGTAAATATTGCGACTTGTCTATTTTTGTAAATTGTGAGGATTTGTGTAATTTTAAATCATTATGTCTGTCCAAAATTAGGATTGTGTTGGAGCAATCGATGGTACACATGTTCGTGCATCTGTGCCACTTGAAATACAAGGAAGGTTTCGTGGTCGCAAAGATGGAACCACGCAAAATGTGTTAGCTGCCATTAGTTTTGACTTAAAATTCACTTATGTATTGGCTGGATGGGAAGGCAGTGCACATGATTCACGTGTGTTAAATGATGCATTTGCTAGGCCAGGGGGATTTTCAATTCCCGAAGGTATTATAGGATTACTTCACATTTTTGGTTTATTAGTTTAATAAATATTGAGCGTTTTCCTAAGCATAGTAGTAATTTGGTTTTATTTTTGAATATATGTAGGTAAATATTATCTTGGTGATGCTGGGTATGGTAATAAAAATGGAATTTTGTCACCTTATTGGAGTGTGCGATATCACTTGAAAGAGTTTAGTGATCGTCCTCCTGAGAATGAGCAAGAATTGTTCAACCTCTGACACTCTTCATTGAGAACTACCATTGAGCGAGGGTTTGGAGTGTTGAAGAAACGTTTTCGAGTGTTGGATGCAGAACCATTTTGGTCTTTTGAAACCCAAGTGAAAGTAGTGTTAGCATGTTGTGTGATTCATAATCACATTATGGGAGTTGAACCAAATGACCATCTTATGGCGGATGCAATGAACCAAGTAGAGTCTACTGGCCCCCAACAGGAAACACAGTCACGTCGGGACTCCATTGAAGATAGTAGAGTGTGGAATGCTAAGAGAGATCAAATATGCCGGCTTATGTGGTCTGATTATACCAGGAGTGGAGAGTAGTACTTTATTTAGATTTTTATGATTGTAATATGCTGTATTTTTTTTCCTGTAAGGACAATGTATTTACTATGGACTTCTGGTGGTGTAAGGAAAAAGTATTTTCAGCATTACATTGTTATTACCAGTGTTAGCATGTTTCGTTCTGTTGTGCACATCTATAAGCGTGGTTGTATGTGTGTTTGATTTGTTGTTCATATTCTGAGCGTAATTACTAAATGCTACTCTCATTTTTAAATGCTACTCTCACTATACAATTTTGATATGTAGTAATGTCAAAGGGCAAAGAGAAGGTGAGCAGCAGCAAGCAGTTTAGGTGGCTGCCACCCATGCACTCAACGATGCTTAGGGTACTTGCGCAGGAGGCTGCAAAGGGCAACAAGCCGTCTAGCACTTTCAAGGCAGGCTCCTTTACTCTTGTAGCGAAGGAGATAACTGCCCAATTTGGGGTTGAGTGCCACCCCTCTTATGTTGAAAATCGAATGCGGACTCTAAGGACCATGTGGTCCACAATTCAGACTATTAGAAAGAAGAGTGGCTTTGGCTGGGATGATAACCTAAAAATGATAACATGCGACACGCAGACATACCAAGAAGAAGTCATAGTATGGCTTCCAACTATATTTTCTTAATATAAATGATAATATATGTTTTTGCCTTTTATAATCTATGAATTAAGAACAAGACAAGGCTGCTCAAGTACCCTCTTTATATGAAATTTATAGTGTCATTCTTTTTAGGATTCAATTGACGTAAATCATTTAAATGACATCTATATTGAATTGAATATTGAATTTATGAGTGAAGTGATTATTGCATTGTTATTATACGTTCCTTTCTCGCTTACAGGCGCATCGAAAGCATGCAGAGTATCTAAACTAAAAAATTGAGATGTATGATGAATTAGCTATTGTTGTGGGGAAGGACACAGCCACGGGTGGCTTTTCTAAGTCCTATGTGGATATTGAGAATGAACCAGACAATGGGGACAGTGCTGAGTTTGTTGCAGACAATGTGGAGGAAGGTGTGGTCGAGAAAGGGAAGAATGCAGTCGAGTCATCCACCACTGGGTCGGGAATTTCCAAGTCCCGCAAAAGAGGGCGTGCACCTTCTAATGCTGATGATAGTGTGCTGACTGATCTGTCTGATCAGCTGAAGGAAATAGCTGTGGCTCTGAAAGAAATCAACCGGGGCCCGGTGGATTACACAGCTCTTTACAATGAGGTCATGGCTATGATGGCGGATGGGTATAGCGAATACATGCTCGCAACTGCGTTTGACCATCTTTGTGAAAATGAGAAGGCAGCACGGGGATTTCTAGCGAAGAATGCTAGGCTGAGAAAGCTGTGGTTGGATGGTTTTTTGTTCTCACAACTTTGACTTGTCTGTTTCATGTTGACTGTGATGGTAGCTTTAGGAATTAACTTTTGTTGTAGTACTAGTATTGACCTACTATTGTATTATATATGTAGTCTTTTGTATTATTGGGACAATACAATTACCCAAATTATGTATTTGTACTGTTGATACCAAGAGTAGGTATCATTTTTGTACACCATGGAGGTGTAATGCCAATGGTGAACGATTGATGTGGCTGTTTTTATATGTATTTTGTACTGTTACAGATATGTCTAGACAATGCAGGTACTTTGAATTTGGATGATTATTTTTGATGTTGAAGTGGATGATTAATTTTGTACTGTTACAGGGTTGTCTAGGTAATGCAGGTGCTTGAATATGTAAGGAATTTCATATTTACCGTAAAATGATCCACAAACCAAACATGGGAATTGATTTTCCGTAAAAAATGAATTTTATTTTTCGTAAAATGTTTGACCGAACCAAACATGAGAACTGATTTTCCGTAAAATAGAAAGTATTTTCCGTAAAATGTTTGAAAGAACCAAACACCGAAATTGATTTTCCGTAAAACGATTTCCGAAACAGCCAAACAGCCTGAATACATTTTCCTTTCCAGAAAATAGCATTTCCGGAAAATATTTATTTTCCGGAAAATATTTTACATCAAACAAACACAGCCTTAAAGGAAATAACAAAGAAATGAACCTTGTGGTTTGTCCTTCTAGTTTTACCATATTTGGACAAACACCGGTCCACTTGGTCTTGGGTTTGAGCCTAAGTAACTTGTTGCCTCACTCCTCGACAACCTCTAAGATGAATCTTTCCCCTCCTTTTGAGTGCTTTGCATGCATATATGGCTCTTTAACTTGTTTTCTTCAATAATATGCTAGAAACTAGGGTCTATGTATGCTTTTGTTTGAATATGATTTGAATGTTTTATGATATGTTCTGCATATATCCTATTCTAGATCCTAGGATTCTACTAATTTTGATGCTAAACATGTTTCTAGCTTTATCACATATGGCACATACATAATCACTACATTTTTTTTATTCAAATAATATGATCACACAATCATCATGTTCTTAACTTCCAATCTGAATGATGTGATCTTATAATAAAATTAGAATCTTTCACCATGCACAAATGAGCACTTATTTCAATCTTATGACTATAATGTTGTTTGCTTGGGGGATGTAACATGAGTACTAGTCACCATAATCTAGAAGACTGGAATTCATTGGGCAAGGTGGGTGCCTAACCCTTTCCCACATTGCACCCACCCTGCAACCTAGCCTTCAAGTTCAAACCTAAAAAGGGAGAACTTGGCCACTTGGTAGCCAAATTCCCAAGTAAGTCGTTATCGAAACATCATCCAGCCACCCCCTTTTACCACAAGAATTTCTTTTGGGACCTCCCATTGTGGGCTAAAACCAATCCAGAATACAAATTAATTAGGGGTTCGACCCTAACCAGCCAAAGGTTGTTAGGAAAACACCACCACAGTAGACATTTGGAGTTTCAATTTGAGAACAAGAATAAAGTAATTCCGATAAGAAACATGTGAGATATGATTTTTTAAAGTTGTCCCTACTAGCTAGATTTGGGAAGAATCGAGATTTTTAACCCTTTGCTTGCACTCTACTCCCACCACCCAAGAAATTAATGCACCAAAGTCAACTCTCAATTAAATTCCATTTCTCCCTCCTCTAGAATACTTTTCCCCACACTATAGAAAGAGGTGGAATGCTTGCTCCAAACCAATCCACTTCCTTAGAGCTCTTTAGGAAGTAACAAAGAAAATGTACTTTGGTGTTTTGTTCCTCTTCGTTGTGAAACTTTAAAGTACTCGCAAGTGTACGAACCGTACCGAAGTATAGTTTGACAAGAACGAGGTCGAACCCACAAGGACTTGAATGAATGTAGGAAAATTAATCAAATCTTAACCAAATTAATTCTAATCTAGTTTAATAAAAATTGGTTGTTTGCAATTAAATATACTAAGCAAATAATTAAACTAAGCAAAGATATAATATAAAGCAGTAAAGAGATGTAAACAATCTAGAGAAAGGAATTAAGGTTTTGGAATCTACCTTGTAAGTTATAGCAGCATATATTTATGATCATTAATTTTTCCCAACTACTGCATGATAATCTGGAAATCAATCTTGCTATCATGGAAAATATTCTCATTAAAATCCTTGTTTTAAAAATTAAAGGCATGTTCTTCTTCGCTTCTTAAGTATAAAATCAAATCATCAATTGTATCTGTTGACAAAAAAATTATAAGAGATATCTAATTTTATAATTAAGAAATAATAAACCAAGCATTCAATTAATTAAGATAAATCCTAAATCATGAGAAAAACATGATTGAACTCATATCTAGAATCCCATCTTAGTCAATCGATATGAAGCAAGAATAATTTAAATAATTAAAGAACAATTATTGTAAAAAAAATCAAATCACATAAACAATACTGATAATCCTTAACAAGGTTTCATCCTCAATCTTAATTATAAATTTAGCTACTCATAATAATTGAAAGAAAGCACAAAAATAAAATACTAAGCATTAAACTAGACAAATTATTAAAACTAACTGTCATGGAAGAAGACCAAAGAGGTAGCTGTGACCTATATGTTCAGCCCCCAGCCGTCCTCTAAATTTTTCCCTAAAGAGCCTTCAAAAGGTTAAGGAATCCTATTACAAGTTGAATCCCGTTTGGAGAAAATCTCAGATTTTTAGACTTCACTTAACTGACGATTTTGACCCATTTAACGTCATAATTCAGACTTTTGGTAAACTAAAAAGTTGTAGCCCTTTAAGTTAACTTTCCAGCCCAACTTAAATCATTTCGATTGGACATCTGAGAAGAAAGTTATGTCAAAAATACTAACTGATGCGCAGGCTGGAATTCTAATCCGAATTGGACTTGGATTCGGTGCAAATTTCCTTTGATTCCTTGCTTCAATTGGAATTAAATTTAATTGGGTTGGCCTTATTTAACTTCATCATGGCCCTTGTAAAAGTAAATTCCACTAACTTTCTTCTTTGCACAAATCACCTTATTTAATTCCACATTCCTACAAAAGACAAATTCACGCAATAAAATTCAATTAAGCACAAAATTGATTATTCAGCATTATTCCAAAACCAAATATAAAATGCATGAATTAACTCAAAATAAGTATGATAATGCTTTCTAATAATGATATAAATATGCAAAATTAAGCTATTATCAATGCATATCACTCATGGTCTCGTATAACTAGAAAGGTAAAAACTAGTCCTCCAGGTCTCGAGTTCTCAACTTGATACTTGTTACCTCACTCCTCCAAAGTTCTTATAGGAGTACCTTGATTCTCTTTTGGGATTTTAGAGGAAGTAACAAAGAAAAGAACCTTGTGGTTTGTCCTCCTAGTTTTGCCACAATAGGACAAACACCGGTCCTTTTGGTCTTAGGTTTGTGGCTAAGTAACTTGTTGCCTCACTCCTGGACAACCTCTAAAATGAATCTTTCCCCTCCTTTGGAGTGCTTTGCATGCATATGTCTTCCTAACTTTTTTGTTCTTCAATAATATGCTAGAAACTAGGGTCTATGTATGCGTTTGTTTGAATATGATTTGAATTTTTTATGATATGTTCTACATAAATGCTATTCTAGATCCTAGTATTCTACTAATTTTGATGCTAAACATGTTTCTAGCTTCATCACATGGCACACACATAATCACTATATTTTTTATTCAAATAATATGATCACATGCTTAAATTATGGTTTATACTAATCACACACAATCATCATGTTCTTAACTTCCAATCCAAATGATGTCATCATATAATAAAATTAGGATCTTTCACCATGCACAAATGAGCACTTATTTCAATCTTGAATAACATGCACTTGGATGTCTATAACATGTTTTTTGCTTGGATGATGTAACATGACTACTAGTCACCATAATCTAGAAGATTGGAATTCACTAGGCAAGGTAGGTGCCTAACAACTTCTCAATTGCACCCACCTTTCAACTTAGCCTTCAAACTTAAATCAATACTTTTCTATGTACTTTTCAATTTCCAGATTGTAACTAGAAACAGAGCCATTTAGTTTTTCTTAGATTGTATCTTGGACAAAGGCCTTATGAAACCCTAGTTATATTCAAATTAATGTGCAAATTTCAATCAATAAAAAGAGGTATTTTTATGTACTCTACAAAAAAAGTGGTGATGAATCCATGTAAAACCCATGATTTAGGGGGGAGGGTATCATTAGTCGAACTACCATTTTGAAAGGCACTAACAGAACTCTACCATCTCATGTGTGTTTAGCCCAACTTAATCAAGTGGGTCGAGGTGCAATTTGTCACAAATCTGATGTTCTTAATATGCAAACATGCATGTGAATAAAATACTGTTGAATAAAATACTATGGGTCATATAGGCACATACCTTTGGTGGAACGGATCACCAGATTGCCGAATTTTGTTCTTCGCTTGCTTTACTAACTCCTCATAATCTCTTCTCTTTTGTGGACCACCTCCAAGTCCCCGGAGAGGCTATTAGAGTCTCTCTTAATTTCCATACACAAAATTCTTGTGAACAGTAGATGGTATCCCCAGAGAGATGGCTTATTTTGAGAGAGCACTAAAAAACTATACATATGTTCATTCACTGTAACCCATTATCTGACTATTATAGGAGTACCTTAAATACTAGGAGAGATTTGCCCACTATCTAATAAGTGATCCCTAAAAGTACTCAACTGCTAAGTTTAAATTACACCACTACTGATATTAACAACTCATATTAATATCGATTAGTTTAAATTTAAACTTACTTATCAGATAACCCATGTAGACGATCCATGGGCCATGGTTTATGGATTGTGTCAAATTCAGCCCAATTTCTAACAAATATAGATGTTAATTTTCTAATTGAATAAAATATTGGTGCAATTCCTTAAGTAAAGTACATTAGATTATTCAATTATATACAAATACATAATTGCATTGATTTTTCTTATCTTCAATTACTTGTTTGGAATCAAACTTTATTCAATCCCAAAAACATCCAAATACTCTTTCTCACAAATACAAAGTTTAGAGGTTGCACCTTGCACGATGCCCTCAAAGAGAGTTTTCTCTAACCAAACCAATGAACTAAAGATTCATAGGATGAGCAATGCTTCAAACACAAAAAATTTCACAATCGTTGAGTTCGCACGCTTTAATGGTTCTTATCTAGGCTAATCACATATGTTACTTTTTTACCTACCAAAAACAATTTGCTGCATTAGTTAAATGTGTAATTTTTTTTTTATTTTTTTTGGTGGTGTCTATAAACTATCTCTTCAAGGGATTATTAATGGTCCATACTCATTTGAGAGTTTTTTAAGTGGGCCCAAGAAATATAGGATGACTCTTGCTCTCCAATCCACCCCTGCTAATTTTTCCCCTTTGATGACTTCTTCACACGTGGCTTGATCCACAAAATAAGAAAGAAGTACTTATGATGTTATGGCTAAGCCCAGCCATGGGCCCTTGGCTGACTAGTATTGGATTTTTGGTGGGCCTAGGTTGGCCAACTTTGTTGGTTGACTCCATGCGTTTGTGGGCTATATTTATGGGTTGTGGGCTTAAATTACTGGTGTATGATCTTGTGCGCTTGGGCTATCAATTCATAACATTTACAAAGGCTTTGGGATTTGTATATTTGGTAGATAAGTATTTTCATTAGTTTAAATGTACATCAACAGACTTCATCTGTAAACAGTATAACTTTTTTTTTTTAAATTTTTTTTTTGGAGTACAAATACACCATCAACATAAAGAGAGAACAAAGGAGAAAAGCAAGAATATACCAGACACCTGGTAGTTGTTGGCCACTTGGTTTTAGAAAACCATTAAATCTAACTAATACTTAAGATTAAGAAGTTTTTAGTACCCACCAATTAAAATTTAATCACGAAGATAATGTCAAAGAGGTAAAGCAAGAACATAACAGTAATGTTATGCCGCAAGTAGCAAGTTGCAGCCTATGAGGGTGAAACATTTCAGTAACAATTATTGCTTTACTGATTGATTTTGGCCAAAGTAACATTAAAACTACACAATGCCATTTGATTGGGTTTTAAAATTGTACGACAAGTAGTGGTTAATAAATTAGCTCACCTAATTAAATAGAAAAATGTGACAAAGGGTTGAACAATTACCAAGTTTTTTCAAAAACATAGACCCTTTTTTCTCTATAAATAGACATTTCAATATTACTATGTTTCTCATCCCTCACTCAACCAAGAATAGTATATCATATAAGATAGAGTACTCCTCAAATATAATGAAAGGTGTTAGGAACATATTTTATGTAATTGACTAATCTTTTGACAAAACGCACTTTACTTGTAATTTGATAGATCTAGAATGAGTTTAGTACTTCAAAAAACAAGTGTTCAAGTTTAGTATTGAAGCCATGCAAATCTGACCAAGAAACAAGTGAAGAATATGCTGCTCATTAAAGCTCGACAGAAGTCTTGACAGAATCCTTTCTATCAAGAATTACTATTGAAGCTCAATAGAAGCTTGACATAAGCTGTATCTGTCGAGAATTACGAAATCAGGTTTTCCAGATCCGATTACACGTATATTCTTGAGTATTTATGTAGGATTTCTTTTCTCACAACCTTAGACATATATAAAGATTATTTTAAGAGCCATCACAAGTTGATGCAAGGTGTTGCAAAAGAATAATCCATGCATATTGTGACCGGAGACAGAATTTGCTCTAGTTCATCATATTTTCTGTAGAAGTTATTGCGTCTTTACGCCAATGGTTTTATGACCAATGAGCTTCCTGATCTTCACTGTTGATGAATTGAAGAATTTTGTAGCCAACATCTTTCTCAAGTTGGTGTGTTAGTCACGTACTGGGATCCGTGCATTATTGGTTAGTCATATACTGAGATTCGTGCATTGAATGAAGAGATTGCTGCTACAATACAAGTCCAATTGGTTATTGGGGTAATGGTTCAACTGTAGGTTAGTATTAGATACTGGGATTCCTTTTACTTGTAACCGCTTGTGATTGATAATAGTGGATTCTCAGGAGTGGTGACTTTAAATTCACTCGGTGGGGTTTTGCCTCGGTGGTTTTCCTCATTCGTAAACAAATCACCTGTGTCAAATTTATTTTTCATTGCATTTAGATAATTTTGTGATTTGTTTGTGCTGCAACGCTATTGCATGTTAAATTGACTTAATTAATTAACTTCGATAATTAATTAATTAATTTGCCAAAAGGGTTAATACATTTTTGGCCTATCAAGTGGTATCAAAGCGAGCATACTTTGATTAGGTTTAATCTTTGCTGTGTGATCCATTAACCCCTGTTTGTCATGGATAGAAGACAATCTCTTATTATACCTTATTTATTTGATGACACTAACTATGCATACTGGAAAGTACGCATGAGAGCTTTCTTGTAATCTTTAGATGAGAAGGTGTGGCAAGTTGTGGAGACTGGCTGAACTAAGCCAAAGGAAGCGCCGACTGATTGAGATGATGCAAAGATCAAAGCGACAAACTTCAACAGCAGAGCATTGAACGCCATTTTCAGTGCGGTTATGAATGAGGAGTTTAAGAAAATATCCTCAACTGAAACTGCAAAGGAAGCATGGACCATCTTTCAGACAACCTATGAAGGGACTAAGGCTGTCAAGGATTCAAAGCTCCAAAAGCTCACTACTAGCTTTGAGGAGATAAAGATGGTGGAGAATGAGTCATTTGATGAGTTCTATGCCAAGTTGAAGGATTTAGTCAACTCAACCTTCAATCTTAGGGAAATTATTCCCGAACCCAAGGTTGTGAGAAATGTGCTCAGATCTATGCCTGAGAGATTTCATGCCAAGATCACTATCATTGAAGTATCAAAGGATATTGACTACATTCCTTTGATAGAGCTGGTTGGCAACTTACAAACCTATGAATTGGGTTTGACTAGAATTGGAAAAAGAAGCAAAAGTAAGAGCATGGCACTAAATGCCAAAAGTAACGAGACTGATGAGTCTTCAGATGATGAAGATTCCAAGATGAAGTCCTATATCACTAGGTAATTCAAGAAGTTCATAAAGAATGCCAATGTGAAAGGATTTGATAAGGACTGTAAGCAATCCAGTTCTTCACAATTCAAAAGCCAAGTCAGAGGAAAGAAGGATGCTAAGGATGGCGGTCAGTACACTATTCCCTCCGGACCAAAGTGTTTCAGATGTCAAGGTTTTGGACACATGAAACAAGAATGTCCAACATATTTCAAGTCAATTGGGAAAAGCAAGGCTCTTGCTGCTACCTTGAGTGACACCGAGCCTAAGATTAAGTCAGATGATAGTGATGGCGAGGGAATTTTGAATGCTTTCATTGCTACAGTTGATCCTACTGAAGGGGTTACAAAAATAGTAGATGATGAAGAGGACTTAGTGGTATCTAAGTTTGAGAAAATGGATGAACAAGATGACATCCATACAACCTATGCAAAATTGTACAAGGTTTCTAAGAAGCATGAGAAATTGTATAAGCTGGCCACCAAGAAGCTGAGTGATGTGGATCTAGATCGAGAAGAGCTCTCTACAAAGGTTGATAAATCAAATCAAACCATTGGAGCTTTACAGTTCGAAAACAACTTCCTTGCTGAAAGGACAAAGAAGCTTGAAGCAGAACTATTCTAGGTTAGAGCTCAATTGGAGAGGACTTCCAGTGCAAAGCTCAATGAGATGCTAAGTTTTCAGAAAGCTACTTCTGATAAAACCGGTTTGGGGTATGATTTCTCTTCTCCTAATATTGCCTCATTTAGTACAACTGTGTTTGTCTCACCTGCTGATAATGTTAATTCTGAGAACAATGAATTTAAAACTGAAATAGCTAGTGAGAACTTAGATAAAGGCAAATCTATTTTAGGAGCACCCTTTAAGGTTGAAAAGAAAGAAGCTAGAAACCCTAGGACTAAATGGGAAAACAACAAAAAGTCTCTACAAAAGAAGCCGCATTTCTATCATCACTGTGGAGCTTCAGGGCACATTCATCCAAATTGCTACAAGTGGTTAGCTACTAAACAAAGCAATAGTATGCTCTCGTCCGAAAACCAAAATCAGTTTCCATCCTCTTTTACTCCTCTTAGAGATCTTTTTAAGGCCCTCATGTTCCTTTCGAATTTGAACGGTTTCAATTCTTCTTCCTCACCTCCGGATCAAAGGTTTGCACAAAGGAAATGTTCTTCCAAGGTGTGGAAGGAAAAAAGCTCAAAGTGATTCAGTCACTTTTTTTCTCTCTCCCCTTATGGTTATGCATTACTTTGTTTTGCTTTCTGATTTTAAGTCAGTCTAGCTTTATGCTTTATGTGTTTCTTTATGTTTTTGTTTGGTTGTTTTTCAATTTTTGTTTATTTTGATTTTCATAAAAATAAGAATAAAATTGAAAAATCAGAAAAATACAAAAACAGTGTGTGGATGTGTATATTGGTACTTATGTACCTTGGATGGCCATTGAAACAAAATTTTCTAAACTTTGTATCTCTTGTAACTTAGATTAGCATCTCAATGCACAACTAAGCAAGTGAACTTTGTGGCTCATGTTTGTGATGAGTACGATTAAGTAATCTCTTATAATTAATACTCATATCACTCTTTTTGACGAGAAGGACTGGAAAATCCTAAGAGAAAGGTATAAATAACCATCTCACCACTAAAGCCTGCCAATCATGTATAACATCTATATGCTTCGACATAGCAAAATTGTGATGTTTTGGCTTACATAATTGGGTACTTCTTCTCTCTCTTATATACCCATGCATGCTATGTTCAAAAAGAAAAATATGCAAAGAAAAATAAAAGCAAAAAGAATCAAAATGCTTTTAAATATGGTTTGTAAGCGTGTTTCTAGGAGATGTGTGAGTTATAGAATGTACCTCGAAGGTGATAGTCCCCATCAAGCAGTTATGTTATGTGTGAGTGTATTTGATTTTCTCATATCTCAAATCCTTATAATATGAGACATTTATGCACTTTTGCTATGTTTCACACATAACATGCAAATTCTTTACTACTCTTGATACATGTGCAGGTACAATGTGATTTGGCCATCACAAGGAATACATGTGTTAATATATACTCACTAAACTATCTTAACTTGTTTTTGAAATATAAAATTGGTTAGACTTGTTTAGTGCGTGTGTGTGTGTGTTTTGGATCTATGAATGCTTTGCATAAGTTGTTGAGAGATGTTTTGAGAGCTAAATATGTTGTTTGGATCTATGTTTGAGTAGCTTGCTTGTTGCATCCATCTCTATGTGTTTTTCCCTTCTTGAAAAACCTTCTTTCTTCAAGCTCGACAGCTTCTTGACAGACCCCCAACAGATTCTCTTCTATTGAGCCCTTCTTTCTCCTTTTCTCGACAGATCTAGACGGATTCTCGATCCATCGAGATTTCTAGGTTTCTTGTCGACATATTCTTGACAGCTTCTTCGATCCATTGAGACAATTTTCAAAACCTTCTATCTGGCCGATAGATTCTAGACAGATTCTTGATCCATCGAGGTGTTTTTGCCGTTGACAAATCCTCGACAGTACCTCGACAGATTCACTTCTGTCGAGATTTAGTACTTGACAGATCTTGGCAGATACTTTGATCCATCGAGATGCGTTTTCCTTATATAGTCTAATCATGAATCAGATTTCATTTTTCACTTCTATCTCTCGACATAAACTTCTCTCTCTCGCTCCAAACACATTTCTTTCACTCAAATCTCACTACCCACTACATTTTCAGCCTTTATCAAGTTTAGATCACTTGGTAAGCTTCCTAAATCCCTTCATTTTCATGCATTCATGCATTTTTGACCTAGTATTTGGGGTTTTGAAAATTTTTGGGTTTTTGAGATTTTTTGTGAAATTGTTGGGTTGGGTGTTTTTTTTTTTGATATTATATGCTCATGCATTGCATTCTCATTGCATTTTAACAATGTTTCATGCATTTAGATGTGTGTTTGATATTGTTGAATATGTGCTAGTAGGTTTGGATTGGGTTTTACCTATGATGCTTTTTAAATATTGTACGTCATGTTCATACATTTTTCATGCATACATCTTTCCTTTCTTTTCTATTTCCTTGTTTTTGGTTGTGATAGTGTTCTCTCTCTCTCTCTCTCTCTCTCTCTCTCTCTCTCTCTCTCTTTCTCGGATAAACTGTGCTATGGCACCCAAAGCGTGTAAATCCACTCCGGCTCGGAATCCTCTTGGTTCTGGGTCTTCTTCTTTTTCTGATCATATTCCCCCTTTTCATGTTCAGTTCCATGATGAGAAGGCCCGAAAGGACTTCTTGGAGAACTTTCAGAAACATGGCGTTCATCCGGAGCGCAATGTTATTCTGTCGGACTTTTCCGACACTCCTCTCCCCACCGTTATTTGGACTCAGGGCTGGGAATCTCTATGTGAGAGACCCTTGAGGTGTCCCATCGTGTTTATATAGGAGTTTTACTCCATATACACGGTATTGATACCTTTGTACCTCAGTTTGCCACTACATTTGGAGGTACACGTATCGTAGTTACCCCGGATCTTATATTCGAGGTACTACATGTTCCGCGGGTAGCGCATCCTGACTGCCCCGGCTGTGAGCATCTTAGGATTATGTCTAGAGACGAGCTTCTGTCTCACTTTTGTGAGACAGCTTCCATATGAGGTGGGAAGCAAAACACCCCATGCTCGGGCTTTGCAAAAGGTCCGAGATTCCTTAACATGGTGATGACATTTACTCTTACTCCATTGTCTCACTATAACTCTATCATTGAGCCTCGTGCTTATTTTATTTTATCTCTTCTTGAGGACCTCTCTATAGACTTTCCCTCTCACTTCATCACATCTGTCCTCGATGTGTATCAAGCTATGGCGACCCGTGATAAGCTCATCTTTCCTTCATCTATCACATGGATCTTTCGCCACTTTTCCATCCCCATTCTCGATTCTCCTTATTTCACCACCATGGGTGCCATCAGCCCCGGTTCTATTCGGCTGAGACGAGCGATCACGCAGATCCTACAGCTCTTTCTTCTTCGGCTCCTTCCACCTCTGCTCCTTCTTCTTCAGTAGCTGGTGTGACCTTGGAGGCCATCCTGGCACAACTTCAACGCATGGATGCTCGCCTTGACTCTCTCACTGATGAGATGTGTTAAATGAACACCCATGTCAATCATATAGCACGAAGACAGGCTCGCCTTGGTGGTTTTGCTCCCTCTCCATCTCCTTCTCCAGAGGCTTCGGCAGATGAGGATGGTGATGATGGTGATGATAAGGATGACGATGCTAGCTCTTCCAGTGATGACGAGATGACGACCTTTCAGTGACTTACCCTTTGTCATTCGTGACAAAAAGGGGGAGTAGTTTTGGATTTGAGAGTAGTCTTGTGCTTAGGGGGAGAGTTAGTATAGGACATTTTTGTTAGGGGGAGTGTTTATAGATCTTGAGGGATGGAGTGAGGTTCTTATTTACTTTTCTTTTCTTTCTTTTTTACATTAGCCTCATGTATATTGGTCTTGTGACCATTTATTGACATACATTGTACTTATCTTTTCTCGTATATATGATGATGATGTATGTTTCTTCACCTATCTTTACATGTGTTGTTTCTTTTCTCTCTTTATACACATGTTTATTTATGTATGCAATCCTTATTTTCTGTTTCACACAAGATGCCTTGATGAGTTTTATTTAAGTGTTTTAGAAAGACAGGTTGTGAAAGTCTACCATGCCATGAACTCTATTCTTGCAAAGTTTTTCAAGAGTTTGTGTTAGGGTTAGATTTATTTTGTAATTCAACAAGTGGTTATGAGTTTAGTGATTTAAGACTTCTCTCATGATTCATTTGTTTGTTGTGGTTTTGTCACAAATTGCCAAAGGGGGAGATTGTTAGGGACATATTTTATATAATTGGCTAATCCTTTGACAAAACACACTTTACTTGTAATTGGGTAGATCTAAGATGTGTTTAGTACTTCAAAAAACAAGTGTTCAAGTTTAGTAATGAAGTCATGTAAATCTGACCAAGAAACAAGTGAAGAATGTGTTGCTCATTAAAGCTCGAAAGAAGTCTCGACAGAATCCTTTCTATCGAGAATTACTGTTGAAGCTCAATAGAAGCTCGACACAAGCTGTATCAGTCGAGAAATACAAAATCAGGTTTTCCAAATCTGATTACACGTGTATCCTTGAGTATTTGTGTAAGGTTTCTTTTCTCACAACTCTAGACATATATAAGAATTATTTTAAGAGCCGTCACAAGATGATGCAAGGTGTTGCAAAAGAATAATCCATGCATATTGTGACCAGAGACAGAATTTGCTCTAGTTTATCATATTCTCTATAGAAGCTACTATGTTTTTACGCCAAGGGTTTTGTGACCAAGGAGCTTCCTGATCTTCACTGTTGATGAACTGAAGAACTTTGCAGCCAACATCTTCTTTAGGTTGGTGTGTTAGTCACGTATTGGGATTCGTGCATTATTGGTTAGTCATGTACTAGGATTCGTGCATTGAACGGAGAGATTGCCGCTACAATACAAGTCCAATTGGGTATTGGGGTAATGGTTCAACTGTAGGTTGGTATTAGGTACTGGGATTTCTTTTACTTGTAACCGCTTGTGATTGATAATAGTGGATTCTCGGGAGTGGTGACCTTAAATTCACCCGGTGAGGTTTTACCTCGGTGGTTTTCCTCATTCGTAAACAAATCACATGTGTCAAATTTATTTTCCGCTGCATTTAGATAATTTGGTGATTTGTTTGTGCTGCCACGCTATTGCATGTTAAATTGACTTAATTTATTAACTTGGATAATTAATTAATTAATTTGCCAAAGAGGTCAATACATTTTTAGCTTATCAAAAGGTGTTTCTTTCCTTGCGACTGTGGCCATTTTGGCCTTCGCATCCTCCTTTATTTCTGCCTTTGACCCTAGTCCTTTGCAAGACTTCTCTGTCACAATTAACGACATCAAATCTGGTGGTATGTATAGATCACACTCTCATTATTATTAGCATTAGTAGTATTATCAATCAAGTTCTTTTGAATTTATTATAAGTTCTTACATTAAAAAAATTATCCCTGACGGTTTTTTTCCCCTACATGACATGTTACTGTACATTGTTACATAAATGTCTTATATTGTTACATAAATGTCTTATTTGTGACGATAACTAACTTTTCTTTCTTTGTATAGTATTTGTGAATGGAAAAATTTGCAAGGACCCTGTAATTGTCTCAGCGAATGATTTTTTCTTCTTTGGACTTAATATTCGTGGAAACACTGGAAACAAAGTTGGATCAAATGTCATTCTTTTGAATGTTGATAGTCATTGAGGGTACTCTCTTAGTTGGATTTGTTACATTCGACCCAAAAAAACTTTTCATCAAAGTTCTAAACAAGGGAGATGTCTTTGTATTCCCAATTGGTCTCATTCACTTCCAATTCAACATAGGGAAGATTGATGCTCTTGCCTTTTCTAGTTTCAGTAGCCAAAATCTTGGATTGATCACCATAGCCAATGCAGTCTTTGGATCTGTTCCTCCCATCAATCCTGATGTTCTCATCAAGGCCTTCCAACTAGATAAGAATGTAGTTGAATATCTTCAAAAAGCATTCGCGCCAAACTAGAATTCTAAAAAATCTATGGAAAAATCTATGAAATAGTGATGGTGAACCACTATAAAGTTTAAATGAAGTTTGCTTAGTTTTTCTTACTGTAATGTCATGAAATAATTATTATCAAATAAAATGGTTTCTTATGATGCCTTTTATGTTTCATGGTATCATTTGCAAGGCACAGGGGCGGCGCTATGTATGATTTAGGGTGGTCATAGGACCACCCTGAACAATGAAAAAAATAATTTTTATATCTTAGAAAAATAATTTTTAAATTGATATGGGTTGTTGACAACCCTAGAAAAAAAAACTTTACCACCCTAAAAGAAACTTGAACATCTTAAATAAAAATCTAAGCCAATTAAAAATAAAATTTGACCTCTCCAAAATTTTGGTCTGTTAAAATTGAACCAAAAAATTGTGAAAAATGCTATATTTACAACATTTTCACAACAAATCCTGGGGGGTAGGTTGTTACCAGTGAACAAAAAAACAATTTTAGTGATATATAAATTAGAACCAATAACAATTGCCAACTAGTATTTGTTGTGAAAATTTTGTGGACATAGCATTTCTAAAAAATTGTGCAAAACAAATAAATTAGCCTAAAAGCCCAAATCAAATGTTTAATTGTGATATTAATTTTTTTTTTCAAAATACGTATTTTAAAATTGCTATTTTTTATATAAAAAAATGCATATTTTCCAATAGCTAGTTGGTTAGTGCTTGCTTTAGTCTTTAGCCGAATTTATTGGATTTATGTAATACATCTTGTACCATATTCACTAAACTAAAATAATGTTTCAATATTTTATTGAACATGATTAATGTAACGGGTTAATGCCTAAGTTGAATATTTTGAATGAACCTATAGTTTACCCTTTAGTCTTTTGTTAGCACTATTGACAAAATTCTTGTAAGGAAATCACTTTTATTGCAAAATTTATCTTCTAAGCAAATTCATATTCACTTGAATAATCTTCTTTCAGATCCTAGGCTATAAAAATATGTCTCATCTTTTCATCCTAATGATAAAGAGAAAATAAAAAGAGCATATATACAAAGATGTTCTTGTCAACCTCTTTACCATGATTTCCCTAAAAAAAGAAATTAGCGGAGCATTGCATTGATTTAATCCTGATTAGTTTAAAGAATACAAAATATTGATTGGATCATAAAAATGGATGATACATTTTTGTTTAAATTGTTACTTTTTTAGTCAAGATACTAGTAATTGAATGAGAGATCAGTAGTTTAATGATTACTTGGTGGTGTGTATTGAAAAAGATGTAACTGATTGTATAAATAATGAAGCTATCATACAAAAATTTCAAATATGAAAAACTCGTAGAAGGAATTTTTAAAACTTTATGTATTTGGGATTTTTTTTATGTCAATATATTCAAGTTTTATTTTTATTAATTTTTTAAGTTTCTTAATGACCACCCTGAAAACAATTCCTAGAGCCACCACTGGCAAGGCAGTTGAATTAGTGCATGACTAAATTTTGATTACACCTTGGATCTAGGGCATTTAAAATCACAATTACTTGTACTATGAAATATAAACTGAACAACATTGTATTAAGAATATACAGAATTTTTCATTTTTACAATTTGCAAGCCAAATTGAGGGCTAAATAGCACCTATTCTATGTCAAAAAAAAAAAAAAAAAAAAAAAAAAAAAAAAAAAATCCTAAAGGTAATGTTGAAGAAATTTTTTATAAATTTTTTTTCCTATAATTTGATAGTTACAATGTGGGAGAGGGGTTTGAATCTTAGACATCTTCATTAGAAATATCAGGAGGTTTTAGTTAAGTTACAAAACTTTTAGCATTAAAAAAACATTTTTGGGTGTTTAAATAGTATAAGTAAGGAGGTTTGTGTTGTATTTGTACCAAAGAAATAAGGAAAAAATATTATTCAAGGTAAAGAAATGTCATACTTAAAGAGTATTCACATCAACCTCCTCAAATTTTAGCTAAACTAACTAAAAAAACTTCATTTTTTCTAGTTTAGCTATCTATGTTTTTTATAGATATACATCAACCTCAATACTCTATCACTAATATTCCAATTAAATATTATCTATTTCTTTATTTTTATTCATTCACGTTTACAATCCATCCCAACCACCCAACAAAATAGTATACTATAAAATAATATGGGTCCGGTTAATGTATGCCCTTAGGGCACACATTAACCATCAATTTTAGGAAAGTTTTTATGGGAAATTAAAAAAACTGACAAACTTTTTATCATTTTTTTCAATTTCTCATAAAAACTTTCATTAAATGTTTTACTAATGTATGCTCTAAGGGCATACATTAGAAAATCCCAAATAATATACCCAATTAAACACAAAACACATACATGGCTATCAAGTGTCAATAGACTCAAAACAGTATTCTATAAAATAATATAATATTTTAATACATATGTAGACCCCGCATTTCGTACCCGTTAATAAATTTTGGTCCCCGGCCCCAATGACGAGCTTGACATATGTCAACCAAGGGTGATTAAAGATTTCATAATAGTTTGGAAGTAATCACAACTCAAAAGTACTCAAATCGTTTTGAAATCGATACTGAAAAATGACATTTGTTCACTGTTTTGACCATAACTTTTGATCCATAAAGAAGTTTTGAGTGAGGTTTATTTCGTTGGAAAGTATACATCCTGGACTTTAATTTGAACACAACATTTGCCTAATTTGGACTTATATTGAGTAAGTTATGACCATTTGAATTTGGGCCAACTAGGCAGTCCGATTTTCTGGGTTTTAAAATTTCATTTTAAGGGCCCAAAACATCATTCTTTGATATGGGCCGGCCCATAGACCCTTGAGAACATCCAAAGATCATTAAAAAGCCTCAAAAACCCTAATTTTAATTTATAAATACTCATCTTGTGTCTCCAATCAAAACCCTAACTAGAGAGATTTATTTTTTAGCCTCCATCTTCCCTAAAACCCTATTTTCACTTTTCAAAACCCTAGGGCAGCGGCTAGAACGTTTTTTTACAAATAAAAAACCTCTCTTTAGTTAGTTTTAAGGCATAAACTATTTTTCTAAATTGATTTCTCAAAACCATTTTCAAAATCTCTTGTTCTTGAGTTGTGATTACTAACTACTATTGTGTTCTTTTGATTATTCTTGTCTTCAATCTAATCTTTGTGTTGTAGGCACTGAGGGGTTGGTTAAACAACTCCAAATCTGGGATTACAAAGCAAGGTGAGCTTTCTTTTCCAGGGTTTCCCACTTTGCTTAATATGATTCACATTATTTTCTTGATATAGTTTCTCCATTTGTTATATTTGATTTGTTTGATGTTTTTAATTATGTTTGATATATTTTAATATGATTTTAGGTTGTTTATAATCTATTTTAGGTTGTTCTTGTTTCATTATTTTGGTTTCATGAAAAGTATAGCATGCATGTTTATTTTATGTTAGTTTAGTATACTTGTTGATTTTGTTTCATGTTTATTTGTTTATTTAATGTTTGTTTTATTTGCTTCATGTTAGTTTAAGTGTTTAGGGTTCTAACATGCTTGTTTGATTTCTATTTTAATATCTATGCGTACGCATGGTTCAACCATGCGTACACATGATTGAGTATGTGTACACACCCCAAACCCAGATTAGAACAAAATCTTATTTTTTATTATTTCAATCACTTTTTAACATGTTATTTGATTCTGCTTGACTTTGTTTAGGTTAATATGTTGTGTTTAATTATTTTCCAAGTTTGTTTGAGTCTTTTGCCATGTTTGGTCTATTTAATTTTTTTTTACTTGTGTGTTTTATTTAATTGTTGCCTTTTTTCTCTTTTTAATATAATATGCTTTATTGTGTTTTATTTGTTTCCTTTAATATTGTGATATGACATTTAACATGTTGTGTGTGTTATTTTCCTTAAGTGCATGATGTATGTTTAGGTTAAGGATTATGGCTTTCTTAATAAACTCTTTAATTAAACATGGCCTAGCAACACATAATGGAGGCCGACCCACAAGTGTAAATACCGTATTTTGTACCCCTTATGACTCGAGCCCCCGTTCCCCAATGATGCTGAAATTCTAAGACCTGAGATTGGTTTAGGGCCCAATCAAATGTTAAATTAACTTAAGAAATGTTAAAATGGAAAATATAACTTTTAATGAGGAAATAAATCTATTTTTGGAAAAGTAAAGCCAAGGAAACCCTCGGCCTGCGCACACAGGAATCGACCTACGCGTGCGGCCATGATGCCTGCGTATGCAGGCACAAACCTACGCGCACATGTAGGGTTCTAGAAACTATGAAAGACAAGTTTTCTGCATTAAAGACTAAGGTTTGGAATGAATCCCACATCGTCTGGGAGCTGTTCCAAATCCCCATTTTCACAATAAATAGCCATACATGGTACCTTTTCAAAAAACACATAGAAATACTAAGGGAAAACACTAAGATTCACTAGAAATAGTGAATCAAAGAGGGAATTTTTCACAAAACATCTTCAAGTCAATTTTCTTTTGATTGGGGCCTTTTATGGTCTTGATCTTTGAGTTTGAGATTACTAATCACTATTTATTGATTGTGAATAGAATTGACTAAAGGGAATGGTCAAAAATCAAGCTTGAAGAGCTTCTATTTTGAAGTATCAGTTCTAAGCTTTTTCTTTTATTTTCTTTAGATTAATTTTGTTTTTGTTTGTTTTGTGTTTATATATGTTTGCTTAGCTTAGTTTTATTCAATCTTTATGTTTCTAAACATGTTAGATTGTTAGTCTCTTTATTTTAAGTGTTGCTCTGTTTTCTATGCTTGCTGCATTTCTAGGCTAGGGTTTCTGAGCAAACCTGGGCATGTATGCATCCTGCATGCACGTGTAGGTCAAAGTATGCGCACGTATGCAGCTGGCCCGCGCACGCAGGCCTCTGCATGCGCGCGCATACTGCAGCCCAAAAACCCTAATCCAGGTTTTGGTTTTGTTTTCTTTGCTTATTTCACATATTATGCCTCTGTTTTAATCCTTTTTCATAGATATAAGTCTCGACTTTACTGTTTATTTGTTTGTTTGTCTTCCACATGTTTAAATTAGGGTTTACCTTTGGTTTATTTGTTTTGATGCCATGACCACGCATTCACATGTTCATGCATTAATGTCATAGGTGCTGAGATACAGCAAGGTAAGTGAGGTAAATCATGCATTCACATGAACATGCATGATGTATGTTTAATGATAGATATGAACATGCTTGTTTGGATGAGTTATTCTTAATCACATGTTACTTGGATCTTTCTATGCTTTTGTTTCTGCCTTGATTTAATGTTCACATGCTTCTGCCTTGGATGTGATATGATGACATGATGCTAGATGAATGCTAGGTTGATATGAGATGCCATGATAGATGTATGTTAGGATGTGTGCCATGATAGATTAATGATTAGGTTTTGGGATGATTGATGCCATAATTGTATGTTTAGATGTATGCTAGTGTGTGTGTGTATAGATACAATATTGAATATGCATTTAATAGGATTAAGACATAAGACACAATGAGAGGAAGCCAACCTTAGGGTTAGGCAGTTTTGGGTGCCTAACACCTTCCTAAAACTGTACCTAAACTCCAAACCCATACTTTGGATCAAAAGGTCCTTCCTCGAGAGGACGCTATATTCATGGTTCCTAGGCCATTGCAAAACTAGGTGGCGACTCCCCGTTGTGTCTACAATAGATATATAGAAAGTTGTAGAAGCCTCAAAAGTCAAAAGCATAAACACAAAATAGAGAAACATCGCTGCACAATGAGTAAGACTGGAACTTGGAAGTGAAACGTGGAGTTTGGCTATGGCTTAGGTAGCGATTGGGTGTGGCAGACTGGTAAGTTGTGGAAGCAAACAAACATTTGCAGGTTGAAGACGACGGTGACAGCGTAAGGGATATAAATAGAGCCATATACAAAGGAAAGAGAGAGAAAAGCAGAAAAAGGCTGAGAAATATAAATACTTTTTTTTTGAGCATCTAGCAAGAAGAATGGGTCGCCACAACTAGCGAGGGCACTATAGAGTGTTAAAATTGTGGGACAAAATATTGAGACTGACGCATGAGTTTTTTTTTTTTTTTTTTAGTCTTTTGCTATTTATTTACTGAAATATTAAAATAGCAACACTGATGTGAATGTTCTAAGCAGTCAAATTAAATAATTTTTAATATAGAAATTAACGGGATAAATAAGCAAAACCCTTTGTGGTGGTCTACCTGTGCATGACTATATGGTGATGGTAACGGAAAAAGATTTTCATATTGCACATGCTGGAAATCAAAATAGTTGCTGTTAAATTCAAGTTTCATTGAAGTTTTTGTATCAATTGATGATTGTTGATGTAGGAGGTACTTTTGAGTTATATCAAAATTTAACTTACATATTAAGGCAGTGGTGAAATTGGGATTTTGTTTCGGGGAAAGATTAAGATAAATTATTGAAGACAAAATTAATTCTAATTAATATAAGAAAAATGACTTAATTTATTAAACTAAATACTTGATTAACATATAAAATATACTGTAAATATACTAAATACTTAAGCCTAATATTGGCGTTAACATAATCATTCTTATATATGCTTCTACTACTTCATAATTTAATTTAAGTCAACTATAAATATATATTATTTCAAAGTAATATATATAGAGAGAGAGATGTGTGTGAAAAGAATACAAATCCTCATTTTTTATTACTTATAAGTCTAATTATTGCATGCAAAACTATTGAAACTCCATGATCTCGAAATGAGTTTTATGCATGTGAAAAGAATACAAATCTTCATTTTCTATTATGTATAAGTCTAATCATTGTATGCAAAATAATCGAAACTCCATGTTTTTTATCGATGAGGAGCAAATGAGTTTTTTGCCTTTTCGGTCAAATCTCTCTCTCTCTCTCTCTCTCGTGAGGAAATAAAATAGTTAGCTATATGGGTGAACAAAATAATGTCTTTTGTGTGTAATTTGTCACAAGTATAATACAATAGTGTTTTTTTGGGGGGAGTTTTTCATAATATGTTTTTACAAATATTCTATTATTATCCCCTAAAACACTTTTCTCTCTCATTAGAGCCAAAATTACGTAAGTAAGGATGACAACAATCCTTCACCCTACCTTGCTCCAACTTGTCCTGCTTGGGTTCCCCCTTCCCAAAAGAGAGAGATGGCGATACGACGCCTATCATCAAATCCGAAACTTTTGAAGAATATTTTTTTTAACTTTTATGTTTAGTTAAATTTTTCAATAAATAATTTTCATATCTCTTACATAACATTTTAAAATCGGTTAAACTTTTTTTTTTTGAATAAAATTTAGGTGCAATTCCTTAAGTGCAATACATTAGAATCTTCAATTATATTCAAATACATAAATGCATTATTATTACGTAATAGTTGGGGTGAGGGAATTTGATCTTTGAATCTCTCTGTTGGAAATATCATGAGGTGCCAGTTAAGCTACAAGGCTACTGTCATTGAATATTAATTTTCTTTAGAAAAGAAAATAGCGTTTATGTTTCATTAGTCAATATAAGCTTGTGTTTGAATTTAGTTTGGGAACGGAGAAACCCCCTTCTCAATGACGTATGGGGCCAAGGCTGTAATTCCTCTGGAAACTGGTTTCCCAACGCTGAGAACAAATGCATTCACTTCGGATGGCAATAATGAGCTGCTAGAAAAAAAGTTTAGACTTGATTGAAGAGCGAAGAGAGAATGCAATGGTCCAATTGGCCTATTACCAACACAAGCTCAAGCAAGGTTATGATACCAATGTAAAGCAAAGGCCGTTGTCCCCAGGGGATTTGGTATTGATAAAAGTTTTGGGAACTACCAAGAATCCAGCCTGGGAAAATTAAGGTCTAATTGGGAAGGACCATATCGCATCACGTCGGTGGCAGGAATAGGTGTGTACTATTTGGAGGATTTAGATGAGAAAACTGTACTCCATCCTTGAAATGTAAACAACCTAAAGAGGTATTACTATTAATAAAAACAGTCATGTTTAGTTCCTTTTTAATTCATCCCAATTGTGTATCATGTCAGGTTCCTCGGACCACAGACTTAGTGGAAATTAATACCATTTGACATCTATTGAAGTATTAAACAGAAACTGAGTCATGTCAGGTTCCTCGGACCACAGAATTAGTGAAAATTAATACCCTTTGACATCTATTGAAGTATTAAACAGAAACTAAGTCATGTCAGGTTTCTCGAACCACAGACTTAGTGGAAATTAATACCCTTAGACATCTATTGACGTATTAAACAGAAATTAAGTCATGTCAGGTTCCTCGGACCACAGACTTAGTGGAAATTAATACCCTTTGACATCTATTGAAGTATTAAACAGAAACTAAGTCATGTCAGGTTCCTCGGACCACAGACTTAGTAGAAATTAATACCCTTAGATATCTATTGAAATATTAAACAGAAACTAAGTCATGTCAGGTTCCTTGGACCACAGACTTAGTGAAAATTAATACCCTTTGACATCTATTAAAGTATTGAACAGAAACTAAGTCATGTCAGGTTCCACGGACCACAAACTTAATGGAAATCAATGCACTAAGTCTCTCTTGGATCACAAGGTTTGTTATCACCCAATGAAGATGTAAATCGAAATAAGCCCATGAGCATCACTTAAAGCATCTCAGGGTGCCATGGATTTGGTTGTTGATTGGTCAAATGTTTGAATATTTTCTCAAATATGTATAACCCTTGTTTTCCCTTGTGTAAACAATTTTGCACTTTTATGGTATATGTTTATTTTTAAGCAAAGAATAGTTAAAATTACATAAAGTAAAGACAGTAACTCGTACAAAATTAAGAAAGAAACATACGTATTTCATTAAAGCATGTCTTAGAAAGAAGAACTTCCATTATAAAAATTGGTATTACATCACAAAAATAAAGATTCACTGTTTCAATTTTATCTGAATCTTGTCCTTGGAAGTCTTGTCAGCTGGTTTATCTGCTTTGGTAGGAATTATTTCTTCTTTCATTTTAGGGGCTTCCTCGGCAAGCGAGGTAACTAAAGCTAAGGCCTGCTCAAAATCTTGTGAAGCTACCCCATCTCCTGGAACCTCTGCGGCCTTGTCTAAGGATATGTCCTTGGGATCTTCAGGTTCTTTTGTTTGCTCCTGCTAGTTGGGAGGAAGAGGATCCTTAGGCTGCGTCTCTTGAATCGGCTCAGCAACTGTAGAGGCTACTTCACCTTGAGTGGAGGGAAGGTCCGAGGCTCGAATGGCTGATGGGTAGTGGATGCTTTCTGGTTTCCTCAGCTCAGAAGAAGCCTCAACCCCAGCTCTATTTAGGGCTTCGTCCCAAGTCTGAGCACAATAGATATGACACACAGCTGAGACCTCTACCTTAAGGGTTTCCTCGGTCTCAGCTACCCCGAGGTTGTAACCTCGTTGCTCAGCCTCATCCCTAGCCTTCTCGGCCTCCATCTTGGCCTTCTCAGCCTCATTTTTCAGCCTCTCGGTTTGCTTTTGGAACTTCTAGGTTTCTTCTAATTTTTTCCGGAGGGCGGCTATTTGGTCTTTGGACGAAGCCAACTGCTCCTTGGCATCACGCATGAGCAGTCTCTGCTCCTCGGCCTGCCTTTGAGTGCTTTCCAGAGCTGAATCAGCACTCTTTCTGGCCCTTTCCTCCTCAGTCAGCTTATTCCTTAGATCCTTGTTGCTCTGATCAGCAATATTGAATGACTGCACAGCTGCTACGCGCCTTTTCCTCTCGTTGTCCAACTGCTGGTAGCATGAATTGGTTATCTCTTCACCCTTGAAAGTGGCTTGCACAGCCTAAAAGAAAAGAGTTAGTAGCATAACAAATAACAATAAAAAAAAAAAAAGGGGATAACATCATACCATGCCCAAATATCTTTTGAGGTTAAAGAAAACCTCGTTCCTCCTGATATTCCGCAGCTTGGCCATATCAGTGGGGAGTAACAGAGCCTCCTCTAGAGCTGAGGCCACATGGCATCCAACTCCCCCATTAAAATTCCTGAGTGACGCATCCTCCCTTAAGGGTTCACCGTTGAGCATGGAGGCTAGAAGCCAGGCTTGAGACTCCAGTGGCCGATTATCTCCTCTCTCCACACCACTCAGTAAGGTCTGGCTAGTCTTTTGCTGCTTGGCAGCTCGTTGGATTTCACCTTCATGCTCGGGGCAAGACCTCCCAGTCTCTGCCACACCCTTGTCCTTCTGCTCTCTCTTTCTTTTTGGGTCAACAAAATCAGGTCTGGGTGGCAAGGGCGGCTGAGGAGCAGGAGGAAGAGGAGATTTGGGAGGAGGAGGAGGGAGTTTGGGTTGGGTAGACTTTCTTGGTGCACCTTTCCCAGGCTGAGACTCTATTAAATCCAGCAAACTCCTTTGAGATTTCCTCTGAATACCCATTTCGTCCGAGGCAATGACGTCTACTTGTTGCTGGTCGTCAAGGTCAGCCGACGTGTTCTTAGGAGATGGAGGTTGGTTGAACACCTCAAATCTATTCGAGGAATCCGACAACGCTAAAGCCTCCTCGGGGTGTTCTTCTTCTTCTTTTTCTTCCTCCTCTTCTTCCAAAAGGACAGGCTGAGATGAAGATGCTCCTACTGAGGGGATGCCCACGAAGAGTGGTTAAGTGAATAGTGTGCCCTTAGGAATTGGAATACCCTCAGGAACGATGAATCCTTCGTGGGCTACACTGATACGGTGGAGCCGAGAATTTTTGGCTTTTATCACGCACTTGAGGGCTTGAAATGCCAAAGAAATGGGCGTGTACCCAAGGATTATGTGCGCTGCTCGTAATTGGCTGTCGGCTTCGTTTACGAACACTTTAGATCGAAGAATTCTATCTAAGCTCTCTCTGTTGACTAAGTTGAGCAAAGGTCTGGTAGAACGTCTATCTGCAAAACCATTGAAATAAAAGAAAATTTCATCAGAAACAGAAATAATGAAAAACAAAAGGAAAATACAAGCCCAGTTATGTAAATTTGTAATTCAACCCCCACCTGGTGTTCCTTCCTCAGTCGGGCAAGGTAGGCCATCATGCCATCTCCCAGAAAAGATTAAAAAATCATCTTTCAACCCTTTGTTTGATAAAGGGAGGCATTGGATTAACCTTACTTCGGAGTACCTCGACTTAAGGTAATACCCCTGCCCCTTTAAATGGTGTAGGTTGTATACCCAGTTCACATCGTGATGGGTCAAATTTAAGTTCATCCTCTCATTTAGGACTTCTATACTCCCTAATACCTTGAACATATTTGGGGCACATTGTGTGGGAGAAAGTCTAAAGAACCTAAGGTAGTTTCTCGTGATGGTACCCATGAGAATGGTCATCCCTCCCTCTATGAAGGCAATCAGTGGGATGACCACCTCTCCTGTTTTCTTATCGTCTACCCATTCCCCTTGGGCAACGTATCTCATGCCTACACTTGAACCTACCCATTTTCTAAGAAGTTTCGAAGAGAAGTTAACAAGTTTGAACAAGAACTAAGAAGGTTCGAGGAAAATTACAAGTTTGAACATAAGGTCCTCGGACAAAATTTTTGTATTTGAAGACGCACAGGGAAGTGAGAGAGAGTGAACAGGTTCAATGTATGAGTTCTAGGATTGTATGATTGCTGAAAGTAGGAAAGGGAATTGATTTGAAACACTATTTATAGTGACGCAGAAGCTACAGGCAGGAGAATTCCCGCTCATAAATCAAGAAAAATCCTCCACCGTTGGATTTACATCCTGCCGTCGAACGTGGGGGACAAAGATGCCACCAAAATTTAATGATGGCACGCTCAGGACGCCGAAGCGTCAGGAGCGTGCCTCGAGCATGTAAAAAGCGTTTGGGAGTTCGGGTAGACAAGGTATAACCATAAATGGGACAGACTGAGAATGTCAAAATCCCCCTTTTTCTCCCAAGGAGTCGAAAAGCAATATTTTGAGGGGTTATTATGGGGGCCAGTCAGCCAGAGTGTACTATTACGACTGTACGAATTGGGCCTATGGCCCAATCCGAGGATATTAACTAATTCGAGGATGGCCAAATAAGGTTATTATGGGAAGGGTATGAGTAGAAGAAATAAGAATTGTGTATGATAGTCTAGAATATGTCCGAGGATAAAAGTCACCTCGGAAGCAAAGATCCGAGGTTAGTGAGAAGGCCTTATCATCCTGGACATTCTTCAAGGTTGCATCATGATTAGAAGTCAGCCATTAGATAAAGGATGAGCAAAGGGAGGCAACAAATATCTTCAAAGCTGCTACCTCCACATTAAATGTCCCCCAACTAACTCTCTGGCCGCATTAATGTAGAGGTGATACCTGAACAGTGGTTAAGCAGCCTTACAGCTACTAGTTGAAGGTTCTGATAGGTGTTGGATGTGACAGAAGGGAGTTCTTAGAACCTAATCTACACGTGTATGGTCGAGATGATACCAGGATTATAGTATATAGCATGGAAGAGTGGCCTAAAAGAAAGAGAGAGAAAAAGAATCAAAAAATCTTTGTAATGATCCTATAAATTCCTGTAATTAAGATCAAGAACTAAACCTAATATATAGCTCCTCGGACGACGCCGAGGACATATTTTTTAATTTTATTTACATTGATTTCTCTCAAATAAACAAGGGTTATTATCTTTCTTGCGGAATAGAACTAGTTCTTTCACCCACGTTCTATAAATTAATTGTTTGGGCTTGTTTGGCTAGAACTAAATCCATATTGGGTCCAATCCAAATCCCAATCTCTACAATAATATTATGACTAAATTTTCTTTTTTATTTTGATCCACGTTTGAGATTTTTTTAATTATTATTTTGATCTATCAAATTTGATTCCCCTTTTTAAAATGTCCTTTAGGCACATGTGGATTTGGGTCAGTGTTCAACTTCAAGGCACGCGTGTTTAGCAAAAAAACGTTTAATTGATTTTTTTTTTTTAATTTAACCACCCCCAAACTCTAACGTTGAAAATAAAGTTTATCTTATACGTTTTTATGGTAATAACTACTAGTATTAATTTTTCACAATTTTTTTTTTAAAAAAAACTACTAGTCTTAATGTTTTTTTATCATTGTTTCATCCTTTTGCCTATAATGTAGATCTTTTTTTTTTTTTTTTTTTAGAATACTAAATATTTTAACACACACATACAGGGAGAGGGGAGAAGGTCTTAAAGAAACTTACAGTGGTGTATATTCAAAAATGTCTGCCTATAATGTAGATCTATAACATAGAAGTGATAAATTTACCTATTATTTTCTTTTTCATTAATAAGTATGTTATGGTTTAACAAAAAGATCAAAGTATAAAAGATTTCAAAAAAGTTTGTAGTTCACTTGTTTGGTTGTTTGTAAATAGAATTTTTAGGATTTGTGATTTTCAATTAGCTTAACTGATTTAGTATTTTGTCATTGAATAAGAGATTTAGATTTCAAATCCCGTTTTCACTAAAAACCAAATGATGATGTCTTAGCCTGATAATAGAAAGCAATCATCATAAAACAGATACTATAGTTTAAAATTCTATTGTATCTATAAAATAAAATAAAAAAATTCTAGAACTAATTTTGATGTGTATCTTCTTTCAAATTTCCTAATAATACTTCAAGATGATTAGAGAAAATCTGATCAATATATAATCAATTTTATTTAGGTGCTAGTTGGACTAAGTTTTAGATAAATTTTGCCTTCCCATTTGCCTGAAAACACTCACAAAATATAGAATGGATTGTGGGGACATGTCCAATTAAAAGGTATCTCATGCGACCACTCTTTCACAAAACGTAAGATTAGATATGAAATTTTAGAGTACAAAATGTTTTAAGAACTACTCTTAACTTCTTTCCCCTCCTGCCCATTCCCGCTTCAATCGTTTCAAATTCTTCTAGTGTCTACTATAAAAAGGGAGGGGGGAAAAACACATTCATTCATGTGATCAAGAGTTGTGTAATGATAACAATAAACTCAAAAGAAAAGAGGAGAAAAAAGGGTTATGGGCCAACATTCGTAATGATTTCTCTTGAATCTAGTCAAGTAGAATTGACTAATTGTCCATTTCTTGAATTGAATGTGTCCATTACTATGGGCTATCGCTGTGATGGAGTTCATTAATACTTTTAATGACTGAAGTGACACATTTTTCATCCCTTTGTGTGGGTAATCTTTTTGTTTCTTGATGGACTGCTTACAATAAATACCATATTAAAACATTGTACTTGACCCATCTCATTAATTAAGAGAGTTTATCTCCTACATCCAGTTCCAGTATATATAAATCTCCCTCATAATATGGGGGTTTCATAGAGTTATGAAACTCATATACTATGGGTAGGATGCTACATAGTATATATACCAAAATAATTATTACACAACTAAAGAGCATTTGAGATGGATTATTGTATTTCTGATTACAACGATGTGTGATTATGTTTTTTTTTTTTTGACAAGAGAAAGAATTAATTCTTTAAATCTCTCTCTATTACTTTTTTGTTTTGTTTTTTAATAGATGGTAGATGTTATTTTAATGGATGTCTTGTTAAAATAAGAGATGAGATATAAGATATAATGTTAAATGCTATGCTAAAATAAATAAAGTAACTTTTTTGTGTGTTAAAATATAATTTTTTTAGAATATATAATGATGTTACTCTTATAACTATACTTAGTTTAAGATTCGGCCTTCTATAAATATCCTGCTATGGGTACATTGTAAATTTGTAATACATAGAGTTCATAGTAAAGATGTACCTATAATTATAAAATGATATCCTCTGTACACGTAGGTTTAGGTTGAATTATGTAATTTTCCTCTCTTTTTTTTCTCTTGCTTTTGTTTTCTTTCTCTCTCTTTATATTATATTATACTATAAAAATTAGGGCTTTTTATGGACATAATAAACTATTATTTAAACCAAACTTAATGAATTCCCTTTCTTTTTTTCTCTTGCTTCCATTTTGTCTCTCTCTAAATTGTTTTATTTTCTTGCTTTTATTTTTACATTGTATCAGAGCTATGTTCTAGACTTCTAGTTCTACCTCTTCTAATTAATCCAGAAGTTCTGTCCAATTCCCTATTTATTTTCCTTTTGTTTTATTAGGCAGCCGCACATAATTTGCCAATCGAGATTGCTTCCATCTCCTTCAGGTCTTGTTGTCCCATGTCCCAGCTTTGTGATAATAACAAGACAAGTTGCCTTGCCGGGCTTTTGAGTATATCACAAGTATATAATTTCTAATAACGACACATCATTTCGACTCTCTTTCTTCCATTATTTTAGAAAGACAGTCCTAATAATCATATCACAACCACTATATATTACTAGTTATCACAATCCATAATCTCTCAGCTTCACTTCCTGGCCTGATGATCTGATCTATTTTGCAAGCAAAGCATGTGTCTTCTACTTATTCTCTAGGGCAAGGGTTGTTGCTTTGGGACCAGCCTAATGAGTTGTCAGCTTCAAGTGATCAAATCATCATCTTATTATTTGAGTGGAGAACGCCTGAGAGCTATGGTTTTGTCAATTTGTCAAGAAAAACTAGGCATCTTATTGTTAGGGCAACAAATGTCCAAAAAAAAAAAAAAATCAATAATTATGCTTACTCCTTATCTACTATGAGGTGAGACTTTTTAGTTCTTACTAAGTTGAATCCATTAATTTTAGTAACATTTTTTTAATTATTAAATGATTGAATCCCGTTAAGATAATTTGAACAAGTATTTTTGTTTTGGAATAACTTATTTAACTTTTTGCTGAATATTTTTTGTTAAAAGTGTGCTAATTAAAAAACTCAACCCTTCCCCACTCTGTCAAAATCACCAGGGAAATAAAAATCATATGAAAAAAAAAAAAAAAAACACTCACATAAAATTTTCAGTTTTCTTTCTACTCCTTTCACCTGGGCTCCACCATGTAAAAAATGGTGCGTGATTTTTTTGGTGATTTATTCCGTGTTAGAGACTTCTCTAAACAATTTTTTTTTTTTTAAATAAACATTACACAAAAGTGTTTTTTTTTTTTTTTTTAAGAGAAAGATTAGACAAAAAGGTTGAAAAGACTAGCATGTGATATTTTTTAAACATAATTATGATAATTAGATCTGGAAGAGAATCTGATTATGGCAATGCTTTAGTTTATATGTTTTGATAACTCGATTGTTACAATAAGTGAGAAAGAGAGATATTTTATCTTATTTTATCTTATAAAAGAGTTCATGTAATGTTACACTGTCATGGTGATTGTTTTTTATCATAAGATCAATATGCTTCTTTTGAAAAAGAACAAAGAAAAACAAAAGGCAATAGAAACCCACAAGGGCCATATCCGGTGGCAGAGCCTTAAAATTATTTGGGAGTACTAAACATATTTTCTAAATAATAATAATATGGTTATGTTCATCTAGTTTAAAACTTTCAGTATTATATTCACAATTTAATTCTTCTTTTTGAAGTTTTTTAGGAATAAGATCTGTTTTAGATCTAATTCCTCTATGAATCTTATGAGAGTGGTCCTCATATTCTTACAAATACTTTTCTATACATCCTCCACTTTTGTCTGAAGCGTATGTTTTAAGTTATAGTTTATCTCATTTTTTAAGAAAATAAACTTTTAATAAATTATCTATATTTCTTTTGATCTATTTATCATTTTTGAATCCTTTTTTCATCTAGAAATTTTTTTTTTCATTTTTAAGTTTTTCAGAAAAATAAATTTTTTTTTAGAGATAATTTTTATATAATTTCTTCCATAGTTAAGAATTTGTATATAAAAAAAGCCGTTGTAATTGTTTTTTATCTTCAATTTTTCTAAGGAAGTTATCTTATTTTATGGTATGTTTGGTAGATTGTAATAGATACTGTAATACAATAGTCATTATTATGGTTTAGTTATGTTTTTATTATAAAGAATAGTCATTTTTTATAAATAGTTATTTTTTTTAAATAAGGAATAACTATCCCTTTATAAAAGAGTCGTAATAGTTATTTCTTAATAGGTGTAACAATTTCTAAAATTAATATATTTCCAAATAAATAAACTTTCCATATATACATAACAATTATGAAAATCATAAATCATAAAATTAAAAAAAAAAGAAACTAATTTCTCTCTCAAATGGAAATATAATTGTATGAATAAGATATTTTCAAAAATATATCTTAAGTTTTATTCTAATGTTACAACTCACAACCAAATTTATAAACCAGTTTAGTTATTCAATTTCAACACATTTTATTCCTAAAAATAAAGATTATTATTCCTGTCATAATCCATATTCACTGTACCAAACATACTTGTAGTAATTATATGTTCTAGTAGTTTCAAGCCTAATTGATTTAAACTCAAGCTTAAACATTCTATATATTCCTTTTTTACCTCAATTTTCTTTGGGGAAATGATTATTCCATTATTTTGAAATCTATAACAAATAATTTTAAGATGCTTTTTATATCATCTATAGTTTTAGAGCACAAGAATACCATCAATACAGACTACACAAAAAACTTTTAGGTCTTTAAAGATTTTATACATCAATCTTTGAAAAACTTGATCTATATTAAGTCAAAAGTGTAAAGTCTATATTTTTAGATTGATAACCTTGAACAAATGTAACAGTTTGGAACTTAGTTTGTTTAGATAAATTTACATCAGATTATATTTGATCAAGACAGACCAGGTTCAAAACAATGGAAGACTCAAGAATGCAGAAAATAGACTGCTAGAAAACTGCATTTCGACTGCAGCTCAATAGGTCGAAATCCATTTATCTTGACCAGTCAAACTATATACATCTCAACCGATCGAGATTTGTGCATATTTGACAAACAACTTATTTTCTCAACCATTGGATCTAGGGTGTTGGTGTAACTCATACAATGTAAATACAAACCTTAGAGCACGTTTTTACATACACAAGAGAATAGTGTTTCTATACAGAGATCTTGAATTCTTAGTCCTCATTCAACCAAAGCCTACGTGCATACAAAAAATCCGGTGATCAAGTGAAGTTGTTGCAACCAATTGACTACAATTATTGGCAAAATCTTTGAGTGTGGATCTTGGATCCACGAACTGAGAGGTTGTGTGCAACAAATCAGAATAGAATAGTTCGTGGATCTCAAAACTGTGTGATCACATCAGTAAGTATTACATGTGGTAGCATTAGATTAGGGTTAAATTTTCTGTATAAATTTCTATTCTATTTTAGTAGATTTGTTGCCTTGAGGATTGACAGTTAAATCCCCCAAGTTTTTACTATGAAACAATTTGTTTCATCAATTTCCTGAGTCATTATTTTGGTGTCTTATGTGATTCATGTTTGTGTGATGATATTCAATTGAGATCTAAACTATAATTAATCTAATTAATTACTTGGCTAAGAATTGGTTAATATTGTGAATCTTGTGACAACCGGGGCCAAAAACCTTTACACAAAGGGTTACGAGTATTACATTTGAATGTCCACTAAGTGTGCTAGATGTTGTTAATGGTCCGGACTCCTTAATTAGTTGTATTTTCCAAAATCCTGAGTTACAATCAAAGATGATAAAAATCTTGATCCTTTGGTTTGGTTAACAAATACATCTTTTAAAGGAATTAAATATCCATCAAATTCTAATCTTTCATTAGGCCTCGTATAGTTGATTACCATACAAGTTTTACTTTTATTTAATTTCACTATGGTTTCTTACCAGTAAAGTGGGATTAGAGTGGAAGACGATTTGTTTCTTCTATTAATTTTTTTTTTCAAGAAGTTATTTTGAATACCAAACTCGTGTATGTCTTGTTTAGTAAGATCATGTGTTTGAGTCTAATAAAAAACTAGAGTCATTTAATTTTAAGCTATAGGGTTTAAATTTCAAAGGGTCATTACTAAACCAAATACACCATAAGATAGGGTCAACATAAAGAGAACACAAGAGGAGGGGGGGGGGGGGGGGTGGGGACAGCAAGAATATACCAGATACCTGGTAGTTATTGGTCTGTTGACTCTAGAAAACCATTAAGTCTAACTAACCATTAAAATTAAGAAGCCTTTAGTACCCACCAAGCCTTTACGCCAGTAGTATTGTTATGTTGCACACGGCAAGCTGCAGCCTACAACGTTGTAACATTTCACTGCTGAGAACAGAATCAACATACATGGGAGCTTCAGTCATTTCAATTTTAAATATGCTATCAAGATTAGGTTGTCAAACAACCATTATTTTTTATAGTATTAATTTTGGCCAAAGCAACATTAAAATTGCTGCTGCACAATGCCACGGAAGAGGTAGCATTTTATTTTGGTTTTAAAATATGTAACGACAAGTAGTGGTTAAAGACATTTGGTTCACCTAATTAAATATAAAAATGTGACAGAGTTGAACAATTAGCAAGTTTTTGCAAAAACACAGACCGCTTCTCTCACTCCTCTCTATAAATAGACATTTCCATATTGCTATGTTTCTCATCCCTCACTCAACCAAGTATAGTAGACCATATAAGATATATAGAGATAACCTCCTCAAATATGAAAGGTGTTTCTTTCCTTATGACTCTGGCCATTTTGGCCTTGGCATCCTCCTTTGTTTCTGCCGATGACCCTAGTCCTTTGCAAGACTTCTGTGTCGCAATTAACGACATCAAATCTGGTGGTATGTATAAAACACTCTCATTATTATTAGCAGTTAGTTGTAGTAGTATCATCCCATTTTTTTGAAATCATTATAAGTTCTACACATTAATGAAATGTGCCCGACAGTTATTTTTTTTCCTACATGACATGTTACTGTACATTGTTACAAAAATGACTTATTTTTTACAATAACAAGCTTTTCTTTTGTGTAGTATTTGTGAATGGAAAATTTTGCAAGGACCCAGCAAAAGTCATAGCGAATGATTTTTTCTTCTCCGGACTCAATATTCCCGGAAACACTAGAAACAAAGTCGGATCAAATGTCACTCTTGTGAACGTCGATAAATTAGCAGGTCTCAACACTCTAGGCATATCTTTGGCTCGCCTTGACTTTGCACCTTATGGCCTGAATCCTCCTCACTCACCCTCGTGGCACTGAGCTTTTTGTAGTCATTGAGGGTACATTCTTAGTTGGATTTGTCACATCCAACCCAAACAAACTCTTCACCAAAGTTCTAAACAAGGGAGATGTCTTTGTATTCCCAATTGGTCTCATTCACTTCCAATTCAACATAGGGGAGACTGCTGGTCTTGCCTTTGCTGGTCTTAGCAGCCAAAATCTTGGGGTGATCACCATAGCAAATGCGGTCTTTGGATCTGTTCCTCCCATCAATCCTGATGTTCTCATCAAGGCCTTCCAACTAGACAAGAATGTAGTTGAATATCTTCAAAAAGCATTCGCGCCAAACTAGAATTTTGAAAAATCTATGAAATAGTGATGGTGAACCACTATAAAGTTTGAATAACGTTTGTTTGGTTTTTCTTATTGTAATGTCATTTGAATAATTATTATCAAATAATATATGATTTCTTATGATGGCTTTTATGTATCATTGTGTCATTTGCAAGACAATGCAATTTGTGCAGGACTAAATCCTGATTACACCTTGGATCCAAGATGTTTGAAACCACAAGTGTCTGTACTATTATATATAAACTGAACAATATTGTATTAAAAATATACAAAATTTTTCATTTTCACAAATAGCAAGTCAAACTGAGGGCTCAATAGCACCTATTCTATGTCCAAAAAAAAAATTTCCTAAAGGCAACGTTGAAGAAAATTTTAAAAAACTTTTATGGAGTTATTAAAAGATGTATCATTTTATTCTCTTATATAACTTGTATGGAGTTATTAATATTTAAACAAAGCACACATATATTAATTATTAAATTATTAAATTTATACATAATAAGCTAAATCCTTCTCCCACTTGTTTTTTTTTATAAAAATGTTAAGTTTTTTTTTTTTAAAGAAAAAAAAAGGTTAAGCTAGATCCACAAAAGGTATAAATATAATTTTATAAAATAAGAGTATTTTAGGAAATTTAACTTGAAAATGAGTCATTCCACCTTCTTTTTATACTCTACCAAATTCTAGATACATATTCAAGGTTCTATTCTTAAATGGTTATCAAACTAAAAAATAGTAATAATTATTACATTCCAACTTAATGTATTCCTTATAATACGCATTCTTATTTCTATGTAATAATCATTATTAAATTTAGAGTAATTTTACAGACACAAACTATTCTACAAACATTTTACAAATTGCTGCTGTGGCATGCTCCACATCAGCTTTTTAAAAACTAAAATGCCACATTAGATATTAACAAATTCTAATTAAAAAAACAAAAAAGAAGCCCAAATCAGCTTTACTCTCTATGGATATCTTTTTTTTTTTTTTTTGTATTCAACATCATTTGAAGTTTACAACTATGGATATCTTTGCTCTTTATTGATTTGAGTTTTTTGGTTTTGTGATCTATGTAGAATGAAAATGATAGAAATGTGAATATAATATTATTGGCTTGATTATTATCGGTTTGGTTGCTGAGAAAGTTGAGGGAAAGAGAAGGAAAGTCAAAGAATTGAATTGAATCGAATCTTACTGTTTGGGTTGTTTGGTTTTGTATGTATGTGAACTGAAAAGGAGAATAACTTTATCTATTGGTTAGCTAAATGGTTAGAATAGGCTCACTAATCACTATATTGAATTTTCATTTGGATTGCAGTGGGGTTGCTCATATCAGTTTTGTAGCTAAAAAATATGGAGGAATATATATAATATAGAAATTTGAATCTTAGAATCTTATTTTAGCTGTTTTTGTTTCCTGAGGACTGAAAAATAACTAAATACATAAATTAAGTACTTAATGAAATGTGGAAGCACCAAAAGCTCATGTTATGTAACATAGCAAAATTTCACTACTGCATGCTTGAAAAGACTAGATGGTTTTTCCTTAGATCCTTTTTAAATTAGAACTCATTATGTAATTTTCATCATTACATTAACAAACAAGAGAAGCTATTCTAAACTTCATTTCTCTTCTTATCATTACCCTTCTAACCCATTTGAGCAAAGTCCCATATAATGCGACTCAAAAGACACATCTTGTCTATGCATAACAAAAAAAAAATGTATACAAGAGTTACTGCTAGAACCACTTGCGTTCTCCAACTTCCATGCACTTGTGGTCTTCGCCAAGGAACATTAAAAGAGGCCCTCCGTTCTAGATTTTTTTGAAATAAGTTTGCAAAAATCAAGCTGTATAGCCACAGTTAATGCCTTTTGCACAGTCAGGCATCTAGCTGCATGCCGTTTGGTTGCAGATGGAAGAACTACAACAGCCTGTCGCATGATTTGGTTTTATAGCCAAAACCACCCCATCCACACCATCTCTGCTAGTGTCCCTCAATTGTCAGCAACATCCACAACCCTCCACAACTTGACAAACTTGCCATGGTACTTTCCTGCAGTTACTCTGATCTGCCTGTTGTGCAATAGAGACTTGTGCATACCTGCAAAACAAAGCATTATCACTTCTTAAGCAGACTCTTTTTTTCACCCTTAAACATCAATCTATAAAAATTTGTGAACGTTTTTAAACCCCTTAAAACACAACCAGATTAATTTAGTTAATTAGCCAAATGATTACTTATTCATATTTTTCAGATCTAAGTTAACACAAATATATCAGATCATGTAAAGCAGCAAAAAATAAATAACACAAAGATATGATGACCCAGGAAAACCAAACCGGTAAAAAACCTGGGGAAGATTTAACCTAACTATCCTCAAGGTAAAATAGATCCACTATGAAAGAATTGAAGTTTACACAATAGCGACTTAGACCACTAACATCCTATTGCTACCTCGAGTAGGAAACTTACTACCACGACCACGTGACAGCTCCGAGTCCACGGACTACTTCTTTCTTAGATTCACAGCAAGCACAAGTACTCCCACTTGTGTATCTTTAAGCTCTTTATGCAGCAATTGAAACTATCACCAAGCTCTCGACATCAATCTTGAAATTGGAAACCCTAAGTATGTATGAAAACAAACACCTCTAGATCTCACAAGAGATTTATACACACAGCATAAACAACAACATAAAAACGTGGCTAGGGTTTTTCCTTTTATACTTAAGGCAAAACATAAAACCCTACACGTCAAACGGGCTTGGGCTGTGTTGGAAAATTCTGTAGAAAAAAAAAATATGCATGAGCTTCGATCGATCGAGTCTAATTCTCGATCGATCGAGCCAGGCAGATTTACATAATAAATCTTGCAGTACACTCGATTCCAACTTTACACATAAACATACTTTGAGCAAGTCTAAAACAAGACTAAACGTTTTGATCATGGTTTGCCAACATTACAAAACGAAGTTCTAATACATTTAAACCTAAAGTCTTAGAACCCAACAATTTGTATCCTCCATCCATTGAGCCAACCATTGCTTCAAAGAGTAAGAAGAAATTAACTCGGTTCTAAGGCTCAAATGTAATCCAAAGATTCCAAACAAAATAGCATGAGCACTGTAGGGGTATGACCCTCATATTAGATTTTCTATACACATGACTAGTTTTACAATCATGAAACTAATCAAGCACTTCTTGTATGTCTATGATAACTAACTTGACTATCAAAATAGTAGTTTCTTAATAATGCATCAGCGTGCTTATAAACAATATGAATCTCCCACTTGCAAGACTCAAAATATGAATTAAACAAATTTGAGCAAACATTTAATTTACATTTGTAAACACAGAAAATCTCGACACTATTCACAAGCTCAAAATACATAAAATTTCTTTGGACTACCTAAACACAGGAAATCTCCCCATTCCATCCACATGTTTATATAATCCATTGGATTGCCTCAAGGCCATAAATACTGCATTATTGTACATCAAATTTGCATATGAATCAATTAAATTTATAAAAAAAAAAAAAAAAAAAAACAAACAAACAAACAAACAAATTTCAATACTGAAACAGAGTACATGTCGTTTGTCGTTACCGGGAGGGAGGCAGATGGCTTGGAGAAACCATGCTCATGGCGGCACCGGCAGCGATGGGATTGCAACTCCATTCTCAGCCATGGTTCCGGAGGCTTCTGCAACGAATCTGATTTGGGGTTAGAGACTAAAGAGGCAATGAGAGAAGTTTGAGGCGAGATGCAGTTTGTGTCATTCCGACGTGAGGTAGAGATACAGCGCCGTCATCCGTCGTGAGGCAAGGAGGCAAATGGCACCGATGAGGCAAGGAGGGAGGCGTCGTCTGTTGTGAGACAGAGAGGGAATATTTGGAGCCTGTTTGGTTTTGAGCAATTTTGGATCATATCACTAAAAACTCATAACTAAGTTATCAAAAAACGTGGGACCCACACAAATTTTTTTGTTTGGCTTGATTTCCTAATGTTGTTTTCATCACTCAAACTCAAAAAATTTGAGTGAGAGTGATGAAAATCGAAAACAACAAATTGGTGTTTTCAGAAGTTGAAAACTGAGTTTTAGTGGCATAATGGTAAATATTGTGACTTTGTGGGACCCGTTTGCAATGAATGGTCATATCAGTTTCCAGAGCCTTTGATATTATTGTTGGAAAGGTTTCTATTCCCTTCATTTTTCTTTTCCTCTTTCTCACGTCCCTCTCTTTGCCTCCCTCTCATTTCATCTACACTCCATTCCCATCGGCATTTGAGATTATGAACCGACGCTGTAAAACCGCCTGAGATGAACACTTCATGGTTGAAGACAAACAACCAAGGCGTGGCAGAATCTTCACCCCGTTGGACTGGGCTCTATCACCGGCAGTTTTTCACACTGCGTCAGGCTGAGCAATTTCTCTCTCCCCCCCTTTGCCAGATCGGTTCATCTCTCTCCATAATTTCGTATTTTCATGATTTGGGTCTCCGATCTAAGGATTTGGGTTTGGGTTTTTTGTTGTGGTTGTGGTGATTTGAGGCTTGGGCTGTGGTGGAGCTTATGGTTGTGGGTTTTCTGTGCATTCACTTGGATTTTTTGGTAGAGGTTGTGGTTTTGGTTGAGGGCTGTTGGTGGGTTTAGATTTTTGATTCATTCGGATTTTTTGGTGGAGGTTATGGTTGTGTTGAGGGCAGTTGGTGGTAGAGGTTGTGGTTGTGGATTTCTGGGTTTTCCATTGGTGGTGGTGGAGCTTAGTTGATGGTGGTGGATTCTGGGTTTGCCATTGGTGGTGGTGGAGTTGGGTTTCGGTGTAGCTGGGTTTAGGTGTTTCAGTGTAGCTGGGTTTGGGAGAATATGAAAAAAGATGAAGAGTAGAAAACAAAAGGGACGCGGGTGAAGTAAAGGAGGAAGATTTTTTGTTAATGAGATGCGGGTAGCAACAGTAGCAACACTGGGTAGTGTCAGTGGGTGGGGTCTACGGTTTTGGCAAAAAGTTGTAGAGATATGTAACTAAGTTATGAGTCCAAACAAGTGTTTTGTAATTTTTGAGTGAATGTGAGGTTTGAGTAGGGAGTTATGAGTTTTGGGTTTGAGTTATGAGATTTGAAAACTTAGTTATCTCTAAACCAAACGGGCCCTTGGTATCTGATACTTTTGAGGTTTAGAATAGAGAGTAAAGCTGATTTGGGTTCTTTTTTGTTTTTTTAATTAGAATTTGTTAATATCTTATATGGCATTTTAGTTTTTGAAAAGCTGACGTGGAGCATGTCACATCAACAGTTTGTAAAATATTTGTAAAATAGTTTGTGTTTGTAGCATTACTCTTAAATTTATATTCATTCCTATTCTTATGCTGTTAAATTCAAGTTCCATTGAAGTTTTTGTATCAACTGATGATTGTTGATGTAGGAGGTACGCTTTGAGTAATATCAAAATTCAACTTACATGCAATGGTGAAATCAAGATTTTGGTTCAGGGGCAAGATTAAGTTAAATTATTGAAGACAAAATTAATTCTAAAAATTATTTAGGATAAGAAAAATTACTTAATTTATCAAACTAAATACTTGATTAACATATAAAATATACTGTAAATATAAGTTATAATTTTTTTATACGCACTTGGTTCAATTTATTTTTTTGAGCCTAATTTTAGTGTTAACATAATCATTCGTATGCTTGAACTATTTCATAATTTAAGTCAACTATGAATATATATATAAAGTTGCATCTCTCTCTCGTGAGGAAATAAAATGGTGGGCTATATGGTGAACAAAACAATATCTTTTGTGTTTAATTTGTCACAAGTATAATACTATAGTGTTTTTTCTTTTTTTGGGATTTTTTTTCATAATATGTTTTTACAAATATTTTATTATTATCCCCTGAAACATTTTTCTCTCTTATTAGAGCCAAAATTACCTAATTAGGGATGACAACAAGCCTTCACCCTACATTACTCCTTGCTCCAACTTGTCCTACTTGGGTTCCCCTTCCCAAAAGAGGACGAGATGGAGACACCGCGCTTCTCATCAAATTCGAAACTTTTGAAGATTTTTATTTTTAACTTTTATGTTTAGTTAAATTTTTCAATAAATATTTTTCATATCTTTTACATAACATTTTGTAATCGGTTAATTCTTTTTTTCCAATAAAATTTGGTGTAATTTCTTAAGTGCAAACTACAATACATCAAATTCTTAAATTATATTCAAATACATAACTACATTATTATTATTATTATTATTATTATTACAACATGATAGTTGAGGTGGGGGAATTTGAACTTTGAATCTCTCCTTTAGAAACACTATGAGGTGTTAGTTAAGATACAAAACTAGTTTCATTGAATTTTAATTGTCTTTAGAAAAGAAATTAGCGTTTATGTTTCATTAGTCAACATAATCTTGTGTTTGAATTTAATTTGGGAACATATTGTACTACACTTAAGTTTTTTCCAAACACTAGGGACCAATAGTGTATTTTGGTTTTTTTTTTTACTTATTATTAATTTGGTCAGTCTCAATCTTAAAATTACAGCTTTGCCCTAGCTACAACTTTGAAATAAAAGTCTTTGGTGGCAGCAATAGGTGGCTTGAACTACAAGTCATTTTGGTGACACCATTTGCTACAAGTATTATATTCGAAAATTCCATGATTATTGACCAAATATGAGTCATTTAAGGTCTCATCATCTTTTATTCCTCCCAAATTTCATTCCGAATCTAAATTCAAATTTAATCTATAGAATAAATCTTTTAGTATCAATCGCTCAATCCATTTAGAAAAGACAATTTGAATTTATTATCTCATCAACTTATCTCCTTCCCACATAACAACTTAATTTCAGATTCCGAATTTGGGAAGTCAATTATAATCACTTAGTGCTTTCTCAATCAAAGATGCCATCTAAACTCAAATTTGAAATTCTTTCTTTTAAGAAAGATCTTGTCATTAATTAGCTCATAAATATGCCTTGTTCTTTATTAGTAGTTTAACTCCTAAGAGTTTTTCTTTCTATTTTTTAATAAAAATTATAATAATATAATTCCATTCGTTTGATTTAAAATTTTCAGAATTATATTTACAAATTAATTATTCTTTTTGAAGCCTTTTAGGAATAAGATTTGAAATCCTCTATGGGTCATATTGTAGTGATCCTCATATTTTTACAAATACTTTTCTATTACATCCTCCACTTTTTCTGAAGCATTTGAGTATTAGTTTAAATCATTTTTTTGGAAAACAAACTTTTGATAAATCATTTATATCTCTTTTGATTTGTTTATCATTTCTGCAGAGTCCTTTTCATGCAGACAAATTCTTTTTCCTTTTTAAGTTTTTCAAAAAGAGATGTTTCTTTTTTAGTGAGATTTTATATATATAATTTCTTCCATAGTTAATAAAATAAAATTTGTATTTTTTTTTTTATCTTCAATTTTTCTAAGGAAACTATCTTATTTTAGTTTTGAAATCTGTCACAAACAATTTCAAGATGCTTTTTATATCTTCTATTGTTTTAGAGCACAAGAATATCATCTATATAGACTACACAAAAATCTCTTAGGTCTTTAAAGATTTTATCCATATCAATCTTTGAAAACCTCAAGGAGCTATATTAACTCCAAGAGTAATTCTACGATACCCCCCAAAAAAAGGAGGGGTACGGTACCCACTAGAAAGTAACCTGCTACACCAGGTTACTTTTTTCTCACATTTGACGGTTCTATCCTCACATTATACAGTTCCAACATCACATGTAACAGTTCTTTTCTCACATTTGGTGATTCCCTTACTTTTTTCTCACATTTGACGGTTTCATCCTCACATTGTGCAGTTCTAACATCACATGTGATAATTCTTTTCTCACATTTGGTGGTTCCCTTACTTTTTTTTTCTCACATTTGACGGTTCCATCCTCACATTGTGCGGTTTCAACATCACATATGATAGTTCTTTTGTCACATTGGGTGGTTCCCTTACTTTTTTTCTCACACTCGACGGTTCCATCCTTACATTATGCAGTTCCAACATCACATGTAATAGTTCTTTTCTCACATTTGGTGGTTCCCTTACTTTTTTCTCACATTTGACGGTTCCATCCTCACATTGTGCAATTCCAACATCACATGTGACAGTTCTTTTTTCACGTTGGGTGGTTCCCTTACTTTTTTTTTTTCTCACAGTTGACGGTTCCATCCTCACATTGTACGGTTTCAACATCACATATGACAGTTCTTTTGTCACATTGGGTGGTTCCTTACTTTTTTCTCACACTTGACGGTTCCATCCTCACATTGTGCAGTTCCAACATCACATGTGACAATTCTTTTCTCACATTTGATGGTTCCCTTACTTTTTTCTCACATTTGACTGTTTCATCCTCACATTGTTCAGTTACAACATCAAATGTGACAGTTCTTTTCTCAAATTTGGTGGTTCCCTTACTTTTTTCTCACATTTGACGGTTCCATCCTCACATTGTGCAGTTCCAACATCACATGCGACAATTTTTTTCTCACATTTGGTAGTTCCCTTACTTTTTTTTCTCACATTTTGACAGTTCTATCCTCATATTGTGCAATTCCAACGTCACATATGACAGTTCTTTTGTCACATTGTATGGTTCCCTTACTTTTTTCTCACACTTGACGATTCTATCCTCACATTGTGCAGTTCCAACATCACGTGTAACTGTACTTTTGTCACATTCAATGGTTCCCTTATTTTTTCTCTCACATTTGATGGTACCATTCTCACATTGTGCAGTACCAATATCACATGTGACTGTACGTTTGTCACATTTGGTGGTTCCCTTAATTTTTTTTCTCACATTTTATTGTACCGTCCTCACATTGTGCAGTACCAACATCACATGTGACTGTACTTTTGTCACATTCGGTGGTTCCCTTATTTTTTTTACACATTTAATTGTACCGTCCTCACATTATGTAATACTAACATCACATGTGATTGTACTTTTGTCACATTCGGTGGTTTCCTTATTTTTTCTCACATTTAATGGTTCCCTTATTTGATTGTATCATTATACCCCTGAAACCTAAAAAATGATTGAAATACCCTTAGAACCTAAAAAGGACTAGAATAGCCCTAAAACTTAAAAAAAAAATTATTAAAAAAAAAAAGGACCAAAATAAGCACGAAGCCTAAAAAATGACCAAAATAATAATGAAACCTTGAAAATGACCAAAATACCCCTAGGACAAAAAAAAATAATCACATGACCTTGAAACTTAAAAAATGACCGAAATTACCATAAAACCTAAAATTGACCAAAATACCCCCTAAAACCTCTATTTGCAAGACCAAAATGACAATAAAAATGTTATACAACTACTTTATTTGCTTGATTTGAAACCCATTAATTTTAAAATTAATAGATTTAAAAAGCCTTGATTTGAAATCTGTAAGGAGGTAGTTTCCGAAGATAATGAATAGAGGAAAAGGATCACCGAAGTGTGTAAAGGGAGTTGAGACCCGAGAAGAGGAAAAAGTCACGAGGTCGGACAGTATCTACGTTGAAAATTTAAAGAAAAAGCAGGACATCCAGATAGGAGGAGAAAAAGTTGACACAATGGAGGAGCTCCCTACTCCAGAACACCTCATCACCGCATTAAATGCCCTTTACCTGCTGCTTTAGCCACATTAATGAGGATAAGACCCTTGAACAGTGCTTCTCCAGCTAGCAAGATCACTGTTACCTTTTAGCAAGCCAGATGTACAGAAATATCTAATTAGTCTGCCTAACCACCCTACACATGGAAGGTTGTTGACACCCCATTTTGCAACCTGCATTTAACCTCACATGGAGGGTAGAATGGTAATTTTGCCTTGAAAATATGCATCTTGATTCTAGCCATTAGATCCTTAATCTCATTTCATCAAAATGATCTTGATGTCGTAACGATCAAATCGACTGGTCATAAGCCCTAATTAGACCACCGGATTGAAAGTTATCATCAAATCAAGTTTTAATGGCTGAGATGCACTATCACAAATTGAGTCCGACTATATGTGATTATGAAAAATTGATTTCAATTGGTTATAAGTGTAATCAATTTGAGATCAATGATGTGTCATAATTTGATTGGTTAGGACTACATTTTATGGTGAGGTTGCATACACTTAATTAATTAGATAGTTAAACATTAATTATTCAATGAGTAATTTGTGCAATTATCTTTTAATTAGAGTAAATTTGGAACCATTTAAGTCTGAAATGAGAGTGATTGGAGCCATTTTAATGTTAATTGGGAGCTAATTTGGGACCTATTAATGTTAATTGTGTTGAAACCATTTTCTAACAAATGACCTCTGCTCACTATTCCATCAATATCTTTCAGAATATTTTGAGTCTGTGAATGAGGTTAATTTTCCCAGAAACTAGACATCCGGGGCTTCAATTTGAGCACAAGAATAAGACAATTCCGATCAAAATTGGGTCAGATATGATTTTTCGAAGTTGGCTCTACAGGCTGTTACAGCAGCTACGGGAAAACCGAACTTTGCTTGCTCCTCACTCTCATCAATCTCCACATTTAATACACCAAATTTCCCCAAAGGCTAAAATGAGGTCTAGATTCATGATTCTTTGTCAACCCTCATTAAATCGCATTCCATTCATATTTCCTCCACCACTACTATATAAACCCCTCATCTCCTTCATTTCAAGACACACAAAAAAACCCCCCTCTCATCTTCTCTTGAGTTCTAGTGAAGTTGAGTAGTCTTGTCATATCTTGGTCTTCCTGAGACTCAAGGTATTGAGTGAGACTCACTCTCCCTCTCCTAACTCTTCTTTTCCTCCACCCTTAGGACCTCCATCAAGAGTCCCCTCCTCCACCATATGAATCTTGCATGAAGGTATAATCCTTTTCCCTAACTGTTTGTTTATGTTGCCATGATGAGAATCTAAGATTAAAGCATGATAATTTCATTGAATATGTTTGAATGTTTTTAATTGTTTTTATGTGTTCTTCACATGTTCTTGGTTGTTCATCACATGTTCATGCATATCACTAGATTTAATCTTAAATCCACATCAAAAATATGAAAAACATGTTTATTTAATAATTCTTTTCAAATCCTTGAATCTAGATTATCACCATCCACACACATTCACTAGAATTTATTTTTCAATCCAAATGCAATGCTTAATAAATTGAATTAGGGTTTATCACATGCACACACATTAAATTCAACATGTAAATTGATTGACATATTGGATGATATGATATGAATGTTGGCCACCATAGTCTAGAAGACCAGTTTCACCGGGCAAGGTGGGTGCCTAACACATTCTCATCTTGTAATATAGCCTCCGAACTTAGATCAAGGGTTGATAGACTAATGTTTATCCTTATAATTTTCAATTTTTAGATTGTAACTAGGAAATAAAGCTATGTACTTTATCTTAGATTGTATCTAGGACCAAAGCCATGTAATTTTCCTATGATCAATGTAAATTCAATTTCAAATTAATAAAATGAGGAACTTTTTTCAATTATGGTTTTCTTATTTTTCCAATGATTAAATAAGTGGCGACTCCATTGTAAAACCCTTAATCTAAAGGGGAAAATATAACTAGTCGAATCTCCATTTTGAGAGGCAACAACACGACTCCACCCATTCATGTGGGTTTGGCCCGACACCCTAAAAAAGGGGGCCGGGGGCGCGGTCTCTCACAAATGTTAGGATGTATTAAGAAACCCTATTTAAGCTGTAACCTCCTTCATTAATGTGGATGAGAAAATTTGGTAGAAACAAGCCTGTCTTTAATGCCCGAAATGTACACAGATAAGAGATATGAACTTTGTCCTCAGAAGCTTACCCGAGGATCAAACTTGTTAAAATTACCAACGTTGTATAATTAATCTCACTAGTTAAAATTCCCATCTATGCTTGGTTATTTGGACTAAAGTTCCCACCTCTACAAATTCATTGTAAAATCTAATACAAAAGGACTACGGAACTTACAAAATCCATTAATTTTTAAATTCCTTGTTTGGGCCTTTTTGTACAATGAAGGATTTGAAATTCCGTTGTTTGGATAAGAAAGAACCCAAAGTATAATAATTCTTGCACTATTGTTTATATATATATATATATATATATATATAAGTATGATTTGTACTGTTATATAATTAAATCGGCTCAATAAAATATATAGTCCAAAAGTATAGTTAACAGGACTCAAATTGTTGAAGGCATAGATTATATCATCAGAAAGTGATATTTCTTCAAACTAATACATCCAAAAATTAATAAGATAGGCTCACAATGGACCCTTGCATCATGACTATGAACCAAATGCATATGTAGAAATGAAAAACAACAAATTCTTATATATATATTTTTTTCCCCTAAGAAATGATTGGATTTTATGGAAATAAAAGGCTGCCCAATTACAAAGCCAATTACATCAAAGCAGAAGCTACTAGCAATATTCAACTACAAGAAAATTGACAAGAAGCTGCAAGATGTGAATATATTAAAATACAACATTTAGAATTTAATCCTTTACACAAAACAATAGTATTGTGTAAGTTAAGGCCAAAACAACAGGTAAAAGGAACAATAGGTCCAAACAAGATCTTAATGACCTCCCAATTGTCAATAACTTTGTTTTTATAAGCACAAGCTTTTGAAATTTTCTATTAAAAAAAACAAAGACAAGCAGTGAGTTAGCACAATTGAAACAAAACTATTGAAATCTACTAATTTATAATAGCAAATCTCAATAAATATTGTTCTCACAAAAGACCACAGTTTAACATAAAATTCTAACAGTTTCAGAACTTGTTTGCACTTTGCAAATAGTTGTCAGGCTTTCCAAACATACCCTATAATTTTCAAACTGAAAGGCCAGCACATTGTAACCGCTTAAATTATTTACATTTGAAATTCAACATTGTTAGTCAGGCAAGGAATCCACAGAAATTCAGTTTCATAAAAACTTACACTGACACATCAGTAACAAAATTTTGTATTTTAAATTTTATAGCTACAATGTTTTTGATTGCCTTTCAACCCCTACAATCAGAATAGTACACATCAAAGCAAACAAACAAATTGGGAAACCCAGCAAACAAAGCATCTGAATCTTAAATTCACGGATATTACCACAGTATGTAAAAATATAATCAGAAAAATTCAATGCCCCAGTGCAATGGCCAATGGCACTCCCTTAACAGTATAACAAAAGAAAAATAAAACCAACCCAGGTAGTATAACAGAACCCAAAAAACAGACCAACCAGTTCCAAAATTGCAAATACAAAGAATAACCCATCATAATTTCAGCGAAAAAAGAGTCATAATTTGGGACCATACCTTGGCATAAGCAACCCACACATTGCGATTAATATAAAGGAGAAAAACTATGAAAGAACTACTAAGAAGAGAAAAAGAAGATGTTGGATTGAGATGAATTGATGTTATCTACTCAACATTACAAATATATTTCAAAGCTATTCCAGGGTTAAGCAAAGCCATCAAAATGCTTATTAGACATGAAAAAAAAAGTTCTGCCTATTCTATGGAAACAAAAGGAATCAATTACATAATTAGCACTAGGCAGTCTTCTTTCATCACAAACTAGGCATTGATACAAATCTACCAACAGGAAAAACTTTGAAATCAATGTAGTTATGCACAAAGTAAACATCTTATGTTAAACTAGTTAAAAAGTTATCACCACTGTCATCCAAAAAGTTATCATGCGTTAAAATACATAGCTCATAGAGGCATTTCATCAAACAATTCATTGCATTTCAATTAGACCAACTCGGAACTCTAAAAAAATATCTTCAACAATTTCTTAACAAAACTAAACCAACCCATGCTTACCAGTAGATACAGACCCACATAGAAAAATCCAAACGAAACCCACACAACTCAAATACAAACAAAAACAGAAATACAGACCAACCCAAAACGAACTTAGATAGGCTAAGAGAGACAAACCCGAACACCATGGTGGTTGCGGCTTTAACATTGTTGTCGTAGCTTGAGGCAGTGAAGACACGAGCGTTGTGGAAGGATTTCCCAAATTCCACGGTTAGTGAGGGATTTGAAATCAATAGATTTGGAACTTGAATTCCAAGATGGATTTAGGTCAAATACAAATTCTTCCCTTTTTAAGTTACCCACCCAAATCCAAATCCTAAACGAAATCCCATGCCATCCAAACAGACTAGAAGAAGATTGAGGACTCTTCCCCACCCACCCCATACACAATACCCACAAGAAACTAATAAAGAAAAAAGGGAAACAAAACAATAGTAGTGAAAATAGGGTTTTATCGTTTTGATACTTACCTTTAACAATATCAAAACGATTATGATCCTTTAAGGAAACCTTCAATTTTTTTTTAGAAAGAAAGAAACCTTTACCAGAGAACGCAAGAGGAAGCGAAGAACACGAGAGAGGAAGAAAAATCGGAGAACGCGTGAGAAAAAAAACTGAGAGAGACCATCAGAATTTTTTTTAGTTTATATACACTGACTTGCTTTGCCAGTAACCGGTTTCTACTAAAATTAAATTAACGGCTAAGATGATAACAACACCAAGTGAATGGTTCAGATATGGGTGAGTACCGTACCTCCAAAAAAAAATAAGGGGTACGGTAGAATGACCCTTAACTGTATTTGCCAAAATCCTGACTCACAATCAAAGATGCTAAAAATCTTTAATCCTTTGGTTTGGTAGACAAAGACATCTTTTCGTGGAATTAAATGTCCATCTAACTCAAATTGTTCATTAAGCCTCTTATAGTTGATTACCATACAAGTTTTTCCTCTTTTAATTTCACTATGGTTTCTTACCATAAAAGCAAGATTAGAGTGGGGACTGTTTGTTTCTTCTATTAATTTTCTTTTATCAAGAATTTCTTTAATGTGTATATCAAACTCGTCTATATCTTGTTTGGTAAGATCATACGTTTTGACTAAAATAAAAAATAAAAATCTTTTAATTTTAAGCCACAGAAACGAGGGTTTAAATTTAAAAGTGTCTTCCAGATATGAGAAATGAGGTTTTATCTGTAAACAGTAAAGAATCCTCAAATCTAAACCAAGTAAATCATAACATATATAGGGTCAACGTAAAGAGAACAGAAGGGGAAGAAACAGCAAGAATATACCAGATACCAGGTAGTTGTTGGTCACTTGGTCCTTAAAAAAACCATTAAATCTAACTATATAACCATTAAGAAGTCTTTAGTACCCATCAGTTAAGATCATGTCAATAAGATATGTTACATTAAACCATTTGAGAAGTTACGCCAAGTAATGTTACGTACGTTGCATATCGCAAGCTGAAGCATTTCACTAATGAGGACAGAGTCAACGTATGAGGTCACAGTGGTGGAACATTTCACTAATGAGGACAGAGTCAACATATGTAGGAGCTTAGTCTTTTTTTTTTTGGGTAAACAGTAGGAGCTTAGTCATTTCATATCTATTTATTATTATTTTTTTTTTTATAACTTTATAGTTGGAATGAGAGATTTGAACTTTGGATGTTTATATAGAAAACATCACAAAGTGCTAACAATTTTTTATTTTATTTTATGAGAAACAAAGCAAATGTCAATCAATTAAGCTACAAGCCTACAAGGCTTAATTTTGGCTGCTTTTAATTTTAAATATGTTGAGACATATTATGGCCCAAGTGGCCCAAATCAATTGTAAGTCTATGTATTTGTAGAATATTGATCTTAGGTTAGTTTATGGTTCGCCTAGGGTTAGTTAAGTATTTTCTAACCTACATTGTGGCCGTCAAGGGCTTTCTCATTGTAGACGCAAGCGGTAAAGCCGAAACATATAAACATTTGTGTGTGCTCTCTCTTTCATGATTTTGCTCATCATTCAATTATCACATGCAATCACCCAACAACTTTCAAACTATCAAGATAAAGTTTATTTTTGAGTTGGCCAAAGCAACCTTATTTTTTACGTTAATGTTTACTGCACACATTCGTACACAACCTTGAAAATTCGCGTTTTCATTTTAGTTATAATTTCAAAATTGTGAAATTAAGATTTTACCATTTAACTGAAATTATGTTTTAAAAACACTATTTTAACTGAAGTGACATACACACTTACCGACACTTAACGGTATGTAATAATCAACGCTCTATCTATTTGTTTTTTATAGTACATGATTGGGACAAAGCAATATTAAAACTGCACAATGCCATTCAAGAGGGTCATATTTGATTGGTTTTAAAATACATATATGTACGACAAGTGGTATTTAAAGAAAATTGGCTCACCTATTACATTAAAAAATGTGACAAAGGGTTGAACATTTACCAAGTTTGTGAAAAAACATAGACCGCTTCACTGATTCATCACTATAAATAGACATTTCCATTTGCTATGTTTCTCATTCCTCACTGAAGCAAGAATAGCATACCATAAGATAGAGATAACCTCCTCAAATATAATGCAAGGTGTTTCTTTTCTTGCAACTGTGGCCCTTTTGGCCTTGGCATCCTCCTTTGCTTCTGCCTATGACCCTAGTCCTCTGCAAGACTTCTGTGTCGCAATTAACGACATCAAATCTGCTGGTATGTAATGTACACACTCTCATTATTATTATTATTATAAAGTTCTTTTGAAATCATTATAGGTTCTACCCATTAATGAAACTAACTTGTAACCCTATGCATATGCATTAATATACTTAAAAGATATACATTAAGATGTATAGTATAATTCTTACATATATAATTTAAATGTTATAGATAGTCATTCTAGACTATTTAGTTTTTGTACGCAATAACTCACTTGGATGGATATTTATGATGTGGTCCCACATTTGACTCCAAAGTTAAGAAATAAAACTTTATCTATAAATAAATAATTTAGGACACATGGCGCAAAATTAGACTTTAATTGTAGAATTTAATTGGATTTTCCCTAAGCTTTACCTATTAATATATATATATATATAAATTTATAGATTATGCTCAACCATTACAATATCTACATTAGATTTTTTTTTTTCTCCTAAATGACATGTTAGTGTTACTATCCATTGTTACAATAACAAACTTTTCTTTGTGTGGTGTTTGTGAACGGAAAATTTTGCAAGGATCCTACAATGGTCGTAGCGAATGATTTTTTCTTCTCTAGACTTAGTAAACCTGCAGACACTACAAACAAAGCAAACAAAGTCGGATCAAATGTCACTCTTGTGAATGTCGATATATTAGCAGGTCTTAACACTCTAGGCATATCTTTGGCTCGCCTTGACTTTGAAGCATACGGCCTAAATCCTCCTCACATTCACCCTCGTGGCACTGAACTTTTGGTAGTCATGGAGGGCACTCTCTTAGTTGGATTTGTCACATCCAACCCAAACAAACTTTTTACCAAAGTTCTAGACAAGGGAGACGTCTTTGTATTTCCAATTGGACTCATTCACTTCCAATTCAACATAGGGAAGACCAATGCTGTTGCCTTTGCTGGTCTTAACAGCCAGAATCCTGGGTTGATCACTATAGCAAATGCGGTCTTTGGATCTAAACCTCCCATCAATCCTGATGTTCTCATCAAGGCCTTCCAACTAGACAAGGGTGTAGTTGAATCTCTTGAAAAAGAATTCATGTCAAACTAGAACTCTAAAAAATATATGTAATAGGGACGGTGAACCATTATATGGTTTGAATAAAGTTTGTCCTGATTTCCCTCCTGTAATGTCAGAGAAATAATATTATCAAATAAAATGGTTTTTTATGATGGCTTTTTTGTGTCATGGTATCATAGCAAGACAATGCTAGTGTAATAAGAATAGACAGAATTTTGGTAATGGTAAAGCTTTTCATACTGCAGCATGTTAATTGGCAACCAAAATAGTTGATACAAAATAGTTATATAAAAAATGAATTTACACATGTTAAGGCAGTTGCGGAACCTAGATTTTGATTCAGGGGGCAAGATTAAGATAAATTATTTAATGCAAAACTAATTCCAAAAAAAAAAATTAATTAATATAAGAAATACAATTAAATTATTAAAAAAATATTTGATTAAATTAGAAATTATAATGTAAATATAAGTTATATTTTTTGTTATCCATACTTGGCTCAATTAATTTTTTAAAACTAGCATTAAATTTATTATGATTATTATTATACTTAAACTACTTCATAGTTTAAGCTGACTATAAGTATACATTTCAAATAAGTGTTTGTGTATGTGTATGTGCATGTATATATGTGTGTGTGTGTGTGTATGGACCCAAAAGATGGTCCAAGCCCACCTAGAATAGTAGTACCCAGTACTTTAAGCCCAATACAATAAATTTGTAAGAGAGTGGGCTTTCCGAGTCAATTGCAATGCTAAATAAGATCCAAACTCGAAATGAAAAGGTCTAAAGCTTTTAATACGAATAGATGATGCACAAATTCAGTATAAACACTTCCTCGGGCTCGTCCGAGGATGGATTGTTCACAAATAGTCAAAGTCAATCTCTCTATAGTGTGATACTTAGTTCTTTTTCTCTTAAGTTCGTAAAAATGCCCATCCCCTTTTCTAGAGGGGATCATTTTCTTATATAGTCTTTTCTATGGCATCTCAGCCCTCCACCTGTACGTCTCAGGAGAATAACTTGGATGCTTGTCCCATCAAGACCCTTCTGGAGGTGGTAGAGAGTGTTGAGAGCTGTGAAGTCACAATTCAAGTGTCTTTTCCTCATAAATGCGGCCATCTCAGTTGGTGTAGAGCATTAAATGTGGAGGTGATGGTTACCTTCTACAGATATTTCCTCTCTTCTCTATTTGCACATCTTTAATGGCTTCCATAGTGTTCTACTTTTGGGTGCTGGTGGACAGCTGGGACGTCCCGAGGTGCTACAGCTCTTCGGGCTCCTCGGATAGTGGGTCCGCCTGTATCCCATCCTCGGACCTCTGTTCGCATATTTAGCCTAAACTAGCGTTGTCTTCAAGTCTAACTTCCTCGAACTCAACCTACGTGTCAGGCTTTAATTAGTGCTTGAATGAGCCTTTGCCTTTCCTCATACTGGACCTATGAGCTTTATTTTTTGGTTTAGATCCCTCCCTCCCACAATATGCATGCAAAAAGAATACAGTAATGCTTTTTTTTGTATAATCAAGTCTAACTTAATACATTTTGAGACTTAAGGCGATAAATTTTTGGTTTTTTTATATTTAAATATTTTTTTGATCTTCATTTTTATTTAAAATTTTCAGTAAATATTTTCATATCTCTTATGTAAAAAAAATTTATTGGTTATATTTTTTGGGTAAAAAATTTTGATGCAATTCCTTAAATATAGTGCATACGATTCTTCAATTAAATTCAAACAAACACATAGTTGTTTAGGATTCCATTATCATTTTGGTCAATGCTTCATTGTGTTAAGAAAGCTTGGAATAGCAAGACGAACAAGACTGCTATCAGCATGGGTAGACTAGTCGAATCCTAGAAGTCCTTTCTTTTTGGATAAGAAAATGTAGATTTTATAAATCAAGAGATTTGGTTTACATCTGAAGATACTTCAATGGCTATTATTGGTGGAGTGTCCTCCATCCATGTTACAAAATCCTTAATAAAATGAGCATACTTGGCCAGCCCGTTGGCTGTTGTATTTCCTTCCCTGCGTGTATGGCTAGCAGCAATTTGGCGAAAGAAGTGAAGTTGCCTTAGTGTCCCTATAGCCACATTCTCGATACTTGAAGGTGGCTCTGTCAGTCCCTGTAGAGCTAAGTAGACCACCATCGAGTCACTTTCAAACATTGCCTCCTAAATGCCAATATCCTTAGCAAAGATCACAACAGCTTCGACAGCCTTTGCTTCGATCTCTAGTGGACCCAAAGGGTATTGTAGCCTTTTACTCATTGCTGCCACCACTAGCCCATGATCATCCCTTACTATTATGTCTATATCAGACCACCCTTATTTGCCAAAAGTAGCCTCATTTGTGTTCACCTAATACCACCCACGTAGGGGCGGATTCCACCTAGCTCTTACCGAAGGCCCTTCCTCTCGAGCTGTTGGGATGTGCTGGGCTGTCTTATACTCCTCTAGAAGAGTAATGGCTTTCATGTATATCTCTGCATGTGTTTGTTTCCTCCCCCCATGCCTCACAATTCCTATTTTTCCATATATACCAAGCAATCGTTAGTATGACCTCAAGCAGGCCAGAATCAGTAATGGGGTTCATGACAATGTTCTAGAGAATATCTGTAAACTCTCTTTGCCCCTCAACCATATGGCACAACTTACTAAAGCTCCACACCTCCCTTGCCTTTTTGTATTCACATAGAACATGTATGATAGACTCGGTTCCAGCAGCACATTCTTCACAAATTGGGTCTTCAAGTACTTGTCTATAATATAGGTTCATTTTTGTTGGAATAATATTTTGACATGCTCTCCAACCAAAATTTCTGACCTTATTTAGGACCTGTGCCTTCCAAATTGTCTTCCAAAATCTTCTCATCCCCGACAGGTCTGAGCTTTCTCCTCCATTTCTGCTTCCTTTTCTAGCCAAGTGATATGCACTCTTCACACTAAACTTCCCATTAGCAACTGCTGTTCATACCAGTTTATCCTCTAGCAGTGTTGTGCTTAAAGGGATGCTCAAAATGGAGTCTACTTCATGTTCTAAGAAAATATCCCAAATTAAATGAGCTTTCCATTCTCCATTATCTGCATCAATGATTGCACATACCTTTGCATCATTTGGGAGGATCTTTGGTGGTAAAACAATCTGGTATGTGGTTAGGCTAGTAGTCCACTTGTCCCTCCAAATTTGAATATTATGGCCATTTCCTACCTGCTATCTAACCCCATTTCTGATTAGCGATAGCGATGCCCAAATACTTCTCCAAGCAAAGGATGAATGGTGGCCATTTTTAGCGTGGATGAAGTCTTCCTTGGGAAAATATTTATTCTTATATACTCTATAGAAGAGAGAGTTTTTCCCTTGTTGTAGCCTTCATCCTTGTTTGGCCAATAGAGCAAGGTTAAAAGCCCTTAGGTCTCTAAATCCCAGTCCCCCCATCATTTTGGCTCACTCAATTTGTCCCATTTCATCCATGCCATCTTCCTTTCAGACCCTTTCTGTCCCCACCAGAAATTTTGCACCATACTTGTCATCTCGTCACACAAGCTATTAGGTAGTAAGAAGTAACTCATAGTATGAGTTGGAATGGCCTGTGCTATGGCTTTGATAAGAGTCTCCTTACCTGCGTTGGATAAGAGCTTCTCTTTCCACCCAAATAGTTTGTTGGCCAGTCTCTCTTTTAGCTGCTAAAAAATATTTCTTTTTTATCTCCCTACTAGGGATGGTAGACCTAGATACTTCTCGTGTTGCTTTATAATTTCCGCACCAAAGAGTTTCTTGATTCTCTCTTGAATATCTGCCTATGTATTCCTGCTGAAGAATAGTAAGGTCTTATCTCAATTGAGTTGCTGGCCCGTTGACATTTCATAAATTTGGAGGAGTCTCAATAATTCTTCACATTCCTCTATGGTAGCTTGGCAAAACGATAGGCTGTCATCTGCAAAGAATAGATGAGATAAGTGTGGTCCCTTTCGGCAGATTGCAATACCATGTATTCGCTTCTCCACTATGGCATTTTTTATCAACGCTGATAGCCCCTCTGCACACAACAGAAACAAGTAGGGAGAGAGAGGATCCCCTTGGCATAATCCCCTAGTCGAAGTTATATGCCCTTAAGGGACCCCATTATTACGAATAGAGTAAGTAACTAATGATAGGCACTGCATAATAATATTTATCATTAATTGTTCTAGGCCAGTACACTCAACTCTATCATAAGCTTTACTCATATCAAGTTTTAAAGCCATCTCTCCCCTCAAACCACCCCTTTTCTGACTAATATGATTCATGACTTCAAAGGTTACAAGGATATTATCAGTTATAAGCCTATTAGACATGAATGCACTCTGGTTTTCACCAATGATGGTTTGCAGGACTACTTTCAATCTATTAGCTAGGACTATTGAGGCAATTCTAGATATGACATTAGAAAGGCTGATAGGTCGGTATTCAGGAATTTTCTTGGGGCTCTTAACTTTAGGGATAAGGATTATATGTGTTTCATTAAACTTTGGTGGAGAAGCTAAGGCTACTCTATAGGTTGTTAGAATAACAACTTTTGAAGGATACAACAACATAATAATTGAAGGTTATACTTTGAATGTTCTTGAGCCTCTATCCAATTTTGAAGTGACAACCCACTGGAGCATTAAAGCAATTACAAAGGATATTTTGAGTCTATGTAGAACCTTTGTAATTTTTCCTTTTCATTTATGTATAGAGGTGATAATGTTCATGCTCCTTTATTAGCTAAATTGGCCTATTTTTATGACTGGACTAGGCTAGTTCTCATCTCTAATCTCCTCCACCTGATTTATCAGGTATTGGACCAAGATGGACCCAGGCTCTCTGCTTTTTGTTTTCTCCCTATGTGGTTTGATTAAAAAAAAAACACTTATTCAGCAAAAGAAAAAAGAAAATGTAATCAGGTGGTAGATTAGGGTGAAAAAAAAAAGTAAGTTCCCAATTTCTTAATAATCTTTATCAATTTAGACCTCTTAATCTTAAAATTTCAGCTGTCTTAACTATATTTGAACTTAGAAATAAAAGTCCTTAATGATATCAGAGCAATTATTGTGTAGACTAGAAACATTGCTCCCTCCTCTCATACAAGGGATGAGCCCCATTGTGGGTCACATACATAAACATGGCAAAAATTGTTAGAATTTTCTAACCCGACCTAATTCGAAAAATATCTGACCCGAACCCGATTTTTTTGACCCGAAACAAAAACGGGTTGACCCGTGACCTGACTCGTGTTTTTTGCAGGTCAACCTGACCCGACCCGAACCCGAACTATTTTTTTTTTTTTGTTTTAAATTTGGTAAAAAAAAAAAGAAATTAAGACAATATTGGTTTAATTATTTGTTGTGAGCTTTAAGGAAACAATTTACATAATTGCATGCAAATTAATTGAAAGATGAATGATTGAGCATTCTATAATGAGTAAAGATTTTTAGATATCAAATAGCAAAATACACGTCAAGATAATCCGATTACAGTACAATTAAAAATATAGATTTAAAATTGTAGACATATGTGACAAACATTCACTAGTGTGAAAATAGTGAAGCCAAAGTATCAAATTAACATAAATTATGAATGCTTAGACCTATTTTTTAATAATTTATATCCAAAATAAACAGCTTTTCAAAATAAATTATGATATTTCTTAGAGTATGTATTGCTTAACAATGATATGATATTCATAAAAGAGATAATGTATAAATAAGTAAACAATTAAATTTTAATATATATCTCAAATTAAAATAGAGTGACAACCATAATTGACAATAGATTATAAAATTAATTTTCAAGATTGTAAATTTCTTATATATTTTTATTTTTTGTCAAATGAATTATCCAATAAGTCATTTGTAATTTTGTTTTATATTTTGGGATGTTGATATTGTGTAGAAATAAAACTTGTGTATTTGTTTTACTTATCTTTGTTTTAGATAGTAATGTTAGGATTTGTATAATTTTAAAATTATTGAATAAGTAATAATAAGTGTAGTTCATTCTTGATATAAGTGGTGAATTCAAGGTAATGCATTTTACATCAAGTAATTTGTTGCATGACTTTTCAAATGGCAAATACATGTTGTTTTCTTTATTAAAAAAAAAAAAAAAATCATGTGAAAAATATAGGTCAACCTGACCCGCAACCCGATTGACCTGAACTCATTTTTGACTTGTAATCCGTTTGACCCGCAACTCAATTGACCCGACCCGTCCGTTTTGCCATTTCTACACATACGTGCCTACTCATGCCAATGCTCTTAAACTACCCAATAAATTTTGGGTGAGACACTAACACCAATAGGTGGCTTGAGTACATGTCATTTTGTTGACGAATCCAAATCTTCTGTCCTAATTTTTCTACTTCACTCTATACTCCACTAATAAAAACTTGACACGTGTTAACATAATTAATTAAATACTATCATTGTTGACAGCTGACACCATTTGCTAGTTGCTACAGTCGTTTATACCTACCCAAAAAAAAAAAAAAAAAAAAAAATTTCTGGGTCATTGACAAACAGAACCCACCAGCATCAGGCAGAGGCAGTGTAACTTTATGAAGAGAGAAACCCACAGAGTAACAGAGACAGAATTAAGATGACGACGACGGAGACAAACCCCAGAAAGCTTAGGGGTCACAAGGCCACTGCCACCTGTTGCATCGCCTCACGTAACCGCCCTGGCTTCGTCGCCACTTCTGCCGAGGTAAAACACACTCTCTCTCTCTCTCCAAAAAAAAGGAAAAAAAAAAACTTGTGATTAAGTTATGTTTTCATTTGTAATAATGAAACAGGATGGTTGCATTTGCTGGTTTGATATGCGATGCAAAGATGTACAGCTTGTAATGGAAATTGGGAAGGAACCCATTTCTTCTTTATGTTTCAAGTCAGGTATTTATATATATGTATATATATATATATATATATATATATATATGTATATATATATATATATATATATATTTTTTTTTTTTAAAGTTTTTGATTCATTGGGTATTCATTTCTTGAGTTCAATTTATAATTGATTTCTTTAATACTGTGTATATTGGTGATATGTTTGGTATCTAATTCAGTTTACAGTCAGGTTTATGATCAAAGTTCACATTAGTGATTGTTGCTTGACTCAGGGAATGAAGATATCATTTATGCCTCTTCAGGAATGGAAGTCCAGTGTTTTGATGTGCATATGGTAATCCTTTCTCATATTTAACCTTTTGGGTTTGCTTCTTTTTTTTCTTTTTTCTTTTTTGGGTTTTAACTAATATTATGCTTGTGCATCAGTATGAGATTTAGTGTAAAATTTAGAACTTTATATATAGCCTAGTTTGTCAATATTTCATGATTATGTACTCTTAGTTACTGATTTACAGTTGATTTTGTCATTGTTACCAACAAGCTGTTTTTTCTTTTTTGTCTTTTGGAGGCCACCTCATGGAAGCCACTACAGAGTTATAGTTACAATAAAGAGGAGATAAATCAGGTAGGAATTTTTATTGATGCTTTTTAATATTTGAATTAGATTTTTTGTCCTTATGTTACGTTTTGATCCATTTATCTGTATGTTACTTCTGTTTTAATGTTAAAACAGTGCAATGAAGTTCTACTACTCATATGGAATAGTAGTACTATTTTTTTTTTTAATAATGTTTTCAACTCATGTAATGATTTATACATATTCATTGTAAATTGTAACCATTTTTTTAATTAAAAAATTTTGTGATATGAATTCCTGGATCAAAATACTGTCCCAATTATGTCTTGCGACTCTTCGTCATATTTTTCTTCTATTCATATAATTTAATATGAATATCACTTTCAGTATGTGCAGCTACAATATTATGTCTTTTTCTATTTTTATTTATTCTGGCTCTATATTTAAGTATTAAGCTCTAGAATTACTTCTGGGCGTATTTAATGCTTAAACATATTAATTATATATTAATCAATTAATACTAAGATCTCTTAAAATAATATTGTTTCTGTTTTTGCAGATTTCATGCAACTCTAAGTCGTCTTTTCTTGCTGCTGCAGACGATGGTGGTGATATTAAGGTACTTATGATGTTTTGACTCACTGGATCACGGGCGTAGGGTGGTCCAGGGGAGACAATTGCCCTCTGCCCCACCAAAAAAAAAAAAAAAAAAAAAAAAACACACACACACACACACACTTGTCCTTCTAGAAAAAACCTATAAAAACATATTAGATCCCCCCCAAACAAGTCTTGCCTTGCCCCAACTAATAGTAAGAGTCATGTTGCCCACATTAAAATTGTAAGTTAAACTTAAAAAATAGTGGGACAGAATATTTTAGTAAAATTTTCAGGTATGTTATCATGTTTCACAATTTTTAGATCAATTTCTTTTCTTTATTCATTCACAGTTAAAGTGTAATTTTTACGTGTAATAAGTTACTTTTTAATTTCCTCTTAAATAATTATCAAATTACTTGTCTAAATTCTTATAATTTGATCAAATGTTGATCTTTCTTGTTTAATTGTGTGTGCATGCATACACACATGCATCCTCATGCTTGTAAGAGTGCATATTTTTAAGCCTCATTGAAACTTGACACCTATCAAGATTGTAATCCACCTAGACAGCCTTAACACCTTGCAAGTCAGTAAGTGGCTCATTGTCTCTTTGCATTTTTTCAGTGAGCTTGGATGTCAACATGTCTATAGTATTACAAAACTGCTTAAAGATCAGTAACATTCAATTACCAAAGGATTAGTAACATTTAATTACCAAAGGATCATTGAGATCATGGATATCCTAGCATGATGAGGATTATATGAATTCTCAATTGTTGGTATCAATGTAAAAAAAAAAACCTCGTGGTTCAATCTTGGTTTTGTCACTACACTGTATTGTTTGTCTTGATCAAAATAGATATGTTTATTGAGTTGTATACACACTTTCCTACTCATAAAGCTTCGCGGTGGTAATATATCCACTGGATTATAAAGTTACATTTTGCTTCTGATTGCAGCTCATGATGCTGGCATCTTTAATAAGTAATATCATTATCATAGGGGTTTCTCGTAAATGTTTAAAATCCATCAGCAATGAAGGGGCTTCTCACAGCATTGTTTTATAACCCCATGAGTTTCCTATGGAGGCCATGAATCTGGCTTAAACAGTTGGATCTAAATCAATAAAGTTCTAATGTTATTAATGTCATTTTCAAGAATGCAAATTTTGGTATATACTGTTTCTTTCAATTTATTCAGAAAATTTTATGACACCATTTGACATGTGAATTTTGAGTTTTGACCCACAATGTGATAACTATATGGTTTGATATATGAAAGAAGACATGATTTGCTATTGTAATTATATCTTGTCATATATGAGATCTTCTCTTGCTATCTGAGAATTCTTTCTTGCAACTTTTCATGCATGATTATATTTTCTGTTTTCAGTATATTGTGTTCCCTCTCTCTCTCTCTCTCCCCAATAATAAGGTTTTTCATATCAAGTTATTTTGAAGCATTAACAACAACAATAGAAGATTGGTAATGCTGCTTTCCTGCAGTCAACTGCTGATTATGATCTCTATGGCAGATCATTGACATTCATCAGCATCACCTTTATAAAACATTAAGGGCGGGAGCGGGCCATACAAGTGTATCCTTGTAAATTTCAAGGATTCTGTTTTTGGTTGACCTGTCTTATGTTCCATTTATGTAACTTAAGGGTTGGTTTGTCAACATATTTTCTTGCTCATTGCTTTTCCTTTCTTTTCTTTTCTTTTTTTCTCAGTTTTTCAAAATACTTTTCTTCCCTAAATTGGTTCTGTTCTTTCTTCGTATACCTTATTGTATTTCTTCCACCTTAACTCTATTTTAAAGATCTGTAGCAGTGTGCAGTTCCTTCCTTGGAGACCCTGGGAAGGTATTTAAATTTAATTGATCTCTATCTCTCTTGCATATGTGCAAGCATGTACTTGGGGTGTCAATGATGACATAAGAGCCATGGCTACATTGGATGCAACTAGCTTTAGTGATTGCATATTAGACATTAATCTCCTCACATTGTAGTTTGCTACTTTTCTTATTCAACATAAAGCATTGGCAAATTCAAGGGATCCCCTTAACAGTTGACCGGTTTGTAAATTCATCAAGTCTAAAGTTTAGTAAATAAGGGACAATGATGTAGTTCAGAGGAAAGCAGGGTCTTTGTAGAATTATGGTTTCCTTGTAGAAGGTAAAGTGTGGGTGCATGGGAAGGCATAATGATGCCTTGACTGGAACATTATGTGTCCAAGTCCTAGCTTTGTCATGGAAGACAAGAAAGAAAAGTGTACCACTACAACCATGCAATTGGCTCAAAATATTGTCAAATGTTTCATTTTCTAGTGAGTGATACAGACTTCCAACTGTATCAATGGCATCCAGTTTTGCTGTAGTTCATTATTTTTAGCTATGATTTCCTTGTAACAAAGGATGGCCACTCAAATTTCAGGAGCACCCAAAGCCCCAAACACAGCCTAAGTTTCCTTAAAAAGGAACAAATGATCGATTCAGCCTTAACCATTACTTTCCTTCTTCTGATGTGTACAAACATGCTGTAACTTAACACATGGAAATCACTGTATCATTGATTTCCTTGCATTGAATTTCATTATTCACTGTGTTTGAAACTTGCATCTAGTAACTAGTCACTTGTCTGAGAGTATGCTAATTGCCACTATTACAAGTGAACTTGGGTGGTAATGGTAATGGTTTAGAGAAAAATATGTTAGCTTTTCATGGGAGTTCAGATGCCCATTATCAAATTTCAGTGTCTTGCTACTATTCATATGAACTTTTTTTTTTGTTGATAAACCTGTTCATATGAACTTAGTTGCTATTGTAGACATCTTTAGCCAGGGTACATAGAGGGCTTTTGTTATAATTTTTGAACCATTCACGTGTAACATAAATGTTGTACCTGTGCAGTTTGTTCCTAAATCTAAAAGACTTGCATTTGAATCTATAATCTTCATTATCTGAGTACTTATTTCTGCTTTGGGAACGTTGGCAGTTATTACTGGAGGTCTTGATTCAAAGCTTATTATGTGGGACTTCTCTAAAGGTCGACCATACAAAATTATGGATTTTGGTATGTATCTCATATGTTCTGTTCTGTGTATATTGCCACTATCTCATTTCACACTTCCCATGACTCCTTTGTGGTTTAACCAAAAATAGATCTGGTGTCACTCTTCAATGGGCTTCAGAAATTTTTATTTAGCATGCTAGCTTTGGAACATCACTTTTCTACTAGCTTGTTTTGTTGCACCTGTTGCTAAGTGTGCCCAACTTTATATTTGTTATCTTTTTATAGTATTCCAGATACCAAACAATTTTTTGTGGTGCAGAGAATATAATGTTCTTGCAATCTATTAATTTGATTTTTAGCTGTAACTTCATGATCCATTAAATTGTTGGACCTTTGATCTGTAGCATCTTAAAAATTATTTTAACTATAAGCTGTCTGGGCCATAGCTACCAGATACTGATGTGTGTTTCAACAGTGTGAGCCCAAATCAAAAGAAGGAAAATTTGTGGTGAGAATGAAGGAGAGGTTGTCCCAGAAGGCTCCTAGGTTTGACATTGGACTGTGAGCACTGAGCATACACACAATTAATTGATAATATTTTAAACTATACAGACCTCTTTTAAATCATATGTTGTGTTATCTTGGTGTCAGTAGTAAATATAATGTCATTTGCAAAAGATGGGTAAACTTTAACGCCTGTCCTATGATCCTTTGGGTGCTTCAATATATCATAAAGCCACATTGTGTCTCAATATTGTATTTCTTTTTCTTTTTTTTTGGATTAAGTCAATATTGCCTCCTTGTCTTCACTGCAGGTTTGCCTGACATGAACAGTGGTGGTAACACAGGGCAGTCTTTTAATCCTGCTTTTGTTCACATGCTAGCAGTTCCAGAAGTCGATATGTTAGACAAAGTAGACAAGATATGTGTTGTTGCAAGGGGTGATGGCATTGTTGATGTGATAAATATTGAATCAGAACTTGCTGCTATGAGGTCAAAAACTTCCACTAAACCCCGGAGAGGATCTCAATCAAGATCAAAAGACAGTAGTCCAACTGCTGATATAGAGACTTCTAATCAAAATGGAAGAAAGAGGCTATGTTTGGATTACTCATTGGGTGGCCATACTGCTGCAGTGTCTTGTGTGTAAGTAATTTGCTTATACACAATGTATTTAAACTAATCTTCTTTTATTTTAACTAGAATAAACTATTCAGGACATTTTCGGTGTTTGGAGAGCTTGGAAAGTTTATAATATCAGGTGGGAATGATAAGTCTGTGAAGGTCTGGGATTGGTCCAAATATTATGATGCAAGGCAATCCAATGACAACAACGATCTACATTTGAACATCAGTCTCAGCAAAAAAGTTGGTTCCTATTGTTTTTCTTCATAACTCTGCATCTTCGGTGTTTTTTTTTTTTTTTTTTGGTTTATATGTAGCTTCTCATTTTATACTCTTACACCTTGGCAGGTCAATTGGCTCTGTACAACTCCAACAGAATCAGAAAACCTTGTTGTTTGTGACACAACTAAAGTAGTAAAGGTCTATTCCGTATCCTAGACTAAAGCTGCATTTTGCTTGACTTTGAGGATTGATATTCCCACTTTTTTTAGCACAACCCCATATGGTATAATGGAAGATTTTTTGCTGGTTTGCTTAGACGTTGAATTCACTCTGCATAATGCACTGTAATTCCGCAATTATCAAGAGTGTTTGAGATCCCAAGGGAGCTTGGCAGGTGTCACGTTGCAATGTCCCGTTGAGAATCTAGTTAGTCTTAGTTGGGAGTAATAGATCTTTAGAATGTAACATCGAACTGGTAGTAGTACTACCTAGTTATCTACTATGTCGGTATATGAACGATACTTGTTAAGGTCTCCTTGGAGAAACTATTTCTCAAGAGTTAGTTTAAAAGATAGTCATTTTTTTTTGCCATGATGATGAGATATTTTGATTTGTATTCCTTGTATACTTATTCGGTCAGATTTCAAATTCTTCTGATCTTCAAGTACATAATGCAACAAAAGATTATAGCAAATTTACAGTTACAGTTGAAAGCTCTAAAAGCCTCAACAATCTTCTAGCTAAGTTGCAAGTTATCAATGTAATCTATCTCTATAACTTCACTCTTTTATTTTTATTTTTTTTGTAATGTTGGTACAAAATACACGAAGTCAGTCCAGTAAGCTTGGTCAGTGCAATGAGCCAGAGCGAGCGGGTCACAAATACTAATATTAACATGCAGTAGCCCACGAAATTGTCCCTTTTGGAAAAGGGTCTTCAAAACCAGGTTGCCAATAATGCTAACTAGCCTTGGACTTGTTTCTCAAAAAAAAAAAAAAAGCCTTGGACTTAGTGGTCCTATTTTATAGCCAAAAAAAAATTGTCTTTATTTTTTTTTTATATAATTTTTATTTTGAGAATCTAATTTATAAGTGGATAAAACAATTTGAAATTTAATAAGAGAGTAACCCTATATTTTAGGCAATGTTTTAGTAGAAGTTAGAGTTGTATTTTTATCAGATTGTCATTTCGTTTTGTCTCTACATAAACATAGCAGCGTAGGGGCATTTTTGAACAAAAAAAATGAGAATCTCAAATAGGAGAAGCCCTTTAAATAGTAGTATAGACAAGTCATAAGTGTCAATGTCTTATTCCATTAGTACCACGTGAACTAAGTTACCACGTAGGACAAGTGACGAGTTCACCAGGGACAATGAACTCCGAGTCATTTATATATTTGCCAGGGTGGGCTTCAGCCTTCCATTATTAATTTTTATGGAGGGTTTTACTTTAATTATTTACTTTGTTAAATTATATAAATTACACTCTTTAATTTTGATTTGTATCATTATAATATATTAACTTTTTCACTCCCTTCCTTTAATTTATGTATTTTTTTCATTATGATCATCTCATCAACATCTTACCATAAATCCAATGAATTTCATCACGTCTATCATGTGAGTGCCTTTCTTTGAAACTACTAGTGCAGGCTGATCTTAGCCATGAACTCAAGAGTACACCACTAAGCATTGTCCCTTTTGAAAAATACTTAAAATCGTCGGATTAAGGTAAGTTTTACGATTGGGTCGAGAGAGGCGGGTTTTAGAGAAGAGAACCCACCAACGGACCCTTCGGAGTCAGTTCTTAAGGTTTGGAACCTGCCTCCGACTGCCAGAGCTCTCAAATCAATTGCTGGTGGGTTGGTTCCAACGGGCGTGTGGACTCCCCTAATGGAAGTATCATGGTTGCGTTGAATGAAGGTCATTCCTTCCCACAAACCATCTTGCAATTGTGCATTGTGGTAATTATAGTTATGTTTGTAATTTAACTATTGTGTTTATGTCTAAAAATAACATATGTTCAACTCCAAATTGATTTTACTCAACTCTACTCCTTATAGCTTTTCCTTTCATATGAGAAGCATGGAAGTTTAAGAATCAAAATTTAGTATGGAAATAGTATTTACCTTAAATAAAATTATTTTGTTGTTAAGTTTATGTTATTGTTATTTTATTTAAATGTTTTTTTTTTCCAGAAAAATAATTCTAAATATTATATACCTATAACATTTTAAATTTTTTTTTGATGATATATGAAAGAGCACTAGTTATAATATAAATTTAGCCAAATATATTTAATACTTTTTTTAGTAGCAATAATTATAAAACAAAAATCAAAGTAATTAGATTCAACCATGACATTATTAAATTCTAATAACCTAATAGAAATTTAAGAGATTCTTAGAAATTATTTAATTTAAAAAATATAGGGGAAAATAGTCAAATAATTTTATATTAATAATTACTTAGAACTTGAAAATTTTGAAACTTATGCGTCTCTTACATATATGTTCAATATATTTGACTTTTAAAAATCTAATTAATTCAAATATTGATTGAATTATTTTTATAGTTTCTTATTTATATTTGAAAAAATAACATATGTTTGTGAATACAAAACTAGACTACATCTTTTATTTACTAATTTTTTATTTTTTATTTTTATTCAAGAGTCATGACCATTATGATGACCAACCAACAAGATCACTCAAGACAAATGGTGATATCAACTTTATCTTCAATCATATGGGCTCTCTTAAACTCGTAATAAAATTTCAAAAGTCAAAAGGATAATAAAAAGGCAGATAATAAGTATTGCATTTGACTACATTATCATTGCCTCAAAGAACACTATGTAGGGCATTGCCTTAACAAACTTTCCAATGTTGATCCCAAATCTCTCCCCAACAACCATTTGGGGCTACTAAATAGGGCTACACTTTCTTTTCTTTTTTTGTTGGGTTAAACCACGAGACATTGGTTTATATGGCCTTTATAATTTCTCAAGGCAAGTAAATAAGATATCTGAATAGAAATTTGTAATTTTTTTTTATAAAATTAATATTATGTTCTATACTTTGTTACTCAATATGATACTTACGATTAATAAATGTTAATAAATTTATTATTTTTGAAAAAATGAAAGTAGAATTGAATTGAGGTGTGTACTTGTTATAGTTATGTTTTTCATTTTATTGTTGTATTTGTGTTTAAAATACGTATAAACATATAATCAACTCCAGATTAATTTTTCTCAACATACCCTTATAATTTTTTATCTATCATATGAGAAATAATGAAGTTTAAGAATCACATGTGAAAACTTAGGGTAGAGAACTAATTTTTTGCAACACATGCTTGTTTTTTCCATAAACTTTCCTTTTTCGTTTTTAAAAAGAGTATGACATGTCTCTCATTTATATAGGTCAAACCCAAGCCCCAGGTGAAGACACAAGCCCGATCCTTATCGCAAACACACCCCATTCCTATTGAACAAATACATCATGTGCGCATTGTTCCCCAATGCCGTCGGTGTGGCGGCAATGGACTGATTTCTGAACCCCCAAAGACTTGCATTCCAAGAATTTACTTATATCACAATTCCTAACATGACCCCACAATATATGTACATTAGCATTGATAGCAAAAATAGAAATGTAAATTAGAACTGAATTGAACTTATTCAAGCAATTACAACAATTCCAATTGTAGGCAAGGTTTAAAAAGAAGTCTTCCCAAAATTTAAGACATGAATTGGCATTTCTTTGGCTATAAAGAGATAAAGAAATGAATCTATTTTACACACTGCTTTGTTTGGCAAAGAAATTAAAAGAATTAAATGTCAGAATGATTTATGATCCTTGAGGTTGCTGAGAGAGCATAGTAAATGAAATGGCGAGAAATCGATTATTATTATTATCATTTTTTTTTAAGTGAGTGGTATCTGAACCCAACCGAGACTAATACTTGTATTGAGACTAGTTGAGGGAAAAGCTAGAAATGCACTGGGGAGAGGGGGAGAACATGGGGCATTTTGCAAAATACTTTTTCTAATAATTATTCGTCATATAGAGAACTTTTCAAATTATTTGGGAACCCTTTTTATTTTTTGATAACACAGGTTTGGACTTGCCTCTCTAGCTAGTAAAACTTACTGGCAAATGACGCCACCCACCAGAAATAGTTGCCGAATAATCAAGGGCACTCACCCATGACGGGTTAAGCAGTTTATGCTCATGCCCACAAGCAAAATTATTTGGGAATCCTAATTATTGAATAAGAGGTACAGAACTTAAGAGTAATGAATTTTAACCGTATGGTGCAAAAGTAGCTGCAAATTTGTTGTTACTAAACCTGTGGCATACTCACTTAGAAATCCACATTTACATTAGCAAAGTTAACAAGAAAAACATAAACTCTCTGAATTACTTGCTCCTATTCAGACAAGGAAACGTTTTCTAATAACTAAGACCTAAACCAACCTAACCAAGAATACAATTGATAAACATCTACATCCTTGAAGTACAGTGGATGGCATCAAAAAGAATTTAGTGCCTGAATCATATACTTTATACAGAGTGAATGAGATGTCTACTACAACAGCTCGGGTCCTAAGGAAAATAATATGCAATGGCCAGTTTACCCAACTGAGGCAATCACAGTAGACCTAGTGCACACCATAATCTTTTCAGCATGGATGACTATCTTTCCCAAAGCATAATTAAAAAATTCATGAGTAATTTGATTTTCATGCTAACATATTTCTCTTTAACGTGTGTTTTTCTATGAGAGAGAAATAGAGTGGGATTCACAAATAAAATATTTGGGAATTGACTAGGAAAGGAGTTGGGATAGTGAAGTCATCCTCATATTAAGAATTAGGATCATGTCCAATAGAAAAGAAAAGGAACCCACCCAATGTGATGTAAAACTCAACTATGAGTTTAGCAAACTGTTTAATCTTTGAGGAGTGTATATATATAAAATAGAAAACTCTTGCTTACGCTATTATACTTTCTAAGATTTGATCATAAAACCTACCTCAACCTCACTGCCACCATAAGCCTCAATTTGCTGTAAGCTAAAAAACCTCATCATGCAACTTATGATTTGAGAACTACAAATAATGTCAGTATTTACCAACAAAACAACACAACACTTTGAATTAACACAATTTCACTAACGAGAAACTATAAATATACAATGTTTTCACATTTGCATCTAGACCAGAATAATCTATCACTACTTGGTAAAAAAAAAAAAAAAAACTTTTAACATATATACCTACATTGAAAGACTATACACAAAAAATATAAGACATCCATTGCAGATGGCAAAACTGCATGAAATGACCAGGTACATTGTGCCCATCAATTACAATATAAAGAAAAACCAGAATGAGCCCATGAAATCAAATTTTCTATATAATAAATAAATACATAAAAATTAAAGTTTCACATTACAAATTTGCTGAAGGATTCTTCAATGGGAAATTTCACATGGGGTTTCCATTGGGGAAAAATCAAAGCAAGTGGCTTGATTTGAAATTCGAAAAAACCATCCTACTCTCACTTTCACTTGAAATAAATCATTAAACCCACCATTCAAAAACCCAGAATCTTGACGATAAATTCAGGGAAAAGGTATGAAGAATGGTTACCAAACTAGGTAGAGAAGTAGAGAGAGAGAGAAAAGAGACCTCTGTTTATAAAAAAAAAAAAAAAAAAAAAGTGAAATCAAATCAATGGTTCGATGTTTCTGTTTGGTAAACTAATAGTCAAATGTTTCTGTTTGGTATAAAACTCTTTACGATGCTGTAATAATTGGTTTAAAACTCTTTAATTTACTAGTCAGTTTAAAACTCTTATTTTGATATAATAAATAAATAAATTAAAAATGATGTGCAAAAAATTGTAGGACTACCAAAGTTCTTCGGTAGTTAAAATTCTGTTATTAAAGTTACCGTGATTGAAATTTGTTGGAGAGATTCAGGATGATTTGTTTACGTCCTGTGTTTTTGATAGAGTATTTACGTCATCCTAAACTTTATGGATAACAATCTGATTATACTATGATTTGTTCACCAAAAGACTTGTTATATACTATGATTCTTCTGTTAATATGAGATTTTTTGGCCACTATAAATATTAGGACTGATTCATGAATTCAGTCAATAGAGTATTATTCTTTTTTTTCTTCCGAACGTTCACAGCAACATGGCTGCTTTAGGAAAAGTTTGCTTTGGGATTTTCTTTTGTTTTTTCATCCTCACTCTTTGCACTATATATTAGCCCATTAGCATAGGCCCAAACTTAATTCTACTTTGTGTGCAAGTCAAGTCTCCTACTTGTACTAGAAGTCTATTAGTTTAGGGTTTAGTCTACTATATATACACATGTTATGATTCATTGTAACACAGGATTTGTATTACACTATAATATATTATTGATGTAGCCATTTAGGGTTTCCTCCGTAGATATAGGCCGTTAGGCTGAACCACGTAACCTTCGTGTGTTATAGTGTTCTATATTTTATGCTTTCACTTCCGCATTCATACTAGCATATTCAACATGGCGTATCAATGCTAATATTTAACATGGTATCAAAGCCACCTTCTTGTGGCCATGGTTTTCTGTCCTTGCGGTATATTTAAGAGCAATTTTTGTCTTCCTCGGTGTTTTTTCGTTGTGTTCATTTGCTTTGGCTTCCTATTGCTGCCGTCAAAACTCTCCGGTATAGTCATGCCACTGTTAAAAGTCGCATCAACACTGCAAGATCATTGCCTTCCTCAAACTACCGTAACAGAGCCAAACTTCATTCAAGGGATCTTCTCAACCTTATCAAATCTCAAGATTTCATCAAGCTTCCATCTTGAGTTTGAGAGGGGGTGTTAGAGATATATTAGCCCATCAGCATAGGCCCAAACCTAATTCTACTTTGTGTGCAAGCCAAGTCTCCTACTTGTACTAGAAGTCTATTAGTCTAGGGTTTAGTCTACTATATATACACATGTTATGATTCATTGTAACACAGGATTTGTACTACACTATAATATATTATTGATGTAGCCCTTTAGGGTTTCTTCCGTAGATGTAGGCCGTTAGGCTGAACCACGTAACCCTCGTGTGTTATAGTGTTCTATACTTTATGCTTTCGCTTTTGCATTCATATTAGCATATTCAACATGACGTATCAATGCTAATATTTAACACAATTCATTACCCTCGAAGCACTCTAGCGGTATTATTCTATTGATAAAAAGTTTTTGTTTTCTATTATAAACTGTTGATATGATCATACGACTAATATTAATAATATTCTTGTGATTTTTTAGTTCTTGGTTTGTTTTCGTAAAATTTTTAATGAATTACCCTATAGACATCACTTTTAACTCAACTAATAAAACCTTTTTATTGTTAAATAAGAAATTTAGGGTTTAAATCATTATCTATACCAAAAATTGATTGTTGTTTGTAAAGCTATATTCAGTTATATTGCATTAGGAACTCCAAATAGTTAGGACGTGTTTCAAAAAAAAAAAAAAAAAAAAAAAAACAGATTATGATGATACATTCATTTAATTGCTTTAGGACATGTTTCTTCTTTTGAAAGTAGGATTGTTGTAGCTACGAACTTGGTAAAATTGTAAAGATTACGATTCTAACGTTTACTTTATTTGTGATTTTTACATGTGGCCCGACCTAATAAGGAAAGCTAAAGAAGGTGGATTAGACGTGATTGAAACTTACGTGTTTTGGAATGTCCATGAGCCAACACGTCGCCAATATGATTTTATGGATAACCTTGATTTTATAAGGTTTCTCAAAACCATTCAAGATGAAGGCCTCTATGATTTTCTTCGCATTGGCCCTTATGTTTGTGCTGAATGGAATTATGGATAAATTCTTTTTCTAACATCATATAATAATGGACAAAATTTAGTTACAAAATTGGTTGTAGCCTAAGGTTATAACCTTACTCAATAAAATAAACATTACTTCATATTTTGAAAATCTATCCGTTAAATTGCATATTCTTTACACTCTTAATACACATGTCAAATTTTGTGTCAATCTGATATTATTTACTATATGATCTAAAAGCTTATGTTTTATGCATGATTTTAAACTACAAAAACTTGCAATTTAAACATTTATTGATGGCATAGCTATTAATCTTTAATTTTTTAGTAATTTTGCAAGTATGGATATAAGAAGAAGATGTAATCCAATGGTAGATTTGTCAAAATTTACCTCTAATAAAAAGATTTTGAATAAGATTGAAGGCTAAGACTACAACCAATTTTGTAGCTAATAGCAGTTACAATGAGTTACATTGCTTGAAAGGGATAATAGTCACAGGGTTGGAAGTAGGAAAGGAAAGATAGCGAAAAAAAGAGATGATCTTTACGAAAGGGACATCCCCCCTTTATAGGCAAAATAAAACACTATTTAAGTAGTGAATAGTGAATAGTAAAATTGAGCAACCAGAGCAGGTCAACAGGACTATTCATCGCAGGTCAACAGGATTCTCCTCAACAGGACTATTCATCGCAGGTCAACAGGACATCCCCCTTGAAAGTTCAAATAGCGTATAAAACACTATGAACATTTAAATCCCTAATTTATAAATTACCAATTCAAGCTTATTATCAAACAATATATGTACGAAACATGAACATAAGCTTATAACAGAATTGATAAACAATCTTAACCAATTAAAATCACATCTATAGCAGAAATTAAAAAGCAAAGATTAAGGGAAGAGAGATGCAAACACAAGGACAACACAACGATGTGTTATCGAAGAGGAAACTGAAGCCTCTACGTAAAACTTCTCTACCGCCCTCCAAGCGGTAAATAATCCACTAAAGAATGTAGTTGGGATACATGAACAACAATAGACCCTCCAAGCCTAATCTACCCAGTGTACCTAAGCCTTCCAAGCTTCATGCTCCAACGAGGTTACGCCGAACCTATTTCTTCTTTAGCTTACCGGATTCCGCTATAGCCCATAGCATCAACCAATGTGAATTAGTCCCTTCCTAACTGCTTCCCAAAGCACCAAAAAGCCTTCTCATAGATGTGGGTATGGTGAGAAAAGGTTTTGGTCAAGAACCTCTCAAGGATGTAACAATGGAGAGGAAGAGAGTAGAGGAATTTGAAGAGTCTCTATGTGAAGATTAGGGATGAGTCAATCTTGTTTTTCTCTAGGGTTTCTCTCTCAAAATTCTCTCTAGAAGCTCTCTACATTTCGTGGGTATAAGGGGTATTTATATTGGGGTGAGAGTGGAATACGAAGAGACATATTTTTCAAAACAGGGCTGGCTGGCAGCTTGACCTCGCGACTTGATTGAGTCGCGAGTTTAAGTCGCGAGCTAACGGTCTGGCCAGTCTGGACTTTTTGTCCTGTAGTGCTCCAGCTGGCATGACTGTTCATCTTCCTGCACGTTTCACTCGTGTGCTGCAGTTGGCGGCTTGCCAGTCGCGAGTCACCCGCGAGTCCCAGTCACGAGTCTCTGCTTTTTTGCACAATCTAGAGCATTTCTTCACACTCTCTCACACACTACCCTTACATGAATCTCATCTAAATACAGGGTTACTAATTGCTAAAATACAAGAAAATTTGGCACGGAATAAAGCCAACAAGATGGCTGATTAAATTCAACCTTACAATCTCCCCATTTGGCTATTCCGTGACAAAACCCTAAAACAAACTCTAGACTTAACATGTGAGTTGGGAACAGTTAAACATAATTCACTCACACCTAACTCTAGAATATATGTAGCTCTTGAAACATATGAACAAGTAACTCCTGAAACACAACAACACAATATGATCATTGTATACAGAAAAACTTGTAATGCATATGAGGCAAGCACAATGCGATCAAGCAAAATGGAGTTTAAGAAACACACCATGGCTTGACCAAACAAACAATCACTATAAGATAGTGACCACAATGCTCATTCACACTTGGAATGAACATCTGGACATGCAAGCTAATAAGCTCAATGCAAAGTATCATTTGCATGTCCAACACTCAACCAATGCACAAAACATGAAGTATATGCATCTAGGAATAAGATCCTACAAAGGGCACAAGAGTGATGTACTTAAAGAAAAATGTATGACATTTAGCAGAAACTACTTAAGCTACAAAGCATGGAAACAAAATATAAAGGCTGCATAAGCATGCATGGTACAAACCATAAAAGCCTACAAACAAAGCAAACCCTAAAAGCTTACAAAAGCAACATGGGTACAAAGCACATGTACTATAAATAAACTAAGACATATGATAACAATAAGCAAAACATTAAACATAGGCAGCTCCTGCTCTTCAACATCAATACTCCCCCTTTGATGAAGCTCTTCCTCCTATCATGAGTAATAGGAGCTATGATGAACTTGGAAAATATATACCTGTAACCTGAAACACTTGCACAAAACATATTAGACCCTCAAGGTAAAGCAAGTAATAAAAGGACAAGTATAATGTAACAAGTAAATTGCGATCAAGTAAACATGATGTGAAACATGTGAGCAACTTGATCATACACCAAAACAGTCATATAGAAATGACTACAATGATCACATAGCAAAGCAATTGATCATCCGAACATGCATTCAATGAAGCATAAAAGCATAAGGATGCATGCATGTCCAAAACACAAACACGATGCAATACAAGAAAACAAACATAAAGAGAAACAAACAAAACAAAGTTTTCTTGTTAACTCAATGTCTTTTCCCCCTTAGTATATGCATCTCCCCTACAGAATATCTCTCCCCTTACAAATGTGCATGAGAAATAGAATTTCTCCCCCTAAGGATGTGCACAAGAGTCATATAGAAATGACAAAACACTCCGGTATACTCTCCCCCTTTTTGTCAGGAATAGACAAAGGGTCAAGGAGAAATAAGGGTAAGAGATGAAGGTATGAACAATGATAATGATGCATGAGAGATGCGAGATGCGAGATGAATGAGAAAATGAAGCACAAACAAAATGCTACCAAGCATAAAGTAAACATGACATGCTAGGATGAAGAAGCAAGGTATAAATCAATGCATGACAAGGGTAGCAGAGGTGTGTGCAAGAGGTGGCAATGTGTAATGCATGACCAATGCATGGAAAATGCACATGTGGGGCAAGGTGTGTTAAATACACAACCAATGAACCAAACATGTTCCTAATGAGGAAACATGAGAAACCCCAAAGTTTGGTACTCATCGGAGTCCAAACAGGTGAGAAAATGCCTAAGAGGCATTTTATCAAACACCTAACGTGCACACTATGAACAACAATGTAAAACAGTGCATGAACAACATGAAAACCACCCTTAATACATGTTCTTTTTGCCACAAGGGGCCAACATCCAATGTAAATCATCAAAAGAAACCAATCCCATGAAAAAAATTTGACAAAAATTAAGTTTTCCCAACCCCTATGATGAAAATCCCAACCAAGAGCACAAAACTCTCCAAAACATAATATAAGGATCAAAAACAATGAAAAGAGTTTATAATAACCTTAGAGATGTTAATGGAATGAAAAACCATTCAAATTGATTGGGTTTTGATGTAAAAATAGTGAAAAAGGGGTTTAAAAGAGGATGGGAGAGGTTTAAAACAAGTTTCCCATGAAAAGCCCTTTAAAAAGCTATTTCTGGGCGTTTCGCGACTGTTCGAGTCGCGAAAATTTTCGCGAGTCGCGAGTGAGTCACCAAAGCTTCTAGATGAACTCGTGACTGGGGTTTCGCGACTAGCGAGTCGCCAGTTGAGTCGCGAAAAACTCTGACACTTGTTTTTCAACACAGAATATGTTTAAACAATGAAAAACAAGGTAAGCACTAAACATGAACACAAAGAGTGATAAAAATCACTTCCAAAAACATATAAAATGATCAAAAATCTTTTTGAATTGATCCATATAAAGATGAGCACACACACATCACATTTAATCAAGTATAATCGAACAAATGAATAAGGCATTCATTGAACATTAGGCATGTGTGTTGTGTGTGTGTATCAAGTGTGGAATAGTCCTTAGTCTAGAATGAAACTTCAATGATCAATTCAATCAAGTCATACACAACTAGTACTAAGTCAAGTGGTCTATCTCAATTATAGAAATGAACATATATGACCTCCCACAAGAAAATAATTACATATCTTTGAAACTTTTCATTTGACTTCTTTACAATTCATAACATTTGATCATTTTGAATCAATACATCTCATTTTGAGATCGATGCCTGAAATTTTTTATATTTCAATTTGATGAAAAAGCCTTTGGCTTTATGGGCATCATACATTTTCATAAAAGTCACTTTCCCTTTTTCCTAGTCAAATACTAGCATGTGCGACGGCTTTTGCAACTCATTATCTCTTTTCATTTTGAGATTTACATTTGTTGAGCTCTTTAAGCAATAAAAATAAAAGAGTGGGAAGATATATAGGCACAAGTCTACGCATGTATCAAAACCAACATGACTATTGACTAATCATTTATGACAAGCTTGAAGATCGATTTACAACAATCACACAAAGATGTCAAGATTTTTCCCACAAAGATATAAGTGCATAAAGAACAAGCTAAGCTCGTAAATGCACAAAGCCATTAGTACAAAGGTACAAGGCAAAACTCACATGTGATATGTGCTCAAACATATACGATCAAACTTTTTGAATTTTTGAATTTTTCACTTTTTATGTGGTTTTGGATTTTTTACTCACACAAAACTAAAACATAAAAGTAAGATCAAAACAAAAACAATGCATATGAATAAATGCAAGATGCACAAAATGCATGAAGATATGACATTCAATGCATGAAGGGTCCTACAAAGATCGAAAGAATTAGATCAAGGACCAAACGAGCAAAAGCTCAACCATAGGAACCCTTCCTCATCCAAACGGAATGATTGTTTGGAATGAGTGTCTCAAGAGAGGTGAGACGAGGGTTGGAAGAATGAGAACCAGAGATGTACATAGACAAGGAGGTAAGAACATTAAAAACTTTCTTCAACAACTTACCATTTTTCCTAAAATCCGGTTTAGCTTTTATATCACAACTTCCAAAAAGCTTAAGTTTCTCTTTTCTTTTAATTCTTTTAAGAACTTGAAACTTAGAGCAATGAGGTCTAAGATGACCAAAGGCACCACAATGGTGACAAACAATGTGTTTAGGTCCACTAGGCCTTTTGGGAAGGGATCTAGCAACATGAGTTTGTTCTCTTTTTAACTTTGGACATTGAGGTCTTATATGACCAATCACACCGCAATGGTGGCAAGTAGGAACAAACTTAGATCCACTCAATTCCCTAGGATGGGACCTAAACAGAGGCTTAGGCTTAAGAGCCTTTCTCTCCACTTTTTGATTTCTTTTGTGTGGAAGAATGTACACCGATTTGTCCTTTGAGGTAAAACACACAATAGGCACAAAATCGGGTACCACAACATGATTGCAACATATATTTTCTTCCGTTTTAGCAACAGGTTTAGCAATCAAACACTTGGCATGAATCTTAAGAGATTCATTTTCAGATTTAAAATCATCAACGAGTTTGTTAGACAAAACAAGTTTAGCATCCAAGTCCATATTCAAACATTCAAACTCTTTCAGCTTTTCAAGAGAAATTTCAGCAAGATTCTTATATTTCTCAACCAATTTGTTGGATTCATTGAGCTTAGCAATCAATTCATCCTTTTCACAAAATAACTTGCTCAAATTCTTTTGAAACTTCTTATCATCTTTCTTGAAGAGTTTGATGTTAGGAATATCAATAACACCCATAGAATCATGTAACATGGTATCACAATCATAAGAATAAACACTCATAGAGGCATTTTCACAAACACATGACATGTTACAATCAACAACATCCACAGAAGCATATAAAGCATTATCCATGGCAAAACACACAAGGGATCAAGGATCACACTTAGGTATTTAAACCACAACAAGTGTACCCGCTCTGATACCAATTGAAAGTTCAAATAGCGTATAAAACATTATGAACGTTTAGACCCCCAATTTATAAATTACCAATTCAAGCTTATTATCAAACAATATATGTACGGAACATGAACATAAGCTTATAACAGAATTGATAAACAATCTTAACCAATTAAAATCACATCCACAGCAGAAATTAAAAGGAAAAGATTAAGGGAAGAGAGATGCAAACACAAGGACAACACAACGATGTGTTATCGAAGAGGAAACTGAAGCCCTCGGCGTAAAACCTCTCCGCCGCCCTTCAAGCGGTAAATAATCCACTAAAAAATGTAGTTGGGATACATGAACAACAATAGATCCTCCAAGCCTAATCTACCCAGTGTACCTAAGCCCTCTAAACTTCTTGCTCCAACGAGGTTACATCGAACCTATTTCTTCTTTAGCTTACCGGATTCTACTATAGCCCATAGCATCAACCAATATGAATTGGTCCCTTCCTAACTGCTTCACAAAGCACCAAAAAGCCTTCTCACAGATGTGGGTATGGTGAGAAAAGGTTTTGGTCAAGAACCTCTCAAGGATGTAACAATGAAGAGGAAGAGAGCAGAGGAATTTGAAGAGTCTCTATGTAAAGATTGGGGATGAGTCAATCTTGGTTTTCTCTAGAGTTTCTCTCTCAAAATTCTCTATGGAAGCTCTCTACATTTCGTGGGTATAAGGGGTATTTATACTGGGGTGAGAATGGAATGCGAAGAGACAGAGTTTTCAAAACAGGGCTGGCTGGCGGCTTGACCTCGCGACTTGACTGAGTCGCGAGTTCAAGTCGCGAGCTAACGGTCTGGCCAGTCTGGACTTTTTGTCCTGTAGTGCTCCAGCTGGCATGACTGTTCATCTTCCTGCACGCTTCACTCGTGTGCTGCAGTTGGCGGCTTGCTAGTCGCGAGTCTCTGCTTCTTTGCACAATCTCGAGCATTTCTTCACACTCTCTCACACACTACCCTTACATGAATCCCACCTAAATACAGGGTTACTAATTGCTAAAATATAAGCAAATTTGGCATGGAATAAAGCCAACAAGATGGTTGATTAAATTCAACCTTACACCCCTTTTTTGACTATTCATCACAGGTCAACAACATTCTCCTCATGTGCGTTCTGAAGGGAATTTATTCTCTGTGGGGAGCAGCCAGAGCAGGAACCCATAACTTCAACAAGGAATCAAAACAACTTTTAACTTTAGTAGGGAATCTGGAGCTTTTGAGCAGTTTTTAGCAGGAGCAGTAGTTTTGGCTACTTGTGCTGACAGTGTTAATTGTCTCCTAAATCTGGTGTGGAAGCTTCATCATGGCCAAATAACTCCTGATTGTAGGGGTAATAAGGATTAGTATTAGCAACAGAGGCTTCTGAGGATGCCCTTGAGTTTTGGCCTTCTTCTTCCTCTGAGTTAGCATTTGCAGCAGCTTCTTCCTCATCCTTCCACTGCTGTTTGAGGAGGGCAATTAGGGCCGTTTTGCTGAGACCATCAAAAGCGAACTTCTTCTTTTTGGTCTTAGCAGAAGGTTTAGCAAACTTAGCAGTGGATGTGGTAGCAAGTGCATTTGCTGTGAGTTGAGGTACAGCTGTTTACATTGGAGATTGGGCTTTAGCATAAGAAATTTCATTAGCAGCTGGGAATTCTCGGGTAACATTGTCAATAACATTTTGGGTGTGGGAAAACTTATCCCACCACTTAACATACCAATGGCGAGTAAGAACATCATCTTCTTTAACATATTGTCATTTCAAAATCCAGGGGACCTTGTATTTTTTAACAAAATGGAGCAAAGCTGGAAACTTAGCACCATGAGAATCAACTTTAAAAACACTTGCGAAATACATGAAGGGACCTATCAGTGGTCCTAGAAATATTTCAGTAACAGGGCCAAATTAGGTCCACCAACAGCTGAACCAAAGAGGCAAATGAGCATTGAAATTTTTATCAAAATTAACAAACCAAGAATGGGTCATATTGTCATCTTGGTGAAGCATGAATCTGAACCAAGCAATGATATAATCATGATAGGAATAAGGAATAGCAGAATTTGGTAACATTTTAGTGGCTGCAGGGCTGGAGCCTTACTTCTCTTCAGAAATAATATCAAGTAGTAAAACACTATGGTAAATAATTATTGAAGGATTGGCTTTATCAGGTATGGGTTTAATAAGGATTGATTTCTCAAAATGTAGGATAGTAGAGTAATATCTTAAATCTTTCTCACCATGCTCAGGAATCCAGTGGAAATTCCGAGAAAAGTAGCTTTTAGCAAGTTTCAGAGGATCACTAATAGAAGCTCTATTGGGCTTAATAGAAAACAGGTTTTGGCAGTATTGCTTTGAAACATACTGAGAAGCATTGGGATTTCTAGAAAAAGCAGCCTTAACAGGTTGGTTAACAAGGGTTAAAGCATGTGGGTCATAAGAAGATGCTAAAACAGAGGAGTAGTTTGGTTTAGGAATGGTCCCTAAAGTGGTAAAACATTTAACAATATCTATAGGGGAGGCAGGTTCTATTTTAACAAGTTGTTTAGCAGTGTCTGTAGTAGGATGTTTGTCTTTTGATCTCCTACTTGCCATTGTGGCACTGCAGAAATTCATGAGTAAGGAAATCAGGGATAGCATTTTGTGATCCTTTAATATATTCAATATCGAAATCAAAAAACACTTAAAATAGCTTGCCATCTAGCAAAAATATGTTTTGAAGCAATATTTTCAACATCTTTTTCTATAACATATTTAGCACTTTTGCAATCAATTCGCAATAGAAACTTTTGGTTTAATAAATCACTTTGAAATTTTGAAATACATAGTACTACAAATAAAATCTCCTTTTTGATAGTACTATAATTTATTTGTACATTATTCCAGACTCTAGAATAGAATCGAACAATTTGTTCAGTTGAGTCTGGTGAAACACGTTGTTTCAGAATACCTCCATAACCAATGTCAGAGGCATCAGTTTCAACAATTTTGAAAGCATTGACAGTAGGAATACCCAAACAAGGAAAAGTTTTAACATGAGACTTGATTTGTTTAGCAAGGGAAGTATGAACATCTGACTAAGGTGGAGGATTACTTTGTAACAGATCAAAAAGAGGTTTGCATTGTTTCCTTAAATCCTTGTAGAAATCAGCAATATAATTCAGCGACCCAAGAAATCTTTGGAGCTGGGTTTTATCAATAATGACATCAGGGAATTTATTAGCAAACTGAATGGCTCTATCAATGGGACAAATTTGTCCTTCAGAAATATCATAACCAAGAAAACGTACTTTTGTTTGAAATAGTTTGATTTTCTTAGCATAGACAACAAGAACATTCTGTTTGATGGTTTCAAGAAACGAATACAAATTTTTCTAGTGCTCATCAATGGAGTTAGAATAAACAAGGACATTGTCAATGTAAACAATGGTGAAATGACTGAAAGAATTGAAGATATCATTCATAATATTTTGGAACTCACTAAGGGCATTCTTAAGACCAAAAGGCAAAACATTCCACTCATAATGTCCAAAAGGAGTGGTAAAAGCAGTTTTATACTTATCATTCTCACTAATCTGGACTTGCCAAAATCCAGATTTCATATCAAATTTGGAGAATACAACCACATCACTTAGCCTATGAACTAGGTCATTCTTATTAGGGATGGGATACCTAATCCATTCTAAGACCTTATTCAGAGGCTTGTAATTAATAACTAAGCGAGGAGTTCCTCTCTCAATTTTAGTATTTTTTTGAACATAGAAAGCAGCACAAGACCCGGGGGACTTGCTATTCCTAATTAGCTTTTTCTCAAGCAAATCATGAATTTCTTTTTTATAGAATTCAACAGTTTCAGCATTCATTTGAATAGGACGAGCTTTAGTAGGAATGTTTTTCTCATTAAATTCTTTAACATAAGGCAGATTAACAATGTGTCTTTTCCTATGCCAAAAAGCATTGGGAATATCAGAACAAACATCATTGACCAAGATTTTTTTTGGAAATTATTGATCTTGGACTGTAACAGTTTATCAGAAAGTTGTTCAGCAATCTTTTTATATCTAACTTCTTGCTTAAGAAAGTTTAGATGCTTAGTTTTGGCATGAATTAGGTTTAAAGCATTATCAGTATCAATTTCAAATTTTGAAGCAAATTTAAATTTAACTTTTGCCCAAAAGGGTCAGTAGTTATCTCATCATGTTCAATAAGGAAGGGGTATAAAGCATTTATAAAGGGAAGACCAAGAATCACTTTATTAGTCATGTTTTTAACAAGCACAGAAGGAATCTTAAAACAAACATTTTCATGGCAAACATGAGCATTGTTTAATTCATATTTAATTTTCATTTGAGTACCATTAGCAGAAAACAGTATTTTTAGTGGATTTTTCATAATACTTGGAGGGAATCATTCCTTCCTGAATGCAATTCATATCAGCACCAGAGTCCATCATAGCAATAACATTGAATTCATATTCATGGCAAACAACAATTTTAACTTTTGAAAACCATTTTGGGGGAAGTAGTTTGTTAATAAGGTTAAGCTTGTTATCAGTAGAAGCTTTACCAGAAAGAGGAACCTGTTGTGTGGAAGCATCATCCTTTCCTTGCTTATCAGGTTCACTATCAATTTGTTGATCATCAAGTTGTTTATCAATTTTTTAAAGTAACAGTTCTTGTTTTAGATTAAAGTTATCATTTTTAATATTTTTGAATTCATTTTTTAGCTCAATGATTTCTTCTTTAATGATAGCAATTTCATGTTGGAGCTCATTAACAGTTAATTCTTTGGATTTCTTTTTATTAAATCTTTCCAAAGTTTCATCAAGACTTATCTTTGATTTTGGTCTTTTATCATTTTCGTCTTTTATTAGGGTTTTCTTGAGTTTTTTAAGATATTCTTCTTTTAGCTCCGAGTTATCAATTTGACTTATCAGATTTATTAACAAGTTTTCTTGTTCTTCACTTTTGGTCAAAACATTAATAGTTTTATTGGGTTTGGAGAGAACATTAGCAGTATTGCAACAGGAATCTCTACAACCAATTTTAATACTAGGTGAATCAGAGGTTTCAGTAGATTGGTAATCAGAATCAGATGATGAAGAAAAGTCTTCTTCACAAGAATCAGACAAAGTAGTCAATTCAAGGATTCTAAACAAATCTTCTTGATCTTCATCATTAATGTTTAACATGTTAAGCTTATTCTTCAGATTACCAAGCTTCTGGCGACAATCTTTACTAAAGTGACCTGGTTTACCACAATTAAAACATTTTCCTTTACAAGATTTCTGCTTATCATATTTTTTTGAAGCATGTTTAGTTTTTGCATAAAAATCATTAGGTTTAATGAAACTTGTTTTGTATTTTTTGTGTTTTTTATGTTTATAATTTTTGTGAATTTTATCAAGATTCTTTTTCCCTTTTTGTCTGGAAGGAGCAATAGGGGGTAAACCATATTGTTCACAGAAATTACCCATTTCATATTTAGCTTTTCTACTATTTTTTAACTGTTGTTTTAGCATTTTTTTGTCATTACACATGTTAATGCCAAGTTTTTTAATAGTGTTGAAAATATCACCTTAAGTCAGATTATCATAATCAATAGCATCATTTCTACCAATTAATTCTTGTTTTACCTTATGAGCAAAGAGAGGAGGCAGTCTAGCAATAAATTTCTCTTTCCAATAAGGCTTTAAGCAGTCTTTCTGAATCATAAACCAAGAAATAAAAACATATTTGTACCATCTGTAATTAGACATAGTAGGGCATCTTAAATTGTTTAAATAATCACTAATTCGAGACGAAATATTGGAAGGAGTACCAACAAAGTGTTTGATAATAGTATAGATTAAGGTATTGACTCCATCGGGAATACCTCAACCAATACTTTCATCAAAGATGGGTAAATCTTCATCATCTTTTTTAACAGACTTTTTAATGGATTCTCTAGATTCTTCTGTGAGATATTTTTCCCACCATCCACGAAGAGTTCCAGAAAAACCAGTAGTAAGCAAATCAAAAATTTCATCATGGTCAAGATCATGGTATTCATATAGGTAGTGGCAACCATAGACATATGACCCATCTTATTAATAATTTCTTGTTTAGATAAACCATCAATATTCCATTCATAAAGCTTATCAGCAAAAACAAAAAACTGGGTTTGAAAATTTTTTCTTCAAACTGCATATCAGGAGGAGTGGGTTTTAAATACCAGTTTTTTGTAAATGACATGGGATTAGGTTTTCCAACAAATCTTTTAACTTTAGGCAATTCTAAGTCAGTTTTATCAGAAGCAGAGGATGAAGAGTCAGAATATGTGCTTTCATCAAAAACAATTTCTTTTTCTTTTCTTGAAATAGCACGAGCAGTGCTGGTAGAAGTATTCTGCTAAGTTTTTATCTTTAAATCACAAAGCATTTGTTCAACCTTTTCAATAGTCTTAGCTTGGGAGGTTTCTAGACTCAATTTTTTTTTTTGACTGGGTAAATTAATCAAAGGTTTCTCAGGTTTGGAAGAGGTTGGTTTCTCAACAATTGTTTCTTCAGTACGGTCAAGTTGTTGGCCAATAATACGCAAGGTGATAAGAAAAACATGATAATTGAGTGTTAAAACTAGGATAGTATGGATAGGTTGTGGAGATCCAACTCCTCTATTAGCTCTAAGACTAGTGTTCCTCCTAATATTATAAATGAAGAAGATCACACTGTGGAAGAAACGAATTTCCCTGATTTCCAGAAATGGAATATTCTAAGGTTGATCCTAAGTCCATCTACAGGACTAGCTGGACTGAAAATACTTTTTGTTCTTAATATAAAGTTAGAACTATTGAACAAACTTTCTCTATTTAAAGAACCCATGAAAAATGTTGCCTATTTTCTAAAAGAAATATTTATGATTTCCTTGCAAAAAAATTCAGTTATTTACATATTGGCCTTGTTCAAGTTGCTGTTAAACCTCTTACTAGAAAAGGTATTAATGCTTCTGTTCTCATGTGTTTAAGAGATGCTAGGTTTAAAAAAATTTATGATAGCATTCTTGGCACGATTAATGCTTCCTTGTAAGATGGTCCTGTCTATTTTGATTGTTATCCTGATATTTCTCTTGCTTTGGATGATCCTAATATTGTTAAAGCTTTAACTTTAAATGTTTTGACATCTGGTTATGATATGGATGAAGGTACCAAGCCTTTTTCCCTCATTTATCATATTCATTATAGGCTTCTAGGTACTCAACTTAATCCTCGTGCCAGGATAAGAGACCCTGAAGGTAAAACTATGCTAATTCAATGTTCCACTCCTGATGCTAAGGTCCAAATTCCAAAAATGATTCAATGGCAAGATATTAATCTTCCCAAAGAATGGTTGTTGGAATAAGAAACTCCACCAAATCCACCTACTAAACCTATTTTTGATGAGTTAAATCTTGATCATATCCAACAATATCTCGATGGACCTGTTAAAATAAGTTTTCATGATAATAAACCACTGAGGATCAACGAAGAAAGACATTCCTTTGCTGGATCTAAAGATATTTCAAAAAGAGACCAGGATCTCAATGAATTTTTACAAAAGAATTTTGAAAAACCAGATTTAAAGCTAAAATGAGTTTCGAGTAACAACTCCCAAGTTAGCACTGCTTTTTACTCTACAAAAACAAAACCTCCTTCTACACATAGCAAACATGCTATTGAAGAAGAGGAAGAGACCGAATCTGGGTCCCCAACGACTTCTGATTTTCAAACTCATATTATTGATAGTCAACTATGAGTTTTAAACAAAAGCTTTGAAATGGAGGATAGTAGTGTCTGTAGCAGATAGGGAAGTGCCTGCAAAAACACATTTTATTTTTTGATTTCCTTGAAAATTACTATGTTCCCAAGAATGTGTCAAAAAATAATTTGAATATGGTAAAGAAGTCAAATTTTGTGAAGGAAGACAAAACCATTGTTTGGTCTACCCACCCACCCCTTGAGACAGTTCTTATAGACTACAAAGGGACTGAGGTAAAGGCCTCTCCCTTCAAAATTGTTGATGCTGATACTCCTGTTTTAAAAATTATTGAACAAAACAATTTTACTAATAATTCCTTGCATATTATTGGCCAACAACTTGACCGTATTGAAGAAAAAATTGTTGAGAAACCAACCTCTTCCAAACCTGAGAAACCTTTGATTGATTTACCCAGTCAAAAAAAAAAAAAAAAAAAAAAAAATTTGAGTCTAAAAACCTCCCAGGCTAAGACTATTGAAAAGGTTGAACAAATGCTTTCTGATTTAAAGATAAAAATTGAGCAAAATACTTCTACCAGCACTGCTCGTGCTATTTCAAGAAAAGAAAAATTAATTGTTTTTTATGAAAGCACAGATTCTGACCCTTCATCCTCTGCTTCTGATAAAACTGATTTAGAATTGCCTAAAGTTAAAAGATTTGTTGGAAAACCTAATCCCGCGTCTTTTACAAAAAACTGGTATTCAAAACCCACTCCTATATATATATATATATATATGTATGTATGTATATAAAACTGAAACCTCTGAAGCTTCCACAATTGTCCACATCAGCACAATATTTAAATAAAATTGTCATTTTATTTAAATAAAATTATTTTTGTATAGTTCAAACTTAACAAGGAGTGAAACTCTATCTCTCTAACAAGTTCAACTTAAACTCAAACTTATCATTTTTTTTTAAACAAAATTATTTTTTTTAATCCAAACTTAATAAGGAGTGAAACTCTATCTCTCTAAACCGAAACTTTTGAAACTCTCACAATTTTCCATGTCAGCACAATATTTAAATAAAATTATCATTTTATTTACATAAAATTATTTTTGTTTAGTCCAAACTTAATAAGGAGTAAAATTATCAAATTATTTACAAAATTATTTTTGGTCTTTCAGAAATTTTAATATCTGAATTTTTGAGTTATTTTTTTTTTACAATATCTGAAATTGTTTGACAAATTTTTTGTAAGCCACTACAACAAAATGTATTTTTAGCGACGAAAGTTAGTGAGGAAATATTTTTCGTCGCTAAAAATATAGCTTTAGCGACGAAATATGAATTTCTTCACTAATAATGAAAAAAATTATAACATTTAGCGACGAAAAATAACTTTCGTCACTATTGTGATCTGAAAAATGGGCGCCAACGGGGGAAACTTTGGCACGAACTTAATTAATCTATAGTGACGAAATATTTCATCGCTAAAAGTTGAAATTTTTAGTGACGAAATATTTCGTCACTGTAGGTATTGCTGTGGATAGTATTAGGGATGAAAATCCTTTCGTCGCTATAAGGAAGAAGTAGCGACGGAAAATAATCGTCGCTAAAAATATTCATAGTTTTTCATTCCATTGTTTTAGTGACAAAATCACAATTCGTCACTAAAAGTATTCTATAGCGACGAAATATTAATTTCGTCTCTAAAAATCTTAACAAAATCTGGGTTCTTTAGTGACAAAATTTACGTTCGTCGCTGAAAACATTAAAACCCTTATACCTTTTGCGACGAAAAGTAGCCATTAGCGACAAGAATAATTCATCACTATAGACCTACCTATATATATGCCCCTTTCCTATTTTATTTCACCCTTCAGCTCCCAAAATATCATAACCTAAACGATGTCGACACGGAGAAACCCAACCGACGCCGATACGGAGAAACCCAACCGTCACCGATAAGCACTCACCAAACCGTCGCTGATAAGCTCTCACCAAACCATCGCCAATATCACCAAATCGTCACTGATATTTCCATTTCGTCGCTGATTTCCCCATTCCTTCGCCAACATAGCCATTCCGTCGGCAATTTCACCATTCCGTCGCCAATCTTCTACTCACCTTTTTTGGGTACTTGTTCATTTTTCTCCATCTCATTTATATTGCACTTTTAACTCTTTGGATTCTTTCTTGTTTTTTTTTAATCTTTGTAGATATGGTTCTGAAGTCAAAGGATTCAAGTTTGAGGATCAATATTGTTTTATCAATTTGTTAGTCTAAGTTTTATTTGTGTTTTGGATTTCTGTAATGGTTGAAATTTTGCTCTTTTTTTTTATTTATTTTTTTATAAATAGTTAATACTTCATACTAATAGGCTGTGATTTTTCTTCAATGGTTAATCTGCTGCGTTTTTAGTTATGGCTCTATTTTGTTGATGGTAATTATCTAATTGATAGTATGTCAAATCTATTTTTTTTTGTTTTTTTTCCCCTGAGGGTCAGTTTGTTTTGGCAGAAAAATTTTCACTCTTTATGTTTTAGAGGCAAAAAAAGAAGAAGAATCTAAACCTTCATCCATCTAGGTGGAGATTTAGGGGCCAAAAAGAGCTTTAAGAGCTCTAAAGCTATTTTCAGAACATAAATAGTGTGTCTGCAAACCCACAAAAAAGATCTTAAGTGGTGCTTTAAGGCTAATTTTACTTTTCATGATATATAAATCAAGCGCAATTCATTGTAATTTGCCAAACACTCAGAACACCAAAGAGTGTTTTTTCAGTTAATGCTCTATAATTCAAAATTAACATTCTATGTTTTATTAGAATTAAAGTTTATGTATATATTACGATTGCTTGCAAGACTTAGTTTATTGCTTCATGTATTTGTACTGCGTTGCCAATTTATGTTTTGCTAGAACAAAAAGGGTGAAGCTTTATGATATATTTAATAATTCTAGCTTCATAACCAAGTGTTAATTAAGCCATAATTGGATTGTGTTTTTTTATTTATGTAGTGTAGAAGAAATTTAATGGTTTTTGGTTGAATGTGATGACAAGGTTAGTGATTGTTTGGGTTGCTGTGGGGGAATAAAAAAAGGCTTAGATCTGTGAAAGTTAAAGACCAAAGCTTAGCCAACAAATTAGACTTGTACACTTAGCTTGATCATAGTAAGTAAAATCTGTTTAAATACTTATAAAACTCTATACTTGTGATGTTTGTGATTGGTTTTGTGGAGGTTTGTTATGTTGGAGCAAGCGGGTGGCTTGCATGGTGTTATAAGGTGGTTTAAATTCATATTGGGAGTGTTTTTAATTTCTTGCAAATGTGAATGGACCTTGTTGATTAGATGTGATTAATAGTATTTTAATGGATTCCAATACTTGTAAACACTATACTTGTGATGTTTATGATTGGTTTTGTGGTGGGTTGTTGTGTTGGAGCAAGTGGATGGCTTGCATGGTGTTATAAGGTGGTTTAAATTCATATTGAGAGTGTTTTTAGTTTCTTGCAAATGTGAATGGACCTTGTTGATTAGATGTGATAAATAGTACTTTAATTGATTTCAATACTTGTAAACACTCTATACTTGTGATGTTTGTGATTGGTTTTGTGGTAGGTTGTTGTGTTGGAGCAAGCAGGTGGCTTGCATGGTGTTATAAGGTGGTTTAAATTCATATTGAGAGTGTTTTTAGTTTCTTGCAAATGTGAATGGACCTTGTTTATTAGATGTGATGAATAGTACTTTAATTGATTTCAATACTTGTAAACACTCTATATTTGTGATGTTTGTGATTGGTTTGTGGTGGGTTGTTGTGTTGGAGCAAGTGGGTGGCTTGCATGGTATTATAAGGTGGTTTAAATTCATATTGGGAGTGTTTTTAATTTCTTGCAAATGTGAATGGACCTTGTTGATTAGATGTGATGAATAGTATTTTAATTGATTTCAATACTTGTAAACACTCTATACTTGTGATGTTTGTGATTGGTTTTGTGGTGGGTTGTTGTGTTGGAGTAAGCAGATGGCTTGCATGGTGTTATAAGGTGGTTTAAATTCATATTGGAGTGTTTTTAGTTTCTTGTAAATGTGAATGGACCTTGTTGATTAGATGTGATGAGTAGTACTTTAATTGATTTCAATACTTGTAAACTCTATATACTTGTGATATTTGTGATTGGTTTTATGGTGGGTTGTTGTGTTGGAGCAAGCGGGTGGCTTGCATGGTGTTATAAGGTGGGTTAAATTCATATTGGGAGTGTATTTGTGTGTGCAATGTATATTTGTTTAAGTATTAATATAGACTTGTGCATTCATGAATGGAATAGAACTTTATCTAAGTAGCTTATAGACTTAGATGTTATAATACATTATGCATGAGTTGTCTTTATTTTACTAAAGTAGCATTCACCTTGCAATTGTAGTTAAACATGGATAAAAGTTGGATGACAATGGGTAAGACACCTGATGGTAGATTATTATTATCCAATGTTTACTATATATTATGTTGTCAACTGATTAGATTAATACTTACATGGAGTAAATGTATACTGTTTTATTCATGATCTAATAAATATCTTGAATGTTGTTTATTAGAAAAAATCAAGAAAGAACTCTGAAAATAGGAAGAAAACTTCAGGCAAACATAGATGTAGGACAAAGGCACTTGCTGTTAGGGTTGATGAGGAGGTGCGTGTTTTTTCATTTTCTTAAACCTTAGTATATTAAGTTTCTGAATTGGCAAAAATCTTTAAAGATGTTTATTTCAATCCAAATACAAATATGTGGATACAGCATGAGGATGAAGCGACATATGTATGTGTATCATTCCATCCCTATCATGTTTGTAAAGCTATAACATATGTAATATTAATGTAGTGATTGTTTGTTTCTTTCTCTCTTTCAAATGATAGGAAAATATTCTCAAAGTGCAAGAGGATCATTGTCAAGATTCTAATGCAATTCCCCTTACACAAGAAGAGATCTCAAACTTGGTTTTTAAGAAGAAGTCCAGTATTGTAAAAGGACTTGGCATGAGACCTTCCTCTTCTCTAGTAACCACCACCTCATCTAATTTCTCGATGGAGTATATCCAATGGCTAGAAAATGAGATAATTGAGCTCAAAGAGGCAAGAGCTAGGGACCAAGAGGAGCGAGCTAGGGACTAAGAGGCACGAGCTAAGCAAGAAGAGGTCCAAAAGAATATTCTTAACTTTTTTAGGAGCAAGGGTTATGATGATGCTCTTACTTATGGGGGTGGTTCAACTTCAAGTTAAAACACTTTTTGGTTAGTACTTTATTTTAGCAATTGACCCACACTACATGGTGTGACTACTTTTTTTGATGCATTATTTGAAACTAATTGTATTATGTTACACTTGAAAATCTATATTTGCTTTCTACAACTTATACATTAGAAGTTGTGATTTTAATTCATTGGTGTGGCTACTCTTAATGCATTGTTAGAAATGTTTCTTATAACATAGTTAATGTGCAGATTTCTTATTGGTAGCTTTTAGGGGATTTACTTTTGGCATTACTTGAAGACATATAAGGACATCTTCCGTTAGTTCTAATTATATTATGCTACACTTTTTGTATTGTTATAAAACATCTTGAGTTATTGTATGTGTTGCAAACAATTATTGTATGGAAGGAGTTTGAATTGGATACTTGTTTTATTTTTTACTTGTAGAATGTATGGATCTTTTTTTATAAATGTGTTGTTGAAATAAATGTGTAATTCAAATGTAAGGTTTTAATAATATAATGATAAGTTACAGGTTAATATCAAAGCCATGAAAAAATAAAAACAGAAAATAAGTTTTAGCGACGAATTTTTTCGTCACAAATATAGCCAAAAAAAAAAATTGTTTCAGTGACAAAATATTTCATCACGAAATGTAGCAAAATTTTGTAAGAAATGGTTTTAGTGACGAAAATTTTCGTCGCTATATGTGCTTGGATTTTCTTAAAAATAGTTTTACTGATGAACATTTTCGTCACTATATGTACCCGAACATAGTTTTATTGATGAAATTATTCGTCACTAAATATGATTTAATAAACTAAAGTGTTTTTAGTGACGAAATATTTTCATCACTGAATAGTGTTTTTAGCGAGGAAAACATTTAACGACGAAATGTTTTCGTCGCTAAAAGATTTTTTTTTTAAACAAATCGGACTTTTAGTGACGAACTTTTTCGTTGCCAAGACTTTTAGCAACGGGGTTTCAGCGACGAAATGAGTTTCGTTGCTAATTATTAGATTTCGTCGCTAAAGGTTCTTAGCGACGTAAAACTGGACTTTTAGTGACGAATTTTTTCGTCACTGAAAATACATTTTGTTGTAGTGCCATTACACGTTCAAGCAATGACTTAATCATCAATTTGTAACATAAATTGAAATTATACAAGAGCAAATCATGCAATGGTGTAATTTCTTAATCAATTTAAGATTTTATAAAATTATTTTAGCCTACCTCATAAATAGGTAAGTTCCCGTGCATAGCACGGGTTGGCGACTAGTAATCAAATAATACAAAAGTGATTGTTTAATAATTTTCCAGAGGATTGCCTTTTTTTTTTTTCTTTTTTTTGAGTAAAGAGGGTTGCCTGTTTGGTTGCATAATATGCCTGGGATTAAGCTTCGGACCGCAAATAGTGTATTTATGGTAATTTCTATAATTCTCATTGTGTTGTTATAATTAATTTAATTTGTATATACTTTCTAATATATATCTTTTTCTTTTGTTTTAAATAGAATGAGATGCAAAATTTTACGACCATGATAGTTAATATGGTTAAAAAAGAGAAGCTTTTTGCATCACAAGGAGGTCCTATTATTCTTTCTCAGGTATATATCTGTCTTTAGCTATTTATTAGTTTTTCGAGTCATGTGATCAAAATATTTAAAATATACATCTCTATTTTTCCTCTTCATTTTTTTGATACCATTAAAGGGAGATAACCAAAGTTATACACACTGCAAAAGAGAGGAGTTATGCCAGCATTGGTGCATAGGCAATCTTATTACCTTATAAGCTACAGACAAAACCTGCTCTACAACTACATTAGGGACTAAGTACAACTTAGAAGTTAATCCACCCATCTGTAAGTGACTTATATTAGCCAAAAAAGTCCTTTCTTGCCAGCCAGGAACTTTCTTCCTTTTCAAAACTTGGGTAAGCCTTCTGCATGTACTCAGGATCAAAATGCGTTGGAAACCATAGTGTTTGGCCTTAAGAAAAGCCTCCACCATAGCTTCCAGAGTGGCCCCATAAGCTATTTATGCTGTGTTGCTAGCAACTCCCCAAAACAAGATATCTCCCTACACATTCTTTGACTCAAAAGTATACGCACTCCTCCTAGCTTTTTTCCTTCTTACGCTTGCAATTTTAATGATCAAGTGGCATTGTCTTGCATTTGAGGTTGGCTCTGGGATTGGTCTTCTGCATTGTCTGGTGACTGGATTGCTGGTAAAGGACTCTTTATACCTGCAAGACAAGTTTTGAGCAATTAATACCACTTCCATTGGATTTGGTATTTTACCTTCATGGATAACCAGGTTCCTATGCTTCCATATTGCCCATAGAGTGGTGAGAATCCCTTGCAAGTATCCCATAGCTTCATCTTCCATTATATTGTACCTACTTAGCAGACTTTGAACCCATTGATGCACTGAAATATTTTGGAAATCCGAGGAATGAACAGCTAGAGTTAAGCTATGCCAACAAGCTCTAGCAAAAGGGCATTGCAGAAATAAATGTGAAGTGGATTCTTCATCTACATCACATAAGTGACAGTTACTTTGGATTGGGATACCCCTATTTTTTAAGATGAACATCGTTGGTAGGCTATCCTGCATCAATCACCAAACAAAGTTGCAGATTCTTTGGGGTACTTTAACCTTCCAGATCTTGTTCCAAAAACCCTCTTGGTTAGGCAATGGTCTAAACAAGCTTTGGGCAGAAAGAAATGAGTCTTTAGATAGCAAATTGTATGCTGTCTTGACTCTAAACCCACTAGTGCTAAAGTGTTTCCAAGTCAGTCTATCACTAACAGAGCCAGTCTTAGACAAAGGAATGTTTAGAATATTAGACCATTGAAGGTAGGGATACAGGGCTCGAATCAAGTCAGTTTTCCAATTGTTGGTACTTTGATTAGTAAGGTCAGCTACAATACCATTGAGGAGCCTGAACCTATTCAGGTTTTGAGAAGAACTTTTGAACCAATCTTGGTGTGTCAATGGAATATCATGTCCCTTACCAACCCACCATCTCCCTTCTCTAAGTTTGGGATTTTCTTGTTTAATGATGCTTCTCCAAAACTAGGGATGGTGTGATTTAGGTATGCATTCCTGTAAGGAGCAGCTGGGATAGAATTTTGCTTTTAAAGTTCTAGCAAGTAGAGAGTTTGGGTTGTGGTTAATCTTCCAAAACTGTTTAGCCAACATGGCTTGGTTCATTAGGTTAAATTTCTTAAACCCAAGTCCTCCTCTAATCTTAGATTGGCAGATTCTGTCCCAACTATGCAAATGCATCTTCCTCTCACCATGCTCATGACCCCACCAGAAGGATCTTACAATAAAGTCCATTTTTTTACAAGTAGTTTCAGGAACCTTAAAACGTGAAAATGTGTACAGAGGTAGGGTTTGTAGGACAGATGAGATAAGGGTTGACCTACCAACCTGGGATAACAATTTTGCCTTCCACCCTTGAAGTTTAGAGTTTAGTTTTTCAACCAAGAATTGGAAATCAGCAACACTATTACCTCTTAATTTGAAGTTTAGACCAAGGTATTTGCTAGGTTTAGGAACAAGATTTACATGAAGGGACCTAGCTAGAGACTCCTAATCTTCTTTAGGCATGTTAGGAGAGCAATATAGGTCTGGTTTGGCTAGATTTATGCAATGTCCAGATAAGGAACAATGCCAATCTAGAGTTTTTTGCAAATTTTCAAGGGGTTTATTATCTTTTTTGAAGAAGAGAAGGGAGTCATTAGCAAAAAGCAAGTGAGTGAAAGTACTCCCATTTCTACCAATTTTAACCCCTTGGATTAGATTTGTGTGTTCTGCTTGTAGAAGTGCTAATGACAAAATGTTTGCACACAAAGGAAAAGGTATGGAGATAGAGGGTCTCCTTGCCTAAGGCCTCTAGCAAGTTTGAAAGACTTTGTCAAGCTGCCATTGACTAAAAGAGTGTAATGGACAAAAGTGACACACTCCATTATGCAATTTATCCATTTAGCATCAAATATCATGGCAAGAAGGACAGCTTTTAGGAAGTTCTAATTTATCCTATCATAAGCTTTGCTCATGTCTATCTTTAGAGTACCAAAACAATTTTTCCTACCCTTTTTCTTCCTAAGGGCATCTAGGATCACATGAGCAATGAGGATGTTGTCAATGATATTTCTTCCTTGAATAAAAGAATTTTGGAAAGGGGTTATGATGCCATCCATAATAGGCTTGAGTCTATTAACTAAAAGTTTTGAAATGACTTTGTAGATTACATTACATAGACTAATAGGCCTAAAATGTGTAACATCTTCTGGGAAGGAGTTTTTGGGGATGAGAGTGATGTATGTGTGATTAAGAGGTTTAAAGAGTGAACCTGAATGAAAGAAGGCCTAAACAGTGTTGATGATGTCAGCTTTGACAATACCCTAATATTCTTGAAAGAAGAAGGCAGGTATGCCATCAGGACCTAGCGCTTTGTGAGGTCCTAGCTGGAAGACAGTGTCCTCAATTTTATTGAGATCAAAACACAGTTGAGTTGTGAGTTCAGGGATTTGTAAGGCCTATAATTCAAGTAGAATGTTATCAACACTATTGGAGATTGACTCTTCATATGAGAGTTTGAAGTGATTAACCAAATTTCTTCAATCTCTTCGGGTTTATCAGTTAACATCCCTTCTCCATCCTTGATGTGCAAAATCCTGTTTCTTGCTCTTCTCTGTTTTACTATTGTCTGGAAATATCTTGTGTTTTTATCACCCAAAAGAATCCAATCACATCTTGCCTTCTGAGCCCACATTTTTTCCTCCCTGTTTAACAAATCTTCCAAATCCTCCCTAATACATCTCTCTCTCCTCACATCCTCCAAATTTGTTATGGTGTTGTGAGAGACCTCGAAAGTTGCCTTTCAAAAAAAGAGATATTTTTGGAGTGCTTTTTAGGGAGCCTTTCTTTTTGGGTAAGTGGTATGGAGTCGCCACTTATTTTTTATACAAAAAATAAGAAAAACTAAATACATGACTGATTTATTCTCTTCATTGATTGAATAAAAAATTACATAATTGAAAAATTGAAAAATTACATGGCTTTGGGTCCTAGTTACAAACTACCAAATAATTACATGGCTTTTTGTCCTCGTTACATTCTACCCGAAATAAAATAAAGACAAGGCTAGATCTACTTAACCAAAGACCTAAATCCGAAGGCTAGGTTACGGAATGGGAAGGTGTTAGGCACCCATTCCGCCCAAACAGAGTCTGGTCTTCTAGACTCTTGTGACCTATGTACCTTTTTACACATGTCATGAATGATATGTTGAACATGTTAAATAAATATTAAATCACATAAATTTATTTATTAATGAAGTCTCTTCTTTTGAAAATAATCAGATCTGTTTTAATTGGTAAAAAATTGATTTTTTATTTGTCAAACTACTAGATCTGTTTTGTAGTATGTAAAAAAAAGTGGTTTTAACCTTGTAAAAGATCAGATTTGTTTTGTGATAATAAAAAAATGATTTTTTGATAACAGAAAAATCTGATTTGTATTTTATATGTTTTTAAAAAAATATGGAAAAGATTGTTTAAGAAAAGAGTTTCACTCATAATTTAAATTTATGCAACACGAATAAAACAAACACAAATACAATCATGTTTAATCTTTTTCTTTATTTCAAAATCTGCATATATTAAAAAAAATTAGATCTGTATCTAAGAAGGATACAAATTAGTTTTTATATTGAGAAAAATTTAGATCTGCATCTAACAAAGATGCAGATCCATTTTTATTTCCAAAAAAACTCAAATCTACATCTAAGAAAGATGTAGATCTGTTTTTATTTTAAGAAAAATTCAAGTCTACATCTAATAAAGATGCAGATCTGTTTTTATTTTAAGAAAAAGTCAGATCTACATCTAATAAAGATGCAGATCTGTTTTTATTTTAAGAAAAAGTCATATCTACATCTAATAAAGATGCAGATATGTTTTTATTTTAAGAAAAAGAATTATTCAAATGCAGATTATTGACATTCAAGAAAGAGATTCTAACAATTACATTAAAAAAAAAAAAAACAATCATGCTTTAAACAAAACAATGATGAACCATTCATGTTATGGATAAAAACATTCATCAACACAAAAAAGAAGCATAAAAAAAAAGATAGGGTGATTGAAAACAACCTCTTGCATGAGCACTCCTTGTTCTTGAAAGGATGTTCTAGGGTTCAAAGAAACTTATTCAGTTATCTTTGAAACCTAAAAACCCTAATTTAAGCAGCAAATCTTAGAGAGGATCAGCAAATATCAGCAATTTGAGAGCCTTAAAACGTATGCCTCTCAAAGCGTCGAAAAAAAGGTGCTGAATTATGAGACCCAGCCTTTATTTGTAGAGGCCCAAAGACTCTAAAAAATAGCTCTGATATGTAGAATGCGAATCGGGACTCATCCTTTTGCGAAAAGATTGAAAATGGTGTGCCTTATCGTCACTAGAAGGACGTTGGGCCAAAGCCTAAAAGGGGGAAATTCGGCCCTTTTAAAGTGCCGTTTGGCACTCCAAAAGGGCCAAATGTGCTCTTGAACACCGAACGTTCTTCCATGTTCGGCTACATTTTGGACTCTCCTTCTAGGGTTTTTTGATCCGGTCCCCGCACCTAGACGTGTTTTCATCCTTAGTTTATGATTTTTTTTTATCTCTTTTCTGGATAATTTATGCTTTTTCAGGAACAATTATCTTGTAGATAAATACACTAAAATAAATCTTGATAAAGTTCAAATTATCCACAATTTTATTGTTATCCAATCATCCATTTTATTCCTATGCATGCATCCCTATTTTAAACACTAATTATCAACCAATCACAAAATTATTTAATTAATTTTAATTGCTTAACCAATTATAATTAATTTAAATTGATCATGTGTGGTTGACTTTACCTAGACACAATGCATGTTGACCGTGCAACTTGATCATGCGATATCTTTCAATCCGATAGTCCGATTTGGAAACCGGACACACCATTATGACCGTTAGAATCTCAATATCATTTTTATGATATGCAATGAATGAATTAATGCATGTAATGCAAAGACAAATTGATGCATGTAATGCAAGAACAAATTGATGCATGTAATGCAATCATGATTTTTGGGGTACATGGATGGTCATTCAAGTCATTCTCCTTAATTAAATCATGGGTTCAAAATTGAGTGTCTACAGGTGTCTTGAACCTCTTGTAACGAAGCTTTCTTTTCTTTAATCTCCTTTTCCACTCTCCTAAAAACTGTCATATTCCATTCAAAAGCTTCCCTTCTTAAGTTACAGAGCTTCCTACTCAATTAGGTAGCTCTTGATCCAGTCATTTGGAAGCTCCATGCCTGCTGGATCATATCCTTACATCCAGGGTGATTGATCCACATACGCTCAAATCTAAAGGGCCTCTTTCTAAAAGGGTGCTGGAGTTCAAAATCTAGTATGATAGGTCCATGATCAGAATGGTAGATAGGAAAATTCCTAAGAGCATAGTTTGGGTAATTGTTAACCCATTCAATGCTGGCAAAGGCCCTATCAAGTCTCTCCATAATAAAGTCATTTTCTTCCCTATTGTTCATCCAAGTGAATCTCTGTCCAGTTGCCCTTAAATCACAAAGATGGAGCTCATTAATAACTTGTTGCAGCAACTGAGCTCCCAGGACTAGGCCTTGGTGAAAAGATAGTTTTTCCTGACATGCAAGGATTTGATTAAAATCACCAATAAACAGCTAATTAGGTTGAGCTATGGATCTTAAATTTCTGAGTTGTTGCCACACTACTTCTCTCTTGGACAAATTGGGGTGTCCATATACAAATGTGATGGACAAAGAGCTTCCTTTGTTATCTATTAAATCAGAGTGCACAAGGTTTTTTTACTCAAACACTATCCTAAGTCTCTGTCTAGGGTGCCAAGCAAGTAATAGTCCCCCACTAAAGCCTTCTCTAAGAACCTCCCAACCTTCAGAGAATCCACATTTAACCCAAACAGCTTTCCCTCTTTCCTTTTCAAATCTAGTTTCCATTAGGAACATCACATTAGGTTTAAATTCAAGGGCTTTTTTCTTACTTTTCAAAACTGTAGAGGGTTTGCCCAAACCTTTATAGTTCCAACTCATAATCCTCAGGGCTACTAGGGAAGCTATTTGGGGCCAGCTTCCCTTTGCCTAATTAGATTTGCAGGGTAAATAACATGATGGCATTGTTTAAATTGAAGAGAGGCATTATCAGTGCAATCTAAAAGGATTTCAGAATTACCTTCCTTCGCACAAAAACCACAAAGCAATTGTTATTTGATGTTTCTTCCAAGCTTTCCAAATTCAACCCTAAATCTCTTTCTTGTTGCTTCAATTAAGCTAGAGTTACCCACAGCAAGATCCCACCAATCTTCATTATGCAGGCACGAAAGAGGTAAGGGGTCTGAACATGTAGAGTTAGGTGATGGTGGCCCAGGGACAAGATAGAACGGGTCTGTAGTGTTGAGATTGTCTAGACCTGTATCCAAGCTAAGGGTTGGGCTAAGATGCACCTCCTGAGTTGGGCTTGGTGCAGTAGTGGCTTGGCCCGTTGCCAACATAGAAATACCAATACCTTCATGGGCCATCTCACTAGACATATCTTGAGATCTTCCTAACTGAGGCCCATTACTCGAGCTCCCTATTTCAAACCTAAACCTTCCCTTATCCACCCTTCGCACCAGAGAGTCAATAAAGATATCATGTGACTCAGGTATTTTTCCTCTCTCCCATGTTGCTCCTCGCATAACCTCAGGTCTTTTAGCATTCAAACTATCGAGATTGAACATAGTGATTGTTGCTGAACTACTCTCCGTTTCAGATGAGGCAGTGTGCGTGTCCCTTAGCTCTCTCGTTGTGATAAAGGGGCCATCTCCATCAACCCAAGTCCATCTAAGAGCTAAAGATTTTAGAGGAAGCCATGGGGGTCGCATGGAGAAGTTTGAGTTTATATGGGCTTGGTTGGGGTTTTGGTTTTGGGAGCTGGGGCCATCTTATGTTGGAGCAGGGATGGGGTTAGGGTTTGTATTCTATGTTGGGATAGAATCGAGGTCAGGGATCGAGCCATTTGGCAAAGGGTGGTCCGGAGATGATACAGGGGAATTAACAGGTGTGGGGGGGATGGTATTGTTCCCAATTGTTAGTGAATGCATGGCAGAATTTAGGTGTGCATGTTCAATCTCAGGTTGCGATGAGTGGTTAGGATGTGGAAAAGATGTTTGAGTGGTTGTGTTAGGGTGAGGTGGTGTATCTGGATCAAGGAAGTTTTGGTGACTGACTTCTTGGGCTTGAGATGATAGGGGGGGGGGGGAGAAGGGTGTTCTTCATTGGAAACATTGGGGTGGTGGTTTTAAGGTTGAGGGATGTGATGATGATAGAGGTTTTCAAATCGAATTTGGGTGGTCCAACGCCTTCTTCTATTGTGAAAGGCCCTTAGGTCGTTGATAAAGTGTGGTTCCAAAGCATCAAAACCAAACTGTACTTGGTGTAGGCGTTGGATGTGTCGTCTTTGTCTAAACAAGCTCATCTCTATTTCTTCCATGCATTGAGTGCACTGATTTCTGGTATGGCCTATCAGACCACACTTGGTACACAACTTATGGATCCTTTCGTATCTACACTGTATCCATGTTATGGACCTATCATCCAACCTAAGCATGAATCCTGATAAAACTGGCACCCATGGGTCAATACGAACTCTGATTCGCATGAAACGAATGTTTCTTGGCATGCGATCCTCCCAGTCCACCCTCTCAAAGATACCAATCAATTGACCCATCCTTTCTGGCAACTCAGGATAATGATACTCTAATGGAAGGCCATGCAACTAAACCCTCAATGAGACAAAATTCAGTTGAAGCCTATTGAGCACTAAATTTGATCTCCACCTCTCTAGCACCAAAAGAGCTCCATCTGCAGACCAAGGTCCCTCATTACAAATGTGGTTAAGATCTTCCAATATCTCAAAGTGTATGAGGTTGAAATAAAAATCTCTTCCCACAATAGAAGCATGGCCTCTGATCCTCCATGCAGCGTTTATAATGTGCTGGAGATGTGAGACAGAGAATTTCCTGAAGTCCAAAATAAACCCAATAGCACATCAACTCTAAAAATCACGTTGCATGTTGATTTCTTTTGGGTCTGCTTTAAGCACTGGTCCATGTCGTGCGAAAGGTATTTCCTCTCCTTCACTGGACTAAAGATCTAATTCTACTTCGTCAGTAAACAGCTCAACACTGACTTCTAAATCACTACTTTTAGTCCAACCATATTCTCTCGCAGTGAAGTAGTTGTCCATGAAGTCAGAAAAACAGGCCACCAAGGGCCCAGCTTAAGTAAGACACAGAAAGAAACCAGAAAAAGAAAAAACAAAGAGAAAAGGGACCACACAGAGAACAAAAGGAACAAAAAAAAAAAAAAAAAAAAAAACAGGGGGTTGAGACTAGTGAAATACCAAGAAGGGAAAAGGAAAGCTAAAGAAACGTGGGTAAAAGAAAAGACTACTAGGTTTAGATGTTAGAGCATTCACAGCTAAGCTGCCAAATGCCAAATATAAACATATTTTAGCATTAAGGTCCAATTTGTCTCAACATTCGAAAGTGGAAACATGGAAAATTGTAAATTTTTTTGGCATAGTGCTACAGTACCATCGTAAACGTATGATGGTACTATAGCAATATGCCAAACGTAATATTAATATTTTATTCCTTTTTTTCTCTCTCATCTCTTATCTCTCATCTGTCTCTATCTTTCTCTGTCTCTCACTCACTTTCCTCTCTTTCTCCCTCTTCTCTATCACACTTTCTCAGATACTACATGGCGTTGAGCATCACGCACCAGAGATTTGCTGCTATCATATGGACCACAATAATCACAATCTTCAACATTACAATCATCCTCATCCGCAATCTAGCTTGGCCAATATCTCCCAATATTAAAGCCATTAACCCAAGCAATATATTAATTGAGAGAACACATCTATTGAGAGAAAATAACAAAATTTTAAGGCGCAAAGGTTAAGGGATCCACACACCACACATCTATTGGTAGTTTTAACAATATTTATTTTATAACTCAACTAGTTACTTTTGCAGATAGGACACTCGTTGCTCCTCGGCTGAGTCATACAAACGTGGTTGCCCTCAACTATCTTCTTAGGTCGGAAATTTTTGTGAGCGAGGATCGACAACTACGAGCTGTCCACCTCATCTTAGATTTCGAACCTATCTCAAGGCTTTTCCAGGAGGTTGGCAACGCTATCAGAGCTGGTGATCGTCGGATCAATCGTATTGACGTATCAAAACCAGGTTTTCTGTCTCGAGAAGACCTGCCTCCTGTCGTTCTACCCGTCTCTCAGATCCCTCCCCCACTTGTGCTTCCACTACGACAGGTCCCTCTCGGAGTTGAAGTAGCCGAGGAAGAAGAAATTGCTTCCTCGCAGGCATCTTTAGACGAAGAAATAGACAAGTTCCACCTTGAAGGAGAAGAGGGTAGACAAGAGGAGCTGGTACAGCTCTCGGACTCGGAGGACGACGCAGATAGGCTCTCCGTAGCCATCCAGCCAGCATTAATCATTTCCCGAGTAGATTCAAGTTCAGAAGAACACGGGGAAATGAGTCCAAAGGAGAGGTCATCGTTGAAAGGTTTGGTGGCCAACAGAGGCAAGAAGGGAGCCACGAAGGGTCCACCCCAGGCCTTGCCTCCTGCCAGTCTACCCCCTCCGCCTCCTCTTCCAACTGATCTAGCACTTCGTGCTATTCCTGATTTGAAGAAGAAGAGGCCAATGCAGGAGCTCGAAGAAGGCGAGGTGATTCCTCCGAGGGGTTCCAAACAACAGAAGACAAAAGACCCGAAAGATAATAGGGCAAGTTCTGTTGACAGCAGGGAGGAGGCTGAGGTGCGCAGACAGCAGCGATTCTGGGCCCCTCGGATTGAATTGGATGGGGCCCAAATTCCATGGGATGCCACGATCCGGGAGGCCCAGAGAGGTCATTCAGCCCATCTGGCCCAGGCTTTAGAGCAACCCCTTCTGCTCCCACGAGACATGGAGGCCCTTCGGCGCACCAGGCAGCCCGATCTCTTCATGTCCTTGAAGAAGGATCTTGCCCTGGTAAGTTAGATTTAGGTAATGATTTAAACCAAACAAGGTTATGCATCTAATCAATATTATCACACTCGCTTTTACTTGCAGGTCACTCAACAGATCTATGTGGCCGAAGAGTGGGTTCGGAATGCTCAGAACAGATGCGAAGCTGAGTCCCACTCTCGCCGTGAAGTTGAGAAGAACTTAGGGAGCCTGAAAGAGGAGAAGTTGCAACTGGCCGAGAAGCTAAAACTTGCAGAGCGAGAATGCGCAAGCGCCAAGGCTGGGTTGAAAAACGTCGAGGCCCAGGCCGAGGACCAGAGAAAGCAACTCTATACGACCCAGCTTAATCTCGCCACTGAGAAAGCAGCGGTGCTAGCCCTGAAAGCTGAACTACAAAAGGCTAAGGAGGCAGCACAAAAAGCAACTGAGGCTGCTAAGTCCGCTGAGGAGGCGGCCTACGAACGTGGGGTAAGGGAAACGGAAGAGAGGTTGGCTGAAGAAGTGGCTGAATTGTGCAGGGAATACTGCACAGAGACGTGGATGGAGGCACTTAATCGTGCAGGGGTCCCTGCAGATTCAGAGCTAAGGATATCCGAGAGCGTGTTTTTCCCTGAACCCATCAGGGAACTTCCGACCAGTCCTCCAACGCTGATTAGCCTTCCTCTCCTTCCTCCAGAGCAGATAGCTACTGCTAGTGTCCCTATTGGAGCTGCTGAGGCTACCAAGGGGGTCATTAAAGACAAATCTGCTGAGGATTCCCTTACCATCAAGGACGTGGTTTCTCAAGCCAAGGCGACTGAGAAGAAGTCTGATGCTGGAGGTGTCAAGGCCAAAGCTAAATCTCCCGAGAAGGGTTCTCAGCCTTTGAAAGAATAGCTGTAGAAATTTCCTTTCTTTTTTTTTTTTTTTGTTTAAGTGTAGCCACCCTTTTTTTTGTTGAAGTGTGGCTTCTGTATACACTTATGATGTATTTATTCTTCTGTTGACTAAAGAATAGACTTGTTTTTCTTTCCTTTTGCATTTATACTTTTGTCACTTGCTTTTGTTAAGGTTTGAGATAACTTTTATTCACACACTAAGGCCCTTGTTAATGAATACATTATAACTCAAATTCCAATGAATATATTATATGAAAAAGACACTAAGAAATTAATTGGGTTGTACATGGCCAGAGGGTTTTACAATAACTTAAGTTTTACTGGATCATGCAAATGGAATGTCATTGCCTGATAACCCATAAGTATGTTGACTTTCGGTTTAAGCACTTTTATAATAAACATAAGTGTAGTAATTTTCCCAAAGCATCTGGTCCGAGGACATCAGGCATGAGTAAGGTTCTGTTTAAACACCTTTATAATAAACATAAGTGGATTAAATTCCCCAAAGCATCTGGTCCGAGGACATCAGGCATGACTAAAGTTCTGTTTAAACACCTTTATAATAAACATAAGTGTAGTAATTTCCCCAAAGCATCTGGTCCGAGGACATCAGGCATGACTAAGGTTCTGTTTAAACACCTTTATAATAAACATAAGTGTAGTAATTTCCCCAAAGCATCTGGTCCGAGGACATCAGGCATGACTAAGGTTCTGTTTAAACACCTTTATAATAGACATAAGTTATTTTGTCACACAACGCACGAATTTAAGAACAAAGAAAATTCTTATTAGTAATAATACCTTTTCAGGTTGTTTACATTCCAAGGACGAGGTATTACATGCTCGTCTAAGTCTTCTAAGAAATAGGCCCCTATTCCTGCTTCCGAGGTGATGCGATATGGTCCCTCCCAATTGGGCCCAAGCTTTCCCCAAGCTGGATTTTTTGCAGTGCCCAGAACTTTCCTCAAAACCAAGTCACCAGGTGCTAGTGGCCTTAGCCTTACTTTAGCATTGTAGAGAGAGCACAGCAGTAATATGGAAGCATAAACAATGATAAAATAGATGATAAAGAAGAAAATAGCAAAATAGATATAAAATAATGAAAAAATAGATGATAAAGAAGAAAATAGCAAAATAGATATATTTAAAATAAGTTAAAACAGAGTATGGAATATGAAAACTGAAACTGATAAAATCTTACTTGAAAATACTTCTGTCTTTCTTACAAGCTTTGAAAATAAAACACTGTCTGAAGTGTTACAAGATATTATTATTGTAGGGATAAGGGCCCAAAATCACATATTGGGCCTTGGGCCTTAGTCGAGGATGTTGATGGGTCCGGAGACGAATAAGCAGTAATGAGGGTGTTATTCTCAGAGTCCCACGAGTAACATGCAGACAGGAAGGTGGGGAAGAGTGATCCGAGGAGGAGTGTCTCCTCGAATGGAAGGAGCACAGATCGTATGCATATCCTATCGCCCAAAGTGACCTTCCGGGAAACCCTACTATCAGAGACGTGTATCAGAAGCGTATTGGAAGAGTGGGAGCCAGGAAATGCCTAAGGGAGAGTTGTTGCCTCCGCATTCAATGCTATGTAGCTAACTTTCTGGCCGCATTTACGTGGAGAAGACCCCTGAACAGTGCTGCCTTAGCAACCGCGACCCACAGAAAGCCAGAGAGGGTGTCTGATGGGACAAGCACTCAAGTATTGGCCTGGTTGATCAACAAGTGTAGGGCCAAGATCACCGAAAGGGAGCTATATAATGTAGGAGACCCTCCATACGTAGGGGATCGGAAAAAAGTAGGAGAAACATTGTGGCTCTTTAGAACAGAACTTGTTACATAACTTGAGCATTAATAGAAGAGAATCAACCTCCTCGAGACGATTTCTCAAGTTTAAATCAGATTATTTTCATTCTCTTGTCATCAGGATCCATCTTATTGGTTAACCAGTTCATTAAAGCCCAGTTCTTCGACTCATTCTCTACAAATTTATTGTTTTGGGCTTCTTGGGCCTAAGTCCATCCATCCTTTAGGCCTAGGACTCAAAGCGGGTCCTTACAATTGGCATCGTCTGTGGGAAGAATTTCGGTGTTGTAGTGAGTTATACGTTCAACCATGGTAGGATCAAGTCCATACCAGGCAGAATCCATAGGGTCCCAACGTGAAAATCCTTTTGTGAACCTCGAGCGCAGAAGGGATTAGGAGGGAAGTGTGCATACTGTCCGGACCGGTAGGAGTCATTCCCGAGGGAACAGCCACCTCTCTCATGAGGAAGATACCAGAGCCCTACAACTGGAGGTTGACCAACTGAAGAGAAAGCTGCGCTATGCACAGCAAAAGCGAGCCCCCTTCAACTCAGACGTATCCTTTGATGATGGAGAGGATGCCAGTTATAGATGAAGGTCAAGAACCCCACCCAGCGAGTCTTTCTCCTACGAGAATGAGCACCACCATAAACGTAGGCGTAAGAGCTTGCTTCGCAAAGGCCTGGGAAATGACGCCATGAGCAAGGCGTTGAATCAGATTTCTAAATCACCTTTCACGCGCAAGATTAAAGGGGCAAGACTTCCTCAGCGATTCAATCAGCCAACGTTCACCATTTACAACGGTCGGACAGACCCTGTGGAGCATATGAGCCACTTCAACCAAAGGATGGCTGTCCATTCCAAGGACGAAGCCTTGATGTGCAAGGTGTTCCCCTTCAGCCTAGGACCCGTGGCAATGAGGTGGTTTGATGGTTTAAGGGCGAGTTCCGTAGATTCCTTCAAGGAGCTCACCCAGGCATTTGGCTCTCGTTTTATCACCTATAGCAGAGTTCCTCAGCCTTTAGATTCCCTACTGTCCTTGTCCATGCGAAAGGGGGAGACCTTGAAAAAGTACTCAGACAGATACTAGGAGATGTACAATGAGATAAATGGTGACTTTGACGACGTTGCCATCAGCACTTTCAAGGTCGGCCTCCCAACTAAGTATGATTTAAAGAAGTCTTTGACAGGAAAGCCTGTCACCAGCGTGCGCAAACTCATGAACCGAATTGACAAGTATAAGAAAGTTGAGGAGGACCAGCAATAGGGGAAAGGAAAGGATAAAGTTATCCCTCAGGAAATGAGGGATTTTAGGTCGGACCGATACAACAACAACCGGCCTCAGAGGGACTTTGTTGGGCAGTCAGGGTCTGCCAATGCTCAGGCGGTTAACGCGATGTTCCGAGAACCGGTGCATCAAGTTCTGGAGAAGATTAAGAACGAGTCATTCTTCAAATGACCAAATAAGATGGCAGGAAGCCCCATGAGGCATAATCAAAACCTCTATTACCAATATCACCAGGATCAGGGACATACAATAGAAGACTGTAGAAATTTGTGGGACCATTTGGACCAACTGGTTCTAGAAGGAAAGTTGAAGCAGCTCTTGCATCATTCCAGTGGCCAAGAAGGCTAAACCGGCCTGGAACCCCGGAGAGATACTTCTTCAAGACCCCTTTTGGGCACAATAAATGTCATCTTTGCCGCTCTAGGGAGAACCGGCTCCTGCCCCTCCAGAGTGATGTCTGTGGCTCGGCTGTCAGCCGAGGACACCAATCTGGAGCTGAAAAGGGCTAGAGTGAACATCCGGCCGGCGTTAAGCTTTTCGGATGAGGATAAGGTCGGAACCATACAGCCCCACGATGATGCTTTGGTGGTCACACTCAGGATCGGAGCATATGACGTAAAGAGGGTGATGGTAGATCAGGGAAGTGGCACTGAGATCATGTACCCCGACCTATACAAGGGACTGAACTTGAGACCCGAGGATTTAACAGCCTACAATTCACATTTGGTAAGTTTTAACGAGAATGTTGTCATTCCGAGGGGCCAGATCAGGCTACCCGTGCAGGCTGGTTCGGAAGTGGTGGAAGTGGACTTCATCATAATAGACACTTATTCCCCCTACACAGCCATCGTGGCAAGGCCCTGGCTACACGCCCTAGGAGCCGTCTCTTCTACTCTGCACCAAAAAGTGAAATACCCGTCCGGGAACCAAATCGAAGAGATTGTTAGGAGTCAATCCATGGCTAGACAATGCCTAGTAGCTGCCATCCGGCATCAGCCCGTGTCCAAGTCCTTGATCCTTATTGAAGGGGGCTTATAGCAATCAAAAGCTCTGGACTCACCTGTCAATAGACTAGCCGAGGAGGCGAAATGTGGAGATCTAGAAACCATTGTGGTTGGTGATGATCCGGAGAAGTTCTTTCAGATCAGGGCTCAACTGCCTCCTCTAGAGAAGGAAGAGCTGATAAAGTTTCTCAGGAGAAATGTCGATGTGTTTGCATGGAGTGCTTACGAAGCCCCGTGGGTGGATCTGAGCTTCATCTGTCATCATTTAAATGTCAATCCCTCTGTCACCCCCAAAAGGCAACCACCTCGGTGCTCATCCAAGGATCACTCTAATGCTGTCAGAGATGAGGTGAAGAAGCTCAAGCAGGCCGGGGCTATCAAGGAGATATTTTACCCTGAATGGCTGGCCAATACTGTGGTGGTGAAGAAGAAGAGCGGGAAATGGCAAGTGTGCGTGGACTTCACAGATCTAAATAAGGCTTGCCCAAAAGATCACTTCTCTATGCCCAAGATAGACCAACTGGTTGATGCAACTATAGGCCACCCTCGGATGAGCTTTTTAGATGCCTTTCAAGGATACCACCAGATACCACTAGCCTTGGGTGACTAAGAAAAGACAGATTTCATCACTCCCACTAGGAACTACCACTACAAAGTGATGCCCTTTGGTCTGAAAAATGCAGGGTCTACCTACCAAATGATGATGACGAGAATGTTTGAACCACAGTTAGACAAGAGCATTGAGGTCTATATAGACGACATGGTGGTAAAAAGTAAGGTAGCGTCCGAGCACGTGAGAGATCTTGGAAACATTTTTGAGATTTTGTGAAAACACAAGCTGCGACTTAATGCTTCCAAATGATCTTTTGGGGTTGGATCAAGGAAGTTTTTGGGGTATATGGTTACACACTGCAGAATTGAAGTTAACCTCGATCAGATTAAGGCAATCAACAATTTACAACCACCTCGGAATCCCAAGAAAGTCCAGAAGCTGACCGAAATGACTGCTGCCTTAAACAAGTTTATCTCCCGGTCAGCGGATAGATGCAGGCCCTTCTTCCTATTAATGAATAAGTGGAAGGGATTTGAGTGGACCAAGGAGTGTGCCTTGGCTTTCTAGCAGCTTAAGGATTATCTCTTTTGGCCACCTATCATGTCCAGTCCTGAGGTTGACGAGGTCTTGTTCGCTTATATTGCTGTGGCCCCTCATGCTGTAAGCTTGATCTTAATACGAGTTGATAGTGGCGTACAAAGGCCAGTTTATTATGTGAGCAAGTCGCTACACGAAGTCAAGATCCGTTATCTGCCCCTAGAGAAAGCCATTTTAGTAGTAGTATATGTTACACGCAAACTCCCCCATTACTTCCAAGCGCACACCGTTATTGTCCTAACTCAGCTTCCACTCAAAGCTGTCCTCCGTAACGCTGATTACACGGCGAAGATTGCTAAATGGCCCACGATCCTAGGGGCTTTTGACATCAAATACATGCCTCGTACTTCTGTTAAGGGTCAAGTCCTCACGAATCTGGTAGCCGAGTTTGCTGAACCCCCCTTAGAAGTAGAAGCAGAGAAGTGCGGCATGGATGGAAAATTGGTTGGCATGATCTCCTAGCAAGGTCCCTCATCCTGGAAAGTATACGTTGATGGTGTAGTAAATCAGAGGGGATCCAGAGTGAGGCTAGTTCTAGTATCCCCCAAAAGGATTATCATTGAGAAATCATTAAGGCTGGACTTCCCGGCCACAAATAACGAAGCCGAATATGAGGCTTTGCTGATGGGGATGGTCATGGTTCAAAGAATGGGCGACAAGGTAGTGGAGATGTTCTCAGACTCAAGATTGGTCATCGGCTAGGTGAAAGGAGAGTTTGAAGCGAAAGATGAAAGAATGCAAGGGTACTTAAGTCAGGTTAGACATTTGCAATCGAGGTTCGAATCTTTCGACCTATTACATATTCCTAGAAGTGGAAACACATATGCCAATTCCCTTGCCACACTGGCAACTTCCTCGGCATAGAGCTTGCCTCATGTCATACTTATCGAGGACCTGTGCAAGCCTGCTGTGATGAGAAGAGACACTGTCCAGATCCATCAAGTCAAGGTAGGGCCGAGCTGGATGGACCCTATAGTTCTATTCCTTAAGGAGGATGTCCTGCCCGAAGAGAAATCAGAGGCTGACAAGATACAGAGAAAGGCTTCACGGTTTTGGCTATCCGAGGACCAGAAATTGTACAAGCGCTCTTTTTCTGGGCCATATCTACTTTGCATACACCCTGAGGCGTTAGAACTACTCCTCGAAGAGTTACATGAAGGAATTTATGGAAGCCACACAGGAGGCAAATCTTTATCCCACCGAGTCATCACTCAGGGCTACTAGTGGCCAAACATGCAAAAAGAAGCTTAAAAGTATGTAAAGAAGTGTGACCAATGCCAGAGATATGCGCCGAACATCCATCAACAAAGAGGAGTCCTTAATCCTCTCGTCAACCCTTGGCCCTTCGCCTAGTGGGGTTTAGACATTGTAGGCCCTTTCCCCAATGCAGCAAGAAATAGAAGATACTTGCTAGTCGGCACGGACTACTTCACTAAGTGAGTTGAAGCTGAGCCCTTGGCAAACATCCGAGAAGTGGATGCCAAGAAATTTGTTTGGAAAAACATTGTCACACGTTTCGGGGTCCCTCGCACCCTCATCTCGGACAATGGCCTTCAGTTTGATAGCAAATCATTCAGGAGATACTGTTGTGAACTGAGAATAACGAATAGGTATTCCACTCCAGCTTATCCCCAAAGGAACGGACAAGCCGAAACTGTTAACAAAGTCATAGTGAACGGACTCAAAAAGAGGTTGGATGATGCGAAAGGGAGATGGGTGGAAGAGTTACCATACATTTTTTGGACATATCGGACTACGCCTCGTAGGTCAACAGGAGAGACACCATTTTCAATGACATATGGGGCTGAGGCCGTTATTCCTTTGGAGACTGGATTCCCAACGCTAAGGACTAGTTCTTTCACTCCGAACAACAATGACGAGCTATTGGGGAAAAGCCTAGACTTAATTAAGGAGCAAAGAGAAAATGCAATAGTCCAACTGGCATACTACTAACATAAGCTCAAGCAAAGTTATGATGCTAATGTAAAGTTGAGACCGTTAGCTCCTAGGGACTTGGTGTTAAGAAAGGTTCTAGGTACCGCAAAGAACCCAACATGGGGAAAGCTAGGGCCTAACTGGAAAGGGCCATATCGCATCACCTCAATGGCTGGTATAGGAGCATATTTCCTCGAAGACCTAAATGAACATGTAATACCACGCCCTTGGAATGTAAACAACCTAAAAATGTATTATTATTAATGAAAGCTTTCCATTGACATATGCTTATCCATTGTGCAAATGCATCGTACTTCTCATTATTATCTTTATAAGTGATTAAACAGAACCTTAGTCATGCCTGAGTCCTCGAACCAGATGCTTTGAAAAAATTTGTTGGGAAATTTAGACCCCGGTTAATAGAATTAACAAGTTTTAAACTCAAGTTGTTAATTAGGTTTATTATGAATAAATCTTGTTAAAACAAACAAACATCAATATCATGTCAAAATCATGCAGCGAAAAAATAAATAAGACAAGATATAATGACCTAGGAAACTAATGAAACAAACTAGTTTCACAGTAAAAAACCTGGAGGGAAACCTCCCTGGAAAGCAATCCACTATAGTAAAGAGAAGTTTCAGATCTAGTACAAAACCTTTGTCCCTAGACTCTACAATTCTCGTAGATGAACTCACAGCAGAAACCTTCTACCGCTTCAGAACCTCTGAACTCTTCAATATATGAACACCACCCTTTTGATACACAAATCCCAATACGTGACTAACCAATTGCGCGAATCCCAGTACGCAACTTAAATCACCAACTAGAAGAAGATTGTTGGCTGCAAAATTCTTCACTTCATCAACAATGAAGATCAAGAAGCACTTGGTTACAAAACCCTAAGGCGCAAAGACGCAGTAGCTTCTTTCAGAAAGAATAAGGCATCGGTCACCTTTTGCATATGTTCTCCTTGTATTCTCTTATGTGGCGGCCTCTAAAATAAGCCTTATATAGGTCTAGGGTTGTGAGAAAAGAAACTCTACACATACATGTCAGCATGGGCCGAAAATCATATCTGAAAATCTGAATTCCCGTAACCTTGATCGATCGAGAGGTGTCAAGGAGGTATCGAGATTTAAACTTCGATAGATATAGCTATCGAGAAGCTATTGAGGAGACAGGAGATTTCTCGATCGATCCATCTAGCCATCGAGAGGTGTCGAGATTGCAATAACAATCAACTGAAAAGCTCGATAGATAGCCTAGCTGTCGAGAGGTGTCGAGCAGCTGTCGAGCTATCTGTCAGCAGGTGTCGAGCTATTTGTCCAGCTTTAATGACAGTTTTTCTTCACTTGTTTCTTGGTCCAATCTTCATGGCTTTAATACTAGACTTGAACAACATGTTTCTTGAAGTATTAAACAAATCCTAAATCTACCCAATTACAAGAAAAGTGCTTTTTGTCAAAAGATTAGTCAATTACATAAAAGAATGACTTATGTTCTTAACAAGTGAAACACATATGTCCTAACAATCTCCCCCTTTGGCAATCAGTGACAAAACCACAACAAACAAATGAACATATGAGAAAAGTCATAAATCACTCAACTCATATTCACTTGTTGAATACAATAAAATCTATCCTAACACAAACTCTTGAAAAACTTTGCAAGAAGAGAGTTTATGGCAAGTAGACTTTGACAACCTGTATTTCTGAAACACTTTAAACAAAACTCATCAAGTCATCTTAGTATGAAACAGAAATAATAGATTGCATACAATATATAAAAAGTATGTGTATAAAGAGAGAAAAGAAACAACACATGTAAGAGGTAGGTGAAAGAAACAACATACATCAACATATAGAGAGAAATAAGTACAATGTATGTCATAAATATGGTCACAAGACCTAATGTACAAGAATAAGGAAGTAAACACTCCCCCTAACAAGATGAAACACATCTCCTACTTACAAAGGAATGTATTTCTCACCCTAACATGTAGAATCTTAAAAAGAAACCACATATTCTCCACAAATTCTCCCCCTTTTTGTCATGATTGACAAAGAGTGTAAGAAGCTAAAAAGCTTCACCCGAGAGACATAAAAAATGATCAAGGATGATTAAGGGGGCACAAGAAATCCATATAAATGCATAAATGTAATGAAACAAGATGTTATGGATGACAAGATAATAGAAGGATGCAAAACATGTAAAAAACAAATCTCTCAACAAGAAAAATGTTATGCACATAGATCTCAAAAACACACACACACATTAAACAAGTCTGACCAATTTTATATTTAAAAAACAAGTCAAGACAGTTTAGTAAGCATACATTAACATATGTAAAACCTTGTGATGGCCAAATCACATTGTACCTGCACATGTATCAAGAGTAGAAAAGAATATTGCGTGTTGTGTGTGAAAAATATCGCAAGATTACATAAGTGTATACAAGTTATGACGATTTAAGATATGAGAAAATCACTTTAACTCACACACAATCATAACTATTTGATGGGGACTATCACCTTCGAGGTACATCCTATAACTCCCACATCTCCAAGAATACACGCTTGCAATCAAATTTAAAGCATTTTTGATCTTTTTGCTTTCATTTTCTTTGCATATTTTATTTAAGCAAATCATGCATGGGCATGTAAGAGAGAGAAAAGAAAATACCCAATGATGGTAAGCATATGACATTCCAATTTTGTTATGCCGAAGCACACAAATGTCATTGACACTGCACTTTTGCTATGCCGAAGCATACAGGTGTCATATTATGATTGGCAGGCAACAGTGGTGAGATGGTTATTTATGCATTTCTCTTAGGATTTTCTAGTCCTTCCCGTCAAAAAGAGTGATACGAATATTAAGTATAAGAGATTACTTAATCTTACTCATCACAAATAAGAGCCACAAAACTCACTTACTTAGTTATGCATAGAGATGCTCATCTAAGTTACAAGAGATACAAAGTTTAGAAAAACTCTGTTTCAATGGCTATCCAAGGTACACAAGTACCAATGTACACAAAACACACACTGTTTTTGTATTTTTCTAATTTTTAATTTTTCTTTTTATTTTGAAAACAAAACAAAATAAAAACTAAACAACCAAACAAAAACAGACAAACAACATGAATGCATGAAAGAAAGATGCATATGCATAAAGGCATGATAGAAATGTGCAGATGCATGAAAGCATGATTCCAAAAGCAGATAAGAAATCAAGCAAAGAGATTCCTACTTTAGATAGAAAGAATTAAAATAGAGGACAAACAGAAAAGACAATTAAGTTTTAGGCTCTTTTCTCACCTACACAGCACGAGTGTTTGGCCGTGAAGATGAAAAGACACATGTCCTAGTATGTCTACTAAAGGACATAGAAGAATTAAAATTCTCCTGAAATTGAGTTAGAAAGCTTAAGACTTTTAATAACTCTCCAAACAAAGGTGTAAGTCCTTAAGAGGAAGCTTGTGACCGTTTGGACAATTGCTTATGAGGAGACAACTTAAAGCAATTAGAACGAATGTGTCCAGAAACACCACAATGGTGACAAACATGAGGTCTAACAAAGGATTTAGAGTTAGCTAGATCAGTTTTGGATTTCATACCTTTATTACCTTTCTCAGATTGGAGCACAAAGACAGTCCTTGATCCAGAAGCCATGGAAGAGGAGGGGCTAGAGGAAACAGCATATCCTAAGCTAGTCTTATTAAAACTAGGCTTTTGAGCAATCAAGACCTCATCAAGCTTTGCACTAGACATCCTTTCTATTTGAGTTCTAGCTTGACTAAGTTCAACTTCAAGATTCTTAACCTTCTCTTCTAATGTGGTGTTCTCCATAACAAGAGTCTCAACTAACCTTGTAGTCTCATCTAGTTTGACTAACAGATCAGTCTTTTTAGTTTTTACCTCATTAACCTCTTTTCTACAAAGATAAGAAGTCTTTTCAGATTTTATAAATTCAGTACATAGCTTATCATAGGCTTCCTAAAGGGTCAATTTCTTGGGTACTTCATCATTAGAAGAATCCTTACTGTCACTAGCACTCTCCACAATCACCTTATCGGTTAAGGCAGCAAAGGCCATAACATGACTACATTCATCCACATACTCATCAGAAGAGTCATTCTCAGTATCACTCCAAGTAGTAACCAACCATTTATCTTTTGACTCCTTGGTCTTTTCCTTCATGAGGTAGTTTGGGCACTCTATCCTCATGTGACCAAAACCTTTGCACTCATGGCATTGGATGAGGGGTTTCTCATTCTTACCCTTCCTTAAGGATTTAGATTTTCTAGGAGGTTTGCCCTTATCCTTTTTCCTGAATTGAAGAAGTTTGATAATCTCATCAGTCATGAAGGTTAGATCCTCATCCTCATCATCATCTTCATCTTTATCTTCGCTTATATCTTCATTTTCAGAGTCCTCAATCTCTTCCTCTATACCCTTAAGAGCCAAGTTTCTACTCTTTCCACATTTTCCCATTAAACCTAATCCCATCTCATAGGTTTGAAAGTTCCCTACAAGCTCAGTCAAAGGAATTTGATCAATGTCTTTTACTTCTTCAATGGCAGTGATCTTGGCGTGGAATCTTTCAGGTAAGGACCTAAGGATTTTCTTAACAATTTTGGATTCTACAATAGATTCTCTAAGATTAAAGGCAGAATTCACAATATCCATGAGTTTAGCATAGAACTCATCAAAGGTCTCATCCTCCTCTATCCTTATTTCTTCAAAACTACTAGTGAGTTTTTGAAGTTTCACAGTCTTTATTAGCCTGGGTACCTTCATAGGTGGTCTCAAGAATGGTCCATGCTTCCTTAGCAACTTCCATGGATGATATTTTCTTAAATTCCTCATTGGTCACCCCACAAAACAAAGCATTCAAGACCCTATTGTTGAAATTTGCCGTTATGATTGTTGCATCATCCCAATCCACCGGCGCTTCCTTTGGCTTAATCCAGCCAACTTCAACAGCTTGCCATACCTGGGCACCTAGAGCCTGCAAAAACACTTTCATACGAACTTTCTAGTACGCATAATTACTTCCATCAAATAAAGGAGGAATCAAAAGAGATTGTCCACGATCCATGACAATAGGGGTCTAGGATCACACTCAGGAAATTAATCCAATCAGAGTGTACCCGCTCTGATACCACTTGTTGGAAAATTTATACCCCGGTTGATAGAATTAACAAGTTTTAAACCCAAGTTGTTAATTAAGTTTATTATGAATAAATCTTGTTAAAACAAACAAACATCAATATCATGTCAAAATCATGCAGCAGAAAAATAAATAAGACAAGATATAATGATCCAGGAAAACCAATGAAACAAACTAGTTTCACAGTAAAAAACCTGGGGGAAAACCTTCCCGAAAAGCAATCCACTATAGTAAAGAGAAGTATCAAATCTAATACAAAACCTTTGTCCCTAGACTCTACAATCCTCGTAGATGAACTCATAGCAGAAACCTTTTACCGCTTCAGAACCTCTGAACTCTACAATATATGAACGCCACCCTTTTGATGCACGAATCCCAGTACATGACTAACCAATTGCGCAAATCCCAGTACGCAACTTAAATCACCAACTAGAAGAAGATTGTTGGCTGCAAAGTTTTTCACTTCATCAACAATAAAGATCAAGAAGCACTTGGTTACAAAACCCTAAGGCGCAAAGACGCAGTAGCTTCTTTCAGAGAGAATAAGGCATCAGTCACCTTTTGCATATGTTCTCCTCGTATTCTCTTATATGACGGCCTCTAAAATAAGCCTTATATAGGTCTAGGGTTGTGAGAAAAGAAACCCTATACATACATGTCAACATGGGCCAAAAATCAGATCTGAAAATCTGAATTCCCGTAACCTTAATCGATCGAGAGGTGCCGAGGAGGTGTCGAGATTTAAACTTCAACAAATACAGCTATCGAGAAGCTATCGAGGAGCTATCGAGGAGACAGGAGATTTCTCGATCAATCCACCTAGCTATCGAGAGGTGTCGAGATTGCAATAACAATCAACTGAAAAGTTCGATAGATAGCCTAGCTGTCGAGAGGTGTCGAGCAGCTGTCAAGCTATTTGTCCGCAAGTGTCGAGCTATCTGTCCAGCTTTAATGACAGCTTTTCTTCACTTGTTTCTTGGTCCAATCTTCATGGCTTTAATACTAGAATTGAACAACATGTTTCTTGAAGTATTAAACACATCGTAAATCTACCCAATTACAAGTAAAGTACGTTTTGTCAAAAGATTAGTCAATTACATAAAAGAATGACATATGTTCTTAACAAGTGAAACACATATGTCCTAACAAAATTAACACTCTATGACATCTTTATAAGTGATTAAACAGAACCTTAGTCATGCCTGAGTCCTCGGACCAGATGTTTTGGGAAAATTAACACTCTATGACATCTTTATAAGTGATTAAATAGAACCTTAGCCATGTCTGAGTCCTCGGACCAAATGCTTTGGGGAAATTAACACTCTATGACATTTTTATAAGTGATTAAACAGAACTTTAGTCATGTCTGAGTCCTCGGACCAGATGCTTTGGGGAAATTAATACTCTACGACATCTTTATAAGTGATTAAACAGAACTTTAGTCATGCCTGAGTCCTCAGACCAGATGCTTTGGGGAAATTAACACTCTACGACTTCTTTATAAGTGATTAAAAATAACCTTAGTCATGCCTGAGTTCTCAGACCAGATGCTTTAGGGAAATTAACACTCTGTGACATCTTTATTTGTTTTTCACTAAGTGTCAAAACAAACCAAAGGTTATGACCAACTCCTCCGATTTTTAGCTTTGAGTAAGTTAAGGTCCTTAATTATTTATTCAGCCTTCATTGCAGGAGGTTCAATTCTCACTGCAAATACGTGATGTACCTCTTTATTGCTGATACTTGGTCAAACTACTTAGATTAATTGCAAGGTGTTATTGTTAGTTTTGATTGCAGTGGTTCAATGCTGTTTGCAATAGTAATAAGCTTAAAAACATGTAAAGTCAAGCACGCAAAGTAAAAAGAAAGATAATTTCATTGAACAAGATAGGGAGTACATTATGTTTGACAGCTAAACACCATTAAAAAAAAAATGTTATACATAGAGAAAACCACAAAAGAAAACCCTATGTTCGAGCCTTTTCCTAGGGAGGGTCCTTCTTAGGATCAGCCTTCTCGGATTGAAAATCCCTAGCCTGAGACTTAAGCCCTGCATCCTTAGCCTGGGAAACCACATCCCTGATTGTGAGCGCATCCTCGGAGGGATTGGCCTTCATCGGGGGCTGAGCCTTACTCACTCCAGCCCCTTTAGAAACTTCAGCATCAAGAAGGGGAGAGGCTTGGGTGGTAGGGAGCTGCTCAGAAGGAGGGACCGCATCCGGAATTTCTCGAATATCCTCTGGGAAGAAGACATTCTCGGACTTCCTCAGTTCAGAGTCTGCAGGGACTCCCGCTCGGTCAAGCGCTATCGCCCATGACTCGGTGTAGTAGTCTCTACACACTCCAGCCACCTCTTCTGCTAGCCGGGTCTCTATGTCTTACACCTCGCGTTCGTAGGATGCCTTCATCACGGCCTCAGCGGCTTCCCTGGCCACCCGAGCTGCATCATTAGCTTTATGCAGCTCCGCCTTGAGATCCAAAACAACTTGTCTTTCAGTGGCTAGGTCTATCTTGGTTAAGTACAATTTTTGGCATTAATCCTCGACCCGCCTCTCCACTGTCTTTATACCCGCCTCGGCATTTAGGCGAGTCTTGTCTGCTTCCTTTAGCTTCTCGGACAGCTCCGTTTTTTCTTGCTTAAGGGCTCCGAGAGCCTTCTCAACCTCGAGACGAGAGTGGGCCTCAGCTCTAACTTCATTACGAGCACTCCAAACCCACTCCTCGGCCACAAAAATTTGCTGGGTAACCTGCATAAAAATAGCAAAGGGATTATATATATATGTATATGTATAAAAAGTTGATGACAATGAATTGAGGCGCTTCCTAACTTACCATACGCCTGAGAGCCTCCATATCCCTAGGGAGGAGGAGAAACTGCTCTAAGGCTTCAACAATGTTAGCCGCCTGCCCTCTTTGGGACTCCCAGATGGAAGCATCCCAAGGAATAGCAGCTCCCTCTAGCTCTATCCGAGGAGCCCAAGTGGGCTGCTGTCGGTGCACTTCAGCTTCATCTCAGCTCTCCACAGAGAGGGCCCTCTTGTCCTTAGGATCCTTGGTGATCCTCTGTTGTTTAGTGCCCTTTTAAAAGACCACCTCTCCTTCCTCTAGATCCTGCACTGGCCTTTTCTTCTTCAGATTCGGATTGGCGTGCAGTCCGAGGTCAAATGGGGGTGGAGGAGGAGGAGGAAAAGTGGGAGGAACTTGTGTCTTGGGGACTTCTTTCGAAGTTAACCCCTTGTTCCTGTTGGCCAGCAGACCCTTTAAGCCGGTCCTTTACTTCAAGTCTATGCCTTCTTCTTCTTCCTTTGAACTAGTGTTGACTAAGGCAATAATTAACTTTGGAGGATGAGCTGCTGAAAATCTGTCAGACTTGGTTTCGGAATCCGAGAGCTCAACGGGCCTTTCTGGTGCTCCTTCTTCCTCTCCGAGACAGAACTGGTTGATCTCGGCCTCAAGGGATAATTGCGTAGAAGCTGTCTCCTCTCTCCGAACGACTACTTCCTGAGGGACGTGTTGGATGGGCAGCTCAACGGGCGGAAGGTCTCTTTGAGCCAAAAACCCCGGCTCAAAGACGTCTATGCGTGCTAATCTAGGGCTACTAGCCCTTATTGCCTGGCCTGTGTCTTGAAATATGCGAGACAGAGGCTCGTAGTCCAAAATTAAGTGAGCGGCCCGTAGCTGTCTGTCTTCACTTATGAATATCTCGGATCTCAACAATTTGTTGAGGCCCGGTACGTTGACCAAACTGAGTTTCGGGGCGACGTGATCTTTATCTGCAAAAACATCCGAGGAGGAAATGGTATTTAGATCAATAAAAACTATTATCTGAGAAGACGAAATGTTAAGGCAGAGTTAAGGAAAAAAAAGAAAAGAGAAAAGAGGAAAACTAAAAAAGGCTAAGGTCCCCACCGAGGGGCCTAATCCTAGGGTACCCTACCGGTTTTCCCATCCGAACTGGACAGTGAAGACCGTCATGCCACTCCCCAAAAACGATCAGATAGTCGTCCTTCAAGCCCTTGTTGGACTTAGGGAGACAGGATATCATCCTAACAATGTTGGACCGGGACTTGAGATAATACCCCGCGCTAGCAAGGGAATGGCACTCGTACATGTGGACGACGTCATGCCACGTGAGACCTAAGTTCATATGATCGTTTAGAGCATCTACACTCCCTAAGACCCTAAACAAGTTGGGAGCACACTGATGGGGGCATTATTATTATTATTATTATTATTATTATTATTATTATTATTATTATTATTATTATTATTATTATATAAAACCGAATTATTATTCTTTCTTTTTATATAACCTGTGGTTGCGCAGGTAGTCTCTAGTTATCCTACCCATGGAAAGTGTCATTCCTCCCTCTATAAAGGCGATCATTGGATCGACTACTTCCCTCTCCTCTCTATTTGTCAGTATTCGTTCTGGGGGACGATATTGGAGGCCTACTCCCTGTGGGATATGATATTTGGCCCTAAAACCCTCCATACCGGCCGGAGAGTCTACTAAGTGCTTGAACCTACCCATCTACAGCAAACGCAAATGACGCGAAGGAAGTTTTCTAAAAACGAAAGAAGGCCGAGGAGGTTGGACGAGGAGAAAAAGAGAGTTTACAGGGATAGATACTTACGAAAGCAAGTGAATGTGTTAAATCTTGAACCTTTAGAAAAATCTTTTGGAAATTTCTTATGGAGAAGAATTAGGGAAACTTAGGAGTGTAGAGAGTTTAGTGAGTTGGAGCGCTTGAGGTTTCTGGAGAACTTGGAAGTTTGTAAAATGAAGGGAAAATGATTTCCCTCAAGGCTTTATATAGAGGGTGAAAATAAGTGAGAGTTATCCCGCTCAAAATTCCATGAGAAAGATCAACCGTTGGATCTGCACCTCACCGTTAGATTTGGGGAACAAAGCGCCGCCTGGAGTATTTAATGGCGCCTTGCGGGCTTCGAAGCATCAATGGCAGTTGTGGGATGCGTGAAATGGTACTCCCACACATGTAAACCAAGAGAATGAGTGGTCTTGACTCTTAAAATCAAAACCCCACTTTCTCTTCTCGGATAATAGGGAAAAACCGGAGTTTTGAGGGGCTATTGTAGGGATAAGGGCCCAAAATCACATATTGGCCCTTGGGCCTTGGCCGAGAACGTTGATGGGTCCGGAGACGAATAAACAGTAACGAGGTTGTTATTCTCAGAGTCCCACGAGTAACATGCAGACAGGAAGGTAGGGAAGAGTGGTCCGAGGAGGAGTGTCTCCTCGAATGGAAGGAGCACAGATCGTATGCATATCCTATCACCCAAAGTGACCTTCCGAGAAACCCTACTGTCAGGGACGTGTACCACAAGCGTATTGGAAGAGTGGGAGCCAGGAAATGCCTAAAGGGGAGTTGCTGCCTCTGCATTCAATGCTCTATAGCTAACTTTCTGGCCGTATTTATGTGGAGAAGACCCTTGAACAGTGCTGCCTTAGCAACCGTGACTCACAGAAAGCCAGATAGGGTGTCTGATGGGACAAGTACTCAAGTATTGGCCTGGTTGATCAACAAATGTAGGGCCAAGATCACCGAAAGGGAGCTATATAATGTGGGAGACCCTCCATGAGTGAGGGATCGGAAAAAAGTAAGAGAAACATTGTGGCTCTTTAGAACAGAACTTGTAACATAACTTGAGCATTAATAGAAGAGAATCAGCCTCCTCGAACTTGGCCGAGGACAATTTCTCAAGTTTAAATCAGATTATTTTCATTCTCTTGTCAACAGGATCCATCTTATTAGTTGACCAGTTCACTAAAGCTCAGTTCTTCGACCCATTCTCTACAAATTTATTGTTTTGAGCTTCTTGGGCCTAAGTCCATCCATCCTTTGGGCCTAGGACTCAAAGCGGGTCCTTACAATTATTATTATTATTATTATTATTATTATTATTATTATTATTATTATTATATAAAACTGAATCTTTTGACTTTTGGTTGACCTCTCCACAATTTTCCACATTAGTATTTTTTATTTGTATTTTTTAATTTGATTTAATTCAATTTAGTTATTTCGTTTTTATAGCACAAATTTGCAGAAAATTTATTAAATTTCTTTTTTTTTTAAAATTAAATTTAGTTATTTGGTGTCATACAATCACTATACTTAAAGGAGACCTAAATTATCACCTAATCAGGGAATTTTTAGATAATCCTAACAAACTATATAATAACTCCATTAATATAAATCTATCCCCAAAAAACGGAATATATCTCCATTAATTTGATAATTTCTACGTTGATGACATTTAAAAAAAAAAAAAAAATCTCTCATATTTCCTTATATCTATCAATCACGTTTTCTTTCTCTTCTTTTTTTTCATTTTTTTATATTAACGTTCATTAGAAATTATAATTTCAATAGGATTTAAACTTTATAATTATATATGAAAGGGCATGTTTTGGTTCCTAAGCCCAAAAGGTAGAAGGATTCAGGCCCAAAGAGCCAAACACAATAAATTTTTAAAAAGTGGGCTGAAAACTAGGTTTCGGTGAGTTGGAAAACACCCCTAATGAATTTGAGATTGAAATAAAACAAAGGAAAACAAGTTTTATGTGAAGAAATCCTTCCTCGGCAAAGTCTGAGGAGAGTAGTTACGGAGTATATTCTTCTTAAACTTGATTACAATTTCAATTCTTTGTATTACAGTGTTTTTCAGATTTTCAGATGAACTCTCCCTTTTATCCCTGGAGGATCTCTCAAATTATATAGCCTCTTTTGGTTGATCTTGGCCCTCCATTTGTTGATTATGTAGGTCATTACTCGAGTGCTTGTCCCATCAGACGACCTCTCAAGTTTTCTATGAGTTGCGGCAACCAAGACAGTACTGTTCAGGGGTCTTCTCCACATAAATGCGGCCAGGGCATTTGGGGTGCATTAAATGTGGTGGCAGCTACCATCCCTCCAATCACGTCAAGGCTAACCCCCTTTCTGAAGTTCTTCCTCTATAGTGTGGCCCCCTCTAGTAATGTGCCATTGATGTGGCCATGGCCCGCCTCTCTAGCCTCACCATCCGAGTGTATGGACTCCTCGAAAATGTATTGGCCTCCTCGGCCTTGGGTATGACACGTGGCATGATTACCTTATTAAATTTCTGTACCCCTTAATAGCCCCTCAAAACTCCGATTTTTCCCTCTTATCTGAGGAGAAAAATGGGGTTTTGATCCTAAGTGATTGGCTCTACACGTGTCTTTCTTTTTCCCACGTGAAAACGTCACTTCGCATGCCCTATAACCGTTCCTGGCGCTTCGGAGTCCGTAACGTCTCATTAAATGCTCTATGCGGCGCTTGTCTTCCATGTCCTACGATGAGATGGAGATCCTACGACTGATATTTTTCCTCGAAATTTGGGGTGGGGTAACTCCCGCCCAACTCCGCCTCCTATATAAGGCGCCTAGGGGATTCATTTCTCCCACTTTCCAAATCTTCAAACTTCCAAGGCTTTCCAAATCTTCAAACTTTCAAGAAGCTCTTGAAGTGACCCTTGCCCTTATTTTCGTAAGTTCCCTTATTCTTAGGTTTCTCTTCTCCTCGGCCAGTCTTCTCGGCCTTCTGTTTTCTGTTTCTTTCTTCACAAAAATTTATTTCCCTTATCCTTAGTTTGCTTAGATGGGTAGGTTTGCTCATTTAGTAGATTCCTCCACAGGTATGAAGGGGTTTAAGGCCCTTTATCGTATTCCCTAGGAGGTCTCCTTACGGTATTGCCCTCTAGGTGAGTGGCATACCCACAGAAAGGAAGGGGAGGTCATCATTCCCATGATCGCCTTCATAGAAGGTGGAATGAGGCTTTCCATGGGTAGGGTGACCAGGGACTACCTGATCGCCCATAGGATATGCCTTCACCAATGCGCGCTCAACTTGTTTAGGGTCCTAGGTAGCGTAGACGCTCTCAACGAGCAAATGGGGTTAGGCCTCACCTGGCACGACGTTGTTTGGATGTACAAGTGCCATCTACTCGCAGACTCGGGCTATTACCTCAAGTCTAGGTCTTCTGATGTTAGGCTCATCTTGTGTCTCCCCAAGTCCAATAAGGGCATGAAAGATGACTTTCTAATCACTTCAGGTGAATGGCATGACGGTCTTCACTACCCAACCTAGGAGGGAGCACCAGGTGGGGTACCTAGGTTTAGGTTTTTTTTAAATAAAATAAATAAATAAATAAAAAACAAGGGAATTAGTTTTGTATCTTACTTCCCTCTTCGTTCCTTTGGTATTTTTTTCCCTTCTGACAGAAGGCTTGTTTTTCTAACTGTGGTTTTACATTCTCAGCTGTTTTTGCAGATAAAAGATACGTGGCTCCCAACTTCAACTTCGTCAATGTTCCAGATCTCAACAGGGTGCTAGAGCAGAAGTGTTCGTAAGAGAGGACAGACAACTAAGAGCTATCCACCTTATCCTCGACTTCAAGCCTCAGTCCGACAAGTTTCAGGACGTAGGCAACGCGATTAGAGCAGGTGATCCTCGCTTAGCTCGGATTGACGTCTCAGTGCCCGGATCCTAGCCCGAGAAGGCACCGTGCAAGTTGAACTGCCCTCCCATCGCTCTCCCCGTGAAGCAGCGGTTTTGAGAGAAGAGACAGCTTCTTCGCGCCTGTCACTCTAGGCTGAGATAAACCAATTTCAGCTCGAGGAAGAGAGAGAGGAGCAGGGAGAGCCTGTGATTCAAGTCTCAGATTCGGAAGACGAGCTTGACAGATCTTCAAGCGTCCATCCCTCCGGACTCATCGTTGCGCGTGTAGTTAGTAGTTCGGAGGAAGAAGAAAACTCTTTATTAATTACTCAAGTGATTTCTGTATGCCATTTTTGAAAAATTACTCTGTCAATTAAACTCAAGAAATTATGTCTATTGTTGTCTGAAACATCTTTCTCTAATGAAAGGGGGTCTATCATGGGTTTAGAGAATTCTTTCAAATTTATTATTTCTACAATATTTTGTTCATTTATGTCTGTGGAATTATCCTTTTTAATTTCTTTAATTTCTTGTTTTACCATTTTTGCTTCTGTCATTAAGTCTTGTAAAGTTACTGGTTTTATGTCTATTTCATCTTGTTTTATTTTTGTCTTTCCTTTCTTATCCTTTTCTTTCTTGGATTTTTCTTTCTCTTTATTAACTTTTTCTTCTTTTCCACATTTTGTAAAATGGTGTCCATATTTTCTACACTTATGGCACGTTTGGTAAACTGTAATAGACACTGTAATGTAATAGATATTTCTATGGCATAACTACTCAGTTGTTTGGTTATGTTTTTATTACAATACATAGTTATTCCTTATGAATAGTTATTCTTCAAAATGAGGAATAACTATTCCTTATAAAAAGTACTGAATATCTATTCTTTCACCTTATGTAACAACTTTTTTAAAATTTTTCCTAAAAAGCCATTAGTTGCCACATCTTCAAAAGGAAAAAAAATAAATTTTCCTTGTTGTTAATTATCAACTCTATTTTGAACACCCTAAAATAAGTGTATTTTAAGAAATTTGACTTAAAAATGATTTAATTATACCTTTTTTTTATACTCTACTAAATTGTGGATGCATATTCAGGATTCTATTTCTAAATGGTCACCAAACTAATAAATAATAATACTCATTACATTCCAACTTAATGTATTCCTTGTAATACTTATTCATATTCCCATATAGTAATCATTACATTGTACCAAACGTGCCATTAATACAAGCAATGGGTAGGTCTATAGAATCTTTCAATTTTAGTAAATAGTCTTTTTTGTCTTTTAGGTGATTAGGCAGGTTATCTATCAATTTCATTATTATCTCTTTTTGTTTCCTTTTTCTTTTATTGACTTTGAGTGGGTTGGTTGATTTAATTCTGTCTTTTTCTTAACTTGATCTATCTCTTTAACGTTAAATATTTCCATTAATTCATTTATTATATCTTTCTCAAAATCTAATTTACTGATTTGTTTAGCAATTTTATTACGTCTATCACATTGTTTTTTAGTATGTCCATATTCTTTACATTTATGACAAATAGTATTTCTAATATGTTTGTCATTTTTCTCATTATCTGATGTCTCAGTATTATCTAAAACTGCTACATCTCTTTCTATCACTTTTTCCTCTAAGGGTGAATTTAAAATTTCTATCTTTTTAATTAATTCTGCTAAACCATTATCTTGGGTATATGTCATAGATCTTTCAATTGACTTTATTCTTTCATCAATTTCTTTTTTCAAAGTATTACTCTTCTTGGAACTATTATTTTTCTCTTCTTTGTTGACTACTTTGACCAAACTATTACTATTACGTCTTTCCTTTTCTATCTCTTTCCTTGTCATGTGTCTTTCTTTTTCTATATCTCTTTCTATTTCTAACTTCTTACGTAGAGTTTCTACATTGGCTAGCTTTAGAGTGTTATAATTTTGTCTTTCAATTTTTTCTAACATCTCTTTTACTATGCCTTTTCTTATCATTCATTTTTCTTTGTCTTCATCAATTATGTCTAACTTCTTCTTTTGTATTATTTCTATAGCACTAAGATTCTTTCTGTTATTTTATATACGTGTTGTTCTTTCCATTATTAGGCCATCTTTCTTATTATTACTCTTTTGTTTTTCTATGTCATCTTTCTCTTGCATTATTTCTATAGAACTACTTTCTTTCTCTACTTCTATCATTCCTGACTTCTTTTGCATTATGTGACTATCTTCTTTACTTTCTATCAAAGTTGGTTTTAGTGTTTTTAAGTCATTTCTTTCATCATCTTTTCTACATGTCATGTTTATAAGTCTGTCGGTACTTACTAAGCTATTCTTTTGTCTATTATGCCAATTATCTATCATAGTTTTTGCTAAAGGCTAAAGGTGAATTTAAAGCTTTCATTCTTTCAAGGAGGTCCAAAAACTATCATTTTTTCTTTATACTTTACTATATATAGTGGATCTTTCAATAGTTTCTAAAGATTCTAATTTATTTGTTATCTTTTATGTACTTAACTATATGTCCATTTTCATTATTTCATATGAATATATTTACCAAACTTGTGTGCTAATTTTGTAGGCATGTGTTGGAAAGGAGACTTGCTTAATTGAGGTCTCTGAAGAGACATTTGGAACGACAGAATGTGGTGGAATCTCCAAAAGGCTAGCTGTGGAGGCTAGCTGCTAGTTTTGCTTCATGTTTTTTAATTTAGATCCAGGGTAATAGATCGTGTTAGATTTAATTTATTTTTTTAATTTTAGGTGGGTAATAGATTATGTGATTTTGTTTGGTAGTTAGGGAGTTCAATTTTCTCATCTTATACAAAATAAACTAGTTAAGGTCATTTTATGTGTTATATTTCTTTCCTTTTCTCTGTTATCTATTATCTTTTTTATAGCGTAGTGCATTATAGTTCTTGTTGGAGTTTTCGGGGGAATGTGCAGAATAGCTATGTAAAGGGGTTGTATATAATTAGTTAGGCAACGTTTGAAACAATAAAGGAAAGCAGCATCTCGAGTTTTAGAAACTAGAGATCTATATTAAAACTCGAGTCCCAAAGACTCACTTTGCGAGTATTTGGGGACTGAAAATGCCACATAGATCTTGAGTCTTTAAGACTCGAGTTCCATGCAAAAAAAAATTAACCTATAGTGGCGTTTTTAAGCCTTACAGTGACGTTTTAAAGTCTTATAGCAGCGTTTTCCTGCAAAAAAAATTTTATAAGTGATCACCACATATCAGGTTTATGGAGCCCTATAGTGCCGTTTTTAAGCCCTATAGTGACGTTTTAAAGCCCTATAGCGGCGTTTTTCTGCAATTTATGGAACTCAAGTCTTTAAAACTTGATTTTCATGTGGATTTTTTTTCCAATTCAGACCCATCCTCTTACAAATCGAGACTTAAAAACTCGAGTTTTATCTTGGAACTCGAGTTTTAGACACTTGAGATGCTAGTTTTCAGCATTATTTTGAAACGTGACAACTAACTAAATTTTTTGATATTTATTGTTATTTGAAAAGGGTGTTCTGGAGTTTTCCTTCCAAAGCATTCCTTAATGCGCTTAGTTGGGGGCTTTTAATGTTATGCCATAAGAATGGATAATCTATATCACTTGGAGTAATCGCAGTAATTATTATTTCAATTAACTTTTTCTTCTCTTACATTATAATTGAGCACATTAAGTAATTTATGCCTGGATTTACTATCCATGCATGTGAGAAGTGAACATTATTTTCGAAATATTAAATAATTTTTCAAAGATGGGACGTGGATATTGTACATATATTTTGCACAAAAGCTTAAATTTAATTAGGGATGAAGTAAAGTTTTCTGCTTATATAGATCAGAAGTTTGGATTCCGCTACATTCCATTTGCATCTGTAAATCTTGCACAAAACATGTGTCATGACAAGTGGAAAACAAAAGGGGACTAAAAGCTTCGAATTTTGCTTAACATCTATTATTTGAAGGACGGATTGTTAATAAACTGAAAAAAATCCTTTCGGTGGAGGATATTGCAAATAATGTTTTCAAATTATACCATCACTAATACATTGGATCCCTCCAGAAGTCTGCTAAAGAACCCTGCAAGTTAGCGCATTTGGGCGAGAGAGTGGTATTAGAATGGGTGATTTCTTGAGAAGTCTCGTGTTGCTGCTGTTGCACCCCTTAAAAAACCTATTAAAAAAAAATTATACATATGCTTGTCACCATTACCTAACACGATTACCTATGGCCACCTAAATCATGGTAGTGAAACTGAAAATTAAGATGTGCTGTGTGTGGCAATGCTAACAGGTCAGACAGGCTATAACCCTTCTCAAAGCCATACCTCTTTTTTTTCTTTTCTTTTTTTAATGTATACAACTCGTTGAATCTTAATTAGATTTAACAATTTTTTTCATAAACCATTCCACTTATGTACGAGAAACTAAATTTATCCCAAACTAGTTTGTTTATTATATTGCACTCAAGCAAGGTCAAGCTGCCCGATGTTAGCTAGTTAAGGTTTTATATTTTATTGTTTTAGTATATACTATAGAATTTGAACATATGACGTTCATTCTATGATAATTGTTTTTTTGCCATTAAGCTAAGATACTAATTGGTTTTGGGAGTAAATGGGACTAGTCATTATTGAGTTCTAAGATATTGTTTCAAAATATTGTAGCACTATTCTCATGCATTGATAAAACAATACATGATCCATGCTTTGTTTGTTTCGTCACTTCGATATTTGGTATTACTAATATGATAGAGCATGTCCATGGCCATGGGGTTCCACTTTGCAATTCTTGTGGTGGGAAAGTCAGGTCAAGGCCAAATGGGGAGGTGTGTGTGGAATGGTATCAGAGCCTGCCCTAGGCCTAGGCCACTTAGGCCATCGCCTAGGGCCTCCTACTAGAGAAAGGCCCCTAAATTTTGGGGCAACAATTGATAGAATTTTTTTTTTTTTTTAGAGATATAGGAAAAAAATTTAGTTTTACATTTTTGTTTCTACTTTTAAGAAGCCTTAAAGAATTGAGTAATGCTAGAGATAATACAACTTTAAATACATGAGTCTTACAAATATATGTGTCACTAATCACAAGAAATGATTCAGATAGGAAAATGCTAAAAATACTATAATTTTATTTCAAAACCTTTATAAATTGATGTGAATTAATATGATTTATGAACACCAACAATTTATTAAATGAATTTTTGAATTATTTTTTATGATTGGTGATACATCTTTGTAAGCCTCATATTATAAAATTTATAATATCTCTAACATCGTTTATTCAAATACTTCTTTATTATTTTCTTGAAGTATTACTAATGACTAATCACATTCATTATTAAATCATTTAAGTTTGTTTTTTATAGTAAAATTTGTTATAGCTTTAACATTTTTCCACAAAAAAAGCCATATTACAAAATAAAAGGAATGGATTTTTGTTATAAAAGAATTATGATATTAAACACTAATTAAATATTATTTAAGTGATAATAAAAAGGCCACATTCAAATATATCGCCTTAGGCCTCCAATTTTGTTGGGCCGCCTCTGCCTGACATGAGTGTAATTCTCCATTTGTATGCAAGGCTTTTGTTTATTATGAGATTAAGGGGGGACGGAAACTATGCTTGCAGTGTGATGCTCCATATGATGGTATCTCTCTAGCTTCAAATTTCTAAAAGGTTTTTTGTTTTGATTGTGTTTTTGTTTTAATAAGTTATTATGTGTTCATCCTCCATTTGAAATGTTTTCACATAGTTTAAATTTAATATTATAAATCTAAAAAAGTATCCATTGTCACAAGTTTTAATGTTGTAATATCAAAAAATTGTGTGTGTGTTTTTTTTTTTAATTTTATAAAATTAAAAATTATGTTTAGCATATGGTATGTGGAAGAAGTAAATGGTATTTACCCTTGGAATATTAATTATCAATCTATTGGGATTGAGTGTTGTCATTGAGATTGGGGAGGGTTTAAATTAAGCGTGAGGTTAGCCTTTTTGCTATGGTTTGAAAAATATAAAATCTCTCTCTCTCTCTCTCTCTCTCTCTCTCTCTCTCCAATCTTGAGCAAGAGAAGAATTGTGTGCAATGGATGCCACACTTGACATGCTAATATGCTTGTAGAGTGCACGTTCAAGTCTTGTACTAGCCTCATTTTTCAGGCCTTTTATTTTCTAAACATATAGGTTGACTAAACCATGACAAAAAAACCAATCTATAACCATTAACCTAGACCAAAAAGTGGTCTCTAACTACACTAAAAACTTATTGGTGAGTGGTGACCCACAAAGTCTCACAGTCGAAGAAAATTGGAACCAATATTTTGTGCAATAGATTTTTACCTTGAGACTCTATGGTTATAAATATTGTTAACATTTTGCTTAATAATGTAGGTTGCTTCGAAATCATTGGTTTATGAGATGAAACAAAAAACTGAGAATCGTGATGATAATGCATAAGCTTGGTGTAAAGACTAAATTTCGACTTTGAAATAAATCAAACAAGTAAAATAGATTCACAAATGTGAATTTGTATTGATCAATGTGTGATACAATTCTCTGAAATTACAAAAGAGTGATCCTCCGATTCGATCTTCTTGAAAGACTTGTTGATTAGAATTGTGGTAATGTGATTTTGACTCAAACACCAAATATCCTTCAATTTGGCTAAAGGATGGATTGAAGACCCTTGAAACAGAATTACAATGAATCTCTAGCTATGAGCTTGTTAGAAATCTTTGTTCTTTGTGTTCTTCACATGTTCTTTATCTTCGAAGGTTTGTGGTGGAAGTTCTTCGGAGCTTTTGGAGCTTGAATTCGTAGAACTTCGTTGATTTGTGGTTTCTTGAAGTTTATGGAGGCTTTTGGGCTTGATTCTAGCAAACTTTAAGATCTAGAAAGGTAGTTTGGATAATTCTGCTTCAAATGTTCTTTGTGTTCGAGGTTGAAGTTCTTGAAGGCTTTGAAGCTTGATTCCTGCAGAGCTTCTGTACTTCTGAATGCCTCTGAATCTTCTTTGATGCTGCTTGTGGTATTGATGTCTTGGTGTGTGGAAATGCCTTAAAAAGGCTTCTATTTGTAGGAGTTTGGGGGTGAGTGAACGACACGTGGCAGAGTCTGATTGGTAACACATGTCATAGCTTGATTGGAGGAGCTTGGTGACCTTTTTTCCAAGACACATGGCATCATTTGATTGGCAGAAATGTCTTAATTTTCAAGATGACACATGTGTGCATTTGATTGGATTGCTTATGTCATTGCTTACAAGCATCAATGTGTGATTCTTTTGTTTTAGTGACACTTGGTAAATTTCTGTTGGTCTTTGTAATTGGCAGTACTTTGTGGACTTAGTAGTATGATGTGTCAGTTTGTGATAGGTTGGGAATTTTTCCTCTCTACACATGGCAATATGCCTTATTGGATGATTTTATTCCTTTACTTTCCTATCATATTTTCAATCTACATGTTGATTTTTGTGATACCTGGTGCACTTATTTGATAAGAATGCAAACCAATTAAGTTCTATATCTTTACTCTTTATTTTCCTTAAATTTTTTTACTATGTTGCTAAAATGTAGTTTATATTCATTGCGGGGTTAAAAGTCTTTGTATTAAACGACTTTTATATTCAATTTTGTATTTTATTTCATCTATATAAACTTGCAAATTTCATTGGGCATTTCAGGAGCTGCATTTTTTTCAAGTACCATCACATAGTACTGCACAATTGTGCCAAGCAATACAAAGTATAGTTAAAAAATAATAATAATAATAATTCTTATATATGCCACATAGTTTGCAGCAAAAGTTGCCTTCAATTGATTTATCTATTTCTCAATTTAATTTAAAACTTCATTTTGATAATCATTTCAATATAAAATTTGGTCATAAGTTCAAATTCAAAAATTGATGCTTACTCACTATATAATTAATGCCAATATGAGAAGATCATAGTTGCATTGTGTAAAGCTGTGATTTACAACTATATTTTATGTTGATTTTATTCAATGATAAAAAGTGTTGTAATTGCTTTAATTTTGTTCCTTGTATTTTGTGGGATTTAATTGTATTGGGTTTAGTATTAAGTTGGTGAAGACTTAAGCTAAATTGAAGAATCAGTGGATTTCGCGAGAAGCTCGCGAGAAGCTAACCTGCGAAAGAGCCACGTGAGGAGAACATGACTGGAAGCTGAAGAGTTGTACTAGGCTGTTGTTTTCGCGAGTGTCTCGCTGGTAAGGCCTTCCCGCGAGGTACTCGCGAAACATTTTGCCTGGAGGATTTTTAAGTGAGACTTTCATACCCTTCACCCATACTATATATACCCTCATTACCCACAAATGTAAAGGAGGCTATTCAGAGAGAAAAACCCTAGATAGGTTTTCAACAACACACACACCCATCTTTTAGAGAAAGAGAGCTACTCATCCATAGTGAGAAATTATTGTAGTATCTTCTCCTTCCCTCTCCCATTATCATACCTTGAGAGGAGATTTGTACTCAAACACAACCTACACCTTTTCAGAGTGTAGAGAGTGTTTTGGAGCTTGGAAAGCTTTGGAGATTTGCCAAAAGAAGCCGGTGAGGCTTGGTGGATGCAATCGGGCGCATTGCAGGATCCGGAAAGCTAGACAAGACACGGTTCCAAGAAGCCTTGTTGGAGTAGGAGCTTGGAGGGCTTAGGTACATTAGGTAGATTAGGCTTGGAGGGTCTCTTGCTATTCATGTATCCCAACTTATTGTCTAGTAGATCGATTTACCGCTTGAAGGGCGGCGAAGAGGTTTTTCGCCTAGTTCTTTGGTTTCCTCTTCGATAACACATCGCCGTGTTATTTTGTGTTTGTATCTCTCTTCCCTTTCTCTTGTGCTTTACTTTTATTGTTTGTTGTTCATGTTTATACACTAGAGTAGTATCGGTTGATTGCGCTTCATTTACTCTTGTTTCCGCACTTAGATAAGTTAGAGTAAAAGCAATCTAACTGTAATTTTTAATTGGGGGTCTATACAGCTATTGTGTTTTTCACACAAATTCGAGCTCTCACATTGAATGAGGGATGTCCTTTCTCACAGGACATCATACGGTTGCACATTGTGGTGCTTTAGTTATGTTGTAATTTATTGTTGTGTTTTTTTGTCTAAACATAAACATATATTCCAACTCCAATTTAATTTTTCTCAACTCTATTCTTTATAACGATTTTCATTCATATGGAAATGATGGAAGGTTGAGTATCAAAATTTAATATGGAAATATTGTTTACCTTAAAACAATTATTCTCTTTTTTATGTTTATGTTATTATTGTTTTATATAAATTTTATCATTAGATAACATAATTCTAAACATTATATACCAAAAACCTTTTTAGAGTTTTATTTATGATTTATAAAAAGAATACTAGTTAAAATATAATATAGGCAAAGATTAATTTAGCCAATTACATTTAATGATCTTTTTGTAGCTACAATTGTAAGACAAACATGAAAGTAATTAGTTTCAATCATGAAATTCTTAAATTCTAATAATCTAATAAAAACTTAAGAGATTCTTCGAGAATATTTAATTTTAAACATGTAGAGGATTTTGTCAAATTTCTTTATAGAAAACAAATAATTACTTAGAGCATGAAAATATGAAACTAAAGCGTATATTATAAATATATATATATATATATGAATTTTGAAACAGCTAATTAATTCAAATATTGATATAATTATTTTTTGTGTACCTTATTTATATTTGAAAAAATAACACATGTTTGTGAATACAAAAGTAGAGTGCATCTTTCTTTTACTATTTTTTTTTTAATTTCTTTTTTGGATTCATGACCATTTCGATGACTAAAAAACTAGGTCTCTCAAGCCATATGGTGATATCAAATTTATCTTTTTAATAACTGAGACCTTATTTACCTCCTGGCTGATTTTGTTTTCATGTTGGGATACCTTTTTGCAAAGCAATAGAATAAATCGTGCCAATAGCGGATTACCTTATGGTTTACAAAACTGCCCGACAACAATTTTTGTTTACTTTATAGAACTACAAGGTCTTTTTTTTGTTTTTGTATTTGTTTTTTGTATTTTTATTTTTATTTTTATTAACATGTGACATCAGTTTGCATACTTTATCTTTTTTCTAAGCGGGGTAAGTAATATATTTGAGTAGAAATTGGTAATCTATTCTATATTTTGTTTCACAATTTGGTATTTTTTAATTAATAATTTTTATTTTAAAGAAAACGATAGTAGAATTGAATTAAGGTGTCAATCCATCCCATTATAATGCTTAGAGTTATGTTTTTTATTTTATTATTGTATTTGTGTTTAAACATATGTTTAAACATATAATCAATTCTAAATTATTTTTCACAACCTTACTACTTCAAATTTTTATCTATCATATGAGCAAGAAGGAAGTTTAAAAGTCAAATGAGCAAACTTGGGGTAGTTAATTTTTTGCAACACCTTGTGTATGATAGTATATTGGCTTGTTTTTTCCAAAATCTTTCCCCTATTATTTTCAAAAAGAGCATGGCATGTCCATCACTTACATGGGTTGAAGCCAAACCCTAGGTGGAGGCGCAAGCTCAATCCATAACCCTAGATAGATTTCAGAGATCAAAGTAAACAATCATCCGTGTATCAACTTAACAATCAAGCATGAAAGTTGAAAAGACTACCCTTGATCCTTTTTATTCCACGACTTCAATGAAGGAATACAATGATTGAGGTCCCCATCCACTAGGATATTAGGTGTAAGCCAAGACTTTGTCTCATTAGTGATGTCTATAACAATTAGGACATTATCTCTATCACTTTTAAATATTAATTCACTAAATCCAAAGTAAAAAATAAAAAAGAGTCTAATAAGCGCGCGTGATAAATATATATATATATTTTTGAAAACGAAAGATTCACTCATTCATTAATATGTAAACATTCATAATGCAAAGCATCTACAGCAGGTGGGGGCTCATCCTCCATCCAATACAAAGTATCCATAATGTTCCTAGCAAATCTAGCTAAGGAATGAGCCACCATGTTCCCTTCCCTTTTAACACAGCTAAGACCAACAGAGTGCTAACCCAAAAAATAAGATCTAATGTCATCAACTACATGCCCATACAAGGAATTATTTACTGCTGATGTCGAAAGTGCTCTAATGACATTTGAATTATCTCCCTCAATGACCAGGTTTGAGAAGCCAGCTTCCATAGCAAACTCCAAGGCTTTGCGACATGCCAAAACTTCTGCTTCATTGCTATTGTGCACATACTCTCCCTTTGCCGACATAGCAGCCATCACCTCACCTACATGGTTTTGAACTATTGCGCCAACACCAGAGCAATTTATATCCGAGAAGACCGCTGCATCAAAATTTAATTTGTAGACATCCTGTGCAGGGGGCTGCCAGTAGCTGCGGCATCTTGGTGTTGCATTGGAGATAACCATCCTTGCTTGTGCTTTCTTGTACTCGTCTAATAGTTCAGCTGCCCTCTTATTCAACCACCATGGGTCCTTCAAATGGCCTCCATGGACAACCACGTTCCTTTGATTCCAAATGAGCCAAGATTGAATAAAGAAAAGCTCCAATTCTGTTGCATTTAACCTGTCCACCAACAATTTAACAAGCTGCAAAAAATCACAATGGTTAGTTTGAATTTTCTGCAACACGGTGAGGCTTCCTGCCCAAACATCTTGGGCTGCTCCACACCCCCATATAGCATGAATAGCATCCTCGGGTTCCCTCTGGCAGCAGTGACACAAGCTTTCCGGCACAACTTTTCGTTTTGCTAGACTCATCCATGTGGGAAGAATATCATGGCACGCCTTCCAGCCAAAAATTTTAATTTTCCCGGGTATTTTCAGCTTCCATAACGTGCTCCACAGCTGCTGCCTTCCACACCTATTTAATGATTCAACCCAGCCAGCTTTCCTCAACACCTGTAGTGCAAGATGGTACCCAGACCGAACTGAATACTCTCCCTTCTTATTATGCAGCCATGCCACTGAATCCTCCACAACCCTTCGGCTCAATAGGATTCTACAAATAGCTTCAGCCTCTTCCCGATTAAAGTGTGCCATAATGATGTCCCTTTTCCACCCATGAATGTCCCAATCAATAAGATCCGATACTCTCCAGCCCTCCTCCATACCATGCACCGGATGTAGAATTTTATTTGAAGGGTAGTTTGGAATCCATTTATCCTTAGTAGCCTTAATAGACTCTCCATTCCCTACTCTCCAATAACACCCACTCTTCAAAATTGGTAAGGTAGCCACCATACTTTTCCAAACAAAAGAACTGTTTGGAGAATCTTTTGCATGAAGAAAATTACACCGAGGAAAATATCTGGCCTTGAAGCATTTAAACATTAAAGACTCATGATTTTTCAGCAACCTCCAACCTTGCTTGGCTAACATAGCAAGATTGAAATATCTCAAATCTCTAAAGCCCATGCCCCCTTCCTTTTTTGGTTGAGTTAAACAGTCCCAACTCTTCCAATGAATTTTTTTCTCATTGCCTATTTGCCCCCACCAAAATTTAGCACACAAAGAGTTGAGTTCATCACACAATTTCACCGGTAATTGAAATACCCCTATGGTATAAGTAGGAATAGCTTGAGCGATTGTCTTGATGAGCACTTCCTTCCCCGCCTTAGATAACATCTTCCCCTTCCAACCTTACAATTTTTTCCAAACTCTATCCTTCAAGAAAGAAAAAGTTTGGTATTTTGCTCGACCCACCAATGTCGGTAAACCCAAATAAGAGTCAAATCGCTCCACCTCCTTTACACCCAAGAGTGACACAGTCTCATCCCTATGGTTACCACGGGTATTGCTACTAAAATAAACCGATGACTTCTCCATATTAATACACTGGCCTGAAGCATTAGCATAAACCTGTAGCATCTCATTAATCACCTGCACCTCTCCAGTAGTTGCACGGCAAAATAGAATAGAATCATCGACAAACATTAAATTTGAGATTGTTGGCGCCCCTCTACAAACAGATACTCCCTGAATTCGCCTGTCCATCTCACCCTTTGCCAACAATGAAGTAAAACCCTCAGCACACAACAGGAATAGGTATGGTGATAAAGGATCACCCTAGCGAATCCCCCTAGATGGCCTGATGTTGCCATATGGCTTCCCATTAATAAGAATGGAAAAAGAAGGCGTGGTGATACACCCCATCACCCAATTAATCCAAGTGACTGGAAAACCCAACTTTGCCATAATACCCTGCAGGAATTGCCACTCAACACGGTCATACACCTTACTAATGTCAAGCTTCAATGCAAGAGAGCCCTTTTTGCCTTTTTTTTTAGAGTGCATGGTATGTAAGGTTTCATAGGCCACCAATACATTGTCTGTGAAAAGTCTCCTAGGAACAAAAGCACTATGGGTAGGGGTTATAATACTTGGGAGAATCTGTTTCAACCTATTAGCCAAAACTTTGGATATAATCTTGTAAATAACATTACATAAACTAAAAGGGCGGAACTCAGACATTTTCTCAGGTGACTTTATTTTAGGGATCAACACAATGTGGGTATAATTTATAGCAGGAACCATGACACTAGAATTAAAATAATCCAGGACAGCATTAATAACACTCTCACCCACCACAAGCCAAAATTTTTGGAAAAAAAGTGCGTTCATACCATCAGGCCTAGGTGCTTTGGTTGGCCCCATTTGGAACAATGCAGCTTTGATTTCTTTAGCAGTAAAATCACAAGTTAGCTCCTGTTGCATTTTTGGGGTCAGCTTGTAAGGCACAGTATTGAGATAATCATCAATCTGAGAACATGTACCTGCAGCAAACAAGTTATCAAAATAATCAGCCGCCACCACGGCTATATCTTCCTCCTCTACCCAAGCACCCTTAGAGTTCTTTATCCCCTTTATATGATTTCTCCTTCTACGTTGTGAAGCCTTTGAGTGGAAAAATTGTGTGTTCTTATCTCCATGTTTCAGCCAAGCCACTCTAGATCTCTGAGCCCAAAAAATCTCCTACTTTAAAAGTAAATCATCCAATGTTTTGCTTACACCCAAAAATTCAGCCCGCACATCTTCAGTAGTCTCCTCCATATTTAACAGTTCTAGCCTTTTTTGCAATTGTTTAATTTCCTCAGTATTCGGGTTTGTTTTAGCTGAACCCTAAGCCCTTAAAGCCTCACCACAACACTTTATTTTCTATTGAATCATCCCCAACCCGTGACCCCCAACCTCACCAACCATCCAGGCCTCTGACACAACCTCCTCACAATCCTCCCAAAGCAACCAATTTTCCTCAAACTTAAAGCCTTTTCTACCCTTTCTCGGCTTCATATGTTCTGTCTGAAGAATAATGGGAAGATGATCTGACTCATGAGGAGGAAGATGAGTTACAGAACTTAGCTGGAACTTGTCTCTCCACTCTTTTGTTGCAACAGCTCTGTCTAGCCTGAGTTTTGTGTTTGCATCACCCAGTCTTTTATTATTCCATGTATATGGATATCCTTTAAACCCCAAATCCTCCAACTGGCAAAGCTCCAAGGAAGCACGGAAAGCATCAATTTGGCTCATTTGAGGCGGTCTGTTGCTGAGCTTTTCTGAAGACTGAATGATTGCATTAAAATCACCAATACACATCCAAGGTCCCCCCACAAAAGTTTTAAGATGCTCTAATAATTCCCAAGACTTATATTTCATGTTTGCTTCGGGCCAACCATAGAAGCATGCCAGCCACCATTCAAACCCATCTTCTTCCTTCACTTTCACTAAGATATGATTATCTGTGTAATTAATCAAATCTAACACTACCCCTTCCTTCCAAATTAAAGCCAACCCGCCACCCATCTCCGGTTTTTTAACAATGATTTTATGCGGATAAGGCAACTCACCATACAATCTATTAAACCCTTCTTTATCCAACCTTGTTTCCATTAGAAAACACACATTGGGAGCTTGTTCCCTCACAATTTTGCGAGGGCTTCGACCTGTCCAAGGGTTCCCAAGCCCTTGGCAGTTTCAACTTAAGAGTTTCAATGCTCCCGGCAAGGGTGGTCGTCCACCCTCACCGATCCATCTACAATACTTGAAGCTAATTTCCCATGTTTCACCTTCTAAACTTCCTCTGCATGTGGCAAAGAGAGATTCGAGTACTGCTTACTAACTCTCTTCCCTAGTATTGGACCTTCAAATGCTTTAGTGAAACTTCCTAGCCCATAGTCCATCCTCATAATTCTAGTCCAGGTAGATTTTTGTTTAGGCCCATGATGCCCGTTCAGCCTAGCTCCCTGATCTGCTTGTGGCATCTCCAATTTTGATTCTAAATTACCCACATCCGAGCCCACATCATCTGACATCAGCTTATCAGGGGAATGTGCAGACTAGCACCCATAGGGGCTTCTATGTAGTAAGTTAGGCAACGTTTGAAAGAATATTGGAAAGTAGCATCTCGAGTTTTAGAAACTCGAGATCTACATTAATAATCGAGTCTCATAGACTCGCTTTGTGTTGACTGAGTTGGACAAAATGCCACCTAGATCTCGAGTCTAAAAGACTCGTTTTGTACAAAATAAAAATCGAGTCTTTAAGACTAGAGTTCCACTCGTACAAACCCCAGAAAAAAAAGATTTCAAACAGATAACAAAAAACATACAAACCCAGGAAAAAAAAAAAAAGAAAGAACCCGAAGAAAGAAAGAACCCAGAAAAAAAAGAAAGAACAAGAAAAAGAAAAAGAAAAAAGAAAACCCAGAAAAAAAAGAAAGAACCGAGAAGAAAGAAGGAAACCCAGAAGAAAGAAAGAAAGAAGAAGAAGATCCACAACAAAGGGTCTTGTTTTTGCTATCTTCGGTTGTGGGCATTGCTTGCTTTTTGTTGTCTTGGTTTGTATTGAAAAGGGTCTTGTTGCTTTTTGGGTTTTGAAGGGTTGAACATTTGCTGGAGATTGGTGGGTATTGGGTTGGTTCTTGATTGGAGCTTTTCTTTCTAAAGTCAAGTACGTTTGTACTCTGTAGGTACACACTGGAACTCGAGTCTTAGAGACTCGAGTTCCACGTGGATTCCACGTGAAATTTTTATGCACGTCAACTGTCTCAGAACTCTGGAACTCGAGTTTTCAAAACTCAATTTGCTATTAATCTCGAGTTTTTAAAACTCGAGATGCTAGTTTCACACATTCTTTCAAAACCGGGCAACTAACAAAATTGTTAGAAATTCTTTGTTATTTGGAAAGGGTGTTTCAGCTTATCCGCTACACCTTTTTCCTCATAATTTTCATTCAAGTTGCCCACTTCCATATCAGCATCAGTAGGACCAGATTGGCGTTTATCTTTAAACTAATGTAAATAAGGGATATACTATTTTTTTTAATGAGCTAATATAATTTTTTTTTTTAAATTAATGAGCTAATACAAAAGAAAGCTAGACACGTGTGGCCGACCTCTAGTTTAGTTTCTCCTATATATACCCACCCAACTCTCCTCATATTTCATTACTTGCTTTTTTTTTTATTTTTTTCAAATTTTTGTTTTCTTCTTCTTGGGTAATTCCCCCAACGGTAAGATTTTCTTCCATGCATTTAAATTTGATTCCGTTACCGATTACGATAACGAGTCGGAGTTTGATTGATTTTGTTCATGCTATCTTAGGGTTACATGGAGTTTGATTGATTTTGTTGATGCTAATAATATCTTGTAGAAAATTAGGGTGACGTTTATCGTTGCAAATTATTAGGGTTTCTTTTCATCAAATAAGTTTATAAAATTTTTGAGGGTCTTAGACCATGAATTTTGTTTAATCAATGCGTTTATTCTGAATATTCTGGTTATAATTCTCATTTGGGTTACGTATTATTGTGATTTTCATCAGTGTTTCAAGATTTTCATCTCGTAGAAAATTAGGGTTACATGGATTTTTGTTTATCGTTGCAAATTATTAGGGTTTCTTTCATCAAATAAGTTGTTTCGTTGATTGTTTTTGACAAAGTAGTATTTATGGGACTTGTCTCTCTCTGAACTCACACACCGACTATGATTGGATTTTAATGTAATTTATGGGTTTCTTTCTGCTTGAATGTTTCTTTAGTCTATATTGTGAAAAATAAATAATAAATTGTTTGTGCAATCGTGTAGGTTTTTTAAATTCCAGAATAGTACAACAGGTTTATGCTTCCTTGTATAGGTTTCAAAGTTATAACTTTTGGGGCTTATTTATGGTTCTGTTGCCCCAATTCTATTTCTTGTGTTTAATGTTGTGTATCAACTTGGGTGGTGAAGTTTGATGGGGGACCTCAGGTAATAAGCCCTCTTTTATGTTTTTATTTCGTTATTTTTGGATTTTGGAGCAAAAATCATATTTTTGAAGTTTCAACTGTTTTAATGTAAAGATCATATGCTCACTAACTAGAACTTACTATGGTTAATGCTTAACATGATTGGATTGTATTATAGACTTTTTTACTTATAGTATTAGGGGTTCTTTGTTTGGATCTCATTGAGACAAAACTTATTTGATTTTTTGCTTAAATATTGAGAGAAACTTAGTAATAGTATCAGAAAATTCTTTTGATTTTATTGTTAATTCTCTCAAAATGAAACATATTCCAAGCATTATTTATTGTGTCAATTTGTTATTTGTATATTATAACTTTATAAAGTTGCTGTATTTGTAAATGTATCTCTTGCACAAGTTGTTTCCATTCTGCTTTATTCATATTTCTTCATAATAGTGGTTTTACTAGTTTTTTTTTTTTTTTAAACTATGATACCATTGTGTCACAATTAACTGGCCTGTCATTTGAATTTGGCATCAGATTTCTGAGTTATGAATATTAATTGTTTCTCATTCAGCATCTTTTCTAGTAGTAAGATATATGTGATGAAATAATTTGACCTTTCAGAGGTTTTTGGTTTTCTGCTATATATTTTATTTTCTTTCTTTGTAATTTATTTTTTAAAATAAAATAAAAATAATAATAACAACACTAATTATTTTAATCTATATTTTTATTATTGGAGATTGGATGTCTTGCTTGTCTGCATTGTCAGGTATATAGGAAGTGGGATTTCCAGTTTGGATTACCGCTTAAATGTTGGTATATAGGAAGTGGGATTTTTTTATATTTTATTTTGGGGCCTTGCAGCTTAAGCAACATAGTCTGATTTGGTGATAAGCTCTCTTTTCCTCTTGCTTTCAATAATTTCTCTTGTTTTAAGTCTCTCTAATACTTGGGCCTGTAACTGCTTTTCTTAGGCTTTGGTTTCCTGGACAGTCATTAATTCCAGTCTTACTCAATGAAGGTTTGAAACTCTTAGTGCTATTCTTGCCCTTTTGTCTTGCTTTTTTGTTTGATTTTTAGTCATTCTCTGTTGGCAAGCTCATATCTAATTTGTATGTTGAAATGCCTTTTATTGGTGTGGGGCAGTTAGGTGAACAGAGATTGTGACTTAAATATGATTGCTGAGGGAGTATATACAAGTTTTTGCTTTATCCTGTAGTGATTTGCATCATATATTGTAATCTTAGACTGTTTCTGATCGATTTCCTAATCATAGAAAGTCAAGTGGGCAGGTATAGTGTTGCTGGTTCCATTTAACTAATGCTGATTTGATTTTGTTGCTTCCCAATCATACATGCTGTTGAGTAGTCCCTCTACCCATTTTTTTCTATCTATTTTTTTTTTAGAAGCTTTTTTTATATTCTTGTAATTTAAACTTGTCCTGAATTGGAGCTTGGATTGTGTGTATTTTCAATCTGCTCTTGGAGGAATTCAATTTCATCACTATTGAATCTGTGCACTTTCTTGCAGTCTTGGAAATTTGTCTTTGAGTCGTGATTTTGTTGTTCGTTTCTTGCTTTTAATGCAACTTGGTCATCCTGTGTTGGCAGCCCTTATCCTGTTTGGATTTTAGTCTAGCAGTTTCATTTATAGCTTACAGAACTGTAAAAATGTGACCTTCTGTGGATTTTGTTTCTGTTGGTTCGGGGGAAAGTGGAGTTTGGTAGTAGGCTTATTATATGGCGGGCTAGGTTGGGCATTTGCTATTCTGCTAACGGTTATGCTATATATGAATCATCTTCGTAGAGTGTGTAAATGAAGTAGTGGATGCCTTACAACATTTTATTTCCTGATTTATGTGAGAAACCTGTATGCCTTTATCAAATTCAAGGAATTGTAATTCTATGTAAAAGTCTGATGTTTGGTATTTTTTTGCCCTTCTTGAGCTTATTCGTTGATATTCTCTTCTCTTTTGTTCTTTCTTGCTCCTTAATTACTTGTTTATTTTTAAACAGATAGTTGCTTATTTTTTAATTTATTTTTTTATAATAGAAGCTTGGATTGTCTGTGATTTGTCAGGTTACATTTTTTGGTTTTGTATAATTCCTCCAGCCTTGTGCGATTTGATGCAATTCCAGGTTTTTAAACTAGGCTGATTTTGTTTTTTTCTTGCTTCTCAATGATGGAATTGTGGCCTGAATTTCAAGGGCCACAGCATGCCCAGCAAATGCAAAAGAGATTTGTCCCAATGCATTGAAGACACGAAACATGTAATCAGCTGAGCTAGTTTTTTTGTAAGCATAGCTCACATTATCTATCTGACCTCTAGCCAAGCAACCCGCCCAGGCTATAGTTGAATAACTGCAATTTAGAAAGATGTATTTAAATCCACTATCTTTCAATATTCCACACGGTTGTTTCTAGAGTAAGCTGCTTTACAAAATAGCCAGAAATTCATAGGAATGATGGTTCTCAAGTAAGTTGGATAAAAATTTGGAAAATTGCTCTAGTTTATGAACCTCTAGTGTTCTCGGATGCATCTTTTTGCCACTTGAGCTGCCTATTTTTCTCAAAGTGGTTCATGATTTGTTGTGCATGGTTCACCAAAAGTTCATCAAGCACGTGGATGCCTTTAATTATAACCTCTCTCTTTTGTATATATAAACGAGTACCTATAGACATGAATAATACAGTTATAGAATGTCCATGTTAAGGGAAAAAATTATGACCCAAACAGTAGTTTCCTTGTCTGGTATCTGAGTAAGGATGGTTGAATTTCAATGTCATATATCATTCAATGGCCAAGAACAAATAGAGGGAGGGGGGGAACACCCTCTCATATATACTTCGTAGTTCAGGGGAGGCATGGCCTATGAGTTCATTTATGCTGAGAGGAGTTATAATCAGGTGGCTTAATAATGTCTTAGTTTGCCGGATATATCAAGATTTAGATGCTTGAACCAGGGCTGGACGTTGTGCCATTAAAATTACCAATTTATTCTTTAAGGATTGCGAAGCTTTGACCAACTAATTTATTTAATGAAAATTTGTCACTTTCTGACAAGTATAGAACAACTAAAACAATAAGTGTTGCTTAACCAACTCAAATATAAGCAACACAACCTTTATCTACAGAACTTGGGTTGTTTTTGCTTCAATTGATGCAGTTCTAAGCCCTTAATTTGTTTAATTCTATGTCAAACCAACTTTAATCTGAGTTGAGACAGTAGATAAGTCGGTCCCAGTACCACCCAACTTAGGCCTTCCATCATTTCCCAACCTAACATAATACTTTCTTTCCATTCTTTTCTTTTGGCCTAGAAATCAAAGTTAAAAATTACTTAATTTCCCAGAAGGTGTTCTAAGTCTACCATGTACCCAAAATCTAAGCTGAACAAGCATGCATTAGTTGGTACCTTAGTGACATGACTGCTGCTGCTAGCGAAACACCAGCAACAGAATTAAAGTTGGGTAGCTGAGACAAGAAGAAATGGATGCCTCCAAAGATTAAAATCCAGTAAGATTGTTTGAGCTGTGTGCAATTGGTGCAGGCCATCTCCATAAATTTCTTGAGGCACTTTCCCCCAGTGACCATATACACTATGTCACACCCAACCTGGACAATAAGTTGCTGGGGAAGCACAATCCAAGGTCCGAGTTTTGGCCCAAAGGCATGTCGACCAAGGTCAATGTATCGATCAAAACGAGTACCTGGAACACATTCATGGAGTTGTATCATCTGCCACATTGTGTTCAAGGTCATGCACCATGATATTGCCAAAACCAGTGTCCCTGGACCCCTGAATAAGGATATGAGTTATTATTTATAATAATAAAAAATAAATAAAAAACAGTTATTATAGTAGTTTTGGCGTGTGCAGATTAGAGTAAGAGAATATATATATAAGTTGAGTTTAGTTGAGTCCAATATGTACCATCCCAAGTAGGCCATGGCATAAGGCAGGCTGAGTACTCCTGCACCTATCATAGCTGTGACAGTGTGAAAAGTTGAGTACCACCATTTGGCACGGCGTGAGGTGTCCTCCTCTATCCATTTGCCGTCTGAATTAGCAACTTCCTGCTAGAGTTCAAAATTTACAAACAGTGAGCTAAGGAATCTACAATTAATATAGTGAAGAAAATAGTCAGTATGAATATGTAACAAGGGTGGTCACCTTAGTAGGAGAAGTTGAAACCATTTTTGCAGCCAAAGCAAGGACTCAGACAGACCCCTCCCTCCAATATGAGTAATGATTTTATTCTGGCAGTGCCATTTATGGTCCTGAGGAACTGGATTTTTTTGGTACTTTGAAGCTAAAGTGGAAGAGCTTGATTTGGTAAGCAGTAGAAGCTTTTAGCGCGATAGGGCAGGGATGGAGTGGAACTAGGGGGAACTTGTTTGATTAAATGAATGAGTTAAGGGATGGAACCAATGCTAAACACTTGTGAATATACTTGAAATGGAGTGAAGTGACTAATCGGTATTAGGCACGAACACTATCACAAGGATAAGCAAAGGAAAATAGTGGAAAATAAGCTCTCTTTTCCTCCTATTTTTTGGTTATTTTCTCCCACAATCATAAGATTTAGAAGTATAATCTATGTTGGCGGCCTCATACCCAATTCACGGGTTAATTTGGTAATGCCTCTTATTGGTGTGGGGTAGTCAGGTCTTGCTCTATTCTGTCATGATTTTCTGTTTGTTTTCTTAGTTGGCAAATGTGATTAAGCTGATGGCTCCTTGTCTTCGAACTCTGTTGGAAGTCTGAAGTTTTTCCTTTTGTGTATCTTCTTCTTGTTTATTCAGCGATGTGCATTTTGTGGTTTTGTGTTCAATAGTTTCTTTGTGTTATGCAGTTGGGATTATGTTAGGGTCAATTAAAAATATTATATCTTACATTCTTTTTTCTAGTACTCTTTTCTTTTTCATGCAATTTATTCTTGCCTAAGTTGGATCTTGGATTGTTTGTATTTTCAGTTTGTTCTTGTTGGAAATCAATACCTGCCTCGTGGGTTTGCACTTACATACATGCTTGTACATTTGCAACCCCATATCCAGTTTGGATTTTAATTTGGCTGTGCTTTTCTTGTTTGTAGCAGTGATCCCATAGAACTTGTGACCTGGGTATGGTTGCCGAGGGAGTATCTTCGTGGACAAATGTGAATACACAGATCTTTTCTTTATCCTTTTGTGATTTACCTGTATGTTGGGCTATTTAGTTTGCCGGTTGTGTACCTAATCAATATATATATATATAAAGCAGAGACCTTATGCGGGAGAGCATGAGGTTTTGCCAAATGACACCTTGGTTAAGCCTATAAGGTTTTTTTTTTTCAACTTCCACCTTATCTGTTATCTCTCTCTCTCTCTCTCTCCAATTGAGTAAAATAATGTTTCCCAATTCAAATTTTAAAGTCTCCCTTTAATCAAGCCTCCTCCTCTTTCTCTCTCTCTCTTGACTCATTCACTTCCCCAGCAATTCCATCAGCTATTCAGATTACAGGCCTTTCAACTGTCTGCCATTTGCAATTTCCTTCAATATTTTTTTAACTTGCTTCCAGACTACACTAATTAGCTTTTACAGTATGCTCTTTCTCTCTATATCTCTTTACCTGTTTCTTTCAAAGCTTAGCAACTACAATCACGACAAGAAGAATAGGGCTACACTCAAATTGGTGTAGCTATACTAGTACCAGTTTCTTCAGATTCAGCTGTGCTAGAATCTAAATCCCACCCATGGTATGCAGGGAGACAATGATGTGAAAGGTTAGGCTAGTATGCTTCTTCTTTTCTTTTTCTTTTTCTTTTTTTCTTTTCCCAGATAAACCTTAATCTGCCTCCTCTCTCTCTCTCTCTCTCTTTTTATAGGCTGGCCACTGAAATTAGGCTAGGCTTAGAAACCCATACATGTTTTGTTATGCTTTTGCCATAATTTCTCTTCTTTTCTTTTTACGTTTCTCCTTTTTATGCTGATTATTTTTTTCCTTCCTAAAATTCTAAGTTTGTGAATGCCATTGCTAGCTTTGCAAACATAATCATGAGCATGCCATTGTAGTATTTCTAATACGTTTTTAATCACTCAGTTTTTGAACTCAATATCTTGCATGTGTTATAGTTCAGATTGTGCTTCAAATGCTAAATTGTAAGGAAAAATCTTGGTTTCGCATTTTGGACTCATACAAAATTCAAACATGGTGAGTAAGGTTTATAATTTTATTCTTTTTCCCCTTATCCAAAACATCATTGCATTTTTAGGTAAGTAAGAGAAAACACAAATACAATGCTTTAACAAATATATGAACTAAATTTATTTATTTAAACCAACAAATAGGTTGCTTAAAAAAGAAAAATAAAAAAAACAAAACAAAACAAACAACAATAACAGAGGGTTAGGATTTAATTGTGTTGTTATTAAACTAAAGTTAGAGTTTTCAATTTTGACCTGTTGTGTGTTTTGTTGTAATTACAGTAAGAAAATAGATGTGCAGATAAGGAAGTGGTTTATGAAATCCCATGACAAGGGCAATGGCAAGGAGTTTAAGCATATCCAATTGCTCTCTCTCCGCTCCTTCGCCAAAATTGCCAAAATATCATCAGAATCAAAATGTCACTTTGAGGTCAGTTTTTTTCTTTTATTTCTTTCTTTTTTCTGATCTTCTTTGGCTATCCCATTGCAATGTTGATAATTTGTGACTGATATACTTTTGGTGGGATGGTTAGGGTCTGATTTTTTGGCGATGAGAAGGGGTTTTTAGGATTTAGAAATCTCTACAAGTTTTAATTTTTCATTAGATATATATTCATATCTTAAGTCATGTTTCAAAATTATATTTCATAATTGTGTCTTACCCTTTCTTGTTATCTTTTGCTTTTTTATTTTTTATTTTTTGTTTTTATAATTTTTTCAAGGACACATTTCACATTTCGATTTGTATTATTTTAATTTGAGACTGGATTGTGTGTATTGTCAATCTACGTTATCTGGATTTATGTATTTGTATGGGTCTGATGTAATGGGGTTCACGTGTGGTGTTTTAATTAAGGCTATTTTGATTTTTTCTATTTTCAATCATAAATATGATTTGTTATAAGGATTTATCTATATATTTGTTGGATTCTACTAAAATATGGTAGTTCTAGTTCTTTTTATTTGTTCTGTCATTCTTAGGGCATGTTAAAAGTCTATTCCTCATAAGTCTACAGGAACTGGCATTTTCTTTTTGGGTCCTTAGTAGAAGTGGCTGAGTTTGATATAGTGATAAGCTCTCTTTTCTCATCATTCTCTCTTGCAATCATTAGAACTATACAATTTTGGGCTTTTTAAATTCTCTATAATACTTGGGCTGTTTTTCTTAGGCTTTGGGTTTTTGGACAGCCTTAAATTCAATGTAACACCTGGTGAGAGTTTGAAATTTCCCTAGCAATTATTTTTCCTCTGTCTTGTCTTGTTTAATTTTTTCTCACTCAATCCGAATATGGTAATGCCTCTTATTGTTGTGGGACAGGTAAATTTACGAAGTATGTAACCATCATTACAAGAGAATAATAATAATACAGGTTTTTGCTTTATCCTGTTATGATTTGCATGAGTTGGGCTTTTTTGGAACAACATCGATCGAACTTATGTCTCTAGAATTGCATCATGGTTTGAGCACTGATTGACTTGTTTCTTTATAAGCTGTTGATGTCTATTTTGTTGTTTTGTGTGAACAATGTTGTTTATTTTAATCTTGATATGTCTACAGTAGTGGAAACTCTTCTGCAACAAGTGTTTACAAAACTCTGTGTAGATGACACTAGCTTCTTACAAAACCAAAAGATACATAAAAAAGGCCATCACCCAGTTTTGGTCTGGCCAAAGTAGGATTTTGCCCAAACAATCTAAATTTTGCACATGACTTGACAGCTTGAGTCTTTCACATAGGAAAGCTAAAAATGTAGAGAATTATTGACTCTAAGATCATGGAGATTGAGTTCCATTAAAAAGTACTAATCACACAGTCCATTTCTTTTGCTATTTTCAGAGGCCTTTTAGGTTCTACTATATTAACTGATAGTAATGCTTTTGGTTATTAGTTCCTTAGAGTTGTATTGTGTTCATGTTAAAGACATTTCTTTTGTCTGAATACTTTTTGTTAGACTTATGGTTAAGTGATTAAATTCACCATTTACTAATAGCTTAAGCTTTTGGGACAATCGGTAATTTAACATGGTATCAGAGCAGGAGATCCTGACTTTGATCCCTGACTTTAGTCTACCTCTCATTTAAAATGTTAAATTCTCACTTGTTGGGCCTCCACTTATTAAGGGGAAGTTTAGGCCCACAAGTGAGGGGGAGTGTTAGACTTATGGTTAAGTGATTAAATTTACAATTTTCTAACAGCTTAAGCTTTTAGGACAATCGGTAATTTAACACTTTTTATCTGTTTTATGGAACAGCGTTGGTGGTCCTTCTTTCTTGCTTCCTTTAATATTTTTGCTATATTGCAAATGAGTGGATCATGGACATATTTGGTTTGAAAAATTGAGAATTCATTGGAAAGTATTTATCATGTAGAATGTCTACTCCTTAAATTTTGATTCAGGAATGAACATCTTGGTTTTTTTTTTTTAATTTTTGCAGAATTCTTAAATTGAGGCTTCTTTCTTTGGCTAGGCATGATGTGGTACTAGTTATGCTCTAATTCTTGGTGTCATGTACTTCATTGGTTATTTCTGATTCTTGCAATATGTTTTTGTGAAAGTAGCACTTATCTTTCATTGATCCCCAGTTCCACTGAAGGTACAATTTTGTGGTTATTCTTTTGAAAGATGGTTTTGGTGATGTGGGATCAGGTCTTGCACAGTGGTCCTTTGGTTAGTTTTTGTATTTAGCAAGACTTTTTCCTTACCCATTTATGTGGTACAGTATCTTCTGTTAGTGTTCTTTCTATTGTCTTTTAACCTCATATGTAGTTATGCATTCCAAGGCACCATTATGTGCCATGTTCTATAAATTTTGTGATTTGATTGTCCCTTTTTTTTTTTTTTTTTTTTTTTTTTTCCTTTCATTATACAAAATGGATTATCTTTTATCTCGTAGAGACACAACTTAGAAGTTTTATTGGAGCTTGTCCATATTAGCAACCTTACTCTATCTTGCATACATTATTAGACATCCTAGTGCTCCTTTGGGCTTAAAATAGTATTAATTGCTATATTTTCATTTGTATGAATTTGTTCTTTGGATCTGCATCGTCTACTTTTGTTGGTGTTTCAAGCAGTGTTCTTGGAGCAGTGACGCAGGACAACCAGAACAAAATTAAAACAATAATAAAATAAATGAATATGACCTAGGGGTCAGCACCTAGGCCTGGCTTGTAGTAAGCACCAAGTGGAAAAACTACTAGGAGTCAGCACCTAGGGTGAACCTGGTGTCAGCACTAGGCCAAAGAATGACCAAACTGCCATTTTTTTCATTCATCAAAATATCAACTCTCTCTTCAAGGAGTACAATAAGTTGCTTATAAATGATTGCTAAACCCTAGTTCTAATTGGCTTAGGAAATCCTAATTACCTTACTACAAAAATAACTTTACTTTTAAATTAAAATACTAATAGCCTAATAAACTAATAGGACCTAAAATATAAAAATACAATCAACTCGCAAACATAAATAATACTAAATAAAAATCTTCTTGTGTCTCCCGCATCAGGTTTTGCAAGTTCTTACCCGGGGTGCTTGGCAAGGTTGTAGAAAGTTAGTGGGCAGGTACACTGCTGCTGGATCCTTTTTTGATTGTCATGTACTTGCATTTATCATATCCTGAAAAGAATTTGTGTCACATGTAATAGCAAACAAACATATTATGTTGCACTAGGTCATTCAGATATAAAAATTAGCATAAAAAAAGTGTTCTTTAAAAACAAAAACTATAGATTCTTACTTTAATAACATACGTGCACACATGAAGTATTAGTTTATAAGAGTACACATGAGACCCCCCCCCCCCTAAAAAAATTAATAATAATAATAAAGAAATTAGCTCTCAAAAGTTGAGCATCCATATATCCCAAAATTATAAGAAAATGAAAATTAAGTTCAAGAGGTAAATATACATCTGAAGAGCAGTTGTAAGAATATTTACATATTTATAATCGCCAAAAAATAAATACCAATAGAAAACAATGGCCCAAAAGATAATGAAAATCATAATAGTATTTTAGGAGCATATTTGTACAGTTAATTATAGAAAAGTGGGTAACATTAAGTTGCACAACAGATCATAGAACCTTCCAAAAGGAAATCAGTACAGAATAAGGTGTACCGAATCTATATTAGTATTAATTTTTCAATTGAAAAAATGTTATAAACATGTTAAAAGCAACAAAAGGAGTATGATAGAGATTAATGGTACATATTTTTTTAATTTATAATTTTTTTTCGATAAGTGGTACAGACTTTTTTAATTAAAAAGTTACTTTTTAAATATAAAAGGGTTTACAGAAACATGTTCAAAGCAATCAATGAACCACAATAGCTCTCTAGAGATTAACAGACAATAAAAGCTGATAATTAATTTCAGAATATCCTTATTAAAAGCATAACCCATACCTGTGAGAAATTAACAATGACAGGAAGAATATGTGACACACAATCTTGAGGTTCCAATAGCTTTCCAAGTGCTGCACAACCTTCAACCGCCAATAACCGAACTGAATCTTGATCTGCAGTGGAGATAAGTTTCAGCAAATTCTTAATGTCATGAAAACTGTAAACCAGTTCATTAACAAAATAGTGGAAGTGAAATTCCAAGTAAATTCATCATAAATTGTATAACTTTTAACAGAAGTGAAGTTGACAATTAACCCTCCAGGCTAGGCATGCACCCAGCCACTAAAGTAACCCATTTTTCAAGTCTATATGACTCTATGTGAGACACTTGATGAAAATCTATCAGTGGATACACTGACAAGTTTAAATTAAGTTATCAAACAGTGGAATTAAAATTAACACAAAGAAAACACACATACCATCCTGAGTCAGATCCTCAAATATAGACATGATGTCGGTTTTCAAATGGGAAGCTTCGACAGTAGCAGCAAATTTACCCAGGTTTGTTGCAGCAGATCTCCTAACCATAGGCATGTCATCTTGACACAGCTGACTGTAAATTGTTCGTAATTCAGTTTTTAAAGTCTCTGGGGCACTTGGGTAAGCAATATGGAACAAGCCACATGAGGAAACTCGAGCTGTAAACCACTCACCAGCAGCCAGTCTCTGAAAATGGAGATTTAAATGTGTTAAATGAAAATTCAGTGTCATTAAAATTGTATTAAGATACAAAAAGATCACGTTTTATGGGAGATTGAAAAGTATAACCAAAAGACAAAGTTTTGTTAAAGACTGAAATTACAACATTTATATAAACACGCAAAACAGATAACAAACAAATATACAATCAAATGTTTTAACTTATCAAAAAATAAATAAGACAATCAAATGTTTTACCCCTGAAACCTACTATCCTAGTCAGTTGCATGTTCCCCCAACACATAAGCAATTTGTGTAAAAGCACAAGACACCACCACATGACCAGAGTGAAAAGGTTCAAATGTTGATTCCTTCACATCAGAAGACAGGCTACAAGATAGAGATATTCTGCAAGCATGTTACTACATGTATTCAAAGTAGGTATAGGAGTAGCAAAGCCAACTTATCAACTCCATTACCCAGGCCGTAAGGCTTCAAACTTGTATGGCAATCAAATGGTCACTAGGCAGCACTCAGGTAAACGGTGTGTAGCCAGTTAGGTAGTTTTTTTTCACTAGTAATTTGAGGGTCCTTACATAGTCATTGGTGGCAACAGTGTCTTAACTGAACTAACGGCCAAAAAACTTACTCTTCCAACTAAAAGATCATACAAAAGTATATTGACACCACTATTTGAGCAGATAATTTAGTCTAAATAACCATAAAAACCAGCAAGCATGATTTATAAAAAACTTGTGTTCATTCATTGCCATCATAAAACATCCAATTATTAATACATCTGCACTAGTACCTTTACAAACCTTTCTAAACCGTGCAACTCAGTTCATACTTAATGAATATGATACATATAAGTCAAATGTGTCACTTAGGCCACACTTTTATTTAGAATTTCAAATCAACTAAGCATCATACCGTATTACCTTTACATAAATACCAAAGCCAAATAGGAAATTAGAAAGCAAAAAACATAGAAAAATCCAATCATCTGACCTTAACCAGAGGGATGAAGTACTCAACCAAGTCCTGCTCCCTCATCTGCGCCCCGATTCTACACAACGACTCCACTGCTTTGTCTCTAACGCAAGTTTCCTCAACCGTGGAGAGCGTTTCCAACGGCGGGAGCAGCACATTAGCATACTCAACACCTCCAACATAGGGAATAAAAACCCCTAATTCCTCTGACATTGCAAGAAGCACTTCGTCATCGTCGTCATTGTTCTCGCTGAGAAAAGGAATCAGCTCCTTCCTGGTCCTCTCCTCTCCGAGCGCACGCGCAATCGTGGAGAGCCGGCGGATCGAGTTCAGCCGGAGCTGAATATCTTCATTTTTAAGCTCATCAATTAAGACAGCAATCGGATAGAGTGGCTCATCAATCATGGCCATTGCGTCTCTACAAAGATCTATACAGTTTGATACAAAGCAAAAATGTCTTAATCAATTCAACTCAAATTGTAACACATTAATTTCGGTTACTACGAAAATGAAGAGAAAAATAAATCAAATCTTAAAGACTAACCAATACACATACATAGAGGAACAAATCAAGGTTGGATTTGAACTTTCAATTTTAAGAAACCAAGACAAGATGTCTATTCATTTCCTTTATTTTCCCAGCAACCAAACAAAGCATAGCAATTAGCAAAAGAGAGAGTCATTAACTTTTTTCTTTCTCTTTAAAAATAAAAATAAATAAAAAATTAGACAACTACATGAAATTAAAGGAAGCAACAATTCGATCAAATAAAATTTATGAAGTAAAGAGCGGTGGATTTGATGCTTGGAGATGAGAAAAAACGAACTCCAAAAGATTTGCGATGAGATCTCAAGCCACAGTTCAAAGTTCCACAAAATGTTAAAAGGAAAAGTATTAATAAGAAGAAAAATCTACAAGAACTCATAGATATGAAAAGAAAAAAAAAAAAAAAAAAACCTAGATAGAGTTTTCCAAAAAGAAAGCAAAAGTAGAATAAAGTTGAAACAATATTTCAAAAGCAAAACCAAGCAAAGCGAAAGAGAGAGATTGGAATACCTTAAGAGTGTGGATCTATGAGGTAGTGTGGTGAAAATGGGAGAGATCTTTGTGTGGGCGTAAGGGAAGGGGGGAAGAGGAAAACAAAGATCTACTCGTAATTTTCCCTGAGAAATTTTCGTCAATTTCGGTGATTTTCTTTTTGACCAAACGCTTCCCGATATTTCATTCGATGGAAATGGAGTGTTTTCAAATCGTACCCGCCCCGAATTCATGTCCGCCCCGATTCCCGAACCGACTTTTTTTCTTTTTCTGTTTTTCTTTTTGTTGAAGGGGGAAGAAGTTGATTTTTTTTTTTTTTTTCATTTTTATACAAGTAATGGTAGAGATACAAACTTTTTAACAATTTTTTTTACAAACTGGTAATGTGGTGAATTGTTATTGGTAATTGAAAAAATGATGTTAGTGGTGGGCTTAAATGAAAACCGAATAATGATAGAGATACAAATTATTTTACAAAAAATTTTACAAACTGCTGATATGGTGAGTGATTATTGGTAAATGAAAATATGATATTAATAGTGGACCTAGATGAAAACTAATAAAAAGTTGGCCACATCAACATTTTGTAAAAATGTTATAAAATAGTTTGTGCCTGTAGCATTTCGCTTACTCAGTGAAAACTAATAAGAAATTTATTACAATAACAGTTTTTAAAAATGTTGTAAAATAGTTTGTAACTGTAACAATATTCTTTTTATCTCTTCTCTATCTCTATATATTAAGAGAATTCAAAAAATTAGTTATCACTGTCTAAATTGTCAAAAATACCCCTAATTTAATTAGATGGTCTCTATTCCTAAAAAAATAAAAATAAAGTTAAATTTGTAATTCAATAAAATTCAAAACCAAAAAAACTTTCAAATAAATTTCTTATAACTTCTCACTAGATTTCCTATAACTTCCCACTAGAGTCTTAGATAGATACAAATTCCTCACCTGCTACTAAAAAACAAAAAACCTCTAATCTATGACGAAAGCATGATGAATCATAATGAAAGTAGCACATTGACATCTTTGTAATAGTCAATGATATAATTTGTAAGTTTTTAAAATTGGCGGAATAATTTAGAAGTGATTCCAAAATAAAGAGTATACATTGCATCTTAGTGAAACTTATATTTATGATTTTTCTTTTCATCATCTTAAAGCATATTGAAAATATTATTTTAAAAAAAGCAAAGCCAAACAAATCAAAAGTTACATGAATATTAAACAATATCGATCACGATTTCTTGTAATTATAGTTCGATCAACCTTTTATTAAAAAATGAACTTTTTAAACATAATATACCAAGCTGTAGTAATATTTTATATTTTTTTGTAGAACTCAATCAAAAGTGGCTCCTGGAAATTCAAAGCCAGCTTCTTCTTTTTTAGGAATTCAAATCCAGCTTATTGAAGCATATGCTTTTTGGAGCTCATCACTGGGCAGTCACATATGTATGAGTTGCATTCTTTAAACATTAGTGCTCTAAATGTCAGGAAAGGAAGGTATTTGTCTTGTAGAGAAGAGTTTTTCTATTTGTTTTTTTGGTAACTGCTGCAATTTGGAGTGTGTTAAAATCTCAACCCTAACATGCTTACAGGAAACAGACTGTCTTTTGGTGTTTGGTTGCTGAAGTGGTGGAGTTTGATTTGGCTATAAGATTCCTTTTCCTCCCACTTTCATTATTTTCTCCTACAATCCTAGTCTTGTTAGGTGATGGTTTGAACTTTCATTGTATTCTTTTCCCTTTGTACTTCAATCTTGTTTAATTTTTGGTTATTCTGTCTTGAAAAAGTCATGTCTTGTTCAAATGCAGTAATGTCTATTATTGGAATACAGGTAGGTTGATGGTGGTGATCGTGACCCAACTATGGTTGCTGGGGTAGAATAATATCAATTATGCTTTGCACTATTGGGCTTTTTAGGAATTTAATGATTTTAACTTGTGTCTTTGGATTTGCTCATAATTTAAAATTAGAATGTTATTGATTTATTTACTAGTCATAGGAAGAGTTGGTGATGTTTGTTTTGTAGTTTGTGACAAGTACATTTCTGGTTCCCATAATTCTTTGTTTCGTTTTTGCAAGCTCCTATCTTATTTGAATGTGTTTATTCCTCTTATTTGTGTGGGGCAGATAAATTTACACCAATACTGTTGTTTCCAAGGAAGAATTATTCAGGTTATTGGTTTGTCCTGTAATTGGCATTAGTTGGGCGTTCTGTGAATTAAATGATTTTAATTTGTCTTTGAATTTTGCATCATTATTCATAGAATTTGTATATGTTGCTGATTAATTTCCAAGTCAGAGAAAATGAGTGAGCAAATGCCATCAAAACTTCTATGGATGTGGTTTGTACAGGTGGACTGTGTGGGGGGATATTTTGGGGCTTATGGCTCGTTACCCCAAATCTTGTGTTTAAACAATTTCATGTTGTATATCAATTTGGGTGACACAGTTTGATGGGGGACCTCAGGCAATATGCTCTCTTTATGTCTTGATTTCATTATTTTCTTTTCCTAAAATTTGAAGTTTTAAGTATTGGTGTAAGATATGATGTGTGAGTGAGAAAATAAATTTGTTGTCAATGCTGAGAACAGGCTTCTATTGCTGCTGTGTTTTAGTTTTTGCTTTTGTTCCTACTACTTGCTTAACTACTTGCTTGACCCTTAAGAGGTTTTTGGTTTTCTGTTTATATATTTTATTTTCTTTCTTTATTATTTTAATCCTCATTTTTATTACTGGAGATTGGATGTCTTCCCAGTCTGCGGTGTCAGGTTTTATTTAATTTAAGTGGTGTTGCATTTGCATTAGTTTTGCTAGGGTTGATTTTGTTTTGTTGCTTCTCGGTGAAACGTACTTTTGAGTAGTCTTTCTCTTTATTATTATTTTTATTTTTTGTTCATTTCTTGAAAAAAAAATCTTATAATTTAAAGATGTCCTAAACTAAGTAGCTGGAATTGTGTGTTTTTCAGTTTGCTCATGTAGGAGGTCAATGCAAGCCCCACGAAGGGTTTGAACTTTCTTGTAGTACCTGTACATCTGTCTTGTTTCTATTGATATTTTCTTGCTTCTAGTGGAACCTGGTTATATTGTGTTAGCAGTTCTATTTCTAGTTTGGATTGTCACATTGTCTGTATGTAGGAAGTGAGATTTTTGTTTTTTGGTGCTTCACAGCTTAAGCAGCTGAGTATGATTTGGCAATAAGCTCTGTTTTTCTTCCCTTTTTTTCCTTTCCTTCAAGCATAATTTTAAAAAATACATTTTTGTTGTTTTAATTCTTTCTAATACTTGGGTTTGTGACTGAATTTCCTAGGTTTCATTTTTGAGGAGGATAATAATTCCCAGTCTTGTGAAGTGATGGTTTGAAATGTCTATTGCAATTCTTCTCCCTTTATCTTGCTGTCTTATTTTATTTTTGGTCGTTATGTGTTGGCAACCTCAATAGTGAATTCACAGCTTAATCTGGCAATGCCTCTTATTGGTGTAGGCCATAATTATAATCTTAGTGCGACCAATCTTGGAACTTGGGCTGTGTTGATTGCAACAATAAGAAAACTCTTTTTTTTTTTTTTTGGTCTTAAATTTCACATTTTGCTTATAAGTCTTTAATATAGTGTTCCTACTACTGTGATAGTATTCTATTCCTTGTTCAATTTACTTATAGGTTTTGGTCCTCGACAGCTCTGTGAAGGCATTTGTTTCTGTGAAGTTGACTTTTCTAGATAGATTTGGTTCTTGTCTATAGGAGCACAATCCCTTATGGCTGGTAATTATGGGTTCAAAAATTAAATTAACATTGTAAACGAAAATTGGTGCTTGCATTGTGTTTTTTTCAGGCTTCATTTGTTCGGTTTTAACTAATCCCAGCACTACCCGGAATTTTTGTCTTGGTTCCTTTTTTTACTGCTGCCTACTTGCACTTCTTACTACTTCTAAGAACCTAAGGTCATCAATATCATCATTGGGCATTCATATAAGATAAAGGCAGCCAGCTTCAAACATGGTTGTTTTGAATGCCAAAGAAGTATAAGATTTACCTTGTAAGGAAGAGGGCATTCATATAAAATAAAAGCAGCCAGCTTCAAACATGGTTGTTTAGAATGCCAAAGAAGTATAAGATTTAAATTGTAAGGAAGAGTTATTCTAGTCATTTTTGCAACTATTGCAATTCTGTGTACATGTGAAAAATTCTCACTGGATTTTTTTTTGGTGCCATGTAGCTTAAGTGGTGGAGTTTGGCTTGGCGATAAGCTTTCTCTTTCCCCCTTTTTTCTTTACTCTCCTGCAATTAAATGAATCATAAGGATATTTTTCCACTTGTTCTAATTCTTTCTTATACTTGTGACATGTATGCATTTCTTAGGATTTGGTTTCCTTGAGGAGGGTTTGAAACTTCCATTGGAATTCTTGTCCCCTTGTCCCACTTTGTTTTTCGATTTTTAGGCGTTATTAGGGTTTATTCAATTCTAGGGGTGGTGCATTTGCTTGTGGTGCTTTACCAGTTTACCTAAGGTTGATTTGGTTTTGTTGCTTCTCAATGAAGCATGCTTTTGAGTAGTGTTCGTGTAATTTAAAGTTATCCTGAACTTTGCAGTTGGGATTGATAATTTTTCAGTTTGCTCATGCAGCTAGTCAATGCCTATGCCACCAAGTGTATAAGCTTTCTACATCTGTCTTCATGTCTTGTTCTTGTTGATGTCTTTTGGCTTTGAGTGGATCTGGTCATCCTATGTTGGTAGCACCATATTCAATTTGGTTTGCAACTTATTGTGTATCTGCAGGAAGCAGGATTCTTTTTATTTTGGTTCTTTGTAGGTTAAGCAGTGGAGTCTGATTTGGCAATAGGCTTTCCTTTCCTCCTTTTTTATCCTTGCTACATTGATAAGAGTTTGAAGGGTATATTTTTCTTGTTTTACTTCTTTCTTATACTTGGGTCTGTGACTGCCTTTCCTAGGAGGATTATAAATTCCAGTTTCACTGAGTGAGGGTTTGAAACTTCTATTGCAATTCTTGTCCCTTCTTCTTGATGTGCTATTTAATTTTTGGTCATTCTTTGTTTGTAATGTCAATAATGAATTCACTGGCTAATCTGGCAATGCCTCTTATTGGTGTGGGGGCAGTAATATAACTGTTTGTGACCTGAATATGGTTGTAGAGGGAAAACAATACAGGTTCTGCTTTCTCTTCTCCAAGCATTAGTTGGGACTTTTTGGGAATTACATGGAATTAACATTATATTTCTAGATTTGTGTCATAATTTGTGAACTTGGATTGTTGCTGATTGATACCTTGTCACCAAATATTTGGCAATAAAGAAGACCAGGGATTTAAGAGTTAGAATAATATATCTTTATAATTGTTGGATTCTATTGAAATATAATTCATTGTTTTGGATTCTTGGTGCATGATAAAAATTTATTCCTCACATGTCTTCAGGAACCTTTTTTATTTTATTTTTGCTGCTTAGCAGCTTCAATGGCTAAGTTTTCTTTAATGAAAATCTATCTTTTACTCAACTGTCATTATTCTCTCTTGCAATCATAAGAACTATACATTTTTTGGTTTGTTTTTATTCTTTCTAATTCTTGGATTTATTAACTGTTTTTCACAGGCTTTGGTTTTTTGGACTGCTATAAATTCAATGTCTCACCTAGTAAGGGTTTGAAATTTCCCTTGCAATTCTTGTTCCTCTGTTTTGTCTTGTTCAAATTTTGGTCATTCAATTTTGAATATGGTAATGCCTCTTATTGTTATAGGACAGGTAAATAAAAAGGTTCTTGACCTTAGGATGGTTGCCGAGGGTAAATAATACAGAGTTTTGCTTTATCTTGTCATGATTTGCATGAGTTGGGCTTTCTAGGAATGACATGGATCCAACTTATGTCTCTAGGTTTGCATCATAGTTCTTTGGATAGAAGTTTGAAAGGCTTGCATCGTAGGTTACGATTACCAAGCAGCTAATTCGTTCAGAAAGGTTTGCATCATAGTTCATAACCTTAGATTGTTTCTAAGTGATTTTTTAGTTGTAGAATCAGCTAACACAGTTCAACAAGGTAATTCCTTCCCTAGAATTTATTGGTGCTTTTCTCCTTATTATAATTTAAAAGGCTTATATATTTTTGTGATATGTAACTTTGTAGGCTTATATTGACTATATTTATTTATAATTTTACCTTTTTGCCTTTTCATTTTAGATTGACAGTAATTTCCTCTTTAACTTGCTAAAAAATAAAAGTAATTTCCTCTTTAACTGCTTGGTTGACTCTTTATTCTTGTTATCTTTTGCTCTTTCTTTTTCCAAGGACACATTTCTGTTTGTGTTCTTTTAATTTGAGACTGGATTGTGTGTATTGTCTGTCTCCATTATCTGGATTTATCTGTTTGTTTGGGTCTGATGTATTGCAAATTCACTTGTGGTGCCTTAATGATGGCTAGTTTGATTTTGTCTATCTTCAATCATACATATGATTTTGTGTTTTGAGTAGTGTTGCTTCTTTTCTTTTCTTTTTTTCTTTCCTCTTTTAAAAAATATTTTTTATAATTTATATTTGTCCTGAATTGTAGCTTTGGAATGCATATATTTTCAGTTTGCTCTTATGGAAAATTAATGCCTGCACCACGAGGGATTGCACTTTCATTCAATGCTTGTGCATTTGTCTTAGTGTCTTGTTTCTGTTCTTATTCTCTGTTTTTAGTGATACTTCCCCCTCTTTGGGCAGCTTTAAGTAGTGGAGTTGATTTGGCAGTAAGATCTCTTTTCTCTTGTTTTCATTTTTTGTCTGCTACAATCATTAGAATTATAGGGAAGAACTTCTTGATTTAATTCTTTCCAATATTTGGGCCTGTGATTGCTTTTCCAGGGCCTGTCATTAAATTCTCTTATGATTTTTGGAGCTTTGGTTGATATGGTGATTTATTGTCTTTTGGTAGACATGTAAGATAACAGTAACTTGCTTTAAACATGTCTACTATTTAAATTATTTTAAAGTATAGGTTTATGTTGTCTTATGAGTTGGGCTTTTTGGGAATTACATGGAGAACTTGCATCATAATTTGTAATCTTAGGTTATTGCCGATTGATTTCCTCATCATAGACAGTGAGTGGGCAGAACTTGTCAATATCGAACCAAGTTGTTAGTCTTCAGTCTTTGTTATTCTGGACTCTCTATTATTTGGGCACTGAGTAACGTGTCTTTATAAGCTAGTGGTGCTCTCTTTGTGGTTTTATGAACACAATGTTGATAATTTAATTTTGATTGTTTACAGGAGGCAAAACTGATTTTGACTTTCTTGTATTTATCTTGTAGAGATGAGTTCTTCATTTAAAGAAAAAAAAAAAAAAATTTGGTCAACTTCTGCAATTTGGGAATGTGTTAATTCTCAATCCTTACATGTTTACAGGAAGCAGAATTTTTTTTGGAATTATGGCAGAAGTTTGATTCTGCAATAATATCTCGTTTCCTCCTGTTAGTGTCAGCCTGTGACAGTTTGAAACTTCCAGTGCAATTCTTTTCCTGTGTACAACAGTCTTGTTTAGTTTTGATCATTCTATGTGGGACACCTCATCTCTTATTCAAATGCGGGAGCTCGTCTCTTACTTGATGGTGATAGTGACCCAAATTTGGTTGTGGAGGTAGAATAATATAAGTTTTTGCTTTGTCCTGTGATTGGGAATAGTTTGGCATTTTGGCTTTATGTGAATTAAATGTTTTTAACTTGAGTCTTTGTATTTGCATCATAATTCATGACATTAGAATGTTATCGATTGATTTCATGGTCATTGAAAGTGATCGAGCAGATGACATCCATGTCAAAGCTAGACTTATTTATAAGTTGGTGATTTTTCTTTTTTTGGTGGTTTTGTGACAAGTACTTTCTTCGTTCCCGTTATTCTTTGTATGCTGGAATTGAGAATGTTAGATAATTTTAATCTTGATATGTCTGCGGGTATAATTGTGATTCCGCCTTTTTTGTATTTGAGAAAGAGTGTGTATAAGCAAGTTTTCTTGCGTTTGGGCCATGTGATTGATTGCAACCATAAGGAAACTCCTCATTCTCTTGATTTCATTTTTGGTTTTAGACTTATAGGTCTGCTAATATGTTGTTTCCTCGAACATAATACAATTCCTTGTTCCATTTATTTTATAGATTTTGGTTCATGGTTTCTTGCATAGACTTCTCTCGAATGATATGGTTTCCTTATAGGAGCATTAATAAGTAAACTTTCCTTTCCTTTCCTTTATTGGTGTCTGGCTGGTAATTGTGGGCTTAAAATTGAAAACTCTACTCTTAGTCTCTTGATTTCACTTAGTCTCTATCGTATTTTATATTTACTTTTGATTATAGCTATAAAGCTTATTTAACTCCGCCTGTGCTTGTGCCTACTTATTCTCAGCTGGTCCCAATCCCGGAAAAAGGAGGAGGGGATACAGCACTAATTTCTCCCATAACTACTTGCTCTTGATCAATGCTGCACCGTGGGTTTGCACTTCCATACATGCTTTGTACATTTTTTTTTTTATTGGCCATACATGCTTGTACATTATTGTTATTTTCTTGCTCTTAGTGCAACCTCTTCAGCTTTTGCATATTTTCAGTTTACTATTATTGGAGCTTGGATGTTTTCTCAGGCTGCAATGTCTGGCTTTATTTACTTTCAGGGATAATGGTGCTCTGGCTGAGGTTAATTTGGTTTTCCTCCTCTTTCCTCCTTTTTATTCCTTTAAAAAAAATCTTATAATTTAAAGTTTTCCTGAACTATGTAGCTGTGATTCTATGATTTTCAGTTTGCTCAGGTGGAAACTCAATGCCGGAGCCATCAAGGATTTGAGCTTTCATCTAGTGCGTGTACATCTATATTCTTTTCTTGTTTCTATTGATGTTTTCTTGCTTTTTGGGGAACCTAGTTATCATGTGTTGGCAGTTCCATTTCCAGTTTGGATCACCACTTAAATGTCGGTATACAGGAAGTGGGATTTTTTTATTTTGGTGCCTCGCAGCTTAAGCACCATAGTCTGATTTGGTGATAAGCTCTCTTTTCCCCTTGCTTTCATTATTTACTCTTGCAATCATAAGAACTGTAAGTTTTTCTCTTGTTTTAAGTCTTTCTAATACTTGGGCCTTTAACTGCTTTTCTTGGGCTTTGGTTTCTTGGACAGTCATAAATTCCAGTCTTATTCAATGAGGGTTTGAAACTCTCAGTGCTATTCTTGTCCTTTTGTCTTGCTTTTTTGTTTGATTTTTAGTCACTTTGTTGGCAAGCTCATATCTAATTTGTATGTTAAAATGCCTTTTATTTGTGTGGGGCAGGTAGGTGAACAGAGATTGTGACTTAAATATGATTGCTGAGGGAGTATATTCAAGTTTTTGCTTTAAACTGTAGTGATTTGCATAATATTTTGTAATCTTATACTGTTTCTGATTGATTTCCTCATCATAGAAAGACAAGTGGGCAGGTATACTGTTGCTGGTTCCTTTTAATTAATGCTGATTTGATTTTGTTGCTTCCCAATCATACATGCTGTTGAGTAGCCCCCCCACCCTTTTTTTTCCATCTAATTTTTTTTAGAAGATTTTTTATAATCTTGAAATTTAAACTTGTCCTGAATTGGAGGTTGGATTGTGTGTATTTTCAGTCTGCTCTTGGAGGAAATCAATTTCATCACCATTGAATCTGTTCACTTTCTTGTAGTCTTGGAAATTTATCTTAACCAACCTATGACCGAACAAAAATGGGTTTGTCACTCTTTTTTTTCACATACACCGGGAGAAAAGGTTACGATGGCAATCCCCTCCCCGGCCAAAGAGCCCCCAGGACAAGGGGGCGGCAGTCAACCATCTACTCTCGAGATTCATATTGATCAATCAATCCCGGGTCCTGCCAATTCACTAAATAGACTCACTCTACCGAGGGGCAACAAAGGCTGGAACTATTCCTGCCAAAAACTAGGGGCCTGGAGTTAGCAGGTATGAGAGAGTCCCCTCTCTGTCTGTCTCAGAGTCTTGATTTTGTTGTTAGTTTCTTGCTTTTAATGCAACTTGGTCATCCTGTGTTGGCAGCTTGATCTTAGTCTAGCAGTTTCATTTATAGCCTACAGAACTGTAGAAATGTGACCTTTCGTGGAATTTGTTTCTGTTGGTTTGGGGGAGAGTGGAGTTTGGAAGCAGGCTTATTATATGGCGCGCTAGGTTGGCCATTTGCTATACTGCTAATGGTTATGCTATATATGAATCATCTTCATAGAGTGTGTAAATGAAGTAGCGGATGCCTTACAACGCTTTATATCCTGATTTCTGTGAGAAACCTGTATGCCTTTATCAAATTCAAGGAATTGTAAATCTACATAAAAGTCTGATGTTTGGAATTTTTTTGCCCTTGCTTGAGCTTATTCATTGATATTCTCTTCTCTTTGTGTTCTTTCTTGCTCCTTAATCACTTGTTTATTTTTAAACAGATAGTTGCTTATCTTTTAATTTATACTTTTATAATAGAAGCTTGGATTGTCTATGATTTGTCAGGCTACATTTTTTGGTTTCATATAATTCCTGCAGCCTTGTGCGATGTGATGCAATTCCGGGTTTTTAAATTAGGCTGATTTGATTTTTTCTTGCTTCTCAAACATACATCCTTTTCCTGTGTTACTCTTCCTTCTTCTTGCAATTTGTTTTTGTCTAAGTTGGAGCTTGGATTGTTTGTATTTTCAGTTTGCTCTTGCTGGAAATCAATGCCTGCACCTTGGGTTTGCACTTCCATACATGCTTGTACATTCTTTTTTATTTTCTTGCTCTTTTTGTGCCACTTTTTCATCTTGTATTGGCAACCCCATATCCAGTTTGGATTTTAATTTGGCTGTGCACTTGTTTGGAGCAGTAATCAGATAGAGCTTGTGACCAGAGAATGGTTGCCGGGTTATATCTTTGTTGGAATAATGTAAACACACATATTGTTTCTTTATCCCTTTGTGATTACATATATGTTAGGCTATTAATATTGCTGTTTGTGTCACTGATTCATTTGAACTTGGATTGTTCCTTATTGAATTCCTAGCATGGAAAGTAATTAAGCAGATGTTGACCATGTTCAACCAATGTTTGTCATTAGTCTGAGGCTCTTGCTATTCTGGATTCATATCATATTTTAGCACTTAGTAACATAGCTTTTGTGATGAATACTTACATAGTTCCTGCAACTCTTTGTATGCTGGTGAGGAGAAAGACAATTTTAGTCTTGATATGTCTATTGTAGGGGAAATTGTAAATTTCTCTTGTACTTTGGCTTTGTTGACAGCAAAGATAAGAAAACTGTTATCTTTTTCTCCTGATCTTATATTTTCCTTATGAGTCTATTAATATACCATTTCCTCAAACTTCATCCAATAAGTTGTTTGACTTATGTTATAGGTTTTGGTCCTTGGGAGAATTTTTCAGGCTTCTGTTGCTGTAAAGTCGATTTTTCTAGTTCAATTTTGTTCTCTCGTCTCGAGCACAAATATGTAAACTTTTCTTTTCCCTTATTGTTTGTTGGTTTGGTAATTATGACACAAAATATTTAAATTCACTTTGTGAAAGAAACAGGGTGTACTGTATGCTGTGTTTGCATGGTTTAAACTAATTAGAGAACTACTTGGCTTGTTCATCCTGTTCCCTTTTTCTATTACCTCTTACTTGCACTTGTCGGAACTTGTTAGGACTTGAAATCATCAATCTGGTCATTCTGGATTGAAACCTCTATTCTCTTTTAATTCATTATTCTAATCCTTAAAATTGAAGGATATTGTTTTTGCTTGTGTTTTTTTTATTTTTTTATTTTTTTATAATAATTTCTTCAGCCTGCAATGCATTTCTTGGCATTGGATTCATAGAGGAGCAGATAGATTTAAATTTTCTTCTTCATTTGAGTGGTTGAGGTTTAAGTATTAGATTAAGGTATTTTTGAATTCTTATTCATTGAATGACCTGGGATTTTGATCATGCTTTTTGTTAGTTTTCTCAATTATCTTGTTTCATAGTTAAATTTGAACCATGAAAGATAGATTTGCTACATAAGCCGCTCCACCCTAGTGGAAGTCTCCAAGGAGATCTTTGAGACAAGTACTTCATGATGGCTACTCCACGACCGTGTAAGAAGAGCACATGACCAATCGAGAATAGTATGAAGACAAAGATTATAAGCTGCCAATGTTTGTTTTGTAGTTTTGTGAGGACGATGTTTAATATTTTTAATAACGATATGTCTGCAGGAGGGGAAATTGTGTTTTGGAGTTTTTTGTACTTGAGCAAGAGTATGTGCTTGTTGATTGCAACAATAGGCAAACTCTTCCCTTGTTTTGATTTCTCCTAAGTCTTTTAACACTATTCACCCAAATGTGAACTACTTGTTCAATTTATTTTATAGATTTTGGTGCTTGGTTGCTTTTCAGGGCGTTTGTTGCAGCAAAATTGACTTCTGTAAATCGGTTTAGTACTCTATTTGGGTGATGAAGTTTGTTAGGGACCTAAGGCAATAAGCTCTCTTTATCTCTTGATTTCAGTACTCCTAACATAAAATTTGAAGGTTTAAGTTTAGGATTAAGATATTTATGAGCAAGGTTTACCACTATTATGACTTAAAAAAAATTTATATTTTTTTGAAAAAAAAAAGAGATTAATACCGAGCATAGTTATTAATCATAACCTTTTGTGCCTCTTTGTTTTAGATTAAACTTTTGATATTTTTTCTTACTTAACCAGTTGCTTGACCTTTTGGGGGTTGTTGATTTTCTCATATATATATATATATATATATTTTTTTTTTTTTTTTCTTTCTTTCTTTGTAATCATTTTTTCCTAAAATAATGACCCTTATTTTCAAATTTAGATTTTTATTTTTCAAGCTTGGATTTTGTGCTTCCCAGGCTGCATTATCACGGTTTATTTAATTCCAAGGGTGGTGCATTTGATTCTGGTGCTTTACCCAAGGTTGATTTGTTTTTGTTGCTTCCCAATGAAACATGCTTTTGAGTAGACTTGTCCTGAACTGTATAGTTGATACTCTATTTTTCAGTTTGCTTGTGCAGGAAGTTGATGCGTCCGTCTGGTCATCTTATGTCGGCAGTTTCATATCTAATTTAGTTTTGCCACATATTATCTTTCTACTGAATGTGCATGATTTTTTTATATATTATTATTTTGGTGGTTTGCAGCTTAAGAAATCGAGTCTGCTTTGGCTACAGGCTCTCTTTTCCTCCCATTTTATGTTACTTTATAATACTTGGGCTGCTTTTCTTAGGCTTTGGGTTTCTGGACAGCCATAAATTCAATGTACCACCTGGTGAGGGTTTGAAATTTCCCTAGCAATTATTTTTCCTCTATCCTGTCTTATTTAATTTGTTCTCATTCAATCCAAATATGGTAATGCCTCTTATTGTTGTGGGACAGGTAAATTAACGAAGTATGTAACCATCATTACGAGAGAATAATAATACAGGTTCTTGATTTGTCCTGTTATTATTTGCATGAGTTGGGCTTTTTTAGAACAACATGGATCGAACTTATGTCTCTAGAATTGCATCATGGTTTGAGCATTGATTGACTTGTTTCTGTATAAGCTGTTGTTGTCCATTTTGTTGTTTTGTGTGTACAATGTTGATTATTTTAATCTTGATTTGTCTACAGCAGGGGAAACTCTTCTGCAACAAGTGTTTACAAAACGCTGTGTAGATGACACTAACTTCTTACAAAACCAAAAGTTACATAAAAAAGGCCAACATCCAGCGTTGGTCTGGCCAAAGTAGGATTTTGCCCAAACAATCTAAATTTTTCACGTGACTTGACAGATTGAGACTTTCACATAGGAAAGCTAAAAGTGTAGAGAATTATTGACTCTTTGATCATGGAGATTGAGTTCCATTAAAAAGCCATAATCACACAGTCCATTTCTTTTGCTATTTTCAGATGCCTTTTAGGTTCTACTATATTAATCGATAGTAATGTTTTTGGTCATTAGATCATTCTATTGTGTTCATGTGAAAGATATTTCTTTTGTCTGAATTCTTTTTATCTGTTTTATGCCATGGCGTTGCTCTTCCTTCTTTCATGCTTCCATTAATATTTTATTTTTTAAATGCAGTATATGACTATGTAATTATTATAAAATTTTATGTCGAAGTTTTGCTATATTGCAAATGAGTGGATCATGGACATTTGGTTTGAAAAATTGACAATTCCTTGGAAGTATTTATCACGCAAAATGTCTACTCCTTAAATTTTGGCTCAAGAATGAACATCCTGGTTTTTGTTAATTTTTGTAGAATTCCTAAATTGAGGCTTCTTTTGGTGGCTAAGCTTGATGTGATAATAGTTATGCTGTAATTCTTGGTTTCATGTACTTCATTGGTTCTTTCTGATTCTTGCAATACGTTTTTGTGAGAGTAGCACTTATCCTTCATTGATCCCCAGGTCCACTGAAGGTACAATTTTGTAGTTAGTCTTTTGAAAGATGGTTTTGGTGATGTGGGATCAGGTCTTGCACAGTGGTGCTTTGGTTAGTTTTAGTATTTAGCAAGAGACTTTTTCCTTACCCATTTATGGTAGAGTATCTTCTGTTAGTGTTCTTTCTATTGTCTTTTAACCTCATATGTGGTTATGCATTCTGAGGCACCATTATGTGCCATGTTCTATAAATTTTGTGATTCGATTGTCCTATTTTTTTTTTCTTTCATCATACAAAATGGATTATCTTTTATCTTGTTGAGACAACACAGAAGTTTTATTGGAGCTTGTCCATATTAGCTACCTTACTCTATCTTGCATACATTATTTGACATCCTGGTGCTCTTTTGGGCTTTTAATGGTATTAATCACTATATCTTCATCTGTTTGAATTTGTTCTTTGGATCTGCATCGTCTACTTTTGTAGGTGTTTCAAGCAGTGTGCTTGGAGCAAGTTTTGCAAGTTCTTACCCAGGGTGCTTGGCAAGGTTGTAGAAAGTTAGGGGGCAGGTAGACTGTTGCTGGATCCTTTTTTGATTGCCATGTACTTTGTTAACTTAAGATCATCAATTTGGTCTTTTTGCACTATAACCTTATGCTTTTTGGCACTCATCACTGGGCAGTCACATGTGTATGAGTTGCATTCTTTAAACATTGGTGCTCTAAATCTCAGGAAAGGAAGGTATTTGTCTTGTAGAGAAGAGTTCTTCTATTTCTTTTTTGGTAACTGTTGCAATTTGGGGTGTATGTTAAAATCTCAATCCCTACATGCGATCTTAGGAAAGGAAGGCATTTGTCTTGTAAGTGCTCTAAATCTAAGGAAGGGAAGGCATTTGTCTTGTAAGTGCCCTAATCTCAGGAAGTAGATTTTATTTTTGGTGCTTGGATGCTGAAGTGGTGGATAGGAATGGCAACGGGTCGGGTTTGGGCCGAGTTTTTCCATATCCAGACCCGACCCGCGGGCCAAGACCCGTGGCCCGGACCTGGCCCGTTTACTAAGCGGGTTTTTTTCCCAGGGCCCGGACCCGCCCCCGCCGGGCCCCGCGGACCCCGTTAAGGGATTGGGCCCAATTCGTGGCCCAACTAAAAAAAGAAAAAGAAAAAAAGAATTGAAGCCCAAATTTATTTTTGCCTACAATCAAGCCTACATATTCTAATTCAAGCCTAGATAACATGGCCCAAATGCCAAGCCTAACAAAAAAAATTGAAGCCCAAATTTATTTTTGCCTACATTCAAGCCTGCATATTCTAAATCAGTGAAAATGGCGAAGGAAACCGCATAGTTGGCAAGGGACAACGTCCGGTTCTCAAGGGAGAGCCGCTTGGCAAGGAAGAACCAAATTTGTTTGTGTCTGTGTTTGTCTTCCATCTCCGTTTTAGGCTTTGCATTCCCAACAAACACAAAAAACAATAAACAATTTCTTCTATTAAACAAACTATGCAGATATGAAGGGAAAGAACAGGGGAACAGAATGCTTTGAGACTTGAATCAGGTAAAAGATATGGGTACAAAAATTCACTACCATATTTCACACTTAGTTTCACTGATTTCAACATCTCCAATATATTACTTATCATCAAATCCAATCCTAATTACCAAAACAAACCCAATAACACCACAAACACCTTAACCCATAAACCAAACCCTCACCCACCCAAAACCCAAATAAACATTATTATCATCACAACAAATTCAATGAACCACCACACAATCAAAACCTCCAAACAAATTTTAATGAAACATTGAAAAAAAAAATCCAAAATTTTAAAACAAAAACCTGGATAGATCATACATTTTGCCTCTTTATCATCAAAGAGTGAGATCATATAAAAAAGCTTTACAAATCGGACAACAGAGGAAGAGCGAGGTGTACCTGAGGTCCTGAGGAAAAGCGAGGCTGTGAGAGTGAGAAGGCGAGGCGTGGCGTGACTGCGTGAGTGAGGGCGTGTGCGTGAGGCAGTGATTGAGAGTGAGTGAGGGCTGTGAGGCCGTGTGCTGAGGGAGTGTTGGAGTGAGGGCGAGGGAGGCGTGACTGAGGGAGTGTGGGAGTGAGGGTGAGGGAGTGTCGGAGTGACTGGTTGACTGCGTGAGTTGAAATGAGGGACTGAGCTGAGGGAGAGGGAGTGTCGGAGTGAGGATGAGGAGTGAGGGAGGGAGGCGTGAGTTCTGAGTTGCTGCTGAAGAAATGAGGGATTAGGGTTAGATTATAGGTATATATATATATATATATTTATATAGGGGGTATTTTTGTAATTTCAGTGTACCGGGTTTTTTTCCGGGCCGCGTTTTGGGTCGGGTCTTGGATTTTTTTGATAAAACCCAGACCTGCTTCAGGTTTTTTTTTTTTAAAAACCCATACCTAATCTTATTCCTAATCGGACCGGGTAAAACTCGGCCCATTAGGGTCGGGCCGGGCCAAGCCGGGTACCGCGGGTCGGGCAAAAATTGCCATCCCTAGTGGTGGAGTTTGATTTGACTATAAGATTTCTTTTCCTCCCACTTTCATTATTCTCTCCTACAATCCTAGTCTCGTTCGGTGATGGTTTGAACTTTCATTGTATTCTTTTCCCTTTGTACTGCAATCTTGTTTAATTTTTTGTTACTCTGTCTTGAAAAAGTCATCTCTTGTTCAAATGCGGTAATGCCTATTATTGGAATACAAGTAGATTGATGGTGGTGATTGTGACCCAACTATGGTTGCTAGGGTAGAATAATATCAATTATGCTTTGCACTATTGGGCTTTCTAGGAATTAAATGATTTTAACTTGTGTCTTTGGATTTGCATCATAATTTGAAAATTAGCATGTTATTGATTTATTTACTTGTCATAGGATGTGATTGAGCAGATGCCATCCATCTCCAAGCATGACTTCTTTAAAAGCTGGTGATGTTTGTTTTGTAGTTTTGTGACAAGTATATTCCTGGTTCCCACAATTCTTTGTTTCTTTTTTGCAAGCTTCTATCTTATTTGAATGGGGTTATTCCTCTTCTTTGTGTGGGGCAATTAGATTTATGCCAATACTGTTGTTTCCAAGGAAGAATTATTCTGGTTTTTGGTTTGTCCTATAATTGGCATTAGTCAGGCATTCTGTGAATTAAATGCTTTTAATTTATGTATTTGAATTTTGCATCATTATTCATAAAATTTGTATATGTTGCTGCTGATTGATTTCCAAGTCAGAGAAAATGAGTGAGTAGATGCCATCAAAACTTCTATGGCTGTGGTTGTACAGGTGGACTGTGTGGGGGGATATTTTGGTGCTTATGGCTCCGTTACCCCAAATCTTGTGTTTAAAAAGGTTCATGTTGTATATCAACTTGGGTGACAAAGTTTGATGGGGGACCTCCAGCAATAACCTCTCTTTATGTCTTGATTTCATTATTTTCTTTTCCTACAATTTGAAGTTTTAAGTATTGGTGTAAGATATGATGTGTGAGTAAGAAAATAAATTTGTTGGATTTCAATTGGGTTGATAACAGGCTTCTATTGTTGCTGTGTTTTAGTTTTTGCTTTTGATCCTACTACTTGCTTAAATACTTGGTTGACCCTTTAGGGGTTTTTGGTTTTCTGTTTATATATCTTCTTTTCTTTCTTTGTATTCTTTTTTGAAAATAATCATAATAATAATGCGTTTATTATTTTAATCCACATTTTTATTACTGGAGATTGGATGTCTTCCCAGTCTGCGGTGTCAGGTTTTATTTAATTTAAGTGGTGTTGCATTTGCATTAGTTTTGCTAGGGTTGATTTTGTTTTGTTGCTTCTCGGTGAAACATGCTTTTGAGTAGTCTTGCACATTTTTTTTTGTTCTTTCCTTAAAATAAATCTTATAATTTAAAGATATCTTAAACTATGAAGCTGGAATTGTGTGTTTTTCTGTTTGCTCATGTAGTAGGTCAATGCAAGCACCATGAAGGGTTTGAGCTTTCATGTAGTACATGTACATCTGTCTTCTTGTCTTGTTTCTATTGATGTTTTCTTGCTTCCAGTGGAACTTGGTAATATTTTGTTAGCCGTTCTATTTCTAGTTTGGATTGTCACATTAAGATTTTTATTTTTTGGTGCTTCACATCTTAAGCAGCTGAGTATGATTTGGCAATAAGCTCTCTTTTTCTTCCCTTTTTTTTTCCTTTCCTTCAAGCGTAAGAATTTTAAGAATACATTTTTTTTTTTTTTTAAATTCTGTCTAATACTTGTGTTTGTGACTGAATTTTCTAGGTTTCATTTTCGAGAAGGATTATAATTCCTAGTCTTGCGAAGTGAGGGTTTGAAATGTCTTGCAATTTTTCTCCCTTTATCTTGCTGTCTTATTTTATTTTTGGTCGTTATGTGTTGGCAACCTCAATAGTGAATTCACAGCTTAATATGGCAATGCCTCTTATTGGTGTGGGCCATAATTATAATCTTAGTGCAACCAATCCTGGAACTTGGGCTGTGTTGATTGCAACAATAAGAAAACTCATTTTTTTTGGGTCTTAAATTTCACATTTTTCTTATAAGTCTTTTAATATAGTGTTCCTACTAATGTGATAGTATTCTATTGCTTGTTCAATTTACTTACAGGTTTTGGTCCTCGACAGCTCTGTGAAGGCATTTGTTTCCGTGAAGTTGGCTTTTCTAGATTGATTTGGTTCTTGTCTATATATAAGAGCACAATCCCTTATGGCTGGCAATGATTGGTTTAAAAATTAAATTAACATTGTTTAATAATGTGTCTTAATAAAAAATCTCAAAATTACTAGCTTTTATTTTGTTTTATATTAACTCATATGTCTTAATAGTATAATTGTATAAAAGCATTAGAATTAATCAATTAAAGCACAGTCCATAGCACTGAGGTATATATGCTAGGGCTATCTAAACTATATAATAAGCAATTATGATAATACCCATGTGAGTGAGTAGTGACGTTGCATGTTGCTCATGCATGATGCAGCAGGCTGCATGTACCACAGTGCACGTATCTACACCGGCGTTTATTGGTTTGGGAACTTTAACATTTTCAGTGATGCTAAAATGATTTAGGGTTGCCTTTGGTTCTTTTTTTAGTTTAAGTTTAACCTTAATTTTTTGTTTAATCAGTTTGTATGAAGATTCTCATCTTACACCCTTACACCTGGCAGATCAATTGACTCTGTAGTGTGGAGTCTGTGGACCACTCTACGGAATTAGAAAAACTTGTTTGTGATATAAACTAAAGTAGCAAGAATCCCATTTTTCTTATCACAAACCATTTTATAGAATAACATTGGTTAGCTTTTGGGATTGATATTCTCATTTTCCTTATTCCTTATTGCAAACTAAACTCTAGAATACTTTAACCTCAACCCAACCTGAACCTGTCAATCCACTTGAACATGAAAGAGAAATGTTATATAATGTTAAGAATTATATTTAGTACTTGTAAGTGGAAGAAGCTAACCCTTGGAATATTAACTATCAATCTATTGGGGTTAAGTCTAGACTTCGAGATTGGAGACGGTTTAAAGCGTGAGGTTAGCATTCTTGCTTTAGTGCTTTTAGCATTCTACACATTGGTCTACCTCCCACCAATGTGCTTTTATCATTCTTGCTTTAGTGCTTTAGTGTTTCAGTGGTCTCTAACTACACTGCAAACTTCTTGGTGACCCTCACTTATTTGCAATTGAAGAAAATTGGACCCAAGACTTGTTCTTCATTTTCTTCTTCTATTTTAAAGCCATTTGTTCTTAATAATGTAGGTTGCTTTGAAATCCTTGGTTTATGAGAAGCAACATAAACTGAGAATCATGATGATAATGCACGAGCTTGGCAATGTGCCTTATTGGATAATTTTCTAACTTTACTTTCTTGTTGCATCTTCAATCTACATGTTAATTTTTGTGATATCTAGTGCACTTATTGGTAAGAATGCAAGCCAATTACTTTTCCTTTTAATTTTTTACTATGTTGTTAAAATGTAGTTTGTATCAATTGTTGGGTTAAAAGTTTTGTATTGAGCTACTTTAGCTTTCAATTTGTTTATTTCATCTATATAAACTTGCAAATTTCATTGGGTATTCTAGGAAATGAATTTTTTTTCTAGTACCAATACATAGTAATGCAGAATTGTGCCAAGCAACCCAAAGTATAGTAATTAATTTTTTTATTGTATATGCCCCATATTCTATTACAAAAGTTGCCTCCAACTGATTTATCTCTTTCTTAATTTAATTTAAAACTTCATTTTGAGATTCATTTCAATATAAAATTTGTCCATAAGTTCAAATTCAATAATTGGTGCTTACTCGTCATACGATGTCATTATGGAAAGTGGGGTGTCCATATGTCAGTCTGGGTTGGATTTGTGCCCAACCCGCGACCAACCCAACCAAATTGGGTGGAGGACATTCAAACTCGCAACTGACCGGTGAGGGAGTCGGATCAGAGTGGTTGGATTCATGTCGGATAGCGATCAAAACCATCAACGATGGAGGTATTGGCCAAAACACTGTAGTTCAGGCAAACTCTCACCAGATTCGACATAAATCTCGTTAGATCTGAAGGATTTTGACAAAAAACTCACTGAAAAATGCTTGGAATTGTCGAATTTTGGTAAGTTTCATGGTCGGGTTGGGATAGGCAGGTTTAAGGGGAGAAAACTCACCAATCGACCCTTTAGAGTTGGTTTTTGGGGTCTGGAACCTGCCTCTGACTGCCGAAGTTTCCAAATCGGTCACTGGTGGGTTGGTTCCGGTCTTTTTCGATGAGCGAGTGGACACTCCTAAAGATAATATCATGGTTGTGTTGAATGAAGGTTGTCACTTCCTACAAACCATCTTTCAATTGTGCATTGTGGTAATTATAAATATGTGTGTGATTTGACTGTTGTGTTTATATCTAAAAATAACATATGTTCAACTTCAAATCTATTCCTTATAGCTTTTTCTTTCATATGAGTAGCAGGGAAGTTTAAGAATCAAAATTCAGAAGTAAAATATTACCTTAAACAAAATTATTTTCTTGTTAAGTTTATGTTATTGTTATTTTATTTAATTTTTTTTTTCAGAAAAATAATTCTAAATATTATATACCTATAACATTTTTAGAGTTTTTTGATGATATATGAAAGAACACTAGTTATAATGTACATTTAGCCAAATATATTTAATACTCTCTTTAGTAGCTACAATTATAAAACAAAAATAAAATTAATTAGATTCAATCAAGACATTCTTAAATTCTAATAACTTAAAAGAAATCTAAATAGGAGATAATAGTCAAATTATTTTATACTAATAATTACTTAGAACTTGAAAATTTTGAAACTTATGCGTCTCTTACATATATGTTCATGGACGAAACTATGACCTTTTAAAAGTTATAACAAAATAATTTTGTCTTTAACTAGCAGCAAGCGCACGCATCAAAGACACACACAAACATAAACACACGAAAAAAAAAAAAAAAAAAAAAAAAAAAAAACCATCGAGTTCCATTTTTATAAACGATTACATTGTAATGTATTAAGAAACAATAATTTTGCGTCTTTGTCTTCGTTAACGGTTTGTTAATACTAAATAGCTAGATGCTTAACTAACTTTCCAATGCTAATCCCAAATATCTCCCCAATAACTATTTGGGGTTACTAAGTAAGGCTACATTATTATTATTATTATTATTATTATTATTATTATTATTATTATTTTGGTTAACCCATACGACATTGGTTTATATGGACTTTATCATTTCTCTAAGCGAGTTAAGTAAGATATCTGAATAGAAATCTATAATTTAAAAAAAAAAAAATTATGTTCTATACTTTGTTACTCAATATGATACTTTATAATTAATAAATGTTAATAATTTTTTTTTAAAAAAATGAAAGTAGAATTGAATTAAGGTGTGTACTTGTGTATAGTTATGTTTTTCATTTTATTGTTGTATTTGTGTTCAAAAATATGATTAAACATATAATTAACTCCAAATTAATTTTTCTCAACATACCCTTATAATTTTTTATCTATCACATGAGGAAGAATGAAGTTTAAGAATCACATTTGAAAACTTAAGGTAGAGAATTAATTTTTTGCAACACATACTTGCTTTTTTTTTTCCATAATCTTTCCTTTTTCGTTTTCAAAGAGTATGATATGTCTCTCATTTATACAGGTTGAACTCAAGCCTCAAGTGAAGATACAAGCCCGATCCTTATAGCTCGATAAATTTTGGAGATCAAAGTAGACAATCATCCCTGGAACAGCTTAGTTGTCAAAGATGAAAGTTGAAAGACTCCCCTTGATATGCTTTATTCCACAACTTTTTTTGAAGGGAGGAATAAAATAATCTAGGTCCTCATCTACTAAGATATTTAGGTCGAAGCAATGACCTTGTGTCATAGAGTGATGCCTAGTTAGATGGACTACCCAAGAGGTTAAAGCCAAGTGAACATTTAAGCCTAATATTTGCCATAACTGATAACATGATATGTTGTGATTGCTGTATAATACTAGTGATGTCATAGATGTTGCTATAATCATGATAGGCTATATCAATTAATAGTTGTGAAAAATATAATTTTTATAGTTTGTCAATACAATATTTTGTCTGCCCTTGATTAACGTTCCAAAATATTGATTAAAACCCTCAAAATGTGAAAATCATGTTTTTGAAAACCAAAAGTTGGGAACTATGTGAAAAAAAAAAAAAAAAAAATCATATTTACCCTTATCAGACGACGGAACAAACCATCAAAATTTTTAAAATTGTCAAACATGCCATTTCTAGCAAAGTTTGACCAACCCTAACTAAACTCTAATTGGGAGTGGTCAAAATGTTGACTTTTTTATCCAATCATCCGCTTGATATAAAATTTTAACCATCTTAAAGACCATGAAATTTCCTTTGAAACAATAGATATTGGGCCAAAATCATAGTTAAAATGGATGAAATATGAAGAAAAATACCAAAATCCTTATTAAATGTATTATTTTTTCAGGTAAAAGGGCTATTTTTTGGGTATTTGCACGAGATAAACTGCATCAATCCAGCCAAAAATGGTGCAAATTGCCTAAACCATATTGGAGCATGATGGGTTAGCTACATTATAAAAAGGGCTCGACAATATCTTCTCCAGATTGGGAGAAATAAATTTTTTATGAATAGTGCTATTAAATTTTTTATACTGTACCACCTCCCTTCCAGATGTGATATCTCGACAATAGTAACTCCAAATCATATGAGGTTAGAGCTTGTGGAAACTAGACATCCATAAATTTCTAAGGACACCAAGTTTGAAGAAATCTGAGCTCCTAAAACAGCAGCTCGAAAATAGGGTCAAAAAGAGGAAAAAGTCAAAAACTGAAAATATGAAAATAAGAGGATAAGATTGGTGATGTGGAGGTACCACACCCTCCCAGCCACCCATTGAGAGGGGTGAATAGGGGGTGTGTCATCAAAACACCCCCCCAACTCCTATAACTACCCCCCCCCCTCACTCGGCCACTCCTTTTAGGCAAGATATGAACAAAAATGCACAAAATTCCAAAAAAATTCCCCTCTCTCTCTAGGCTTTTCTTTAGATCTATTTTCTCTCTTTCTCCCTTAGAAAGCCTCTCCAAAGCCCCTCTTTCCTCCATTCTTCCACCACCAAAAGTCCATAGGTGAGCTTGGTAAGCCTTAATAAAGAGAGGAGAGATGGTGTAGCTTCTTCCATAGCTACATACCTTTTACGTACTTAACTTAGTAAACCAACAACTATTAAAAGACAAAACACCAACCTTACTAAAAAGTCTAAAACTATTGAAATCAAATCATTGCAATAAAGTGAGGGAGTGATAAGCGAAAGTAATTGAGTGAAAAACGAGAGAGAGAGAGAGAGAGAGAGAGAGAGAGAGAGAGAGAGAGATGTAAATTGCAAAATCGAAGGTGAGTCTCACTAGCATGAAATGGATGTGTGGGTGTGGCTTGTATTGCTATGTAGTGGAAGTGAAGAAGATGAGACTCTCTCTATTTGACTGGTATGAGTATGAATTTAGCTAGGGATTTAACATAATAATAATAATAATAATAATAATAATAATAATAATAATAGAAGATCTGTCAATGTCATTTTTTTCTTGTTTTTGAAGGGCTAAAAATGGGCCAGAGATCTTTTTTATTTATTTATTGTTTGGGTTTAATTTCGTTGTAGGTTAGACTAATTTTTGTTATTGTTTGGGCTAAGGATCATACCTTGGGGGGGGGGGGGGGGGGGGATGGGCCCCAGGGTCCATGAATAGCTTCGTTCCTGATCCAATGTAATGTCATTTAAAATATTAAATGACATGAAAATCTATACATTATTAAATCTAAAAAAGAAAATTTTAATGGTAAAATGAATCCTCTCGACTCAAGTAAAATAAAGATAATCTTGATCCTATTTTTGAATGTTTAAATTCCTACATATCATTAACTAGTTAATGAGTATGTTTATCTTTGCATTTCTTACTCTATGGTTTTATTATTTCTCCTCTTTTCTTTTACATACAATATCCCTATAGGGGTATTGGGCTTGAGGCCCAAGCCGAGGATGAGAGGTCGTCCGAAAAGAAGTAAACATTGTCAAGGGAGTCCGTGTTAGTAAATGAAGAAGTTAGTTTTGGTCATAATGGCCCAGGAGGGTTGGCCGAGGATGAGTGTCTCCTCAGCTAACGAAAGCGGAGGTCGGAAAAGGTGGTCTGCCGTCCAGGGGAACGTTCCAGGAAGTTCTGTTGGTATGGATAAGCATTGCAGAAACATGGGACAGGGGGAAGTCCTAAAATATCTAAGAAGAAAGCTGTTACCACTGCATTGAACGCTCTGCACCTAGCCAACTGGCCGCATTAATGTGGAGGTGATACCTAAATAGTAATTTTAGCCTTACAGCTACTACTAGAGACTTCAGGAAGGTGCTGATGGGACAAGAATCAACACTAGCAATCTGCCCTACACGTGGAGGGTAAAAAGGAAAGAAAGAAGAGAGTATAAAATAGAAAGAAGACCTTGAGAGGAAAGGGGGAGAGAAATCAAGAAAGAAACATTGTAGCAATCAGGACCCAAATTTGTAATCAAACTTGAGAGTAATATATAAGAACCGATCTCCTCAGACCGTGCCGAGGACGATTTTCTGTAGTTTAAACTTGTCCATCTTCATTTTCTTATCACTTGAATTCACTTAATTTGTTGTCCAACTCATTTTAGCCCAATTTTCCAACCACTCTCTATAAATTCATTGTTTTAGGTTTTTTGGACCTACGTCTATCCACCTTTTGGGCTAGGGAACTCAAATAAGGTCCTTACAATCCCTATTTCACGTATCCTTTTTTAATTTTTATAAACTACTTCACGTATCCTTGTTAAGCCATATTGTTAGTAAAAAAAATTTCGGATAAATTTTTCCCCCAACCTATTACATGATATTTAATCGTCCATCATTTTTATTGTGTAATTAACTTTAATTAAGTTATATGGCTTTTAAATAGGTTATGTGGTTAAAGTATACAAGAGTTGTCATTTGAATAATCGTTTTGTAGTGTGTTTGAAAATTTTGTCAAAACTAATTTCAAAGAAAATTCTATCCCTTTTTAATGGCTTATTGATAAAATATTTATTTTGTCCTTCAGTTACATGATTTACCCCAAAAAAATTAGGTCAACTAATTCACTTAATTAAGTAACCCAAGACTAGGAGATTTAAATTAATGACATTAGTTTCATGACTAGTACTTCCCTATAAATATAATAAGTTACGTAATAATGTGTCTAAAAAAAAAAAAAAAAAAAGAACCATCTCAAAAATAGCTTTTATTTTGTTATTGTATAATATTATATACCATATCTCTCAATGGTATAAAAGCATTAAAAAAAACATATACTGAAATCTACATTGGGGCATGGCATATACTAGGGCTATCTAAACTATATAAGCAATTATGAAAATATTAATTAATGACAATTCGTTCGGGAATACTATATCACAGTCAATTTTAATTAAGTACACCATATGACATTGCATGCCGCTCATGCAGGCTGCATGCACCACAAACATTAATGAACATGCTTACAACTTTCATGCATGGGAGACTTTCAATAAAGACTAGTTTTTCTGTGTAAAGTGCAAATGTGAGCAAAGACAAGAATACAAAGGGTAGACTATAAAAGTGTTCGTCGAGGAATAACACCGGTAACCACGCAGGCATGATTCAGGTAAATCTAACGCCAGTTATGCACCACCAACCAAGAGTACATAGGGTTGAGCATGAACCTGGAAAACTCTACTCGCCCACCCGACCCAAAGCGTCTTGGGTTTGGGCGGGTTACATGGATGCTTGAGTCAGGCCGGGACCAAACTTTTGGGTCTATTTTGGATATCAGGTCCAACCCGATCCACCTGATCTTAAAAATAAATTTGACTTAACTCCTTTTGCGAGCTTGAATAGAATGGAATTAAATTTTGCTGAGTCATGGTTACTTTGGGAGTACCAAGTGTGATTTTTACACTTAAAAAATGATACCATTTCATCATTGAGGTCATGGACTCGAAGTTGTAGGTCTATAAAAAATAGGTTGTTTACCAGGATTATATTAAAAACAAATATCAACTAAAGGATTGAAATAAAAAAATTAAAATTTATAGGGGCACAAATGAAAGTCAAATTATGAAGAAAAAATTTCTAATTTAGTTTTATTATTTATAATTTTTACAGGGTTAAAAATAATCTATTTTGAGGTTTTAAGAGTCAGCAAGACCATCAGACTCTACTAATTTTTCAATAATGGCTGAAAAGTGATATATTTGGTGGTATTTCTTTTAATTAGTTTTGAGTGTAAACGGGACTAGTTATGGTTGACTTCTAAAATATTGTTTCAATATATTGTTCAAGCTTTGATAAAACAATACAAGATCCATGCTTTGTTTGTGTTGTCACTTCATGATATTTGGTTTTATTAATATGATATAGAGCTTGAGCCTGGCCATGGCCATGGGGTTCCACTTTGCAATTCTTGGGGTAGAAATTAAAGTCGGGGGTCAAGGCCAAATGGGGAGGTGCTTGTGGCCTGACACGCGTGTAATTCTTCATTTGCATGCAAGACTTTTGTTTATTATAAAATTAAGGAGGGATGGAAACTATGCTTGCAGTGTGATAGTCCATATGATGGTGTCTCTCTAGCTTCAAATTTTTAAAAGATTTTTGTTATATAAGCTACTATATGTGTACATATCCTCCATTTGAAATGTTTTCATATCATAGTTTAAGTTAAATATTATAAATCTAAAAATATGTCTATTGTCCAAAGTTTTAATGACGTGATAATTCGTACATTGTTAAATTTAGAAAATATAAAATCTTAATCATAAAATGAATCCCTTCATTTCAAGTGAAATAGAAAAGATCCAGATCCTATTTTAGAACGGTCAAATTCTTATATGTATCATTATTTGGGTAATGTGTACGTGTATGCTTATCTTCAGATTTATTACTCTATAGTTTTATTATTTCTCCCCATTTTCTTCTACATACCCTATTTTGCTCCAACCTAATACGTGGCATTTAAATGTTCATTCATTTGTGTTTTGTGTAGATGGCTTTAATTTAGGCATATGACTTTTTAATAGATTATGTAAGTATACGTGAATAATCATTTGAATTGCTCTGTAGTGGGATGAAAAATTTTGTCCAAATTAATTTGGAAGAAAATTCTATCCTTTATTTTTGGTTTATTGATAAAAAAATTATTTTGTCTTTCAGTTATATAACTGAAACAACCCAAAAACTAAAAGATTTAAATTAATGACGTTTGTTTTCAGGAGTTGTGTTTCTCTACAAATTTAAAATAAATTTTGTATAGTCATGTGTCTTAAAAAAATCTCAAAATTAGTAGCTTTTATTTATTTATTGTATATTGACCCACACGGATACAATTAAAATTAATTACAATTATATAGTTCAAATTATATGCTAGGGTTATCTAAACTACATAAGAAATTATAAAAATATCCACCGGTGATTATTGGTTTGAGAACTTTAACATTTCAGTGATGATCAAATGGTTTAGAGTCATACAGGTTTGGTGTCTGCAAATACCCATGTACTCAACCCCTTAACCGTGATAACAAGTTATATAATAATAACAAGGCAGTTCGTGAGATGACCTATTTTTAATGGACACACAAATTGGTCAAGATGTATGCTATGAGCAGTTCCTTTAGGCTCAGAGGTTTTTGTTTTTTGTTTTTTTGTTTTTTTTGTTCTAATAGGCTTAGACGTTTTTAATTTATTTTTGGGAAAATTACACTTTACCATTTTAAACTATACACCAGATTACACTTTGTACCTTAAACTATTTAAATGCACACTTTACACCCTAAACTATCACACTTTACACCTCGGTGTTACTTTTACCGTTAAGTTAGATAAAAATTAATAGTATATGACTGACACATGATTTTTGCTAAAGCGGCACACTATCTAGACCAAAACTGCATTTCACAAACAATTAAAAACAAGTGCTTATTTAGTTTTTTTCCAGGTCATTCTCTGCGTACTGCGTACAGGTCTTCCCTCTCTCTCACCCAGCAGCTCTTCTCCTCTTTCTCATTGTTAAGTTGCTCCTCTACCCAAATCAAACATACAAGTTATCTCTAAGTCCAAAACAAAATCATCAACGGTAACGGTATCAAAACAAAGCATCCTAACATTTTCGGTTTTGCAAATTAGATATAAAAGTACTCAGTTAATTTGTATGTACAAAGTATCATAACATTATAATAATCAGTTTGTATGTAGAATCTCATCTTACACCTGGCAGATCAATTGACTCTGTAGCGTGGACCACTCCACGCGCGGAATTAGAAAAGCTTGTTTGTGATATAAACTAAAGTAGCAAGAATCTATTATGTATCATAGGCTAGAATTGAACATTGGTTAGCTTTGGGGGATGGATATTCCTATTTTTCTTATCACAAACCAATCTCCAAAATAACATTGGTTAGCTTTGGAAAATGATATTCCCATTTTTTTTAATCATAAACCATTTTATAGAATAACATTGGTTAATTAGCTTGAGGACTGATATTCCCATTTTCCTTATCACAAACTAATCTCTAGAATACTCTCCAATTCAACCCAAACTTGTCGACCCACTTAAACAAGAAAGAAAAAGGTTATAAAATGTTAAAAATTATATTTAGTACACGGTAAGTGGAAGAAGCTAATGGTGTTTACCCTTGGAATATTAACTATCAATCTATTGGGTTGAGTCAGACTTTGAGATTGTGGACAGTTTAAAGTGTGAGGTTAGCATTCCTACTTTAGTGCTTTTAGCATTCGACACATTGGTCTACCTCCCACCATGGGGAGATAATCCTATGGATTGCAATCCTAGAGTTATTACCGATCAAGCTAAGAAGCGTTGGGTGTGGAAATGCATTGGTCTCTAATTACACTGCAAACTTGTTGGTGACCCTCACATTCTCACTGTTGAAGAAAATTGGACCCAAGACCTATTCTTTGTGTGTGTGTGTTTTTTTTTTTTTTTTTTGCTATAGATTCTTACCTTAAGACACTTATAGTTACAAATATTTTTAACATTTTTCTTAATAAGTAGGTTGCTTTGAACTCATTGGTTCATGAGAAGCAACATAAACTAAGAATCATGATGAATTGATGATAATGCACGAGCTTGGCAACATGCCTTATTGCATAATTTCATACCTTTAATTTCCTATCGTATCTTCTATGTACATGTTAATGAAGGTCGTCCCATTCCCACCGATCATCTTGTAGTTGTGGATAGTGGTGTTTATTTTTATGTTTGTAATTATACTGTTGTATATATGTCTTAAAAAAAAACACATGTTCAACTCCAAATTGATTTTTTTCAACTTTAATCCATATAAATTTTTCTTTCATACGAGAAGGGGGGAGGTTCAGGAATCAAAATTTAGAATCGAAATATTGTTAACCTTAAACAAAATTATTTTCTTGTTATGTTTATGTTATTGTTATTTTATTAAATGTTTTCTTCAAAAAAATAATTCTAAACATTATATACCTGTAATCTTTTAGAGTTTTTTGATGATATATGAAAAGAATACTAGTTATAATCTAACGTAGGTAGATTAATTTAGCCAAATACATTTAATACTCTTTTTAGTAGCTATAATTATAAGACAAAAATGAAAGTAATTAGATTCAATCAATCACGACATTCCTAAATTTAAATAACCTAATAGAAATTTAAGAAATTCTTAGTAATTATTTAATTAAAAAATATAGGGGAAAATTGTCAAATTATTTATAGGGGGACTAATTATTACTTAGGGCTTGAAAATTTTGAAACGTATGTGTCTGTTACATATATGTTTAATATATTTGACTTTTAAAAACCTAATTAATTCAAATAGTGATTGAATTTTTTTTTTATAGTTTCTTATTTATATTTGAAAAAATAACATTTGTTTGTGAAAACAGAATTAGACTACATCTTTTATTTACTAAATTTATTATTATTTATTTTTATTCAAGATTTATGACCATTTTGATAACCAAACAACTAGGTCACTCAAGAAAAACAACGATATTAACTATATCTTTGTTAATATGGGCTCTTTTAAGCTCGTAAAGCATTGCGTAAACAACTTTTGAAATATATCTTCAGCAATGTTGCATATATGATTCCAAATCTCTCCCCAACAACCATTTGGCATTACTAAATAATACTACACTTTTTTTTTTGTTAACCCATGAGACTTGGTTTATTTGGAATTTATCTTTTCTCTAAATAGGGTAAGACATTTGAAAATCTCGAAATTTTTTACTATTATTATATTATATACTTTGTTCCTCAATTTGATAGTTTATAATTATAATTATATATATATATATATATATTGAAAAAAAAAAATAGAATTGAATTAAGGCTTCAATCTATTCGATTGTAGTACTTGGTATAGTTATGTTTTTTACTTTATTGTTGTATTTGTCTTTAAACATATGCTTCAACATATAATTAACTCAAAATTTATTTTTCTCAACTTTAATCATAATTTTTTATCTATTGTGTAAGAAAGAAGGAAGTTTAAGAATCAAATATGCAAACTTAGGGTAGAAATTCAATTTTTTGCAACACAATGTATGTATGATATTATACTTGCTTATTTTTTCCAAAATATTTCATTTTTTGTTTCCAAAAAGAGCATGACAATATGGCTAAACCTGAACTCTAGGTGAAGTTCAATGCCTAATCCGTATTGTTAGATAATTTTGGAGATCAACGTAGAAAATCAGCCCTATAACAACTTAGTTGTCAGGGATGAAAGTTGAAAAGACCTCCCTTGATATGCTTTATTCCACAACTTCCGCGAAGGGAGAATATGATGACTGAGGTCACCATCCATTAGGATATTTACGTGGAAGCCATGACCTTGTCTCAAATAGTGATGCTTAGTTCGATGGATTACCTGTAAGGTTAAAATTGAGTAAACATCCAAACCTAATATTTTCCACAACTGGTAACATGATATGTTATGATTGTTGTGTGATACAAGTAATGTCATTAATGTTACTCTAATCACGATAGGCTTTGTTAATTAATAGTTGGAAAAAATATATTTTTATATTCACCAACACTTCCTCTCTTAGTCTCTACTTTTCCCTCCTCCTATCTGTCCAAACATAGTTACCCTTTGAAAACCAATTTTTGAGGGTAAAAATTATCAACAGGATCTAAGACTAAAACATTCCTTGCACTCTCCACAAAATTTCAAACTCTGAGAGAGAGAGAGAGAGAGAGAGAGAGAGAGAGAGAGAGAGAGAGAGATGTCCAATAATAGTAGCAAAATAGCAAGGTAGTCTTCCTTGAACTAGTCCACAAGGTTAGTTATTTTAAAGATGCACCTCCAACCAACACCTTCCTTAGACTATTTTGCAAGGTTAGTTGCTTCTCTCTCTCTTTTTTTCCTCTTCTCTTTTATAGAACAATCACACCAACACTCCAACATCCAACCTTTTCAATCAACCCCTCCTCACAATAACAAAAATGATCTTGCATTACTCCTTCACAAAGACCTAAGATTAGGATTATTCATATAAACTAACTAGAGATCAAAAGAAGCTGAGGGAGACCCTACTCTGTGCCAATGTACAATAATAAAAGGGATAGTGAAACAAATATAATAGAGCCCAGCTATGGCGTTCCACTTTGCAATTCTTGTGGTGGGAAAGTCGAGTCAATGCCAATAGGGAGGTGATTGTGGCTTGGCACGAGTGTAATTCTCCATCTACACGCAAGGCTTTTGTTGATTATGAGATTGAGGGACAGAAACCATGCTTGTGATATGGTGCTCCATTGAAGGCAGGGACAAACCCAAGTGGGGGCCCGGGCCCCCCCTGGGTCCAATTTATTTATTTATTTTTATAGATATTATATATTTTATTTTTGTAGTTGGACCCCCTTCCAAAACCTTAGGCCTCCCTTCTCCTCAATAAACCTAATTAGCCTCACCCAAATAGCAACTATCCAACCCAAAAACTTAACAAAAACAATAAAAAAATTTCACAAGAGTGATTATATTTTAGCAAAAAAAACTATTTTACCAACAAAGAACCAAAAAATCATGAGTTATTAGATAAGCTAAAGCTAAACTTTTTGTAACTACAGTAACTGGTATAAATACTAGTTGACTGTAGCAAATTGTTAAAAATAAAATACAATATTTTATTAAGATTATATCTCTTCCTTCAATTAAAAAACTCAAATTCTCTCGCTTCCTTTATTATTTTGATGAGTTGTTTATATCATTTTAAATGAAGTGATAAACAAAATAGAACATTTGATTTGATATTTAGTGTATTGTAAAGTGAGGTGGTAAAATAGATAAAATAGCTTTTTGAGGTGCTAAAAATTTTACCAAAAAAAAAAAAATCGTAGCCAACTTAGTATTAAAAAAATTTATTTTGTTTTTGTTTTTGTCTTTGTCTTTGTTGGTAATGATTGCATCTTAATTTATTTAGAAACAACAATTTTGAGTGTTTATATGTATGCCTATTTGGAGTTTATTATTTCTTTATACTCTGGCCCCTGCTAGCTTAAAATCTTGGGTCTATCCCCAATGAAGGTATCTCTATAGCTTCAAATTTCTAAGTCAAATTTATCTTTTATAAGCCAATATGTGTTTAGGGTCGGCCCTAGACATTTTGGGGCCTAGGGCAAGAACTAAAATGGGGCCTAGCCTTTTCTATATTTATGTATTAATTAAATTAATATTTATTTAATATTTTTATTATTATAATATATTTCATTTAAAATCTATTTTTCTTGTCTTTTGAGATGCAAATTGACTAATTAAAATTTTGTATTCAAGTTCTTCTAACAACTCTTTTTCACTCGATAATAGAGCTAATCCACTTAATTTTTCTTGGGACATTGTTGATCTTAGTTATGATTTTATTAATTTTAATTTTGAAAAACTTCTTTTTGCATAAGTAACTGTAATAAAAAAATAAAAAAAAACTTCTTTAATCAAACAATATATTTATAAAGGCTGAAATAAAAAATAACTTTTAAGTGTAGAGCAATAAAACCTGATGTATATAAAAAGTATTATTGTAATTTTATCGAATAATAACAAGTATTTAGCAATCTCAACCTGCATAAATAAAAACATATTCATTATATTACCTATATCAAAATATATATATATATTTATATAAACGCAAGATTAAATTTAAAAAAAAAAAAAAATCCAAGGCCTAGCCAAAGCAGAAGTACAAGTGTACAACTCCACCCACAACCACAAAAGTCTCATTAGATAAGAGTCCACCCAAAAAAAAAAAAAAAAAAAAAAACCTTCAAGGCCCAACGGCCCCAGCCAGAACTTAAGTAGGCCCAGCAGCCCCAGCCAGAAGTCTTATTAGACAAGATTCCACCCACAAAAAACTACGGCATTTGCAGAATCAAATAAGAAAGAGAATAAAACTATACCTGAGTTTAGAGTCTTCAGACGTAATTATATGATTCAAATCAGAGGAAACCAAAGTCAACAGCAAAAGGATTTAAGAGTAGGACCAATGGAGAGAAAGAACGAGAGAGGCGGAGAGCAAGAGTGAGAAAGAGAAACGGTAATATGAGTAAATTTGAGGGATTTGATTTGTGGTTAATTTTTTAGATCGGATTTGTATTTTATCTTGTTGAATTTTGGTTTGTCCAGAGGTTAATGATTTTTTTTTGGGACAATTGATTTTGTTTAGACCAAAGAATTTTTTGAGGTACCAATGTTTATTAGGATGTACCAAATTTTTTGTTCTTTGGCAACAAGGATGTGCCAGATTTTTTGAGTTTCATCTGAAACTTCTTTTTTCTACTACTCCTCATTTTCCAAATTTTTGGGGCCCCCCTTCCACTTGAGGGCCTTCGGCAATGGCCTAATTGGCCTAGTGGAAGGGCTGACCCTATATTTGTTCATCCTCTGTTTGAAATGATTTAGCTTTATGGTACATTATATTTTAACTTTAAAGATGTAACCAATATTCCGTCATTTAAAATTTTAAACGACGTGATAATCTATATATTGTTAAATCTTATAAGTAAAATGTGATAATCTATATATTATTAAATCTTAGAAGTAAAATATTTACAGTAAAATAAAACCTTTTAACTCAAATGAAATAGGGAACATCTTAATCCTATTTTTGAACGGTTAAATTCCTAAATATCATTAACTAGATAATGTGCACGTTTATCTTTGCGTTTCTTACTCTTATAGTTTTATTATTTCTCAGCATTTTCTTCTACATACAAATTACAATATTCCTATTTTACATTTGAGATACCTTATTTTTTCAATTAATGTATCTTTTTTTTTAAAACAAACACACACATAAGGAAGAGGGAGTTGTGGTGTGCCCCAATTAACGTATCCTTGATTAGGCCATAATGTTAGTAATTTTTTGGATATTCAAATGTCCATCCATTAGTGTAAATGACTTTAATTAAGTTACATGAATTTTAAATAGGTCATGAAGTTAAAAGTATACATGAATAATAATTTGAATTATTTTACAGTGACCTGGTAAATTTGGTCTAAACTAATTTCAATGAAAATATAATCTTTATAATAGCTTACTGATAAAATATCTAATTTGTCTTCCACTTACAAGATTTACCCAAAAAATTAAGTCAACTTATTCACCAAATCGAGTAACCCAAAAACTAGGAGATTTAAATTAATGACATTAATTTCATGACTAGTACTTCCCTACAGTAATAAGTTAAGTAATAATCTGTCTTGAAAAAAAGGCAACTATCTCAAAAATAGCTTCTTCTTTCTTTTTCTTTTTTGGTTATTGTATGATGCCCCATATGTCTCCAATCTCAATAGTATAAAAGTATTAGAAAGCATATACTAAATATCTACCTTGGGGCATATAGTAGGTCTATCTAAACTGTATAAGCAATAATGAAACTTGTTGTGCCCCACACTCTTATAAAAATTACCATATCTTTTAAATAGAGTTTGTGATTGTTAGAAATACTGAAATCTGTAGTATTGTATTTCGCAATGAAAGAATATACATGAGTGCCTTTATATAGGAAGCATATATGTACAGTACAAGTAAATATGTGTGCAGCACAAGTAAGAGTGTAGTACAAGAATGTGTGTTATACAAGTAATCTAGCTGGGCCTAAAGCCCACAACATTACACACGTTAACAGCCCCCCTCAAACTTAAGGTGGATGTGAGACTAGCTTGAGGTTGTCAACCAAATCACGAAGACGTCCCTTAGGATGTGACTTGGTGAAGATATCTGCAAGTTGATCTTTGGAGGAGACTGAGAAGGGCTTGAGAGCACCATGGACAAGATGATAACGAATAAAATGACAATCAATCTCGATGTGTTTAGTCCGTTCATGGAAGACATCATTGTGAGCAATATAAATGGCACTCTGGTTGTCACAATAAAAAGAAGTAGCAGATGATGTGGACACACCTAAATCCTTAAGAAACCACCATAGCCAAAGGAGCTCAGATGTGGTATCAGCAAGGGCACGATATTCTGCTTCAGTACTGGAGTGGGCTACAAAGGTTTGTTTCTTACTTCGCCAAGAAATTAAAGAAGAACCAAGGAGAAAGCAATAACCCGTAGTGGACCTACGATCAATGGGATCTCCTGCCCAATCAGCATCAGAGAATGCACGGAGTACAAGAGGAGACTGAGTTGAGTAGAAAAGGCCATGGAAGAGAGTGTCCTTCAAGTATCGAAGAATGCGCAGAACAGCAGCATAGTGAGTCGATTGTGGAGCAGACAGATACTGGCTCACCTGATGAACAACATAGGAAATGTCTAGACGAGTAACTGTGAGATAAACTAGGCTGCCAACCAATCGTCTGTAAAGAGAGGGATTAGACAATGGTTTCCCCCCCGAGGGTGTTAGATGCGCATTAAGTTCAACTGGAGTGTCAACAGTTTTGCTGTCAGTGAGTCCAGCTCGAGACAAAAGGTCAGAAGCATACTTGGCTTGAGTAATATAAAGACCATCTGTGGAATGAGTGATTTCAAGACCCAAGAAATAGCTGAGATGTCTAAGATCTTTCATCTCAAACTGCTGACTGAGAAAATCCTTGAGTTCTTGAATGCCACTAAGGTCATCACCGATTATGATCATATCATCCACATATAAAAGAAGCAAAATGGTGCCTTTATCAGTGCGACGAAGAAATAAGGTAGAATCATAAGGACTGGCAATGTAACCCAAGCGAAAGATGGTGGAGCTGAACTTGGCAAACCAAACTCATGAAGCTTGTTTAAGGCCATAAAGTGCACGTCGAAGGCGACAAACCTTGTTTGATTCAACAGAGAGACCAGGAGGAGGTTGCATATAGACTTCTTCACTCAAATCCCCATTAAGGAATGCATTTTTAACATCCATATGAAAAAGATCCAATTTACTAGCAGTGGCAACAGCTAAGAGAGCACGAACAGATGAGATACGAGCAACTGAAGCAAAGGTCTCTTCATAATCAATCTCATACTCCTGTGTAAAACCTTTTGCAATAAGACGAGCCTTGTAGCGCTCAATGGACCCATCAGAGCTAGTCTTGATTTTATAGATCCACTTACAACCAACCACAGACTGTCCAGGAGGGAGAGTAACTAGGTCCCAAGTATGGTTTTTGGTTAATGCATCAAGTTCCTCTTTCATTGCAATCTGCCATAAAGGGTCAGTGGAGGCCTTACGATAGGTGTGAGACTCGTGGAGTGTAGTAAGGGCAGTGTAACAATGATAGTCAAGTAAATGTGCATGAATGGATCTTACTTGGGTTGAGTGGCGAGGTGGAATGTCTTGTGGAGGATCTTCAAGTGAAACAGGAGCAGGGGACCCAGCTTCAAGGTGGGGTAGCTTGTCATCAACCTGTTCATCTTCGACCTGTCTAGGAGAAGCATAAAAAATATCTAGAGCTTGGATAGAGAAGTCCAAAGGAGGATTAAGAGTATGTGTAGAAGGAACATGAGACTCATCTGGAAAGATTTCTAAAATAGAGGAGGTAGTCAGGGAAGAAAGAAAGTGAGAGAGTTCAACAAACAAGCGGTGTTTCCAAAAGACAACATTTCGGGAAACACGAAGACGATGAGAGACAGGATCATAACACCGATACCTTTTTTGAGTTTCGCCATAACCAAGGAAACAACAAAGCCTAGATCGAGGCTCAAGTTTGTTGTGCTCATAAGCCTGAAAAAGAACGAAACAAGCAGATCCGAAGGAGCGAAGGTAATGATAGTCAGGGGGTGACCCAAAAAGGTGCTCATACGGAGTCTGATTATGGATGACAGCACTTGGAATGCGATTAATAGCATGAACAGCATGAAGAGCAGCTTCACCCCAAAATGGGGCAGAAACTTTGGCAGAAAGAAGAAGAGCATGAACAGTGTCAAGAATATGATGAAGTTTTCTTTCGACTCGACCATTTTGCTGAGAGGTACCTAGACAAGTTAGATGATGTACAGTGCCATAGGAATGTAACAGAGCTTGAAAAGTATATTGAGTATATTTAAGAGTATTATCAGATCAAAAAGTTTTGATACGTTAGGAGAATTGTGTTTCAACCATTTTTGCAAAGTTACTGTATATTGGTAAAATTTCAGAGCGAGATTTCATAGGAAAGATCCAACTATAACGAGAATAATCATCAATAAAAACAACAAAATATCGAGATCCACCAATACTAGCAACAAGAGAAGGTCCCCAAACATCAAAATGAATTAACTCAAAAACACTACTAGAGATAGATTCACTGTTATTGAAAGGTAAAGCTGGCTGTTTTCCTAACTGGCATAAAGTACAATCAAAATTGTCTTTGGACACAGAACCCAATAGACCCTTAGAAGCTAACTGTTGTACCCGAGAAGATGGTGCATGATCAAGACGAGAATGCCAAAGTACGAGAAAAGGTAAGGAAGAAACTGTAGTAGCTGCAGCAGCAACAGAAACAGGAGCAACAGGTGGAAGATGAAGATTGTCCATAGGAAACATACTCCCAACTCTAGGACCAGTCCTAAGCTCTTACCCCGTCCTCGGATCCTGCACAATACACCCAGAATAGTAAAAAATAAGGCGATATCCTAGTTCAGCTAATTATCCCACAGAGCACAAATTATAGGATAGGTCAAGTACATGGAAGACCCTAGGAACAGAGAGGTTGGAGGTCGAAACAAAACTTAGACTATTCCCATGCATGGTGGAACCATCAGCTATATGAATATTAAGAGGATGTGGTGCAGGGTCAAGTTTGGAGAATAAGGACGAGTGAGGTGTCATGTGATTGCAACATGCAGAATCAAAAAGCCAAGTTTGAGACTTACTGGGTAGAACTAAGAGAGCAGTGGAAAGGGATGCATTACCAGCCATACAAACAGCCTGAGCTATGATATCCTGTAGTTCAGTGAAGGAGAGGTGGATAGTGGATCCAAAAGACTGGGACTCAGCAGAAATGGAAGGCATCGGCGGAGTAGGCTCAGTATTAGCAACAACAATAGTAGATTTGTTGCGACAGTAACAAGTCTCAATGGTGTGGCCAGGATGCTTGCAATAGTTGCAGAACTTTTTGTTGGTCTGCTTGCGACGATTGCTAGAGCCAGAGGAATCACCTGATTGCTGAAATTGCTCTATGGGTGGAGCAGAATGAGTAATAGCCAAAACATTGAGCTTATTTTGGCTTGAAAGGTTGCAAGATAAGCTTCTTCTCTAACCAACTCGTTTACAGCAGTATCAAGAGAGGGGGGAAGACTGCGATTAAGAAGCTGACCTCGGATGGGCTTAAAGTCCTTGTGAAGTGACATCAGGAATTCATAGAGATGAAATTCATCTCTAATGGTGGCATATTGTTGAGCATCCTTTGAGCATGCCCAAGTTGGATCAAAAAGGTCAATTTGGTCCCAAATGAAGTGAAGCTGATCATAGTAGTCATTGATGAATTGCCTTGGTTCTTGCCTGAGTTGATGCAATTCAACCACAAACTGATATTTCATGGATCCATGAGTAATGGAGTACCTTTTGGCCAACATATCCCATGCTAATTTTGCATCATCAAAACTGCCCAACAGGTTGGAGATGGAGGGAATGGAAGTGTTCCAAATCCATGTGAGGATCATGTGGTTGTGACTATCCCATTAAATCATGCGACTGAGGAAAACAGCATCTTCTTCACTTGCCCCTTTGACAGGAATAGTGATTGCACCAATACAATATTGCCAAAGCATGCGACCCTTAAGAAAACTGCGCATAGCTTGAGATCAAGATAAGTAATTCTTATTCCCCTCCAATATAGTATTGATGGGGCGAGGAAGAAAAATATCATTTTTATCCATTTAGAGACACAATATGCAAAAACAAATTGCAAAAATGAAATCTACGCGAAAAACTGAGTAATGAGAACTTGGACTGCAAAAGTCAACAGTCAAAGTCAACGGCTTCGGTCAACGGTCAACTGAGATGACGTGGCGCAGACGTCAGCAGATGACTGGATGCTGATGTAAGCTAGGGCTGACGTGGCAATGATGACATCACGGGTGATGTCAGCCTGGAGCTAATGACGGCGCGTGGGGCGCGTGAGCTTTGACGCAGCAACTTTAGGTGGCGCGTGCGATCTCTGATGGCTGCGAGGCTTCCACCAACATGTAGATCGGCGCAAGACGATCTCAGTGATACTTGCAGAAACGTAATCAGAGCAATATTCATGGCGGTGATGACACGTGTAGTGGTCTATGTGGTGTGAGACTCCTCAACGACAGCGGCTGTAGGTTTAGAACCCAAAGACAACGGCTGGAAGACGTCGGAGGTTCAACGGCAAGAGGCTGCGACGATTGTTGTGACGGCAGAAGCAATGTTGAGAATGGAGTAACACCAATAAAGATAAGACTGCTAAGAAATGGTCAGAGCAGTGGCTCTGATACCATGTTAGAAATACTAAAATCTGTAGTATTGTATTTCGTAATGAAAGAATATACATGAGTGCCTTTATATAGGAGACATATATGTACAGTACAAGTAAATATGTGTGCAGTACAAGTAAGAGTGTAGTACAAGAATGCGTGCTATACAAGTAATCTAGCTGGGCCTAAAGCTCACAACATTATACACGTTAACAGTGATGTAACTTTGTGTTGAACCATTTTCCCTCTCCTTTGTGTGTGTATGTTTGTTTGCTTTTTTTTTTTTTTTTTTTAAATCATTGTCTCACATTATTTAAGAGAGTGTATTGTTTGTAGTATAACTTATCTCACTATCTCCTAAAAGTTGCCATAATTTTTTAATGAAGTTTATAGTGTGTCTTTATATTAAAACCGTTATCTTTCTTTTTGTTGTGAGTGTGTTTATTTCTAAAAATAAAAAATAAAAACAGACCCAATTTTAACAACACTATATGACGCTGCATGCACCAAAGTTCACACGTCTTCTACGACAACGTTCATGGATGGGAGAGTTTAAGGGTCCGTTTGGTTGGGAGGATGGAAAAGTGGGATGATAGAAAATGGAGAGATGATGGAAAAGTGGGAGGATAGAAAAAATTTTAGTTTTTCTCATTTGTGTTTGGTTGGGATGGTGGAAAAGTGGAGGGATGAAAAACTTTTTTGTTTGGTTGAAAATAAAGTTTGTATAAATTTACCATCATATCCCTATTAAATAAAACAAAAAGTAACACATTATATATTTTTGTGAGAAAAATTATGTATAGATAGACACTTCAGTAAAAAAAAAAAAAAAGCATAAGAAATTAACCCAAAACTGTTTTCTAAAAAAAAAAGAACAAAAACAAAAACCAACCAAAATTAATGAGAAAATAAACATATGAGCATCAAAAAAAAAGAAAAAAAGAAGAAAGCTACACGTCCAAAAAAAATCAAAGAAAAAAAAAAGAAGAAGAAAAGAAGCTAACTTGTTCAGACAAAAGCAAGCAAGCGCACACACACACACACACACACAAAACTTTGGAGAGAGGTGAATTCCAAGGGTATTTTTGGAAGCTCATTTCATGAGCTTTCATCTCTCAGTTTTCTCTCCATTTTGGAGAGAAAACTTTTTGGTAGGCCCAGAGAGAAAATGCCTGGGCCCCACCATTTATTTTCCTTCCTCCCCACCCAACCAAACACACTCCAAAAAAGTTTTCTTTCCCATTTTCTCTCCAAATTTTTCCATCCATCCTATTTCACCTCCAAACAAACACACCCTAAATAATTACTAGTTCTTTGGGAAATAACCAGTGACCACCCGGGCAAGTATGAATACTAGTTAAAATATAATATAGGCAAATTAATTTAGCCAATTATATCTATATTATTTATTTAAGGGGCTTCCCTTATTTGGGACCTTTATTTTTAGGTTCAAAAATGTTTTTACACCTCTATGTTTAAGTAGAGACAAAACTAAAGGATAATTCGGTAAAAATACAACTCTAACTCTTACTAAAACATTGCCTAATAAATAGGGTTACTCTCCTATTGATTTTCAAATTGATTGGTCCACTTATAAATTAGATTCTCAAAATAAAAATTATATATAAAAAATAAAGACACAGGTTTTCTTTTCTTTTTTTGCTATAAAATAGGACCACTAAGCCCAACGTTTTCACTTTCTTTTTCTAATCCTTTTTTCCCCTTTATCAAGACTTAAATGTTTCTCTCTTTTTTTTTCCCCCTTTCTTCTAAATTCTAATCTCACATTTTTATTTATTTATTTATTTTGGTTTTTGTTTTTATTTTTTCAAATCTCTTCTTCTTTATTTTTGAATTATTAAAAAAAAATGTGATTTTTAATGTACTCCATGTTTTTCTTTTTAATGATTTATTTATTTATGTTTGTATTTGAATTTTTTTCTCTTCACATCTTTTTTTCATTTTAATGAATGTATTTCTATGTCCAAAATAAAAATCAATATGCGTGTGGTTTAATTGGATAGAAGAGAAAAATTAAGATTCTCAGAAAAATTAAGATTCTCAGAGAAAAATTAATTGGATAGATGAATGGAAAAATTATGACATTAAATAATAAAAAAAGTCTCATTACATGTGCAAAGCACATGTGATAAATCTAGTATTTAATAATCTTTTTGTAGTTACAACTGTAAGACAAACACAAAAGTAATTAGTTTTAATCATGACATTTTAAAGTTTTAATAATCTAATAAAAACTTAAGAGATTCTCAGAGATTATTTAATTAAAAAATACAGAGCATTTTGTCAAATTTCTTTATAGAAAACTAATAATTACTTAGAGCATGAAAATTATGAAACTTAATAGTCTCTTTTACACACACACATGTGACTATTGAAAAACCTAATTAATTCAAATATTGATATAATCATTTTTTTGTGTATACTATTTATATTTGAAAAAATAACATATGTTTGTGAATACAAACGTAGATTACATTTTCTTTTTACTATTTTTTTTTTAATTTCTTTTTGGATACATGACCATTTTGATGACTAAAAAACCAGGTCTCTCAAGCCAAATGGTGATATAAAATTTAGCTTTTTAATAATTGAGGCCTTATTTACTCCTTGGTTAGTTTCATTTTCATGGCTGGATACAATTTAGCACGTTAGGGGCAGGAATTGCATCAATAACATATACACTTAGAGGACGTTTGGTTCGCTTGATACTACGTCAAGTGTGATGTTATATTATTGTAATCCTAGATTCATGTAATGTGATTAATGGAATGCAACATTACAATGTTTGGTTCATTAATTAAATTCTCATCACATTTCAAAAATGTAATGTTGCTTTACTTGGTTAATTTTCATAAATGTCCCTCGAAATATCTTCAGTTACTTTACCAAATTTTATAATCACCTTAATGTCACATTACCGTGATGCACATCACATTAAGGGCACATCATGGCAAACCAAACGCCCCCTTATGGTTTACAAAATTGCCCAACAATAATTTTGGTTTATTCAATAGAATATTGCACGTTTTTTTTAAATTTTTTTTTTAATTCTAATTAACACGCGACATCAGTTTTGCATACTTTATCTTCTCTCTAAGTGGGATAAGTAAGATATCTGAATAAAAATTCGTAATGTTCAATACTTTGTTTCACAATTTGATAATTTTTAATTAATAATTTTTAATAATTTTTATTTAAAAGAAAACGATAGTAGAATTTAATTAATGTGTCAATCCATCCCATTGTAATGCTGTTATGTTTTTTATTTTATTGTTGTATTTGTGTCTAAACATACGTTTAAACATATCAATTCTAAATGAATTTTTCTCAACTTTACTCCTTAAAATTTTTATCTATCATATGAGCAAGAAGGAAGTTTAAGAGTCAAATAAGCAAATTTAGGGTGGCTACTTAATTTTTTGCAACACCTTGTATGTATGATAGTATATTGGCTTGGTGTTTCAAAAGTCTTTCACCTATTATTCCACAACTTCTATGAAGGGAGGAATATGATGATTGAGGTCCCCCATCCACTAGGATATTTAGTTGTAAGCCAAGACTTTGTCTCATTAGTGATGCCTATTTAGGGTCCATTTTGGAACAACTTATTAACTGAAAACTGAAATATTTTTGCTAAAAGTGTGCTAAAGTATGCTTATACCTTGAAAAAAATTTGAAAATGTGAAAAAAGGTAGGGAAAAAAAATGAGGTTTTAAAAAATTGTACATAAAAGCTAAAAATAGCTAAAAGCTAAAAGCTGAGCTTATAAGCTCATGCCAAACACGCTCTTAGATGGACCACATGTGGGGTTAAAACTGATTGAACATTCAAGCCTAATATTGTCCACAACTTCTAACAAGATTTGTTATGCTTGTTGTATAATACAAGTGAGGTCAATGATTTTGCTCTAATCACAATAGCCTATGTTTTTTTTTTTTTTTTTTTTTTTAGAGGAAACGATAGTAGACTTTATTAATACAAAATCATGTTATACAATGGGGAAAAGAAAGAGGGACATTCTTTTAACCAAATAATGACCTCCTCATTCTCTTTTGCAACACTAGCCAAAACTAGAGCAGCATGATTACATCGTAAAGAAATTAATACTAAAAAAAGAAATAAATCAAAACAATCACACAGAAATATAATGTCTTCAAAAAACCAAACTATTGCCAGAGAACAAATCCACTCTTCAAAGTTTTCGGATGCCCATAAAACCAATACAGCGCCAAACAACACCCTCTGATTTACTAAGGTATTAGTGTGATGTGGAATTTTTTTTTTTTTTTTTTTTGGGAAACTTGGGGACCTTCTTCTATGTCTAAACAACAAAATCTATCACTGCTTCTAGGATCCCAAGCCCATGGCAGTTTATGCTAAGAATCTTCATGGTGGTGAATGGGGTGAGGAATTACCCCCAACAGCTTATTGGGAGACACTAAAACTATCTGAGCAGATAGCTTGTTTTTTAGTATGTGAAGGATCCAAGAATAGTGAGGAAGATGAAGAACGTTTACCCGAAGGTTGAACCTTAGACAAATTCTCGAGAGAAGTCTGAGACTTGGAACTACGTAGAATACGCTTCCATGATCTCAAAGACAATTCTTTTTTTCCCGGTATATCCTCATCAAAATTGGAAATACACTCCATCTTCGTATTTGATTTTAAGCTTTCCTCATTTGAATCTTCATTAGCCACATTTGCCAGCGTACTCCTTTGCTGATTTCTTGGAGATTTTGATTTCGACAAAGAAGGAAGTTCCTTATTTTTTGGAGTTACAGATTCGGGTACACCACCATCACATTCAAAACTTGAAAATTGAATAGATCAAGAAATTTGAAAAATATCATTTTTATAAAAATATCATTAATAGTTCCAACTAGTGATTTACGCTAACAAATATTATTGAAGATGATGTATGCTAAGGAACCTTAATGGTTTAATAATTGTCAACTGACTTTTGGTAGTAGCTAAGTTGCATAATACTAAACAATGCAACTTAACATTTTGCTGACTTTTGATTTGCTAACTTTTGTGGGCTGAATATAGTATATTACATAATTAGCAATATTTGATGACTTTGTATTTCAGTTAAAACACTAGAAGATAATGTAATATTTTAACTTGCACTATGCTATGGATGAATGAAATTAATATCATTTCATGTTCAACATGATTGCTTTGACCATGAAGTGGAAGAATGTATATATATATAGTGTGTTGATAAATTTATTTTGAAACAGGTAAAGAATTTATAAATATTTATTGAATAGTGAGTTTTGCTGCCCAGGTGAAGAAAATTTAAATATTTGTTGAATGGTGTTTTGCTGCAGTGAAGGATGTGTTAAAAACTAGTTGAATTGTGTAAGTTTGTTGCCCAAATTGTTGCTGCCTAGCTGGGAAGATAAACTGCCCAGTTAAAATATTTTGATTAGCTTATATGTAATTTTGCCCAGTTAAATTGATGTGATTTTGCCCAGCTTATATGTGATTTTCCTAGTTGAATTATAAGTGCAAGTTTTTAATGCAAGTTTGCCCAGTTTTTAGTGTAAAGGGTCATTGTATTATTGAAAAGGCTAGTGGATAATTTTTTTTTTTTTTTTTTTAAATATCTTCCCAGTTTACGTAACAAGGTCATGTGGATAAAGTTTTTTTTTTTTTTTTTAAATATCTTCTGTTTACGTAACAAGGTCATATGGATAAATTTTTTTTTTTTTTTTGAAAATATCTTCGCAGTTTACATAACAAGGTCATGTGGATAAAGTTTTTTTTTTTTTTGAAAATGTCTTCCCAGTTAACGGATAATCAATTTTTGTTGCCCATAAATTTTAACTTATATGATGGTTTTTAGACCCCTTAAAACACAATTGAATTAACCTAGTTAATTAGCCAAGTTGTTACTTAGTCTAAATTCCAAGTCTAGGTTATCACAATCAAACAATCATATCATTCAAAGCAGCGGAAAGATAAATAAGACAATGATATGATCACCCAGGAAACCAAACCGGTAAAAACTTGGGGAGGATTTAACCTAGCTATCCTCAAGGTAAACTTGAATCCACTATCTTGAAAGAATCGAAGTTCATACAATAAGACTTACAAGCCCCCACACTCGACTTCTTATTGCTACTCACCAGTAGAACTTACTGACACGACCACGTGCAAGCTCCGAGATCATGGACTCCTTCTTTCTTTGGATTCTCCAGCAAATACAAGCACACCCGCTTGTGTATCTTTAAGCTCTTATGGCAGCAACTAAATGATCATTAAGTTCTTGAAGAAATCTCCTCCTTGATAATCCTAAGCTTGTGTGAAGGAAAGCTCCTCACAGATCTCACGAGAGATTCACACAAACAACAATATGAGCAACATAAAAACGTGGCTAGGGTTTGCCTTAAATACCTAGGGCAAAATAGAAAACCCTAAACGTTTTAAAACAAAACTAGGGCTGAGTTGGAATTCTGCAAAAGACGCCTCTGACCCAATTTTCGATTGATCGAGCCTAAGCTTCGATCGATCGAACCAGGCCGAGAAGCATAAATGAATCCTGCAACAGCTTATTCCAACTTTACATAAATTAATCAACTTTGAGCAAGTCTAAACATGACTAACCATATTGTTTTGATCATGGTTTGCCAACAATACACATTAGAGTTCTAAATACATAAGTTCCTAAGTCTTTAGAACCAAACATTATATATAATAATAAAGAAAAGTAATATAAATTTATATGTATTTGTGTTAATTTTTATATTATTTAATGAGTGTAAATATATCTATTTCTTATATATTATATAACAAGGACATAATAGTTAATTTATATAAACTACATTTTCCATCCTCCCCTTTTTCTCTCCAACCAAACAAAAGAGTTTTCCACCCTCCCACTTTTTCACCCCTCCAACCAAACACACATGAGGGAAAATCAAATCTTTTCTATCCTCCCACTTTTCCACTCCTCCAACCAAACGGACCCTTAGTCTCTTCTTTTCCCTCCTCCCACATGTCCAAACATAATTATCCTTTGAAAACCAAATCTTGAGGGTAAAAATTATCAACAAGAGCTAAGGCTAGTCTACAACGTTGGTCAGTTAAAACCGAAATCTTCCTTACACTTTTTGCAAAACTTTAGACTCCATTTGAGAGAGAGAGAGAGAGAGAGAGAGAGTTTGTTGGTCCAATAATATTATGAAAGTAGCTGAACGACAAGGTTGTTAAAAATATTACAATGTTGAACAAGAAAGGAAAAAGTGAACACAAAAGAGAAAAAGAAAATTGGATAACTTGGAGGCAAAAATTGTTATCCTTAGACAATATTTGCCCCCACACTAATGTTGTTAGAAGGTTATCACAAATTTGTCATCAGGATACAACCAAGTTTGTTGGGTTCTTCAAATATCAATTTTGAATAATACCTATAGGATTACTTGTGTTTCTGAGAAACTGATTTTGGGAGAGAAAAAATAATGAATAAGAGTACACTATCAAGTGAACATGAATCACTATTTATACCCATACGGTTGTTTCCCTTCAAGAGGTATGAATGGAGAGTTAAGATGTCTCATAAAACCGTTCATAAGATTTAAAACATTTCCTAACATTCAGAACGGTTACCACGAATTCTGCTAAAAAAAGTTTTCTTTAGGAATATGAAATAATTGTTGTAATTTCTTTAGTTAGGTAGTTAGCTAGTTGGTTGAGATTAGGATAAGTTAATTAGGATTTGAGCACATGTAGCTCATTTAACACATGGCTTAATTCATAGAGCTTATGTTGAATTAACTAGCTAATTATCTTGAGCCATGTGGGCCAATGACATTAGAGCTAGTTTCCTATAGATACATGATTGTAATTCAACATTAGATATCAATTGAATAATAAATCAACTTCTTAGTGCATTGGTGCATCTCTCTCTCTCTCTCTGTTAGGACATATGTGATTCATGTTAAGAATATATGTCAACATTTTATGTAATTGGCTAATCCTTTGACAAAACGCACTTTACTTGTAATTGGGTAGATCTAGGATGTGTTTAATGCTTCAAGAAACAAGGTTTCAAGTTCAAGTGTTAAAGCCATGCAAGTCTGTCCAAGAATCAAGTGAAGAAGTGATGTTCATTAAATCTCGACAACTAGCTTGACAGCTAGTATCTATCGAGGTTTAAAAAGTTGTGAAACCCGAAGCTCGACAATTGCTCGACAGATAAGGTATCTGTCAAGATTTATGAAGTTCAATTTTTCAAGCTAATTTTCATCCAATCCGTGAATGTATGTTTGGGCTTTCTTTTCTCACAACCCTAAATATATATAAGGATTATTTTAAGGGCCGTAAAAGGTGATGAAAGTTGCACAAGAGAACAATTCCACAAGTGTGAAGAAAAGTGTGACCGGAAACCTAGTTTGCCCTAGTTCTTCTTTCTCTTGAAGAAGTTGCTGTGTTTGTACACCGTAGGGTTTTATGACCAAGGAGCTTCACGATCTTCATCGTGTGATGAACAGAAGAACTTTGCAGCCAACATCCTTCTCAAGTTGGTGATCAAGTGGCATACTAGGATCCGCGCAATTGGTTAGTCATGTACTAGGAGCCATGCATTGAAAATGAGAGATTGTCACTACAGAACAAGTCCAATTGGGTATTGGGGTAAGGGTTCAATTGTAGGTTGGTATAAGGTACTGGGATTTCTTTACTTGTAATCGCTTGTTTTGATAATAGTGGATTCGCGGGAGTGGTGACCTTAAAATCACCAGGTGGGGTTTTTGCCTTGTAGGTTTTCCTCATTCGAAAACAAATCACCGTGTCAATTTATTTTCCGCTGCATACTTTAGTTAATTGGTGATTTGTTTGTGCTACCATGTACAATTGCATGCTAATTTGATTAATTAATAAACTTGGCTAATTAATTAATTAATTCATCACAAGGGGTCAATACGTTTTTGGCTATCACTCTCTATGGAGGGTGACTACCTCTAATTAAGTTAACTTCTCTATAATTTCCATCAACCCCCTATTATTCCTATCAATCTCCATTAGGAACCACCGGATTCCTAACATTTGGTATCAAAGCCGTCAATCTTGAGACGGGTGAATATGACTAGCAAGAAATCTTGAAAGTGGTGAATGAAGTTTTAGAGAAGGTTAAGGCCTTGATAGAATCTCACAAGTCAAGATGTATGCTACGAGCAGTTCCCTCAGGCTCAGAGGTTTTATGGCATGATGTTGCATTATCTTGTGTGCAAGTAATCTGCTTCTATGCAATGTTATTAAACTAACTTGGCATTTATTTTAAATAGTCTAAACCATTCAGGACATTTTCGTTGTTAGGGGAGAGGGGAAGTTCATAAATCATGTGAGAATGATAGTCTAGGATTTGTCCAAGTATCATGATGCATGGAAAAGTAATGGCAACAACGATTTATATTAAAATCAAATTCTGGAAAAAAAAAAAAAGTGTCTGTTCTTATTTCATTTTAACCTCAATTTTTTATTTATATATTTATAATTAATTTTTGTGTGTGTTAATAATCAGTTTGTATTTAGATTTTCATCTTACACCCACACACCTTGGCAAGTCAACCGAACCAGAAAAACTTGTTTGTGATATAAATTAAAGTAGCAAGGGTCTATTATGTATCATAGGCTAGAGTTGAACATTAGCTTTGGGAGATTGATATTCGCATTTTTCTTATCACAAACTGTTGGGACATTTAAACCTCAGTTGATATAACTAACCAGTTTTAAGCCAAGTGATTAATTAGATGATTGTGAATATTCCTTGGTTAAACAATCAAACATCAAAATCATGCACAACGAAATAGTAAATAACACAAGATAATGACGCTACAAGAAAACCAATGAAACAAACTAATTTCATAGTAAAAAGCCTAGGAGAAACCTTCCCAAAAAACAATCCACTATAGTAAAGAAAAGTTTAAGATCTTGTACAAAACTTTTGTTCCTAGACTCTACAGTCCCAATAAATGAACTTATAATAAAAACCTTCTATCGTATCAAAACTTTTGGACTCTTTAATATATGAGCTCCTTGACAGATGACGCACTTACAATCATAACCGAAACCTCCGACTTACTCCAAGAACTTGTTGAAAGTTTTCTTCACAACAATAAGTTTACCAAAAGATCTTCAACTGTTGGTGGGCACACAAGAGTCGCAACGATATCTCCTTCTTCTGTTTTTTGAACTCTCAAGTTCAATAGGTGGAGGCTAGGGTTTCAATACTAAAGTCTTATGTTTTCTATTTCTACCACCTTATTTAAATAAGAGCTTCATGGACATTTTAAATAGGAGAAATTACAGTAAACCCACCTTTGGTTTGGCCCGTTTTCTCTTTACCTACATGTGGTTCAAAACTTAACACTTTGCCCACCTATGTTTAGCTCCGTTTGGTCTTTGTTACCCACCTTTGGCTTTTCCGTTAAAAAACAACTTTTACAACCAAAACATAACATAACACGAATAAAAAAGTTAGGGTTTGAATTTTTTGAAAGAGCTTGGGTTATGGGGTTTTGTGTCTCTATGCAAACTATTGGTCCTCTGCTAAAATTCCTTTGAAAAATAATCAAGAAAGGAAGAAGGCAAGAAAGATAGGATTGTTTATGATGAACCATTAAAAAAGGACTACATTGGGACCTTTTTTAATATCTCTATAACACACTAAACCCCATAACCCAAGCACAAAATGTCTCTGTAACACACTAAAAGAAAATATCTCTCCAATCTCTCACGCTAAAATTCAAAAAGCACTGTCTCAACACCGTGAAATCAAGGTCACCATCGCCGTTGTTGGTAAAACTCATCAACGCCGTACTGAGTTTCCTCCAAACCCATCAACCGATTCTTCGCGATGAGCCCGTCTTTCCTCTACTGCGACTCGACTCGCTGGCACTCCTCTTCTTGCTTCGTCGACACCACCAAAACGCTGTAGAAATCCCTCTGCTTACACTCCAACAACAACTCTCTATCCTTCAACAGCCGCTCCATTGAGGTCACCATCGCCGCCATGAAATCGACGACCTCATGTTCACGCAATTGGGTGTTGTTTTGCTTAGAAAAATTTGGGGGAAATTGGGGCAAATTAGGGAACTTTTGGGGCAGTGGCTGTGGACTGTGGGTGTGTTAGTGGCAATTGTGGGTTCTAATGGTGTTTGTAGTGCCAGTTCTGGGTTTTCAATTTTTGTTGGCAGGGACATGAGGAGTAGGAGATTTGATTTGATTTATTTGAATGTTGTTGAGTTCGACTAGGAGTTTTAATTTTTATCTAATTTTTCTCATACGGCTTTATCATGCTTTTAGATGTAAAATTAGTTTGTTTGTGGTTGAGATGATAAGTTCAAATACAAGTTGAAGTTCTAAGAAATTGCATAATATTTTTTACCAATAGCTCATTTTGATCTTGTTTTCTCTTGAATTTTTATGTGTTTTATGTTTTGAGAGGAAAGAGACATAAAAATAGTGCAAAAATACATATTTAACTTTCTTTTTAACAGAGGTGGGTAACGGACCCCTAACGGAAGTAACCTCAAGTAGGCAAAGTGTTAAGTTTTAAACCACAGGTAGGCAAAGTGAAAACGGGTCAAACCACAAGTGGGTTTACTGTAATTTTCCCTTTTAAATAAGCTCTCTTATTAGGTCACACAAACCCACAAACAATGGCCATTTAAAATAGAATGTTGCTGGCTATATTAGAAATCTTTTATCTTGATAGATTGAAAGGTGTTGAGACGGGTATTAAGCTCATTTATTTCCGATAGGTCAAAGGTATTGAGAAGTTGTCGAGACCTGCAGTTTCAGCTTTTCTTGAGCAGTCTTGTGTCTTTAATAATACCACTTAATAAACACTTGTTTATCTCACCAAAGTCTTCTTGAACACACTAGAAACTAAGACTCAAATACATGTAAAATGCGTTTTAATCTCAGATATGTCAATACATAAAAATATGACCCTTACACAAACCAATCTCTAGAATAACATTGGATGGCTTTGGGGATTGATATTCCCATTTTTCTTGTCACAAACTAACCTCTAGATTATTTGAACTCAAACCTATCAATCCACATTAACATGAAAGAAAAAGGTTATAAAATGTTAAAAAGTACTGAACTTGAAAACTTATAATTTGTATTAATATTTCGTTAAACATCTATTAACTACAATTATTATCTTTATTTTTTTCATATTAAGTATCATATGATATGTGGTATGTATCATATAATACACATTGAATTTGGAGCAAAAATATGCGTGTTTGAGTACATTAAGGATGCTTCTTTTTTTTCTTTTTTTCTTTTTTTTTATAAGTAGTACATTAAGGATATATGCTTATGTACTGTATAATATATATTTGTATATCGCATGACTTGTATCAAATCATTGCATTGGTGTGTATCATTATTTTCATAAACATGGGAAATTATTTTGACTCGGTTTAAATATATGAGATTGGCTCAAATCTTGTTGAGTCCAACAACTAAAACCTTTTTTTTTTTCAATTCATATTTTGGGAGAATAAGTTTACAACATGAGTACACATTTAAAATTTGTTCTTTCACTATATTCGTTTAGTTTATCTACTCCCCTTTTACTTTATTAGTTTTTATCTATGAGTCCATGACAACAAAATCGAAACATAACTCTTTAATGTGACCAATTTAATTGTAGATATTATGAATACTCTTTTTAATTAATATGTTTAGTAAAATTTGTTATATATTCTTGCATAAGCTATGGATTAAAGTATTAATTGAGTATATCCCAATTTATGACTTATACCAAAATATACCCTTTTTTTTCATAAATTTATAGTTTTCATATAACACACAATACACACTTCCATAAAAAATTAAAAAAAAAAAAAAAAAAACATAAATACACAATACACACAAAAAAAAAAAAGGAGTTTGATTCAGGATACAATTTGTGTTTTGTCAATTATATTTTTGTGAATATTTAATACCTTTTTCTCATTTGTAGTTTGTTGAATTTATTTGACTTGAATCATCATAATAGACCACCTTATAATTGCAATATTTGTCATATTTGATCGATTTTCATGTTATTAGCTAATCAATTTTTTGCCAAGAGCCTTGCAATTTAATTGGCACCTTCCTATACACAAAATGATTGAGAGTTTAGAAGGGAAATAGTTCGAATTGAAGGGTTAATTGCAAATGTAATTATCTCAACCAAAAAAAGAACTAATCAAAATTTCAATTTTCACGTAGCTAACTAATCATTTATCTATTTTTATAATTTTAAAGTGAAAAAGAAAAGAAAAGAAGCAAACAGTAGGTTGATCCAAACCCATGCTAACCCATAATTGGCTGAAGAAATAGTGATCGATTTAAACTTTGAGTAATTTCAACCTAAATCCAATTATAACCTAAACCCGAGTTGGTCGAACTTGAACTCCAACCTGACCTGAACTAACCCATTGCTAAGTCTAGGCATAATGGAAGTGTGTTTGCAATATAGTGCACTTCATTTTTAGTTCTCACAATGCTTGATTGAGATCCAAACGAAAGTTGGTAGGGGTTATTGTATTGATTTGCAGGGCTAAATTAATAGCCTGTTATAACCTCCTATTGAGGTCACCGTCACACTAGGGAACAAACTGGGCTAAAGCTTGATGTGTTTTGATTCGCTAAATCATTAGTTCAACCTGTGTATCAAACCTAGGATTAATTAAATATATAAAATATAAAAACTGATTAATCAATTTTAAAAATATAAAACCAGTTTTCTATAAATTATATATATATATATTTATGTAAATATTTGATGATCAATATATATATATATATATATATTACAAATTTAATTACTTCTTTTTTGAGACACATAAAAAGAACTAAATAATATTAGGCTTGGGGTTCTCTAAAGAAAAAAAAAATCATGTTTCGGCTAATAACATGACAGAGGGATCTTTTACCCGCACCAATTCCGTAAGCTCGTTCACTGTACATGGGTTCCCAAGCCCATGACAGTTCCAGATTAAACAACTCATGGTGATTGGTGGGGCTGGGCACCAGCCTCCACCATTGAGAAATAGGACACACCTTCATCCTCAGAAACCTGCCTATGTTTGCTTGGTAACTCCGGATGAGCAACTCCCCTTCTCTTTCCACCAAGTTTTCCTTCCACTTGCACTTCGATTACAGCCTTCTCCCTGCCAACCCAATTTTGTTTACTCCTTCCGTAGGTTGTGTTTTTTTTTTCCTCGTGTTGCCCTAATCCCTGTCTGACGTGTACTTTGATTTTTTCCTGAAGTGGCATGCTGAGTTGGCGAGTTAAAAACCCTAATAGCTATTGCCGTAGGTATCTCACTCCCATTAGGATTCTGCCCGTTAGTCATTAATGCCTCATTAATCTCCCTGACCTGGATATCAATTAATTCTGGCATAATAACCGAAATTGGGATTGAATTTCTGGATTCCTTATTCGCCTCCTCATAAATAGGAGCAATTATTGGAGGTGATTTGGTTGTGATTGAGTCCGGATTTGGTTGGGTAGCGTGATCAGAGAGTAACGCATCTGCTCCTTCCACATTAATTGGATTCAACGGTTCACCCCCATTAATTTCATTAATCCCCTCTGCATTAAATTCTGCCGCCTTCTCCGAAGAAAGCTCCTCCACCGGATCTCCACTATTTGCTCTCCCCTCCGATGGACTTGGCTGTGCATGCAGAACCTGAGATGATGCATTAGCTTTAGGCTTCCTTTGCTCATAATATCCTGGAACATAAATAACTTCCTTCCCTGCTACAGTGTACGGAGCGGCCTTCAGAGATGAGTTAAACTGTTGTTGCTCCGGCTTAAGAATTCCCTTGCTTTCCATCCACAATTCACATTCTTTATCACTATGGTTAAGACGTCCACACCAGAAGCAAAAGTTAGGCAGACGTTCGTACTTGAAACTTATCCATATTTTCCTTCCACCCTCCAATGTAATAAGTCTGCCTTGGCACAATGGTAGAGATATGTCAACAAGGACTCAGACCTTTATGAAGTTTCCACCTTCCTCATCAACTGCCCTCGTAGACTTTTGGACTTCCCCAATCGTGTCGCAGATTTCTTCAGCTACAGACCTTTTCATGAAACGCACCAGAATATCATGAACTTGAATCCAAAATAAAGTTGTCTTGAACACAAGGTCCCACACCAGAATCTCCGAGTTATACCTTTGCAGCATAACTAAATGTTTGTCGAAGCTTCAAGGTTGGTTCTTAAGAATCCGATCCACATCTCCCAGATTGTCAAAGACAAATAGAACACCATGGTCCTTCTGATTACGAATCTTAAAACCATTGGTAGACCTCCACAATTGTTTGGAAGTTCGAGCCATGATTTCCATGTTAAGAAAGCGAGGAGTCAAGAACTGCGCAACCAACATGAATTCCCCAGTTTGTTGGTCCCTTTGTAAAACAAAACCTGTTTCCTCCTTCTCTGAGAGAGACAAAGAATTCCATTTTTCAGCCAAGTCCTCCATTGTCTTAGCTACTTTGGTTGATTACTAATCGTGTTCCCCAAAACCCCAAAAAACCACTAGCTCCAAAGTAAACTTGTTACTTTAGAGAGACAAAAGACTTTCCTTCCTTAGAAGGGACAATACACTTCTACTGCCTAAGAAAGGGAGAGGACTCACTTTCAGAGAGACAGAGAGACCTAAAGCGTGTGTTAATGACTTTGTTATACAAATAAAGAAAATTAAAGCATGTGTAAATTGGGCAATTGGGAACTCTATTTGGATGTTTCTTGTGGATGATCACTTAAAAGCAAACTAATCCATATATGGGTTAATTTTCTTGAAAAATATAGAAATAGTTACCGTAGATTGGATTGTCTTTTTCATGCTCATGAAATTCAAAAGTGAAAATTCAACCTGAATTTTTTTAGTGAAATACGGAGGTAATTTAGAATTTTAGAAACAAGCATAATATTGGTAATTATCTTTTGTTTCTACTTAGGTTCTCAAACTTCATCTCATGTATTTGTAATTGTAAATCCTCTATAATCCTGTAACTAATTTCTCTTATGTATAATTAAATGTGATACATACATTTATTATTCAAATAATTGAATAATTTCACCACCTTTTGAGGAACTTTTTTAGTTTTTATAAGGTTAATTGGTTTCAAAACGCTTCCCAATGTTCCCATGCTATGCAAATAGACATGATTTCTGCAAAACTTTGGCTCCTTTCATCCAGTAATTGGGGTTGAGACTTGAGAGAAAGTTAAGTGAGGGATTAACATTGGGGTGGTGATTTTTCATTTTTGTACGCATCTTCCATATATGTATACATAAGCTTTTTAAGACAATATATGTATACAACCAATAGCTCTTCACTTTTTAGGACACAATCAATTCAATCATGATCATTGTGGAAATTTTTTTAGGATTTTGAAATGTCGTCGTGCTTGTCACTTCAATCGTGCATTATCCACTGCGTTGAGAAGTGAGGACTATTAAGTTACCATTTGCGCTATCATTACTCAAATGGTAGTTAAAAAAGGGGGAAAAAAAAAGGACATGCATGGTATATTAAACTTTGACTGATATTTTGTATAGATCCGATATTTTGGATAAATCAATTATAGTCAAAAGATTCATGTGATAATCCATTGATAATGACATCTTTTGTAGTGCTTTCATGTGCGAGGTTTGAATCGCAACTTACCCTCCCTTACCAGTTATCTATAATTAAAAAATAAAATAATTATAGTCATGTTTTGGGCAAAAAGATTATGTAACTTCTACTTCCACAAAAATACCGAGCATTTTACATATGGACTTAGACTTATATTTTGGATTTTCTGTCACAACATGACCAAACAACCAAAACTATGGGTGAAAAAAAAAAAAAAAAAAAAAACCAAAACTATGAGTGAAAAAAAAAAAAACTATGGGCGAAAGAATGGTATATCTTTTCTCTTCCACAAAATTTTGGAGCGGGTATATATGAGTTAATTTATAAAATAAAAAAAATTAGGTTTTTTATTATTAGGGGTAGTTTAGATATTTGGCTTTAGAACAATCCCCTGACGGGCCTGTGTAGCACGTTCGATACCTATACAAACAATAATAGTTATGACTTATGGCGAGTTGAATTGGTGATCTCTAGGAAGTATACCCATGGTAGACGTGGTAAAATGAGCGGTTCAGGTCGGGTCAATTAGGTTCAGGTCAAAATAGGTCATTTTAAACGAATTAGAAAATGGTAGGCTTATTTGGGTTAGGACAAGTCAACTTGTATTTTTTCACATGAATTTTTTTTTTAAAAAAATGCATTTGGCAATTGGAAAATCAAGTAGCGAATTACTTGGTATAAAATACATTACTTTGAATTCACCACTCATATCAAGAATGAGATTAACTCAACAAATTAATACTTGTTCAATAATTATACAAATGCCAATATTGCTAACCAAAAAAGCATAAAGGAGTTTAGTCTACCCTTTGAACATCTAATTAAAACAAACACGCAAGTTTTATTTCTACACAATATCAACATCCCAAAACATAATACAAAATTACAAATGCCTTATTGGATAGCTAATTTAACAAATAATAAAAAAGATATAAGCAATTTACAATCTAGAAAACTAATTTTATAATCTAATATCAATTATGGTTGATATTTTGTTTCAATTTGAGAATATACATCAAATTTTAATTGTTACTTATTTATACATGGTATCTTTTATAAATATCATGTCATTATTAAGTAACACACACTATAGGAAATATTATGTTTTATTTTGAAAAACAATTTATTTTGATCATGAATTGTTAAAAAATAGGCCTAAGCATCCATAATTTATGCTAAATTTCATCGATATACTTCGGCTTCACTATTTTTACACTTATAAACGCTTCTCATACATGTTTATAATTTCAAATATAGGTTTTTAACTCTGTTGCAATCAGATTATCTTGGCATATACTTTATTATTTGATATTTAAAAACTTTACTTATCGTATTATTCAAGTAAGAGAATGTCTCAAATTATTCATCTTTCAATTTTTTTGTATACAGCTAGATAATGGACTCAATTGTATTTAAATGACGTTATCCAAAAAATATTAAAAATTTGATATTTAAAAAAAAAAAAAAACGTGCATTATATTTGTCAACTAAGTTTGAGTTGTACACTTTAAAACTCACAACAAACAATTAAACCAATAATGTCTTAATTTTATTATTTTTACCTAAAATAAAAGGTCTTAAAAAATGGGTCGGGTCGGGTTAACCATCAAAAAAGGGGTTGGGTCACGGGTCAACTTATTTTTAATTCAGGTTGAAAAAATTTAGGTTCGGGTTCGGGTTAGGTTTGCGAATCTTGATCTATTTTACCATGTCTAACCCAAGGCCTGATTAGCATGACCAACCTCTCAGTGGCAAAAAAAAAAAAAAAAAAAAATTTAAGTCTTTTAAATTATACAAGAAACGGTAAACATTCTAATTTTTTATTGAATCTTTTTGTTTTTGTATTTTTTTGATAGATGAATTTCTCTGTTGACAAAGATAAGATTTGATTTAAGATCTCCAAAAAAAAAAAAAAAAAAAAAAATGGTATGTTTGGAACGGAGAGAGGACCAAACATGGGGTTATATAAGAAATTTATACTGAGTTCATAAAAAAAAAAAAAAGAAAGAAATTTATACTGTAATAAAAATTACGAAACTGCTTTGTGTTTTGGGGCTGAAGAATGTTTCAATTATATTCAAGCTACAAGACTTTGGCCCAATCTCCGTGGGGTTTATACTTGTCTGTGACCAAGAGCAGCCACTTTATGGGCTTTATTTTTAACCAATGGGACTTATATGGCCCAATATTGGTGGGCGCCATAAAAACATTTCTGTTCCATGCTGGATAGGCCTCGATATTGGATAGTAAAGCTAAAATCTTAGTTCGTTTGGATCTACCACTCGTGAAAATTTTGGGTCGGTTCCCATAATCCCATTATAGTAGTATACTCTTAACATAGTTAGGTAGCAAACAGTACGGCTCCAAGAATTTTCTTGAGGGGGTTATTAAGAAACTTAAATTAAACAAATTTTAATAAAAAGATAACTTGAATATACTGTGATATTGAAAAAAAAAAAAAAAAACACATATATGAAATTTTACAATTTCTTTTTATGAGATTTCATATTTTGAAATCGTCACATGATAATTTATTATTAATTATCATTATCTATTGTCAATGTAGATGTAACCATTTTATTTTGTTAAGTTTGTATAGCATTATTTTTGTGTATCCAAGAGTTAGGCTATTTTGGATATACACCATTGTAAGTTTTTTTAAAAACCTTCTCTCATCTCCCCATGTGTGTGTGTTAAAAATATTTAGTATTCTAAAAAAAAAAAAAAAATCACTAACTTTACTATTTTTTTTCTTGAATCACTAGTTTTATAACAAAAAGTTATTATAACATCATAATAATATACACATGTAACAAATTCTCTGTATTTCTTGGTTATTAAATTATATAAAGTTATAGTATATTTATACTATACATGTACACCTTCACACGCATCACAAGTCACACAAATAACATTATATCAAAAAATAAAAAAATAATGCACAAAATTAGTATCAAACACACACACACACACACACACACTTTCTCACATATATATAATATAAATTTATAATAAAGAGAGACATTCAGAACTCACAAACACTCACATTTTACTCTTAGAGTCAAAGATATATAGAAAGTTAGATAGAGAATAGAGATAAGATGAGATTCATGAGAGAAAGGGAGAGTGATTTGTGTTGTTGATTAGTTTTGGGATAAACTGATCTATGTTGTTTGATTTTTGTATTAAATTGATTTGTGATCAAGGTGTGCAAGATTTAAGCCAAGTTGTGCAAAAATATTTTTAAGAGCAATTAAATTAATAAAATGAATGTTTTTTTTATATAATTTTTTTTTTCAAGTCAAGGGGTTCATTTGAACCCCCTGACTTACAAGTGCAGTCGCCCCTGGTAGCAAACCTAGGGATTTACTCCTGCAAATTTAAACCCTAACTAAAAAAAATTAATACATGGATTTGGGTCAGCACTTTGGACTCAGTTTCTTTTGACGTAAAATGTTTTATTGGCGTTTGGTTAATGGTTTTGTCAACGGTGAGAATTAAATTATATAATAAAATTCAATAGAGAGAGAAATTGAATATATCAATCTCATAAAAAAAAAACACTCAAATACATGAAGGATTACAATATCATTTTACTAACAAGAAGAAAAAAAAAAAAAGAACTGATAAGAGATAAAGTATGAACTGAAAATGCTAATATGAGTCATGCATGAGAGTAATAAAATGAGAGAGAGAGAGAGAGAGAGAGAGAGAGAGAGAGAGAGAGAGAGAGAGAGAGAGAGAGAGAGCAACAGATGATATTTGCTAAAACTGAGAGCTGAGTTGCCAAGGAAAGCAAAATTGTTGTGACTATAAAACTGAAGAAAGCAGAGCTACCGACGTCGCCAAGGAGAACTCATGACCAAAATATTTCTTATGATACTGTTTTTTAGAAAAAAAAAAAAGAAATTAGAGATTATTTTTATTTAATGGGTTAAAAGAATTACAAATTTGAATTATTAAGGGATTTTAATTTTTTTTGCTTTTGAATAGGCTTTTTGTTGAATAATTTGTTCACTTATTGTTGTTTAGCCTAGTCTTGTTTTGTTTAGGTTATTTTTCCTGTTACCTAATTTTTATTGTTATTATTTGAGTTTTTTTTTTTTTTTTTGGTTACAGGCCTCTTGAATCCTCTATTTACTTTTTTTTTAATATATATTTTCTTTTATTTGTTTGGGGTTAAAGAATATGTTTGGGGGCCAGAATTATTTTTACATTAATGCTACATCTACAACATTTTTACAACAAAACTTACGTGACAAGCTATTATTGGTGAGTAAAAAAGGTGATGCTAGTATTGGGCCCAAATTAGAATTTGTAAAAACTTATTAATTAAGATTTGTTGTAAAATTATTATACAATTGTTGTGAATATAGCATTACTTTTATATTTGTTGAACCCAAATTCTTGTGATTCTCAAGACATGGAATTCAATAATTTTTTTAGTCGGTTCAAAATAAGTTAGTTTAGTACATTAAACTTTTTTTTACAAATATTTATACATTTTTTGAACACCTTAACTTGAACGTGGAGCCGCCACTATTTATCAAACATTTTCTAGCGTTTGGCTCCTATGAAAAACACAAATTTCCCTCTTTTTACATACTATTAAACACAACTTTAATTCACTTTAATATATTAATACACTTAGCTAATATCAACCTAAACACAATCAAAACAAAACTTAAACAGTAAAAAAAACCTAATAAAACAAACAAAAAGTAAAATTAAAAATTAACATAAACTATCAGAGTAAAGTTAGACATTCACATGCATAGTTACAAACTCTTAAAATAGTTTTTGTGTGATTTTTAAAAGTTTGAGAGTGATTTTTAAAGTTTGAGACATATTGTACTCATTTAGGAGGTTTTAAGAGGTAATTTTTTTTTAATGATTTTGGGGTGGTATTTTTGTCATTTTGGTGGTTTAGGCGAATTTCAATCATATTGGACGTATTGAAGGCATTTTGGTCATTTTAGAACTTTTCTTCTGCGGTGGGGATTTCAACATTTTAAAGGTTTTTAAGAATATTTTAGTCATTTTAGAGATTTTTAGGTGTGTTTGCATATGTATCTCACACCCAGGATAGGCATATGTTTTGATTAATTTGTTTCATTTTTCACATTTTTGTGATTCGATTTGACTCTTAATGCCTAAAATTAGTAATACTGGATTATTTTCCATGATTATCTTAGTTGGTTCTTTGTAATAGGATAGATTCGAATATGTTTAGATATTATTTTCAAAATAAAATATTTTCTTATTAATGCATACCTAATTTGTTGAAATTTCCTTTTACCAATATCTGATTTCATTTGAACTTCAGATATGTTTCCTTCTTTGCTTGATGTAATCTTTGAAAATATGCAATTGTTGGAATTCCATTTAATGTAATAACTAATAAGCACAAGATTTGTACAGGGCTCATCTTAATATTCTCCTAATTTATAAATGACTTTACAACACTAATAGAGGTTGACCTACTAGTTTAGGAGGAGAAATTATAAGGTTCTCATGGTGGACCACATCATTTGTCCACCATTCCAGTAAAATACTCCCACTTATTTAAAATTACTCACTCAGTATTTAGTTTTTATTTAAAACTGCACAATTTTAAACAAGTGAGAGTCTTTTACTGGAATGGTGGATAAATGACGTGGTCCACCATGAAGACCTTATAATTTCTCGTTTAGGAGGACTTGGGTGCGTAAAACCTTTCCAAACCCATACCATAACTTTGAACTCATACTTTCGTTCTTTAGATCTTTGCATAGGGCTCCAATGATTTATGGACCCAAACCCGATGATGACTCCGATTCTCTCCCTTAACTTTTAGTTAGTGGCGTATACCTGAGAGGCTGAGCCTATGTCTAGGAAGGGTGCATACTGGGATGCACAGATCACACATCGCGACATTTACATCTAGAAGGATAACTGGATTGATAAGGATTTTCTTAGGGGTTTTCTTTTTGGATCATTATTAGTCAAGGATCTATTTTTTGGCAATAGACGGGTTGATGTTAGTAAGGCGTCCTCTATTATAGATGAGCTTCTGGAGGTTTTAAAAGCTATCCCTATAGAGGGTTATGTGATTGTCTATAGATCAAAGAATGTCATTTAATTCTCTGACTGAGGATTTGAGCCTTAATTCAATTTACCCTTGTGTGAGTGAGCATTGCACTGGAAAGGAGAGTTCTTTTGAAGGAGAGAATTGGGCCAGGAAAGCTTGGTCAGGGAATTTATGGTTTCCAGAGGTTTGTATGTCTCCCATTCTAATATATATACATATATACACACACACTTAATATTATAATAATAAAATATGAAACCCTTTAACTTTTTGTGTACTTCTTCTAATGTTGACACACAAGTTTATCAAAGCTCAATTTTCCACATTGTCATTCTAATATATATTTCTTAATTTAGTTTTTAGAGTTAAAAATAGTAATAAACTATGTTAGTTACGTTTAAACTAATTAATTTCCTGAAAATAATGTTAGAACTTACAACCTTGTTATTCTAAGCAACATAACACAATACTAAACAAATTCTAATTAAATTAGGCTTGATCTTTTGTAAATAAAATCTAATTAAATTTGGTATATTATTTTCTATTTTTTTTTAATTTAAAACTTTTTATTCATTAATACTTATTTTTGTTGAAGTTTCTCATGCATATCACGAGTTAACGACTATTGACTTTATAATAACAAGGATTACATCATAACCATATCACTTAGGGTACGCCTCAATAATGGATTGTAAAGCTAGAATTTTGATGATATTGTAGCAAGGAATCCTTCCAATAATTTCTTTCACTCGAGTTCAACCCTTTCCTTGCCATTTGAGGTGCGTGCAATCATAACCAAATAGAATACTAAGCCTGTGTCATCAAATAGACCATTATCCTCTAGTTCTAGCACAACATCTACAATAATAACTTTTCCAGTCTCTTTCGATATTGCTTTTCAGCAATTTTTAAAAATCTTGACACAACTTTCATCTCTCCAATCATGCATAATCCACTGCATTATTGAGAAGTAGTAATGTCATTAAACTTTTGATTATGACTTATCTGTGCATATTAGTGTTAGTGGGTTTAGAATACAGACAAAGAAACTTAATTTACATATTAATCATTTTAATTAACTTATTTATGATAAACTTATCTCTAAAACGTAAAAACTATCACTGGATTCCAAAATTTAAGAAGTTAAGAAATTGGAGAATTTAATCATTATTCTAATAAAACCTTCTCTGCGAGACAAAAAGAACAGTGTTGATAATGAAAGAAATGTGCAAGAATGACCTTTGGTCATCGGCTTACCTACTGGATCCAGTTATACATTGCATTGCGTCAAGTCTGTTTCAAATTTGTGCCAGTTAGAAGAACTTGAAGGTTTTGCCCGCAAATATTTGCTTTTGAACTCTTTCATCTTTCTTATTATTAGTAACAGCAAATGAGTTGATTTAATAATCAAAACATCAAAGTCTAACACAGAATTCAATTACAAGAAGTATTGGCTCTTTTTATTATTGCGTCAAATTATCCAACCATATATGCATGTTTCGAGCAGATTATGCTAGATGCTAGAGCAGCTAAACTCATTGTGAATTAAAAAATAAACTAATACCCATGAACAATATTAGATCATGCGTGAATTTGTAAAGCAAATCATGCAATCGCAAGGTTATATTTGATGAAAAAAATAAGGTCTTATTATCAAAAAGAAGAAAAAACATTCATCTCTAAACAATAACCTTATATACGTACCTTCATGAAAACTGCATCAGCATTTGGAATGGCTTGAAACATGTCTCCTCCAACATGTGTGATTCCATCATAAATGGGTGCCGTAGCAACAACATGTGGTAGATCAAAGTTGATACCTTTGATGTGTGGATAGGATTTCACAATCTCAGCTAGCCCACTACCGGTCCCATCTCCCACATCAACCAATGAATGCACAGAACCAAACCCATCTTTATACTCACAAAGAATAGCATTCATAGTAATCCTGGCCCTACAAGCCATGCCATCGTTGAACAACTTGTTGAATCCAGGATTTTCAGAAGCAAAGTCCCAAATCTCACGGCCATTAGCCTTCTCAAAGGCTAAGCCACCGACTTTGACACATTGGCTAAGAGTGTGCCATGGTCATGGACCCACTAGCCAAGGATGGGCCTCCAAGAGTAGCATAGGAGCTAGGCTCATATTGGAATCATGCAATAACCATTTCGATGAGTGGGTTAGGCCGTACAGAGTTTCGTCACCTTCGGATGTTTGTTGAGCGGTGAAGATCTTTCTGCGGACTAGCAACCTCATGATGCGTGTGAGGTAGCTGATATCTGGGGAGAGTGCATCTTCAGGATCAGGAATACCAGCTACTTTGTGGGACAAGTCATTGGGCCACCATGCATGTTTATAATGTCAGCTATGCGGAGCTCCACAGCACATTTCACTGCCATGGAGTCTGCAAAGCTCAACATATATTTCCATATATCAGCTTCTTTTGCTTCCATTCTCAATCTCTTTCTCTCTCTCTCTCTCTCAAACGAAGTGGAACCCAAATTAATAGATCTTAGCAATCCAACAAAACGTCACAATTATTGCCACCATCCCGACCTCAAAGGAAGTAAAAATTAAACAAAAAGCAAATCTAGATTTATAAGCAACCTCGTTTACCCACAACCCAACAAAGAAGTTGTGTCGTTTTGCCCACGAGCGACAAAAATAAAACAAAGAAATAGGTTCGGGTGAAAAATGAATGAAGACCCCCACCTTCGAAGGAATCAAGAATTCGATTGGGCTTCAGGTGAAAATATAATTAGTTTCAAATAATGAGAGCACAAGTAAATGTGCTAAATGAAAAAATTTTAGCATTTAGTGCATCAAACAAAACAACTCACCTCAATAAAATGTGTCAAATGTTAAATAATTTGACATTTGTTATAGCTATGTTCTAACAATAGAATGGTATTTCATAAAAAAAAAAAAAAAAAAAAAAAAACAATAGAATGGTACCGGCATAGGTTGCATTTCTCTCTCTTTTATATTAAAATATCCCTCTTCTCTTTCAACCACTCGTCACTCTCACTCTCTCGGTCTCTCACTCAGCCACTCATTATAAATAATAAAAAATTAATTTAAAAAAAAAAAAAAAATTAAATAAAGTGGTAAAAGAATATAATATGTGATGTGAAGTGTATTGTAAAGTGATGTGTTAAAATAGATAAAGTAACTTTTTGACGTGTCTAAATAACATTTTTTTTAGAATGTTTGATGCTAATAATGCTCTAAGGATTGAACTCTTGGTTGGCTCCTTTGCTAGACCGTTTACTTTGTGTACTGTTGGTTTAAAAGTGGCTATATAATATAGAAGCTTATACATAGCCCTTAGTGTGCTTAGAGTATATATATCATCTCGTACAAAATTTTTTTATCTATTTTAGTATAAGAATTTTTTATTTTTTACATGTTTACTTTTAAAACACCTCATATTAGATTATTTATTTTACACTACATTTTATTAAAATATCAATTTTTTTCTTGATTTTTAAAATTATTTATCTTTCTTTATATACAACAATCACCATCCATTTTCTTCCTTCATTCTCAAATACATAAAGAAAGAATAAAAATCTAAATGTAAAATGGAAAGTACTAGTGTAAATTTACATAGTTATTGATTGTAGTAACCATGTATTTTTACACAACTTTACATGATCTGATGTGGGTGAAATTTGAGTTTGGTTGGTTAAAATGTGGTACTTTTTATTATTATACAAGCATTGATGTGAGTGCTTTTAGATACCAAAACAAGAAAATAAAATTATGTTGAAGCGGAAAATTTTCTACCAATTACAAACTCCCACATCATATTATCCAATCCATGTAGTACATTGGTCAATTACAAATAACACCACATGTTATTTAATGGATCACTGTTATTCAAAGACCAATGGAAAATTTCCAAATGTCACTGAATAAAAATTATGAAGAATACCTAAGAGCTAATCACATGTTGACACATGTTAATTTTTAATTTAAAATGACATAAACAGTCAAATTAAATTTTGCTATTTTTATTTTAAACTAGTATGTAGCCCGTGCGGTTAATTATAGTGATGCTATTGCTTAATTGTTTTTTGTTTTTTTGGGGTTTATCACACAGAGGATAGAATTAGATAAAACAATGAAAAAATATATTGCATTTTATTATTTAAGTGATGTTATTGGTATTTTTTTTTTTGTTTTTTGGCAAACCATTAAGGAAATCATAATTGTAAAACTTTGACCAAGTTTAACGAACAACGAATAAAACAACATAATATTGCATTTTATTATTTAAGTGATGCTGCAATAAAAAAAAAAAAAAAAAGAATTAAAAAAGCCTGTTCACCAACTTAAACATTTCAAGGTCGATTGAGCATCTTATGCATGTTACCACAAATTCTTCATAACCATAAGGATAAGGTTCATCCTAATTCCAATGTCCCATTCCAGTTTTTTTGGCATGCTTGAAAGTTTGGAGTTTGAAATAGGGCGATTCCTATATGCCTTGTGCTAAAAGATCTAATCTAATTCAAATAAAATATCACATCAGAAGATGTTACAAACTATCCTGGTATATATAATTGAGAATCTATCAAATTGGGTTTGCATTCTGTTAATCTTGCCCAAAAATGTCATGTATTAATTAAAAATTAAAAAATAAATTATGAAGAAGAAGAAAAAGGAGCCAAGCGCAATAGGAGGTGTGTGTGGCTAAAAATTTTGCCAACGTATATATTTCTCCATAACTTAAGGTTCTTTTTTTTTTTTTTTTGAGAAGAAGGGGTCTTGTAAATTAAAGATGTAACTAGCACATCCGAAATATTCGTTCGACTTCCCGTAAAATTTGAAGTTTCTCACTTTCAGACCAAAAAAGAATAGACCTGCAGGCTTCTCAATACTCATCACTCTCTATTGATCTCTTTCTGCAGAGCAATATGACACCAAAAAATAATAGACATGCAGGCTTCTCAATTCTCTCATCACTCTCTTTATCTTTTTCTGCAGAGCAATATGACACCAACTCCCCAACCTTAGACTCTTTCCAATCACCACTCACTCGATCTCCACCCCTTCTCACTAATACGAATGCATGTAGACCAGCTTACCCTAACTGATCATGTTAGAATTTAGTAAAATACGAGTACTATATTATGTAAATAATAGACATATACAATACATATATATATTATCCACACACACAAAGAAAAAACGTACATAAATTTTTTATTTTTTATTTTTTATTAAAAAAGCTGTTATTTACCATTTGGAACAAAATTATTCTAGAAAATACTTGTTTTTTTTTTTTTTAATTATAAGTAAAAAATGTATTAAGCATTTTCCGTGTTGTACACTTGTACAAAAATATTCTAAACTAACTATACATTGATACTTTTATCGATGACTATAATTATTTATATATCAAATTTTATCACTAAAATACTATAGCACAAATATTAAAATCAGTTTTTTTTTTTTCTTTTAATTTACCCTGTTAAACAATTTCTAAAGACACCATATAAGGTACAACAAATGTTTTTGTTTTCTTCAAATCATCCCCTTCAAAAAAAATTACCATGCCCTCCACACAAATTTCAATGTCATATATCATTAATTTAAAGTGACCAAACCACCCTTTAAAATAATTTATCATCATATTTAATTGTTTCAAGTTTCAAGAGCCTTATAGCTCAATTGGAATTGGTAGGGTATTTCCAATTGAGACATCCAGAGTTCAAATTCTCTTGGTGACCTTACCCCCAACCATTGAATTATAAATAATAATAATAATAAAAAGTTTCAACTAGTCCATATTCGAATAAAATTAACAAAATAAAAAAGCTCCACCTAATAGGAAAAAAATTAATTTAGAGATAATTCACCTTATATTCTCAAAAAAAAAAAAAAAAAAAATCTCAAATTAAATTCGACAATACACATAAATCATGTTTTGAATTGAAATCGTGTTTTGAAGTCACAATTTCAATTCAAAAACTGAATTGTGTGTACTTTGTTTAAAAAACACTGCCCTAAAATATTACATCCTCCACCTCCATCTCAACATTTTCACTCCTAGACTAACGAAGTTATAATGCTCTTTCCTATCCACAGCCAAGGCCAAACCTAATTCGCACCATACACGATTGAATATCGTGTACATGTAGTTGGTATGCCATAGGACCACAGCACTTTGTGCTGCCCATTTTCAGTTGAAAGTTGAAACCCCTAAAACCCATCACAGGTCGAAAGTGACGCCCACCCCGACAACCACTGATCGACGACACTGAAACAAGACCTATCAAAATAATTCGTACCACAATACATAGCCTCGAACCATTACAAAATTTCTCACACGACAGTAGCCACTCATCCCAAAAAATAAATAAATAAATAAAGAGAAAACCAAGACTACAATTAAAAACCAAGAAAAATTATGCATGGGCACTAAAATGAACTCCCTCTCAAATTGTTGGTCTTTTATTCTATTTTAAGATGTTCAAAAATATATCCCTCATTAATTTCCTAACTTACTACTTAATTGTTTAAAATAGTTAATGCTAATCTTTCACTAGAGTTTAAATTAATGGTGATAGTTTTGGAAAAATTAGACTTTTTTTTTTTTTTTTTTTTTGAGAAAAGGAAAAATTAGACATTTAACTAAAAGACAATGTATTGTAATGATATTTACTAAAAAGTTAGAACTTTAGACAATATAAAAAATATGGGATGGAGATAGTATTAAATTAGTTGTGGGTTTCAATTAGCTCAAATAGTAAAATTTTTGATGGTTAAATAAGAGATCTAGAGTTCAATTCTCGCCTATACCAAAAACTTATTGGTGTCTTGGTCTAATGATAAAGAGTAATCATCAAAAACGGACATTGTAAGTTGAAATCTATCTCTAAAACAAAAAAAAAAAAAAACAAAAAGTTGGTACTTAGTAGCTTGTGCAAGAGTAATATAGGGAAAAGTTTAACAATATATATATATATATATTTTTAATTTAAATATAAGATTGATAATTATGATAGTTGTTAATAAGCATTTATTGTGATTTATTTGTATGGAACTATTGATTCTACCATTTAAATAAGAGTCAATTCGGAAAAGATGTGATATAAAACTTATGTTTTACACTATCCAATAAGAGATTGTCATATTAGTTTTTTACTTAAAATTTAATAGATCACACCACACATAATAACATTTCAATAAATTCACAGTTAAGTTGAATTTTCAAATGGATATTATAATTGATTAAGTGTGGTTATATGCCTATTCTTTAATATTTAATATGATGATGTGGCATGTTAGGATTGGACGGGTAAGACTTGGGTTTACATCACATCCATATAGAATTTAATTTCTTTATGATGTGATAGTATTGTCATAGAGGATTTAAAGATAGAATATAATTTAAATTCAATTATATATATATATATATATATTAGAATAATGACATGTAAAATTGTGAGATTTCAAAATTTTAGGTGGGAAAATATTATAAATAAATCAAAAAGTTTTTTTTTAAGATAGTTACATTTTCAATTTTATATTTGTAAGGACCAAATTTGGCTCCCTAGCCCAAGAGATGGATGGACTCAGGCCCAAAAAGCCCAAAACAATGAATTTATAGAGAGTGAGTTGGAAAACTAGGCTAAAATGAGTTGGACAACAAATTAAGTGGGTTCAAATGATAAGAATAGAAGAATAGATTGATTTAACCCAAAGAAAATCGTCCTTGGCATAGTCCGAGGAGATCCGTTCTTATATATTTCTACTAAGTTTGATTACAAATTTGGTTTCTGATTGCTATAGTGTTTCTCTCTTGATTTCTTGATCTTTTTTCCATGAAAGGTCTCTTTCATTATATAGTTCTCTTTATACGATCTTGGCCCTCCACTTGTTAACCATCCAAGCCACTACTTGAGTGTTTGTCCCATCGGACACCATCTCAGGCCCTCTGTGCGTTGAGGTAGCCAATGCAGCACTGTTCAGGAGTCTTTTCTACATTAATGCAGCCAGAAAGTTAGATGCAGAACATTCAATGCGGTGGTAGCAGCTTTCTCCTTAAATATTTTAGGACTCCTCCCTATCCTATGTTCAAGTAATGCTTATCCGTATCAACAGAATTTTCCTGGAGAGCTCCCCTGAACGGCAGACCAACTCTTCTGACCTTGGCTTTGATTAGCTAAGGAGGCATTCATCCTCAGTCCATCCTCTTAGGCCCTTATGACCAAAACTAACTTCTTCATTGACTAACACGAACTCCCTTGACAGTGTTTACTCCTCCTTGGACGACTTTACGTCCTCGGATTGGGCCTCAGGCCCAATATATACATAGATAATGAGCTCCTGGGCCCAATATCCCTACAATAGCCCCTCGAGATTCTTCTTTCTGGCTCCTCGGGAAGAAATGAGGATTTCGACGTCATTGCACTTACCGCTTGCTCATTATATGTCACCTCTGACTGCGTAGGTGTCTTTTTAATTGCCTAAGGCACGCTCCTGACGCTTCGACATACGAGACGCGCCTTCCTTAAATTTTTACGGCTTTCTGCTCCCCACGCTCTACGGTGCGATGCAGATCCAACGGCTAAGGATTTTGTTGGTACACCTATGGTACACATTTCCTTAGGCCAAGTGCTTATAAAGTAAGGGTGGGAGGCGTCTCTCTCTGCTGTGGGATTGAACAAATTCATGAGGGTGGCATCGGCTCCTCGGCCCATTCCCAAAGTGAACAATACACGAATCTTTCCTCAATCAGGTATTGTTCGCTTTGGGAATGGGCCGAGGAGCCGATGCCACCCTCATGAATTTGTTCAATCCCACAGCAGGGAGAGACGCCTCCCACCCTTGCCTTATAAGCACTTGGCCTAAGGAAATGTGTACCATAGTGTGTGTGGCCAAGTGCTTATAAGGCAAGGGTGGGAGGCATCTCTCCCTGATGTGGGATTAAACAAATTCATAAGGGTGGCATCAGCTCCTCGGCCCATTCTCAAAGCGAACAATACCTGATTAGGGAAAGATTCGTTCCTCCCACAATATTTATAATAGATTATAGATGATAGATGATAGATGATTGAAATGTAGCTTATAAGGATATTTGTGCTTTTTTTTAATAAATAATTTAAAAGTTAAAAACATAAAAAAGATGGCTAATTAAGGCTCCTTTTATGGGACACTCAATAACAAATTCGATCCTCTTATAATTCAATGTTTTACTATTTATGTTAGATATTATTATATTCAATTTTCTTATTTGTAATACTTTTTTTTCTTTAATCTAACAGATGTTTTTATAATATAGATTATTACAATATTTTGCTAGAACTCTTAGCCATATCTTACCATCTATCCTTTTCAGCCTGAGGCATTGCTTTAATGGATTGATGTGAAAGATTATAATATCCTCTCTCTCTCTCTCTCTCTCTCTCTCTACACTATTTGTTAATGTTATACTACTTAATTATATTTATTAAATTAATATTTTGAAAATCCCACAATTAGGTCACCACACATTTCTTGTTCTTAATATATATACTAAATTTCATATTAACCGTGTATTATATACTTAATGATTCATAAACTAACGTTTTGTATATAATTTTTACATTATACACAAAAACCAAAAAAATTAAACATGTTAAATATGAGATAGTTATTAATTTCTAATCATATTGATGTTTTGCAAGTATAAAAGGTATAAGGAAAAATAGTTTTTAGTGTTTTATTTTTAGAGTCTAGTTGGCAAATTGTGGAAGGAGTCATAAAAAATAATTTCTATAGAAAATTATTAAGATGTGTATTATTAACAAAATATACACTCGGTGCATGTTAGGGGTCATTATCATGTTAAACTTGTTATGTCTTTACAAAAGTTTATAACTTTTTATTAGGTTTATATTTTTTAAAATTTCCCCATTGGATCATACATTTAAAAAAAAATTGAATATGCATACTAAATTTTATGTTAATTGTATAATATTTACTACTTTACGTACAAACGATCATGTTTTGTCTATAATCTTAAAATTTTTAAAAAATAAATATATAAAATTTTTATAGATAAGATAATTATTGAGTTATGATTATCTTAGTATTTTGTAAGAATGAAAGTTATATAAAAATAAAAGTATTCCAATGGTAAACTTGTCAAACCTTATCTAATATAAGTGATTTGGTGTGACGTTCACAAAAGTGATTTTTTTTCAAAAAATAACCCTTAGACTTTAGAATAAATATCAATTTTTAGTTCTTAAACTTTCAATTCAAACCATTAACCCTCTCTACAATAGGTTTATGACAAATCAAACATTCATCAATAATATTTCATAATAAGATTAACAAATTTTTTTTATGTGATACGCATAATGCATATGATAACAACGGTAACTTATTAGCGTTTTGATAGAAAACATGCATACATGACACGATTAAATTCAACCTCCCTTAAAAGTTACAAAGGTTTTTTTTGTGGAGTTTGTGGTATACATTTTTATTAGAATCTCATTCTTTCTTCCTTGTACATGTGCGTGTTTATTTCCAAAAATAAAAAAGAAGAAAATGGGCAATTATCCACTTTAATTAAGAGAGTGTTATGTGCTGTATAATTTATCTTCTCATTTCTTAAAAGTTTTATGGTATTCCTTTCTTTAAATCCTTTAATTCAACTAGCATTATTTTAAAAAATTAAATTAAATAAAGACAGGGTAAAGGCTGAATATAACTTGCCCCCTTATCATCAAACCAAACAAAGAAATTTCTTCATCCTCTTCTTCTTTTCCTTTCATTATCTCTTCCCTCGAACCAAACAAGAGAGTGCTATATATATTATATACGTATATATTCCATCTCATCTCATGTATTCCTAAACATGATTCTACTCCGCCGAAAGCTTCCCGCAAAATTTCAAACTCCTTTCTCTTCCAGACCCCAAAAGAAGAAAATAAAAAGACGTTGCTCCTCATCACTCTCTCTGTCACTCTCTCTCTCATCTCTCTCTCCCTCCATAAAGCAATGACACCAACACCTCAACCTCAGAACCTTTCAATCACCACCACCCTAGCTACACCCCTTCTCACCACTACAAATATGCATGCACCCCCACTCCTTCACTCACACCACCATACCCTTCTACCTGGTGCTAAGGGTTATCATTCATATCAAACCAGCACCATACTCTAATGAAAAGTGAAACTGAAACAAACATGATGGAGCCTGAGCATGGGGTTCCTGCTGTTTGCAATTCTTGTGGTGAGCATGACAATACTGGGGAGGTGTTTGTGGCTTGCCATGCGTGCAATTTCTCCATTTGTAAGGCTTGTGCTGACTTGGAGATTAAGGAGGGGCAGAAACTATGCTTGCGCTGTGGTGCTCCATATGGTGGTATATCTCTAACTTCAAATTTCTTAACTGAGTTCTTTTTTTTTTAATAACTAGATGTGGGTTCTTAAAATTCTTGCATATGATTATCAAAATGATATGTTTATCTTTGCATTAGTGCTTTATGATTTTATTACTTGTTCCAGTAGTTGATACCAAGATATATATAGGCTAAATCAACAACATTATCCGGTGATCACTTGTAGAAAAAAAAATTAGACGTTGTGGATAATATTATAGGTTGGGAAAAACTAAGGTCCAGTTTTTAAGTGTTGTATATTAAAATTTTTAATTAAATTCAATCATGTGGCTATATATCCCAATAAGCCACCGGGCTGAATTTAATTGTTGTGAGTGGAAGATATCACCTTTGTGTTACATTGGCTAATGCAACGGCACAGTTGGATTTCATTGGGAGACCTAAGGCACGACAATTAAATAACTTTATCTAAGTTTTACCCTTATGGTTCATATGTTAGTCAAGTATTTCTATTTTTGATGGGCTGACATTTCTTTGGGTTGTACATCTTTAGTAGTGATTAATACTCTAGTAGACTTTTTAGTTCTAATGAAAATGCACTGAAGGAAAGAAAGTATCACCATGGCTTCTTTTATTATTTTCAAGCATTTTCTTCAATTTCCCTTTCTATTTCAGAAAATTAGGTTGTAGAGGGACGTATAAGTGGTTGGGTTAATTTTTAGAAAGAAAAATGGGCTGCTCTAATTTCGGGTGCTATGTGCATGTCTTCTCCATTATACACTCTTCTGATAACCAATAAGCGGGTTGATTGATTTAATATCCAAAGCTAATAGTGTGGCTATGAAATCCCTAGAGAACTCAGTGGATGATGCTGAACTGAAGGAATCAGGCAATCAATCCAAAATGGCAGCTCACCCCAATAACTCTCAGGTAAATGTAGTTGCGAGTTCTATGTTTTATATATGCATACATACATACATCATATATAAAAATTTACTAGGAAGGAAGGAGTTTGACAGTCAATTTTTGAAGTGCAATGAAAACCCTTGTTATAGTGCTGTTGAGTAAACATTCAACCTTTAAATACGTTCCAAGAATATTAGGATGGCTTATAGTATATCATTCATGTTGGTTTGAACAGGATGTTGGACATCATGCTAGACGCATCAGTAACATGTCCTCTGTGGATATTGGTAAGAAATACTGATATCTTTTTGTCATATTGATCCTTATGTTCAATTTCAATGGATTTGGAATTTATGTTAACTGGTGTTTTCTTGAAGAAACAAATGATGAATCCGGGCATCCTATCTGGAAGAACAGAGTGGAGAGTTGGAAGGATAAAAAGAACAAGAAGAAAAAGGCTGCAACTAAGGCTGAAATTTTGACTGAAAAGGATGATCAAGTTCCATCTGAGCAGCAGATGGAAGAGGAAGAGAAACAGTAAGTTAAAAAGAAACATAGACAGATTTCAATTATTGGATGATAAGAAATGTAGAAGATAACATGTTTTCAAAAATAAACAAAAAGACTTCCTCAATTTCTTAACATAGTTTTTTTTTAAAACGGATTTAAAATATAAACAGTGAGATGGCAAATTATTTGACCATTGTCCATTGATATATCAAAATTCTTTGTGTTCTACAGGACTAGCATATTAATCAGATGTGGTGGTGCTTTTGCAGGTCCCCAGAGGCTCCAGAAGCACTTTCTAGTGTTATTCCAATTCCACCCAACCAAATCAAACCATACAGAGTTGTTATAATCACTCGATTGATAATTTTGGCTCTCTTCTTCTATTACCGAATAACACATCCTGTTGATGGTGCTTATGGTCTGTGGCTCACTTCTATCATATGTGAGATCTGGTTTGCTCTTTCTTGGATATTGGATCAGTTCCCTAAATGGTCTCCAATCAATAGGGTGACATATATCGACAAGCTGTCTGCAAGGTATACATACTTGTGGCTTTCGATGTCAAAGATGCAAGCTATAATTGTTTGAAAGTGTTTACTAGTGCAATAAGATTTTATGCATGTACCTAGCTGGTTCAATAGCATCCAATCCTCTGTAAAACTTCGCCTTTCCTAATTAACTTGTCATTTTTTAATTAAACATGGTTACAAACATTGTCAACTGATGTTTCTGAAATTGATCTCAACTCTGTGCTTATATCTTGGCCCCCAATCATGGGTGTCATTTATGTAGGCTCAGGCCAAATCTGCAGGTAATTTAACATGTAAGGTTGCATAAGAAGAGAATATGTACTGAATAAAACTTCAAACTAAAATATAAATGGACTTATTAATTGATGAACATTTTGAACAAAAATATGATAGCTAAATTTTGAACCAAAATACATACATGGGATGGTTAAACTCACTACCATATCAGGTTTGAAAGAGAGGGTGAACCCTCCCAGCTCGCTTCTGTGGATGTCTTTGTGAGCACAGTTGATCCAATGAAAGAACCACCATTGATCACTGCCAATACTGTGCTTTCCATCCTTGCAATGGACTACCCCGTGGATAAAGTCTGCTGCTATTTGTCTGATGATGGAGCTTCCATGCTTTCATTTGAATCTCTAGTTGAAACGGCTGACTTTGCAAGAAAATGGGTACCATTCTGCAAAAAATTTGCTATTGAACCACGTACACCTGAGTTCTACTTTGCACAGAAGTTTGACTATTTGAAGGATAAAGTGCAACCTTCTTTTGTGAAAGAACGTAGAGCAATAAAAGTAAGCAACTGAAATGCTGTCTAGCTACAACTTCTCAATTACTAATTCCACTTTGACATCTTAAGGATTTTGATTCAATCCACATTAAACTTATGGCCAGCAGATTCTGCTTCTCTTAAGTGTTATTGTTAGTAAACTTATGTATTATTGTGTCTCTAAAACTAAGCAATCTCAAAATTGGTTCTATTTTGCTACAGAGAGATTATGAAGAGTTTAGAGTGCGCATTAATGCTTTAGTAGCGAAGGCTCAAAAAAAACCAGAAGAAGGTTGGACTATGCAAGATGGAAGACCTTGGCCAGGGAATGACAGTAATGACCACACAGGAATGGTTCAGGTAAATGTAGCTTATAGCTATATTTTTTGTATAAAATTTCAATTAATAGTGTAACATTTAGTTGTTTAATATCTTACATTTCAGGAAGCATTTAGTAAATAGAATGAAACAAGGCTTTTTCTCAAACTAATTCTTGGGCTGTAAACTTTGAAGCTTAAGGCCATTACTTGAAGATCTCATCGGCATTTACTTGAAATTATGGAAACATAATTTCTGAGTGGATAAAATTTCTTCTTTTCTTTTGCCAAATTACAAATTTTAGCAACTATTAGTCCATTAATGTTTTTACAGATCTTCTCAGAAAAATGCTTTTACATGGTGCATCCCTGTTTGTAAGATACGAGTTTTTAACTATGGTATTTTTTTTTTCATCGATTCAGGTTTTCCTTGGACATAGTGGTGCCCATGATGTAGATGGAAATGACCTTCCTCGACTGGTCTATATATCCAGGGAGAAAAGACCAGTCTACCGACACCACAAGAAAGCTGGTGCTGAAAATGCTCTGGTATGTTAGCATAGTTTCACAAAATTAATGATTGGCATTGGAACTCTAACATTACAATTACACTTTAATGGTTGGATTTACAGATTAGGGTGTCTGCAGTTCTTACAAATGCTCCCTACATCCTCAACCTTGATTGTGATCACTATGTTAACAATAGCAAGGCAGTTCGTGAGGCGATGTGTTTCTTGATGGACCCACAAGTTGGTCGAGATGTATGCTATGTGCAGTTCCCTAATAGGTTTGATGGAATTGATCGTAGTGATCGATATGCCAACCGCAACACAGTTTTCTTTGATGTAAGTTTAAAGATAGCACGTATGGATTTATCCATTGTTCTTGTTAGTTTCCTTATAAGCACTTGTCTATATTATGAAAGTAAGAAATATAAATTTCAAAGCTGTGTCAAACTATATCAGAAATTCATCCATCATAGACAGATCTTTATAAAAGTTAATTGATCAATCAAGTTGGGAGTTTTATTGTCAAATGATTAAAATAAAATAAAGGAAAATAAGTTTCTACATTAATATCTGGTGAGTATTTCAGGATTTGGAAACTGGTTTATAACTTCATATGTGGTAAATATTAAGGATTCAGAAGCATTTCGATTCAAGCTGTGTTTTTTAGTTAAAGTCCAACTCAAATTTTACTCTCTTCAATTTATGAATAGAAGTAGATGTATTATCCCATTTGCAAATTGACATATCACATTTTCATAATAAAATAGAATAATGGGAGAAAAAAAAAAATTTGCTGTGATGGAGTCCCAGCATAATTACCAAAGTATTCAGCCTTCTGAGTTTTGAGAATCTCTTCATTCCAATTTCAGATTAATATGAAAGGACTAGATGGCATTCAAGGACCAGTTTATGTGGGAACAGGTTGTGTTTTCAATAGGCAAGCACTTTATGGCTATGGACCTCCTTCTTTGCCTGGCTTACCTACGGCTTCTCCCCCATCCCGCTCATGGTTTGGCAAGCGCTCCTCCAAGGAGCCCTCTAAAGATCCTTCAGAGGTTTACCGAGATGCAAAACAGGAGGAACTTGATGCTGGCATCTTTAACCTCAAGGAGATTGAAAGTAAGTCTAGTTGTGAAGAAAAAAAGTTAAACAGACATTTCGTGCAGTAATTAAGCTATGCTTGGATTTTTCGTTGCAGATTATGATCAAAACGAGAGGTCATTGCTGATCTCCCAGATGAGCCTTGAGAGAACTTTTGGCTCTTCATCAGTATTTATTGAGTCTACACTAATGGAAAACGGAGGAGTGCCTGAATCTGATGACCCATCAACATTGATCAAGGAAGCAATTCATGTCATTAGCTGTGGTTATGAACAGAAGACTTCATGGGGAAGAGAGGTACATTCTTTTTATTCTTGCTCTCATGTGGCAATTTCATGCTTCCCTTCTTGGTTGCCAATATGTTAGGATCTTATTGTAATAAGCTGCACTGCATACATTTACATCTAAACTTTCACTTGAGCATTAACCATTACTAAATTTGACCTTGAAACCCATATAAACCTCTCTCTTTTTTGTAATAATTCAAATTTTGTATTCTGACCTCCCAGATTGGTTGGATATATGGTTCGGTCACTGAGGATATTTTGACGGGTTTCAAAATGCACTGCCGAGGATGGAGATCAATTTACTGCATGCCCTTAAGACCAGCATTCAAAGGTTCAGTCCCCCTCAACCTATCTGATCGACTACACCAAGTTCTCCGGTGGGCACTTGGATCTGTGGAGATTTTCCTTAGCAGACATTGTCCCTTATGGTACGGTTATGCAGCAGGCCGCCTCAAATGGCTTCAAAGACTAGCATATATAAACACCGTTGTTTATCCATTTACATCCTTCCCTCTCGTAGTTTACTGCACAATCCCTGCAATTTGCCTTCTCGCAGGAAAATTTATTGTAGCAACAGATACGGTAATTTCTTGTACTTTCCCTTAAAAATTAGAAATCTTGTGTTTTTGGGGTCTTGGGAGAGGTAGTTTAGACAAATTGATACATAATAACACTGTGCTATATACAATTATGTAAATGCATCAGATTAATTTTTAAGTAAGCCTGGTATGACTATATGGTGTTTTTCCAAATTTCATGAAGATGTTGGTCAGTAGTCAAAATCAATGAGCACTGATGTATGTTTGATGAACTTAAACATATAATAAAAAATCCAATCTTGCTACAATTTTTTTAATGTTTATTTTTTCAAACAATGTACTCAAAGAACTTACCTCATGTTATACCTTGTAATTTGTTTCAGATGACCAACCTCGGAAACCTCCTTTATCTTGGCCTTACCATCTCCATCATTCTTACTAATGTGATTGAGATGTGGTGGAGTGGTGTCAGCATTCAAGACTGGTGGAGAAATGAGCAGTTCTGGGTGATTGGAGGTGTTTCATCCCATCTCTTTGCCGTCTTCCAAGGATTCCTCAACCTGATGGGTGGAATTGATACCAACTTTACAGTCACTGCAAAGGCAGCTGATGACATAGAGTTTGGTGATCTCTACATTGTCAAGTGGACAACACTTCTCATCCCTCCAACAACACTAATCATAATCAACATTGTTGGCATTGTTGCTGGATTTTCTGATGCACTTAACAAGGGAATTGGAGCATGGGGGCCACTCTTTGGCAAGAATTTCTTTGCTTTCTGGGTTATTTCTCATCTCTTTCCATTCATGAAGGGTCTCATGGGTCGCCAAAACCGGACTCCAACCATTGTTGTTCTTTGGTCAGTGCTGTTGGCCTCAGTGTTCTCTCTTATTTGGGTGAAGATAGATCCCTTTGTGAAAAAAGTTGACAGCTCAACCATTGCCCCAACCTGCATTGCTATAGATTGTGATATCACTACATGAAGCTTCCCATAGTTTTTGATGATGGTTTTGATTGCCTATTGTTGAGGTGGGAGCCATGTTTAGTTGTTTCTTGACTGTTGTGGCATATTGAAGTAAGTTTTGAACAAATATGTAGTTATCTTTTCCTGAGTGTTGGATAATCTCTGAGTGGAAAAGCATTGCCTTGATTGAGCAATATCAAAGTGAAACGGGGATTGGTATTTCCTTTCATTAATTGAAATTCTATAGGGAATGAAATGACAGAAAAGAACTTGCCTTTTAATTCCTGTCCCATCACTTGAACATTTGGTGCCAAATTCACTCATCATTTGTGTTTTATAGAGAAAATCCCATCACTTTAGCATTCATCTCAGAAATTGTTAATTATCAAACATATCATTACATTGAAATTAAATGTAATTGAAAAAGATCATTTTATTTGTACCTTATTAGTCAATACAACCATGTGTTTGAATTTAATTGAGAAACCTAATGTAAAATTCCCAATTTCTTGTACCTAAATTTTATCCATCTATTAATTAAGACCTTGTATCTACCAGAGAGAGAGAGAGAGAGAGAGATTCCAAAATTGAGATTGAAGTATTTGGGTTAGATTAGAAATCCATTGAATAAGGTTTTTTTTTTTTTTTTTTTTTTAGGAATCCATAAAATAAGTTGAATGTGGGTTGCAAAAAATAGTATTTTCACTAACGCAAAATCATTTTTGCTCAAACAAAATTCATGCAAAAAGTTATTAAGACCCTCGTTAGACACGCTTGAACAAAAACAGGAGAACAACAAATGAATGATTTTTTCTAAATTTTGTGGCCTGGTAGACCAATAATGTGTTAATAAAAAGCTTGAACTATTCCTATATTTAAGATATAGTAGAGAGGGATGTAAATCAAAAGCTGTATGGATTCATAGTGTATGCAGCAAGATTCATAAATAAATAAATAAATAAATTTGTAGCAAGATAGAAATGGGCCTCACATTCTCTTCTCTTCCCTTTTTGGAAATTTGTTCTTGAAGATAAATATGGGCCAAGGCCTGGCCTCCCATTTTCTTCTCGAAATTATTGTTTTTTTATTATTTAGATTTAGTTGGTCTGACATGGCAGTGCCAGGTTAGTCTTTCCTTAGACTAGTCTGCAAGATTGGTTGGTTAAAGATGTACCCCTCTCAACCGAAACCATTCCTTAGACTTCCCGCAATATTTCAAACTCGTTTCTCTTTGAACCAAACAGATTTGACGTTGCCACACTCTCTGTCTCTCTGTCTCTGCAGAGCTGAAAAAATAAAAAAAAATGACACCAACACCCCAACCTCCATACCCTTTCAACCACCACCTTCAACCCCTTCTCACCATTACAAAAATGCATGTACCATTGCTTCATACACACCACCATTCCCTACCTTTTGTTGGGGGTCAGTCATTCATATAAAATCAAAAACAACCCATTGGGTCTCTTAGGAAAAAGTACTGGAACTGAAGTGAAGTGATATATCAAAATGATGGAGTCTGGAGTTCCTGTTTGCAATTCTTGTGGTGAGCAAGTTGGAGTCAATGCCAATGGGGAATTGTTTGTGGCTTGCCACGAATGCAATTTCTCCATTTGCAAGGCTTGTGTTGACTTGGAGATTAAGGAGGGCCGCAAACTTTGCTTGCGTTGTGGTGCTCCATATGATGGTATTGTATCTCTAACTTCAAATTTCTTGATCAAGTTTATGTTTTTTGGTTAAATTTTTGCATATCATTATGTGGGTAATTGCTATTGAGGTCAGCCATGTATAGGATAAATTTGACAACATTATCTGATGATCATTTGTACAAACTTAAAAAACTTTCTTAGACATTGATTGAGCCAATACAATTGGGGATATGATATTTTTGTTCTGCTGATTTCTCTTGCATTTGTAATGTTAATAATTGTTGAAAATCTCGTTAACTTTTCAATTATAGGGGAAATGTAGGAGAAGAAAGAAAATTCATCCACATGGCTTTGTTTCTCTCCCTATTAAAGTTCTTATATTTTCTCTCTCTACTTCAGAAAAATTGAATTAAACAGTTAGGGATGACTTCTAGAAAGAAAAACGGGTTGTTCTAGTATTGTAGCTATGTGTCTTCTCCGTTAAACGTGCATCGCTTTGTCTAGTATCCTAAGCTAATTGTGTCTATGAATTCCCTAGAGAACTCACTGGATGATGCTGAAGTGAAGGTTTCAGGCAATCGATCCACTATGGCTGCTCACCTCAGTGATCCTCAGGTAATTGCTGTTGTAAATTCTGTTTCATACATATAAAATATAACTCTAGGTGGAAGTAGTAGTATGACACACAATTTTGAGGAAGTGCAATGAAAATCCTTTCCCTAGCTATGTTGATTAAACATTCAACCATTAAATACATTTCAAGAAAGTTATGATGTTGAAAGCTTGGTATCATTCATCTTGGTTTGTACAGGAAGTTGGACTTCATGCTAGACATGTCAGTAGTGTATCCACAGTGGATAGTGGTAAGTAATATTAATTTCTTGTGTTGTGTTGATCTTTCTATTCAATTTTAATAGATTTGGTAGTTACATTACTTGGTGTTTTCTTGAAGAACTAAATGATGAATCTGGGAATCCAATCTGGAAGAATAGAGTGGAGAGTTGGAAGGATAAGAAGAACAAAAAGAAAAAGGCTGCTACTAAGGCTGAAATTAAGGCTGAAAAGGATGGTCAAGTTCCATCTGAGCAGCAGATGGAAGAGAAACTGTAAGTGACAAGAAAGATGAATTTCCAAAGAGTCAATGGATAAGAAATGTACAAGATAGGATGGTTTAAGACATAAATAGAAAAGGATAACTAGAGGGACAAGTTTTTTAAATTTGTTTGTAAAATACTACTTAAATCATGCATGGCTTAAAGCTTTTTCCTATGGCTATGGTCTTTTTCTTTGTGGTCATGCTATCAAATCCTTTGTACGTTAAGCCATGGATGAAAGGAACTATTTGTTTATTAAGCCCTTGATGAATTAATATGTTTAGTTAAATTTTTTTCCTCATGTGGTTTCTATTTTGTTCTCACCTAATTGGCAATGATTTTTCTCTGCTAGAAACCCTTAATTGCAATAAAATGTATCAGTACACAAAATATTTGCAATAAGATTCAACTTCCTATCTTTTTCTTAAGCATCATATAAATAGTTTTTTTTTTTTTTAATGAAGGTGTGAAAAAAAATCATAGTGGCGCTTTCTGCTGTATGATATTCTGAAGGGGAACAGAGCAAATTCATTGCATTTTTTAGTCTCTGTCTTTGACCATTCCCCATTGATATATCAATTTTTGCTTTGTTCTACAAAACTAAATATATTAATCAGATATTTCCATTGCTTTTTCAGGTCCCCAGATGCTGCACAACCACTTTCAGCTATTATTCCGATTCCATCCACCAAGCTCACACCATATAGAGCTGTTATAATCATGCGATTGATAATTTTGTCACTCTTCTTCCATTACCGAATAACTCATCCTGTTGATAGTGCTTTTGGTCTGTGGCTCACTTCTGTCATATGTGAGATATGGTTTGCTTTTTCTTGGGTATTGGATCAGTTCCCTAAATGGTCTCCAATCAATAGGGAGACATTTATCGACAGGCTGTCTGCAAGGTACATACATCACTCTTATATGGATGACTGTAGATGTCAAAGATGATATCTGTAACTGTTTGAAAGTTTTAGTAGTGCCACAAGATTTTTTATTTGAAAGTGTTCAATAGTATCAGATCATCTGTGAAACTCATACTTCTCTCATTTAACTTGACATTTTAGCATTAAACCTGGTCAAGCATTCTCAACTAATGTTCTTAATCTTGATCTCATGTCTCCTTTAACTATATTATTATATATTGGCCCTGAATCATGGTCTCATGTCACCTATGAATTACATGTCAAGCTTAGTAGGCTTAAGCTGAATCTGCAAGTAATTTAACGTAAGGTTACAAATGAAGAGAATTAGCATTCACTAAGTAGCATATAGTAATGGATCTACTTTATTGAAAAACTTAAAACATAATTATGAAAGATATATTTGAATACATACATGGGATACTTAAACTCGCTACTATGTCAGGTTTGAAAGAGAGGGTGAACCCTCCCAGCTTGCTGCTGTGGATTTCTTTGTGAGTACAGTTGACCCTTTGAAAGAACCACCGTTGATCACTGCCAATACCGTGCTTTCCATCCTTGCTGTGGACTACCCTGTGGATAAAGTCTCCTGCTATTTATCAGATGATGGAGCTGCCATGCTTACATTTGAATCTCTTGTTGAAACATCTGAATTTGCAAGGAAGTGGGTACCGTTCTGCAAAAAATTTGCAATTGAACCACGTGCACCTGAGTTTTACTTTGCACAGAAGATTGACTATTTGAAGGATAAAGTGCAACCTTCTTTTGTCAAGGAACGTAGAGCAATGAAGGTAAGCAACTGAAAATCTATCTGGCTACAACTTGTCAATTGCTCATTCCACTTTGATATTTTAATGGATTCTTAAGTTTTAATAATGGTCTCTAAAAGCAACCATCTCAAATTTTGGATTTTATCTTGTTACAGAGAGATTATGAAGAGTTTAAAGTGCGAATTAATGGTTTAGTAGCAAAGGCTCAGAAAACACCGGAAGAAGGCTGGACAATGCAAGATGGAACATCTTGGCCAGGGAATAACACCCGTGACCACCCGGGAATGATTCAGGTAAATCTATCTTATAGACAATTTTGTGGTTTACGCTTTTAGTTAATTGTGCAATATCTAGCTTTTAAATATCTTACATTTCAGAATCATCTAGTATCTAGAAAGAAACCAGGACTTAACTAATACTTAAGCTGTAGGTTTTGAAGCTTTAGGCATTTACTTATAAGTTGTCTATGGATTTTTTATTTAAAACTATTATTATTCAAAGATAATTTCTGAGTGGATATTTTTTCTTCTTTTCTGTTGTCAAAGTAGTTTTATCAACTATCAGTCCACATCAGTTCTTACATCTCTTATTAGAAAATGTTTTCAACTGCTGCCTCATAGTTTGAAAATGTAATCATTTTCACATATGGCATTTTTCCACCCACTTCAGGTTTTCCTTGGACATACTGGTGCCCATGATATAGAGGATAATGAACTTCCTAGACTGGTCTATGTATCCAGAGAAAAGAGACCAGGCTACCAGCACCACAAGAAAGCTGGTGCTGAAAATGCTCTGGTATGTTCACATACTTTCTCAAAATTAATGATTTGCATAGGAACTCAAACATTACAATTTATTTGAATGGTTGGATTTGTACAGGTTAGAGTATCGGCAGTTCTTACAAATGCTCCCTACATCCTCAACCTTGACTGTGATCATTATGTTAATAATAGCAAGGCGGTTCGTGAGGCAATGTGTTTCTTGATGGATCCACAAGTTGGTCGAGATTTATGTTACGTGCAGTTCCCTCAGAGGTTTGATGGCATTGATCGCAGTGACAGATATGCCAACCGAAACACGGTTTTCTTTGATGTAAGTCTAAAGCTAGCATATCCCCTCCATTTTTTTTAATATTTTCCTTATAATGACTTATATTTTAAAGAAATAAAAATATTATTTCTTTTTCAAGTATATCAGAAATTCATCCGTCACAAAAGATTTTATCAAATTTAGCTTATTAATATGCTTGGGAGTTTTGGTAATTAGGTCAAACTATAAAAAGAAATAATTGAGATGTGTTGAAGTCCAACTCACAATTTCCGTCTTCAATTGATGTATAGAAATAAATGCATTGTACCAATTGCCTTTTAACATGTCATTTTTAAAAAATGAAATAGAATCATTTGAGGGAAACGAGCTAATGCCACAATGCTGATATTGGTCCATGCATAATCATAAAAGTTGGAGCCCTCTGAGTTTTGAGAATCTCTTCATTTCAATTTCAGGTTAACATGAAAGGATTAGATGGCCTTCAAGGACCAGTTTATGTGGGAACAGGTTGTGTTTTCAATAGGCAAGCACTGTATGGCTATGGGCCAAGTTCTATGCCCAGCTTACCTAAGTCTTCCTCCTCATCCTGCTCATGGTGTGGCTGCTGCTCTTGTTGCTGCCCCTCCAAGAAGACTCCTAAAGATCCCTCAGACGTTTACCGAGATGCAAAACGGGAAGAGCTAGATGCTGCAATCTTTAACCTCAGGGAGATTGATAGTAAGTCTAGTTATTGAGGCCATTGGATTTAGGCAAATAGTTTACAGAGTTTTCAATAATTAATATATTTTTGGTTTTCTTTGGGCAGATTATGATGAGCATGAAAGGTCAATGCTGATCTCCCAGATGAGCTTTGAGAAAACTTTTGGCTTGTCTTCTGTATTTATTGAGTCTACACTAATGGAATATGGTGGAGTTCCTGAATCTGTCAACCCAGCCGCATTGATTAATGAAGCAATTCATGTCATCAGCTGTGGTTATGAAGAAAAGACTGCATGGGGAAAAGAGGTGGACTTTTATATTTTATTCTTGTTCTCATTTGAAAATCATGTGCTATTATTGCAATTATTCTAGCATGTGAATTCATTACAATCTTTACAAAATTAATAGATAAAATTTTAGTTCCAATTTCAGTTTTAATTACAGCTGGCTTGGGTGTGGCCTTCTGCTGGGGAAAGTTTCCTTTCCTTCTTTGTTGCCCATCCGTTATTATCTTTTGGCTTTAAGTTGTGTTGCATTTACCTCTAATCTTTTACTTGAGCGTTAACCATTACTGGATCTTACCTTCTCACCCATGATTAATTCACAATTTTTATTCTGACTTCCCAGATTGGTTGGATATATGGCTCAGTCACTGAGGATATTTTAACTGGTTTCAAGATGCACTGCCGAGGATGGAGATCAATTTACTGCATGCCCGTAAGGCCTGCATTCAAAGGTTCAGCCCCTATCAATCTGTCTGATCGATTGCATCAAGTTCTCCGGTGGGCACTTGGGTCTGTGGAGATTTTCCTTAGCAGACATTGTCCCCTATGGTATGGGTTTGCAGGAGGCCGCCTCAAATGGCTTCAAAGACTAGCGTATACAAACACCATTGTTTATCCATTTACATCCCTCCCTCTCATTGCCTATTGCACAATTCCTGCAGTTTGCCTTCTCACTGGAAAATTCATCATACCAACGGTAATTTCTTGTACTTTCTGTTCAAAATTTACAGATAGTGTGTTTTTTATCTTCAGTAGCTATCAAAAGTTATTGAAAAATTTGAAATAGTTAGATAATTATTTGCAACGTAAATTCGTTATTTAAAACCATATCAGGGGGTGGCTTTGTTAGATCGTTACATAATAACATTGGCCAACATAGAAATAAAGAAAAAGTTGGATGCAATTTATACATTTGAAACAAGTATAAAATATGCATCAGTTTACTATTTTACTAGGCCTTGTATGACTATAGGGTGCTTTTCTTAACTTCCTAAAAAAGAGCTTTGTCAATATTCAAAATCAGTGACCACTGAAGTAATGTTATTAACTTTGACATTTGATTAAAAATTTAACCTGGCTACATTTTTATTTCTCATGATTATGGTTTGAAACCATTTACTCATAGAACTTCACATGATACATTTTATTTTGGATCAGCTTTCCAACCTAGCAAGCACCCTGTTTCTTGGCCTTTTCATGTCCATCATCGTGACCAGTGTGCTCGAGCTACGGTGGAGTGGTATCAGCATAGAAGACTGGTGGCGTAATGAGCAGTTCTGGGTGATTGGAGGTGTTTCAGCCCATCTCTTTGCTGTCTTCCAAGGTTTCCTGAAGATGTTAGCTGGAGTTGACACCAACTTCACTGTCACTTCAAAGGCAGCTGATGATGGAGATTTTGGTGAGCTCTACATTGTCAAGTGGACAACAGTTCTGATCCCTCCAACAACATTGATCATAATCAACTTGGTTGGTGTTGTTGCTGGATTTTCGGATGCACTTAATAAAGGTTATGAAGCTTGGGGACCTCTCTTTGGCAAGGTGTTCTTTGCCTTCTGGGTGATTCTTCATTTATACCCCTTCCTCAAGGGTCTCATGGGTCGCCAAAACCGAACACCAACCATTGTTGTTCTGTGGTCAGTGCTTTTGGCCTCAGTCTTCTCTCTTGTTTGGGTGAGAATTAATCCTTTTGTGGGCAAAGCTGATAATTCAAGCCTTTCCCAAGGCTGCATTTCTATAGATTGTTAGGTCACTATAAGGAAGCTTCCCAGCCATTACAGTTGAAATTTGGTGGTGATTTTGATTGCCTATTATTAATGTGGGAGTCATGATTAGCTCTTTCTTGATTGTTGAGGCATATTGAAGTAAGTTTTGGACATTATGTATTTGATCTCTTTCATTATGTCGGATAATCAGTGTGTAAAAAAGCATTGCCTAGAGCAATATCAATGTAAAACAAGGGTTATTGTTTCCTTCCGACAAGGATTATCTTGAAATTCTAGAATGAAATGGTAGAAAAGCACTTGTCAGTTTCAAAGCAATATAGAGGATTCCCCCCGCTTATATATAGACACACACACATATTTTGATATATATATATATATATGCATCAACATCAACTCGTAAAGATATAATAAAGGGAAGAAAAGGAAAGCTGGAAAGTGTGGAAACCACGCAAATCCAGCAGTCTTATAGCGTATTTCTCTTTCACAGACTGATATTTTAAAATCGTATTACATTATTATTCTGAGATTTTCTCTCATTCCTTTTTTTTTTTTTTTTAGTTCAAAGTGATACTTTCTCTCATTAGTGGGAAACCTATATCTTTAATCTGGTTATAGTTGAAATTCACATCAAGTATCAAATCATTGAAAATTGATGATTAATTTCTAGTTATTAAAAAATTATTAATTTGCTTATCCATAATTATTCATTTCAGTTTTGTGATTGACATATTATCATTCAGCAGCTAAGTTTCAACATGTTAGATAACAATAGCAACTAAAAGTCTAAAACAATTGAGTAGGATAAATGGAAAGAAAGATCATTCAAGTTAGAAACTAATGACACTAAAATTCAATTACATGAAGTATCCAAACGAACATAAGTAGGAATAGACGATAGTAAGAAATTAAAGATGCAAGAAATTAGTGATATTGGATTCAATAGACCCAAATTGTGAGAAATTATTAGGTCCATCAAATTACTGTTGAGGTGATCCTCCCTAGTCCTCGTAACCAATAAAATGTTAAATTCATGCAAATGTGACATCTTTGGTGATTTTTTTTTTTTTTTTTATTTCTTGTGCTTATAATTAGAAAGCTAATTCACACATTTGTATTAGTGGCATCATTTTATTGGTTGGGAGAACCACACTTCAGCAATCCTCTCGGAACTAATAATTTCTCCCAAATTGTACCCTTCAATTGAAAAATGAATATAAAAATAGGTCAACATGCTATAAAACCTTTGGATTCTACAGCAAACTCTTATCAGCAAGGGCGGAGGTATGTGTAAGGGTGGGGGGCCAAAATTTTGAAATTTTTAAAAATATATATACAATTATTTTAATGTTTTCAAAATTTAGTCTACAAAAATAAGAGTTGGCCCCCCCAAACATTTGAATTAGCCCAATAATACTCTTAAAAAAAATAATTAGTCTAATAGTTATAGAGATATAACTTTATTTTTCGCAATTCTATTTTTTATTGTAAAATATACTCTTATATCTGTTAAATATTTGATAAAGTTTGGTATCAAACATGTTTGAATCTATTTTTTTAACCCATTATGTGACGATTAACAAGTTATTGACTCATTAAAAAGATTTTGTCACTAAAACTACACATGAAATGTGTCTTTAGTTACCATATAATGGGTTAAATCAAGGTAGCTTTAAATATGTTTGGAGACTAACTTATTCCTCTAAGTTTTGGATCATTTATGTTTTTGAAAATTTCATTAGTTCAATTGAAAGATTTTTTACTTACTTTAGCATAAAATTTGATAATTTGTATTTTAAATGAAACTTTTTAAGAATTTGACTATGAAAATGGAAAAAATGAATTTTATTTTATGAAAGATTGCCGTCAAAAATAATTTTGATTGAAAATACTAAACTCTTTTTTTTTTTTTTTTGGTGTGTGTATATATATAACTTATCAAATAAAAAAGTGTGTGTATATATATGTATGTAAATATAATAAAAAAGCGCGCGCGTGTGTATATATATGTGTGTGGAAGTTGTCTTGATAAATATTATATTAGTGTCGCAACTTAGCCCCCCCAAACAAAAATTTCTGGCTCCGTCCCTGCTTATCAATGAATATTCTAACTTTCCATATACGTGAAACAGCTACAAAACAATTTGGCACTAACAAAAAATGAACCAAAAATATTTTGCAACAATACTAGAGCATATGTAGAGAGGAACAAATCTTAATTTTTTATTATAGTTGGAAGACCAGCCAATATACAGAATAGCTTGAAAATTACATATGTACTCAAAACAAAAGAATCGAAAACTAAATAAATCCATAGTGCTGTAAAGAGAAACAGAAAGTGTCTAAGGCATTGGCAGCATGAAGGTTGAGGGTGTTGTGTTTATTGCCGCCCAATCCCACTCCCATGAGCGAGATGCAAATTCTAACGATGAAACGTAAGCCTCCAACTGTTCTAATTTGATGTCATCAATGTCAACCGCAAACTTAGTGTTAGTCATGCCGCCATCTTTCTGTTGCTCAAATATTTCAACAGAATGCTCTTCATTTTGAATGACCTCCCTTATAAGCCTGTCTTCTTTTTCCTTATCTCGTTGGCTTTCGATCCTACAAATCACGTAATCCTCATACTGCAAGAAAAAAAATATGTTGATTAAGTGCTGTTTAATAAAAGCTAAGAAAAGATACTGATCAAATCAATAAGGCTACAAAAGGAAAATCAGAAACAATAAACTAAAGACATTTATATAGAAATAAATTAGAACCAAATTTTTTAACAGAGAAAAGTGATAAAGATACCAATTGGTATCTTTATCACTTTTATTAACAAGTCTTATTCTTATTCTTATTAACAAGTCAATCAATCAAATGACACCAAATACACTAGAGAGATTCGGAAGGTAATATCAAGACTCCCATACCATCATAAACAAATAGGAAACCAAGCCAACAATGTATTTATGCATATACTTAAAGCAAAGTAGCACAATCCATGCAATATAAACACCATGGCAGTAAGATATTCATAACCCCGATAATGAAAAGCACAACCTAGTTATCTAAACAAAAATATACCACAAAATATTACGTAGCATGATAAAAAGATTAAATCTTTAAAAACGAAAAAAAAAATACATGTTACGTAGCATTTAGGTTTGCTTGAAGTTAACACCAAACAAGGAAAACTACTAAAAGTTGGCACTAGGTTAATTGTCTCCAAGTGTTGGTTGGAGTCAAAACTAGAGTACAATATTTTGCTTATATAGAAAAATTAAACCCTAGTTCTATTTGGTCAAGAAAACCCTAATTATCTTATTACAAAATAAGGTTATTTTCAAATATTAAAATACTCATAGACTAAAACATAAAAATACAATTTTTGCAAATTTTAACAACCCCAATAATCTAAACAGCCAATAGCACATAATATCATTCAAACATAGAAACTCGAAATTAACGATAACACAAGAATGTCAAACAAGGAAAACCACTCAAAGTTAGCCCTAGGTTAATTGACTCCTAGTGTTGGTTGGAGTCAAAACTAAAGTACAATATTTTGCTTATATAAAAAAAATTAAACCCTAGTTCTATTTGGCCAAGAAAACCCTAATTACCTTATTACAAAATAACCTTAATTACTTTCAAATATTAAAATACTCATAGACTAAAACATAAAAATAAAATTTTTGCAAATTTTAACAAACCCAATAATCTAAACAACCAATAGCACGCAATATATATCATTCAAAAATAGAAACTCGAAATTAACGACAACACGAGAATGCAACAAAGAAACTTTCTTTCTTTCAAAATTTTTAAAGATAGATAGTTACCTGTTTATCGCACAGGAGACTCCCCGCCAGTCTAAACTCATGCATGACCCATCGGCCGATGGTAGATTTGAACCCTTTGTGGGGCATATAAGTAAGACTTCTCATAGAGCCAATTTGGTTCTTCTTAGCTTTATCTCGATATATTGGCTTATCGTTATTGAGTTTCCATGTGCCGTAGGGAGTGGTCCTTTGTATTCTTGAACCATTGGTTGTCACTTTCTTCAGTTTCGTGAAGAAGTAAAGACTAGTCTCATCGCTGTCCTTGAAGTATTTCCTCCAACTCCAGGAATCCTTTTCTCCATAGAGATCACACTCAATCAAAACGTCGTTTGAACTCAGGGGTAAGCCATGTACCTTATTGTAGAGATAATGTTCAACTATCTCAACATCCGTTGGTCGAAACCTAAACCAAGGCAGAAGATCATCATCTTCGTTACCATAATCCACCATCATGTTACTCTCATAATCCACCATCATGTTACTCTCAGAGTGAGAGAGATACATTGAGCGAGGTTAGTGTTTTCTTGTGACGGAAGTATGAAAACAGAAAGAAGCAGCTTCTTCTTTTATACTAGGAGTATGACTGTCGGTTGAGTATAAAAAATAAAGAAAGAAATAAAAAAACGCTATATCCTTGGCCGGTTAGGAGTGGGACTCCGTCTTAGGATTAATTAGGCCTGTGTTTCTCTACCTTTCGTTTAAAAAAAATTAGGCCGTTAATGAAAGGTTTTTTTTTTTATAAATTATACATAATTAAACAAATTCTTTTTTTTTTTTCTAAATGTAAACTTTGATAATTATGATAATTATTAATATACTTTTAAATAAATAAATAAATTATTGTATATGGAACTATATAATTGGCATTAAATATTTATTATGATTGAATTTGTATATGAAATTATATAATGATTTACAAGTAATTTTTAGATACTTCTGGAGTACGGAGAATGGTATTCCTTCCTCTCACATTTATAGTAAAGTCCACTCATTAAATTTATGGTAGGGTCCACCATGAATGTGAGAGCATCATTTCATGAGAAAGCATCATTTCTCCATGTTCCAAAGTACCTAAGAATTTCCATGATTTACTAAAATTCCAATGAAGGGACTAAATATAGAATAGATTTTAAATCAATTAAAAGTATATATTAAAATAAATAACTTGTAAATTTTTGATGCCTCAAAAGCATATGTATTATAATATTATGAGGTGAACTAAAAGTTAAATGACATCGGTTTTGTATAGATTATAGACTATAAATAGCTAAATTACTTGTTATAAACTTTAATAACCCTCTCAAGATTGAATAAAATTTAATTATTTAGCAAAGTGGCCAAGTCATCTAAAGACTAAAGGTTAAAAGTAAAGCTAGACACAATTTTTTTTATAAATAATTTGTTAAGGTTGCACATTTTGATTGATGAAGCCTCATTTTTACATGATCCATTACTAACTTCATTATTATTTTATACCAATTATAATATATCACCTTAAGATTTGTAAAAAAAACAAAAACAAAACAAAAACCATTGAATGTAAAAGGTCACTTGGACATGGTTAACTAGGGTTAACTTATAAATCATGCCTAAGTTCAAGACTCACAATTGAGGATTTGTCTAATATGATATATTATTAAAATCATTTTGTGAAATAGTAAAAATGCTAACATCAATTATTATGATTTAGGGCTAGTGAAAGCATATTCACACCAACAAGAAAATAAAATATTCACAAGAGACAACAATATTTAGCATGGTTCGGCCAACTTCATGCCTATATATATCCACAGTCAACAATTACCAAAATATCAACTATATATCAATGATATGGATTACAACTATATTAATCGACACTCACAAATCTTACCAACATAATAAACTCACAAACCCAAAACCTAATACACTCAAAACAAAAATTTCACGATCTTCTAATTATAGTGAATACTTAATTAATTTGAGTAGTTCAATTGTGATTAGCCTATTACACATTTACAAGAATTTCATGATGTTTAAGTAAAAGTTGGCTGCCACACCTATCTCTCATTAATTCCATATTAGACATTTACAAGAATTCCATGATATTTAAGTAAAATCTGTCTGCCACACTTATCTCATTAATTCCATATTTGATTGGTAAAATATGCTTGAAAATTGTTTAATATTTATATTTGTATTTTAATTAATTACTAAAGTAATTATGTGATCATATCAAGGGAGTCATTCTTTGGCCTTAGGGGGCAATGGCCCCCTTGAATTTTGGGGAATAAAATTTTCAACAGGTATATTTAAGGTTCATTCAGAATTTGGGCCAAAAAAATTAAACTTCCCCCCCCCCCCCCAACAAACATACAATAGTCCAAAACATCAACACATTTATAAGAAGCCCAGTTTTTGGCATTTCGAAAACAAAAACAAACAAAAAACAAAAAAAAAAATGAAAATTTCAAAAGAAAAACAAAAAAGCAATTTAAACAAAGCTTCATGTTCGATTAATTTCAAAATACAATCCCTAAAAGAGAGAGAGAGGGAGAGTTTGAGGGTGTACAGGACGCCACACTACTGCTGCCAACTGGCCAATCATTGTGCAATGATGCCTTGTCAGCATAGTCGCTCGATCTGCTTGGTATCATCTCTTTTCTCGCATCTTTGATCTTGTCCTCTTTCAACTCATGTCTACGTATTACTATTTCTTACTATGTTTTTTTGGGATAATGGAGAAGTTAGTACTGTTAAGTTTGAATTGGCTTTTTGCCTTAAAAAAAAAAAGTTTGAATTGGTTTTATCTATACTATTATTTAAGGGGTTTCTCCTGTTTGAAATGGACATTTCTTTGATTCAAAAATGCCCTTATATCTTAAGTTTATGATAATATAGCAAAAATACATCTCTAACTTCCACCTATAATATTGCCTACAAAATAGGAACACTCTCTAGTTGGTTTTCAAACTGAGCTTTCAAAGAATTTAATTCATATATTCCTTCAATCACTCCATGTTTTCACTTTTCTTTTTCTTTTTTTCCTTTTTTCTTTATCAAGACTTAACTTCTTCTTCTTTTTTTAATATTTGGTTTCCCTTGCTCCTTAGGCTGTGTTTGGTTTATGTAAAATATTTTCCGGAAAATAGATATTTTTCGGAAATGCTATTTTTGGGAAAGGAAAATATTTTCAAGTGTTTGGTTGCATTTCAAAAAATGTTTTGAAAAATATTTTCTGGTGTTTGGTTGTGTTCTTGAAAATACTATAGAAAACACATTTTCTACTTGTTGCTCATATTTTCTCACATTTTCTCGGCTGCCAAACAAATATATTATATCATTCCTCAATTCAGAAACACAAACAAAACTCAGAAAAAAAAATCATCAAATCCAGTCAAATTGAGAGAAGAAGGATGAGAGAGAGGCGACTGAGTTCAACGAGAGGCGAGATCGCGCGACAAGAGGCGAGATCGGGCGGCGCAGTGCTGCGATCGCGATCGGCGCGGTGTTGCGATCTCGATCGGCGAGAGAGTGATCGGCGATCAAGCAAATTGGCGACGATCAGACCTGGTTCAAAAGGGAGAGGGAGATCGAGAACGAGATCGGTAACGACGGCGCCGATCAGCTTTGGGTCGAGAACGAGAACGAGAACAACGGCGCCGATGATCTCGGCGGGACACTCTCGGCGGCGCGAATTCGACGGCGTGATCTCGCCGGCGCGTCTGGGCTCTGGGTTCGCCGATATCGAAGGCTCTTCTCTCTCTCTCTCTCTCTCTTTCTTTGCGCATCTGACCCGAAAATGTTTTGAAGTGAAAATTTTCACTTCAAACCATTTCCGGAGTCAAAGCCTCATTTTACACGGTCAACTTCAAATAACTTCCGGAAAATTTATTTTCCATGCGCAACCAAACACTCGCATTTACGGAAAAACATTTCCAGAAGTGATTTGAAGCCAAAACAAACACAGCCTTAATTTCATCTCGCGTTTGGTTTTTTCCCCCTCAAATATCTTTGTTTTGAATTTGAAAAAAAAAAGTAGAGTAAAACTTGAGGATAACATGCTAAATATATATATATATATATAATATCTGGTTTCCCTTGCTCCCGAATCTCATCTCAAGTTTTGAATTTGATAAAATAAAATAAAAATAAAAATAAAAAAGTATAGATAAAACTTGAGGATAACATGCAAAAAATAATCTCTAACCCTTATATAAAACACTGCCTACAAAATAGGACAACAGTCATGTTGGTTTTAAATCTCAACTTCTTCAATTTATTTCATCATCAATTCCTCTCAGTTCTATGTTCTTTTTCTCTACACCATCATCATCATTTTTTCTAAATTCAAAATCCAAAAAAGAAAAAACTTTACTTACAAAAACAAAAGTGCAAAAGTACAGTTCTAATTGTTCCAGTTCAACAGCTATGTCAATGTACATTGCTTTTTTCTATTTTCTTTTTATAAAGAAATCAATGGCCTTCTAATCATTTTCTTATTTCCTTATGATTATCCTCTTCTTCTTTTTTTACTATGCGTTTTGTGGGTTTCTTTTCTTTCATTACAATATTACGGTGATTTTCTTTTATTACAATATTACAATAGAACACAAACTGTGCAATTATAACACAAACTATGCAATTTGGATAAGTATCAAATTGTGTAAAAGAAACATAAATTGTGCAATTTGGATAAGTATCAAACTATGTTACCCTACTATTAATCAATAAAACTATATCACTGCGCACCCTTGGTGCGGTGGTCACTACACAAATATAAGTGCTTGTGGGGTGTAGGGGTAAGGGTCGTGGTTCAAGTCTCCAGGAGGGAACTTTACACACATATACACTTAAATTAGGTAAGAGTAGAATTTCTATCTTGAATTAAAAAAAAAATCAATAAAACTATGAACGTATTAATTAATTATATTGCACTAAACTCTATTTCAAAGCATATAATATAAAGTGCCCAGGTTTTTTTGTCTTGGTTGTTTGTAGAACATTGTTGGATTGCATATATTAGTGCCTAGGTTTTATTGACTTTTTCATATATATATATATACTCTTAACATAGTAATTGTTTTGTTATTAGTGATTATTGTTCCATTTTTCTCAATCTCAACTCTACTCTCTTTTCTCTTCCATTTGCACAATTTCTAGGTCACCAAACAATCTAATTAAACAGTAAACAACAAATTATTAATATAAGAAAAAGGAAATCTAATATAACTAATATGTATTGAACCATAAAAAGAAAATTATCAAGCACCACATAAGAAAAAACAAAATATTTATTCCCCTTCCTTCAAAGTATCTAAGAAAAGAATGGTTACCAATTGATTGGTATGATCTTCAATAGAAATAAAAAGCTTCTAGTGATTGCGAGGCTTGATTGTTGACATCTGTCAATGAGTGGACAAATGAAATAAAGATAAAAAAGAAATTTAGTTCATCATATAAAATGACAGGAAAATAGAACAGTAGCAATTTCTCTTTGGTGAAAATAAATAACACTTACTATAAAACAAAGACCAAAATGAAAACATCACATTGAAGTTAATTATCAGATAGAAAAATATTATAGCAAACATATTGAGAGTAACATTCTTGCAGCCTAGAGAATGGAAACCATAAAGCAATTTATAACAAATATGATCAAATGCCAAACTCAAATCAATTTTGAAAAAGAAAAAAATATATTCGAATAGTTTTGAGGCATGAAAACTCGAACTCATTCATCATAAAATCCCAAAATTGAATTACATTATTTTTTCTCAAGTAATGAGATGGAAATAAATAAATAAAGAATAAGAATAATAAAAATAACAAAATTCATTTTGAGTTCATACCCTTTGGACCTAGGCTACTAATGTTTGCCTCTCATGTGCTTCAGTTTCATCTGCAAGCTCTAGAGTCATTCTCTATCTCTTGTACTCATTTGATTGGGTTTTGACAGACATACTTGAGTCATGACAGAAAGAACGGTTAAAACACTCAAGAAACTATCTCATTGAAGGCCATACAGATCAATTTGTGGAGATAGAACTAATAATTTATAAAGAAAGAAATGAGAGGTGAAGAGGTTGCAATTTGTCAGTGACTATCAGAATTCCATATAATAGCGGTATTTAAAGAGTTTGGGTTAATGGAAAGACACATAGTAGAGTTGGAGATAAAGTAACACTTGAATCTAAGGAGATGCTCAATAAATGTAAATCGAAAAATCGAAAAATAAAAATGAAAGAAATAAAATAAATGATAACATGGCGCTGACATAGCTTAACTAGAGCATAACAACAATAAATGCTACGCTTCAACTTTTAGATATATATAGATATAGATGATGTACTTTCTAACAAATCATTAACAACAATGATGCATTTTTTTCAATTATTTTAATTTCTTATTTTCTCTATTTAAATAAGTGATGACTCAATTGTAAAACATTGACCTAGGAGGGATGATAACAACAGTATAACCTCCACTCTCTCTTGAGAGGCAATAAACATGACTCCATCCACTCGCGTAAGTTATGCCAAAACCATCTGAAATGTTTGGGCTCAGGGGCACTACCTCTCACATTGGCATGTCCATCACAAGTTTTTGGTCCCACTTTGGATAGCTCCCGATGTCTATATCCATATTTTTCTTACAAGATGATGAGTTGGGGAAATCACTTCGTATTACAACGAAAGCATTCTTCTTGATGGGTTTTTGATTGATACGTAGGTCTTCCCCAAATTTCACTGTGATTTCAAGGGTGCATAACGTGCTTGTCATATAGTGTGAATGTGTATATGTTGCGTACAAAATAAGAGGGAGTGTTTGTGCTTGTGTGTGAATAAGTTTATATTCCTAGGATTTTGAAATTGATGGGTTTAGAGAAAATTGATAGGTACGTAGTTTCCATTATTCAAAACTAACAAGGAAGAAAACCTTAAAACTGTTGGCCCAAATTCTTTTTTTTTTTCCTTTTTTTTTATTTTTTTTTTTTTGAGCAGAAGTTGCCCCAAATTCTAATACATATACATAGCTGTAAAAATTTTATAACATACAGTTAACCTATGAAGCTAAATTCTCCAAAAAAAAAACATAGTTAATTTCATCTCCAAAATTAGTTTGACATCCAAAAAAATTGGAAATAGCAAACTACCCAAGAAATCAACTATGGCTCTCTCTCTCTCTCTACCCAAGAAATATTTTGGATTGATCTTATTAATGTTTATGTGTGGGGAATTTCCCGCACAAGCTGTTTGTCCGCTTTGGGGAGCTAAGCCCGCACGGTTTTGTTCTCAAGCAACATGGGAGATGAGGATTTTGAGATTGACACTCCAGTCCCACATCGGCAAGAAACGCGCCCCACGCATGCCTTATAAGCTCTTGGGCAAAGGAATGGTGTACCACGTTAGTGGGACTGGAGTGTCAATCTCAAAATCCTCACCTCCTATGTCGCTTGAGAACAAAACCGTGCGGGCTTAGCTCTCCAAAGCAGACAAATAACTTGTGCGGGAAACTCCCCACATAGTTTATATTTTCTTAACTTTGAAATGCTTAAACTCTAGGATTGGAAAATATTATTTCTTTCCCTTTTCTCTTTTAATTTTTTCCTATTTAATTTACTAATTTTAGTTACAAAAATAAAAGTTAAAAAATAAAGAAAATTGTGGCTAATTATATCTATATGTTTAGGTGCTAATGTAGTTCGAGGTTTGTTCTACAAGAAAACGAATCAAGTTTGAATAACTAATCTAACTTCATCCCATAAAAAAATAAAAAGAAGAAGTAGTAATCTAACTTGATGACAAGCTCAAACTTATCTAGTATTCCAAATAAAATTAAGTAAACCAATATTGAGTTATGTTCCCATTTAGCATTAGTTTAGACATATCTTGAGCATCTCCACTAGATGAGCTAAAACCAAAATACTCTCTATTTCAAGAAGTAAAACTTAAAAATACAGCTTCAGCGGTCTTTCTAAAATTCAAAAAGTGTTTTGCTAATGTACAGTCACTCTCTTTGTCTAGAGTGCTACTGTTCATTAGCAAAAGAATTTATTGGAATAAAATATCCAACTCCTCTCTCTCTCTCTCTCAAGTAAAAAAAGTTGAAACAAGTACATAAAAAAATAAATAAATAAAAATGCTCTTAGTTAAACCTATATATCTTATATATTTGTAGAGTTGCCAAAAGATGCAGCGCCCAGATGTTTAAAAGAAGAGGAAAAAAAGTGTTAATCCCTACAGTCATCAAAGGTCGGTCCCAAAAGAAATAATAAAAAGAGGAGCCAAGGAAAGAAAGAGCTGGAAAGTAGCATAAATATATATATATATATATATATATATATATATATATATATATATTCGAGTGTATAAAAGAAAGCCTTTAAAGAGCGGCTATATTGTATCATATACCAACATAGATATACGTACCAACATATATGATCTGTATTAAGGGTTTATACTTAGAAATTCTTCATGTCTTGGACCCTTGTAATATTGTACCCTCTTAAACCTTTAATTAACATTAACATAATTTGTTTAGCCGATTGTTATTATTGTTTAATACTTCTCTCCTTATTTTTAATGGGGTTATTGTTTAATACTGAATTACTGACACAGGTCATCAAATTCAAAAAACAAAGACACATGTCGTTGGCAAATACCATGGGCTGATAATTAATTTCGTAATACCCTTTCCTCACTAGGTATTTTTAAGCTCTTGAGTCTTAAGTGACCTTCTCAATTAGGAAAATAGTTATAGAACATAGTTTTGCTCTAAATTAGAAGAATTTTCTTAAACTTAAACCTTTAAAAAAAAAGGGGAAATCAGTAGTAGATTTTATTGATTAAAGATTACATATACATCACATTATATAATTGGAAAAAGAAAAGAGGTACATTCTTCAAATCAAGAAATAACATCCTCTTTAATTCTCTTTTGCAACAATAACAAGAGCTAGGTTTCAAAGACACACTAACAAAACAAACTAAATGAAAACTTGCACAAATTAAATTGATGTTTTCTAGCATCCACGCAGTCTCCGAATCCGAAGGACAAATTTGTCAAAGTTGAGGATGTCCCGAAATTCACCAAAAATACTTTATCCTATGATATCTACGCAACATAAAAGATAGTCAAATTCTAGAGTTTTAAGTTTATGCAAAGCAAACTCTATAACATCTATGAAGTGAGTTTTTGGTTGGCAGCTTCAAGGAATTCCAAACAAACCCTTTGAACCAAACAACTTCGTAAAAGAGCAACCCTATTAGTTTTGGTCATTCATGTGTATTTTAATGATGTAAGAGGAAAGAATACAACATTATTATTTTTTCAAAATATGGTATGAATTTTTTCCTTTAAATTATAATGAATACTTAACTAAATTGAGTATTTTGTGGTTCATGTAATAGGCTAATTTGAACCTACTACTAAAAAGTATGAGAATTTGTTGTAAAAATGTTGTGGATATAGCTCTTTTATAATAGATAGATCATAGATAGTGGAGGAGCGAAGAGAAAAAATATCAAATGATAAGTTATTATTGGCTATTATTAACGGGCCAAAAAAAAGTATTTTTAGTATTATGTTCAAATTAAAACTAATAACCACTTACCACTTAAGATTTGTTGTGAAAATATTGTGAGTATGACAGTTCTATAAAAGGGATGAGTGTTTTACTTTCTTTTTTTTTCTTTTTTCTTTTTTTCTTTTTTGAGAAGGGAGTTGTAGGGCAACAAATTATGCACTCAAGTCCAAAGCATGCAGGACCTGGGCCCAATAAGTCCGCTGCAATAAATTTGTAGAGAGTGGGTTAAAGAATTAGGTCCGAATGGCGAGGACTACGTTCAACCTATTCTTAAAAACGAACTAAAAAGCTGATTAAAGGCCCAAAGCATATCGAGATAATTTGGTATAAATAAGTTTTATTTCGGTCCAAGGAGACATCATGTTATGTAATTCACGTTCTAGTTCTTTCCTTCTTTTCTTTTCTTTTCTTTTCGATTTTTTTCCTTCAGCCCAAGAAAAATAATCCCCTTCTACAATGGAGGGGGAGTTACACTATATAATCATCTTCTAATCATCCTAACCTTACACTTGTCATTCATCTAAGGCGTCCCTTGATACTTGTCCCATCAGATCTTTTCTTTGGCTTCCCTGTGAGAGGTAATAGTCTTGGTAGCACTGTTCAGAGGTCTTCTCCATATAAATGCAGTCAGAAAAGTAGTTGCAGGGTATTCAATGTGGTGGTAGCAGCCTTTCTTCAGATATTTTGGGGATCTTTTCCTTCCCAGTAAGTTCACAGAGGTCATTTCTGTCATTGGGGATTCCAGGAGGATTACTTCAATCACTGGGATTCATCTTTGAACTGAACTCTTCTAATCCGAGGACTATACCCTCCTCGAACAGAATCGCCGTTTCCTATGTGCAAATTTTTTGAAAGTAGAATGTTTAATAAATGCCACACTGTTCGGCCCATGAGTCTTCCTCAAATTAGGCCCACAGCCCAAGATGCGTGACTCTTGGTTATTTGTTCCCACAGGAGTGTTTTACTTTATATTAGACGTGTTAACAAAAACATGAGTTTTGATTCAAAGTACCATTTTATGCCACAATTATTTAATTCCATATCGATTAGTAAATTAGAACAAAGAATTAGTTGATATTGCAAAATAATACCAAGCTAAATTGCATATACTCATTTTTAATATTTTTTCTTGCTTCCATCATTCTTAATACTTAGTTCATAGTACACAAAAACTTCATTCTAAAGATTTAATCTACATGTAAAGTCTCTAGTGATTGAATAAGAAATCTAGGATTCAATCCCTGCCTACACCTAAAACTGATTGGTATCTTAGTTTGATGATAAAGAACAGAATTATCAAGAGCGGACGTCATAAATTGAAACTCTATAAAAATAAAAATAAAACTAAAAATAAAAAAGAAACAAAAATACCAATTTATACCATTTGACTAGGATCAAATTATGGAAAGGATATGTTAGCTTAGCAATTTTAAATTTATTATCCATACGATTTTGAATTCAATAAATATAAGTGATATACTTTTCTTTTCAAGTTTAATTTATATATATAGAGAGAGAGAGAGGAACATGTTCCTTAATTCTGTGGTTTAAGATACTAAGCAAAACACATGGTACAATTAATTTGTGTTATGAGTTGATATTGATCCATAATGAGAAATTTGGACAAGAACACGTAAATTATCAGGATCTCTTTATCAATTCTAATGAAATATGTTACATGAATCTCTCTTAAGTGTTTTTCTTACTGTTTCTCTCTTCCTATATTCTGTGTTATTTTTCCTTCTTTCTTCTTTCTTCTCTTTTATATGAGCCATCTTCTTCTTTTTCTTCATATTTTATCTTGGTTCACTTGGATAACTTTTAGTCTTATCAGGCTCTTCTTTTTTGGTTTTTCATCATGAACGCAGACTTCTGGGATCTTCCTTACTGTTTAGGCATCCACCTGGATAATTTCTGGTCTTATTAGGCTCTTCTTTCTTGGTTTTTCATCATGAACGGAGATTTCTAGGGCCTTTCTTACTGTTTAGGCTTGTCCTTCTGCATTAAATACGGTGGTGTCAGGCAGGTAACTTTCATTAATGCAGAGGTTGTTGTGGAATCATCAGGAACTTTCAGAAAGCTACCTTGGAGAAGTTTAGCTTCTCTGGGATTTATCTTGGTAGCTCGGACACGCCTTGGACATGACCTCGGCGTGTGGCCTGGAAGGGTGTTAGGCCTAATCAATGATCAGAGGTCTTGTGTTCATTATAAAAATGGGCTAGTCAGTACTGGATTTATTTCCATCATTTGAGTTAATACTTAAATTGAACCCAATACTTATTTTATTATAATAAGGCTCGATATTTGCTCAGAATTCACCCCACTACAATATATATATATATATATATATATAATCTTCTCTTTTAAATTTTTTTTAAAAAAAAAGCCATATCAAAAAAATAAAACAAATAAAAGTCTTATTAAAAGTCAAATGTTTCACTTAATGTGAGACAAGTGGAGTAATGCGTACCTAATTAGTTAACTGTTTTCTCCAAAAAAAAAAAAAAAAGGGAAAGGAAAAAAAAGTTAACTGAAGACATATTTATGGTTTTTAGTTCCTGTTAGCTTGCTCAAAAAACCATAAAAACCATTAATTTGTTAATTGAATCAAGTTAGAGTATGTTTGGATACTGCTTATTTTGCTGAAACTGAAAACGTATTACTAAAAGTATTGTAGATAAAGGTAAAAGTTAGTTAAAATAGTACAATGGGGCCATGAATAATAACAAAAAGTGTAGTGTATCCCATGAATAGTAGCAAAAATAAGCTGAATAGTAAAATAATTTATAATTTAATTACAATCTAAACGCACGCTTAGGCTCTGAATTTCAGTTCACTTTAATTAATAAAAAAAAGCATGTAACTAACTTTTTTACAATAATTTTATAATAAACTATAGTTATTATTGATTTTTTTTTTACTAATTATTAATATTACTTTTTTATTAATTAGTAATAATCCTCCATTTAAATATGTTGTGAAAATATTTTAGAAAATATTATAAGCGTTATTTAAAAGCAACGGAAAAAAAAACCAAAAAAACATAAAGAGAAAGAGAAAAGTGGAAAACCAAAAAAATGACGTGGCAAGTGGCAATATAAAAAATTGAAACAGGAAAGGAAAGGACAAAGGAGAGAGCTTTACAGTAAATATATGGAAATCCAAGGGTAGAAAAGTACAGTCCCAACTGTCACACAAAACTAAAAAAGCTATCTTCCTACTTTCCCAACACAAACATCAGTACATGCTCAAATACCTCACATTCTCCTAAGCCAAACTCAGCTCTCTCTCTCTCTCTCTCTGTGACACACACAACAATGTCACCTTCATCACCACTACCACAACCATTTCCTTTACCATTCTTCTTCACTCTCCTCCTCCTCTTCTCCAACGCCGCCGCCGCCGCCACCAACACCACCACCACCAAAACTCACTCTCCACCTATCTCTCTCCCACCTACACCCTCACCCAAATCTTCTCCAACTCCAACCATACCCTCCCCTGAATCCTCTCCAACTCCAGCCACACCTTCTTCACCTTCACCTTCATCACCCTCTTCCTCTTCTTCCTCCACTCTAGACCCAAAACAACTAAGAGCCTTACAATCCCTCAACATCCCAACTTCCAAAGACCCTTGCCAACCCAAAAACAATGCCACTTTACTTTGTGACTCTTCCAAACCTTTTCGTCACCTCCTCTCTCTCACTCTCTCAAACTGTTCCTCAGACGATGTAGCTCTCTCCTTCACTGCCCTCAAATCTCTCTCTTCTCTTCACTCTCTCTCCTTCCTCAACTGTCCCATCTCCCCCATTCGCTTTCCCTCTGACCTCTCTTCCTCCCTCCACTCCTTCACTTGCATCAACTCCCTCAAAAGACTCACCGGTGTCTGGCTCTCTCGTCTCCAAAACCTCACTGACCTCACTGTCTCTTCTACTATCATCAATGCCTCTGGCCCTTTTGTCATTCTCGGCAACATGAAGAAACTCACTTCCATTACCATCTCACACGCCAATCTCACCGGTGACATTCCAAAACACTTGAATCTAAACTTTACCCACATCGATCTGTCAGCTAATAAGCTCAGAGGAAAGATACCCACTTCGGTTACACTACTTGAAAACCTCGAGTCTTTAAATCTCTCATCGAATGCGCTTGTTGGTGAAATACCCACTTCGTTTGGGGACTTGATTTCGCTGAAGAACGTGTCTTTAGCATCCAACTCGTTGTCAGGTTCGATCCCAGACTCGATGTCTGCTATACCAGGTTTGGTTCATGTTGATCTGAGCTCAAACCAGTTCAATGGGACTATTCCGAGGTTTCTCTCTGAGTTGAAGAGCTTGAAGTACTTGAATCTAGCAAACAATGAGTTTCAAGGGGTGATGCCTTTCAATGGGAGTTTCATTAAGAGGTTGACTGTGTTTAAGGTTGGTGGGAACACTAACTTGTGCTATAACCATTCGGTTCTGTCATCAAAGTTGAAGCTTGGGATTGCGCCTTGTGATAAGCATGGATTGCCTATGTCACCACCGGCCTCTAAGGCGGATTCTTCAGCAGATGAAAGTAGCAGTGATTCGGATTATGATGAGAGTGATGGGAGTGATTCAAGTAACAAGAAGGAGCATCATCATGGACCAAGTAAGGTTGTTCTTGGTGTGGCAATTGGGCTTTCTTCTATAGTCTTTCTTATTGTTTTCCTAGTTCTTCTCTCAAAATGGTGTCGTTAAAGAAAGGAGAAGAACCATTTTTTGCTTTTTTTTATTTTATTTTATTTTTTGGTTACTTATTAGATTAGGGAAAAATTGGTTATTAGAGATGAGTTTGATTCATTTATTATACACTTTAATGATGAAGAAGAGTAGGTGCAACGGGAAAAAAACAAAAAACAAAAAAGGAGAAAGAGCAATCATTGAATTGGTGTGTTATTTTTTTTTTTTTTGCTGATTTGATCATTTGATGGGGGGAAAAAGAGCAGTGGGGTTTCAATTTGTCTGATAGGTGTATTCACTTGGTTGCATTATTAATGTGCCATAGAGGGGAAAGTGGTTGATGTTTGATTCCTGAGTATGTACTTTTTTCTTGAGCTACACGCGTTTACCTTTTCACACTTATATGTTAATCAGCTACTCAATTCATCCTTATGAGCTTTAATTGTGTTGGTTTGTTTTCCATCTACTCTTTCTTTAGTACAGTGAAGCCATACTTTAGAAACCCACACAAGGTTAGTATTACAGTGATTTTCATTTATATTGTTGGTATCGACGAAGTCTATGACTATGATAATGATGTGTTGATAATCTATACAAACTCAATTGTTTGTAATTGGCTACCTTGAAAAGTCCACACATAAATTCAACCACTTTAATGCCCCACTTGGTAACAAGCCTGCGTTGCTAGGCTCGGCAACTATGACTATGATAATAGAATGAGGGTGTTCAAGTAATTTTTTTCTTTGCTCATTATATTATATTTATATGGTCAAAGGAAATTCCATGAGGAATTCTTCATGGCTGTTATGAGCGCCTGTGTGCTACAAGCCCAAACCAATAATTCACAATACTTTAGGCTCTAGATTTGTAATTTATGAACTTTCACCTGTACAGCTGTACTAGGTAGTTATTGCTAATATTAGCACACAAAAAAAGGTATTTATTGCTAATAATTTACGTGTGCTTCCCAGTATATTTGGAAGTTTAGAGAGAGAGAGAGAGAGAGAGAGAGTAGAAGGTAGAATGGGAATGTTTAGATATCCCTACCATTTGTTTAGATGCTTTAAAAATTAAAATGAGATTGAGGAGAAATGATCAAACATCATATAAATTTGACAATGTAGAGGGTACAAGGGAGAAGGAGATTGAAAGGGAATGATTATTGCTTCCCCTTTTTGAATGTTTTGAAAATTAATTAGGAGGGGAACTGATATCTCTTCCATTTGTTTGCATGTTTTAAAAATTAAAATGGGAATGAGAGAAAATGATAAGACATCATATAAATTGACAATAATATCCATCTTTTGTTCAATTTAAAGAAATATATATAAATTGGCATTAATTGGGCAATTTTGGCTTTTTTTAATTTTTAATATTAGTGGAATCTCTTCTTTCCCTTTCCAAATACTCCCAATTTGAAGAAATTAAAAATGAGGGATTTGAAATGAGCCCTTTCCCTCTTCCATTTATTATTAATATTATTATTTTTTAAAAATTTCAAAGAAAGTAATTAAATACCTTCTGTTCCCCTTCCTCTCCATTTAAAAATTCATGGCCTTTCTCTTTTATAGGTGAACAAATCATTACAAGAAAATTGCAATTATTTTAGGTGATGGTGATAATTAGGATGACTTTTTTTTAATTGGTGATATAGGAGGATAATTTTCTGTGTCACACACACTCCATTAAAACAAATCATACTTATATGTACGACCCTGAATAGACAAGAGACAATGAACAAGCTGGTGATGGTTGATGAGTTGTAAAATGGAGAATGACAAGACTATCTATATATTCTTAGAAGATTCTAATTTCAGCTCTAAAATAGAGCACCAACAGGGGATTGTTTTTGTGTTAGCTGGCTCAACAATCAGAATTAAGCTTGCATTTTTGGTTTGTATCTGGGAAGTACTTTTACCATTTCAAATTGCTTTAAATACCCCCCCAAAAAAAAAATTTGACATTTGAAGTGCCAGAATAGCTCAAAACTTCCACGCTATTTTACAGGACTTGGCATAAAAGTAAGCAAATCTTAGGGTGATTAGATTGTACTAAGATTTCAAAATGAAATTCCACAAACTAACATGATGCTGCCTCAACCCTCAGCTGGACCAAATGTGCTTGTGGATAAATCTTCCTAGACAGAATGTACATAATCTAGTGCATCACTTAAAAGGTACGACATGAATTGCTATCTACTCAACACCCTTGTGCTGGACTCTTTTAACATGGCAAGCTGTTTTATGTACTCATGTGTCAATGCCATAATTAGAGGCAGCTGTTTTTACATTATGCATTTTGCTATTAGGACCCGCCACATAGGCGCAGTCATGAATGCCATCTCAGCAGCAATATGAAAGCTGAACCTAATTTACAATAAACATCCTGATGTTAATAAATCATACCATCCTCACAGAAAAAAAGTTGATAGAATGGGAAAATAATAATTTATGGCATAAATTTACAAGAGAAAATTTATGAACACAATTTTTGTCACAATCATTACATGTCTGACTGAGTGGCCGAAAAAGAAAAAAAAAATTTGTAGGTTTATGTGAAAGTGATAGACAGTTGTTCGTAGTTTCTTATGTCAATATTGGGGCAAAAGCGCAAAAGTTGTAGGCAAAAAAGAACTCATTTAAAAAAGAAAACTAATGCAAAAAAGAACTCATTTAAAAAAGGAAAAAAAAAAAATTCTGAAGTTTGTGTGTGTTCTACTTATTCCTAAGGTAGTAATCATTACTCCAATAGCTTCAAAGTTCGCCCACCAGGAATAAGTTCATGGAGGACTGGTGAACTAATAATTGTAATTTATCAACATGAGGAAATAATCGTGGCCAAAAAAATAACTACAAAGAAGATATGAGAGTAAAAGCCACGGAGCACTACAGTGAAGTGAATGTCTAGATTATCATCCACAAGTGCATCATAAAAGTTTATAGGAGAGCTTGTTTTTCTCAATTTGGTTTACTCTCAATGTCATTGTGATGGTACACAACAATTTTGTGAAATCGTAGTATTGTGTTTCTATGATTCTATCACACTTGCAAGTCTAAACATATTTAACTTATGCTTGTTTCTAAGTGCAAAAGAAAGTTGTTTTTTGCATTGTGAAGAATACAATACAAGACCACTGTCTTACAACCATACCAGAGAGCTGTGCAGCACATAAAACATGTCATAGTGGTCCCAACCTTATACAATATTAAAACAATGAAGATATAAGCATACAATATAAAATTGTCTGGCTCTCAACAAAAAAAAAAATATATATATATTTATATAATTGTCTGAACCCTGCAATATTAGATCTTATCGTACATCATTCAAGGACTGGCCCATCACATTGACCTGTCTGCTGTCTGCGTTGGTGGGCCTGCAATGCTTAGCAGTTTCCCAAGGCTTGTGATGGACAAGAGCAGTAAGAAAAGTGAGAAAAGAAGCAAGTGGAAGACAAATTACTAAAAGATGCCTTTAGAGACAATACAAGAATGATTCCAAGTGAACTGTTTACATGGGCCTTCCTATGAGAATAAATCATATGCAGAAATACTACTTTTGTGCTTTTATCAGTGTTAAAACGTCATTTTTTACATCCTAGAAGATTTTTCAGGACTCCTCAAAAGTTGGTAGTACCTACTTTGGAAATCTTTTATGCAGCTCCACATTTAATAATTCCCATCCTTCCAATTATAAAGATGGGGAATTCAATTTTTTTCTACTCCTCAGCAGGGAAAAAGAATTCTTAAGGACACAATCAACGCTTTCTTCCAGAGAGATCGATCATCCTCGCTTTGGTAATGGTACTCCTGTCAAGAATGGAGAAAATATTTATGAATACAAATCAGAGATTAGCATTAATGAGAAACCGTTTATTTTCATATGAACTAAATATTATGCCTCCAAAGGTCTACTGAGACAGGAAAATGCTGCTACTTACAATGCAAGACAAAACCTGCATGTTGACCATATATAAAGCCATCAAAAGAATGATTCTTCAAGAAAATTCCATTCACGCGAGACATCGTGATTCATAAACTCCTCCAGGTTGTAAAGAGACATATAGGGAGCCTCTATGTAGAAGTGCAATCACAATGTTTGAACTGTGAATTATGTTTTTGTTTAAGTGACCCAATATGTATAAGAGATCTTAACCATAAGTCCTCATCCAAGCATGTTTGTCTCAGTCAACAAACCATTTTACAACAACTTATAAATCATTTCTTAAGAACCAACTTGATTTGCAACTCTTTTAAGATAATCTCCTTTACATTCAAACCCCTACTCACCCTTGATTCACCAGAAACCTCTGCAAGAACAGTTGCCATCCTTGAAATGGTGAAAGCGATTGGAATCTCTCAAGACAATCTCCCTGCTAGCTGACTTTGACATGAACTTGGCCATCTCATGACAATCACCACATACTCTCAGATTCTTGGTCACACGTATGGTTTTGCCATAAGGCAGGCTCAATATTCCAAAAGCCATGGCTAACTTTTCACTATGCCCACAGAGAGCCACTTCCTTCTCCATATCATCTGCATTAATCAAAGCATATCTTGTCTTAGGAAAGTAACCTTCTTCCCTCATCTCCATTCTTAATCTCTTCAATAGTGACTCTATCTTCTTGGTTTGTGGGTGTGAACTATCACCAGCCACAAATACATAAACTTTGCCTCTGATCTCTATCCAGCTACACCCTGGGTTCTTTTTCAATCCTCGCCGACCAATCTTCTCCCGCAAAATTTTAACTTTTTCCCACTTCTCTGCCTCAGCATAGATATTCGCTAAAAGTACATAATATCCTGTGTTCTCTGGCTCCAGTTCAAAAACACGTTCTGAGACTTTCTCTGCTAGTTTTACATCATGGTGGATCCTGCACCCACAGAGCAAGGCACCCCAAATAGTGGCATCTGGTTTAATTGGCATCGTTTCAATGAATTTATATGCCTTCGATAGCTTCCCAACGCGAGCAAGAAGATCCACCATACAAGCATAATGCTCCAACTTGGGCTCAAAATTGCATTCATTTCTCATTATATGAAAAAATCTCCATCCTTCAGAAAGTAATCCCGAATGACTGCATGCATAAAGTATGGAAATGAAGGTAACTTCATCAGGCTCAACACCTTCATTTCTCATTGCATTAAAGGTAGCAATAGCTTCACTTCCAAACCCGTGCATGCCATATCCAGCAATCATTACTGTCCATGAGATAAGATCCTTTGAAGGAGTCATGTCAAAGAGTAAACGTGCAAGAACTAGCACCCCACACTTCACATACATGTCAACAAGTGCATTGCTGACATAATGATCTGAAAAAAATCCATTTCTCAATACGTATCCATGAATCTCTCGTCCTCTTTCTAGAGCTGCTAGGCTGGCACAGGCTGGAAGGATACAGGCCATTGTTATGCCGTTGGGTTTTATTACTCGTTGCATCTCAACAAACAAATTAAGAGCTTCATTGGGAAGACAGTTCTTTGAGTAGCCCCCAATCATGGTATTCCATGAGATAATATCCTTTACTTGCATCTGAGAAAAAATAGAGTAAGCATCTTCCATGCTTCCACATTTTGCATACATATCCATGAGAGCATTAGAGACAAACAAACTAGAGTCCATTTTCTTTTCCTTTATATAAGTGTGTACATCCCTGCCACTCTCCAAAGAGCCATTACAAGCACAAGCATGAAGGACGCTTGTGATAGTAAAAAGATCAGGGCTAACACCTTTCCTTTCCATTTCACTGAATAATCTTATTGCCCCATCAGATAAACCTTCTCGGACAAAACCTGCCATCATTGAAGTCCATGACACTACACTTCTTTTGCCCATCTTCTCAAAAACTCGAGTTGCAGCATCCAAATTACCACATTTTGAATACATGTCCAGCAAAGTATTGTTGAACATGAGTTCTCCATCAAAACAAGATTTTATTGCAAAAGCATGAACTGCTCTACCGACCAAAAGAGTTCCAATACTTGCACAAGCCACAAGAACATTCACTATTGTCGCCAAATCTATGTCAACACCCAAACATAGCATCTCTTTGAAAAACTCAATTCCCCTCTTTGCAAGACCATTCAATGCATACCCACTTATCATAGAATTCCAAGATATAACATCTCGATCACCCAATTCATCGAACAACTTTTGTGCACTCTCAACTCTTCCACACTTGAAGTAGAAAGCAATCAGAGAATTCACAACCGTGTTATAACAACCAAAACCCAATCTCAACAAATAGCCATGAACCTGTTGGCCACCTTCTATATTTCCTAAGGCCGCAAAGCACTTTAAAACACTAGAAAATGTATGAGAATTCACTTCAATACCCAACTCCTGCATCTTCATGAACAAACATATACTTTCCCCAAAATCACCAATCTTTGAGTACTCATTTATCATAAGATTCCAAAGAAAGACCTTTTCATTAGCAACCTTATTGAAAACCCGCCTCCCTTCTCTCAAATCCCCACACTTCACATACATAAATACAAGTTTTGAACCCAAAACTCCATCAACCACTAACCCATTAGAACATATAATCGAGTGAACCATTCTACCATCTTCTAGCGATTTAAGTTCAGCACAGAGCTGCAAAACTGAACAATATGTATTGGTCTCAAGCTCGGATTTTTGAGACACACTGAGCAATTTCATGGCGTTTTTCAAGTTACCCGCTTCACAGAATTTGCAAATTTTGGCATCTACATCTGTAACTTCATGAATGGTGGTTTTGGTGAGTGAGGCCGAGGCACGGGTTGTAGTACAAGAACCATACCAATTTGTAGATGATAGAGCGTTTGTTGAAAATGGTTTACAGAAAATGAAACCATTTTGGGACATGACACAGTTTTCTTTAGGATTATTATGGTTAGGGAGAGAAGCCCAGAAGATTGGCGTGGTATTGGCTGTGATCAACATTTTCAGCTATGTCCCTGAAATTTGAGGAGCGCGGGAAATTCCCAACTAGGAAAAAAAAAACCAACAATTTAAGTGTATGACATGAAGCTCACAGACTAATAATGAAGCCATGAAAGTGTTGTGCGCGTGCACGTCACGCGCCTTAGAATGATGTGGACCAGCTCTTTCCAGTAAAAAAAAAAAAAAAAAAGGGAAAGGTACTATAGGAGAAAGTATATGTGAATTTGAATAGCATAATCCATTTGCATATTCAGAATCTCAGATTTTACAGGAAAATATGAATGCAGTGGTAGTTGTGCATTCTCACTCTACCCTTGTTCAATTTCCCTTTTTTCTTTCAATCAGCAGGCAATCCAGGCTGGGAAAACCCATTTGCTCTCTCAAAGGTATCAAATTTTGAAAACCCACATCCTGTTTTCCCATTCCCAAATGCAAACCCTCCTGCCCCACCCCCCTTTGTCCGTGATTTTTTTTTTTTAATGGATGAGATATTGTTGTATTGGTATTGTACTATGGTTGAGATTTGTAGCACTGCGTTGCTGTCTTTATGCTTAGTTATTGGTTGTTGTGATTGAATTGTAGTAATTATGAGGAATCTGTGTTGGGTTTTGATGATTTGGAGTGTGCCACCCGTGTGGCAATACCTTTGTTGTTACACTGTGCTGTGTTCAGAAGGAACATTTAGCCTAAACTTAAATTGTTGTTAGAACAAGTAAAGTAGTAATTCAAGTAGATATGATAAATTTAGCTTCTTATTTTGAGTGAATAATAGTGGCTGCCTGGTTCCAAGGCAATTAGTCCTAACCTCAATCTGTCTACTTTTACTCTTGACATTTCATTTTCACCTGGATGTCCAACCCCAAAATTAAAAATCTGTGTTTTTATACTGCTCAAATCTTTTTTTGTGGGGGGGGAAGAAGTTTCTAGGATGTCTCGAGTCAAGATATAATTTGACATCGAAAAAGTGCAGCACTTATGCAGCTCCTCTATTGAAGTGCTTGTGCTGCTTGGTTTTGAGAGAAGTTGCAATATGCAGTTACTGTGATCTTGGAATGTCATCATAGTTCAAAGACATTGTATCACTCTTATTTTTATTTGCATATAGACATTAAATTCTTCTTGAACGTGTTGTTGTTTGTATGCTTCTAATTGACTGTATATGAGTCTGTCATTTCCTCTTTATTAGCTTACAGCCTTACACTGAAGATTGGATATCATATATAATGGTTTTTTTGGTCCTCACGTTTTATAACTATAGACTGAAAGATCATTTTTTGATGCAGCTTCTTAAATTTGGCAGAGACTGCAGATGGGCCTTCACTGTTTGACTCCCAAAATGATTTTCGTCGGTTAACTGTTTCAAGCATAAGATCTGATGAAAATAGAAGACGCAGTTCTTCCTGGAGAAGTTCTACCTCAAGAAGAACATCAGAGGATGAAAATGAGACACCTCAATCATCCAATGGTGAAAAATCCAACTCGTCTAACCAGGAAGAGATCATTGCTATGTTCCGACGAATTCAATCCGCAATCTCGAAGGATGACTCTGTAAAAACTAAGAGAAATTCCAACTTGTCTGAGGATAAGACCTCACCTGAATCAGTTCTGGAGGTTCTTCGCAAATCAAGAAAGCAAGTGAAAGGTGATGCAGGTAGATGTCACATTTGCTGCTGTTGTGAAATTGTTAAGTTTTGACAAGATATACTGATATCGCAGGGAAACTTGAAGCTGAAATCTTCTTTAATTTTTTTTTATTTCATTGCCATGCAAGAAAAAAGGACAAGCTTGAAGAACACATAAAACTTGTTATTGAAAAATCACATCTCACTTTCTGAGCAAGAAAATTAACCAAGTGTCAGTGTTGTATGCAACAATTAGTTTTTTATATAATTATACAATCTCCTATTATGTAATTCAGACTTTCTTGTTATTGTAGATAAAACTTCGAACAAGGAAGGTTATAAGGTGTTGACAAGAAGAAGAGGTGTGGCTAAGAAAAAAGAACGGGTACAGAAAAGTCCTCTGGTAGGAGACTTAAAGCCAACCCGGCTGCCATCTAAGTTTGTGAAGAGATCGCCAATACCATCTCCATCAACCCCTAGAGAAAGGATACTTGAGTTGAATAGTGAAGCATACTTAAAGCCAACCCGGCTGCCATCTAAGTTTGTTAAGAGATCGCCAATACCATCTCCATCAACCCCAAGAGAAAGGATACTTGAGTTGAATAATGAAGCATCGCAGGCTAGAGCTGGAAGAAAGGAGTTGAAGTTGCCGAGAATAGAGGAAATGAAACTAACAGAACTTAAGGATCTGGCAAAGTCTAGAGGATTTAAGGGTTACTCGAAACTGAAGAAGAGTGAGCTCATAGAATTACTGAGGTCCTAAAAGAATATGAAGTGTTCCTGAGATGAGAAAACATAGAACTAGGAGGTTTGAAGTTATAAAGGAATCACAAAAGAAGCTGATCTTCCAATTTTTCATGTGGTTTGTCATTGAAGGTCCATCTCTTTTGGTGCTAGTGTCTTGTTTTCATTTTCATGTTTGGCTGTTTGCTTCAAATGTGTTTGACAGCTCTAATTTTCATGACATGTAAATTTTAGCTACATGAACAGATTCTATTTAATTGAATCCTAAAACAGCATTATGTGCAAGGTGTCAAACACCTCCCCTCCCCCAAATTTTGATAGATGTAAGTATTGCATAATTCTGATAAACTTGAACAATTTCTACAGTTTTCACTTGTTTAATCCGAACTTTTATGATGCAACTGCATTATGTGATTGCTCTTTGTTGAAGACTTCAGATCTTAGCAATGTTAGTAAAAATAGAGTGAACATCACCACTAAAATTTACGTGCTTTGAGTGTGCCTACATCCATAGTAGTGAGCAGCAGAAAAAATTCACTATCAGAAATGAAGGGTTTATAATGATTTTTATATGCCTCTAAAGAAACCCTAACAGGGTGACGGTGTATTAAAATTTTCCAATATACCCTTACCATACTGAGGAGGGGCTTCACCCCTCACCACCACCCATGAGACAAGAGACCAATGTTACTTCTCATTCAGAATATATGAGCCACTATCTCTAACACTCTTTGAGCAACATGGTAAGCAAATAGATGTTGGCGGCTGGTTTCTGACTTTAATTTGATTGTAGGCCATAAAACGTTGCTAGCTATAGCTATATTGCATGGGGCGCATATTTCATGATTTTATACAGTGGATCTGGAATACGTACGGATTTGAGATGAGGACTATTGTCTTGATTCTTCTGAGGTCAATAACAGTGTCTACCAAATGCTGTGTCAACAACATACATACCAGCCTGCCTCAGCCAATTAACTAGAAGAGTCCCAATTTTCCAAAAATGGGCCAAACTAGAAGCAAAAGCCCAATCTCATCTGCCATAATTGAGCAGGCGTATAAAATGATTGAGTAACCAGTCATACGAAGCAGAAGCGAACTAGATGTGTCAATTTCTCATATTCAATCTTTTGGGAGGCAAAAACATCAACACATTTTTCTCACAACAGTAAGGGCATGTTTGATAGACTGTAATAGACGCTATAATGTAATAGTTATTCCTATAATTTAGTTATTCTTTAATTTAGTTATGTTTTTATTACAAAGAATAATCATTGCATATGAATAGCTATTCTTCAATAATACATATAATTGTAACAATTATAAAAATAATACATTTCTCTTTTAAATTTAAAAATAACAATTTTTTAAGAAAATATAATTGTATGAGTAAAAACTTTCCTAAAATAAATGTTAAGTTTCATTTTAATGTTATAACTCACAACCAAACTAATGAATAAGTTTAGTTATTACATTACAACATATTTTATTCCTAGTAATAAAAATTACAATTCCTGTCGTAATTCTCATTCAATGTACCAAACGCACCCTAAGAGTTTCTTGGAAATGAGGTTATGGGTGATAATTATGATGTCAACAACCTTCAAAAAGCCTCCCTCGATTCAACAAAAATTTTAAGTGGTTTTCGCAGGGGAATCATAGCAACACTAGGGATCCACTCGAAAAGATGATGTGGAGATAATGAAGCATCAGGTGAACAAAACAAATACAAGGCAGTACAAGACCCAACCAGCAATGCAATTCATATTGAACCAAAATTGGAGAAATAGAGAGCAGAAGCAGAAATGATATCAAACTCCCATATGTTAAAGCATCAAGAGTTAAAAAAAATAAATCACCGGAAAGTACTTAAACTAATGTAACTCATAATCTCTTCAGACAAAATATAAATCCTGGTAAAGAAACCAAAGGAAGGTAACAGCTCGCCAAAACTTTAATTTATCAAAGGCTATAAAGGAGATCTCTCTAAGATATGTTTTGGGACTTGTTAAGGATCACCCCTTCATATTTCATCTGGAACCACTTCATTGCATCTTCCTTGGTAACTCTGTGCTGAATTCCAACACGGGACTTGCATCTACGACGACGACCCACACGGTATCCTGCTCTCTCCAAAACAACAAAAAAGTCCATACCATAGATACCAGTTGAAGGGTCATACCTAAGGAGAGAAAAAAAAAACAGTTAGAACTGCTCTTTCATATATAATATTGATGAGGTTAGCCTAAGGCCTTCCTGATAGGAAAAACATGAAATCCCTTGCATTCTCAACCATAACAGCCCAGCAGAAGAACAAACTCACATCTAGTTTACATCTCTATCTGTTACCACAGTTATACCAACATGTGGGAAATGCCATATGTTAATAAATATCAAACAAATCCACAACACCAACATATTAACAATATAATGCATGCCATCAGAACAACAAAATTTTATAAAATGCAGGAACCCAAGAGGCTTCAATGAACTGTAGAATTTATGGACTTAATGTGACTCAAACTTAGGTACCCATCACTACCAAACTAAATATTTTTCAGAAGGATGATAGTTCCTTGGTAACATCAAAATACTAATTAAAGCAGTAAAAGTCCACCTGGTTTTATTGAACATGAACTTTAACCTGAAAAGTTGCACTAATAAACTAAAATATCAAGTCAATCAAAACCGTAACTCATCTAAGCAAAGCACAGAAAGTTGTAAAAAATAAAAAATTGGGGGGGGGGGGGGGGGGAATCCTAGCTGAAGAGGAATGATAAGTACAATATTGATTTTTTTTAAAGTAATTCAAGGCTAATATCATTAGGATCAAAGATGTTAGAACTACATTAGCAGTAGCAGACCATGGGTCAAAATGGTCTTCACATTGGATGGTTAGATTTGACTGTTCAGTCATCAGAGACAATGAACTTGTGAATATAGAATGGGGGGGGAACGGAAAAAGAAAAGATGCACATCCGAATTCGATGTACCAACACTACCTGTACCAATAAACTACAATACTTGTAATACGAGTCATAACTCAGCCCCTAGGATATGACTATGGTTTAGACTAGGCTTATTCTCTATAAATACTCACAACAGGCTAAATGTAAAAGAAAAACTATAAATTTATATAGTAACGATGTAGCCTAGTAAGACTTACTACTAGCTAAGCCTCACGCAGAGCCACGATAATCTTTGCTTCTAGTCTCTATTCCTCTTTCTCATCCTTCACTTTCAACAATTCTAATATAACTAATCCATACCCGACACCCCAAAAACCTTATGCTTGCTTTCTACCATTTGCAATATCCCTGCTGATGCATTTAACCAATGGCCCAATAGCTAAAGTAAACAAATAACAACATCAATACTACTCTCATTGTTCCACAAGCAAAATACTACTGTGAATTTAACATAATTGTGCACAAACATAAACTAATGTATATGCAAAAAAAGTAAATGCAATTAAATGTTATTCAGAAAGCAATAAACTGACTTGATTCCGAGATCGATGTGCTCCTGAATACCGAATCCGAAGCAGCCAGTATCGCTGAAGTTTCTCCTCAAAAGCTCGTACTCCTTGACCTTGAGCCCACTCTCCAGAAGCTGCATTGCCTTCTCGCCTCTCACCGTCACGTAGCACGCAATCTTTTCATTACGCCTAATCCCGAACGACCTAACCGTGTACCTAGCTGTTACATTCAATCACAAAACCAATCAATCAATCAATTCACAAATCAAGATAGAAGAGAGAGAGAAAAGGGATTGAGAATCGTTGGTACCTTTGGAGAAGACAGGGTTTTGGCCACTGAGTTGCTCCAACACCTTGGCGGCTCTGGTGAGACGATCACCGCTCTCACCGACGGAGATGTTGAGGACGAGCTTCTGGACCTTGATCTCCCTCATTGGGTTGCTTAGTTTCTTCTCCGAAGCCTTCAAAATCCAAAACCCAAAACAATCAGAAACTAAATCGTTACATTAAAAAAAAAACAGCAAAAAAGATAACCGAGAGAGAGAGAGGCACCATTGTTGTGTGGATGTGGAGGAGCAGAGTACTGAGGCGAAATGGCTGAGCGAGAGAGATATCTTTGGGGTATAATAGGAGTAGGGTTTGCTTAGAGCTAGGGTTTTTGGTGATGGTTTTGAAAATTACGATATTGCCCCTCAATTGTACAAAATAAAAAAGCAAACTTCCGTTGCCGGGACTTGAACCCGGGTCACCCGGGTGAGAGCCGGGCATCCTAACCAACTAGACTACAACGGATTATTGGGTGATAATTACCCCAATATGATTTATAAACCCAATACATGGACCTTCTGCTACTATGGCTAAGGTTGCTATGCATGGTAAGTTTGTGACTAAAGGTGTCCACAGGTCAGTCTAAGTTAGGTTTATGCCCAACCCACAACCAATCTAACCAAATCAAGTGAAATTTTTTCAGATCCACCATCAACCGATGAAGGAGTCGAGTCAAATTGGTTAGATATGCATCGGGTTTTGGTCGAAGTCAAGGAGGAGGAGATCTAGCCAGTATTCCACTAGAAGCGGCCGAAATTCAGCCATACGTGACCAAAATCCTCTAGATCTAGAAAGATCCCAACATGATCCCACTGAATCTACACAAGATCTCGCTAGATCTTTCTAGATCTAACTGTAGATCTCTTCATACAACAAAGAATAGAGGCTATTAGTGGTGGATATCAGTTGGGTCGGTTGGAATCGGATTTCGAATCCAAGACCCTCCAACCTACCCACTGAAATCGAGTCTTGGATATCAAAACCCGCCGCTGACCGTCACAAGCCTCGGATCGGGCGGTTTCCAAGTTGGTCTAGTTGGCTTGGGATAGTGGGTCAGCCTGGCAAATGGGTTGAATAGCTTTATTAGTGACTAATTATTGGCTTTGATTCTTCCTAAATGTGCGATGGTGTATAAACATGCATGATGAAAAAGTTATTTGGGAGAGTCATCAAAATATAAATGGAAATTGTGATCCCAAGATTACATAAATATTTAACGAAGTTGAACATAATACTTAAATTGAATGAATTTGAAACTTAGAGAATTCAATTGAACGAAAATAAAGTTAGAGGATTGAAAATGAATTTTAGTTAAATTTAAAATATGTAAATTGCATTTCAACTTTTTTATTATTATCAGAGAATCATATGAACCAAAGGTGCCCCCAACCTCAATATCTTTGTCTATATCTTTGACCAACAAATCACTTGGCCCAACTGTGAGTAATTCACAACTATTATTATCTTTATTGTAACTTTAAGGCGTTAAATTATATTTTTCTTTTACTATTTCAACTCCTCTCAATGTATACATATTACTAAAAGAAATTTATTTGCTAAAATTCTTTTTTATTTTTAAAAGTGTGCTTTTGCATGTGAATGTGCTATTGATAAATTTAAAAAATTATACTTTATTTTAGATTAAAATGATTTCTACTTTATTTATTACTAAAAAAATTTAATTATTATTTAAGATTTATTATTTTATACTAGCCTTATAAAAATCGTGAAAATTTATATGATAAGTTGTTTAAATTTTTTCAAGGTTTTCAGACTCAGACCGTTCATTGAACCGTAAAAAAGGGAGAGGTTCAAGGTTTTTGAGGTCGAACCGAGGTCGAACCGGAGTCGAACCGTGATGACGTCATAATTAATTTAATAATTAATTAAAGCCTAAATATAGATATTAAATTTATAAAACTAGAAAAATTGACAATATATCTATATATGTGAGGGAATTTTAATGATTTTCAAGCATATATTTAATAATTAAATAAGAAAGTTAATAAAATAAAATAATAACCATGAAAACGTTAAAATTTATGATTAATTTTTGAAGTAAAGTTGAATATCTTTGAAGGATTTTAATTATAATTTTTTTTTTATTCCTTGTAAGAGATGGATAATTTAATTAAGTAGAATAAAATTGTGTTAAGTTGTTTTTTTTTTTTTTTTTTTAAATTGCTAAGGGGTTGGACCGCACAGTTCTCACCGGTTCGTGCGGTCCAACCCGGGTTTTAGGGGTTCACAGAATTAACAAAAAATTTGGTTCTTTATGCTTAAAAATCCGGTTTTCATTCCGGTTTCCGGTTTTTACGGTCCGACCTCCCGGTCCGGTCCTGTTCTAAGAACTATAAATTTTTAATATATTTTTTAGTAAAATTTTCTAATATTAATAAATTAAATATATTTATTTGTATTCAATTAATTATTAAATTAATTATGACATTATCACAGTCCAACATTCGTCGAACCCTTTTCCAATCTCAAAAATCTTGAAGCGTTTCTTTTTATAGTTCTTTAAACGGTCTAGGTTTAAAAATTATGGAGTCGCTCATGAGGGGGAGAATAGCCTTCTCGAGTTTGAGAGCAACTATTGACAACATTAGGGCCATGATTCAAGAAAATGAAGGTATCACTCTTGAAAATGTCTGGCTGATATTTCAAGACATAACAACTTTAGAAGGTGGTCATACTCTTGATGGTTATAACATTCGAAACTACAATTAGAACAATTCAATTTTAAGGCTTGCAAGAGGGAAAAGGATCTTCGTGAAAAATTTTAACATAAAAGAACTTGAATAGTTGAACTTGATATTTGAGCCAAATAATACCATTGAAAGGATCAAGGAACGTATTCAAGAAAAAGAAGGAATCTCTCATGGACAGCAAACATTGGCGAAGCCACCCCAAGCCTCACATCAAACTCATTTATGCATTTGTTGCCATGCATAAGTTATTATCTCTATTGTGTTGATTTGTTGCCACACATCAATTGTTATATCTACTATTCTTTGTATTGTACACCTAGATTTATTCTTTTTCTTTTTCTTTTTTGGTATGAGAATGTGTCAATTAAATTACAAGGCTCTTGGCAATCATCTTTTCAATTAAATAAAAGAATCTCATATCATCATTCCTTCTACCTAACACAATATTAAAAAAAAAAATGATATTTTCTTGTTCCTCTCAATTTTTTTTATCCTTCATACATTTTGTATACTCTGTATTTTCCATCATTCCATCAAGATAGAACATTAATAATAGTCGAAGCTTCAGTGGTGGACATTGGTAAATATTTCAGAATTTAAACATTCACAAATTTGAATTGTTCCCCTTCCAAAATATTTGATGTTAGGACATATGTGTTTCACATGATAGGAACATATGTCATAATTTTATGTAATTGGCTTATCCTGTGACAAAACGCACTTTACTTGTATTTATGTAGATCTAGGATGTGTTTAATGCTTCAAGAAACTGTGTTTCAAGATCAAGTGTTAAAGCCTTCAAGTCTATCCAAGAAAACAAGCTGAAAGTGCAAAATCATTAAAGCTCGACAGTTGGCTCGATAGCTGCATCTATCGAGCTTTAGAAAGCTGTTTTAGCCCCGTGTGCTCGACACCTGCTCGACAGCTTCTCGACACCTTCTATCTGTCGAGGTTTATGAATTTCAAAATTCTGATATGATTTTCTTGGGATCCGTGATTATGTATTTGGGCCTTCTTTTCTCCTAACCCTAAACATATAAAAGAATTGTTTTAAGGGCCGTTAAAGAGTTCACAAGTTGCATAAGCATTGAGCAAACTCTGTTCAAGCAAATTGTGACCGGAGACAAAGTTCTTGCCCTTATTCATCTCTTTCTCTTAGAAAAGTTGCTGTGTATTTGCACCGTAGGGTTTTGTGACCAAGCATCTTCTTGATCTTCATCGTGTGGATGAACTGAAGAACTTTGCAGCCAACAACCTTCTTAGTTGGTGATTGAAGTTGCGTATTAGGATTCGCGCATTGGTTAGTCACGTACTTGGGAGCCGTGCATCAAAAGAGGGGTACTGTCACTATAGAACAAGTCCAATTGAATATTGGGATAAGGGTTCAACTGTAGGTTTGTAAGGTACTTGGGATTCCTTTACTTGTAACCGCTTGTTGTGATAATAGTGGAGTTTCGGGAGTGATGACCTGAAAATCACCAGGTGGGGTTTTTGCCATTAGGTTTTTCCCATTCGTAAACAAATCACCGTGTTATTTATTTTCCTCTGTATAATTAGTTTATTGGTGATTTGTTTGTGCTACCACGCGTTTGCATGATAAATTGATTAATTAATAACTTGGCTAATTAATTAATTAATTTCTATCACAAGGAGTCAATTCAGTGTGTGGCCTATTAAGTGGTATCAGAGTGGGCACACTCTAATTAGGTTTTAATCTTTGCTGTGTTTGATCCATTGTCCCCTGTTTGTCATGGATAAAAGACAGTCATTAATTATACCTCCTTTATTTGATGGCACTAACTATGCATATTGGAAAGTACGCATGAGAGATTTCTTGCAGTCTTTAGATGAGAAGGTGTGGCAAGCTTTGGAGATAGGCTGGACTAAGCCTACAGAAGCGCCGGCCGATTGGGATGATGCCAAGATCAAGGCGGCAAACTTCAACAGTAGGGCATTGAATGCTCTATTCAGTGCAGTCACCAAAGAGGAATTTAAAAAGATATCCTTTACTGAAACTGGCAAGGAGGCATGGACCATTCTCCAGACAACCTATGAGGGTACAAAGGTTGTCAAGAATTTAAAACTTCAGAGGCTCACTACAAGCTTTGAAAAAATAAAGATGGAGGAGGATGAGTCATTTGACGAGTTCTATGCCAAGCTTAAAGATATAGTGAACTCAGCGTTTAATCTTAGGAAAATCATTCCTGAACCCAAGATTGTGAGAAAGGTGCTCAGATCTCTGCCTAAGAGATTTCATGCCAAGATTACGGCAATCGAGGAATCAAAGGACATTAACAAGATTCCTTTGACAGAGCTGGTTGGTAATCTACAGACTTACAAACTAGGGTTAACAAGGATTGGTAAGTCAGGCAAAAGCAAGAGCATGGCACTGAAGGCCAAGAACAGTGAGACAGATGAGTCTTCAGATGATGAAGATTCCAAAATGAAGTCCTACATCACCAGGCAGTTCAAGAAGTTTATGAAGAACGCAAATGAAAAGGGCTTCGACAAGGACCGCAGGCAATCTAGTTCTTCTCAGTTTAAAGGCCAAGACAAAGGGAAGAAGGATGCTAAGGAAGGTGGTCAGTACACTGTCCCTGTAGGACCTAAGTGTTTTGGGTGTCAAGATTTCGGTCACATGAAACATGAGTGTCCTACATATCTCAAGAGCATTGGGAAAAGCAAGGCTCTTGCTGCTACCTTAAGCGACACTGAGCCTGAGGATGATTCTGACAATGAGGATGACGGAATCTTGAATGCCTTCACTGCCTCTGTAGATCCTACTAAAGGGATTGTAGAAGATGTGGATGAAGAGGACTTGGTGGAGTCCAATTTTGAAAAGATGGATGATCAAGATGATATCCATACAGCTTATGAAAAATTGTACAAAGTTTCGGAAAAACATGAGAAACTTTATAGGCTGGCCACCAAGAAACTCAATGATGTGGAACTTGATCGTGAAGAGTTTTCCACAAAGTTTAATGAGGCTAATCAGACTATTGGATCACTGAGATTCAAGAACAATTTCTTGGCTGAGAAGACTAAGAAGCTTGAAGCAAAGTTGTTTCAAGTCAGACCTCAACTGGAGAGGACTTCAAGTGCAAAGCTTGATAAGATGCTAAGCATTCAAAAATCTGCTTCTAATCGTACAGGTTTAGGGTACGATCTTTCTTTCTCTAATATTGCTTCTACTAGTTCTACTGTTTTTGTTCCTCTTGCTAATAATGTTGAAACAATGATATTAAAACTGTTTTAGCTAGTGAGAACCTAGACAAAAATAAATCTATATTAGGAGCACCCCCTAAGCAAGATAAGAAAGAAGCTAAGAACCCTAGAGCTAAAAAGGCTAACTCTCATAAGCCTAAACAAAAGAAGCAGCATCTTTGTCATCATTGTGGAGCTGCCGGTCATACTCGACCAAATTGCTATAAGTGGCTTGCCTTTCAACAGAGCAACTGCATGATAGCATTTGGAAGCCAAAATCAGCTTCAATCCTCTCTTGCTCCCCTTGGAGATCTTCTCAAATCCCTCATGTTCCTTTCGAACTTGAATGATTTCAATTCTTCCCCCTCACCGCCGGTTTAAGGGTTTAATCAAAGGAAAGGTTCTTCCAAGGTGTGGAAGGAAAAGGGCTCCAACTGATTCTATCACTTTCTTCTCCCTCTTCTTGTTTTTGTTTGCATTACTTGTGTGTTTTGCTTTCAATTTTTGAGTCAATCTAGTTTTTAGGCTTTGCTTTGTTTAACATGTTTTTGTTTGGTTATTTTTCAGTTTTACTTTATTTGGTTATTTTTCAGTTTTACTTTGTTTTGTTATTTTATAAAAATAAAAAATAAAAAAAATTGAAAAATCAGAAAAATACAAAAACAGTGTATGTTTTGTGTACCTTGGATGCCCATTGAAACAAAGTTTTCTAAACTTTGTATCTCTTGTAGCTTAGATGAGCATCTCTATGCACAACTAAGCAAGTGAGTTTCGTGGCTCTTGTTTGTGATGAGTAAGATTAAGATTGTTTCTTATACTTACCACTCATATCACTCTTTTTAACGGGAATGATTAGAAAATTCTAAGAGAAAGGCATAAATGACTATCTCACCATTGTTGCCCGCCAATCATAATATGACACCTGTATGTTTCGGCATAGCAAAAATGCAGTGTCAATGACATTTGTGTACTTAGGCATAGCAAAATTGGAATGTCATATATCATTGGGTATTTCTTTTCTCTCTCTTGTATGCCCATGCATGATATGCTTAAAAAAAAATATGCAAAGAAAAATCAAAAGCAAAAAGATTAAAAATGCTTTTAAATATGATTGCAATGGTGTTTTCTAGGAGATGTGGGAGTTATAGGATGTACCTCAAAGGTGATAATCCCCATCAAACAGTTATGATTGTGTGTGAGTTAAAGTGATTTTCTCATATCTCAAATCGTCATAACATGTATACACTTATGCAATCTTGCGATGTTCTTCACACATGACACGCAATAGTCTTTGCTACTCTTGATACATGTGCAGGTACAATGTGATTTGACCATCACAAGGTTTTACATGTGTTAATGTATGCTCATTAAACAGTTTTAACTTTTTTTTTTATTAAAATCGGTTAGACTTGTTTAGTGTGTGCATGTGTTTTTGAGATCCATGTGCTTAAAAATTATTGTTGAGAGATGATTTTGAGAGCTTTTTATGTTGTTGGATCATTGGTTGAGTTGCATGCTTGATTGCATTCATATCTGTGTTTTTCTCTCCTCGAAAAACTGTTTTGAAAAGCTAGCTCGACACCTCTTCGATAGCTTGCTATCTGTCGAGCTTCATCAGCTTTTTCTTATCGCAATCTCGCTAGCACCTCGACACCTGGTGGATCGATCGAGAAAGCTCTTGCCTCCTCGATAGCTTCTCGACACCTGGTGGATAAATCGAGCCTCACTTCTTGTGTCTGATGTTGTGTTTCTCGATACCTCCTCGACACCTTCTTCTGTCGAAGGCCATTTTCTCGACACCTACCTCGATAGATGGTTCGACACCTCTCGACACCTCTATCTGTCGGGATTTACTGATGCTCTATTTAAACACCTCGTGCGATTCGCTTCTCATTTCTGTCGATCTCTCTCTCAATTGCTCTGACTGTTCATCTCCCAAACACCATCTCTCTCACTCCAAATCTCTTCCTCAAGGTTTCTTCAAGCTTTTTCAAGTTTTCTTCACTTGTTAAGCTTCTATTCTCCTTCTTTTTCATACATTTCATGTTTTGAAACCTAGATTTTTGGGGTTTTTGAAAAATTTTGGGGTTTTTCAAAATTAATGAGTTATTGTTGAAATTTTGGGATGGGTTTTCACTTATATGAGTTTGAAATCTCATACATTGCATCACATTAGCATTATACCAGTATTTTCATGCATTTAGATGTGTGCAATATATTTGTGTGCTGGTAGGATTGGATTGGGCTGAGCCCATGATGCAATTACTTTTGCATGTCACATGCTCATGCATTCTCCATGCATACGTACTTCTTTTCACATATTTTTAATATTATGAATTTTTTTGGGACTTTTCTGATTGTCTCCTTTTCTCTATCCCTCTACTGTTGGTTACGTTAGTAGTGTTTATGGCATCGAAACGTAAATCTGCTTCGTCCCGGAACCATCTTCATTCCAGGGCATCCTCTTCGTCTTTAAATTCTGCCCCCTTATCTCTTCGGTTCCGTGATGATGATGCCCACAAGGCATTCTCGGAGAACTTTTCTAAACGAGGTATTCATTTGGAACGACAAGTTATTCTGGCAGACTTTGCTGACATCGACCTTCCCGATGTCATTCACAGTCGGGAATGGCAGTCTCTTTGTGACGAGCCTGTCACTTGTCCTATCGTGCTTATTTAGGAGTTCTACTCCAACATGCATAGGATTGACCGTTCTGTCCCTCATTTCTTCACTCGTGTTAGGGGTGTTAGCATTCCTGTCACACTGCAGCTTGTTGCGGATGTGCTTCGGGTTCCTCAGATAGAGTTTCCTGACTATCCTAGTTGTGAGCGTCTGCGGACTGTGTCCAAAGATGAGCTTATTTCTGCTTTTTGTGAGCACCATTCTGATTGGGGTGAGCATCAGTTTACACCATGTAAGGCCTTTACTAAAGGTCCTAGATTCTTGAATATGGTGATGACCTTTGTACTCTATCCATTCTCTCACTACAACTCCATCATAGAGCCTCGTGCTCGATTTTTGTTGTCTCTCCTTGAGCATCTTCCTATAGATTTCCCTTTTCATTTCATTCTTTCTATTATAGATGTTCATCTAGATTCAGCGTCCCGTGACAAACTCATCTTTCTTTCTGCTATCACGAGGATTCTACGCCACTTTTCTGTTCCTTTTCCTTCTTCCAACCATTTCACCTTTATGTGTGCCATAGATGCTGCTACCGTAAAACGTAGTGAGGTGCAGTTTAGGTCGCGACAGACGGATTCAGTAGCTCCTCCCTCCCGTTCAGCTCCATCTCGATTTGCTACATCCACATTCGCTCTCTCCTCTTCTACGAGCGATGTGTCACTAGGAGACATCATGGCGCAGTTACAGCGCATGGATGCTCGCCTCGATACACTTTCTACGGAATTGTATCAGGTGAACGTTCGTGTTGGTCGTATTGCACGGCGACAGGCGTCCATGGGTGGCTTTGCTTCTAAGGCTTCTCCTCCACCACCTCCTCCAGTGACTTCTGATTCTGAGGATGATGATGGTATTGACAATGATGCTTCGGATGATGATGATGGAAATGCTAGCTCTACCGATGAGATGTCTACTTGACACTCTTACCATTTGTCACTCATGACAAAAATGGGGAGTAGTTTTGGATATGAGAGTAGTCACTTTTAGGGGGAGAGTTAGTATAGTTTTTTTTGTTAGGGGGAGTGTTGTTTCTTTTTAAGGGATGTAGTGAGGATATTATGTATCTTTTGCTATTTTATGTATCTTTTCTTTTCTTTCTTTTTAGATACATTGTTCTTGTAAATTAGGTCTTGTGACCATATTTATGACATACATTGGACTTATCTCTTTATATGATGATGTATGTTGTTTCTTTCACCTACCTCTTCATGTGTTGTTTCTTTTCTCTCTTTATACACATGTTTCATATTATTTGTATGCAATCTATTATTTCTGTTTCACACAAAGATGCCTTGATGAGTTTTGTTTAAAGTGTTTCAGAAATACAGGTTATCAAAGTCTACTTGCTATAAACTCTCTTCTTGTAAAATTTTTCAAGAGTTTGTGTTAGGATAGATTTTATTATATTCAACAAGTGAATATGAGTTGAGTGATTTATGACTTCTCTCATATGTTCATTTGTTTGTTGTGGTTTTGTCACGGATTGCCAAAGGGGGAGATTGTTAGGACATATGTGTTTCATATGATAGGAACATATGTCATAATTTTATGTAATTGGCTTATCCTTTGACAAAACGCACTTTACTTGTATTTGGGTAGATCTAGGATGTGTTTAATGCTTCAAGAAACTGTGTTTCAAGATCAAGTGTTAAAACCTTCAAGTCTGTCCAAGAAAACAAGCTGAAAGTGCAAAATCATTAAAGCTCGACAGCTGGCTCGACAGCTGCATCTATCAAGTTTTAGAAAGCTGTTTTAGCCCCGTGTGCTCGACACCTTCTATCTGTCGAGGTTTATGAATTTCAGAATTCTGATCTGATTTTCTTGGGATCTGTGATTATGTGTTTGGGCCTTCTTTTCTCCTAATCCTAAACATATAAAAAGATTGTTTTAAAGGCTGTCAAAGAGTTCACAAGTTGCACAAGCATTGAGCAAACTCTGTTGTAATTTTGGTAAGCAAAGTTTTTTCCAAGCTATCCAATGGATTTTTCTTGCCTCACCCGAATACCCCCACCAAAATTTTCTAGTCAATGCTTCAATGTCCTTGCACAAATTTTTGGGGAGTTTGAAACACCCCATAGTGAAGGTCGGCATTGCTTGGATGACTGCTTTGATTAAGATCTCCCGGCCTACTTGTGATAGGAGTTTTTCTTTCCAAACTTGGATTTTGTGCCACACTCTCTCTCTAATATAGCTGAAGGTTTCCTTCTTTGCTCTCCCTACAAAGGATGGCATACCCAAATATTTTTCATATTGAGTCACCACCTCTACCCCCACCAAGTCCTTCACCCTATTCTTGATGACTTCTTGTGTATTTGTGCTGAAGAATAATTGTGTTTTGCCACGGTTGATTTTTAGACTTGACGCTTCTTCATACATTGTGAGGATATTCATCACCGTTTGGCAATCTGTATCATTGGCTCTACAGAAGAGCAAGCTATCATGCGCAAAGAATAAGTGGGTGATTTTTGGCCCTTCTTTGCAAAGAGACACTCCATGTAATTCTCCATTGTCAGCTGCCTGTTGTATTAAAGAATGTAGACCTTCTGCACATAAAAGAAATAAGTAAGGTGATAGAGGGTCTCCTTGACGGAGACCCCTACTTGGGTGAAAAAATCTATGAGGTTCTCCATTAATCATGATAGAGAAAGAGACCGAACGAAAGCAGCAACCCACTAGATTCCTCCATTTACCATCAAAACCCAATCTCTCCATTATTTTATCCAAGAAATCCCATTCAACCCTATCATATGCTTTACTCATGTCAAGTTTTAGAGCCATGAACCCCGTTTTGCCTTTTCTTTTATTTTTTAGGTGGTGGAGTGTTTCAAAGGCAACAACAATGTTATCAGTAATGAGACGATCTGACATGAAAGCACTTTGAGTCTCGGAGACAAGTTTAGGGAGGATTTTTTTTGAGTCGGTTGGCTATGGTTTTTGAGATTATTTTGTATATGACATTGCATAGGCTTATGGGACGGTAATCTTTTAGGTTTGTTGGTGATTTTGTTTTGGGGATGAGGGTAATGAAAGTATGGTTTAGGTTTGGAGGCATTATTCCCGAATTTAAGACAGATAAGGTTGCTTTTGTAACATCAGACCCAACAGTATTCCAATAAGATTTGTAAAAGATTGGGGGCATACCATCGGGGCCAGGAGTTGTCATAGGTTTCATTTGCTTGAGTGCTTGCTCCACCTCCATGGCTGTGAAAGGCCGGGTTAGATCGGCATTCATCTGTGATGTCACTTTGGGTTCAATCCCTTGAAGGATTGGATCAAACCCGGCTGGGTTGACTGATTGGAAGATAGATTGGAAATATTGCACAAAGGCCTCCCCGATCTTCTGTTCATCCTTAACAACTTCCCCACTGTCAAGGGTCAGTTTGGAGATGAAATTTCTTCGATTTCTCTGGTTTGCACGACTGTGGAAATAGGCTGTGTTTAGATCCCCCGCTTTCAGCTAATTCACCCTTGATCTTTGCTGCCATAGACATTCTTCCTTGACCATCAAATCATGCACCTCAGCCCTCAAACTTCTCACCTAAAAATGGTTGGATCCGTTCATGGAGTTTGCTTCTGCCTGCTTTAGCAATTTTTTCTTTTGTTGCAGCATGCGACGGATGTTGCCGAATGAATGTTTACTCCAAGACTGAAGGGATAATCGGCATGCCTCTAAATTTTTTGCCACTCTGCCAATCGGATTTTCAATTGCATGGTCCTCCCATGAGTTTTTTATCACCGTTTCACACCCTTCATCCCTCATCCAGACCGCTTCAAACCTAAAAGGTTTCCTTTTCCTGTAAAACTGGGCATTTTCATCGTCAGTACAAATCCATAATGGGCTATGATCCGAGAGCGAACCAGAGATGTAATGAACTTTGGTTGATGGGAACATTTGAATCCATGGGTTGGTTGCTACTCCTCTGTCCAATCTAATCCAAGTCACTGTACCATCAAACTGGTTGTTGCACCATGTGAACGGAGAGCCAACAAAACCCAAGTCCTGGAATCCACAGAAGTCAAGAGCTTCTCTAAAGTCAATCATTTGTCTCTCCCGACACATTGCACCACCCAGTTTCTCTTATGCTCTGACAATCTCATTGAAGTCCCCCGCACAAAACCAAGGGAGATCCATTTTGAGGCTTAAATGTTTTAGTAGTGCCCAGGAGTGTTCCCGGTTGGCCGTTACAGGGTTTTCGTAGAATCCCGTAAACTGCCAGGCGTCATCCACTCCTGGGTTCACCACTGCATCAATGTAAGTTGGGGTTGCATCCATCACGTGTAGATTGATGTCTCTGCTCAAAAACAGTACGAGGCCACCACCTGTATTGAGTCTAGAGACTATGTGGACATTGTCTAGCTGCAGTTTTACCTTTAAATTCTTCACGTAGTTGTCTTTTGATTTTGTTTCCATGAGAAAAACAATTGTGGGAGCGTATTTTTTCACCATCTTGGTGAGTTCCTGAACTGCACATGGTCATCCCAAACCACGGCAGTTCCAGCTTATGGTGTTCATTGGTGTCGGCGGGGCTGCTTGGCAGCCACCACTGTTGGGTAAGCTTCTGGGGATTCCTTATAGGGCATTGAGATTTTTTTTGTGGGATGGCTACCTTCTTCAGACTCATCACTTCTTTTGTGTTTTCTCTCAATCATGAGCACGTCACTTGGGCTGCTTTGTTTGTCACGTGGAATTCTGGCCCACGTTGTTTTGGTTGGCAAAGGATTGGGTTGGCTTTGTGTGTTATTGGTGGGCTGATGAGTGGTGCACGGCCCAATGTGGTAGGGGTGTGTTGGGGTTGGCTTTGTGTGGTGATGGTGGGCTGATGAGTGGTGCACGGCCCAATAGTGGTAGGAGTGTGTTGGGTTAGAACTTTGGGCTTTAAGTCCAGATTGGTCTCGGATTCAGTGTGTGTGGGGTTTAAGACTTTCTCTCTGTCATCAATGTTGGCATTTATGCTGGATTTTTTAACGGTTGCTTCCTCAGTGCCAGAAATGCAGCCGTTAGGGGCATTGAATGTGTGATTCTCTTGCCAATCAGCACTGGATTGATGAGCAATTATGACCTCATTTATTGTCATGGTAGTGACAGTTGTTGGGATTGTCGCCGGGGTTGGTGGAAGATCACGTGGCTGGGATGTTGGTGGTTGGGTGTTTGGGACGGTGGGTGTTTGTGGTGGAGGTTTTTGTTATTTGGGTGTCTCGGTCTGGTTCCAGGTACAGTAATGGAGGTTTTTCTGGTAGTGAGGTCTATCTCTGCTCTCATCCAATCCCCAAAATTCTGGTCTGACTTTTTCAGTGAACCTTTGCTTCTCAGCCAGCGTTCACAATTTCTATCATCATGGGAGACCAATCCGCACCAGTAACAGAAGTTTGGGAGGCGCTCGTATTTCAAAATTGTGCACCCAATGACAGACCCCTCGAACCATACCTTGCGTACCCTGTTCAAAGGTTTAGTAATATCAATTCGAACTCGAACTCGTAAATAGTTTCCCTTACCTCCTTCGCTTTCTGAATCGATCATGAGTAATGGTGTGCCCAATGAGCTTCCAATGGCATCCCGAGTTTCTTGGTTTAAACATTGGACTGGTAGTTCATGGATTTGGATCTAGAATGATGTAAACTGGAAGGCGAGTGATGATATGGGCACATTTGCAGTCACTTTCTCAAAGACCACAAGGTGTTTGTCGTATGTCCAAGACTCATGTTCAAGTACCCTGTCTAAATCACATTCATCTTCAAAGTTAAAAAACAGGATGTTGTTGCCTATATCTTTAATTTGAACATCCTTTTTCGATCTCCAAAGTGGCCTGAATGTACGAGCCACTGATTCCACATTGACGACTCGTTTTGTCAAGAATTTTGCAGCAAGAGTAAAGGAGTCAGGCTCCGCTTTGGGCATGCTATTCCAGTTTCTTCTTAGTCTAATAGAGAGAGTTTTTTCCATAATCCTTTAAGGGATTCCATGTTGGTAAGTTGTACAGGTAGTGAGGTGTGTAATGATTGTGTTTTGGATGGTGATTTGGGACGCCCTACTAGTGACAGGACACTAGAGGGAAACGGGATACCTGTACGGGGACAAGGACAGAAAAGCTCCACTGGGGTTAAAGGAATAGATTCGTCCTAGAACCTTAGAGAGCGACTATCAATACCTACCCCTAATGGCCATAATGAGCAAGACTTAGGTACAATACTTATGTGCTGTTTCTTCGGTTCCCCTTTTAAGATTCTGCCATGTGGCTTTTTTCTCATGGATGGAAGTGTATTTTTTAAGTTAATTAGCCACATGGCAGAATCTTAAAAGAGGGACCTAAGAAACAATACCTAAGGTACTGTACATAAATTTTGTCCTCATATAATTCCTGCTTCAATTGAGTAGTGAATATAACATTTTGGGATATCATTTGTATGGTGTCCTGCACCATTTAATACCTTGATTTAGTCTACTAATTACTTATAGATTAAGTTAATTAAGAGTTAAGTCCTGAAGAAAATTAAGTGCATTTAAAAAAAAAAAAAAAAGTTACCACCATGTATCTTTGGCATGATGGTCACTTTACAAGTATAGGTGCTTGTGGAGTGTGTGGGGCAAGAGTTAAGGTTCAAGTCCCGTCACTAACCATATGTGTTCATAAAATCTATGAATAATATTGATTTCACATAAATTAAAAAAAAAAAAAAAAGGATAAAAGAAGAATTTCCTCTTCTTGATGAAATGAGAATACTATATTGCACAAGTAAATTTGTCATACTCATACCTTACCTTTTTCTAAAAACCAATATTCAACAAGTACTGCAACGTGCACATGATTGATTTATTCATGCATCACCTTAGCCATTAATTGTAACAATGTCAAGACTTCGTTTTTGCACTTTACGAGTTCGACTAATTTCTTTGATTCGAAAGTGTTTTTGAATGTGTTCCAAAGTAATATCCACTGTGTCACGTGTGATAATTTCTTCCTATAGTTCAGGGACGGACCCAAGATTTCAAGTTAGGGGGGCAAAGTATAAGTAAAAAAAAACTTCAAATAAGCATCCATATAGTTAGTGGCGAAACCAAAAATACTTTATAGGAGGCCAAGCCAAAGATAATAAAAGTTTTTAACTTAAAAAAATCATGACAAAAAAAAAAAAACTTTATTTTACAAAATTAATAAACAAGTCTATAAGAATGAGTGAATGGCTTAATTTAATTGCTCAAGCAAATACTATTATTATAGAAACACTATTATAAATTAAAATATAGGGAAATTCTTCTTTTACATTGTGCTGTTATAATATAAATTTATATTGTATACAAAAAAAGTGGCAAATATTATATATATTTGCAAAACATATACAATATTTACCATTTCTTTACAAATATGTACAATATATATTACTTTTTGTATGTCTATCATGTAAGTTTACATTGAAATTGCAATGTAGACATAAAAATTACATTGAATATAAAGCAATCTAATGATCACTCACAAGTTAACAATATAGCTACTAGTCCTCTACAGTACTCTACACAATGATCTTATTTTGTTTGATTGAACTACACGTATCAACATATCAATCTATATTCATCAATGAAAAATATCAATCAATAAAATAATAATATAATTAACAATCCTATTTTATATTACTATTTTATGAGTTACTATAGTTTTCCATCACTTAACTAAAACAAAGAGCAGCTGAGTCTTAAACTCAAAGTGAACATGTTTGAATATACAAACAGAGAGAGGGGTTCAAAGAGAGATAAATACAGTAGTGGAGACGTAGAGGGCCTGAAGGCTAGATTTGCGCCGATTGTCCCTAGTTGGCTGGTCAGATCTTCAACTTGATGGAGCTCTTTGCAGCAAGCGGCGATGGGGGAAGGATATGGGGTTGTTTGTTTGATTTATATATATATATATATATATATTTATATAAAGATGATTTTTTTTTCCTATTTTTATTAGGAGAGTCTTGATTTACTTAGATAGATTTGAATGATGAGGTACTTGAGACCATAATTTTTTCGGACTCTATGCGGAAACTAGCCTTAGTTCATGCTGCATGCCATTATTTGTGCTACATTATCCATTGAAGGTAACGACTAAAAAGTCGTGTTCCCCACATTCCTACACAATCAATCATAGAAAGACAACACGTTCATGATGAAATAATGTCTCAACTTAGGACTAGTGAAAAAAGCTATGATGTAATACGCATGGGTCCACAAGCTTTTCATGGTTTGTGTGACATTTTGCGAAGAGACGGTGATCTTCAAGCCACACAACGTGCCACGGTTGAAGAGCAAGTTGCCAAGTTTCTTCACATTCTATCACATAATGTGAAGAACCGTACAATTTCCTTCTTTTTTTGTTGTTCCAGTGAGACCATTAGTTGCCATTTTCATAATGTGTTATGATCAATAATTATGTTAGAGGATCAGTTTCTTCGACAACTTGATGGAACCCAAGTTCCACTTGAAATACTACAGAGTAGTAGGTTCAACCCATATTTTAAGGTAAATATATCATGTTTATATTTTATATTTGATAGTAGTCTAGTATAAATATATTTTAAGATAAATGTCTTTGAGAGATATTGTTAATTTCAGGATTGTATTGGGGCACTTGATGGAACACATGTTCGTGTCAAAGTGTCGAATGAGGATGCACCAAGATATCGGGGTAGGAAGGGTTACCAAACACAAAATGTGTTGGCGGCATGCTTATTTGATTTGAAATTCACGTATGTATTACTAGGTTGGGAAGGAACTGCTTCAGATTCAAGAATAATAAAGAGCGCTTTAACTAGAAACGATAATTTGAAAATCCCACAAGGTAAATTTAATTCAAATATGTATTAGGATGTATTCTTTATAATTAAAAAAATTATAGTATATAATTAACCATTGTTAGTGTTTATTAGGTAAATATTATCTTGTTGATGCGGGATACATGAATAGAAGTCGTCTGATTGCACCTTATAGCGGAATGTGATATCATTTAAAAGAGTACTCTGCTCGTCCTCTTGAAAATGCTAAAGAATTGTTTAATTTGCGACATGCGCCATTGCGCAATGCTATTGAAAGGGCATTTGGTGTACTGAAAAAGAGATTTCCTATCATAGCAAGTACAATAGAGCCTAGTTATTGTGTTGACACACAAAATGAAATCATTTTATTATGTTGCATACTTCATAATTATTTAATGGGTGTCGATCCTGATGAAAGTCTTATTGCTGAAGTTGATGAAGAGGTTTTACATTCTCATTGTGAACGTGTGGTCCCTACTCCTAGAGAAGATGATAAGCATGCTAGACAATGAGATATTATAAGAGATTCTATAGCATTAGCCATGTGGCAAAACTATGTCCAAATGTGATAGCTTTTGGGTTTATTGTTGTCATGTTGTTTAAGACTATGTTATGTTTCAATTACTTAGACCTAAATGTTATGCAAATTTCTCTTTTCATTTTGATATTGCTCTCTATCTTTTGATAATTAATATTAATATCTAAACAATATTTTATATGTGTTTTTTGTCTTATTAATTATAGCATGGGTAAGATATAAAAGAAGAATGGTGGAGATCCAAGCAAAGAAGTACAATGGAGTAGTGTTATGGATGATGCTTTAATGGATTTTTTTTTACATCAAGTGATCATCGGTGGTAAAGTTAATGGAACTTTTACCTTTAAGGCATATGATGACATAGTGAAAGAGTTGGTTGAAAAATTTCACATGGAGATTAATAAGGATAAGGTGAAAAATCGACAAAAGACATTGAAGAAGAATTTTCATGAATGCTATGACATATTTATAGATGGATTGAGTGGTTCTGGATGGAATGATTCTTTAAATATATAGACAGTTGAACTAGAAGTTTGGGAGCCACTTATAGCAGTAAATTACCATTTTTTGTGAGTTTAATTTTGAATTACATAATTATATCTGTAATATAACCATTTTTCTTGGTTTGTAACAGTCTAAACCTGCGGCCAAGAAGTGGATGACAACACCTATGCCCAACTACTCTAAGATGACACAACTTTGGGCTAAAGATAGAGCAAAAGGTGATCATGCTGAAACTGCAAAGGAGAGACGTGCTAGGTATGCTGCATCGACCACTATTGATGAGATTGATAATTTGGTATCTCAAAATGAAGTTTCTTTGGAGAACTTTGAAGTCGAAGATGATCAGAGGTCACCATAAATTAATGTTGTATGTTCTCGAGCGTCATCACAAGATGCAATGTCTTCTAAAAGCAAGAAAAGAAGACTGGCAGAAGATGACGAACTTGGGAATGTAATTTCCCAGTCATTTGATAATGTATCAATGGAAATTGATAGGGTGACTGAGGTTATGGCAAAGTGTTTTTCAAAGTCATATGGAGAAGAAGTTCATGCAGCGTTGGGCGTATTGGACTTGGATCCAATATCAAAGACTGAGACCTACATGTTCTTTGGTTGCCCAGATCATGAGTGCAAATGTGTTCTATTGACACTGATGTCTAAGCCTAAAAATTAAAAAGTGTGGGATTTCTTGGCCAACTTTAGATTTGCTTTATTTTGTTATTTTGTTTTGTTTTGGCAAGACTCATTATAGTTAAAAAAAAAAAAAAAGATATTTGTTTGTATTTTTTAGACAATGTTTATTTTGTTGAAAATAAATATGTGATGCGTGAATTTCTTTACAACATAGAAATATACATAACTTAATTTTTAGCTACAATAAATTTTTTTCCCCCTAAACTAGAATCATTATTTATGTTCTTTAAAATGAGGGGTATAATAGTAATGTTATTATAAAATAATTTCTTTTCATTCCATTCATTCCAATGTCACTTCCAAACAATATTACTTACATTCCATTCAATTCCATTCCTTTATTTTAAAACATCCAAACAAGATTTTTTAATTCAAAATCATTCATTTCCCTACTAAATTCATTCTATTCCATTCCTTTAATGACTATTCCATTCCATTTCATTCCCTTATGAACTCTCAAACGGAGTGTAAGAGTCCTGAATGAAAAGATTTGGATTTATTTTTTCTATTTATCCTTTTGTGATTGTTTGAATTTATTAAAATTATTTTGTTGCTTATTTTGGTGGAGCTATGGGTCAACAAATCAATGAATGGCCAAATTTCATTTTTGATTCTGGGTTCTTTATATCAAAATGGGTAAATTACAAAGTTAGTCCCTATATTTTACACCATATCTTAATTTTGGTCCCTAACCTTTCACTTGTGTCAATTTAGTCCTTAATATTTCCAATGACGTGTCAATTTAGTCTTTTCTATTATCCCTTGGATGAAAAAAGCTGATGTGTCAAACGGAATAATAAAAAAATATTTTTCATGCCATATCAATTACCCCACATCAATTTTTTTAAAGAAAAACCCACTTCAAATGTTCACATGTGAGATTTGTAATCTTGATTCTTGACTCACGTGAGAGTTGGGGGGGGGGGGGGGAGAGAGAGAGAGAGAGAGAGAGAGAGAGAGAAGAAAGGGAGGTGAATCTGATGAGAGATTGGAAGGATTTAGAATTTTCCCTAGACTGATTTGTACATGTGAACATCTGAAATGGTTTTATTTTATTTTTGTTTTTAAAATAATTTGAGTGGATTTTTTAAGCCAGCAATATCAACTTCAACTTAAAAAATCCAAAGCCCAACACATAACACCCAGAAGCTAAAAATGATCAAAAGGTTCAAAACCACGATCTTTCTCAGCTTTTTGAAATTGATAAGATTAAGATTGGAAATAAATGGGTTTGTTTGAAAGAAAGGAAAAAAATAAAAAAGCTCAAAAGAGACAAAGATCAGAGAAAGAGATAATAATGTGAGCGAGGTTGTGGAAGATGGTGTTATATAAGAAGAGAGATACAGAGAGAGAAAGCAAAACTAGGGGCCATTTGAAAGAGTTAAGTAAGTGCTTTTGGCGGGAAAGCGTTTTGGGAAAGTGAGAGTGAGAGTAAAGGTGATGGAGGAGAGGAAGATGAACCTGATGAGAGACAGGAATTTAGGGATTTAGAAATTTCCCTAATCTGATCTCATGTGTGAACATTTGCAATAGATTTTTTTTTTAATCTGACGTGGCAGTACAGTTGGCCGTTGATGTGATATAATTAATATATTTTTATTATTCCATTTGACACATCAGTTTTTTTCATCTAAGAGATAACAACATGGACTAAATTGACACGACACTAAAAAGGTTAGGGACCAAATTGAAACAATTGAAAGGTTAAGGACCAAATTGAGATATGGTGTAAAGGATAGGGACTAATTTTGTAATTTACCCTATCAAAATTTTCTCATTAGGTTGAAAGTGTGAATTTATTTGAGGTCTAAAGTCATTTTTTTCCAAAATTCTAGGGGGGCCAATAAGTATATCACTCTTAAATTTTAAGATAATTTATGTGAGAGTTATATGTATTTTTACTGGGTTATCCCCAAGTTTTGTCTTTACTTAAACATTGGATGTAGGGGTATTTTTTAACCACCAAAATGTTCATTCCAAACAGGAGAAACCCTTTAAATAGTAGTAGTATAGTCTATGGTTATTAATATCCCTATCTGGATCTTAGGATATTAAAATACTAAGATCCTACATCCCTAAAATGTTATGGATCTCACTAGGATCTCTAATAAAGTGAAATTTGTGTGAGATTTCAATCCAGATCTTATAGAATTCCGATCCCATAGAGATACTAAAGATCTTGTGCTATAAAGGAAAATTTAATTTTTTTTGTGTGTGCTTATTTTAGGCCTCCAAATGGAGTTCAAAGACCCCAAACTAATAAAAAATGTAATAAACAGATCAGCCCAGTAGCCCTAACCAAAATTGATTGAAAAAAAAAGTAAAAAATAAAAGCCTAACGCTCACGTCAGTCGCCAGTCGTCACTTTAACCTAATAAATAAAATCACAAAAAACAAAAAAAGAAGAGAAGAGACTAGACTACTAGAGAATGGAAGGCGAGTGTGAAAAGCTAAGAAATCCGAGGGTGATGCCACTATGAGAGAGACCATTAACTACAAAGGTGATTTTTTTTTTTAATAATTTAATTCAGCTAATAATGACTAGAATGATGTTTATAATGATCAACCGTACTTTGAGAAACACATCCAAGATAGCCAAACCTTTGGTCTTGATGATTGAGTGTCATTATGGTGTTATTTGAAATATTTTTATTTGTGTGGGACAATAGGTATTGACAGATTCTTAAATACGTTGGTTTCCAACTTTCCAAAAAAAAAAAAAAAACAAAAATGTTGGTTAAGTGAATTACGAATCCCTGATGGTGTCAGACATGAAACAAGGGGTATGAAGCGTTAAAAAAAAATCTCAAACCTATTTAATCAAACACATAGTTATATAGTTAGAGCATTAGAATTGCAACCCCTAAATTGCTATTTTTTACCATCAAACCAACAAAAACAAGCATTATCCCAATTTCTATTTATAAAAATTTTTGCAACTTAGCTACAGTAAGATGGTACTTTTAGAAGATACTGTAGCAAGTTGTAAAATCGTTTTTATTATATTTCATTACTTCTCCTCTCTCTCTCTCTCTCTCTCTTCCAAGTCTCTCTTTTCTCAGCTCAGACTCCATCCCTCTCTCTGTAATCTTAGCCTCTCTCTCCCCACTCTCTTTGTCTCGGTCTCTCTCGAATCGACATGGAGACAACGGTTTATGGTGGAGGCATGGAGATCGGCTTCTGTGGTGAAGGCGTGGACATCATGGAACCATGGTGGAGCTGTGGTTGTGGCTGGGTAATTGTGGTTTTGTTCTTAGGTCACGGTGGTTGCAGTGATAATGGGTTTGCTGGGCTTTGTTCTTGGTTGGGTTAGTGGTGGTTGTAGCGGAAACAATGGGTTTTGGTGTGGTAGTTTGTGGTCAAGCCAAGGAGGTCGTGGGTTGTGGTCAAGGTGGCGTTTGTGGTGGAAGTTGGGGGTTGTGGTTCGTGGTTGTGGTTGGGCCATGGTGGTTTTGTTCTTGGCATGGTGGTTGCGTTTTGTTCTTAGGTCGTGGTGGTTGATGTGATGGTGGGTTTGCTGCTTTGATCCTGGTTGGGTTGGTGGTGGTTGTGGTGGTTAAACAATGGGTTTTGGTGTGGTGGTGCCTCATATTGTTGGTGGTGGTGTGGTTGAGAGAGAGGGAGAGAGAGAGAGAGACAGAGACAGAGAGGCAGTGACAGAAATTAGAGAGAAGAGAGATAGATAGTTTTATATTATTTAATTGTATAATTTATATTATTTTAATGTGTTATATGTTAAAATAAAATTTGAGATGTTGGGTGTATTGTAAAATGATATTGTATAATAGATAAAATAGCTTTTTACATGGTAAAATAGAAACTTTTATGCAATTCCGGATGCTAATGCTCTTATAGACTTATAGTTTAATATATTTTACTTTATTAAATCCTAAAATTAAATAAAAACAAAACAACAACAACAACAACAACAATAATATTGGGTCCATTGTTGAGGTCCAAAAAATCACAATGTTATACCAAGGCCCAAAACAAAGCAAAGGATTGAAACCTAGGAAAAATAAAGCATTTAGGCTTCCAATAAGAAAGAAGAGAGGTCCAAACCCATTAAGGGTCCATAAAGAGGAACCTAAATCCATGAATGGGCAAGTCTCAGGCCCCATAAAATAAAGGAAGGAAAAAAGCCCAGCATAGCCCTTAAAGGTCAGAAAATCGCTGGGGAGCCCGGGAAAATAACTGGGCCAGGATACCTGGGGATTCCCAGGAGCCAGGGATCCTTGGGACATGCAGCAAAGCTAGGTTGGGATTAAGACAGTTTAGAGTGTGTACCAAGAAACACAAGGAAATAGAATAGATATGTCTCTATCAGCCACTCAATGATGCAGAAAGGGGGTCAGAAGGCTTAAGAACCAACAACCCATGAGTAAAGGCCTAGTACCTCGGGGAACCCAGGAAGAAGAACCATAAGGGAATGTGGCTGGGGATCTTTCAGCCTGGCAGGAAGGAATCAACTCACTTGGTAAAAATGATAAAGGGAAAAGCAACCAAAAGTTGGGTCTGAAAAGGTGGAATCTAGAAGCCTTAAAAGAAGAAAGACCAAAGGTCAGCCCTTTAAGACACCCCAGTACGGGAAGGTTAGCTGGGGTCTTTCGAAGATGAAATCTCAAAAAAGGGAAATAATAAAGAATAAGGAAGGGACCAGCCACTAATGTTGCTGACACAACATTGGTTCTGGTACCCAGAAGAACAAATAGAGGGAATCAGTGGTACCCCGGAAACCCTAGGATGGCACTATAAAAGGGGAAGCAACCAACAGTGAAAGACATTCAACAATAGTGAATTAGAGTAAAAATCATTAAGAAAACTCTGTTAGAATTCAAAAAAAAAAAAAAAAAAAAAAAAAAAAGAGAAAAAGGAGGGAAATATTGTTCGGTATCCTCAAATAGCCACTAGAGAACACACTTAGATTCAAAGAGATTCAAACTTTGCAAGTCTTAGAGGCCTGAAGAGCCATCTAAGTCTGTGATTTTGAACTTATTTGGACCTTGTAACCCGTCCTAGTGAGCATAGTGTATTACACAATCAAGAAAGTAATAAAATATTTTGCATTATTTTAAGATCCCTAATGCTTTATTTTATGTTCCTTCTTGATCAATTTCGTTCCTTTGCTATTCCTTGCTGTTCAGTGCATATATTTCTTGTCTGTTAGCATGTATGTGTTGTAGGATTCATGCTTTGTGCACTACTTGGTTCGAAATCAGCCCAATTTAGCTGCGGTGAACCAAGCCCAATCCCTTAAAACAATAAGTATTGGGTCCAGGATCCTTGTTTCTACTTGGGCCTGTGTGCTAAAAAAAAAAAGAACCCACACATTAGGGCGACTCCACTAGGGACTAGGTAAAGGAAAGGGAAGAAGCAGTCCCTTCGCAGAGCATGGCTCCAAGACCAAGGAACAGTAAAGGTACCAATGTACTACCTGCGACATTTGAGCTCGTAGGAGAAAATGAGGTAACTTCAAGGCAGAGGAATGAAGTACCTCTGGTGGAGCAGGAGGTCGTCTTAGGACAGAGGTGTGGGGTGTAGGAACTAGAGCCCATGGCTCAGATGGCAGAAATGATGAAAGACTTACAACAGGAGATCCGTATCCTCAAAGAGGGAAGGACTCAAGAAATCAGAGATAACGCTCCCCCTGTGGCCAACCAAGAAAGAGCCCAACCAAAAGGAGGGTCAGTAGTAGGAGGGGGAGTTAACCCCTAGTATCTCACACTAGCGGATGTCAACGCCCTTTTGGAACAAGAAAGGGAAAAGCTCTCGGGGATCCCCAAGCAATTCTCTCGGGATCCCTCATTCCCACCAAAACTCCTTGGCAAGCCCTATCCCAAGGGATATGAACCCCCAAAGTTTCACCCTTTTGATGGAAGGAACGGAAGTGCTGTGGAGCACGTGAGTAGGTTCATTCACACCATGGGTCTTTACGCAGGAGACAAGGAGCTGTGTCTAAGAGAGTTTGCTAAGTCCCTATTGGACAGAGCATACACATGGTACACTACCTTGAGGCCGGGGTCCATTAAGACCTGGAATGAGATGATGGAGAGGTTTTGCTCAAAGTATTATCCAGGTGAAGACAAGGCCACCTTCCAAAGCCTTCAGATGGTAAGGCAAAGGCTCGGAAAAGACCCTATCCAGTTCATCAAAAGATTTGAGGATGTTTCTTTGGACTGCTATGGGGATCACGAAGAAAGGGAGTGTTAGGACATATGTGTTTCACATGTTAAGAACATATATCATGATTTTATGTAATTGGCTAATCCTTTGACAAAATGCACTTTACTTGTATTTGGGTAGATTTAGGATGTGTTTAAATACTTCAAGAAATCATGTTTCAAGATCAAGTGTTGAAGCCTTCAAGTCTGTCCAAGAAAACAAGCTGAAAGTGCAGAGTTATTAAAACTTGACAGCTAGCATGTGTCGAGGTTTAAGAAGTTGTTTTAGCCCCGTGGCTCGACAGCTAGCTCGACAGATGCTTGACAGCTTCTATCTGTCGAGGTTTATGAAAACAGAATTTCTGTTCTATTTTTCTTGAGATCCATGGATGTGTCTTTGGGCTTTCTTTTCTCCTAACCCTAGACATATAAAAGGATTGTTTTAAGAGCTGTCAAAGTACACAAGTTGCACAAGCATTGAGCAAACTCTGTTCAAGCAATTTGTAACCAAAGACGAAGTTCTTGCCCTAGTTTATCTCTTTCTCTTGAAGAAGTTGCTGTGTATGTGCACCATAGGGTTTTGTAACCAAGCATCTTCTTGATCTTCATCATGTGGATGAATTAAAGAACTTTGCAGTCAATAACCTTCATAGTTGGTTATTGAAGTTGCGTACTGGGATTCGCGCATTGGTTAGTCACGTACTTGGGAGCCGTGCATCAAAAGGGGGAACTGTCATTACAGAACAAGTCCAATTGGGTATTGGGGTAAGGGTTCAACTGTAGGTTGGTAAGGTACTTGGGATTCCTTTACTTGTAACCGCTTGTTGTGATAATAGTGGAGTTTCAGGAGTGGTGACACTCGGTGGAGTTTTTGCCGTTAGGTTTTCTCCATTCGTAAACAAATTACCGTGTTATTTATTTTCCGCCTGCATAATTAGTTTATTGGTGATTTGTTTGTGCTACCACGTGTTTTGCATGATAAATTGATTAATTAATAATTTGGCTAATTAATTAATTAATTTCAATCACAAGGGGTCAATTTCTTTGTGGCCTATCAAGTGGTATCAGAGCCAAGGTCATAGGTTTGAGTCGTTGGAGCCGCATTGTGAGGGAGGGATTGTGAGGGATTTCACAATTTGCTCCAATACCAATGGGCTTGGTCTACGATCGAATGCTATAAAAGATTTGTGCCCCCTCATCCTTCACCAATTGGTGGTTGGATGGATTGGTGAGGCACACGGTTCGATAGGGAGCTCATGGAGACTTGCATATCTAACATGCTCTTTGATTACAGGCTTAATCTCGAAAATCTATGCATAACCCAATTTGCTGACCTGCTACAGAGAACTAGGAGGACAGTGTTGACCATGAGAACAAAGAGGGTGCCAGTACCTTAGGCCATGACAGCTTTGGTAGGAGAAAAGAGGAAGAGAATTAAAGGAGAAATGGCCGAGGAACCACCTGTGATCCCATGTACTGCGGAAGAATTGAATCATGTTCTGGATAAATGGATTGGAGACGGAATTGTTAGGTCATTCACTGTGTCCATTCCACCTATTGAGGAAGAAAGGAAGAATCCTTTGTTTTGCATGATTCATAACTATGTCAAGCACTCCACCAAGGATTGTTGGACCCTTCGGAGGCTTTTTCACAAAAAAGTTTAGGGAGAGGACCCTGGAGCTCACCCAAAAGGAGCCCGAGGTGTAGAGGAACCCTTTACCCAACCATAAAGGGAAAGGAGTGGTGGCTGTAGTAATCCATGGAAGCTCGGCAGAAGTAGAGGAACCTGAAGGATCCTTTCACCCTAGCACAGTCAAGACCCTTCAGAAGAGCCCTAAGTTCAGATCATTATTCAATCAATTGGGATTTGGGCTAGAAGTAAGAAGGATGGCCATAGAATCCCTCATGAGTATAGCAGCTGATTCAGGGGTGGAATGTTTCACAGTAGAATCCCATGCCAACCGAGCTTACTTGGAGACAACCAATGCAATAACCTTCACGGATGAAGACATGGAAGTTGAACATCCAGACCATTGCAGACCCTTTTATCTGATGGCCACCATAAACGGTGTCCAAATCAGGAGAGCACTGATAGACATAGGGGCATCATTCAACCTCATAGCCCTAAGTACCTTAGAGGCTGTGGGCTTGATTGGTAGGAGGATCCTGGGGGCTCCTATGGAGATAATAGGATTTGGAGGAGTAGCAGAATCGACTGAGGGATATGTGCAGCTGGCCTTAAAGGTGGGCCTAATAGTAGCCCTGACCATATTCCATTTGATTAACTCAGAAGTTTCTTACCATGTTCTGTTGGGACGCCCCTGGCTCCATAAGCATCGCCTCATTCCCTCCATGTACCATCAATGTGTTAAAGGAAGATTGAATGGGAAGCCCATAAGAATCCCTGCCAATCCAATCCCTTTCAGCCAAGAAGAAGTGAACTTTATAGAAACAATGTTTTATGAAGAATTGGAACTAGATGATGAGAGTCCCACACTAGGGACACTAGGAGCACTTGTCTTGGAAGAAGAAGAAAGAGGAGGTACCCACGACCTAAGGAACCTCTTGGACAGAAAAAGGCAAAAGAAGGAGACTAGCTCCTCAGGATCCTGGGAATGTGTAGTGGTGCGGGAGCCCGGAGGAAGGCTAATATATCGTTTATAAAGGTACGCGGGGCTTGAATGCATTATGCAGGAGGGTCCCGAACTGCCAGATTGTATGATGGTTCAAGAAGAAATCCTAGAGGATCTAGACAAGGAAGCTCAAATCCAGTCTGAAGAGGAATTGGAAGAAGTAAACTTGGGGGCTGGTCTAGGATCCCTGAAACCTGTCTTCATTAGCAGTCAGTTAACAACACAAGAAAAAGAACAATTAGTAGCATTACTCAGGAGGTATGTGGATGTATTCGCATGGACATACAATGCGATGCCTGGCTTGGACCTAGGACTAGTAGTCCATTCTCTCAACATGAACCCAGGAGTTAAGCCAGTAGTTCAACCAGCCAAGGTCTTTCACACTGACATAGAGGCTCAAATAACTCAGGAAGTCAAGAAGCTACTGGCAGCTGGGTTCATCAAGCCAATCCAGCATCCTAAATGGCTCTCCAACATAGTACCTATGAAGAAAAAGAATGGCCAAATCCGGTGTTGTGTGGATTTTCACAATCTGAACAAGGCATGTCCAAAAGATGAATTCCCCCTGCCTAATATTGATCTCCTTGTAGATTCAGCTGCGGGAAACTCTATGTTTTTATTTATAGATGGATATAGTGGGTATAACCAAATTCGCATGGCTGCTAGAGATGTAGATAAGACAGCATTCAGGACCCCGATCAGGAATTTCTATTACATTGTGATGCCCTTTGGCCTTAAGAATGCGGGAGCCATGTACCAACAAACCATGATAGCCATCTTCCATGATATGATGCTTAGGGAAATGGACGATTATGTGGATGACATCGTGGTAAAGTCTAAGACTAGGGCAGGACACTTCTAGGTGCTTGAACAAGTTTTTGAAAGGTACAGGAAGTACAAACTACGCATGAACCCCATGAAGTGTGCCTTTGGAGTGTCTGCTGGAAAATTTCTTGGGTTCCTAATACATCGCAAAGGCATAAGTGTGGATCCAGCCAAGGCCACAACAATTGCAACAATGAGGAGGCCAAAAACGGTTAAAGCTCAAAAGTTTCCTGGGGAGGGTCTCTTACATCAGGAGGTTTGTGCCAGGACTGGCTTCGGTCACAAGTGAATTATCCAAATAGCTGAAAAAGAGGGTTGAGTTCACTTGGGGAACTGAACAGCAGAAAGCCTTTTAGAGGATCTAGCAGATTATGAACCATCTGCCTACCTTACAAGCACCAGTACGTGGGCGACCCTTGTTACTATATTTAGCATCAAATTCCCAAGCTATAGGAGCCCTGCTAGCATAGGAAGATGATGATGGGAATGAGCAACCCATTTATTATGTGAGCAGGACACTAAAAGATACAAAGACCAGGTACCCCAGGATAGAAAGGGCATGTCTGGTGGTTATGTATGGATCCCAAAGGCTAAAACGGTACTTCTCAGCCCACCAGATCCTCCTAGTGACCAAGTCTCATCCCATAAAAGCACTCCTTCACCAGCCTCTCCTAAAGGGAAGAATAGCACAGTGGCTGGTTTTGCTCTCTCAATATGACATCGGTCTGAGGACCCCCAAGGCTGTCAAAAGCCAAGCCATAGCAAATCTGCTAGCCCAGTTCCTAGGGGAAGAAGAGTGATCACTAAGCAAGGAGATCCCCGGAGAGGTGGAAGTAGTAGAACTCTCAGGAAAAAAATGGACCATGAGATTTGACGGGTCAGCAACGACAACTTCAAATGGCTTGGGAATTGTGTTAAGTTGCGAAGATGGGGATACCATGCCATTATCCTTCAAGCTTGAGTTTCTCTGTTCAAATAATGCTGCTAAGTACGAGGCATACCTTGACTGGACTGGACATAGCACTCAGCATAGGGGTAAAACATATGAAGGTTTTGGGAGACTCCAACCTCGTAGTCTCCCAAGTAAAGGGTGACTTTGCACTAAGAGAACAAAGTTTGGCAGCCTACAGAACTTGGGCACAGAAGTTGGAGCAAAAAATTCCAAACCTTCAGTGTGGAATACACCCAAAGAAGCGAAAACAAGTTTGCTGATGCACTAGCCACCCTAGGATCCCAGATACCATTTAAAGGAAAAAGTACTTTGATAAAGGTAAGCAAGCAGGAACATTCCATCATAGGGATCCTCAAAAGGATGTTCCTTGAAGAATCAAAACAGAAAGATTGGAGAGATGAGGTAAAAGGAAAGATAGGAAAGTTGGGGCATGAAGGAAGTATCAAGGAACTAAAAGATTACCCTTTGATAGAAGGAGAGTTGTACAGGAGGCTGCCCGGAGGGATCCTGTCCAAATGTATCAATGAAAAAGAAGGGAAGCTGAGATTAGAAGAACTGTACAGCCAGGTTTGTGGGATTGCAGAAAAAATCAGCCTATACAAAAGGATGCAGCGCATGGGGTATTACTGGCCAAATATGAACAAAGAGGCTACAATTGTACAGGAGGAATGTCAAAAGTGTCGACTTTCAATGGACAAAGAAGAAAGTTATGCCGTATTCGTGACAGAAGATTGGAGGACCCCATTTATGGAATACTTGGCTCAAGGGATCCTACCAACTGACAGGACACTGGCTCACTAGCTCAAGAAACTTGCCTTTAGATACTTCTTGCAAAATGGAATCTTGTTTAAAAAGGGGTACGGCGGGGATCCCCTAAGATGCCTGGGGCCTTGGGAGGCCAGAGAAGCAGTCAGAGAAGTCCACTCCGGTGATTGTAGAAGTTACCCAGGGAAAAGAAGGCTTTACAGGCAGTTGTTGTAGTTGGGGCACTATTGGCCTACAATGAAAAAGAACTCCAAGAAGCTGGTTAAAATGTGTCATGCATGCCAAGTACTTAGAGATGCAATACATACTCACCCAGATGTGCTGCAAGATATGACCACACCATGGCCTTTCCATACTTGGGGGCTCGATCTTATAGGACCCATAAATCCCCATTCTAATGGCCATATATGGATCTTAGCAACCACCAAATATTTTACAAAATGGGTAGAAGCCATCCCTTTGAAGAAGGCCACCGGAACAGCCGTGGCAAACTTCATCCGAGAACATATCATTACACGCTTTAGGATCCCAAGGAGACTGATCAGTGACAATGGTACACCATTCATAAATAAGCATATGAGGGACCTGACCGAGGCGTATCACATCAAGCATGGGAGGTCCACACCATATTATCCACAAGGAAATGGCTAGGCCGAGGCTACCAAAAGGGTGATATTGAAAATCCTCAAGAAAATGAAACATGAGTATGGGGGAAAATGGAGTGCCCACCTGACAGATGTACTCTGGGTGATACTGAAAATCCTCACTCTCTGTGTTTTGCCATGTTGTTTTTTGCAAAGAACTTTATGTAGTCATCTTTTTTTAGAATCCATGATAGAAGGACACTCTAAGATCCTTACTATCTTTTTGACAATTATCCTATGTTCCTTATCTTAGTAACTGTGATGGAATCTTTTCAAAAAAAAATGGAGCTTCAAGTAAGATGTATGATTGCATAATATTACATGGCTCAGCCCAAATGTGGCCAACTCTAGGAGAGGTACCTGGGTTAGCGCAAAAAAAAAAAAAAAAAAAAAAGGAAGAAGGATGAAATCTTAACGCATGACCTAGGACTCACACCACAATCAGTCCAAGTACATGGTCTGGGACTTCGAGCAAGAATGAGTGCCCCGGGGTACCCAGCCTAGTACTTCCCCTAAAATAGGTCCTCCTGGTTCATGACCTAGGACTTGGAAAAAAAAAAGAATAATACAGCATCCAATGTACCTAGCTTAGTACCTGCGCAGGAACACAACCACAAGGGTACCTATTCCAAGACCTACCACAAGAATTTGTAGGAGCCATGGTCCAAGACTCAATACAAAAAAAAAACAAGAGAGAGAGAGAGAGAGAGAGAGAGAAAACAGAAAGAAAAAAAAATGCATAAAGCACAGATCCATATATATCATAAAGAAAGCAGTCAGAAGTAGCTACTTTAAAAAAAAAAATTTAAACACCTCGAATTGTCTGAAAAAAACAAAACAATGGAGGAAATAAACTTATACACCCTGAGTTATTCAAAGAAAGAAAAAGAAAGAGGAACTAAGGAATAAGGTCGGTCAGCAAAGAGCCTCCTGAGGAAATTGCAGGAACAGTTGATGAAGAAAGAACTAGCTACTTCTTAACTTTCAGATCTTGCAATGCCTTGTGAGCACGAGCCAGGGCCTCCTCAGCAGCAGCAATCTCAATGTCAAGGTCCTTAGAAACCTTCCTCTAGAACAGCATGTAAGCTAAGGACCACAGGTAATCCAGCAAAAAAGACAAATTGAACTTGACTTCCATAAGATCCTGCACCACTCATCTCCACTCCAAAAGTCTCTCCTCGGAGAGGGAATCAGGAGAGGAGTCCCTCAGAGAAATCAGCACGGCGCACAAGAGCTCCATCAGGATGTTGCCCAAGAATACGATTCCCCTGAACCCACTGGTGAAGTCCCCATGGGCTTTGAGTAGCCCCTCCAAGAGTGGCAAGCCCTCAACAGGCACAGAGAAGTGCATGAAGCTACCAAAGGGAGGCCCAAAGCGATGGAAGTGGCTTGTAGGAAGACTGTTGAACTCTAGAGAATCAAAGTGGGCCAGAAAAGCAAGGAGCCTTGAGCTAGGATTTGAGATAGCCATCTCGGGGGCCTCCTTTATTGTTGTGTCTCCACCTTTAGGAGCTGGAGGACTTCCAACCCTTTGAATAGTCTGGGGAATCCCTGTCTGAGCTTCAACAACCTAGACAGTGGGAACAGGTTCCTTAGCTTCTTTAGTAACTGCAGGCTTAGGATCCTTAGCACCTGTGTCAGCACCTGTGAAAGCAAACAGAGTCAAAAAAAGGGGGAGAGAGAAAGGAAGGAGTAAAGATAGAAGGAAAAAAAAAAACCAGTACCATTCCCCTGTGGTAGAGCTTCCTTTTGAGCTTAGGCAGCCACTTCAACCATCAACGAAAGCTCCTCCTCCCGCCTTTCTGACCTTTCAGAAGACTCTGTGAAAGGGCATAAAGTACGTTGAAAGAAAGGTGAAGAAACCTTGGCAAAAGTGCTAAAGGAAGGGAGGGACACCGGGGGACTCGCCATAAAAGAAGTATAGAAAGAAAGAAAAAAAAAAGAACTGAAAAGGGGAGAAGAATAATGATGGCGGGTAGTACACACCTTCAGAAGCCTCTGACTCCAAGGAAGGAGCAGCTTCAAGGGCAGATTGGGCGCTGGTTTGACCTAAAAGAAACAAAGGGGAAAAGGAACAAGAACCTTTAGGAAGAAAGGATAAGGGAAATAAGAATAGGTGCTAATAAAGAATGGATGAGGCTTACCTGCTCGAGTAGATAAGGACGCACCTCCTAAAGACTCCTTGCCCAACGCAAACTTAGTAGTGGGCTCAAGTGTCACAGTTTTAGTTGGACTAGGGGTTTGCACGGGCTTAGGCTCTTAGGGGACAGGAGGCTGAAAAGTTTCAGGGTCTTAGACGGCCAAGAAAGCAGAAGGTGAAATGGGCTAGGCATCCTTCACTACCTGCCTAGCTTCCTCAACTATGCCACCACTAGGGGGCTCCTTATCCACACTTAAGGCAGCAGCAGGCTGAGCTACCATAACTTCTTTCACTAAGGCACCACCAGCTGCAGGAGGAGGCACCTTGACCTGCAAAAGAAAAGAGGAGCAAGAAGGAGTATGTGGCAGACATAAAATAAATAAATAAATAAATATATGTACGCAGCACTAGAAAAGGGAAAGAAAGCAAACAATAAAAGGGCACAAGTGAAAGAGGGTCATACCACATCATCACCAGAGGATTGGCTTTTACCTCCATTGGGGTTTGATTTGCGCTTAGACTACAAAAAAAAAGGAGTGACCATTCATCAGTTAAAGAAAAGAGAAAAGTGAGACACAACAAGAACAGCAAGCCAAGATGGCCAGATGCAAAAAAAAGAAAGAGAGAAGAAGGAAAGAGGCCTTGCCCTTCTCTCTCTCTCTACAGATTCTTTAATAGTCTTTTGTCTACTACGGGTACGCCCAAAGGGTCTTAAGGGAGACGAGTGTGATGTCAAACCCCGAAGAACCATGGGCTGAGGAACTCACAGGAACCTGAAAGATAGAAGACTCTACCTTAGTTTTCACTCTGTTCTTTGGGATTAAAGGATGGCCAACTTCCTTTCCAACTGTAGAGGGGTCCACTCTCTTAAGCTCCTCAAAAATAACTAGCTGCTTGCGAGACTTAGTAGTTTTCCTCTTCTTAGTCTCAGGGCCAGCCTCAGTACCCTCAACGCTTTCCTCAATCTTAGCTCTTTTGACAACTTCCTATTTGATTTTCTTCTCCCTACCTTTGCCCACAGGAGTGGCAGCACCAATTACCTCTACCACCCCTCTCTTGATTGGCACACCAGAAGAAGCACCCACAATAAGGTCACACCCTGACTAAGCATCAGGAAAATCATTCGTATGACATACCCAACCACCCCTAGAGGCATGCCACTCCACAAATCCTGTTTTGCTACTTATGGCAGCAGACACAATGCCAGCAGTGGGGAGTGCCAAACGCTTGTTAAAGGTATGAGTAGAGAAAAGAGTAGGATCAAGAGTCCTCCCAATCTTACCGAAACCAACAAAATTTAAGAAGGACTTCTGAACTCTTCTCCAATAACCAGCAAAGCTACTGGAAGCAAAGACTCCTCGCTGGGAGTTTGGCACCACAAATTGAGGGCTCCTCCGTGACCAGTAAGAAAAAGCCTAGGACCTTAGAAACGGATCCAGGGAAGGGAGAGAAGGCACTACCTCCTTGAATACCGGCGGGATGTCCTGATCAAAACCAAATTGTCTAAGTACCAAGTGTGCTGAATAGTGAGTGAACGTTGGACCACTTGATGAAGGTACTGGAAGCCACGAGGGGCTGATGTAAGCTAAGTATGCCAAACTGCCCTCATCTCCCCGACGCAAATCAAAGGTATTCCTTGGGGAGTTAAGGAAAGAAGCCAACATAGAATCACAGGCGAACCCAGGACTGAACTCTCGGGGAGAATGCCAACTTAAATGCCTTGCTTGATCAAACAATTCCACCAAATTGAGGTTGCCCCCCTTCAAATTAGACCAGCGAAAAATGATAGGATGACTGTCAGTAGAATTGCCACACAGCCCTTTGATCACGTCTGGGTATCCCTGGAACTTATCCTTCATATACTTTAAATTCCTACACTTAGCCAAAGTGACGGAAGACCAATCCCACATGAACCCCTGAAGGATAGCACAGTGGAAGGAAGAAGTGATAGTATAGCAGGAGTTGCCCTCAACCTCATCCCCATGAAGCAGATCCAATTGAGACTAAACATGGCCTAAGAACATGGGGGCTAAAGGATACTGAGCACCCCGGGCCAACTTGATTGCCAGAGGAAAGAAAATAGACTTAATCCCGTATCTAGGGAACTCACTGAATAAAAACTTATTGAGCCAGAGTGTCAGGAACCTACCTTGCCTAACTGCCTTGTTTTTCTCTCCAGAAAGGTTCAAGACCCACTTACCCATTTTGGCCGGTTTCCCCCCGGGAGAGGCCGTACGCCCGCCGAAGTGACTAAAAAGCTTGTCTTCAACCTCGAGATCCTCACTGAAAAGGCTGATATCAAAGGGATTCTCATCACCAAACACTGGGAGGAGAAAATTATTAACCACATTCTCCAAAGTGATGGTGAGCTTACCAACAAAAAAGAAGAAAGTGTGGAGAGAAGGACACCAGCGGCGCATTAAGTGTCTAAGGTGACCGGAGACAAAGTTCTTGCCCTTGTTCATCTCTTTTTCTTAGAGAAGTTGCTGTGTATTTGCACCGTAGTGTTTTGTGACCAAGCATCTTCTTGATCTTCATTGTGTGGATGAACTAAAGAACTTTGCAGCCAACAACCTTCTTAGTTGGTGATTGAAGTTGCGTATTGGGATTCGCGCATTGGTTAGTCACGTACTTAGGAGCCGTGCATCAAAAGAGGGGAACTGTCACTACAGAACAAGTCCAATTGGGTATTGGGATAAGGGTTCAACTGTAGGTTGGTAAGGTACTTGGGATTCCTTTACTTGTAACCGCTTGTTGTGATAATAAATTTTCTTGGGATCTATGATTATGTGTTTGAGCCTTCTTTTCTCCTAATCCTAAACATATAAAAAGATTGTTTTAAGGGCTGTCAAAGAGTTCACAAGTTGCACAAGCATTGAGCAAACTCTGTTCAAGCAAATTGTGACCGGAGACAAAGTTCTTGCCCTTGTTCATCTCTTTTTCTTAGAAAAGTTGCTGTGTATTTGCACCGTAGGGTTTTGTGACCAAGCATCTTCTTGATCTTCATTGTGTGGATGAACTAAAGAACTTTGCAGCCAACAATCTTCTTAGTTGGTGATTGAAGTTGCATATTGGGATTCGCGCATTGGTTAGTCACGTACTTGGAAGCCGTGCACCAAAAGAGGAGAACTGTCACTACAAAACAAGTCCAATTGGGTATTGGGATAAATGTTCAACTGTAGGTTGGTAAGGTACTTGGGATTCCTTTACTTGTAACCGCTTGTTATGATAATAGTAGAATTTCGGGAGTGGTGACCTAAAAATCACCCGGTGGGGTTTTTGCCGTTAGGTTTTCCCCATTCGTAAACAAATCACCGTGTTATTTATTTTCCGCTGCATAATTAGTTTATTGGTGATTTGTTTGTGCTACCACGCGTTTGCATGATAAATTGATTAATTAATAACTTGGCTAATTAATTAATTAATTTCTATCACAATGGGTCAATTCAGTGTGTGGCCTATCATTTGAGCTAATTCAATGGCCCTCCTAAAAAGATTACGGGGGAAAAAAGGAATATTGGCCAACTTAACAAGTGGAGTTCGAAAAACAACTTCTCTAGTTTTCTGCATTTGTTGATTTTCTGAAAATAAACAAAAAAAAAATTATGTTATACCTAAAAAAAATAAGGTTATAAAAAGGATTTACATGAGTTGAAAATTTAAAAAAAAAAAAAAATCCTAATCTAAATGCATTGCCTAAAGTAGCTCCCTAGGGGGAACCAAAACAAATACATGCTTACTGTTTCTTTTGTCTTGATTGTTAGATTCTTTATGTTTTTATTTATAAAAAATAGAGAATTATTGAAGAAACATCATTTCAGTTTTTTTATAAGACAACTTTCATCTTAACTTACTACACTAAAGGCATTTCGAGTTATGAAATTTGAATAGAAGATTACATATATTGAGGCAACTCTTGCCCACCATGTAATTCATTTTGCTAGTGCTTAATAAAATTTCAAGCTTCACATCAAATAATAATACTAATTAGATTCTTAAAAAAAGGTTACCAATAATTATTTTTCCATAGTGACCATAGCCCGTGGGCACCTAAAAACACGAATTTTGCGATTCCTATCCAATTTGGGAAAAGTTTTGTCCAAGGCCCACTTGACTCTTGATCACAAAGGCTAGTAACACACAACACAACTACACATGGAAACGAATTCCTACTCCTACTATGAGTAGTACATAGACTCAGCCTTATATAAACGATCAAAACCTCATATTTTTCTAAAAGTTTTCTCGGTCTCTAGGAAGAAGAAGATGCAGATTTTTTTGAGAAACCTTAAGGGGGAGAATAGCCTTCTAGAGTTTGAGAGCACAGAAACCATTGAAAACATCAGGGCCATGATTCAAGAAAAAGAAGGTTGAACTCGACGTTGAGCCAAATGATGCCATTGAAAGGATCAAGGAGCGTGTTCAGGAAAAAGAAGGGATTCCTCCTATGCAGCAAAGGCTTATTTATGGAGGCAAGCAGATTGCAGACAAGAAAACAGTTCGAGATTACAAAATCGAGGGTGGCTCTGTGCTTCATCTTGTGCTTGCATTGAGGGGTGGTCGTTTCTGAGAGTAGTATTCTATCTTTCTTAGGAATTGCATGGCAACATTATGATTATTAATTATTATTATTATTTCATTAGAGAGTTTAATAGTATTCAGTTTGTTTCTTTTCTTTAAAGCCTTTTTTTTTTTGTTTGAGAAACCTTTTCTTCAGAGAGTTAGGTTGTCAGGCTGGTGATTTGTAGTACTACTTACCATATGGTAGTTAAGCAAAATATAATTATTAGAATTTTGAATATTATTTTTTACCAGTACATCTTCTTTGCAGTTTACATAATGACCATTCCCTTATTTGAAGAATCCAAAAATTTATATTTTGATGGTAGGAATTGAAGTACAAGCAGATGATGGTCCATGCATATGCAAATCTAATTAGATAGTTTCTTATTGTTCCTCAAATATTTTTGTTTTCCTTTCTTTCTTTCTTGTAGGTGGATTTGTAGTTCTAGATAATAAATTGTGTGATTTCTTTCCTTCTTGTCAACGTATTAACCACATATTAGGTGGCTTTAACACTTGTTTTCTCTCTTTTAACACTCACAATTGTCCCTCCTCCTTATGCTTCATCTCTACCTCATTAATATTTAAGCCACCTCATTAGAAATGACAAATACCTTTAACCCAACTCAAAGCTGACATGTCCCATTACCAATAGATTTCTTAGAATTTGGTAATCAAGTTTATGTTTGGATATCGCCAAAAACCTTGTAATTCAACACTGCTTTCCACTTTTTAGAACAATTGAATAAAAGAAGATAGAAGATAAAATTGTGGTATTGAAAATATTAGTTTAGTTATAATCACACTTTTAAAAAATCTAATAGTACCAGAACTTAAAAAATCTATATTAATTCAATTGTCATGTCAGAATCAAACCGAATCTAACTTGATCTTTGCACCTAAAATATGTACTTTCATGAAAATGTCATTCCCTTCAGCTTTTCAACAAATTTTTTTTTAAATTGATAAGTTACGTGCACATCCGGTTGGTTTTGCCCCTCACCTTCCATCTCACTCTTTATTAAGGGAGAAAATGTCATTTGAGTTAGAGCTTATTAGTGCTTATTGACAAATTTCTCGCTCACACTACTGCTAGGTAAAACTGAATAATCAATTACTATATCAGAATTAAGTCCAGAACAATGGAGAGGATATATGCAGACCAAAGAATCACTGCTTTTTATTGCAAGTATGATCCAAAAATGTCATAACTTTCGTGTATACAATGGAGGCTCTCCGAACATGATAACATGTCAAATGGAGCTGCAATGAATAGAACACTGAAAATTCAAAAACAAAAAAAATAAAAATAAAGAAAGAGAGCAAGAAAGAAAAGAACACATCCAAATAGTGGCCTAAACATTTTTCCAGCCTTCAAACATGAAATTTATGGCAAAATACAATACTTTAGATGGAAGAAATAATGAGGAATTAATTCCCGGCACATTACCAGCTACACTAACGGCAAAGCAATAAGGAACTGCACAGTCTGCTGCTCGTAAATGTTGCAACTTTTGTAATTTGATGCCTCAAAACTTCAGGGCCTTTATATGAAGGACCCTACTATATTCACAGAGCATGTCTTTAGAGCATGGTCCTATTAAAGCTTAAGGCTATATGTCATACCAAAAGTATGCCAGAATCCACATGATGATGCACAGGAAGAACCTCTTGATTTTATTCAAACCCATATACTAGAACATATTTACACGAAAAAACCATGGAAGTACAAAAGCTATTACCAGGCATGCCATCAAGAAATTACAAAATGGCTGTCCCCGCCAACATCCTCCACCCCTGTCTGAGGAGTTACTGCTGACACCTGTAGATCTACTTTCATTCCATTCCTCCATAAATCCATTATCCCCAATACCAGTAATATTTTTGGCAATCTCCCCACAAATTTCACACAATCTGCACAAACGAAAGAAAGAAAGTTATCTACATAAATTGTGAATCCTGATGCTAGGAACTTGTTCAAAAGCACTTTGACAAGAATTCTGTTTAGTGCTGGGACTTTATACTAATCTCAGGATACACCATTCAACCATAGAACTACCTTAAAACTCAGAAACTTGCAAGTTCACATTCTTCAGCAAACAATTTTCCCCACTATCCATTTCATAATTATGGCCCCCTTTTATGCACCTAAATGTACTTGAAGTTTGACATTATAGGTTACCAAATTAGACAAGTATCTTCCGCATGCCAATTTTTACCGTCTTGGGATCATAATTACCATTGGTTATTGCCATATGTAAAAACGTATCAAACACCAAATAGAACAGTGCATATTGAAGGAGCAATGCATTTTTTGTGAGAATGGTATGAGTTCAAATCTGCTTGAAGCACGCACAATAGCACTTCAACTGAGAATACATATTTGCAAAATGTGATTGAAGAGTTGAAAAAGAGATTATATTTATGCACATACACACAATGTGAACTCCTTTCAGAATACACATTGACTATATAAGGTCAAAATGAATAAATAAACAGTAGGGGAAGCAGTGGATTAATGAGATCTGGTAGCCTTCCCAAGTGACCTCCTATATAAGTTGAGACTAGAGATTTAAAGCCCCTGATGTAGATTAGAGACAGGCCTATCGAAAAATTGAGTGATAGTAAGATAACGGCCCTTTTATCCATGATAGGGTAACAAATAGGCATAAAAATTAAGATAAAAATAAAATGTGTGTCTGTATTGTAGCATGGTGCTTTTGTATCCAACATAAGTAAATCAAAACTGTACAATTTAGAATCACAATCCATGTACAACAGTGAATTCTATTGACAATGTAACCATGACTTTGATGTGATGACTGATGAAGCTGTGACAAAACTCATTTGCTTCTTTTATAAATAAGAAATTACTTTAATAGGCCAAGCCCCAGCTCAATAGTTAGTGAACAAGAAAAGCCCCAAGAAAAGAAAGGAAAAAGAATAATAACAGAAATCAAAGATCAGCATCTAAGACTAAGGGCACAAATAAACTCCAAGAGAGCGAGGAACTGAATCTTGGATGAAAAGAAGGCCAAGAAACTCAAAGAACCAAGCTTCAGCTTAAGCCTAAAATGCTCTTATACAATTCACTGCTTGCTAACAAATTATTAATATTCAATGAGATGGTTGAAATTATGCAGTCCAATACTATATATTTAGTATCCTGATGATAACAAGGAAAAAAGTTCATGTATTGTGAGCGTGAGTATAGAATGCTTGAGTTTACCACCTTCTTCCTCATAACTATGGTGGCTGTATATGGACCTTACTTGAGTTCCAAATTCAGCAGAGAAAAAAATTTGAAATCAAGATTATGAAGTTAAAGATTAACCCTCCTGCAGTGTAATTCTTTCTTGGATTTGATTGCTCATTTGAATTTTCAGTTGTAATTTATTGACAAGAAGTATTACAATCATCATGGGACTTTTTTTAAAACTCTTCTTTCTTTCTTATAAAATTTTATCACTTATTAAGGAAAACTCTTATAATACGACAGTATATGTTCCAATCTTCAACTCAAATTTCAACATTAACAAAAACGACAAACAATTACCTGTTCCCTCTTAGCTTAAACCATGCCTCGGCACACTGGTTATGTGCAATGCCTAGCTCATCTTTACACCCACAACCAAGCTGAATTAAATCCTCCATAGTACCAATAGTAGCATTATCAGTGACTGATGTCGTTGCATCTGATGATTGCTCAGAACTCAAATGGCAAATCCTACAAACCCTTTCCCCATCCTGATTCTCGCCAAACCCTTTACCACTGCCACACTTCACATCAATTACACACGAACTCTTCTCCAATTCAAACACCCTTTTCTTCACCTCTTTTGTGGGTACCTTACTCGACCCCAATTCATTACTTTTTGCTCCGGATCCCTTTTCATCTCTACTAACACGCAGAGCCTCATCCGAATTAATAACAACCACAGTCTCAGATACAGCCCCAGCAACCGAATTGCTCGATGTCTCACTCGTTGCTTGATCAACTCGACTGAGTACCTCACTGCCACCGCCACAATCAATCACCTCCAGATTGAGCACTTGCTCATGCCCTCTTATTTGTACCTCACTCAATCCCAAATCACCACCCAATACTTCCAAACCCTTATTTTCATTACTACCACACACAGTATCCCTCTCTTCTGAATTCACCAAATCTACGGCCTCAGACACCACCCCATTACCCAAACTTCTCGGATTCTTCACACTCGTCCCCGGATCAAACCGACCCGGTACCTTACCCTCCTCCTGATCCATTACCTAACAAAAACTTTCTCCACCCAATACATCAAAATTCCAAAACTTTCTTACAAAAACAACCCCAGCAATAATATTTGTGTATAAAAATTTAATATTGCACCCTTTTACATAACCAACATGAATTTCTTCAAACAAAACAACATAAACAACGTGTCCAGTCCAATCCTAATGTTTTAATCAGCCACTCCATGTCATGCACATAAACACATCATATAATCTCCACAAAGAAAAAAAAGAACTAACAATACCCAAATCGAAATCTGATTAAAACCAAACCTTTAGATCGTAGATTATCATAAAAAAACAGCTCCAATCAGCATCCAACAAATGGGTTCACTTCCCTTTATCAAAATCTGTAAGTAAAAAAAAAAGTTGAAAAATCAACTGCACCAACAACTGTACAGTAAACTCATTTATCTATGAGTTTGTGGGGTTTCTAATTTGTGGGATATATTTATAAATAAAAAAGAGAAATAGTGTGAAGGAGAGAGATTCGGTGAACTGAGAAATAGTAAAGAAGAGAAAAAGAAAATTAAAGCTTTTGAGTGATAAAATGAAAACGTGAGAAGTGACGAAAGGGAATGAATTGGACACGTTACAGTAATTTTTGCTGTTTGGAATCGGAATAGCACAGAATCATTAATACCACAAGAACAGTACTGTACTGTAACGCGCATTTTTTTTTTTTTTTGGAGAAGAATGTAACGCGCATTTAGACATTTATGTTTGGTTTTGTAACTTTTGTTACAATAATTTCATTTGGGATTTTGGAGATAACGTTTTTTTTTTTTTTTTTTTTTTGAAAAGGTTAAGGTAAACTCTAACTAGTGGGTTTTTGTTGGTGGGGGGTTTCTGTCCGGTGAGGCGGTAAGTTTAGGTCCGGTTTCTCTGTGATAGCCATTGGCTAAGTGCCAATTTGCCATGTCATTGCCAGGGTTTTCATGAAATTAATAAACATTTGCTGTTTTTCCTTTTTTATTTGAATTGATTGATAAGATAAGTATTTTTTGATAATCGATAAGATAAGTATTTAAGTAGTAGATAGATTCCTATCAAAAAAAAAAAAAGTAGTAGATAGATAACTCTTCTTCTCTTTTTCTTTTTTTTTAGAGCACTTGCAAATAAGGTTACTATATTTACTAAAAAGTCAATTTAGCAACCAATAATTTTAAAAGTAGTACTACAGCAAAGTATTAATTTTAAAACTCAAAAAAAAAAAAATTAGTATTTTAATGTGTGGTGTTAAAAAAATAGTTTTTTAGGGTCCGTTTGGTAAGCATACTCAAACACATGTTTTCAGTTTTTAAACAACATTACACGTATTTTCACACATTTTTTCACCCACACATATATCAAAAAAATACAAACAACATTACTTAAACTCCTCTACTAAACATGCCCTTAATGTGTTGATAATTGTGATTGTTATTTATTGTATTGGATATATTATTTTATTGTGTTATTTATATTATTTTAATGTATTGAATGTTAAAATAAAATCTTTGATATTGGGTATATTATAAATTGAGGTGTTAAAATCGATCAAGTAGTATTTTGAGTTATTAAAAGTTATATTTTTTTAGCTTTTTTACTGTGAATGCTCATAGGAAGATAGATAACTCTTGATTATATGTATTCATGCGTAGGATTAGAATAAATCAAACTTATCTATAATTCTTATATATATATTGTAGTTAATACATTCACATTCTTAAATTTACACTCACCCAAAAAAAAAAATTAAATTTACAATAAATCTTTCTTGTTTTGATAAATTCATTTAAGTTAATATTTTTTTTCTTTTTTATAAGTTTGATTAGAATCGCCTACTACTGTATCAACTACTTCTCTCCCTTTAAACTCTTTGGTAGTGACCATCTTAGTGGTAGACATAACAAAAGCATAAGAGCTAACTTGAATCACATTTATCTATTATATATATTTAATTTAATAGTCTTTTTTTAGTGAAAGTTAGAAATGCTTAGGGATTATAACCCAGTGCTAATTACATTTTTTTAATGGGGTTAATATCTAAGTTCAAATCTTGTTAAAAAATGTTCCTAAAAAAAAATCTGGTTAAAAATCTCACCTCCCCCACTCCACTAACTACCTTCATAAAAGAAAAAACAAAGTTAGAAATGCTTGATTTTTTTTTTATAATTATTTTTGAGAAATAGAATTTCTTAATTAATTTTTTTAATAGGAATTAATAGTTAAGTTATATACTAGTTTATTCTTCTTAAAATAGTTGTATAGCGTAGATACACTTTTAAAACCCTTACTTTTTTTTCTTTTTCATTTTTTAAGAAGGAAACCTTTACTCTATTATTATAAGAACATCCACAGCAGATGTGCTAAATGTGCCAAATGCCAAATATTTGGCACACCAAACACCAAAAAACTCCCTTTATGAGATGTTCCAAATCTCATAATTTTTGCCACATGTGAATAGTACAATTCCATTTTGGAACGGTACGGACAAGAATGCTAAAAAAAAAATAGTTTTTTATTCATTTCTCTCTCATCCTTTTTGACCTTCTCTCTTCTCTCTTTTTTGGTGTTTGGTGGGAGGAGTTAATATATTATTTTAATGTGTAGTAAATATTATTTTAATGTATAGAATTGAATGATAAAACATCTTATAAATGGGATGTTGTAAAATGATGTGATAAAATAATAAAGTAGACTTTTAGTGTGTCAAAATGGCATTTTTTATAGAACATCTGCTGTGGATGCTCTAACCATCAGATTTTTTATTTTATTTTTTTAAAACCACATACACATGCACACATTTAATCCATTTACTTAGGCCACACAATTGTAATGATGATATAGAACTTTTTCCTTTTTTGTATGCACTGTATGGAGTATATGGACAACAAATTTTTTCATTTCTAGTAATAGATAGGTGTCCACCAAAAATAAAATAAAACTTCCCTAAGTTACAGAAGAAAGTAAAGAAGAATAGTGAAGTTGATTAGTAAAACAAGTATCCAAGTCAATTTGATTTGATGGCTTTACTTCCATATGAATCTCTTTTGTTTATTAGCTACTAATTCTCCCACTCCCACATGCATCTCAAGAAAACAAAAACGATTACGAAATAGCATGAAATATTGACCCTAGCAATTGTTTAATGTTGATCTGAATGCATAACCATTGGATGATGGATTAGTAAATTTTGTTTTATGCGCAATTCAAAGAAGTTGAATCTAGTAAAAAATATACACATATTCATGAGTAAAAATGCAACACGCAGATTTGCTATCATTCTTCAAACTTGAGGGCTATCTTGGCTCATGTGACAGAAGAATAATTGCTCAATTATTATTGTATAAATCCTTAATTATTAACATCCTTATGATATTTGACAACTAAAATTGATAAGAGCAAAGTAGCAAACTATGTGAATTATTATACAAAAATTCTTGAGCCCCCAAACATTTAATATTAATTAGTATATTAATACCTTTTCTTCTAAGAAAATAAAGAATATATTCCACTTCCACCCATGTCATTTCCTGGATTTTCACTTAACAAAGATTGTTCCTTACACACTTAAGCATATAGCAATTAAAGCTAAGAATGAAGTGCCAATCACTCCATCCTCATCCAAATAAAAAGAAGAATCTTTGAATTAGAAGCAAAGGAAATAATGGCGTAATTAATTATATGCCTATATTAGTAAAACTAGGACGAAGGTGGTCCTACTTTATGTTATTATGATCATACTTATTATGGTTCCATATATATGCTGCTAGCTTTTGTGTTGATCTGTTAAAAGTATTTTCATTAATTTACTATATTTATGGAAGTGTGAACACATTTTCAACCCCATAAAGAATTGCGGACACAATTGAGAGGGGAAGTTGGAGGTCCTTATCTATGAATACAACTAGTAAGATGTGTTTCGTTGCCTTGTGTAACATCTTTATTTTTTATTTTTGAGATAAGTAGAAAGTTAAGGAGGTGAAGTTAGTATTCAAATCAAATACATGAGATACTATAAAAAAATACCATTAAAAAATTGAGCTATCACTATAGCCCATGTAACATTTATCTTTATTATGTAGATAATATATATAAAAAATGCTAAAATTACATTTTAGCACAAAATATGATTGATTAGTAGATGTAGACTTCAATAACAAAATAAATTAATATTTAAATTATATTGTAGAATCAATGTCATGTGTCATGCGTATAAGTTTTATATAATGAAATTTATAATATCTCTAACACAGTACTCTTAAATATATTCTGAGCTTCCATATTTGCAGAGAGTAAGAAAGGTCTTCTTCTTGCAACAAAAAAAGTAATATTATTAGATAATTATCTATATTTAAAAATTATTCTATATATTTAGCGTACTACATCCCTTTGTCACATAAATAGAGATTTTATGTGCCAAATGAAAAGAAGATAATACACCGAATGCAGCGTACAATTTCGGGTTCTGTCTTGGAAAAGGAAACGCCATAAATAATAGGATGTGAAGTTAATAAAGACAGCCACACAGATTGAATTCATCCAAGAATCTGAATAGAAGTGTAACAAGGCAATGCAATGCAATGCGTACAACAAAAGTATTAAAGGCACGAGGGTCCTATGCTTATAATAAGCAGATAGCTGTTAACAGCTTGTACACGTCATACCCTTCCATTAAGAACCAAACAAATGGGCTTAAATAGTTAACCTAATGGCTGGCACTGGATCAAGTGGCATGTACTTCCATGCCTAGCTGCCAACCAATGATCTATATGGTCAAGTGCAATTTATTCAATGATTAATCAAGTGGCAAAAAAAAAAGAGGAAAGATCAAAGATCTATTTTTATTTTAGTTTTTCGTATCAAAGTCTAAATTAGTTTTTAATTGTAGTCTAATTTTGTGTTGTTTATTTTATTTTATTTTTTAAAATTTTGTTGCCAAGTGACCCATTAATGAGACTCAGTGCAAAAACAAAGATGACCACCATCTCACTCACCAAGGTAAGACTAACTAATCATCATTGCTAAATGTTTCTATACATAAGCATGAGTTACAATGTCATTTTTTGTTTTTTTTGTTTTGTTTTTTTGAGAGAGTTTTAACTTATGGCGTCCACTCCTGGTGATTATATAAGCATAAAAAACTTTACCAGTTGAGCTGACTGGAACCCACATGTCTTTTTTGTTTAAAAAACAATTATCAATAGTTACATGTAAAATTTCTCAATAGTTTGTGCATAAAAAGTGTTGAGAGGCGTGCTTCATCCAATCAAGACTCGATCTAAGGTTTGACAAAAATATTGCTTCGATCTATCAAGACTCAATTGAAATGTAGTCTAAATTACATATTCTTTTGCATCTTGGATATTTGATGTTATAGATACGTTACAAACTCAATCAAGATTACAAGTCATGGAATTTGTCAACTTCTAAACCTAACAGGAAGTATCACCCTTTTATATTGGGCTATAACATATTTGAATTGAAACATTTTATTTCGAGAGCTAATTTCAAAGCTTATTAAAAAATAATGTTATTTATAAAGAATTAAAACCAATGTTTTTCCTTATATTTGAATGGAGTTTTATTAATTCTATTTTTTCCCTTTAAATAAAGGACTCCATGTTATCATTTGCTAAGGTGGTAAACAAGTTGAGCTAAGTGATATATTAAAAGTTAATAGTTGTTCATTTAATTTTATTTCGTACAAGAGTCAAACTTGAGATTATCACCAAATTCAATTTCATAATTAAAGTTTGGTTTATTTTCTTGTTGAATAGTAAGAACTTATTTACAAATTACTTAATTTACTTATTCTTTTCACACACATTTATGATTTATCTATTATATTTTATTCAATAGGTTTTTTTAAGTAAAAGTTGAAAATGTTTAGGAGTTCAAGTGATAGGCTAGTGATAATGACATTTTTCTAATAGTGTTAACATCTAGATTTGAATCCCACCCCCCTCTCCAACACTAATTACCTATCTCAAAAAAACATAGAAATGTGAGTTTTCCAGTTAGCTCAACTGATAAAATTTCTGATAGTTGAATAAGAGATTTGGGGTTCAATTCCTGCTTATACAAAAAATTAATTGGTATCTTGATTTGATGATAAATAGTTATCATCAGAAGTGGACGCTATAAGTTGAAACTCTCTCAACAACAACAAAAACATAAAGCATAAAAAAAAAACATAAAAATGCTTAATTTGATAGTTAAGTTATATAGTTTATTTTCTTAAGTACAATTTTTACTTGCTTCTCAAAAAAAAATTTAAAAAAGGAACAATTTTTACTTTTAATATTGTGTTTATATAACCATCAAAAATAAATAATAATAATAATAATAATAACTAGTCGCTAACCCATGCAATGCACGAGATAGTTAAATAATAATTAAAAGTACTTATTTTGCTTAAAGGTTTATGACTTAACTTTAAAAAATGTATAACTTGAAAATGAATGAAAATAAGTAATTTTTTGTTCAATGTTTAGAAAAATTCTTTTTCTTTCATATCATTGGTTCCACATAATACATTTCGAAGTGGGCTATTCTATGGTGATGACTTCACATAATACTCAACTGCAATTAAATCTACTATCCACCACCAATCTAATCTATGTTATCTTGATAGTAGATCTACAAATTGCATTCTCACATTCTTAGAGGTTGCCACATCATAATTATTATCTATATATAATATAAAACCTAAATTTTTGACTTTTTAAGAGACTTATGTTAGAATTAGGATTAAAAAAAAAATTATAATTTTTTTTAATTAGACCTCACGTTAGAATTTTTTTTTTAAAAGGACTCACTTTGGGTTTCAAAAAAAAAAAAAAAAAACTTTAGGATTAAGGAAAAAAGAGAGAGAGACTCCTGTTAGGACTCTCTCACTATTTAGTTTAAAAAAAATTAAATTTTTTTTTATAAATTAAAATAATGATGTGGAAAATTGTGGGAGTTTCAGAGGTTTCGATTTTATCTATGTTGGGAAATTTAGACCCCGGTTGATATAATTAACAAGTTTTAAACCCAAGTTGTTAATTAGATTTATTATGAATAAAACTTGTTAAAACAAACAAACATCAATATCATGTCAAAATCATGCAACGGAAAAAATAAATAAGGCAAGATATGATGACCCAGGAAAACCAATAAAACAAACTAGTTTCACAGTAAAAAACTTGGGGGAAACCTTCTCGAAAAGCAATCCACTATAGTAAAGAGAAGTTTTAGATCTAGTACAAAACCTTTGTCTCTAGACTCTACAATCCCCGTAGATGAACTCACAGCAGAAACCTTCTACCTCTTCAGAACCTCTGAACTCTTCAGTATATGAACGCCACCCTTTGATGCACGAATCCCAATACGTAACTAACCAATTGCGCGGATCCCAGTACGCGACTTAAATCACCAACTAGAAGAATATGTTGGCTGCAAAGTTCTTCACTTCATCAACAATGAAGATCAAGAAGTATCTGGTTACAAAACCCTAAGGTGCAAAGACGTAATAGCTTCTTTCAGAGAGAATAAGGCATCGGTCACCTTTTGCATATGTTCTCCTTGTATATTCTTGTGTGACAACCTCTAAAAATAAGCATTATATAGGTCTAGGGTTGTGAGAAAAGAAACCCTACACATACATGTTATCATGGGCCGAAAATCAGATCTAAAAATCTGAATTCCCGTAATCTCGATCGATCGGAAGGTGTCGAGGAAGTGTCGAGTTTTAAACTTCGACAGATACAGCTATCGAGAAGCTATTGATGAGCTATCGAGGAGACAGGAGCTTTCTCGATCGATCCACCAGCTATCGAGAGGTGTCGAGATTGAGATAACAATCAACTGAGGAGCTCAATAGATAGCCTAGCTGTCGAGAGGTGTTGAGCATCTGTCGAGCTATCTATCCGCAAGTGTCGAGCTATCTATCCAGCTTTAGTGAACAGCTTTTCTTCACTTGTTTCTTGGTTTAATCTTCATGGCTTTAATACTAGACTTAAACAACATGTTTCTTGAAGTATTAAACACATCCTAGATCTACCTAAATACAAGTAAAGTGCGTTTTGTTAAAGGATTAGCCAATTACACAAAATATGTCCTTAACAATCTATATACTAGCATTACTCCCGTGTGTTGCACGGTTTTGGTTATAAACTTTTGGAATAATTTTATTGAAAAATAACAAATTAATAATTACTTGAGTCTAGATCATATAAATTGTATATAAAGTATTGTTCTTTGGATTCAAACAATCACACAACATATTTATATGAAAACAATTTCTGAATTTAATAATTAAAAATCGAAGGAAACTTAACCAGAGGTTTTTCATTTGCCATAATATTTGTAGTACATCTAAAATGTGTTATGCACTTGAAGAGTATAGACTACATGGTATTTTGTTTTTCAAACCTTTATTTAGAGTTACATTTTGATACACTAATGGCCTCTTTTATCTAAACGGGATCTCCTTAAAAATGAGTGGAGAGTCATGAAGATTTAATATTAAAGGAGTCTTAATGGATAAAAAGGATAAAGACAATTGTTAGAAAAAATTATTAGTTCAAGCAAATAGTTGCATGATCATATTAAGATGTGAATTCCTTTTCATGATGTAGATTTAATATTACTTGCTAATAGCAATCTTGTGAAGGAATATGTTGTTGATATTTATAACATGCTATGTTAAAAAAAAAAAAAATTCATGAATACTATTCAAATGTGTTGTGGGTGATAAATATAGATATGGATATTGATATTTGTAAAAATCAAAATAAAAATTAATTACAGTGAAATTTAAAATAATAAAAAAAGTTACATGCTCATAATGTTAGACAATTTCTTTTGCACACATATAATATCATTAACAACAAAAATAAAAATGAGATATAGTAACATAAAAATTTTACTTCTCAAGAAAATCAATTTAATCTAATAACACACATATAAACATAACACAAATACAAATAGAACCGCTGTTGTAGGAGAGAATACAAAATTTGATAATTCTTAAATAATATTTATAGAGGTTTATATAATAGATTTCATTGATTTAAAATTGCATTTATGACTCATAAGCAAAACCTTAAAAAACAAAAACAAAAAAAACAAAAACAAAAACAAAGAAGAGAAATACATACCTGTAATAGTTTGGATGGTAGGTTTGATAAAGACTTTTACTATGGATTTTACAAACATCAAATTGCCTAAGTAATAAGAAAAGAAAAGAAAAAAAAACAAACAAATAAAGGAGAGTTAGATTTCTAAACAACATAGAAATTGTAAGAGAATGAGAATTATTAATAATGGGGGAGAGAAAAGAAGAAGAAGTTGTGCCAAAGAATATATAAAAATACACTTAAAAAGATTATATATATATATATATATATAGAGAGAGAGAGAGAGAGAGAGAGAGAGAGAGAGAGAGAGAGAATTTTCAATTGTGAGGAACTTAGATTTCTAATCGTTCTAGAAATTATAAGCGAAGAAGAATTAACTTAAGATTTATGTTTATCCAAAAAAAAAATGTCATATAGTTATTGAACGTAATGTAAGTAAAAAAAAACAAAAAAAACAAAAACAAAAACAAAAACAAAAAAAACAAAAAAAGAAGAAGAAGAAGAAGAAGAAGAAGAAGAAGAAAGAAAGTAAGTAAACGTGAATGGCAATAAGAAAATAGGATAGACATTTTTTTTAAAGTTATAATCAACTTAGAAGTTTAAAGTTATCAAAATAAGAAGAAGTTAAACTCAACATAACTTTATCCAAAAAAGTGATAAAGTTATAGAAGAAAAGTTGATAACAACTAAAAACGTGAATGGCAATAAGGAAATAGGATAGACATTTAATTTTTTTTTAAGTTTTAATCAACTTAGAAGTTTAAAGTTATCCAAATAAGAATTAGTTAAACTCAACATAACTTTATCCAAAAAAGTGATAAAGTCATAGAAGAAAAGTTGATAATAACAAAATTATATCTATAAATTTCTGCATGTGTAGTATGTTGCTGTTTTTTAATAAACGTGTAGTATGTTGTTGTTTTTTTTTTTTTTTTTTTATAAATTAAGAATTTTAATAAATGATTGGATGAAGAATTTGGATTGTAATCAAAGTAAGATTTTTATTAACTTAGAAATTATAGGAGAAGAAAAATTATATCTATTTTTTCTTAAAATCTAAAAAAAATTCTGCAATATGGTGAAACTACTTGACGCAACCATGGCGTCTAAGCCTAACTTATATTATATAATAATAATAATAATAATAATAATAATACACACATTTAATCCATTTACTTATTTTTTTTGAGAAACAAACACACACACACAGGGGAGAGGAAAATGGGTTTTAATACAAAGACACACCACAACTCCACTTAAAAGCCATGGTAACTTTTAAAGGAGGGTGGGGCAAATTATACTACACACAACACACTCTCTTAAGCAATGTGGGACAATTATCCATTCTTTTTTTTTAGAAACAAACATACACACAAAGGGGAGAGGGAAATGGGTTAATCCATTTACTTAGGATTGTAATAATGATATAAAACTTTTTATTTATATCATTTTTCTTTTTTCTTTTTTCTTTTTTTTGTGCTCATTTTTATTTACCTTTACTATACACAGTATGGACCATAAATTTTAATTTCTAGCAATAGAATTATAGAAAGGCGTCCCTTAAACAAAAGAAACTTATTATGGTATGTTTGAAGCGAAGGGTTAGATAAATTGTGAAAGATGATGAAACCTCATAAGTGATGAGAATCAACAAGCATTCAAGGATCCATTGCATGTTCCAGTTGGGCCTATTACTAGAGCAAGATCCAAGAAGATCAAAGTGATAGGCCATAAACTGAATTGACCTCTTGTGATAGAAATTAATTAATTAATTAGCCAAGTTATTAATTAATCAATTTATCATGAAAACGCGTGGTAGCACAAACAAATCACCAAACAACTAAATATGCAGTGGAAAAATAAAAGACATGGTGATTTGTTTACGAATGGGGAAAACCTAATGGCAAAAACCCCACCGGGTGATTTTCAGGTCACCACTCCCGAAACTCCACTATTATCACAACAAGCGGTTACAAGTAAAGGAATCCCAAGTACCTTACCAACCTACAGTTGAACCCTTACCCCAATACCCAATTGGACTTGTTCTGTAGTGACAGTTCCCCTCTTTTGATGCACGGCTCCCAAGTATGTGACTAACCAATGCGCGGATCCCAGTACGCGACTTTAATCACCAACTAAGAAGGTTGTTGGTTGCAAAGTTCTTCAGTTCATCCACATGATGAAGATCAAAAAAGATGCTTGGTCACAAAATCCTATGGTGTAAATACACAACAACTTCTTCAAGAGAAAGAGATGAACAAGGGCAAGAATTTTGTCTCTGGTCACAATTTGCTTGATCAAGGTTTGCTCAATGCTTGTGCAACTTGTGTACTATTTGACGGCCCTTAAAACAATCCTTTTATATGTTTAAGGTTAGGAGAAAAGAAAGCCCAAAAACATAATCACGGATCCCAAGAAAATCATATCAAGATTCTGAAATTCATAAACCTCGACAAATAGAAGGTGTCGAGTAGCTGTCGAGCAGGTGTCGAGCACACGGGGCTGAAACAGCTTTCTTAAGCTCGATAGATGCAGCTATCGAGTCAGCTGTCGAGCTTTAATGATTTTGCACTTTCAGCTTGTTTTCTTGGACAAACTTGAAGGCTTTAACACTTGATCTTGAAACATGGTTTTTTGAAGTATTTAAAACACATCCTAGATCTACCCAAATACAAGTAAAGTGCGTTTTGTCAAAGGATTAGCCAATTACATAAAATCATGACATATGTTCCTAACATGTGAAACACATATGTCCTAACAATCTCCACCTTTGGCAATTCGTGATAAAACCACAACAAACAAATGATCATATGAGAGAAGTCATAAATCACTCAACTCATATTCACTTGTTGAATACAATAAAATCTATCCTAACACAAACTCTTGAAAAACTTTGTAAGAAGAGAGTTTATGACAAGTAGACTTTGACAACCTGTATTTCTGAAACACTTTAAACAAAACTCATCAAGGCATCTTTGTGTGAAACAGAAATAATAGATTGCATACAAATGTAAAAAGCATGTGTATAAAAAGAGAAAAGAAACAACACATGAAGAGGTAGGTGAAAGAAACAACATACATCATCAATATAAAGAGATAAGTACAATGTATGTCATAAATATGGTCACAAGACCTAATGTACAAGAACAATGTATCTCAAAATAGAAAGAAAAAAAAATACATATAATAGCAAAAGATACATCATATCCTCATTACATCCCTCAAAAGGAAAAACAACACTCCCCCTAACAAAAATGGTCCTATACTAACTCTCCCCTTAAGAGATGCTCTTGACAAATACCATAATCATGGAGGAGTTTTTACATCCATAGAAGTTGGGTGCAACAGCTACCGGCAGCAATGTACTCAGCTTCTGCAGTGGATAATGAGATGGAGTTCTGCTTTTTACTCATCCAAGAGACAAGATAATTACCCACATAGAAACAACCCCCTGAAGTACTCTTTTTATCATCAGCATTCCCAGCCCAATCAGCGTCAGAGTACCCTGCTAAGACATCACTTGTGTCCTTGCTGTACCATACACCGAACTCAGCAGTAATTTTGACATAATTTATGATTCTTTTTAAAGTAGTCATATGGGACTCTTTGGGATTAGCTTGATATCTAGCACACACTCCAACACTGTAACTAATGTTAGGTCTACTAGCAGTAAGGTAAAGAAGACTACCTATCATACTTCTATAGAGAGAAGGATCAACACTTTTGCCTAACAAGTCAACAGTGAGTTTAACATTTGAGCTTATAGGGGTTCTAACAGAACTAGCAGATTCTAAACCAAATTTTTTCACAAGATTCTTAGCATATTTAGATTGAGATAGGAATATACCTGAATCTTGTTGACGAATCTGCAACCCAAGGAAGTGAGTCAGCTCTCCTATCATGCTCATCTCGAACTCGGCCTGCATGAGTTTTGAGAAACCATGAGCAAGTTCATCCTTAGTCGATCCAAAGAGGATGTCATCAACATAGACTTGAGCAACTATCAATTCGCCATCTTCTTGGACAGACTTGAAGGCTTTAACACTTGATCTTGAAACATGGTTTCTTGAAGTATTTAGAACACATCCTAGATCTACCCAAATACAAGTAAAGTGCGTTTTGTTAAATGATTAACCAATTATATAAAATTATGACATATGTTCTTAACATGTGAAACACATATGTCCTAACACAAAGAAGCACTTAATGGGCTGATTCTAATACAGGACATTCGAAACTTGGCCCAAAGGAAGATGAAGGCGTAATAAATTTAATCCAAGCTATTGAGGGCTGATTTGGCTTGATTGGACGTGATTTATGGCGTGGATTAATGACTGATTAACTTTCCAGCTCCATATCAGTTAATAGACATTTTTCCTATTCTGGAGTTTATAATTTCAGACCAAATCTACCTTAATTTTAGGCTTTTATTATTTAGAACGTTTTTAGCTATTTTCCTAATTTGGATCTGCTAATTTCAGACCAAATCAACTTTTATTTAGGGTTTTATTATTTAGTACGTTTTTTATATTTTCTATTTTTTTTGTCATGTCTTATAAGTAGCATGCACTCATTGTAATAGAGGATGATTGAATAAAAATAAAAAAAGGTGAGGCTTTGCTCTTCTTTTGGTTCTTCAAGAACTGTGAACTTATCAGGGATTCTTCCTTGTGGCATTCAAACTTTATACCTTTGGTTTGTGATTCCATTATAATCATTGGGTCAATGTCTGTTACTTGTACCTTTGGTTCGCGTTTCACTTATAAACGTTGGGTCAGGGTTCTATAAATATCTGAATTTTAGCTTTCTTGGGCAATTATTCCAATATTGTTTGTTGGGTCTCAAAGCGTGTCGATTGAGGTTTGCAACAATAAGCATCTTTGTTGTCCAAATCAGTAAAATAGATTTGGAGAAGAATAGTCAAATTAATTAGCAAAACAACTATCTAAGTCAATTTGATTTGATGGCTTTACTTCATATGAATCTCTTTTGTTTACTAGCTACTAAGCACCCACATGCCTCTCAAGAAAATTTTGGACAAAAAGGATTGCAAAATAGTGTGAAAGATTGACCCTAGCAATTGTAAATTTCTTTTATGCGACAATTCAAAGAAGTTGAATCTAGTGAAAAAATGTACATGAATAAACATGAAATAGGCATTTTGCTGTTAATCTTCAAAGTTCAAAGTAGAGGGCTATCTTGGCTCATTTAGAAAGGATTAATTACTCAATTATCAAAATTTATAATTATATTCTAATCTTGTATAAAAGGAAATCCTAATTATTACATGTATGTGATATTTGAAATCTAATCGATAAGAACAAACTGTGTGAATTATTTTACAGAAAGGCTTGAAGTTTTTGCAACTTGGCTTCAATAATCCATTAAGCTCTCAAAAATTTTAGACAAAATTACATTATTGGTCTCTAAAGTTTACCCTGTGAACACAATTGGTCCTTCAAGTTTCAAATGAACATTATTGGTCTCTCAAGTTTTAAAAATGAGCAACATCAGTCTATTTTTTAACTTCCGTTAGTTTATTACTTACATGGCTAATAGAATAGTAAAAAAATTACAAAAAATATTTTACAGGCATAAATCCCTTAATACTAAAATAATTGATCCAAAAAATCAAACCCATTGATATGTAGTTTTAGTCTTTCAGATTGGGTACAAATGAAACGAAAGGAAAAGTTAGTTGAATATAACGTAGGATACTTGAGCTTGGATTGTATCAAAATTTTTATTTTTATTTTTTATTTTTTGGATTCCATAGATTGTAACCATTATGGGACTCATTGCATAGCTGTGAATACGGGCAAAGGGAAAGTTGTCCCTTGGCTATTATTTGTTGCGCTGTTGTTTCTAATTCTGATAGCATGCTCTTCATTTCAGGAGCTTTGGGCTTATTCGATGATCATACGGTTATAAAACTCTTTACCATAAGCATGGTGTAAATATTTTGATATTAATGGGTTTCTTGTAAGAGCCCGTTTGAAATGTGATGCAAGCTTTAACTTATTTAAGTTTTTAGCTTCTCTTTTTACTATTCACGGGTCTCATTTCACTTTTTGGTATTATTCATAGGTCTTATTGTACTATTCAACTAGTTTTAATTTTTTTTTTTTTTTTTACACTTTCAGCAAACAGTTTTTAGTTTCAGTTAAATAAACTATTTCCAAATGGACTCTAACTGTAAAATAATTTTTGTAATTATTTTTATTAAAAAAATTGTTAAGTTAATATTCCATTAGCCATGTAAACAATAAACTAACAGCAGTTAACAGAAGGATTAATATTACTCATTTTTAAAACTTGAGGGACCAATAGCTCTCATTTGAAATTTAAGGGATCAATTGCACTCATGGGTAAACTTTAAAGACTAATAGTATAGTTTTTCCAAAATTTTAATACTAGCCTTGTACATGCACATGCAAATTGTTACATCATTTACAAAGTGTGCAAATTTTAAATAGTAGTAAATTTAGAATGCTATTACCTTTGTTATTTTTCAACTTATCATGGGCCATGGCATAACATTTTCAAGCCATCCAATTAACTACTTGATAGTAAAATTATTAGGATAAGGTCCCTATCTTTTTATATCATATTTTAATTTGGTTTCTAACATTTTATTTGTGTCAATTTAGTCTCTGACGTTGTCTCTTGGATGGAAATTTCTATCATGGTAAATTGCCAAAATAAAAAATTAGTTTCCATTAATGTGGCAATAAACTAATTTTTTTTATTTTGGTCAATTGCCATGTCAACTGTAAGGACCAAAAAATTTTGGGGACCCATGCCCACTTAGAGCAATGGGTTTGTACAGTTCAACTATGGCCCAAATCAATAGATTTGTAAGAGAGTGAATCAAACAATAAGAGATGCGTAATATTATAGAATATGTGAGCAAATGTCTAAGTACAAGACTGCCTGAGGAAGCCAATGATACATAGAAAAATACACTGCTCACTCTCTTTTTTCAATGTTCTTCTTGTTACCATTTTCTTTGATATTTGTGTCTGATTCCCTTTCTATGAGAACCATATTTTTCTTATATACCCCTCCACTTCACATCCTAACCCCCTATCTTTGCCTAACAAATTTCTCCTAGCGACACTTGTCCTTTTAAACGTCTGAGGAATGTGGTAGAAGGAGTTGCTTAGCTGTGAATTACACTGTTCAAGTCACTTCCTCATCAATATAGCTAATAAAGCTGTTGTCCACCATTTAATGCGGAGGCAACAGGCTACTTCTCGCTGGAAACTTCCCCTACTCCTCATGATTCTCTTTCTTCAACCAATCCTTCCCACCTACAGCTCCTAAGAACCTTTTGCCTATTCTCCTCTTATCCTCGAGTAACCTCCTTCTTCAGACATGTAATGCCCTAATATCCACTCTACAGTTCTACAACCCTTTCCTCGGTCCTCGGGCCCCCACATCAACAATTTTCATCTAAGAAATAATGACAGAGACATGATACTGAAAGGTTAAGGACCAAATTGACATAATTAAAAGGTTAGAGAACTAATTAAAATATGGTTTAAAAGATATAAATCAAATACGTAATTTACCTAAAAAATTATATGATAAATGAAGGATATATGTGGCCCTTAAATGAATAACAAATTAGTTTTACATTAGATATGAGGGAAATTACACTTTATCACCCTAAAATATACTTTATATTACACTTTGTATCCTAAAGTATGACCTTTGTTACATTTTGCACCCCAACGTTAGGTTTTTTGTTAGCTTTGATGGAGATTCAAATTTTAAGGTGAAAAGTGTAATCAGGAGTATAGTTTAGAGTAATAAGATGTAATTTTTCTTTTGTTTTTAAAGTATTGAGAAGAGGGGCAATTAGGTCCTTTTAAGTAATGCTATATTTTTCCATCCAAGTTAATAGAAAACTTAATGTTAGGTGCAAAGTATAACAAATGTCATAGTTTATGATACAAAGTGTAATCAAGGGTATAGTTTAAGATGATAAAGTGTAATTTCCTCTTAGATATGATATGTACACAAGTAAAGTAAATCCACTTAAAAAAGAAAAAAAAAAGAAAAAGAAAAAGGATAAATCCACTAAACCATTTGAATGCAACTCAATTTCAATTAATTTTTTGTATGTCATGAAAAACATTATAAAAATATATGTCATGGCAGAATTTTTAAGGAAGTTCACTTACAATTAGTAATATATGGCTATCAAATTTTTTTTAGTAATATATAAAAGAAAAATGAAATGATCAAAATCAATTAAGTACATGTAAGTATGTAACAGATAATAACTCAAAAGTAAAGGGTATTCATTTGTCTTAAGTTTATGTACACAATACTATCAACTTATCCTTCTTGTAAAACTGGCTACACCAAAAAATAAAAAAACTCTACAGAGAAAATTAAGTTTCAATAATACTTAATAGTTAATACCCCCTCAAAACAAATATAATAATCATATAATATTTTCAAACATATAAAAGTAAACATATGCTCAGCTGCATAAGCTGAATTTTTTTAGGTTTTAGCCAAAGTTCAGTACACTAAAATCAGTGATAAAGTTCAAATATGTAAACGAAAAATATACAGTATATACGCATATGATATAATACGTTTATATTTTAAAATATCATAATTAAAATACGAAAACAGTAGCCATAATTTTTTTGGAATAAATATAATAATTCAATATATAGAAAATTTTCAACAATTTAATTTGAAATAATCTACTTAATAAAGAAATTTATTGCAATAATATTGAATAAATCAACAACAACACTAATATTCGTATGGAAAATCATAACCAAATTATGTATCTAATAATTTTCTACTTATCCAAAGATTCACAATAGATGATCTTACCAAATAAAAATAATATAATAAACTTGTTTATTTAGTTATTAAATATATTTTATAATATATTTAATATATTTAATTAATGATGAAGAGGGATTTCAATATAATAATAGATACAATAAGAGATTTACGCTTTAGGGAAAAGGGAAAATGTAAAAGAAAAAAAAATATATATATATATCTATATATATATTTATATTTTTTGTTGAAGAAAGAAAGATATATAAATTAGGAGAAAGTAAAAGAGATTGGCACTTGGCAGTTTCTTTTTTAGTTTTTCTTTTGTTTTTTTAATTTATTTTTTATTTTAATTTTATAAACGGCAGCTTCTTTCAGTTTATTTATTTATTTATTTATTATTATTTATTATTTTTTTATTTTAAAAAAGAGATAAACGGTAGCTTTTTACTACGTCCAGCCTCCTAGTCTTATTTTGAAGTGAGTCTCGTGTTTTTCTCTTTTTGAGGGTGAAGATAGCCAAATATTAGGTTTTGGCAAAATTTGTAACAAATCAACACTGTTTCGAAAATATTTAGAGTTTATCACTTTTTTTGTATTCGAGTTTCACAAAATCGAGTTCTAAATAGTACTTGAATTTAGTGAACTCGAGTTCCTAGTGAGTCACCAGCGTGACACTACTGACCTGAAATTTGTATAATTAAAAAAATAATGTGATACTCGATATTACTGAAATCGAGTTTCTTTATAGTACTCGAGCTTCATATATATATATATATATATATATTTTTTTTTCTTTTTTTACTTTTTTTTTTCGTACAAAACTTTTACATAGGAAATGCTGACTTGTTTTCCGCACAACTACTGTGTTGACTCTATCTATATATACAGCTATCTATATGTCATTCTCATCCTTGACACATATCTAACTCAATGGCTTTCTTTGTTTGCTTTTTCCTCACAACTACTTTGTTGACTCTATCTATATATACAGCTATCTGTATGTCATTCTCATCCTTGACACATATCTAACTCAATGGCTTTCTTTGTTTGCTTTTTCCTCTTGTGATTATTGCGTCCACCAAACTAAGGTTGCCTATTTCTCCAAAGCTTCAGCACTTTCATGAAACTTGTCAAGTCAAAGAAAATGGCAAGCATTTATGGCCAAAGTGTCATCCATTTCGGCCAAAAGAAAAGAAGCATAAATTTGGTTTGCATGTCAGGTGTTGTTCCTGGCCATCTTCTTTTCAATTCATAAATAACATTTAATGTAAGCTCTTGCATTTCTTCACGCATGAAACTTTTTAAATATTATGCATCTTCTTGATATGGGCATGCAAGTCATTTAATGGTTTGTTGGCTAATGTCAAGCCCCTAAATTTGACTATTCAAGTCATTCCAATAGAAAAAAAAGGTATTGAACTGCACTAAGCTCGAGTACTATAAAGAGATACTCGATTTCAGTAATATCGACTGCACTAAGAACTCGAGTTCACTGAACTCGAGTACTAAAAAAGTGATAGTTTGCTAAATATTTTCAAAATAGTGCTAGTCTGCCATAAATTTTGCCAAAACGTAGTATTTAGCTATTTTCACCCTTTTTGAGAGTTTATTTTAAAGTGAGTCCGTTTGGTAACTCTACTCAACACACATTTTTCACATTTTAAACACACTTACACATATTTTAACACATTTTTTTACTCATACGTATATAAAAAACACTCAAAATACCTTATTCAAACTTATTAACCAAACCGCCCTTAAAGTCTATCTTTTAGAAGTACATAATAGCTTTATTCTTTTAACTGTGTTTGAACTTTCAATTCTTTGACGGCAACCAAAAAAAAAAAAAAAAGGTCTTCGACGGCAACAAGCAAACAATTGCTTTATCCTTCAAACCACTATTTAGTAGGGCTGAGCACTGTCTGGATAGGGGTCAGGTCGGGTCCATCACCCCTCTATCACTCTTACCTCACTCGTGAGATGTGGCATAAATTTTGCCGCTTGATGTGGCAGCTCTAAAGGAAATGATGTCTCTATAATATTTTCACAATATTTTTATAATAAATTTTAAGTGGTAAGTTGTTACTGATTGTTATTGTTGGAGCAAAAAAGTAATCCTAGTGTTTGGTTCAAATTTGAACCAATAATAACTAACCACCTATAATTTGTTGTGAAAATATTGTAAAAATGTTATAGACGTATTATCTCTCTTACTCTAATATATATATATAACTAAATTTTCTTTTAGTCTAATCTAAGTATATATATGTGTAAAACTTTCTCTAGAGACTTAATCCGGCCCTGACTCCACACCTCCGCGCAAGTACTTAATACTTGTAAAGTAACATTGCGCTAAGCTTGCGTGATATATAACCATATTTTTATGTCTCTAATTCTCAGTACTATTCCAGTATTCCCACGGATCAACGGTAGGGATACTAGGTAGTAGGTACTCATGAAAAAAAAATACTATAAATATATATATATATATCTCTCTTGTTTGAATTTAATTCAGTTCGTTTGTTTTTTTCTCTCTGCATCATCAAATCACTCCCATATCTTTCTTTCTGATTTTCTCTCTTTGAATTATGAAAGTTCTTTCCTCTATCTCTCTCAGTCTCTCTCTTCATCATCGAATCACTCCCATATGGCCATTTCTTTCTTCGGATCAACTCTGTCCTGTGTCTTTGACAAGATTGAATTTTGCAGCACGCAAAGCTTCTGACGCCTACTGTCCCAGCACGTGATGATGCGGAAAGGAGAGAGCAGCTTGCTGGATGATTTCTCCAAGAAATAAAAGAGAGCCAAATGAAACACACAAAGAAACACAAATGAAATCCAACGGCCAGGCATCAATGAGATGAGAGAGCCAATAGCGTGAGAGTCCAGGGATTGATGCTCTCTCTCTTTCTCTATAAATTCGTCACCAACCCAAACAGGTCTCATTTGCTCTCTCACCAGCCCCTCTCTTCTAATCTTCGTTTTCTTTCTGTTTTCTCTTGACCTCCAGTGATATTGCAGAGGTTTCAAAATGGGGTCTGAGCAAAAAGGTAAAAAGAATAATAATAATAATTGGATTTTTAATTATTATTTTTGGTGAACTTTCGTTTATTTTTGGTAACTGACTTGGATATTTTGTTTTATTTTTACGGTGAAGATCTCCTCCTCAAGTGCCAACTAGCTAAGAGGTGCAGATCATATGTTGGAATGGGAGGATTTGGTAAGAAGGTAAACGAACATGAACTTTCATTGGGTTATTCTATGTTCTATATTTCATTTTTGATTAATTAAGTTAGATACATATATATTTTTTTAAGTTAAGAATGAAACCTGGGAATTTATTAAATAAAATCAGCCAATGTCGGCTAAGAGAACAGAATAAAGACTCTATACACTCTGAGTAACCACTAATATGTTTAGCATGTTTAATTAGGTTATGAACAACAGAATAATCAAGTCGATGCACATGAGAAAAAGAAATACAGTAATAGGCGATACATATGATTTGAGTTCATTATTTGTATAATAATTATATCTAGAGTTTGTAACCTCGCTTCACTTTTGGTGCCTCACTCCTCAAGCAAATACAAAGAGTTGGCGCCTTGCCTTTTGCCCTTGACCAGAATTGTAAAATGTACTTTTATTAAAACACACCCTTAAAACACTTTGTTAGGCTAGTCAAGATTTGGGCACAGACTTGGAATGGAATACATTAACTATAAGCAATAAAAAGGAATTGCATCAGAGCAAGACTGAGAATAAAGAGGGGGATTAAGGGGTTTGCATGGAATCAGCACCAAGCAACTTAATTCAGCACCTAAGATGCTAGGAATTAGCACCCAGCCATTGAAAATTTTCCAACTTAAAATTCCATTCGTCAAAGTCCACCTTACGTGTCAACTAGAGCCTTTTAAAATAGGCTTCAGAGAGCGCATCAATGAGAAAAGTAATTCAAACATTTAACATAATCCCACAAAATCATCAATCAAGACAAAATTACATCAATAACTTTTCAAATTTTGAAATTCAAATTAGCACTAATTTGGTGCATCTTGTGGCTGCACCTAGCTTATTAACAGGAAAGGGAAAATCATGCAATTTATTGCAATGCCTATGTTGTGAAAATCCAAAAGAGGCAACATAACATTAGAGGCTGAGGAGGTAATGAAAGACAAATTAAATTGTTTAAATTTCTCTCCTCACTCATTTGTGCATGCATGTATATGTGTGTATGAAACTTTCAAATTTCTTTACTTTTGTCTCTGTTCATAGCTCTTTAAAAATTTTGGTTGTGTGGAAACTATATTCATTACTGCTACCTGATTTCATTTGTTGCATAATAGAAAAATGTTGATCTTCGAAATATATGTTACCGGCCGTTCATTTGGATATTCAAGCGGGTTCACCTTGACAAAATAAAGAACACTACTCTTAAAATATTCTCATGACTAGAATAAAGTAGAATTGTATATGGATATGGAAGGAATACATGATACATCTTTTGCTGGACGTAGATTGGTTTGTGGGCATTATATTGTAGTTTCTGTGGCTTTTCATCAAAGGCTTATTCAAATTCTTCAACTTGTTCAAAGTTATGGTCACACATTCACACATGAAAGTAATTTTGTCACGATGGTAATTCACATCACAATGAGTAATAACTACATGGTTTTTTAATATGTATAATTTTTTTTTTTCATGTTAAGCCTTGAATTGCGTCAAATTTGATGTTAGGTTCTGCCAAATTCTGTAGTAACTCTTTCTCAAAAATCTTTCCCTCAAAAAAAAAAAAAAAAAAAAAACTAAAAGAATCTATGATAACCAGTTATTTATTTATTTATTTTTTTGAGCAAATTTTTTTATTTACTTAAGTTTTCATTTTTTTAATCACTTTGGACATGTAGTAAGAGGATCACACATCACACTGATTTTATCACACATTTATGGGTAACTCACATCACTTTGAGTTATAATTCCATGTCACTCTCCGGCCATAAAATACTTTGGGTTATAAGAAGGTTACAACTTACACACGTAGTAACTTATTACTTATCCTTCCATAAATTTTTTTTTAATGAAAATCCATTAAAAAATTCTTTTTAGTGAAAAAACTTCCTTAATAAAGGATGCGTCCTGGGCTGTTTCATCCGACTGCCTAAGAAAATATATGTAGTAAGTTCTAGTTAGTTAATCTGGCAAAATTTCTGATACGTATAAGAAAAATTAGGGTTCATTGAAACTCAAAAAAAAAAAAAAAAGAAAAGAAAAATATCGTCTTTGATAATGCTACTTAATTGTAAAGTCATCTTATTGTTGATGTAAAACAAAAAGCTCAGATAATAGTTTGGGCAGGGCTAGACAATATGTTTGCACCCAAATTCCAAAGTTCCATTCCAATTTGTTAATTTTGGGTCACAAGTAAGCCATTTCAACCGATATATCATACAAAACTCATAATTATAATATATACGTTCTTTTTAGCAGAGAATGTTTGATGGTTTTTGTTAGAAAATAATATTTTTATTTTTAATTCAGAAAGGGATCTCTGGTCACAGAATATTGGTAAATTTGAAGTTAATTTGCGTTATAGGTACTGTTTGAACTTATTTAGGGATATGAGGAAAGAAAGTGAATTTTGGCAACACTGTTGCCGAAATTCAACAAAAAGTAGGAGAGAGAAAGAGAAAAAGGGGGAGAGAAATTTTTGATTTTCGGCAACACCATCACCGAATTTCCTTCTGCCCAGCCTTTCTGCCTGAGTGGGTGTGCTGTGTGCTCGAAGTGTGGAGTGCTCAAAAAAAGAAACCAATTGTGGCAATGCTATTGCGGAAATTGGGGAAGAAAAAAAAAATTTTGTGGTAATTGTGGCAATGCCATTGTCGAAAATGGGAGGGGGGGAAAAATAGTAGTTGTCGGGGAGGAATTAAAAAAAAAATGTTACGTTCATAATATTTTTATAATATTTTCATAACAAATCACAGGTAATTAATTATTATTAATTTAAATTTGAATTTAACACTGAGATTATTTTTTTAATCCAATAATAATAACTTGCCAATTAAATTTTTTTGTAAAAATATTGTAAAAATTGTGTGCACATATCATTTCTTAAAAAAAAAAAAAAAAAAAAGTGGAATGGAATTGTGGCAATGGTATTGCTGAAATAGGAGAGAAAATATTTTACTTTTAGTTTGTGGCAATACCATTGCCGTAATAGGGGGTTAAAAAAGAAAAAAAATTTGTGGCAATTGTGGCAATGCCATTGTCGAAAATGGGATGGAAAAAAAAAATAGTGGTTGCCGAAATCTAGGAATGAATTAAAAAAAAAAAAAGTGCTACATTTACAATATTTTTACAACAAATCACAGTGATTAGTTATTATTAGTTCAAATTTGAATTTAACACTGAGATTACTTTTTTAATCCAATAATAATAACTTGCTAGTTAAAATTTGTTGTAAAAATATTGTAAAAAAAGTGTGCACATCATTTCTTAAAAAAAAAAAAAAAAAAAAAAGTGGAATGGAATTGTGGCAACGGTATTGCCGAAATAGGAGAGAAAATATTTTGCATTTAGTTTGTGGCAGTACCATTGTCGAAATAGGGGTTAAAAAAAAAAAAAATTTGTGGCAATTGTGGCAATGCCATTGCCGAAAATGGGATGGAAAAAAAATTTAGTGGTTGTTGAAATCTGGGAATGAATTAAAAAAAAAAGTGCTATATTCACAATATTTTTACAACAAATCACAGTGATTAGTTATTATTAGTTCAAATTTGAATTTAATATTGAGATTACTTTTTTAATCAAACAATAACAACCTACCACTTAAAATTTGTTGTAAAAATATTATAAAAATTGTGTTCACGTATCATTTCTAAAAGAAAAAAAAAAGTGGAATGGAATTGTGGTAATGGCATTGTCGAAATAGGTGGAGAAAAAAATTTTACGATTTGTTTGTAGCAATGCCATTGCTAAAATAGGGGGTAAAAAAAAATTTGTGGCAATGTCATTGCCGAAAATGAGAAGGGAAAAAAAAAAAGTGGTTGCCGAAATCTGTGGAGGAATTAAAAAAAAAGTAGTACGTCCACAATATTTTTACAATATTTTCACAACAAATCATAGATGTTTAGTTATTATTAGTTCAAATTTAAAATAAAGAAACTATATAGATTCTTACAATAGAAAAGAAAAAATGATTAATGTGCATAATGTAAACCAAAAAAAAGCAAAGAAAGCAAAGAAAGTACATAAATTCTTACAATACGGAAGAAAAAATTGATTGATGTGCACGCTGTAAACAAAAAAAAAAAGCAAAAAAAGTACATAAATTCTTACATGTACGCTGTAAACAAAAAAAGCAAAGAAAAGTAAACCAAAAAAAATAAAGATTCAATCAACCAATCATCTCAACTCCTCATCTCATCTGAATATATTCTCTGCATAGAATATATTCACCTATTCATCATATCACGCCTAAGAGATTTTATTTGTCTTTTTATTTTTTAGTCTTTTTATTTTTTAGTCTTTTTTTGACCGAAGCAGTTTGCTTTGTGTTTCTTACAATACAAAATGAAAGAAAAAAATGATTGATGTGCACGCTGTAAAAAAAAAAAGTACATAGATTCTTATAGAAGAAAAAAATTATTGATGTGCACGCTGTAAACAAAAAAAAAAAAACAAAGAAAGTTAGATTCTTACAATAAGAAAAAAAAAATGATTGATGTGCACATTGTAACCAAAAAAAGCAAAGAAATTGAGATTTTTGCAGAGATTCTTTGTAGTGAATATATGTTTATAGTTAAGTAATTTATTTGTACCAGAATGTCCTATTTGTGTTGTGTTGTAAAGTCAATTGTGTATCTAATTATACAGTTTAAAATCTAAGAATTTAACTGATATGAAACTTGCATCCTATTTAAACAGCACTAATGTTACTGAAATTTTCACGGTTCTTATTTTCTACTCTTTTTCCCCCCTATAAATTCCATCAACCTTCTTCTCCACTCTTATTCCCCTCATAATTTTACCAACTATTTTCAATTCATGCGTGCCATACATTCTACAAACAATTATAAGTAACAACACTTGCAAATATATATCCGTTCTTGATCTCTTAGAAGGTGAGTTACATTTCTTAAGTAATTACTTTTCTTTTTATAATATTCATGTTGATATGTTTTAGGGGCATAGCTAAGCATGAAAATCTTGTTTTTGTATTATGTGTTTTGCAACATGAACTGATTTGTATGATATGTTTTAAATTATTTGTCCATGAATTCTTGCCTAAATTTCAAAATTGACATATATTTCCTTAAAGAAATACTTAGTTTGTTAGCCTATAATATACACGTATACTATAAGAAAAAAAAAAAAAAAGGTTAGTATACGTTCATAAACCTTAATAAAAAATAATTTAATACTATTATTATCAATGAAACAATCCTCTTTAACAGAATTCTCTCAGCTCTAGCTATTTAAATATTAAATATTTTTAATGGATTAACTTCTTGTATTGCATTGTAATGGTTGTGTAATGTTAATATATTAATACTATTACTATGTTTTAGTGTAGATGACAGAAAAGTTGTTCATTTTTCTCATCTATTCCAGCGGAATAATTAAACATGGAGAAAATGGGGTTTATTACGAAGGGCCACCTCTTTCTATGCTTCCATTAAGCCAAGGTGTTACATTTGAAGATCTATGTGATGGAGTAGCATTCACGCTTCATATAAACAGAGCAGATTCAAAACTGATTATTTGGTATAGATTTCATTTTCAATGCCATCCACATCCTGTGACTTACCAGCAAGTTTTGGTAGGAGATGATAATGGTGTCAATGCAATATTCGATATGTTAGACTGCCAATATGGATTTGTAGGTGCAGAGTTATACGTGGGTGTAGAGCCCATAAGAAGCCACCGAGATGTTTTTCCCATTCGATATGCCAATGAAGGACTGAGTGCATCATTTAGTTATTCACATAGCGGACACTTTCATAATCCATATGCCACTCATACTGGTCATTATTCTCAAGATGCGGCTCATTCCCCAATCAACATTGGCGGTGTTGACTATCATGCTTCATATACCCATGTTGCAATTGAGGACCAACATGTTCCTTATCAGCCAATAAACACCAGTGATGCTGACCATGATAATCCAACTGAGCATGTCAAACAAGAGACTACTTGTTTGAGTTTGAAGCTCAGTATGACCAAACCGCCACTCAGAGAGCTGCTAATGATCCCAATGATACACATCGCATAGCTGCTACTACTGAAAATGCGATCCATACATTATCAGAAAGGATGCGGGCCATGGATAGTGATGACCAACTTGATGACGACGAGGTCCTTGATGATATTGGAGATGAACAGGAGCCTCTAAATGAAGGTAATCATGAAAGCAGTCCAACTATGGCATTCCATCAACCTTCATCACTAAGCTTTTCACAAAACACGTGGGATAATATAATTGATCCAACCCCACCATTTGAAAAGCCCACTCAGAGTATTTGGGACCCTACCCAAGAGTTTTATGTGGGCTTGCTTTTTGCCGATAAGGATGAACTACAAGTTGCTGTTAAACGCTATCACATCAAGAGGAACCAAACATTTTGTGTAAGAGAGTCAGATCCAGAATGTTGGTCTGTAAGGTGCAAACATTGTTCTTGGCGTCTTTGAGCATGCTTCCGAGCTACATATGGGTTGTTTGAGGTTAGGAAATACAATGGTCCACACACATGTACAGAGTCCACGCTCACACAAGATCACGAGCAATTAGACACCCATATTATTGAGAAAGAGTTGAGGGATGTTGTCAAAAATGATCCAACCATAAAGTTTGCTTCACTTCAACAGACTCTTTACAATAAGTACCAATACCGGCATTCTTATTTTAAGGTGTGGGAGGCAAAAGAAAAAGCAATTGGTAGAGTGTTTGGTGATTGGGACAAATCTTACCAATTATTGCCAAAATGGTTGAAAGCCTTGACTGATTCAAACCCGGGCAGCAGGGTTATTTGGAGAACAATACCTGCTACTATGCCAGGCTGTGCGATATTCGAGAGAGTGTTCTGGGCTTTTGGTCCATCAATTGAAGGTTTTCAATATTGTAGGCCAGTGATTAGTATAGATGGAACTTTCCTATATGGTAAGTACAAAGGTACGTTGCTGATTGCATCAACGTGGGATGGTGACAACAGACTTTTTCCACTTGCCTTTGTCTCCGTTGGCGCCTTTGTCGTAGCCCGAAGGTTGTCACCCTCTCAGTAGGGATGGAGGAAATATTTGCTTCCATCGATAACTTTAGTCGGGTAAGGCCCTCTACTATTGGTGGAAGGACTTGTTGTGCAGTGAGATCATTCCTCTATTGGTTTGCAATAGCCAAATTTAACATATTGTTGACCTCATTTTGCTGCCACAGAAAAAGAAAAATAACATTTATTAGTGCAGTATTATTGAAAAAGCTAAAATAATAATTTGTTATCAATATTAGTGCAGTATTTGGATGTGTAAATAATTTGTTATCAGTATTAGTGCAGTATTATTGAAAAAGCTAAAATAATAACCTGGAACATATGGGCAGCCGCCTCTGGTGTCGTGAATAGGTGACCATGTTGTGTAGTTCACACCTAAATCAAAATGGTCATCCCCAACTACAAGTTCAGCTCGCATGTTCCAACGCTGGTAGTATTGTTCATGCTGCGTATTCCAACTGACAGTGGACTTTCCTGTCGACTTTACACAATGCATAGATTTATCCAAATTGTCAGTAGGCCACTTTGGATATCTTTGCAACAACCCAAACTGTTGCATGACTCTTTTTGGGTGGTAATACTTTACAATTTGGAAGCACAGCAATGACGCTGTTGTAGTCCATATATGTTTTTCTGCAAGACACCATGGATGCAAATAATTATCGTATGGTGTCCAAACAACCTGCAATTCCAATTACAATAACTATGTTATAATCAATCAAGGCAAAAATATAACTAGTAAATTAACCATTGATGCATTGTGATATTTTACCTGTTCATTATTATGTGTGTCGTGATTAGAATGGTACGCACGCAGAACATGCGTTGGTGTGTGAGTAAACGTTCTCTTGGTATCCCACTTATACACAATTAATGATTGCCATACAATATTTAGGGTTTGAAAGTATCAAGGATAAACGCTACAGTATACAAAATTGTATAGAAATAGAAAGTAAATATTATACCTGCAACCGTATGGGTCGTCGCCATTTAAATTTGTTGGATTTATTGGAATTGGGGTCAGATATGGAAGATGCTCCCACACCCATAATTGTAATATGAAAACAGGACCTGCAATCTCCGTGCTTTTTTGAATAGCAGCAATACACAGCTCTTTATAAAGGAAAGCAAGTGTGGCACTACCCCAGCTATATTCCCCAGCTACACCAAAATCGTCTAATAGCTTGAGAAAGCAACAATGCAATTTACTTTGGCTCTTATTTCCAAATAGTAAAGCCAAAACCTGAAACATGTATGCCCTAGCATACTGTTGGGTTGTTACAGCATTGGCACCCTTTGGTAGGTTTGAGAATGTATCCCTGACCCATGTTATTTTAAGGCCACCATATTTCAATGCTGTTGCAAGTGGTGTCTCCCCAAGTAAATTAGCACAAACTAGATTCCAAGCCAAATTAGTTGGCCCGCACACTGCATTGCCATCAATAGGCAATCCTGTAAGGATTGCTATATCCTGTAGAGTTATAGTCATTTCACAATTAGGTAGGTGAAATGTATGGGTACTAGATTGCCATCGCTCCACCAAAGAAGTGATAAGACTAATCAATATCTATATGTGGTAGGCGGGTAACACGGTATAGTCTACATTGATGCAAATATGAGGTGATACGCTCGCCTAACTGCCGGCGGCGGGGGGGGGGGGGGTGCAAACGGTTGGGGTCGCACTCGTAAGGTTGAAACCTGAATTTAGAAAAAAAAAATATATATTTATATATATATATATATATATACAATGTTATATTGCTAATGTTGAAATTATTTTCATGTAAATTGAATAATTGTAGATATTATTAGAACATTAATAAATTTGGATCTTGCAACGTACATTGCCTTCCATTGCGTCATTAGAGATGTGATATTGTTGTTGCTCCATTTCAAATATATCCTACATTAAATGCTACAATGAGTTAAACCATGCAACTTCCATCTGAAGGTATATTTTTTACTAACCATCTATATAAAAAATTACAAACTAAGAAAATAATAACAATTAAATTAGGGGGCCGAGAAGCTTACTACAATTGCGATATGAAGTGAAGGAATGTAGGAATTATAGAGTGATACTTGCAAGAAAAGAAAGAAAGAACAAAAAAAACACAATCAGATATTCATAAATATCTTCTTAAAAAATATAATCCTAAATAAAAACAAAAGAACAATAATAAAATTAATATATACTGACTACTACAGTTTTTTATGCTAAATATTAAATATAACTTACAATGCTTGTAGTTCATAATAAAATTGAAAGAAACTCAAATAAAGGATTTATGAAGCAAATTCTTTAATAATAATAATAATAATAATAATAATAATAATAATAATAATTGTGGGGACAAATAACCAAGAGTCACGCATCTTGGGCCGTGGGCTTGGTCCGAGGAGGACTCATGGGCCGAGCAATGTGGCAGCTATCAAAGCATTCTACTTTCAAAAGATTCGCACATAGGATCGGCGATTCTGTCCGAGGAGGGTATAGTCCTCGGATATAAAGTTTTCGGTTCAAGGAAGAATCCCAGTGGCTGAAGTAATCCTCCTGGAATCCCCAATGACAGAAACAAACTTGGTGAGCTTACTGGGAAGGAAAAGATCCTCGAAAAGATCTGAAGAAAAGCTGCTACCACCACATTAAATACCCTGCAACTACTTTTCTGGCCGCATTTATGTGGAGAAGACCTCTGAACAGTGCTACCAAGACTATGACCTCTCACAGGGAGGCCAAAGAAAAGATCTGATGGGATAAGTATCAAGGGGCACCTTAGATGAATGACAAGTGTAAGGATAGGATGCTTAGAATATGATTATATAATGTCATTCCTCCTCCATTGGAAGGGGGTCGGTCTTTTGAAAGGGAAGAGAAAGAAAAAAAAAAGAAAAGGAAGAGCTAGAACGTGAACAACATAAAAGGATTCCTACTCGGACCTAAATAAAACAGAATTATTCCAAGTTATCTCGGTGTGCTTTGGGCCTTCTAATCTGCTTTTTAGTTCATTTTTAAGAATAGGTAAAACGAAGCCCTCACCATTCAAATCTGATTCTTAAGCCCACTCTCTACAAATACATATTGCAGTAGACTTATTGGGCCCGGGTCTTGCATGCTTTGGACTGGGGTGCACCAATTCGTTACCCTACAATAATAATAATAATAATAGTTTTAGCAAAAATAATCATACACACAATAATTAGTATTAACTATAATATAACCATATATAATATTTATAAAGCATATAATTAATTTTCATTTCCCAGCCTATAACCACCCTAAAAAGTAAAGATTCAAGAAACTTAATAAATTTTTATACCAACTAAACTTTAAAGAAAAAAAAAAACACATATGTACAATTTATTGTAGTACATAATAATAATAATAATAATACACATACATATCTTTATTATAAACCAACAAACATATTATGCAATATATTTTTTCCAAGTAATAGATGTAATAATTGATAATAACAAAGTAAAATTGATTATAAAAAGATCACAGTAATAAAATTTATTACAATTTTTGTGGTCATATACTAATAATAACAATAAATAATATTAAATAATTTCAAAATTAACAAAACACACACAAATTTAATTAGAGAATTGAGATGCTTACCACAACTGTGATACCAACTGAAAGAGTGAGAATTATAGAGTGATACTTGCAAAAAAAAAAAAAAACACAATCAGATAACCAAAAAAAAAATAATTCATTAATCTAAAATTTGAATAATAATAACAACAACAACATATACTAATAATAACAATAAATAATATTAAATAATTTCAAAATGAACAAAACACGTATATAAATTTAATTAGAGAGTTGAGATGCTTACCACAATTGTGATGCCAACTAAAAGAGTGAGAATTATAGAGTAATACTTGGAAAAAAAAAAAAAAAAACACACACACACACAATCAGATAACCATAAAAATTAATTTATTAATCTAAAATTTGAATATCAACAACAACAACAACAATAATCATAATCATAGGCATACAAATAATATTAACTGCAATTACAACAATACATAATATTTTCCAATGTATTAGCTTCTAATATTTACAAAGCACATGTTTATACAATAATAATAAATCTGTTAATTTATAGAGCTATAAGTTAATAAGCAAAGTAAAAAAACTTACATTAACAAAAAAACTTACAATCCTTAGTTGTGGCACTTTGAAGCAAAGTAAAAGAGTAACTTTGCAACCGGAGGAACTGAGAGGAGATGTAATTCTAATTCTTCAGCAAAGGAGGAGAAATAAAAAGACAAGACAAGGGCACTTGCTTTGCCTTTTATTACCAATTGAAGAATAAAAAGACAAAAAAGAATCGATGTTGGAGATTTAGGTGTGATATGAGCCTGACAAAATATATTTCCCGCTGAGAATAAGAATCAAATGAGATGAGGAGTTGAGGTGATTGGTTGATTGAATCTTTGTTTTTTTTGGTTTACTTTCTTTGCTTTTTTTGTTTACAGCGTACATGTAAGAATCTATGTACTTTCTTTGCTTTTTTTTTTTGTTTACAGTGTGCACATCAATCAATTTTTTCTTCTGTGTTGTAAGAATTTATGTACTTTCTTTGCTTTTTTTGGTTTACTGTGTGTACATCAATCATTTTTTTCTTCCATATTGTAAGAATCTATGTACTTTCTTTGCTTATTTTTGATTTACAGTGTGCACATTAATCATTTTTTCTTTTCTATTGTAAGAATCTATATAATTTTTTTGTTTTTGTTTGTTTACAGGCGTGCACATCAGTCATTTTTTCTTCTATAAGAATCTATGTACTTTTTTTTTGTTTTTGTTTACAGCATGCACTTTAGAATAAGAATCAATATACTCATTGTACTTGTATCTATCCTTATCTGTTTCGTAGGGTGCTTTTACCATAAAAGAATATGACAAATCAAACTGGTTCGGTCAAAAAAATACTGAAATAATAAGAATATGCGGTATTTTTTTTTTATATCTCTCCTCTATTTTGGCAATGACATTGCCACAAACCAATTGGAATAATTTATTTTTCCCTCCTATTTCGGCAATGCCATTTTCACAATAATTTATTTTTAAGAAATGATATGTGAACACAATTTTTATAACAAATTTTAAGTGGTAGGTTATTATTATTGGATTGAAAAAGTAATTTTAGTGTTAAATTCAAATTTGAACTAATAATAACTAATCATCTGTGATTTGTTGTGAAAATGTTGTAAAAATATTGCGGACATACCACTTTTTTTTTATATCCTCCACAGATTTCGGCAACTACTTTTTTTTTTCCCTTCCCATTTTTGGCAATGGCATTGCCACAATTTTTTTTTTACCCCCTATTTCGGCAATGGCATTGCCACAAACAAATCGCAAAATTTTTTTCCCCTCCTATTTTGGCAATGCCATTGCCACAATTCCATTCCACTTTTTTTTTTTTTTTTTTAAAATGATACGTGAACACAATTTTTATAATATTTTTACAACAAATTTTAAGTGGTACGTTGTTATTGTTGGATTAAAAAAGTAATCTCAGTATTAAATTCAAATTTGAACTAATAATAACTAATCACTATGATTTGTTGTAAAAATGTTATAAAAATATTGTGAACGTAGCACTATTTTTTTTAATTCATTCCCAGATTTCAGCAACCACTAGTTTTTTTTTCCATCCCATTTTCGGCAATAGCATTGCCACAATTGCCACAAATTTTTTTTCTTTTTTAACCTCCTATTTCGGCAATAGTATTGCCACAAACTCAAAGTAAAATATTTTCTCTCCTATTTCGGCAATACTATTGCCACAATTCCATTCCACTTTTTTTTTTTTTTTTTTTTTTTTTTTTTTTAAAGAAATGATATGTGCACACAATTTTTACAATATTTTTACAACAAATTTTAACTGGCAAGTTATTATTATTGGATTAAAAAAGTAATCTCAGTGTTAAATTCAAATTTGAATTAATAATAATTAATTACCTATGATTTGTTATGAAAATATTGTAAAAATATTGTGGACATAACATTTTTTTTTTAATTCCTCCCTGGCAACTGCTATTTTTTTTTCCCCTTCCATTTTCGGCAATGGCATTACCACAATTACCACAAATTTTTTTTTTCTTCCCCAATTTCGGCAATGACATTGCCACAATTGGTTTCTTTTTTTGAGCACTCCACACTTCGAGCACACAGCACACCCACTCGGGCAGGAAGGCTGGGCAGAAGGAAATTCGGTGATGGTGTTGCCGAAAATCAAAAATTTCTCTCTCCCCTTTTTTCTCTTTCTCTCTCCTACTTTTTGTTGAATTTTGGTAACGGTGTTGCCGAAATTCACTCTCTTTCCTCATATCCCTAAATAAGTTCAAACAGTACCTATAACGTAAATTAACTTCAAATTTACCAATATTCAGCCAAAAGACTCCTGGTCACATGTGTTTGAAAACATATGTGAAAATACGTGTAGGTGAAAAAGTGTATAGAAATACGTGTAATGTTGTTTAAAAATTGAAAACATGTATTTGAGTAGGTGTACTAAACGAGAAATTATAAGATCCACGTGGCGGATAAGTGATGTGGTCCACCGTTGCACTAAAAAACTTTCATATGTTTAAAATTGTTAGTTAGAAAATTTTTTTAAACAGAAATTAATTATAGACTCAGTAATTTTAAATAAGTGGAAGTTTTTTAGTGGAATGGTGGATAAATGATGTGATTCACTAGAGGACTTTATAATTTCTCATACTAAACAGGGCAATTTTCAATTTTAGAGGGGGTCAAATTTTGAACCAAATTATTTATATAATATATATTGGCACATTTCATGTAATTTATGTAGTTATCTGGAGTCTTTTGGCTATTTGTGATATGGGTACTGCTTAAAGTTATTTGGGAAATTGAGAAAAAAGAGTGAATTTTGGCAATAGTGTGGTTGAAATTCTAACAAAAGTATGAGAGAGAAAAGATAAGTGATGTGATGGGAGGAGGGAGAAAAAATTTGAATTTTGGTAATTTCATTATCGAAATTCTTGTTGCCCGATACTTTGCCCGCTAGGTGAAGTACCCAAAGTGCTAGGTGGAGTGCTCAAAGGGAAACCAATTGTGGCAACTAAGTTGCCGAAATGGTAAGGGAGTGAGGAGAGAGAAAATAAGAATTGTGGCAATCAAGTTACCGAAAATGGGAGGAAGAAAAAGAAAAAGAAAATACCCTCATCGTCGCCCTCTCTCTGTCCTCTTCACACCCTTACACTTGATCTGAAAATACACCTGATCTGAAAATGGTCACTCAATTTTCGTCACTTAATTTTCATCACTCATCTTTTATCACTCATTACTTATCACTCAAAAATACCCCAATTTCTTATAACTATGTTTGGGTGGAATATCTTAGTGGGCATTTCAATTATAGTTTTAAAAACCGGACCGGCCGATTCGACCGGTTTAATGCCAATCCGGTCCGGTTAAAACCCCCAAAACCAGTCAACAACCGGTCAAAAATCGAAAAATCAATTTTCCACAACAAAAATCAATTTGCAGATCAGGTGTTCAGAACGGTTACAAGCCTACTCGCGTCGCCCTCTCTCTGTCCTCTTCACGCCCTTTCCACAACAAAACACTGTCCCCAACTTCAGAAACCCAAAATGAAACACATATCAAACTTGTGTGCGCAAAAGCCCAGCATCATAAATCGAAGTGAACTCTGGTTGGAAAATACCCCAGTTCTACTCAGCGTTTGGACTTGGCTTAAGGTTCTCGTTGGAAAATACCACAGCAGCGTCTCACGATCTCACCTTCGATCTTCAGCTCTCCAAACCCTCACTCTGCCAGTTGTGTTTTTGCCCCTCACTTCCCCGCCTCCATGGCGTTAGATCCCTCCCTCATTTCGAATTCTAGAAACCTACACGACGGAATCCCAGACTCCCAACTCTGAACACAACCCAGGTATCCCACGTTGCTCATCTTTCTCACCTTCAACTTGTAAACCCATCGCGGCACTGTGGGTCTGCTGAAGAGAAATTTGGGAGTCCTCTGTTGGTACGGTCTTATTTCTCACCGTTTTCATGATTTTGTCTATATATTTCATAAATTTGTGAGACCTCTGTCTTTTGCTTATTACTTAACGTTTTCCCTTTGCTTTCAACTATAATCCATGGGTCTGCTGAGGTCAGAGAGTTTTGTTTGGGTAAAAGATGATAACTGTTAGTATATTAGGCTGTATATATGAATCTTTGAAACAAGGTAAAGAAAAACTCTCTGTTTTTTAAGAAATTGTAAGATTTTCCTTTGGTTGCATTCCCTATAAATTTAAGTTCAAGTTGCACAATGTTTTCATCCTATTGCAAATTCGGCATATTCTACTTGCTCACTATTTGGAACAGTTATAATTTGAAGGACTTTAAATTGAATTCCTCACACTATGAATTGACATAGAACTATGCCCCGAGAAACAGGAACTTTTTGGGTAAGTACCTGTGAAAATTAGACACTATTGAAAGTTAATTTAAAATAGACAAGATTGGGTACTGTTCAACTTTTCAACCAACTTTTTTGTAGATCATTTATCTCTAACTTTTTTTATTTTAATTTTTAGGCATAGGCTGTTAATAACTTTAACATTGGTGAATTCATCATCATATATATGGTGTAACTGAAAGGGAATGAGAAGCTGCTGCATGAATGAGGGTCATTCTCAATAGCTAAACAAGCAGATTTACATTACCAAAGTCCATAGAATAGCTGAATCAGTAGAATTACATTATTAAGTTTTGATATAAAACTAATTGCCATAAATTCCCATATGTCAATGAAATTTTATTGGGGATATATCTTTGTAGCCAGAACATTAATGATGTTTGAGCCCTTTATGATCTGCCATACATTAAACTCAGAAGTTTGGAAATAAAAGTAGATATGTTAATGACATGATTCAATTATAATGTGCTAGACTGCTAGTTCCCTAGGGACTTGAGACCTTTCTAATGAGTTGTGCAAGGATTGGATATCTTTGTTTTCTCTCTATCTGGATATAATTATTATAGTCTATTAATCATTCTGCTGCATAATTATAAGCATCATTCTGCTGCATAATTATAAGCGTCTCAATCAACATATTGTTCTGTCAAAAAATTGAAGCCAGTTGGTCTACCAGTAGGTTCATGTCTTGTGTGTCCTTCACAAGAGTGCCTGAAGTTGTCTCTGAGGTTCATCCAATGGAGGGACAATTGTGCCACTGGATTATAGAGACACATTCCTTTCACATTAACAAACTCTGCTTTGGTAGTTCTTCTATCCCAATCACAGCTTGCAGGTCTGTTTAATTTTGAATTGTTTTGTCTTGAAATTGGAATGAGAGGTTATTTATCTCAAACAAGGGTGTTATCTTTGGTGTTTACTGTAATAGCAAAACAGTTTGAAATTAAAAATTTATTTGTATGCAATCAGGTCTGCATACTAGAAATTGGTTTGAAGAGTTATCTAACTATTCTGTAAATGGCATCAAAGTAGGTAATGGAACATGGAATGTGGGAGATATTGGTATTGATTTCGCATGTAAAGTAGTTAATTTATTCTATTATGCAGAGAAAAACACTTGACATTGTTTAACATAGTTCTTAAGATCATGAGTTACAACATTAGAAAAAATGTCTTTTAGGCGCTCTCAAATATTTAGTTGAGCTAAGCAAAAGTAGATCAAGATTTCATTGACCAAAGTAGTCAATAAAAATCTGCACTGGTGTCATCTCTTACTGCATACAACTTGATGAAATTTTTTAGTATGGTTAGCTGTGTGTTGAATGACAGTGAATATGCCTTGTAGAGGTGGACGTTAAACCACAATGTCGGAGGCAAGTGCCAGTAGCTATAACTCCAACTATAGGGGGCATGTGTGTGACATGGATCAGTGCGTGTTGTGGACATCTTTGTAGCTCCATAATTTTGGTAGACGGTTTTATGGCTGTAGACATTGGAAGCCTGTAAGTATGAGCTGCGCTTACTATCATCGTTCCTTCATAGTTAAAGTTGCTATGCTCCTCAGCTCATGTACTTACCAACTTTGTTTAATATGCAGGGCAGCGACGAACATTGTGAGTCCTTCAAGTCGTTGGATGGCATCCCATGTAGGCGTGGAGCTGAAACAGCATCGATTGTCATTGCGAAATTTTCTAAGCTTGAGGTCGAGGCAACTATGGCAAAAAACAATGAGATGGAAGCCTATGCAATGATAGTAGACCTACTCCACAGGGAAAGAGTAGCAAAGTGTAGTGCTGAAAAAGCAAGGGTTTCCCTTCGTATGACCAATGCGCGAGCACGTAAATATCAAATTGCTCTACTTATGTCATGGTTGGCAGTTGTGGTGGTGTTTATATTTTCACTTGGTAATAGGGAGGTTGGACTACGACAAATGTGTCTGCCATGAATTTGGATTAGTGGTTTGCATAATGAAATTCTATTATGTGGTTGGCCATGGAAATGTAGTAGGTGTTGGGAGTGCCTTCTAGTGTAGGTGTTGGACTTGGCAACTAGGTTGCACGGACACGCCATTTTTGGCGTCGTGTCCGTGTCCGACACGTGTTGGACACTAGCACGGGTACGACGCGCCTGATTCCGGTGTCCGGCGGTGTCTTTTTTTTTCTTTTTTTTTTTCGCTTCTCCGACACGGCGCCGATGCGGCTCTGACACGGCACCGATGCGGTTTCGACGCGTCCGACACGCCAGCAGTGAAAAAAAAAAAAAGAAAAAAAAAAAAACACAGATTTTGACAGGTGGACTTACCAATACCGTTGATTTTGTGATAACCCTAAAACAAAAGCAAGTTTAGAGTCTCTGAAAGTTGAAACCACCTCTCAACTCAAGTTCTTCTCAACCCAGTGAACCCACCCTCCCAAGCCTCCCTCTGTCGCTGCCAGCCTGCCGCTGCCTTCTGTCCCTCGTCGGAGTTAGATCGGGCCGATCGGCGAGCTTCGACGCCATGCCCTCTGTCCTCTGTCCTCTGTCCCTTCCGATCTCTCTCTCTCTCGGCGTGGACAACTGAATGGGTGGGTGTACTGTTATAGTGTTATAACGCGTTATATAATATAAGTTGCGTTTTGTTTTTTGTTTTTTTTTCACTGCTGCCGTGGCTGTGGGTGCCTTCTGTTCTTATTTTTTTATTTTTTATTTTATATATAATTTATAAGTTATAAATTTGTTATTGTGTGTCCTGCTGCTGCTATAATTTTATTTATTTATTAAACTTAAATATTGTAGGTGATTTTATTGAAATGAATATTGAAACTGAAAGTGAAAAATCATTAGTTGAGACAGCTGTTGCTCCTCTATGGAAATATGTTATTAAGTTAGACAAAGTTAGTGTTGGTGGTGGGAATGTTTCTTTCAGATGTAATTATTGTGAAAAAACTTTCAAGGGGTCTTATTCAAGGGTGAAGGCACACTTGTTAAAATTGCCTAAGTTTGGAATACAACCATGTGCTAAGGTTGGAGATGAGTATCAGGATGAAATGCAGAAATTAGAAGATGCGTATGAGGAATTTTCGCGTAGATTAAAGAAGCCTAAGTTAGTGTCTTTACCAATTGATTCTCCTACTAGTCCTAATTTGGGCAGTAGGGAGAGTAGTACAGCTACAAGTCATTCATTTTTTCCAAAAAAAAAAGGGGTTAGGAATTCTCCTTTGGAGAGGGCTTTTAACAATCAATGTCGAGAGCAATTAGATTCTCTTATTGCTAGGAAATTTTATTCTACTGGTTTACCCTTTCACTTTGCTAAGAACCCATATTGGATTGAGATGATCAAATTTGCAGCTAATAATAATTTAGCGGGCTATATTCCTCCGGGTTACAATAAATTAAGAACAACTTTGTTGCAAAAAGAGAGGGCACATATTGAGAAGTTGTTGAGGTTAATTAAAGACACTTGGAAAGAAAAGGGTTTAAGCATTGTAAGTGATGGGTGGACAGATGTACAAAAAAGGCTACTTATCAATTTTATGGCTACATCAGAGAAAGGGCCACTTTTTATCAAATCCATTGATGGTACCAAAGAGTACAAAGACAAGCACTTCATTGCTGACTTGTTTCTAAAGGTCATTGGTGAGGTTGGGCATCAACATGTTGTCCAAATTATTACTGATAATGCATCTGTTATGAAGGCTGTATGATCTATTGTTGAAGCTGAATATCCTTATATATTTTGGTCACCTTGTGTTGTGCATACCCTCAATTTGGCCTTGAGGAATATATGTGCACCTAAGAATTCTTTGCAGAATGAGGTTGCATATAATGAATGTAACTGGATTGCACAAGTTTCAGATGAGGCAACTTTCATTCGTATTTTCATCACAAATCATTCTATGAGGTTAGCAATTTTTAATTCATATTCCCCTTTGAAGTTACTTGCTGTTGTTGAAACACGATTTGCTTCAATAATCATCATGCTTAAAAGATTGTTTCAAGTAAAACAAAATCTTCGAAATATGGTCATTAGTGAGGAATGGATGTCATATAGAGAAGATGATGTAGGAAAAGCTCAAACTGTGAGGGACTATGTTTTGAATGATTTGTGGTGGGACAAGGTTGCATATATTCTGAGATTCACAGGACCTATTTATGAGATGCTTCGAGTGGCTGACATAGATGCACCTATTCTCCATAAGGTGTATGAAATGTGGGATTCCATGATAGAAAATGTGAAGAAAAAAATATACCGGTATGAAGGCAAGGAAGACTATGAGGAGTCTCCATTCTATGATGTGGTACACAATATACTCATTGAACGGTGGACTAAAAATTGCACACCACTTCATTGCCTAGCCCACTCCTTGAATCCGAAGTAATTTTTCTATCTCTTTAATCTTTTCGTTTATATTCTTTAGGCATTTCCAAACAAATAAACTAAACTCATTAGTTGTACTTATTTATTTGCTTTTAACTAGGTATTATACTAATCAATGGATTGAGGAAGTCAGAGGCTGTGTTGCGCCACATAAGGATGCTGAAATTGCAGCAGAGAGAAACAAGTGCCTCAAAAGGATCTTTCTTGATCCTGATGATAGGAAGAATGTTAATATGGAGTTTGGTTTGTTTTCAGGAATTAAGGCTTATGATGATGATAACATGGAGGATAGGTGAACCTACAATCCAATGCTTTGGTGGTCAACTTATGGGTCCAGTTTACTAGTGCTTCAAACTTTAGCTCTAAAGCTTCTTGGACAACCTTGCTCATCATCATGTGCTGAGAGAAATTGGAGTACATATGGCTTCATCCATTGTATGAGGAGGAATAGAATTACTCCTAAACGTGCTGAAGATTTAGTGTTTGTTCATTCTAATCTTCGACTTCTTTCAAGGAGGAGGCCCGAGTACACTACAGGAGAATCTAAGAAGTGGGACATTGGTGTAGATAATTGGGATGAACCATTTGGAGGACCTGGGTTACTTGAGATTGCTTATCTCACACTAGATGAGCCAGAGATGGAGACAAGTATTGTTGAAAATGATGACTATGTTGATGATGATGACATTGTTGTTCTGTGATAATCTTGAAAGTTTAAAACTTGTTATCCTTTTATGTTTTTAGTTTGATGTTGAACTTATTATCCTTTTATGGTTTGTACTCTAAACATTTTATGTGTATTATTGTACTATTTTGAGTGTTAGTTTACTTATTTGTAGTTCTTACATAATTTAAATTCTAAACATAAATGTATTTTATGTTGAAAAATATTAAAAAATATGCCTAAATATAAAATTTAATTAATTAATTAACCGCCGTGTCCCCGCCGTGTCGTGTCCTTATTTTTCAAAAATTGCCGTATCCTCGTGTCCGTGTCCGTGTCGTGTCCGTGTCCGTGCAACATAGCTTGGCAACGTATGTGTTGAATGACAGACTTATTGTAACCTTATATATAACATTGCTGTTTTGTAATGGTAGCATTTTTATTTCTTGCCATTTCTATTGTTTATGATTTAGTTGTGTTGTTAGTGGCACTAGTTGCCACACCAGTGCAGCCTAAGCTGCCACACCAGTGCAGCCTAAGCTGCCACACCAGTGCAGCAGGTAGTGCACTAGCTGCCACACCAGTGCAGCAGGTAGTGCACTAGCTGCCACACCAGTGCAGCCCAAGCTGCAACACAGATCTCGTGCAGAATGGAGAAATCAAACATAGGGTATCAATTCTTTTTAAAAAAAAAAAAATTAAAAACATGTTTAAGACTGTTTTTAGGAGATCCAACTTTAAAAAATGCTCTCAGATCTTGTTGCAGCCAAATGTATAATTGCTTGAAACTCTGAGGTGATCTTATCAAAAGCAAACGAATTAAAATAGTAACTGCCATTCAGAAAAGAGAAACAATGAACAACCCTATTGTATCGAGGCCTACCTTCATTTTACTGTTTGAATATTATAATGGACATCAGATAGACTATTGTGTTGTCCCTAACATATTATGTAAGTAGCTAAAACTTAAGCTCCCATCCTATAATCTCTCTTCATCAAATAACGTACCATACTTCCGAAACCAGTGATATGTGACTTTGCAATAAGAATTGATGGTGGATCACAGACTTGAATGCAAACTTCAAGATAAAATAAGTGAAGCTTTGTTCTTGTTTGAAAATTTGATAGAACCATTGTTCCCACTTCCAAAAAAAAAAAAAAAAAATTCAATCAGCACAGTAAATGATGATCTATAAGAACAAAAGTAGAGTTTGTTGTATAATCTGTGCTCCACTGAAAGACACCATTTTTTTAATCGTAGTAGCTGCCACACCAGTGTAGCCTCAACTGCAACACAGTGCAGCAGATAGTGCACTCGCTGCCACACCAGTGCAACCCAAGTTGCAACACAGTGCAGCAGATATGAAGAGTTACAGCTCTGTTTTGGGTCCTTTAGTATAGATATGTACAGATTAGTTCAATCAATATACAATTCTCATTTTCAATCACAACTTGGTCACAGAAACAGAGGACTAGCTGCTGCTTGCTTGTAGCAGTGAAAATGTAAAGGCTGCAATACATATGAGGCAAAAAGGAAGTACAACCAATTGCATATAAGCATGTCTACCTGTTTTTACATTGCCAAAAGGAATTACATCGGAAATGTCAATGGGTTATTGACATTAAGCCATAACATGTAACCATTGTTATAGTTAATGTAAATTTACAAAAAGATGCATCATAATGAAAAAAGAATGCATCATGTATCTAAGAGACTTCTAGTCACAACACCTAACTTTATACAAAAGTCGCCACAAAAAGTCATAGGCGGAGGTAATAACTCTATACAAGAAGTCCCAACAAAAAGGGGTGAATTTGTATACGTGCCCACCATCAACCCCGTCGTTGTGCGTACTCCTCCCACATACGGGCAGTCACATCATCCCTAAACTCACCCATTGCCCTCTTCGCGAACAAAAAGCGGTGAATCCGTATATGTGCCCACCATCAACCCCGTCGTTGCGCGTACTCCTCCCACATGCGGGCAGTCACATCATCCCTAAACTCACCCATTGCCCTTTTCGCCGCATCAGACATCTCCCTCACATGCCTCCTTTCAGCACTTGCACTCGACTCAGGAGAATTCCCATTGTTCCCAGCTTGTACATCATCTCTATTAACATCAAGGTTCTCCCATGAGTTAAACATTTCATCTCTACGATTATTGATGCGTATAAAATTGTGTAACGCACAACACGCAGAAACAACCAAATGTTGTCGAGATTCCTTATAGTTCGCCATGCAACTTAAGATGGGAAAGCGAGCCTTAAGGACTCCAAAGCTCCTCTCAATTACCATGCGCAACGAAGAGTGTCTATAGTTAAACAACTCTTTCCCCGATGCCGGTTACTTATTGCTCCTCCTAAATTCTTGAGCATGATATCGGGTGGACTTATGTGGTGGAAGAAACGATGCACCAATGGGGTACCCCGAATCAACCAAGTAATAGGACCCTACAAGAATAACATATCTCAATTAGTAATAGGAACCTACATAAAGGAAAATAAGACAAAAGAAGACAAAAGGAATAAAAAGCCAGTACAGTAAAGAGTTCAGCTAAAATATTCTCAAAGGTTGCTGCAAGTGCAAGGTATAGTGAATGCATGTTTTATATATATATACAAGAATTACTAAATGGCATTAGCATTACATAGGTGCAAACCACATTAAAAAATTGGTGTAATCAGTACATACCCATCAAATAAATAATCATGTTCACAAATGTCATTTAATCAATCACTAAGAAATATGGACCCCCTATTCCAAAAAAAAAAAAAGAAGAAGAAGAAATATGGACCCCAAAGGGTAATACTAGAATCCTGATTGTCCTCAGTGCATAGTGCAGCAGCTAGTGCATCATTTTATTTCCCATTTGGATGCTCCATTTTATTTCCCATTATGCAGAATGCAGAATTATAATGCATTATGCAGAATTAGAATGCATAATGCCGAATTATAATGCAGAATGCATAATTATAATGCAGATTGCAGAATTAGAATGCAGAATGAAAAATTTTAATGCAGAATGCAGAATTATAATGCACAACCCAGAATTTTAATGCAGAATGCAGAATTTTAATGCAGAATTAGAACAGAACAGAACAAAATGCAGAACTAGAACAGAACAGAATAGAAAATAGAATGAACAAATAGCAAACAAAATTCAGAACTATAACAGAACAGAATTCAGCACAGTATAGCAATATGAACAAAATTCAAAATTAGATCAGAACATAACTAAAAACATACCAGAATTCAGAATTACAACAGAACAAAATGAAAAAACAGCAAACAGAACTAGAATAGAACATAATTTAGCACAGAAAAAATTAGGACAGAACAGCAATATGAACAGAATTCAAAATTAGATCAAAACATAACAGATCAGCAACATGAAGACACATACCTTTCGTTGGCCATGGGAATCCATGCTTCGGGTCTTTAATAGCTTCTTCGAAGACCTTTGAGTCGTGGACACTTCCCTCCCAACCAGAGTGGACATATGTAAACTTCATATCATGGTCGCATACGCACATAACGTTGGTTGTAATCAAGCTCTTGCGACTCCTGTGAGGCTGGGTTTTCTCACTTGGAGGCCGAACACTAATATGTGTTCCATCAATAGCTCCTATGCTTCTTTACATTGAAGAGAGCCAATTATTTGTAAACAACATCTCTATATGTGAATGAAGGAATACAAAATAGTAATATGTGCGAACATACTCATTGAAAGAACTTGCATTATGAAATGATTTACCTCGAACCAAGGGTAGTATTTGTTATTTGACCGCATATGCTCTGGAAGGCTCACCACATTCGGATCGGGCTTTATTAAATGTTGGCCATAGGTGTGGACAACCCGCAACACCCTACGGAACTTGCGGTTGACAATTTCAGTGGAATGTTGGAATCTGTCACTTATAGGTCACATCCGAGCATTATGGCCAACAATGTACAAGAATATGGCAATAGCCTCCTGCATGTCCACACGCCCCTTCCCTTCCTTCAAGTACCCATGTTGTTTCATCTCATCCACCAAATGGTAGAACAAGTCTAATGTCATGCGGAACATGTCATGACAATTGGTAGGATTGTTATCCCTCACTTCAGCCATGTAGTCTTTCCCACTTAAAATGCTAGTACGCATTGGGCGCTTGTCGTAATGCCGCTGGAAATAAGCCACCATCTCGCCAACAAGTATAAATACAATCCAAAACTCATCCTCCTCGCTGTCATAGTCTGAATCTGTGTCTGCACCAGTGTCCATGTCATGATCACAGTCACTGACATCCATATCATCACCGCATCCAGAACTTTCCATGTCATCATCGTCAGAGTCAAAGTAAGCATCGTCAAAATCGAAGGTCCAGAAAGGATCACTGGGGGAGTCCATTCTACCCTATACTCTACAAAAACCAAAGCATCAGTACCAATTCATTGCAATATGTAAACTGACAAAAGGAGTAATAAGTGGTACTGAAGATGCTCCAATAATGTTAGCACAACTCTCTTTATAATGTAAGTATTAAAAAACAATTACCGTAGAAATGATACAATACTAAAAAAAACACTAAATACATAATAGCAATTACCAAACCCACATACTAATGTAGATTGCATCAAGTAGAGATCACCAAGTGAGAAAGCACACATACTAACATATGCTAATCATGTCAAATCCACATGCATAGTTCACAACAATTACCATTACAACAAAAACAGCTTTAAGTAAAAGTGTTCAGCTGAACAAGGCAAATACAACCCAAAGTCCAAGATCGTCTATGCACACTACAAAATTCCTTAAAAGCTACAACTAAAGTGATTCACATCCGAATCACAATAATCAACATATCCATTAATTTTCTGGGTCCTGACCATAGCACTTCATCCACCTCCTCCTCCTATGTTCTGGCATGCTCATGAACACCACCTGTCTCTTTTTTTTTGGAGAACCTCGGAGATGTTAATGTAGGTGTCATCATCAAGATCATTGTATTGGTTCAACACCTTTAAAGCCCTCCCAATGGAGCTACCCATGGTCGGAGGAGGTGGATTGTGCAACATGGTCGGAGCTACCTATGGACTTGCCCTTTTTCTTGTTAAACCGTTCCCTTGCCAACGCAATGTACTCTTGAAGAGCAATGGTCATGTCACTAGCCTTATCCGTTTTCTTGGCAACCTTCTTCTCCTTGCCAGTAGGCTCTTTAATGGGACGTTTGTCCGCACGTTGGGTTTGCTCCGTAGTAAAGGGATCATCTTGGTTTATGCCCTCCATGTTAGGATTGTACTCATCATCAGCACCCAACTGGGTATGACGAGCCTCATTGGCAATTTCCTCCTCTAGGGCACGCTCTTCATCACTATTTGGGGCTGGTGTGTTTGATGAAATTTGAAAGGCACCGGTTGCAGCATTAGCAGCAAACAGCTGCCGTAGTTTGTCATAGCTAGGACATCCACTCTTCCGCAATGCATTTGCTTTAGAATCAGCCTGAAATGAGAAGATGTACATCAAACTCATACTAATACAAAATAGAAAATTACGAACATTTTACTAAGGAATTAGGGTAGTAAATCTAACATACCGCAGTCACATTCGCCCACACCTCCTCAGAAGCAGTAACCATTTGGGTTGTCTCATCCCACCCTAACCCGGTATGGCTCAAAAGCTGGCTCCACTTCTGCTTACTTCTAAGCCTATTATGCTTCTGATGTAATTGCTTAGGGCGAAAACTCTTCCCCATTTGCTCATTTAGGGCATTCGTCATTTATAGCCAAGCTGGACCCTTAAAAATACCATGTTCCATATTCCCCTTTTGTTGTTCATCCACCATAAGATCAATGAACATTTTTTCAATGTGGGGAGGCCACAATTTGTCCTCAGCATTTTGAGATTCTTGTGCCATCTAATACAAATATCCCAACACAATTGCGAAGATATTAATATATATAACTATAAATATATATAGTTCTATGAATTGGCCACTTCATTTCTATTGGAAGAGGAACCCATTGCTGCTGCAATAAGTTTTGGCAAAAATAGCATTTATAATGAATTCCATTTCTTATTCCAATATTTATATGGTTAGTAAGGAAACAAGTTATGGAAAGAAAAGAAAATGATGGCCAAGAAACTGTAGGTAAGAAGGAGTACAATTAAGTTTCTTTTTTTTTTTTTTTGGGGAACTGTGACAGAAAAAGTGCTCCACTCAAGACTTATATGCAAGATTCATATATACATCATCTGTTCTTTCAGCAACCAAAGAGAGAGCAATGGAAGTATTTCCTAACTATTGTTTGTCATGTTGTATAAAAAATTACACATATAAGATACACTACATACATAGCTTTGGCCAATCCAAAATAGCAAAATACGAAGAAAAAAAAAAAAAAAACAAAGAAAAGAAAATGAGATAAGTTCCCTTCAATTTTTGAGAGTGAAGATAATTAGTGGGTTTTTTTTTTAATTAATTAATTTATTTTTTTATAATCATTTTTTTAAGTATTCCCTATTAGACCCGTTCCCATGTTCAAGTAGTGAACTCTTTTGACTTCTAGATTGGGTTACTTGTTACTGGTGTGTTCAAGGTTTGATAGCTTATTTGTTGTCGATGATGAAAGAATCTCTAAAGGCAGGAAAATAAATTAAACAAATGGCAATTTCAGTTCATCAATTAAACAAATGGGTCACATAAATTTCATACCACAAGAAAGAAAGAAAGACCCACTTCAATAAAACATAGATAATGAAAAGAAAGACCCAGGTGCAGATCAGTAAAACAGAAAGTATAAAAAGAAAGAAAGATCGAAGATGAGTCCATGGAGAAAAACCCACTTCAACACACTCACCAATACCAAACAGAAATTATACCACAATACCCGAATCATACGATGGCCATTGACAATGGAGAGGGAGACAAAGATATACGCACCTGGGAGAAGATCACAGAGCTGCGTTCAAATGGTCTTTGCAATGGATAGAGAAAGGATTTCAAACCCACTTCAGTTCAGACCCAGGTGCAGAGAAATGACTTCAAACCCACTTCGTGCTTCGATTTGATGGAGTAATGAAATGTGAGAGGGAAGTGAGAAAGGGTGAAAAATTTTGGCTGAAAATTTTTGAGGGAATTGAGAAAGAGAAATGGTTTTGCAACGGTAATATCAAAACAGGTCTGAGCTGACATGACAATACACAAGTTGTGGGCTCCACGAGGTCAGAAATTTTTACATTCTTGCCACTGAGTTATGTAACTCAGAAACAGAAAACACCAATTTGGTGTTTCCGGTTTTCATCACTCTCACTCAAACCAAACTGAGTTTGAGTGATGAAAACAAGGAGAGGAAATCAAGCCAAACACTCAAAATTGTGTGGATCCCACGTAATTCTCAAACTCAGTTATGAGTTTCCAGTCATATGACTCAAAACACCCCTAAACCAAACAAGCCCTTATTCTCCAAGTATTTCGGAATATATTCTTTAATCATTTCCAAAAAAACCTAAGCTACTTATATGAATCTATGTCATGGATTCTTTTTTGTCTTTTCATTTCTCTCCTCGTTATAAAAGGCATGCACCATTACTAAAGCATTGCATCTCCTATATTTTTCATATTGCTTCACTTACCTCCAATTGTTCAGTGCTATATTATTCTTCTGCTTTGTTTCAGTGTGCACAACTAAGGATTGTAAGTTTTGGGTTAATATGAGTTTTTTTGCTTTGCTTATTAACTTACAATTCTAGAAATTAACAAATTTATTATTATTGTATAAATATATGCTTTGTAAATATTAGAAGCTAATACGTTGTAAAATTTTATGTATTGTTGTAGTTAATATTGTTTGTATGACTATGATTATGATTATGATTATTGTTGTTGTTGTTATTATTCAAATTTTAGATTAATGAATTTTTTATGGTTAGGACTACAAACATTTTTAGTTATATTTGAAATTTACCATAATAAATTGTAATAGTCACCATACATGAATTTGATTATTTTGTAGTTGATAACTTATAATCAGCCTATGACTTAGGTGCTTCTCAAAAAAAAAAAAAAAAAAAAAAAAGATTATGGTTTTTTGCTAGGAATACTTTATTTTCACTCATTGCAGAATATTGTCTTGTATAGCAAATCTCAAGTAACTTGTTGATATCATTATAAATACAATATCTTGAACTCTTTTATGGGTCAAGCTGATTCACATAAACTTTTCAGTATTGTTGTTATTTTGTGTTTATTTATTATTATTCGATTGTTTTTTTTTTTTTTTTTTTTTTGGGTTGTTGTTGTTGCAAGTATCACTCTATAATTCTCACTCTTTCAGTTGGTATCACAATTGTGGTAAGCATCTCGACTTTCTAATTAAATTTATGTACATGTTTCATTAATTTTGAAATTATTTAATATTATTTATTGTTATTATTATTATATGACCACAAAAATTGTAATAAATTGTATTATTGTGATCTTTTTATAATCAATTTTACTTTGTTATTATCAATTATTACATCTATTACTTGGACAAAATAGATTGCATAATATGTTTGTTGGTTTATAATAAAGATATGTATGTGTATTATTATTATTATTATTATTTAGTACAATAAATCGTACATTTGTGTTTCTTTTTCTTTAAAGTTTAGTTGGTATAAAAATTTATTAAGTTTCTTGAATCTTTACTTTTTAGGGTGGTTATAGGTTGGGAAATGAAAATTAATTATATGCTTTATAAATATTATACGCTAATATATTGTATATATTATATATGGTTATATTATATTTAATACTAATTATTGTGTGTATGATTATTTTTGCTAAAACTATTATTATTATTATTATTAAAAATTTTGCTTCATAAATTCTTTATTTGAGTTGCTTTCAATTTTATTATGAACTACAAGCATTGTATGTTATATTTAATATTTAGCATAAAAAACTGTAGTACTCACTATATATTAATTTTATTATTTTTTATTATTGTTCCTTTGTTTTTATTTAGGATTATATTTTTTTTAGAAGATATTTATGATTATCTGATTGTGTTTTTTTTTTTTCTTTCTTTTCTTGCAAGTATCACTTTATAATTCCTACATTCCTTCATTTCTTTTCTTGCAAGTGAAATTTCGTATCACTTTAATTGGAAATTATTTTTTTAGTTTGTAATTTTTATATAGATGATTTGTAAATAATATACCTTCAGATATTGTAATTTTTTATTCTTAGTGTTTATATATTAAATATATTGTGAAAACGCATCTTCACTTACACTATACTTTATATTATGTGTGTATGAATTTAAGAATACAATAATTAGGGTTGATTCCATTCCAATTATGAGTATGATTATGATTAATTTCTTATATTCTATTTAATTTAGGTTTGACCAAGATCTTAATAGTACTTTATTCTCAATTCATTAATGTCATAGAGGTTATCTCAGTCCAAAAATAAATGGTTAATTTAGTTTGATTTATAGATAATTTCCTACTAATAGAGGTAATGGATGTTGCAAGGTTTAACTCATTGTAGCATTTAATGTAGGATATATTTGAAATAGAGCTTGGGCTATTCGATCCTTCTCTACTAACCCAACAACAATATCACATCTCTAATAATGCAATGGAAGGCAATGTACGTTGCGAGATCAAAATTTATTAAACTCCTAATAATATCTACAATTATTCAATTTACATGAAAATAATTTCAACATTAGCAATATAACATTGTACATTTTAAAAAAAATTTCAGGTTTCCACCTTACGAGTGCGACCCCAACTGTTTGCACCCCTCCCGCAGTTAGGCGAGCGTATCACCCTATATTTGCATCAATGTAGACTGTACCATGTAAGGAATACATTCTCAAACCTACTAGAGGATGCCAATGCTGTAACAACCCAACAGTATGCTAGGGCATACATGTTCCAGGTTTTGGCTTTACTATTTGGAAATAAGAGCCAAAGTAGATTGCATTGCTGCTTTCTCCAGCTGTTAGTGAACTTTGGTGTAGCTGGGGTATATAGCTCTAGGGTAGTGCCACATTTGCTTTCCTTTATAAAGAACTGTGTATTGCTGCTATTAAAAAAAGCATGGGGGTTGCAGGCCTTATTTTCATATTACAATTATGGGTCTGGGAGCATCTTTTATATTTGACCTCAATTCCAATAAAGCAAACGAATTTAAATGGTGACGATCTGTACGAATGCAGGTATAATATTTACTTTCTATTTTTATACAACATTATATATTGTAGCGTTTATCCTTGATACTTCCAAATCCTAAAATCAGTGGCAATCATTAATTGTGTATATGTGGGTGACCAAGAGAACTTTTACTCACACACCAATGCATGTTCTACATGCGTACCATTCTAATCATGACACACATCATAATGAACAAGTAATATATGTTGTCACAATGCATCAATGGTTAATTTACTAGTTATATTATTGTCTTGATCGATTATAACATAGTTATTGTAATTAGAATTGCAAGTTGTTTGGACACCGTATGATAATTATTTGCATCTACGGTGTCTTGCAGAAAAACATATATGGATTACAACAGTGCCATTGCTATGCTTCCAAATTGTGGAGTATTACCATTCAGAAAGAGTCATGCGACAGTTTGGGTTGTTGCAAAGATGTCCAAAGTGGCCTACTGACAATTTTGATAAATCTGTGCATTGTGTAAAGTTGACATGAAAGTCTGGTGTCAATTGGTGTAGGCATCATGCATAATACTAATACTACACAACATGGTACCATCAACATGGTCACTTATTCACGACACCGGAGGCGGCTGCCCATATGTACCAAGTTATTATTTTAGCTTTTTCAATAATATTGCACTAATATTGATAACAAATTATTTACACAAACAAAATACTGCACTAATATTGATAACAAATTATTTACACAAACAAAATACTGCACTAATATTGATAACAAATTATTTTTTAGCTTTTTCAATAATACTGCACTAATAATTTTTTTTCTTTTTATGTGGCAGCTGAGATCAATAATATGTTAAATTTGGCTGTTGCAAACCAACAGAGGAATGACCTGACTCCATAACAAGTCCTTCTAGCAATTGTAGAGGGCCTTAGTCGAGTGAAGTTATTGATGGAAGCAAATATTTCCTCTGTCCCTACTGAGAGGGTGACACACTTCGGGCGATGACAGAGGCACCAAGGAAGATAGCACTTGCAAACCTTTACTGAAACCCGGTCGTCCATCTTTACACAACGTGGACAACGTGGAAATGATGAAGCCGAACCATCCACCTCTACACAGCACACAACACAATATGTACTACTCTATCCAAGCTGGGCCATCAACATTTGCTCGTAATGAGCCAACCACCTTCAATGAGTATAATCTAATTAGTGTCAACGAGTACTGCATGTCTTTATATTAACATATTGGATCATCTACTTCCCTAGGACAAGGATTTGAGGGTTTGCATAGCTATAACCATTATCCCTAGCCTAGTTCAACATGTCCCTCTTATCATCCATCGCCACCTTGATCCTATTCTAGGCAATACAATTATGACCAGGATAGTTAATCTCTTTTCCCGACAACATCTGTATCCAAATTTATATGATGGCCAACCCATGTCTAATCCATTTCACAATAATCCATATCCACATGGGCAGTACAGCTATGAACAACATGACTCGTTCATCACACCACAACCTTCCCAACCATCCCCTCATGTTGGTGATTTCTGCATGCCACCAAATACATGGGCATGTGCTCCGAACTCTAAGGAAGAGGCCTCCATAACAAACTTTGAGGAAGATGCCTCAATTGAGGACAGTGGAGAAGATGCAGAAGATGCAAAAGATATAGAGGTGTCATCTGATGATGAAAGTGACGAAGGTGGTAATTATCAAGTAGATTTTGATATTAGAATGCAGCCAAGGTGCATGGGGAAAAGTCCCTCTTCTAAGACGGTTGTACCTGTGCAAGCACGAAAGTACCCTTAACGAGCAAATAGGCATCCTCCATGTTGTGGAACACAACAAAAACTTCATGTACCCCATCATGGCAATTACTAATCAATATAAAATGACTGTCTATTAAGAATATATAAAAGTATTATCGTTGTTTATGCATCATTGTAGCAAAAAATACTATTAACCACATGACCTTTGCGAAAATAAGAAATGTGAACACATATTTTGGTATTTGAAATTAGTGTCCAATTAATCTAATCATACATCTATTTAATATAATTATCCAATCTTACAAATTCAACATAAAATCTATGTGTAGTCACAACTGTAGGCGCAAAATAGGAAAAAAAATAAAAATAAAGTGTCAAACTTCTATATTTTGTAGTTGATCTTTTTTTCCTTTGCATGATGGCTACTGTGGTGTACATTTCTATTTTCGATCTCCACTGCCTCTTTTCCAAACCCTTGTAAAAGTGTCAAAGAAAAATAAAACTTTCACCATATAATTTTCGTCCAAATTTACAGCAGCAACTTGTGAGTTAATTTCGGCCTTAAAAAATTTTGAATTTCAAAAAACTCAAAACTGGAAAGTTTTTAGATATTTAAATCACGGTTCCAGCCTATCCAGCCTTGAGTCAATTGGATTTTTGAGTAGAGAGATACGTCCAAAATACTGATTAGTGCTCAAATCTGATTTTTCCTCTTCAGATTGTGCCCTTTGATTTGTTTCATTATTTGAAGTTTTCAAACATGGTAAATGACCCAAGCACTCCATAAAAAGTATATATTTTAAGGTGTTATCGAATCCCTAAACTATAATACACAATACACACACACACACACAAAATAAACGTACACCCCAATCCGACTTGCAGTGATAGAAAACATCATAGCATATATGCTTGTCAATGGAATTAGTACCAACTTGTTCTTTCAAATAATACAAACTGACAATATGGTCCAACTCCTAAAAAAAAAAAAAACGGTCCAACCAATCCACTGAAGTAGATTGAATACTTATGTTGGGTCATTCAGTTTGACCACTAGTGGAGCCAGCCACAGTTCGAGTGGGGCGTGTTCTTCTATTATGGCCTTGGTTGATGCTCTATCCCTAAATCCATTTCATTTCGAAGTCGAGTTGATCTTGATCGACCTTTTGCACGGCGTAGATTGACATTAGGATACAAGACTGGGAAATTTAGGTGCATAACAAGCAACTTGTTCTTCCAAATGGTAGCAGTGGTCGATATATCGCATTGCAGAGATGCTTTGATATTTACACACGGCAATGACATGTGAGCACAGAATCTTATAAACCTCCCATTTTTGACAACTACAAGTGCTCTGCCTAAAATTTACCTCATGACGATGATTACCCCTATATGCAGAGTTAGGGTTTATTGGTGTTCTGACTTCAAACAGACCATCTTCATGACTAAACAGAGTAACTGAATGCTTTGGTGCCTTTTTTTCCCATTTATTGAATTTATTCTTTGCATAGGCTGTAATGAGTTCACCGGCTGTAACCTCTGCGCGTGCCTTAGTATACTGATCGGCAAAGTAGGCTACACAATGGTAGTATGTAAGTTCGACTAACGCAGTTATGGGCAGATTTCTAGCACTCTTTAGAATACCGTTGAAGCTTTCAGACAGGTTTGTGGTCATTGCCCCATAATGATGTCCACCATCGTGTGCTAACGTCCACTTCTGCACTGGTATTTCCCTTAAATACTTATCACCATCTGCATTTAATTGAGTAATTCTATCCCTGGTTATTTGATACTTTCGTAGCTGATTCTCCGTGCTTGCCCACATTACCATAGCCTTCAAGTTTTTATTCCTAATTTGTTGATTGAAATTACTAGCCACATGGCGAAGGCAAAAACGATGATACCAACGTGTTGATCGACATATAGTCCGTATCGCTGACATTATACCAGGGTGACGATCAGATATGACACATAACCCATTTTGATTAGTGACATTAATCTGAATGCAACGCAAAAATCAATACCAGCTATCATTAGTTTCCTTCTCCACAATGGCAAAGGTGAGTGGAAAAAGTCTATTTTCACCATCCCACGTTGATGCAATCAATAACTTACCTCTGTACTTACCATATAGGAAAGTTCTATCTATATTAATCACTGGCCTACAATGTTGAAAACCTTCAATTGATAGACCAAAAGCCCAGAATACTCTCTCGAATATCGCACAGCTTGGCACAGTAGCAGGTGTTGTTCTCCAAATAACATTGCTACCCAGGTTTGAATCAGTCAAAACTTTCAACTATTTTGGCAATAATTGGTAAGATTTGTCCCAATCATCGAACGCTTTACCAACTGCCTTCTGTTTCGCCTCCCACACCTTAAAATAAAAAGGCCAGTATTGGTACTTATTGTAAAGAGTCTGTTGAAGCGAAGAAATCTTTGTGGTTGGATCATTTTTGACAACATCCATAAACTCTTTCTCAATAATATGCATGTCTAATTGCTCGTGATCTTGTGTGAGTGTGGACTCTGTACATGTGTGTGGACCATTGTATTTCCTAACCTCAAAGAACCCATGTGCAGCCCGGAAGCATGCTTGAAGACGCCAAGAACAATGTTTGCAACTTACAGACCAACATGCTGGATCTGACTCTTTTACACTAAATGTTTGGTTCCTCTTGATGTGATAGTGTTTAACAGAAGCTTATAGTTCATCCTTATCAGCAAAAAGCAAGCCCACATAAAACTCTTGGGTAGGGTCCCAAGTACTTTGAATGGGCTTTTCAAATGGTGGGGTTAGATCAATCATATTATCCCATGTGTTCTGTGAAAAGCTTAGTGATGAAGGTTGATGGAATGCCATTACTGGACTACTTTGATGATTAGGTTCATTGGGAAGCTCCTATTCATCTCCAACATCATCAAGGACCTTGTCGTTATCAAGTTGGTCATCACTATCCATAGCCCTTATCCTTTCTGATAATGTATGGACCGCATTTTGAGTAGTAGCAGCTATGCGAGTCGTATCATTGGGATCATTAGCAGCTCTCTGAGTGGTGGTTAGGTCATACTGAACTTCAAACTCAAAACAAGTAGTCTCTAGTGCGACATGCTTAGTTGGGTTATCATAGTCAGCATCACTAGTGTTCATTGGCCAATAAGGAACATGTTGGTCCTAAATTGCAACATGGGTATATGGAGCATGATAGTCAACACCACCAATGTTGATTGGGGAACGAGCCGCATCTTTAGAATAATGACCAGTATGAGTGGCATATGGATCATGAAAGTGCCCGCTGTGTGAATAACTAAATGATGCACTCGGTCCTTCGTTGGCATATCGAATGGGAAAAACATCTCGGTGGCTTCTTATGGGCTCTACACCCACGTACAACTCTGCACCTACAAATCCATATTGGTAGCCTAACATATCGAATATTGCATTGACACCATTATCATCTTCTAGACACTAAGGACACTAAGAACACTAAGAACACGAGTAAATCATTAACATAGAATACTAGACATGATTTTCTTTCTTTTTTCAGAAGAATTAAGACATTATCCTTAGGCTCAAATGCAAAGCTCGGCCAAGCATGGCAAAGCATAGCTATTGCCATGACAAGATGCCAATAGAATCCAAACACATCAAAAACATTACAATGGCCTATTAAATAACTAACGAAAGGAAACATTATGCATAGAGGAAAAAAAATATTAAATAAAAAAAACAAAAGCCCTTTTTGGCATTTTTACAAACATGTATATGCATAAAAACTCTTAAAAAAAAAAAAAAAAAAAAAAAAAAAAAAAAAAAAAAACACCAAAACCCAAACTTTAAATGCAAAAAATTCCTCCATCCTAAATCCTATCCACTAACTCAATCACAATTCAACATTATCTTCTCACATCATAAAATCCAAAAAAACCGAAAGAAGAAAGAGAGGAAAAGAACCTTATGGCATGTACATGTCAAATATCAATTACATGGCATAAATTTCTATTATTAATTGAATTTATCACATCAAAAATTTTAATTGAATGATATTTCATTTAACCTACCACTATTAGGATCCACTAATATAAATACGATATCATAAAAATTTTAAAATAATTCCATAAGCAAACAAAACATTAATATGATATCATAAATAACTTATGCTAACTCTAATGTATTATATATAAAAGAAGAGACCTCATGTGGGAAGCATGAGGTTTTGCCATGTGGCACCCTCTTTTACAAATTTTTTTTTCACATGAACTCTTTACTCAATTGCGACCTCAAAATAGATAAGGACTAATTAAATTTGAAAAGATAAGAACTCTATATTTTCTTAAATTCACTATCAGGACATTTCTCAAGCACTACATTTCATATAAGGATCAATTATACAATAAAATATGCATATTTCTTGGAAATATACGTGAATAGCAGCTGCTGCTGCTGTTGCAGTTGAGGAAGCTGCTGTTGTTGTTGCATCTGTGGAAGCTGCTGCTGTTGCAGTTGCGGAAGCTGCTGTTGTTGTTGCAGTTGTGGAAGGTGCTGTTGTTGCAGCTGTGGATGCTGTTGAGATTGCATCTGCTGCTGTTGCATTTGTTGCTGTTGTTGCTGCTGACTTGATATTTGTGGCTTAAACACAACCATATCCTGATTCCACAAATAGTTTAGGTTTAGTAAATTGCAAAGCTGAGTAATCCTACATGGTTCATCCACAAACTTTCAGGCTTCAACATTATTAGATTCTCTATATCAGGACATTTTTCAAGCACCACATTAGAGATAAGGATCAATTAAACAATAAAATATGCATATTTCTTGGAAATATACGAAAATATCATATTAAAATTTTATTAGAATGATATTTCATTTAACCAACCACTGTCGTAATCTACCAACATAAACTTGATATCATAAATTTTTTATAATATTTCCATAAGCCAACAAAACATGAATATGATATCATAAATAATTTATGCTCACTCTAATGTATCATATATAAAAGCAGAGACCTCATGTGGGAGAGCATAAACGTCTCCTACGGTGCGCTCTCTTTTACAATAAAATTTTTTACATAAATTCTCTACTCAATTGCCACATCAAAATAGATAAGGACTAATTAAAATTCAAAAGATGAAAACTCTTTATTTGTGTAGATTCACTGTATCAGGACATTTTTCAAGCCCCACAATAGAGATAAGGATTAATTAAACAATAAAATATGCATATTTCTTGGAAATATATGTAAATATCATTTTAAAATTTTCTTAGAATGATATTTCATTTAACCTACTATTATCCTAATCTACTAACATAAATATGATATCATAAAATTTTATAATAATTCCATAAGCCAACAAAACATTAATATGATATCAAAAATAATTTATGCTAACTCTAATGTATCATATTTAAAAGCAGAGACCCCATGTGGGAGAGCATGAGATTTTGCCATGTGATGCTCTCTTTTAAAAGAAAAAATTTCACATAAATTCTCTACTTAATTGCCACATCAAAATAGATAAGAACTAATTAAAATTTAAAAGATAAGAACTCTTTATTTTCTAAGAATTACTGTATCAGGATATTTTTCAAGCACCACATTAGATATAGGGATTAATTAAACAACAAATTATGCATATTTCTTGGAAATATACATCAATATCATATTAAAATTTTATTAGAATGATATTTCATTTAACCTACCACTATCCTAATCCACTAACATAAGCATGATATCATAAAAATTTTATAATATTTTCATAAGCCAACAAAATATTAATATGATATCAAAAATAATTTATGCTAACTCTAATGTATCATATATTAAAGCAAAGACCTCATGTGGGAGAGCATAAGGTTCTGCCTTGGGGTGCTCTTTTTTACAAGAAAATTTTTCACATAAATTGTTTACTCAATTGCCACATCAAAATAGATAAGGACTGAATAAAATTTAAAATATAAGAACTCTTTATTTTCTTAAATTCCATGTATGAGGCCTTTTCTCAAGCACCACATTTGATATAAGGATCAATTAAATAATAAAATATGCATATTTCTTGGAAATATACGTAAATATCAAATTAAAATTTTATAAGAATGATATTTCATTTAACCTACCTCTATCATAATCAACTAATATAAATATGAAATCATGAAAATTTTAAATATTTCCATAAGCCAACAAAATAGTAATATGATATCATAAATAACTTATGCTAAGTTTAATGTGTAATATATAAAAGCAGAGATCTCATGTGGGAGAGTATGAGATTTTGCCATATGGTGCTTTCTTTTACAAGAAAAGTTTTAACATAAATTCTCTACTCAATTGCCACATCAAAATAGATAAGGACTAATTAAAATTTAGAAGATAAAACCTCTTTATTTTCTTAGATTCTCTGTATCAGGACATTTTTCAAGCACCACATTATAGATAAGGATTAATTAAACAATAAAATATGCATATTTCTTGGAAATATATGTAAATATCATATTAAAATTTTCTTAGAATGATATTTTATTTAACCTACCACTATCCTAATCTGCTAACATAAACATGATATCATAAAAATTTTATAATATTTCCATAAGCCAGCAAAACATTAATATGATATCAGAAATAATTTATGCTAACTCTAATGTGTCATATATAAAAGCAGAGATCTCATGTGGGAGAGAATGATGTTTTGCCATGTGGGGCTCTCTTTTACAAGAAAAAAATTCACATAAATTCTCTACTCAATTGCCACATCTAAACAGATAAGGACTAATTAAAATACAAAAGATGAGAACTCTTTATTTTTTTAGATTCACTGTATCAGGACATTTTTCAAGCACCACGTTAGAGATAAGGATTAATTAAACAATAAAATATGCATATTTCTTTGAAATATATGTAAATTTCATATTAAAATTTTCTTAGAATGATATTTCATTTAACCTACCACTATCCTAATCTACTAACATAAATATGATATCATAAAAATTTTATAAAATTTTTTCATAAGCCAACAAAACATTAATATGATAGCAGAAATAATTTATGCTAACTCTAATGTATCATATATAAAAGTAGAGACTTCATGTGGGAGAGCATGAGGTTCAGCCATGTGATGCTATCTTTTACAAGAAAATTTTTCACATAAATTCTCTACTTAAGTGCCACATCAAAATAGATAAGGACTAATTAAAATTCAAAAGATAAGAACTCTTTATTTTCTTAGAATTACTATATCAGGATATTTTTCAAGCACCACATTAGATATAAGGATTAAGTAAACAATAAAATATACAAATTTCTTGGAAATATACATAAACATCATATTAAAATTTTATTAGAATGAAATTTCATTTAACCTACCAATATCCTAATCTACTAACATAAACATGATATCATAAAATTTTATAATATTTCCATAAGCCAACAAAACATTAATATGATATCATAAATAATTTATGCTAACTCTAATGTATCATATATAAAAGCAGAGATCTCATGTGGGAGAGCATAAGGTTCTACAATGGGGTGCTTTCTTTTACAAGATAATTTTTTACATAAATTCTATACTCAATTGCCACATCAAAATAGATAATGACTAATTAAAATTCAAAAGATATGAACTCTTTATTTTCTTCAAATTACTGTATTAGGATATTTTTGAAGCACCACATTAGATATAAGGATTAATTAAGCAATAAAATATGCCTATTTCTTGGAAATATACATAAATATCATATTAAAATTTTATTCGAATGATATTTGATTTAACCTACCACTATCCTAATCTACTAACATAAACATGATATTATAAAAAATTTATAATATTTTTGTAGACATCGCATTTTGTCTGCCCTCGATTTGTGTGCCAGACCTCTAAAATTTCAAAAATATTATCTTTTCTCAATGGGGCTACGGGAACATCTAAATTGACATGGCGCAACTCGGTCGGGCATTGAAGCACTTATAGTGCCTTTTGTGGTCAAATTGATCAAAATGCCCCTAGTTAACCTTGGGTTGATCGAAAGTCAAATTTGGGTCAAAATCATCCCAAAACAACATTTGTCATGTTTCTATATTAAACCTGAGCTACTCGGTGATTTTCGCCAATTTTAACCAAGTTTGACCCAAGGTTAACTCCCAAGGGCACCAGAAACTCTAATTTTGTTCCGACCGTCAGAATGGGTTGAGACTTATGCCATTGTAAATATGATCAAATTCCCTTTCCAACGACTACTTATGGGTCGAAATCAGAGTTAAAATGGTTGATATATCTAGAAAACCGTGAAAATCGCGTTAGCACGCCTCACAAAGCTGGTGAGAAGAATCGGGTCATCTGAGGAATGAGTACAAAGTAGCCCTGCCTCATTAAAGCCCAGATCTCTAGCAATCTCCCTAAGTCGGCCATATGAATGTCGAAGACGAACCAGCTCCCTCCCCATACTGGGACTTGACGTGCAGCCTTGCCTCTTTGTATCAAGCAAAGCCTGCAAGGTGCCAACCTCTACAGTAGCAACTCTTAATGCCTCCTCCTTCTTGGTTACCTCAGCCTAAAGGCGATGAAAAGCCAATTGTGGCTCACTAGGCTCATCAGTCGGCCCATATTCCAAGCTCAAAGTGGAATGAATAAATGATCTAGCCTCCAATAGCCTCAGCGGTAAATCATCAGCCCTGTTGCTTGCCTCAGCGCGACTGGACTTCACTATGGCCCTCTCTTTATTGCTTGTCTGGCCCAAGATAGTGAATCTTTAAGTATGATCTACCAGCTCACTCTCTAAGCTAATGACCCAAGATCTCAGCTGAATACACTCTGCCTCTCTGGCTAAATAAGCGGACTCCTTTGCTCAAGCTTTGCTCTAAAGGTAGCGAGCTTAGCCTTATAAGCTCTCCCTATCTCATCATAGTCCTCCACCATGGCATCAAGAAGGTCCCTGCAGCAATCCCTGTCCCTAATAACCTCTGTTAGGCACTCTCTCAAGTCTCTAAGAGTACTCTCAACTCTAACCTCAAACTCCAATGCATAATCCCTCAATATGTCAGCCAGAAGGTGGGGATCAAGAGGATACGGAACCAATAGATCAACAATGAAGCATGGGTCTCTATTGGCCCTCCACTCTTTAAACTCCACAGTGGACTACTCATAATCGTCCCCAGGACAACTAGGATAGTCAATAGTCGACCTGTGCTCCTGTTAGAAGCTAAAAGCGCGATCTATGATGACTAATGTCAATATCCTAAAGCCCATAATCACAAGTGATGACAGAAAGATCATTGAATTGAGGGACATGCTGATCACCCCCGAACTGCCTCAAGGCCATACCTGGAAAGTACTCTGTACAACCCCAGATGCCCACCAAAGGGATGCGAAGCAAACCAACACAATGGATCCAACCCTGCCACCTAGCAACTTCCTACTTGACTTTCTAGGTCCAGTTAGTGGGACTCAAGCCAAACAAATACTGCAACCAACCAGCGGTATCCCTAATAAAAGGAAGATCAAGGGCCACAGTGATCTTAACTTTATTCTTCCTCAAGAACCTAGCAGGCTGTGCCCTAGATATCACACTCAGATGACTATAGAACCACAACTGTAGCAGATGCACACAACAACCAAGCCTACCACTACCCGTCTCATGACACAGAGAAAGAGACCGAATAGTATCGGAGAGGATAGAGGGAATAAAAGAAGTGCTATGAGGCAAAGTACTCACCAGAAGTAGAACAGCAAAGCTGATAAAATCCAATTGAGAAGGGAATAGCGCTGAGCCAAAGAAGGCCACGATGAAGGCCTGGCACCTGTAAAAGGTCCAATGCTCCTCCAAATCCACAAAGTCTCCTCGGTAAGCAGCATGGTACTCAACTTCACCAAACCGACAAAGTAGAAAATCGAAAGGGATGCTACCTCCCAAACCGCTTCCATAGGAAGTTAGAACGTCCACAACAAGCATCTTTAGGCTTGAAAGCTCCGCCAACTACTTGCAAAAATGAGATCGAGTCGGTGGTCGATAAACCCGACTCACAGGGGTAGGGAGAGAATGAAAGCAATCATACTTCTCCAAAGTAGGGACAAAGTCCACATCCCCAATGGTGAAGCACCTCAAAGCGAGATCCCAACAAGTAACCATGGCCTCCAGTAAGTGCCAATCCAAAGAAGTTCGAAGGTGTGAAGTGGCATCTCCAAGGAACTACTTGATGTAGGCTCGATCCTTGGAAGAGAATGAAGTCCATCATCTCTTGAGCTCCCTCTCATGAAAAGTCTCCTGCTCAAGCACTACCATAGTATTATAAGTCTTGAGCTTAAGAACATCCATGCTCAGATCTGAAAGAATCTAGTGTTCTAATGCAGATCCGTGCAGAAAAGCGAAGAAAAATGGTATTTCTAGGAGTTCAGTGAAGAAAAAGGGTAGAAGGAGACCCTAGGAGTCGTAGAATAGAATATGGAAGGTTTGGGAGGGCGTCCAGCTTTTATGCATGCTTCCCGAGGCTAGCACACCTTGTAGGGTCGGTGGCCCTAAGTGGTGCACCTATAAGGGCTGCTGTGCCTCGAGACATGTGCCAGAGTTTTTCAACCCCCTTGGCACAAACCCACATGTATTATGAACTTAAATCCAAAGAATTGAGGGTTTTGGACAGCTCTGGAGCAAAGATTCAATTGGTTTTTGCACTAACAGTGGTGCGCAGCAAGTTCAGCAGCAAACCTGTCTCTCAAAAGATTTTTCTTCACATAATTGAGATCGCACAAAGCCTACACTAGGGTAGTTTATATTTGCGCGTCTCATCAGGCATCCCGAAATATCTTGAACCTCATTTTCAAAGCCCGGTTTAGCTAGTTTAAGAGTCAGTTTAGCCCTCGTCATCAAGACATGTGATGGGACAATGCCAGGGCCATTCCCGATCACTAATAGCAATCCATCCAGCATGGTATGAAGATCGCAATGATCAATTTCTCAAGGGAACTTTTCTCGAAGCATCAGTCGATCTAGTTGATAACCGAGATAGTCAGTGCATTCCGCCGCACGGCAAGTCCAGAATCCTGCTGGGGAAATCCATAATCACCATTAGGGTTGTTAAGTAACTCGTATCGCCCAGTCCGATTCTAATCCCGCTTCAAGTCTGTTGATCGTTTTGGAACCATGCAAAACCCTACACTGGGGCAGTTTATTTTGTGTGGTTCAACTCACTTTTTGCTAGTCAATATGCTCAAGAACAAGTTCGTCCCACTAGGAACCTTTCCTCTCATGATAAGAACCGCATAAAACCTACAGTGGGGCAGTTTTATGTTATGTGGTGTCTCCTTTCTTCATTTCCCTCAGCGGGTCGATTAACATCAAATTTTATTGTAAATCCGTGAAAGTACAGTGCAAGGTAAGGTGACCACAGTGGTGCAACCGGCTCTTGAATGCTAAAGTGCTACTGGCATACATACATGAGGCCTACCGAGAGGCATTGTTCATATATACATCAAGAGCCTACCAACAAGCAATATCTAGAAACATGCATGTAAGACCTATCAAGAGGCAATGTTCAAGAATCGTACTCATCGAAAGCCTACCTACAGGCGAAATCTAGAAATATACATGTAAGACCTACTAAGAGGCAATGTTCATTATACACAAGAGCCTACCAAGAGGCGATATAATACATACATGTCTAAAGCCTACCAAGAAACAATATAATACATACATCTAGGCCTACCAAGGGGCAGTCTAATATATACATGTCTGGCCCACTAAGGGGCAATGTCTGAAATAGTACAAGGAAATGAATACATGCCCGCGCAGGGGCTACATCATGGTACAATAATACATGGTTGGCCTAGGGGGAGTCATAATCTCTAACGACATCATTAGTGAAGCGCCTAGCGCTGTTGTCATCGACATCATTACCTGCAATAAGACCTGTAGAAGGATTGGCTTAATCGACCAGAGAAGCGGGGACATAACCCGGAGCAGGGCCCTGAGCCTAATAATCTAAGGCGGCATTTCCCCAACTACCGGCTGGTCCGAGAGGAGCAAGCATGTACTCTGACTCATGTTGATGAATAGAAGGATCCTTGCTAGGAATATAAGGAGTAGGAGGTACAGGCATCCTATGTCCCCTCATCTCGCCAATCAAAATGCTGATGTATCCACGAAGTAGGCCTATCTCAACCTGAAGCTGACCTTTTTCTCTTTTTCTGTGGCAACAGCATGGGCCTTCTTCTCTCTCTGCCATAGGTCCTTCTTTTGAGCAAGCGACATGGCAATCTCCTCCTGTATATATCCCTTTCTAGCGGCAGCAGTGCCCTTAAGATCTCTCACCCTAGCCTATAGGGTATCCATATGTGACCTCGAATGGGCCTTTAAAGCCCGACGAGTGTGTGCTATGCCACTGAGCACTCTGCCTCCACGCACAGTGGCAATCATCCATGATGGGTTCGACCGAGGACTGTGAAAACCAAGTGAAGCAATCAGTGTCCTCTGTGACAAAACTGTCGAAGGAGCTTGTCATATAGTCAGGATCATCCAAAATCACCTCGGAACACGTAAGCCCCTGAGAGGGGGTCCCTAGGAATTCTGAAGACTGGTATAACCTGATAGGTTCTCTCAGCCAAGAAAAACTCCCAGCACGACAAAGCCTAGAACTAGCACCGCGACCACAACTCAGCCATAGCCTGGGTAACCTCACGCCTAGCTAACAACCGCGTATCATAGGGATGGTTGAGTATCTCAGCCTAGGTGACACAATCCAACGCAGTGCCGATAGTGGATGGCTGTGTTAAGACAACTCTAGTGATCTCGCAGAGAGACCAAGCATATGCACTAGGATAAACCTCTAAAGATATGCCAAAATACTGTGGGCGCAGGGCTAGAATATACTCGTATGCCCACCATGTCAAAATCTGCCAGCAACCTTCGAGGCTCCTGAAGCCTCATCACGAAGCTTGCCTCAAGAAAGAGATGAAGAATCCATAAGAAAGGGACCCCCAGTCATAGGCCCCTATATCTGACACTACTCTCATGGCTCCCAACAGCTTGCAAGTCAGCACTAATCGGTTGTTGCCAAATAGGCAACTACTGATGAAATAGAAAAAGAACCGCTTGAGAGCAATGTTATCTGGCTTTACCTCCTAAGGTATGTTCATCTTCAGCCACTCCATGTGAATTTTAGGTTAGTCGGTATGCCCAAAGTACTGTCTCCTCACCAGAGTAAGGGGATAGCGAATACCCAAGAGCGAGCTCGCAGTAGCAAAATCTATAGGATCGATCGAGACCGGATACCAATCAAATCTAAGGCCCAGAATAGCCATCCAGTTGAGGGGAATGACTGTATACTCCCCACAACTTAAATGAAAGGTTCCAGTCTCTACATGAAATTGCTGCACCGAAGTCTCTGGTATTGCATGCCTCATAGAGTAAGGAGGAATCCTCAGGAATTCCTCGAAGCCCTACTCAACCAAAAAACTGAGATAGCGCGCGTTTGTCTTAGAGTCATACAGACGAAGGAGGAATGAAAACCAAGCTCCTTGACTGTGAATCTTGTCAGCAGCCTGTGATCGAAATCAGAAAAGCTACCAGTTAGCATGCATATCTACACATTTAGATTTAACAATTGAAAGGGAAATAGGGAATAGACCTGAGCATTCTAAATTTGAGTGAAAGGATGCCCCTTCAGACCATGTTGAAGATGAGTGTCGGCTATATTGTCATCGATCTCTCCAGTATAGGCCTCAGCCCCAGACAAACCATGCGGAAACCTCGGTCTACGACTGCAGCGCCTCTAAGCACCAGGACCTAGCCCAACCCTGTCATCGGCTACCAAGTTAGCATCCTACATCGAACATGAGATCCTCATCCAGCTCCTCGCCCCCTAGGCCTCCTCCCTCCTCGATCTAAGAGAATTGTGAAGAACCGTCTCCCGAACTAGTGCGGGATTGAAATGAGGCACTAGCCATCTCCATAGAACACTGACTCCTAATATGGTGTGCCATATGTATGCCTCCAAAGGGTGCAGGGTCATCACCACCTTGGTTGAAGCGCCTCTAAAGAGTCTGCGCAACCTGAAGAGTAGCCGAGACAATATCGTCATCATTGCTAGACAAATCGGCTCGAGATGGAACAATGGCGAGAGCCTTCCCGCGAGCACTGTTGAATCTTGTCCGTTGAGACATACCGGCAGAAGCAAATTCAAGATTGATTAGTAAGCCCAAAAATAGTTGGCAATGCAAGTAAATAGGTTAGTATGTCTAAACCTACTGCTTAACACATATCATGCATGTTCATACCAAAATGTCATGTTTTCTTAAAAATGTCAAAATTTTCAAAATACCTCTCTCTTAGGATGCAAATTCTGCAACGACCATTTAATCCTATCTCTTTTTATCTCAAAAGTATCAAGTTTTCAAAATACCTCTCTCGGGATTCAGATTCGGCATCGACCGTTTAATCCTATCTCTTTTTATCTAAAAAATGATAAGTTTAAAAATACCTCTCTAAGGATTCAGATTCGGCAGAGACCGTTTAATCCTGTCTCTTTTTATCTTAAAAATGTCAAGTTTTCAAAATACCTCCCTCAGGATTCAGATTCGACAGCAGCCGTTTAGCCCTAAGCATCCTATGCCTTCTTTAAGATTCAGATTTGGTAGCGACTGTTTAGTCTCACCAAGATTTAGATTCGACAACGACTGTTTAGTCTTATGCATCCCTTAGGATTCAGATTCGATAGAGACCATTTAGTTTTATGCATCTTATGCATCCCTCAGGATTTAGATTCGGCAGTGAACGTTTAGTCCTAGGCATCATATGCCTTCTTCGAGATTCAAATTCGACAATGACCGTTTAGTCTCACCAGGATTCAGATTCGGCAACGACCATTTACTCCAATGCATCCCTCAGGATTCAGATTCGACATCGACCGTTTAGTCCTAGGCATCCTATGCCTTCTTTGAGATTCAGATTCGGCAACAACCGTTTTGTCTCACCAAGATTCAGATTCGGCAATGACCGTTTAGTCTTATGCATCCCTCAGGATTCAGATTCAGCAGCGACCGTTTAGTCCTAGGCATTTTATGCCTTCTTCAAGATTCAGATTCAACAGTGACCGTTTAGTCTTACCAGGATTCAGATTCGGCAATGACCGTTTAGTCCTATGCATCCTATGCCTCCTTTAAGATTTAGATTTGGCAGCGATAGTTTAGTCTCACTAGGATTCAAATTCGGCAAAGACCGTTTAGTCCTATGCATCCCTCATGATTTAGATTCGGTAGCGACTGTTTAGTCCTAGGCCATCCTATGCCTTCTTTGAGATTCAGATTCGACAGCGACCATTTAGTCTCACCAGGATTCAGATTTGGTAATGACCATTTACTCCTATGCATCCCTTAGGATTCAGATTCGACAGTCATTTAGTCCTAGGCATCCTATGCCTTCTTCAAGATTTAGATTCGACAGCGATCGTTTAGTCTCACTAGGATTCAGATTCGACATCGACCGTTTAGTCCTATGCGTCCTATGCATCCTATGCACTCTTTAGGATTCAGATTCAACAACGACTGTTTAGTCCTATGCATCCCTCAGGATTCAAATTCGGCAGTGACCGTTTAGTCCTAGGCATCCTATGCCTTCTTCAAGATTCAAATTTGGTAGCAACTTTCTAGTCTCACTAGGATTCAGATTTGGCGTCGACCATTTAGTCCTATGCATCCCACAAGATTTAAATTTGGCAGCGATCGTTTAGACCTAAGCATCTTATGCCTTCTTTGAGATTTAGATTCGGCAGTGACCATTTAGTCTCACTAGGATTCAGATTCGGCAGCGACTGTTTAATCCTATGTTTTCCAAAACTGCCCTTACTTAAAATTGCATTGTTCTCACATTTTTAATCCTCTCGATATGTTTCTTCTTTATCATGCATAATATCTCAGATCTACCTAGTTTTTCTCTTAGTTTTGTTAGTGTTTCATTTGTTTCCATAGCATCCAATATATGCAGGTTTTCCTATGCTACTTAAACATGTGAGTAGATATATTTTCCAACATCATCATGGCATAAATGATAAAAACCAAAAAACATATATGCAAAAATACCAAAAATAAAATAATTGCTAGCATGCTTTCCTACTTGCTGTGTTACTAACATACTTGCAAAAAAAACAAAAAAAAAAAAGAGAAAAAAAGAAGAAGAGAAAATGGACACTAACCTCAAGTGCAAAATTGGAGACTGAAGCTTTGGACTAAAGTTGAAAGCTAGACCTGCTAGACCGCGACTTGCTCTAGAGAACTTTTTAGAAGTGAGAATTTAGAGAAATGGAAGAGAAATGGTCAAAATGAAACCTCGGGACCATTTTATAGGGCCTTGTACCGACCAAGTGCACCTTGAAGGGCCACCAAGTTTACCTAGTGTACCTACAAGGGCTGCTGGTCAGCGTTGATTCGGTCAATGTTGATCGGTCAACGTTGACCGGTTGACCTTTGACCAAAAAAAAAAAAGTTTCTTGCCCAATTCCGAGGACCAAGCCAGAGAAATTTTTTCGGATCAGCTGTAGCAGCTTAACATTATCAAGTAAAACCAGTCTCGATCCATGAATAGGCTCAATTTTCGCATGCAATTTTGGGGGGACAAAATGAGGAATCACGTTCTTTATCTGACACCTCTCATTGCAGTAGAGATGTCAGAAAAAGAAGGAGTAATTCTAGACACCGTATTTTATCCGCCTTTGATTTACGTGCTGGACTCCAAAAATTCCAAAAATATTATCTTTTTTCCATGGGACCACGTGAATATCTAGACTGACGTGGTGCAACCAATTCGGGCCTCAGAGCAATCAAAATGCCTTTTTTGGTCAAATTGACCAAAAGGCCCCTAGTCAACCCTGGGTTGACCGAAAGTCAAAGTTGGGTCAAAATCATCACAAAACAACATTTTTCATGTTTCTACATCAAACTCAAGTTACTCAGTGATTTTCATCAAGTTTGACTCGAGCTTGACTTTTGGAGGCACTAGAAACCCTAATTTTGATCCAACCATTAGAATGGGTTGGTACCAATGCCATTATGAAGATTATCAAATTCCATTTCCAACGAATATTCATGGGTCGAAATTGGAGTTAAAACAATTGAGATATTTAGAAAACTGTGAAAAACATGTCAGCACACTTCCTGAGACCATAACTTTTGATCTGACTGTTGGATTTTCAATTTCTTTAGTGTTCTAAAAACTAGACATCTAGATCTTTCTAAGGACACCAAGATTAGCTCAATCCGAGTCTAGTATGGCCGTCAAACATGCGTCTGAAGTTGAATCGGGAAAATGCTAGAATTGCTGACATCAGCAAGGTGGCTGGCAGCCTTACAAGGTGCGCCGAAAGCCGAAGGGTCACTTTTTCACTATAAATGCCCCCAGACCCCTCATTTTGCAACAAAAAAAAAAAAAAAGATTTTATAGGCAATTTTAGGCATATTCTCTCTCTCTTCTCTCTCTTATTTCTGTCCCATACACATCAAAACACCTTCAAACACCTTAGATTCTCATCTTTTCTCTACAATTTTCAAGGTAGTGTTCTTACACCCAATCTTCCTCCCCTTGATTCCATAGCTTGGATTTGAGGTTTAGGGGTGCAGATGTAGCTTTTTAGCTACAATCCACATCCTTTTCTCTTCATAGTTCTTCCTTGCTTTTTTTGTTTAAGAAGATGCTTTATTGCTTTTCCTAGCATGTTCTTGTTTCCTAGCATGTCTTTATAGTTTTTATAGCATGTTTCCTTGCATATGACATGATTTATCGCTTTGATGTTGTTATCCTAGCCTTCTTGGGTTAGGATATGTCTACTTTTCATGTTTGTGCTTAGATCCTCATTCTTTTAGGCTCCTTGCCATGTTTATGCTTGGATCTACATGCTGATGTGTTCTTTGCCATACTTTTACTTAGATGTACATGTTAGTTCTTAGATCTATGTCCCTATGCTTAGATCTATGTGTTTATGTGCTCCGTGCCATGCTTGTGTGCTCAGATCTATGTTGGTTGCTATGCCATGTGCTACTTTAGCCCTTTTTGTCCCTTGATATCTCTCTTTCTCGTGTTTTGGCCCTCTGGTAGGGTGTAGATCTAGATCCTATGATCTAGGCCTACATCCTTACACCTAGGCCTATATTAAAGGGTTTGGTTCATTTCCTTTTGCATGTCTATTTTTGCTTGCTTGCTTCTATGCTTTATATCCATGTGAGCCTTTCTAGATCTAGGCTTTGCCATGCTTTGTGCCCTCCATGGGCTTGTGCTCGTGGTCGCCCTCTTAGGGATTGATTGGGTGTGACCACTGGTGAGATACACCTCTATGGTGTTGGTGTGCTTGATACACACCTTTCTCTACTCCATGCGATGTTGATATGCTTGCCTTGCTTGCTTTGTGCCGCTAGTTTGGATTTCTTTGCTTTTATGCATTCTTTTTGCACGCTTGCCTACATGTTCATGCATGAGTCTGTGTGTTATCCATACTTCAATCCAATGGAGCCATGGACACTTAATCCAAACCTACATTTGTCCTTCTAGGAAACCCCCCCTTTTTATTTGAAAACATGCTTGTTTGCCCATTCATACGCTTAGCATGTTTGTTTGCCCCATTTGGCATCTTTTCCTAGCTTGTCTTTTGCATGCTCTTCCTTCCATTTGTTTCTTTGCTTGTCTATTGGCTTGTTTCTTTTGTCTTTGCATGTACACACATGGAGTGCGGACGCTTGGAGCGAGGGTGTGACCTCCTAGGCACAAGTAAAAGGGACAAGGATGCAAGTAAGAGGATGCAAGCCCACAAAGGGGCAATGATTAGTAGATAGGGGGCCTAGCCCCTCCAGAGAGGTCTTCTCTTTCCCTCTCTCTAAGCCTCTTCTCTAGAGCATGTATAGGGTCCCCCTCCAAGTACCCCCTTTTATTTTCTTGCACCTTGCTTGGGCTGCGTTCCCTGGGTATGACAATGTCTGTTTTACATTTCCTGTACCTTGCTGGGCCATACCCTTGGAACATTGGCAATGTTTGATTTACTTTCCTGCTCTGTGTGATAGCATTATGCATGACATATGTGTATATATATATATATATATATCTGCCTGCATGTGTGTGGGTGATTGTGCACTTTGTATGATGGACTCTCATGGCTACCTAAGCACCTTCTCTAGTTATGAGACCTCTTGACCTTGTAGTATGGTATGCGCTCAAGGAAATTGCTGTAGGTGCATATTCATGCTATATTGTGTGCATGATTATCGCAGTGTGATTGTCTTGATCCATGTCACCAAATGACATTGGTTTCCTCGTGTTTGCAGTACGCATCAACATGCTTGATGCTTTGAAGGGCTTCGGCTTGTCATAATACAAGCATGTCGATACGCGCTGTATACACCCTGCTGGTGCGCGATAGTGCACCAAACGCGAAACTCTACCGGATTTTTGCTGTGAAAATGACGCATCCCTATTGCTGTATTCTTACATTGAAAGCTTGGTGAGAATAGTATTTGGCATGCTATGACACATCTGAGGCGAAACACTGCCGGATTTTCGCCACGAAAATAAGGCAAAATGCTGCTGGATTTTCACCATGAAAATTTGGCAATAACTTCAAACGCGCTTGGAAAGCATTGATCGGGACCATACCCATTTTGAAACCAAACCTCAAAGCTCAACACCTTTAAACCCCTAAAAGCTAATGCCAATAGTTTGTTTTCAATTGTCAATGTCCAAAAATTATGATTTTACCAAAACAAAAGACTGTCTTCAGATAGGCGTTGTGGGGTGCCTAACACATTCCTCACACGTAACCAGACTTCTGAAATCAAGAATCAAGATTTTTACCCATCCACATTAAATTAGGAAAAATGCCCTTTTTCTTAACCTAGGATTGGAAATAAAATCAAATAGAGTCAGATGACCAATCACACCTTAGAAAAACCTAATAATTGGTGGCGACTTCACTTACCCTTGGTAATATCCTTAAAATCGACTTATATTCTAGTCACACACTTGAGGTACGATACACCTCCACATATCCATCATCCCATCAAAGGGAGAAGTGAGATAGTGTGCATCGAGCGTTGCCACGATGGGTGGTCGAGCAGCCACGAGGCGTCGACAGACATTAATATGATATCATAAATAATTTATGCTAACTCTAATGTATCATATATAAAAGTAGAGACCTCATGTTGGAGAGCATGATGTTCTGCCATGTGGCGCTCTCTTTTATAAGAAAATTTTTCACATAAATTCTTTACTTAATTGCCACATCAAAATAGATAAGGACTAATTAAAATTCAAAAGATAAGAATTCTTTATTTTCTTAGATTCACTGTATTAGGATATTTCTCAAACACCACATTAGAGATAAGGTTTCATTAAACAATAAAATATGCATATTTCTTCGAAATATACATAAATATCATATTAAAATTTTATTAGAATGATATTTTATTTAACCTACCACTATCATAATCTATTAACAAGATCATGGTATTATAAATATTTTATAATATTTCCAGAAGCCAACAAAACATTAATATGATATCATAAATAACTTATGCTAATTTTAATCTATCATATATAAAAGTAGAGACCTCATGTGGGAGAGCATGAGGTTTTGCCATGTGGCACTCTCTTTTACAAGAAACTTTTCCACATAAATTCTTTACTCAATTGCTACATCAAAATAGATAAGGACTAATTAAAATTCAAAAGATTAGAAATCTTTATTTTCTTAAATTCACTATATCAAGACATTTCTGAAGTACCACATTAGAGATAAGGATTAATGAAAATTAAAAGGGATAAATACTCTTTATTTTCTTGGGTTCATTGTTTCAAAACTTTCCTCACTTTCACAAAGAACAAAACTTTTCGTGTTTCCACTTATCATTTTCACCTCTTGCACTTCTTCTACTTTATATACACCTACCCACAACCTCTCATCTTCATGCCATAGGTAGGTGTTTTTTTTATTTTGTTTTAGCCTGCATAATTTATTAGTTTCTTTGTAATTTTGACTACTATTTAGTGTGGTATTGGTATGAGATTCGACCATAAAAGTAAAAACTGATGATTATTTTAGAGTTTTCTTTGTTGTGAATCAAGGGTATCTCAGCTTTAGTTGCAACCTCAAGTTTAGTTTCAGCTATTCAAGAATAGTGTGAAAACTGTGTACAGACTATAGTCATATTGTTAGTTCTCTCCATCAAAGTTACAATTAATTAGTTCTTCACATAATTTTTTTAATTTAAATTTTTATTTTATTTTTTATTTTATTTTATTTTTTTTATGTTCTTTCTCATGTATCTTTCACATATAGTACTTATCCACTTGTATATTTTTTATTAAATAGTTGTTAGTGCTTTTAATTATAGTTGTTGTAGTTTGTTAGGATTAGTTTCAAATTATTTAATTTATTGTCATGGTTTTAATATACGATTGTAAGTTAATTAGTGTTCTCTACTTCTCTGTATAAAGAAAAAGCTCATGCGTAATATTAATAATACAAGATCAATTCTTCCAACTTTAGCATATCCTTTTCTTAAATCTTAGCATTCTCTTTGTTTTTTGTTTTTTGTTTTTGTTTTTTGTTTTTAAAGGATATGAAGGTCCTATTAGAAGTAATTAAATTTTGATAAATGGAAGTATATTTAGCCAATTTTTCTTTGTTTGATTACGTTCTCTTTATGTTGGTACACAAATAAATTTTTTTAATTTAGATTATGAACAAAGTTTTTGAGATTGGGGTCTTTGGATTTAGTGGTGAGAATGAAGTTGTAAAGGAAGTGTTAAGTTTTAGAAATAAATCCTACCTTTTACCTAGATGTTATTTTATTATTTTAAATATTAAATTTAAAATATGGTATAGACTCCCAGAAATGTCTAATAACTATGCAATTCCAATCTTACATATATAGATTAGTAAAGAAAACCCATTCAATAATCGGAAACTACGAATAAGGGAAAATTATAAAATATAAATTAAGAAGATTAAACTTCAAAGAATTCAACAATATTATGGGAAACATCATAGATACTACATATAACAAAATGAATATATTATATGGGTCTTAAAAAAACTAAAAATTATTTTCAAATGAAATTACCAAGCATTCGCGCATTGCGTGAGACATTATCTAGTCAAAGTATAATTGCTAAATCAAAGTGTCATTTAGACATGACAAAAAATATAGGGAGTGTTTGGTATATGTATTTAAAAACTGAAAACATGTATTTGAAAACACGTGTGGAAATACGTGTGGGTGAAAAAGTGTGTGAAAATACATGTAATGCTGTTTAAAAACTGAAAACATATGTTTGAGTGGGTGTACCAAACGGAGCCATAGTGATCCTTATTATAGAAGTTAATTTGTTTGTGTATATATATAGATAAATAGCATTTGGAACATTTCAAAGTAGACGAACAAATGCTCGTATAAGTATTGTAAAGGGGACGACCAAAGCAAGATATTACATCTCATGGCGCCGCCATTTGGAAGTGGGAGGAGGTGGTCAAGGGCAGTAAAGATGACCTTGTGCTTGCTCTTTCTCATACCAATGGAAGCAGCTGGAATTACAAACACCAACACCAAACAAAAACTAGGAGTTCAGCAACAATTGAAGAGACTCAACAAGCCTGCTCTTAAATCCATCAAGGTTATGAATTACTTCATATAACATGCTTATTAATTTTATATATTCCCACCTTTTTGCTCTTTGTGGTAAGCAAAGCTTGTTTTTTATATAGTATTTTCAGCTTTAATCTTGGAAGAATCACTTTCTCAAAAAAAAAAAAAAAAAAAAAAAAAATCTTAGAAGAATCATTTACTTTTGTGGGTTGTGGTGTCTCCATGACTCCCATGTACAATAGCATTGTAATTTTATTACAACACTGAGAATTCATATTGATATCTATGAGTGTGTGATGAGAAAATGTATCGAATACAGAGCCCGGATGGAGATATAATCGACTGCGTAGATATCAACAACCAGCCAGCTTTTGATCATCCTTTGTTAAAAAATCACACAATTCAGGTAACTAGTTTAATTAACTATATTTCATTTGGTATTGTGAATAATTTGATACTTACTGTATTATGGTATGGGTTGGGTTTGCGTTGGTATCTATGCCGAATGCGATAGATGAGACCCAGTTCTCACCCAGAAGGGCTTTTATTTGATGAGAGCAACAACTTCTCTTCAAACTCCATGCCTAAAATTACTCAGCTATGGCACTTGAATGGAAGGTGCCCAAAAGGAACCATTCCCATAAGAAGAACTACAGAAGAAGATTTATTAAGGGCAAATTATGGAAGGAAAAAACACAATACTGTCCCTAATGATATCGATCAAAGTATCCATGAGGTATAACTTAATTTTTAACCAATATGATTAATAAGTTGGAGCTCAATGGTATCTACTATAATGAAAGACTTAAATCAACATTCACAGCCTTTATTTTTCTGGTTGAGTTTCTAGTATTGTCAGCTTATTGAGGAAGGAGATAGATATTATGGAATGAATGCAGAAATCAACGTGTGGAACCCCCAAACCATGTCACATGATGAGTTCAGCTTGTCTCAAACTTGGATCGCAGGTCTTGATAATGGTAATATCATTGATACCATTGAAGCTGGCATGATGGTATATATAATTTCATCTATCACCTTTTCTTTTAAGCGCATGCAAAACATTAAATTACTAATCATTTCCATTTTTTACAAAATTATTTTTGTGGAGAAACAGGTCTACTATGATCTAAATCGAGATTACGAGACTAGACTCTTCACGTATTGGACTGTACGTATTTTAATATTTGACTTCCCTTCTAGAACTAGCCATGTTTATATTATTTCTTTTTTGAAAAGATTTTTTTTTAATCATGGCTGCAGAGTGATTCATATCAAAACACAGGTTGCTACAATATGTTGTTCTCTGGCTTTGTTCAAAATATTGTTTCTTTTTTTAAAAGTGTCTTTTTTATTTTTATTTTTTATTTTTATCACCGCTGCAGAGTGATGGATATGCAAGCACCGGTTGCTACAACCAAGTATGCCCTGGCTTTGTTCAAGTCGAATCCGAACTTGCGCTAGGGGCAAGCCTCATGCCTTATTCTCAGTATGATGGTACCCAACATTCAATCAACTTCTTTATCTGGAAGGTAGTACAATATTTCAATTTAATTACTTTATCGAATATGTCTAATTTTGGATACACATATATGATCATATCATATGTAATTTTTTTTCTCAAGAAAAAATTCAAAGTAACAAATGTTACAGATATGTTTGAAATTTTTCTAGTTTTAGTTGTAATAGTGTATGTTTGAAATTCTTTTTCCTCGGTTTATTTATTTTTATATACAACTTTTTAAATTTAAAGTTTCACTTTTTTTCCATACATAATTTATTTTTACCTGACTTTTTTTTAAGACGGTGAATTTAAGTGTCCATGTTGTTCTGCATAAAAAGATTCATTTTTTTTCTCTTTCATTAGTCTTTATACCTTCATTTATCATTCAAAATATTACAAACTAATTTGTGTGGCATGTACAATGATGTAGGACAATCTAGGGGACGGAAACTGGTGGTTGTATCTTGCGCATAGGCATCAAGTGGGATATTGGCCATCCTCCCTATTCTCGGTCTTGTCTGATAGCGCTACGCAGGTTACATGGGGAGGAGAGGTGACCAACGAACAGATAGGTGGGCAGCACACCACAACACAAATGGGCAGTGGCCAGTTCGCTGATGAAGGGCAAGGCAGGGCTAGTTACTTCACAAATCTCAAAGTTATGGATGATCAACAAGTTCTCAGGGCTCCTAGTGACAATCGCAAAATCGTTACGAAACCAAATTGCTATAATCTCATAAATATAGAAGACTACTTTTATTTTGGTGGTCCTGGTAGAAACCCCAATTGTCCATGATTATTTAGATTATTATTTCAAAATTAAGGAGAAAGAGGGAAAAATAAGAAGAGAATTATTTTCTTCTTCTCTTCATGTCAAACAAAATGTACCTACAACCCATATGTGATTTGAAACTCTCTGATTCATTAATGAAAATAATGAGTTATTCTATGGAGTAGTAAAAATTTGAAATTATGTAATTTAATATAGTGGAAGTTAAGATTGCATTCTAAACCAAGAGTTCTCATCTTTTCCATTCATTCAATCTTTGTTGCTGTGCTTTGAGAGTGTGTATCTCTTCTATTATATGTGGTGTATCAGTGTTTGGGAATGTGATTATGTAAAGGCCACCAACTTCAAAAACATGGTATCAGAGCTAGTAGATTCATGGTGAGAATGACATTTTCCAACTAGATGGTGTCATTTTAATTTTCATGGGTTACCAAATTTTTTATTATTAATTGGAATATTTTAATGAAGGTGTTACTCAAATCCCAACATGTATGGTAGATAGTGGTAGAGCATGAGAATGTCCAAAAAAGTTTGAGATGAACCCGCTCATGCGGTCTATTTGTCCAATTGTTGTCTCACCTAAGGATTGTACGAGGAATAACCCCACATAGCAAGCTTGGAGTTGATAGAATCCTACAATTTCTCACCCACATTTTTTTTTTTTGGAGCATTGCATATGTGCCTGTATGCTTGCTCACTCCCAAGTGTAGGAAATCGTAGCAATATAATTTTCGGAGTACTGAGGTCGAACCACAAGAAGCGAGGTAAATTCAAAGACAATGTAATTAAAATAAAATAAAATAAACTTTTGGTGAAGATGAAGAATAATTTTTTTCCTGGTAATTGTAAACAAGAATAACAATGATAACTGATTTAAGTCAATAATGTAAATACTAAGGCATCGGGGTGTTTCCCTATATCGATATGAAATTCTCTGTGATCTAAGAAAATATATATTTCATAATTGATTGTTCTTATATAATTAAATACTTATAATTCGGTTGAATTGAGACAATTCAAGAATGCAAGATAACCTAGATTAATAATGAGGTTAGAATAGTTTTAAGGAAAAAAAAACAAAAAACTCATTCACTTTAAAACCTTATTTCTATTTGAAACTATTAGAAATTCATCTAAACAATAAGAAAAACATGATTGAAATTATTAAAAGCATGGAAGAACTAATACATCAAAAGAAATCTAATTAAACAATCAAATATGTTGTCTAAAATCTTAGAAAGAATCTAATTGAATATTCATACTGTATAGGAGAAACATAACCCCTAGCCCTAGCAAAGAGTTTAGGCTACCATTAGAGAAAGGAAAATACAAGGTTTTTCCTCCCCAAATTCGTTCTGCACAGCCTCCCCTCTAAACCCTAAACGTAAAAGTGTCCAAAGAAAAATAAAAAATTTTACTATTTAATTTTTGTTCAGATTTATAGCAGCAACTTGTGAGTTAATTTTGGCCTTCAACAATTGTGAATTTCAAAAAACTCAAAACTGAAAAGTTGTAGATAATTAAGTCACAGTTCCAGCCCATCCAACCTTGAGTCAATTTGATTTTTGAGAAGAGAGATATGCCCAAAGTACTGATCAATGCTCAAATCTGATTTTTCCTTTTCAGATTTTGCCTCTTTGATTTCTTTCCTTATTTGAAGCTTCCAAACATGGTAAATGATCCAAGCACTCCAGCTGCACCTCCTTAGACATTTAAGCATGGTCCTTTAGCTCCTCTTTAATTCTAGTTTGGCCTCCATTCTCTCACAAACTCTTGTAAACTCATTTCTTCCACATGATTTCCTGAAAGTAGAAAATTACATACAATGAATAACATCTTATTCAAGAAATTATGTAAAGATAAATAATAGGGACTAATGCAAATCATGGCTTAATTATACAAATTAATGCTAGTAATAAGGAGATAACACCCACATAAATATAGAACAAGTATACATTTTAAGGCATTATCATTGTATCGGATCAAGACAGGTCCAAGCTAGATATCTATAGTGAGAAGTATGTGTTTATTGTATGATCCAAGCTCCAAGGGCTCTAAGTTGAGAAATTCAATGAAGTAGTAGAAATCGGTTGGGATGTGGAATTTGATGAAGAATACATATGCAATTGGAGCACCCAAAAAGAAGAAAAATATCATTTTTCCCTCTATTTAATGAAGATGAGCAAATGAATGAAGTTCTAGAAGAACTTCCACTCTACCTTCATCACTAGCATCTCTTATTTATAAAAGTTCATCCTCAAGAGTCTTCCTAGTTTTGAAGGATATCTATGACTCAATGGAGAATATAGATGATATATATATATATATATATATATATATCTAATAAGTTGTGGAAGATTTGAAATTAGAAGTGCTAAAAAAATATAAAAGGTTACTCGATGTTTAATTTGAACCTTCACTTTAGTCTTTCTAGTTCCAAAATTCACTGTTACAATAAGTTATGTTGGAATTTTCAAGAGTGAGTAGTGTTGTTAGTTGAGTAGTGAAATCCCACATTGGATACTAATGAGAAGGGGTGCTTAATATAGTATAATTGAACCTAAACTTATTGGCTTAAAATTCTTGGTTTAGTGGTGACCTTATATGTTATATTCTCCAAGGTGTTTTCTCCCTAAAAAGTAGTATCCAAAGCCGATAATTCAAGGAAATTTTTTTTATTTATTTGATCCCATCAAGTAGAATGAGAAAGACTCCTATATCAGCTCCACCCATGTTTGAGTAAAGGTTCTACTAGGTGTGTGTTGGTGACTCTTATAGTTGTGCAAGGAAAAATCCCATGATTGCTCCACCCATGGTTGGATAAAGGGTGTACTCTATTGGTGATAGCTATTGATACCATATTTTTTTTTGCTCTTGGTTAGCGAGCTAAAATGTCGATTTAGGCACTAAAAAGTGAAAATTATGCTTTTAAAATGTTCGAAAATGAGGTATTACATGGAAAAAGCTTTTTTATTTTTTAATAATTTCAATCGGGTCTTGGATTAATCATTCTAATGATTCAAGAGCTCAAAATCCCAAACTTTCTATTTTTTTCTAAGTTTAACCAATGTTGACAACCCTAATAGGGATTGGTCTAAAACTTGACCTTTTGATCTGACCTTCCGATTGACATAAATTTATTACCATCTTAAAGATCATGAAATTACCTTAAAAACGACAATTCACGGGCCAAAATCAAAGTTAAAATGGATAAAATATCAAGAAAATAACAAAACCCTAATTAAAAGGCATGATTTTCAAACCCAGACTAGACTATACGACCCAAACTGGTTAACCAAGAACCTCTCACAAATACATTTTTTTAACCCTAAGAACCGTTCTACGCTAAAAAAGTAGAAACCGTTTGAACTGATCAAACTACCAGGGTTTGGAAAAGAAAAAGTATTTACAAGCTCAAATAACTTTTCATTAAGCAATACCCATCAAGGTTTGCAGCAAATTCAAGAAATTTTGTTCAAAATGAAACAAGAACCATCCAAAATTACAATGAAAGAAGTCCACAACTCAGAGATAAACAGCAGTACAGAAACCCCAGTTACTTTGCCTTGAAAAAATCTTTCATTAAGGTCAATTCATATTGTAGACACTACATTTTGTACCCCTTACGACTCGGGTCCCTGTTCCCTAATGATGCTCAAACTCTAAGGCCTAAGGCTAGTTTAGAGCCCAATTAGATATTAAATTGACTTGAGGAGTGTTAAAATGGAAAATATAACCTTTTAAATGAGCGAAAATCTATTTTTGGAAATAAATTGACCAAAGTAGCCCTCGACTTGTGTACGTGGGTAGCGGCCTGTGTACGCAAGCCACTACATGCGTACGCAGGCACAATCCTGCGCATGTAGCTACGATCCTACGCACGTAGCTAGGGTTTTAGAAGAATAAAAAATGCAAGTTTTCTGCAATAATGGCTGAGGTTTGGAACGAATCTCACATCATCTAGGAGCCACTCCAAACCCCATTTTTTCCATTATATAAAGCCTTACATGGTACATTTTCAAAACATACAAAAATCTCACTAGAAAAACCTAAGATTCACTAGAAAATAGTGAATCAAAAGGGAGTTTTTCACAAAACACCCTCATGTCATTTTTATTTGATTAGGACCTTTTATGGCCCCAATCTTTTGAGTTTAAGATTCCTAATCACTTTTTCATTGAATTGTGATAGATTTGACTGAGGGGAACGGTCAAAAATCAAGCCTAGGAGTTTTTGCTTTAAGGTACTCTTTTAAACTTTCCTTTTTCTTTTCTGTCTTTAATCTTTATTTTAATATGCTTTTGTGTTTAGTTTACGTTTATTTATGTTTGTCTAGGTTAGTTTTAGGGTTTCTTTATGTTTTTAAGCATGCTAGGTTGCTAGATTTTATGTTTTTGGTTGATGCTCTGTGTGTTGATTAGGGTTTCTGGATAAGGATCTGCATACGCATGATATATCTAGCCTGCGCACGCAAGCTGAACTTATGCGTACGCAAACGCAGGCTAAACTTATGCTTATGCAGACCTGTTACGTGATGTCGTTACCCAGAAAACCCTAATTTTTGTTTGTTTTGATTCTGTCTTCACATGTTTTAAGCCTCATAAAATGTTTTGCTCACCTTTGTTAACATGCTTGTTTGTTATCACATGTTAGAATTAGGGTTTGTTTAGTTTTTTTCCTTGTTTTGATGACATGCCATTCATTCACATGCTCACGCATTGATGCCATAGGTGCTGTGTTGCTAAGAGGTGAGTATAGGGTAAGTCATGCATTAACAATGATCATGCATTTACGTTAGGTTTTCTTAGGTGTTCGATTAGGGCTTCTAATATGTTAATGTTTTTGTTTCGATATGTTTTGTATGATGATATGTTTGCTGCCATGTTTGGGCTGCTGCCTTGTTTAGATGCATGCTAGGGTTTTGTGTTAGATGATTGCTAGGGTTTTCTTTTGTGTGTTTGGCTCTCTTTTGTTTGGATAGATGGATAGGTATGTTTTGTTTGGGATGATAGATGCCATGTTGCTTGTTAGATGCATGTTAACGTGTGTGTGAGTCTAGAATACAAGTGTTTAGATAGTCTTTAATAGGGTTAAGACATAGGACACAATGATGGGAGGCCAACCTTAGGGTTGGGCGATCTTGGGTGCCTAACACTTTCCCAAGAGCGTACCTAAACTCTAAACCCAAACTATGGTAGTAAGATCAAAGGTCCTTCCTCGAAAGGATGCTATATTCATGGTTCCTGGACCATATAACTAGGTGGAAACTTTGACCTTCCGTTTGTGCCCACAGTGGTGACTCCACTGAGGATTGTGAGTTTAATTCCTATGTGTCCTATATCTTAACTTTTGTAAAAATTGTCTCAATACTTATTTGCACACACATCACTTGTTCTTTTGTCCCTTAACCTTGGTTGGTGATAAGTGGGAAGATGGAAGGCTCCATTCGGGCCCAAGTTTTCCGAAGTTCATCCCACCAACTCACAATCGGTGCCATCGCCTATAATGGGCCTTGAGTATGTTAAAAGTTTGCTACCAATCCACTATGGGGTCCACTTAGTTGGAATCATAGCCCACCTAGTTGTGAGTGACCTACTTATCTATCCCTTTAGCCTTAGAAAGCCTACCCACACTAGAGAGATCCTAGATCCTACCATAAAGGGTACCGTTTATATATCTCTTGTTTGTTCAACCATATATCATGTACTCACCTAATCCTAAAGGACAATTAAAAGATATAAAAATGGAAGGGATGGCCCTAAAGTTATGGTATGCCCTAAGATGTTGTGGGGCAAAAGAAAAGGCTTGTCCCTAAATCCAAAGGCATATCTTAACTTGAAAGGTTCATAAGACCATAGCTCAATTGCTATGGTAAGTCCAAGTGGAGAAAGCCCTTTTGAAAAAGAGGACTTTGGGCCTAAGGTAACAAGTATGCTATGAACTTAACATCCCACGTCCTTCAAAGCCAAAATGAACTTCTCTAATCTTGGGTATCTTTGTTGCATGACTAGGCCCAAAATGATGAGAAATTCATAGGCTTTGAAAGGAAGGCCACAAAATATTCTAGCTAGAGGGCTATTTCAAAGTGAAAGAAATGAAAAAGAACGAAAGCCCAAAGGTGATGAATACATTTGTAGGCCCAAGTTTGAGACAAAGGGTTGAAAATTCCTAAGTACATTCTAATGAAAGCCCACGAGAGTAAGATGAGAGCTTTATTGTAAATGGACCAAAGCCCAATGAGACAAGGGGTAAGGATCCATGAGAGGAAAGGGAGTGACATTGTAATTAGGCCTTCATTAAAATGAACTTAATAATTTTCCAAGAACATCTAAAGTTTAAAAGGAACCTTTTAATTGGGACTTGAACTTAATAAAAATGGGGCTTCTTTTTAGGCATCATTGCACCGCCAAAGTTAAGAAAACAAGTCCCCACTCCCATTTGGACTCGAGAGAAAGGAAAGCGCTTAATCAAGATAGATGATACATACCAAGAGGAAGAAAACCCCCAAGAGACGATGGCTACCTCCACGGAAGACCCATTGGCCCAAAGGATCCTCAAGGCTTTGGACGAACATAGAGAGGCTCTCAAGAAAATGGAAGGACGCCTCACTAGGTTGGAAAAATCTAAGCTCAAGAAATCCACACACGTGGAAATCCACGATGACTAAAAAGACGATAAAGAATGAAATGAAAAAGACAAGGTGAAGTATGAAAGAAACAAGCAATTTGAGAAGCTCACCATGGAAACCATAGCCATGAGGGAAAAGATGGAGAAGATGCAACTTGCCTTTCGCAAGGCACAAGGGATGGATGACTACCTTTATAACATAGGGGGAGTAAGCTCAAAGGCTCCTATTGCATTGCCTCCCAAGTTCAAGATCTCCGATGCGGAAAATTTTGACGGGACTGGGGATCTGAAGCAACACATAAGAAGATACCTAAGCATTGCAAAAATGAAAAGGCTAAATGAGAAGCAAACTTTGCATGTGTTTCCTCTCTCACTCACGGGAGGTGCGTCAAGGTGGTACTATAGCCTTGATCCAAGCAAGACTAAGGTGTGGAATGAGCTAGTGGAATTGTTTGTAGACCAATTCATCTTCAACACCATGATCGATGTGACTCTAAAGGATATAAAGACTACCATGCAAGGCGTAAGGGAGATATTTTCTGAGTACATGACTAGATGGAAGAACAAGGTGTCTAGAATGGTCAATAGGCCAAATGAGAAAGACCAAATCAACATGATTATCAACAACTTGCTTCCAATTTACAATAGTAGGCTTTTGTCATCGCCTATTAACTCATTTGGAGAATTATGTGATTGTGGGACAAGAATTAAAGATGCTCTCAACAATGGACAATTGGAGAAAGGGGAAAGCAAGCCTCCAACCAAGAAGACATATGGAAGACGGGCCACCACTAAAGCATCCAATCCCGTGAATGTAAGTGCCATCATACCCCAACAAACACTAGCCTACCTAAAGAAAGCTCGCCGAGAATTCTCTGACTTAGGAATGACCCTCACCCAAGCATATGAAAACCTATCCTCCAAAGGATTCATCAAGCCTTTAGACCCCACACCCATGCCTAACCCCATACCTCCCTCTTGGAACCTCAATGAATATTGCCATTATCACCAAAAATCTGGTCACAAAACCGACAATTGCTTTCGCCTCAAACATGAGATACAAGACCTCATAGACAATGGAACCCTCCCAAATCCCAACATCATCACCAAAACCAACATTAGAAAGAACCCTTTGCCCGATTACCATAGGGCTCCCCCTCCATATCAAAATTGGGTGCAAATAGATGAAGTTGAATGGGATTGTTCAAAGTTGATAGAAACTACAAATGTCAATATCAATGCCGTAGAAGTCCAAGGAATATGGGATGAAGAAGATGAAGTCCTAAAGGAAGTGATAGCAATATAGGGAATACTTCCCAAAGGGATGACGGAATTGAAGAAAAGAGTTTTGGAGGACAATGTGGCAAATATCACTAGGAGTGGGAAGCACTACAAGCCATCCTTTATAGAAAAGGATCATCCTGTTAAAGATCTAGGGGAAGGGTCCAAGCCCACGAAACCTAGAGGAAAGGAGGAAGAAGAAGATATGGTCTTGATGCAATTAAAGAAGACCCAAGCCCATGTGTCCGTGTGGGGTTTGCTCATGGCCTCTCAAAAATATCGTAAGGCTCTCTTAGATGCCTTGAATGGGGAAGAAGTACCAATAGAAACTACACCACAAGAGGTTTTGTCTCTCATGGGGGTTGAAGGTTCCTCACACCCTCTCCTTGCTTTTTCCGATGAAGATCTCCCTCCCGAAGGAGCTACCCACACTAGACCCTTGCAAATCACCATTGAATGTTCCCATAGTTCTCATTGACAATGGATCCACCTAGAATGTTTGTCCTTTTAGGACCGCCCTCACCGTTGGCCTAGACATGGAGACTATCATTCCTTCCCCCTTGACTGTAAGGGCATATGACAACACTTCAAGGAAGGTCATGGGCACTTTCAAGGCTCCTTGCAAGATCGGGCCAATAGAAACCATTGTAGAATTTCATGTCATGGACATCACCCCAAATTACAACCTCCTCTTGGGAACAGCTTTGCTTTACCCTAATGGGGAAATTCCTTCCTCACTACACCAAAAGATGAAGATCTCATGGAAAGGAGGGATTGCCATAGTACTTGGAGATGGTGAGATCCTAGCACCGGTTTGTGGACTCGAAGAAGGAGGGAGTGAGCTTCAAATGAGTGGCTTTGAGTTCGTAAACATGGCCGACTATGGATTGAAGGATGAAAAGTATGCTACCGATTTGTTTCCATATTGTAGCCATGAGGTGATTGCAATGATGAAGGACATGGGATACATGCCTGGTATGGGCCTTGGAAAGGAAGGAAAAGGGGTAGTTGAGTTCCCCAATATCAAGACTCAAGTGACCAAGGAAGGTTTAGGATTCCTTGAAGGTTGCAACGGAATCAAGAAAAACCATGGCACTCTTAATGGGAACTTCGTGAAAGAAGGGGGAGACTTCCCCTATTGTGGCTTCCCCGAACCATGGGTAGGTAAAGATGGAAGGGTGTATCCGGGTTGGGAGAGATGCTTCGCCTGATTAACATGGATAGACTCCGAAAATACCACATTTAAAGAAAAGAAAAAAAAAAACCTGCTAGGTTGAAAACCCGAAAGGGCGACCTAGGCAAAAATTAAGGCAAAAGAACCCTACTAGATTGAAAACCCGAAATGGTGGTCTAGGAAAAAGTTAGGGGAAAAGACCATGGGTATGGCGAAAATTTCCGAAGGGACGTCATGGGCAAAAGTTACATGGCAAAGGAAAAAGAAAAGAAAAAGAAAAATAAATGAGATGACAATAAGCAAAGATAATAATAATAAATAAAAAAGATTAATGTTTGAATTGAATTGAGAACCTAATGTTCTTCTCAAAAAAAAAAAAAAAAAAAAAAAAAACCTAACCTAATGTACAGCTAGCGCATATCCTAAGTTTTACTGTAGTCATAAATAAAATATTGGATATATATCAAGAAAATGATTATAAGTATAGAAAGAATTCAATTAAACGGAAAACATTATGAAAAAAAAAAAAAAAGTCAACAAAATTGAATGAGTTACAATGAACACATGAGATTCTATAAAATCAATTTAAGTTGAGTGTCTCACAAAGAACACATTAGTTTAAAACATGTTTATTTTTCTTAACATGATGAAGCTGTAATTTTGATCTATATATTCCTTAGTATTCTTAGCTCTGCCAAATTTCCGATTGTTAAAATGACTAATGTTCTTTCTATATAAAAAAAGGTATTTTAATTGCAAAGTTCTTCGGTTTTAGAAAAATTAATTAAGATCATTGAGATGTGTAAGACCTTTCATGGATAGTATAAAAATATATTAACACTGATGGCCTGTGGGTCATACAGAGGATTATATATCTTGCTCCTCAACTTGAATTTGTGGATGAAACAAAAATCTAAATCACAATTGGGGTACCTTTCAAATATGCCTACACGCACTACAACAAAAGTGAACTATGGTGATGAAATCTAGTAAGAATAAACAATTTCATTTCTAAATGATAACATTCAGTGAAAAAAAGAAGAATTCGTCACCAAATAATATAAAAAATTTTAAATTGGTGACGAAATCAATATTTTGCCAACAAAGATGTACAAATTGGTGACGAGATATTTATTTCGTCACTATAGGTCATGAAAAAAAGGCAGACTTAGGGTGATGAAATATTCACGTCACCAAAGACTTACCAGAGGTGACGAAATTCTAAATTCCTCACACAATATTAAGATGTAGGTGTTTTTGGTGACGAAATAGTTTTCCGTCGCCTATTGTTTAACCAAAGACTAACTAGAGGTGACGAAATTGTAAATTCGTCACCCAATATTAAGACGTAGGTGCTTTTGGTGACGAATTAAGTTTTCGTCACCTATTGTTTACAAATAATAGCACCTATTGAATTTTTTGAAGCAAATAAATAAATAAATATAGCATGTACTAAATTTATTTTGCGTGGTGCCCAATTTTGGGAGCGTACTAATCTAATTTAAATGAAATATCACATCAGAAGCAACATATACTCTCTCTCTCTCTCTCTCTCTCTCTCTCTCTCTCTCTCTCTCTCTCTCTCTCTCTCTGCGCGCATGCGCAAAGCAATTACTCCAACACCCCAAAAAACTCCTTTTATATAGGAGATTAGTTTACCCATTCAACCATTAGTTTGTCCTCTTCTTCTCTGGATACGGTTTGTATCCAGTGCTTTTTGCATTGGACAAGCTACGATGCGAACACGTGTCTAAAAATGAACACATATCCGAATCGTAGTGTGTTTAGCGCAAAAAGTTACTGGACATAAGTTTCACCCTTCTTTTCTTAATAGATACCTTACACAAATATGATAGATTGATTCAAAAAAGAAAGAAATACGCACGTATATAATAACAGTTGAAATCCAACTTTCTTATGCCTTGACACTTTTTAAATCCAAATCAATATCTTCTCATATTTCTTCCCAAAAAAATGTCCTTCTCATTTTTCTATAACTCAAAGACTTTGAGTAGTGAACCAATATTTTAAGCTTAAAAATAACTCCCATTAAAAATTTAAAAAAATTTAAAAAAAAAAAAAAAAAAAAAAAAAAAAAAAAAACTCGTACACAGACAAGGCACTAGACTCCTATTGCCTCTATCCCTCCACTGATTGTTTTTTCACTCTTACATAATTTCAAGCTTGGGCTTTTGCTAAAAATTCAAGTTTTAAATATATTAAGAAGAAAAGAGAAAGAAAGTTGAATTCTACTTTCTTTCTTTTTTTAAGTATTTAAGGCAATGAGGTGATATACAATTTTTCAAGTATATTGCATCTCACTTCACAAGAACTTGTACTTGATTTTTTTTTTTTTTTTCTTAGACTGAGATAGAAATCCTACTCTAACCTAATCTAAGTATATATGTACGTGTGAAGGTCTCTCTTGGAGCCTTGAAACCTAGTCCTTGCCCTCCCACCACACAAGAACTTGTATTTGTAAAGTAATCATCACGCCAAATGTGTGCAGTGGGTTATATTGCTATATTTTTAACTCTTTTACTTTGTTCAATTTTTTCCAATTTATTTTGAGTAATCGAACTATATATTTGAATTAATTTATGTACTTCAAAATTGATTATTATAAGTTATGAATTGTGTCGAATCGAATTTTAGACCGTATGAAAAGTAAAATTGTATATAAACTAAAATCCTAGCTATGCCGCTACTTCCAATCACCACCTTCCAACCTTGCTCACTAATAAGACTTTCATCACTCTTTCATATTAACTAGCATACCCTTCTTGATGTTAGGGTTTAGTAAAATATGTATATTATGACTCTGTTTAGGAGCTGATGAAAGTTTCAGTTTATTTTAGTTTTTAGCTTCTTTTTAGTACTATTCATGGGTTCCGTTGCACTTTTTGATATTATTTGTGGGTCTCATTGTACTATTTATCTATCTTTTAACCTTTTTTTTCACACTTTCAACAAAAAGTTTTCAATTTTAGCTAAATAAACTGTTCCCAAACGGACCCTATATATTTTCTTTTCTTAAAGGAGTGCATTGTATTATATAATTAATAAACATACATACAAATTTCTTTATTTATTAAAAAAATTTCCATTTACCATTTGAAACAAAATTATTCAAAATATATATATAAATATATATATCTTTTAGTTATTAATATAAACATGTATTGTTGGTGCATTATAAAATTAAATTAAGTTTAAACTTGATTTTAATTAAGTGAAACTTATTTAAGGAAGATTAATCAAACTAAGAGAAATTTATTTATAGGAAATATTAATTGAACTTTTATATAAGTTATGTTAATAAATTTAAATTAACTTATCTTACCTAATAAATGTCATGAAATATTTCAAGACTTTATATATATATATATATATTTATATAGTTCATCCTTACGTCCATTAAAAAAAATGGAGAAGTGAAATACTTAAGTAAAATAGATGTTCTCTTCTCTCTCTTCTACTTGTGAATGGTGTGTGAGTGTGAATGAGTCCACAATTATTTATATTTGTGGTGCTTATAGTTATATTTGTACGAATTTATCTAAACACAAACATATATTCACTCCAAATTAATTTTTATTAACTCTACTCGTTATAAATTTTTTACCATGACAACATTGGCAAGCCATTTGGGGTAGTAAACCTCTCCAATAAATCTGGCGGCTAAGAGCTTTTCTACCTCTTCCATAACTGCTTTGTTCCGTTCTGGAGCGAATACTCATCTTTTCTGTTGAACGGGCTTCTTTGTTGGGTCGACATTGAGACTGTGCTCTATTATTTGTTCATCAATCCCAGGCATATCCTCATGGCTACATGCAAAGACGTCTTGGTTTTTTTTCAAAAACTTCACTAGCTCATCCTTTAAGGACTATTAAAGCTCCTTTCCTACCTTGGTGGTTTTGGATGGGTCTCCTTCCACCAGCTCTATGTTTTCCTCTTCCTCCATGGGCTTGGGTGGTTCCTCCTCGACTATCCAGGTGTGATTCTCTTTGGACGCCAGGACTGCTCGGTAACATTCCCTGGCTAAAAGCTAGTCTCCACAGATTTCTCCAATCCCGTGGGGGGTCAAGAATTTTACTTTCAAGCAGTATGTGGAAGTTGCAGCCTTAAGGCGGTTAAGGGTTGGTTGTCCAAGAATCACATTACAAGATGAAGGGCAATCGACAATCAAAAAGTCTACCACCCTTGTCACCTGAGCAGTGTAAGTTCCTGCTGTAATCTGTAATGAAATGATGCCCTTTGGATAAACACGGTGTCCACTAAAACTGACCAACGAGGATTCGAAGGGTTTGAGGCGTTTTGGATCCAACTTCATCTACTGGAAAGCCGTCATGTACATTACATCTGTCGAGCTTCTGTTATCCACCAACACTCTTCAAGTGTTGTACCCTTCAATGGTTAGCATAATGACAAGGGGGTCATCATGCGGCTGCTTAATCCCCTTCAGATCTCGCTTGGAAAAAACAATGTCGTCATTCCCGATACGATGATGTTTTGCTATTTGGTGTTTGATATGAACACTATTTACTTGCCTTTGGAGTGCCTTTCTCAGGGACTTGTATGATCCCCCAACAACCGACCCTCCGGTGATCGTCCTTATTTCTCTCACGACCTGCTTGGGACTGTCCCGGTCTTCTTCCTTATGGTCATCAGAGGGCTTCTCTTCCATCCGCTGGCGAGCCTGATAATCTTTCTTGACAAACTTTTGAAGTTTCCCCCTCTGGATCAGCTCCTCTATTTGCTCTTTCAAATCTCGGCACTCATTAATGTCATGACCATGGTCCTTGTGGAAGCGACAATATTTCTTTGTATCTCTCCGTTTTAAGGACGAGCTTAATGGTTTGGGCCATTTCAGTGCAGGGTCGTCCTTTATCTGCATAAGGATTTTGTCCATGGGGATCAGCAAAGGTGTGAAATTCAGCTTTTTCTTTGATGACGTCTCTAGACCACTTTTGCTGGCCTTGGCTTCTGTGAGATTATCTTTGCGATCCCTCTTCTTGCCTTGGGACTCAGTGCTTTCTTCCGTCTTTCGCTTACCCGTCAGTCCCTTTGCAGTCAATGCATCTTCCCCATTCATGTATTTTTTCACTTTGAACAATAGATCCGTCATTGAAGTTGGAGGAGTCTTCCTTAGAGAGAAGACGAGGTCAGGATTGTTCAACCCTACTTGGAAGGTCGTCACTATCACCTGATCGTTTGCTTCATCAATTTCCATAACTGCTTTGTTGAAACATTTCACATACTCGCTTAGGGTTTCTCCTTCCTGCTGCTTCACAGTTAACAGATAGGAGGTGGGCCTCTTAGGGCGTTGGCCCCCAATGAAATGACGGACAAAGGAATCGCTCAACTAGTCAAAATTTGCAATAGACGCCGTGGGCAGCTTACTGAACCACACCCTTGTTGCTCCCCTAAGGGTTTCCGAGAATGTCCTGCAAATGACTTCATTTGGGGTCTACTGGAGGCTTAGAATTGTCTTGAATGCCCCTATGTGATCCAGAGGGTCCTTACTGCCGTAGTAAACTTCCAGCTAAGGGAGACGAAATTTGGGAGGTAAAGGGCACTCCAAAACTCTGGTAGTGAAGGGTTTGTCCTTTTGATCATGCCATCAAGGTTTACTGCTGTCTTACCCTTCATGGCATTTTTGACTTCGCCTAACTCCTTCCTCATGTTCTTTATCATTTGATCACTGCCGCAAGTTGACTGCGCAGTGTGGTCTGAAGTTTCTCTTCTGCTATTTCCTGGGCTGTGAGCTTCGTTGTCATTGTCATTGCGGTTACGCCGAGACTATGACATACTCATACCCTCTGGATGTGCTTTCTATTTCAAGTCTTCATTCTATTTCATCAATTCTTGTACATTAGCTGTCAATGCTTGAATTTGTTGAGCCATTACCACCGGATCCGGTGGTGCAGTAATGGATGAATCCATCAGTTCTAAGGAACTTAGTTAGTAAAGAATTCAACGGCTTCTTAAGCTCCCCACAGACGGCACCAAACTGATGAAGGAGAATTTCGCCTCATCAGTATGTTCCTCGTCAGTACGATAGACGACCTGAGATCCTGTAAGAGAAAACACTAAATGGATGATGGCACCAGTTTGGGGCCTGCCAAGAACCCTCCAATGCTTAAGTGAGCTTATACTCTTTAGAAATTTGTAATCTGTAGAGATATTTGTTTATGTCTTTTACCTGTCTTTCCTGGCTTTATATAGCCTTATGCTGAGTTAATGCTCAGTATAACGTTACACTACAGCTGGAGGATTTAATGCTTAATGATGGCCATTTAATCCCAACGTTTGCTATCTGTAACGGACCTTTAACTACACATTATTGGACGGAGATAACGATTATGTGCTTATTTATCACTCAACCATTGAATGCTGTCTGGAATTAATGCACTTACGCTCATCCATACTCTTACTCGTCATTATTATGGACGGTTTGCGAGTGACAGACGACCATTTAGGCGCTACTCATCAACAAGAATGCTATTATTTACACAATGAGAAAAATGTTTGGTACTTAAATTAGGCATTGGAAATTATTCAATAGTCATGGTCATGAACCGTATAGCCTTTGTTAGTTTTAGACCCCTGATGATGTAGGGACATTTGACGAGGATGACGCATTCTGTAGCAGCAATCCTAGAGATTTGGCACTTAGCGAGAACCAAGGGACTAATGACATTCCACTGCAGAAATTAAGGAGAAATAATAGGAGGTCAGCATATCCAGAAGATTGCGTTCCTTCTTCAAGGTTAATCTACCAATCATGCATAAATTTTGTGAAAGATATTCTGGTACATTTTGTGGTAATTATTTAGAAGTCTGTAGCATACCCAAATCAGTGATAATTACAAGAGAAATGATATTTCTACAATATTTTTACAACATTTTTACAACAAATCCTAAGTGGCAGGTTGTTACTGGTTGTTATTGTTGGGGCAAAAAAGTAATCTTAGTGTTAGGTTCAATATTATAGAAAATGCTTTCTCTAATTACAAGGATGATGTCTATCTTCATAAGAAGTTCAAACGTAGAAGTTGGAAAGTAGGAGATCATATCTTTGATTGATTTCCAATTTAGTTATTTCCCTTATTAGTCTTCTAGTTGACATAAGAGTCTTATTTGTATTTGAATTAGGATTTAGATTTATTTGCTTTCCTAGTTTATCTCTATCTTTATTATATTTCCTATTTTGATTAGGAATCCTAGTCGTAAGGTAGGTGAGATTTTATTATATAAGGGTGTAAGGGGACCTTGGGAAAATGAAGCATACTATTATCAAATTGATTATTATAATGAAATTTGTAGGTTTTCATCAAAAGTTTCTGTAGCGCTCTTCTATCTCTTCTCTTTGTCTTGATCATGGCTTAACAAACCATAGATCGGAGTAGAGTCATAACTATTCTTATTTTCCATATATTTCCATTGTTTAGTTATGCAGAAGCTGCAAATTTGATCTACCCCGCATCACCTGAGACAAACAGTGTTTAACCAGTTTTAAGGCCAAATTGTTAATTAGATTTATTATGAAAGCCTTAAGTTAAACAATTAATCGAGCATATCATGTACAGTGGAAAAGTAAATGACACAAGATATGATGACCCTTATGAAACTACTTATTCCAAAGGAAAAACCTAGGGGACTTGACCTAATCAATCCCAAGGTAACAGTTTCAATATAAGCTAGAGATTTAAAGTCAAGAATACTCTAAATCCCACAGACTTCCTTTACAGTGAATTGTTGCAACATGAACCTCCAATCCATGTACTTCAATCATATTGATGATTTAGATCTATAGCACATTTGATGACTAGAATGAGAAAGCATTTTCTATAATATTGAATCTTGAGTTTTTTCAAAGAATATCATCAGTAGAAGATATGAGAGAGTGTTGGGTAAAGAAATCTCAAATCCAAAATAGGAGACATAAGAGGCACTTCTCTCTCTCTCTCTCTATTTTTTAGATCCAATACAATCTCTTATATAGTGTAGAATAAATGGCACAAAAGCCTAGTAGATTGGACGATGTGTTGGGCTTTAAAATATGCAAATTGATTTGATCTATGATTTTCAATTGGTCGAACTTCAGTTTCGATCGGTCGAAATTTCCAGATTCGAACTTTGAATTGTAGAACTTTGCAGCAATTTTGTCTTCAAAAATAAACTTCTAAAGACACTTAAAACTTATGTTTTGCTCATAAATTGCCAACATAAATAAGACCTAACAACCTTGGTATTTCCTCCTCTCACATAAACAATAGATCCCACTATATATTTAATTAATAAAATTTATTATTATGTAAGAGAAGGAAATACCACATCGTTGTATTATTGTAAGCTAATTTAATTAAGAGGAAAATTTCATAAGAGTAACTTTAAAATTTAATTGAATAAAACTTGGTAAGATAAATGAGAGAATCTTAAAATTCTAACTCTAATCTAAATTGAACAAACACTAGCTTTACCAACATCATGCCCCCATCCCTCTCTAAAGTTCTTGAATCAAAAGTATGAGAATAGACCTCCCTTTTCTTTCTTTCTTTTTTTTGGGGGGGGGGGGGGGGGGTTGGGGGGGATAATTCGATAATTAAAAAAAGGGGACGTGATCACTAGACGACTTTATTAAAAATGATAAAAGGTGCTAGTTGAACTACAACTTGCAAGACTTTTTGACAGATGATGATCTCTATTGTTAATAACCCATCTGATGCCTTCTTAGAAAAGGACCCCACCTGATTTACAAGCAATCCAAGTTTTTGAACAAGCTTTCCTCTAACATCAATTCTATAAATTTATAAACTTTGTATTTTTATTATTTCAATTAACATTTGGTATAACGCAAAGCGTGTCACCTTTAGTTTTCACAAATATTCCAATAATACGATTACACTAAGGGGCGTTTGGTTCGCCGTGATGTTACATTACGCCGTAATATTACTTTATTGTAATCTTACATTAATGTAATCTCATTACAGTAATACAACATTATATTGTTTAGGAATATGATGAGATTAAGATAATGTGATATAATTTGTAATTTTAAATTATGGTAATGTTAAAAATAATAATAATAAACCAAAAACCTTAATGTCACATCATCGTAATGTGCATCATATCAAAGACACATCACAGCGAACCAAACATCCCCTAAGTTTTTCCATATATAAAATATATATATATATAAGTTATAAAATTATAATAATTTGAATTTAAATTAATTTAGGACTTTCTATACATTTGAGTATGTCAAAAGTGTTGTAATTTAACTAGCATTTTTAGTAATTTTATTTGTAACAATCAAATTATGATGAAAAAAAGTGTGCAGAATTTATTTTTCTTTTGAATAACATACAATCTTAAATCCTCAATCTTACCTTGATTCTGTCAATCAAGGAAATAACATTATCTTTTAACCAATACCTCATTGCATTCAAAGGTCAAAAAGCTCAAAATGAAAAGTTATTTATCACTTTTTTATGTGTTAGAATCCTCTTCATTTGTTTTTCAACTTTCCGTCAATTTATAATAAAATTTTATTTTTTCAGAAATCTAAAAACATACATAATAATATCCGTTAGTCTAAAATTAGAAGAAAAAAAATATTAATGAAATAGCACAATCCATTAAATGATTAAACAAATAAATCTTTATTGCAAAATTCACCCTAATCTAAAGCAGCACATATGCATTACAAAAGACCTTTTTCTTTTCCTTTTCTTTTTCTTTTTTTTTTAAAGAAAATTTCAATCTATAATGTCTGTTTTTGACTTGATGGTGTCTGTTTATGATGATAATTCTTTATTATCCAAACAAAACACCAGCAGGTTTTTTGGTGTAGGTGGAGATTGAACCTTTGATCTCTTATTCAATTGTCAGAAACTTTACCAGTTGAACTAATTGGAACTCATAATATGAAATTGTCACATCAGCTTTTTACTTTTTTTTTTTTTTAAAGAGAATTTTAACTTATGGTGTCTACTTCTGATGATAGTTCTTTATTATCAGAACAAGATACCAATTGGTTTTTTATGTAGGCAAAGATTGAACCACAGATTTCTTATTCAACCATTAGAGACTTTACTAGTTGAGCTAACTGAACCTACAAAGTTACAAAAGATCTAATGACAAAACTTTTCACACAACTATTAAATTGGTACGCTAAAAATTTTTTTATAGCAGTATTTTTTTTTCAGAAAGTTTTTTATAGCAGTACATTGTAATTGATAAAGTTCAAAATTCTTTTTCTAGGATATGCTTAAATTAATAAAATGTGTGTGCTACCGAGAGCCAACTTAAATTAATATAAATATACGGCTTTCTCAACAAAATATATATATAAATATATATATATATATATATATATACAGTTGGTTCAAAGGGCCCACCAATACCAAATCATAAAACTCTCATATTTGTGTTCAAAACCTTTCGTTGGAATACATTTGGTGGATTTTTTTTATTATTTTTCTTGTATCTCTACTTTAAGTTGATATGTTTTTGTATTATGTGAAACTCTACTTTGGGTTGATGTGATTAAGTTATGTTTTTAAGTTGTTATCTTTTTTCTTCTCTTTGATTTTATAAATATTATCCTATTGCATTATATATAAAGATAATATATAAGAATATAATGTTATTTTATTACATAACATAACATGACTTGGATAATTTGGTGTTTATTACAATATTTTTTATTTTTACTTTTTTCTTCTCATATTATTTTCTCTAAATTTCTTATTATTCTTTCACATTCTCTCTTGAAACGTGGTTATTCTCTCTCTTCATTTTTTTTTATTCTCTCTTACAACTCTTCTTTATATTGATGAGTCATTGCAATTTTTAAAACTCTATTTTGGGTTCATACATTTTGGTGTTGTATTTTTTAGTTTCCCATTACAAGTAACATATTTTTCTCTCTTATAGTTTTGGTTTGATTTTTGTTTGAATTAATACTTGATTATTTTAGAAGTAAGAATAAGAATTTGAATTTATATCAAAACACAATCTTGGCTATGCTAATAACAGATCAGCATTCGATCCACTTCATCAATTCGGTCCGATTTGGTCTACTTTAGTCCACTTTGGTCAATTTTGGTCCAATTCAGTCTACTTCAGTCCACTTCAATTCAATTAGGTCCATTCAATCTACTTCGGTCAATTCGGTCCAATTCAGTCTACTTTGGTCAATTCAATCATGTTCGATCCAATCCGGTCCATTCAGTCTACTTTGATCTATTCGGTCCAATTTGGTCCATACAGTCAACTTAGGTCTATTCAGTCCAATTTGGCCAATTCAGTCCAGTTAGGTCTATTAGGTCTAATTTGGTCCATACGGTCCACTTAGGTCTATTCGGTCCATTTTGGTCCATTCCGTCTATTTAGGTCTGTTCGATCCAATATGGTCCATTCGATCCACCTAGGTCTATTCGATCCAGTTCAGTCCTTTCGATCTACTTTGGTCAATTCAATCCTGTTCGGTCCAATCCGGTCCATTCCGTCCACTTCGATCTATTTGGTCCAATTTGGTCCATACGGTCCACCTAGGTCTATTCGGTCCTATTTGGTCCATACGGTCCACTTAGGTCTATTCGGTCCTATTTGGTCCATACGGTCCACTTAGGTCTATTTGGTCCATACAATCCACTTAGGTTTATTCGGTCCAATTCGGTCCATTCTGTCCACCTAGGTCTATTCAGTCCAATTTGGCCAATTCGGTCCAGTTAGGTCTATTCGGTACATTCAGTCCAATTTGGTCCATTCGGTCTACTTTGGTCAATTCAATCTTGTTCGGTCCATTCGGTCTAATCCGGTCCATACGGTCCATTCAGTCCACTTCAATCTATTCGGTCCAATTAGATCTATTCGATCCAATTTGGTCCATACAGTTAATTCAGTCCCCCCCCCCCCACACACACATATTTGTTTATTTATTTATTTTATTATTTTTTGCTTGAATATATAATCAACCTCATGCAATTCATTTAAAAGTAATGATGTTAAAATAAATGAGTAACTTCCATAAATATTAGATTTGTATATTTATAGCCTTAATGTTTAGAAAGACTTTCACTTAAATTTAATCGAACTGAAGTGGACTAAAATGCTATGTTAATATGGCTCAACAAAAGTGTAGCAATAATAAATGCTATGCTTAAGATTTTAAATATTATGAGTTTGAGATATCTATGTGTGTGTGTGTGTGTGTGTGTGTAAATTTGGATTTAGAATAGGTACTTTCAACCTAAACATGTCTTTTCACTGTATGCAAGTGTACAAAAATGGACCGAAGTGGACCAAAATGAATTGAAGTGGTCTAAATGGACCGAAGTGAAAACAAATGGACCAAATGGAACAAAGTGGACCGAATGGACAAAATAGGACCGAATGGGAACAAGGAGGACCAAATGGGACTAAAGTTAACTGAATAGGACATAGTGGACCAAGTGGACAAATTGGACGAAATAGGACCAATGTGGACCGAATAGAACTAAAGTGGGCAGAATGGACCAACGTGGACCGAATAGAACCGATGTGGACCGAATAATACTTTTGAATATTTATCATTTGTATTGCATTTTAAGGGCACATATTTCTAATTTCTAATGTTTATTTTGTTTGTATTTTTTTAATTCAAAACTAAAGAGTTTAGTCTAGACATAATAAAATCTCATACTTTTCAACCCAAAATTTGAGAAAAAAAAATTATTTTTTGAGATAAAATTGGAAAGGTAACCTACAAAAGAATCAATTTAAGTCCCAATTTGTCAAAAATGGACCGAAAGGGACCAAAATTGACTGAGTGAATCAAATTGGACCGAATGGGACCAAAGTGGACTGAAGTAGACCTAATTGGACCGAATAGCAATTGTTTGATTTTTAGAGAGAACAAAGTATACAGTATATTACAGTTACAGAATAATTATTTATTTTCACGCATCGCGTGAGTCTGTGACTGGTTTAAATAATATTCAAAATATATTTTTTTGTAAATAAAAATAACTTTTACAATATTAAATTTGAGTGAGATTCAGAAGAATTTCTTTTTGGTCTTGGCCCAGTTGTTTTACTCAGAAAACATATATACTGATAAGTGAGTATTCTTATTCTTATAATTTTTAGGTTTCTTAAAAAGCCAAGTATATGAAGATAAATAAGATGAGTTCTTCTACAATATTACTTAAGCCATTCAATCACTCCATAAAGCTCATGAGAATGAGCACTTCAAGAATAAAAGTTTCATTGTTTTCACTTCCCTATTGCATAACATGCAAAAAAGTGTCGCAATTGATGCCTCCCCTTACAAGTTTGGCCTTCCTTATCTGGAAGGGCTTATATGTAGAAGCTTCCAAACCAAAATAATAATTTTGTAGGGAGGTTTCATCAGTTTCCAATTGCTTTCCAAATTGCATTTTATTAGTGTGAGAGTGATCCCCCCTCGATCCTTCATTGTCCCTAAACAAGCGATAACATTTTTAACATTATAGCTACTTGATCAAAAGTAAAGCCGCACAACATGTTCTTAGGCATTGGCTACTTTTGAAATTGAATTTGGCAAGATTTGCTAAGAATGCTTCTAAATGTAAAGCGTGAATTCCAATTCTTAGTGCCCAATTCAATTTGTGCTCAACAAAGCTTTCTCCTTAAACTTTTTTGCTTATTTGTTTATGTACATTTTTTTTAAGTTTCACTTCTTTTTAGTTACAACTATACTTACTTTCAACAAAAAATGCGTTAAGCAAGCAAGTCCGTTTGCATGTAATTTTTCTTTAAGACACTTTAACTTATTTATTTATATATAGCTTTTTTTAAACTCACATTTTTTTTTTTTGAGATTATACTTTAATCAACTTTTAATAGATAAATAAAAAATTAACTTTAGGTGTTCACGTTCAAGTTATAGTGGATTATTTAATCAATAAAAAAAAAAAAAAAGTTGTAGTGGACTAGCCTCTAAGCACGTGCATGCTCAGATGCTCTTCTATTTTTGGGTAAAGGTTAATAATTTGTATTCATATAATTTGGGATTACTAAATTTTCTAATCATAAAATACCTAGGGGTATGATTAGTGTTATGCGTTTGTGGATGAAATATTTTTTTCATCACATCCCTAGTTATTTTATGATTAGAAAATGTTGCAATCTCAAATTATAATGAATACAAATTATTAACCTTTACCCAAAAATAGAAGAGCCTCTAAGCACGCGTGTAAGGTCGTGCTTAGACTAGTATATCTAAAAGCTGAAGATAGCATTTAATGTTGCTACACTCTTGTTGAGCCACATCAGCAGTCAGGTCATTACCTTCTTCTTTTTCTAAATTTTTCCCATAATTTTAAAATACTTTTTCTACATTTTTTCCATAATTTTAAAATATTATTGTAATACCCGGGAAAAAGAATAAAATAAAATAAAGAAGAAGGGGGACTTAACAAGAGGGGTATTTAAGTAAATCTTTTCATGGGGTCAATTTTATAATTTATATTACTAAGGGATTATTTAGAAAATAAGGTTGAAACCCTAGCTATATATAAGCTAATTAAGTTAGCATATAATTATATATATTTTTAAATGAGGACTTCTCAGTATATTCAAGTAGAGAAAAACTGACGGCATACTTGAGGTGATATCTAAGGATTTTAGAAGAAGTGTTAGGGAGAAGTAATCTAATTTAAATGAAATATCACATCAGAAGCAACACCATGATGTCGGTTGCTTCGTGTATGCCTTTCCCCCTTTCTGCTCCATGCGATGATATGCTTGCCATGCTTGTTTGTGCCACTCGTTGGCTTTCTATGTATCTTTGCACACTTGCTTACATGTTCATGCATGAGTCTTGCTTGCTAGTGTGTCGTCCATGATTCAACACAATGAAGTTATGGACATTTGATCCAAACCTACATTTGTCCCTCACGGACACCACCTTTTGTTTGCTTTCTTGCTTGTTTGTCTTCTCGTTTGTTTGCTTGCTTTCTTGTTTCTTTGCTTGCCATGTCTATCATGCTTATTTGCTTTATACCTCTTTCACACGCTTTACGCATCTTTTTCTTTCCATTGCTTGTCTTCTGGTTTCTTGTTCTTGCCTTTGCATGTACACACATGGAGCTAGGGCACGATCTCCCATGTGCAAGCAAAAAGGGTGAGGATGCAAGCATGTCGATATAAGCCAAGCGGCAATGTTCAATAGTTTTAGGGGTCTAGCCTTTCCCATTTGGTTATGTACTCTTTAAAACCCACTTCCTTCCTCCCTCCTTTCTCTCTTAGATGAGTTGTATTAGGTATATCATGCCATGTACCATTCATCCTCATCTCTAGAGTATGGTGACCCCTATTTATTTTCCTGCATCTATATTTTGGGCCATGGAAATCTGGTACTTTGCCCGAATGCCTTAGGAAAGCATAGATTGGGACCACACCTATTCAAAAGCCAAACCTCAAAGCCCCCATGCATGAAAAGCCCCAAAAGCCAATGCCAAAATCATGTTTTTACTGCCAATCTCAAAAAATTAAGGTTTTATCAAAACAAAGAACTGTCCTTGGACAGGTGTTGTGGGGTGCCTAACTCCTTACCCACACGTAACCAAACTTCCGGACTCAAGAATCAATATTTTTTACCATCCACATTAGATTAGGAAAAAAACCTTTTTTTTTTCTTAGCCTAGGATCGGTAATAAAATCAACTAGAAATAGGTGATCAATCACACCTTAGAAAAACCAAATGATTGGTGGTGACTTCACTTACCTTTGGTAATTCCCTTAAAATTTGGCCAAGATTCATGCCACACCTCCAAAGGTAGACAAATACCTTCCTCCACCGGGAAAGAGAGCACCCGAAGCTCCGCACGAACACCATGCACCAATCAATCGGGAGGGGCCTCCAACGGGCCCCGCGCACGCCGAAGCGTTGCCATGGTGGGTGGTTGAACAAAGGCCCGACGACGGCGGTTTTTCGCTCCGTTGGAGGCCGGGCGTCGACAGGGACGAAGTTTCAGAATGAAAATTTAGTATAGAAAAAGTGTTTAACTTAAATAAAATTATTCTTTTGTTTATGTTTATGTTATTGTTATTTTATTTAAATTTTATCTTCAAAAAAATAATTCTAAACATAATACACTTATAACATTTTTAGAGTTTTATTTGTGATATATGGAAACAACACTAAGTTATAATATAACATTGGCAAAGATAATCTAGTTAATTATGTTTAATAGTCTTTTTATTAGCTATAATAAAAAACAAAAATGAAAGTAATTAGATTCAATCATAACATTCTGAAATTCTAATAATCTAATAGAAATTTAAGAGATTCTTAGTTATAATTTAATTTAAAAAATATTGGGAGATTTGCCAAATTGTTTTTTAGGGAGACAAAAAATTACTTAGAGCTTGAAAATTCTAAAACGTAAGCCTCTCTCTCTCTCTCTCTCTCTCTCTCTCTCTCTCTCTCTCTCTCATATATTCAATATTTTTGAATTTTAAAAAACCTAATAAATTCAAATATTGATAGAATTATTTTTGAAGTTTCTTATTTATATTTTAAAAAAAAACAATATATGTTTTGTGAATATAGAATTAGACTGCATCTTTTGTTTACTAATATTTTAATATATTTTTTTCTATTAAGGATTCATGGGCTTTTCAATTACCAAACAACTAGGTCACCTAATCCAGATGGTGATATCAACATTATCTTTAATAATAAAGGCTCTGTTAAGCCAATTGTCAAATCTAATGTGGGGTATGAAAACCTCAGTATTAATAGCAGACTTATCTATCACTTCACAACCAACTGGTTATATCCACAGCTTCTGAAATATATTTGTCAATCAATAATAAAGCTTGCTTTAACAATCTTACCGCTCCTTTTTTTTTTTCAAGATAACCCATGAGACGTATGTTTTATGGACTTCATACTTTCTCTAAATGGGATGACTAAGATAGCTAAATAGAAATCTTTAATCTCAAAATTTTTTATTATTTGGTTTTGTACTTAGTTACTCAATTCGATACTTTATAATTAATAAATTTTGATAATTTAAAAAAAAAATAATAGAATTGAATTAAGGTGTCCATCCATTCCACTGTAGCGCTTATAGTTATGTTTTTCATTTTATTGTTGTATCTATGTTTACACATATGTTTAAACATACGTCTAAATATATAGACAAATCTAAATTATTTTTTCTAACTCTGCTTCTTATAATATTTGATCAATTATATGAGAAAAAAAAAAGTTTAAGAATCACATGTGCAAACTTAGAGTAAAGAGTTAATTTTTTTTTGCAAGAGCTTGAATGTATGATTATATATTGCTTGTTTCTTCCAAAATCTTTCCCATTTTATTTTCAAAAAGTGCATTACATGTCCCTCATTTCTATGGGTGGAACCAAAAACCCAGGTGAAGGCACAAGCCCAATCTCTACCTTTAGATAGATTCTAGAGATAAAAGTAGACAACCATCCTTGTAATTGCTTAGCAGTTAGGGATGAAAGTTGAAAAGACTTGCCTTGATCCGCTTTGTTAAGTTATGAATTTCCAAAGTGTTCGTTGTTGGCTTTATTATGTGCCAAATGTTTTTGTAATTTCATGCATATTTTTCCTTGTATTTTTGTGGGGTTTAGTTTACTTGGGTTGGGTTTAAAGCTGATGAAGAATTGTTGGATCAATTGCACTAAGGTGTAACTCAAGAGTGGTTCATGGGAATGACCTTGATAGTTTGCATGTGAGGAACATGTGTTGGTTTTAAAAGTTTGTTACGATAGAGGAACTCACAAGTAAATCACGAGATGGCCAAATCGCAAGTGTGTCTGCACTATAGAGAATTCAATTGATGAGATCACCTACTGTACCTCCTCTTCTCCTACTCTAAATACTCAAATTTCCCACAAAATTGTAAGTAGAGAATTAGTGAGAAAACCATAGAGAAACCTTTTGAGAGTTAGGGGAATTAAACCATTCAATTACTAGCGAAATACCTTATTTTTCTCTACTCCCTTCCCTCTCACCATTGCCATACCATAAGAGGAGATTTACTTAAACACAATCTGAGTGTAATGAGTGTCTTGGAGTATTGGGAAGCATTGGTGTTTAGCCATTTTCAGCCAATTAGGCTTAGTGGTGCAACCAATTGATGTTAGTGGGATCTGAGAATCTAGTGAAGACACAAGACTCCGAGAAGTCTGTTGGTAGTTGAAACTTGAAGGTCTAAAGTATGGTGGGAAGCTTAGGCTGAAGGGACTATATGTATTCTTGTACTCCAATTCATTTACTAGTAGATCATTTTAGGCTCCAAGAACCGCAAAGAGGTTTTTACCCCAAGTTTTTTTATTTTCCTTTTCAGTAACACATTTGGGTTTGCCTCCTCTTTACTTACTACCCTTTATATTATTGCTTTGCATCATTTTGTTTATTCATGCAATTGTTGGGTGTTTCAGTTAATTAATTGGTTAATTATGAAAATTTCACTTTAATTATGTTTAGTCTAAAATTAATTAAGTCGTAACTAAAATTGAGTTCACGCTGTATTCCACTGTTTCTATGAAGGGAGGAATATGATGATCGAGGTCCCCATCCACTAAGATATTTAGGTGAACGTCATGACCTTGTCTCATATAGTGATGCCTAGTTAAATGGACTACCCGTGAGGTTAAAGCCAAGCAAACATTCAAGCCTAATATTTTTCACAGTTACAACAAATCATATGGTTAAAAGTATACATGAATGGTCATTTGAATAGTTTTTTTTTATAGAGATTGAAAATTTTGCTCAAACTAATTTCAAAGAAAATTATATCCTTTTTAATGGCTTATTGTTAAAATATCTATTTGTCCTTCAGTTACATGATTTACCCAAAAAAAAAATTAGGTCAACTAATTCTCTAAATCGAGTAACCCAAAAACTAGGAGATTTAAATTAATGGCATGAGTTTCATGACTTGTACTTCCCAATAAATTTATAATAAGTTACGTAATAATGTGTTTGAAAAAAAAAACAACCATTTTGTTATTGCATGGTACCCGATGTGTCTCGATAGTATAAAAGCATTAGAAAGCATATACTGAAATCTATGTTGGGGCATGTACTGATATACTAGGGCTATATAAATTAAATTTAGGGTAAATTTCACTAACTACTCCTGAGGTTTGAGGTATTACCAAGCGCATCTAAAGGTTTTAAAAAATAACTAATTTGGTCCTTGGTCATTAACACCGTCTCTGCATCGTTTTATTAAACAATTTTTCTTTTCTTTTCTTCATCTCACCCTTCACGCCGAGCTCTCCTTCTTTTTTGTCTTTCCAAACTGGAGCTTTCTCCAGAAACCAAACACCAACCATGGCCGAGCCTCCATGACTCTATCTTCGATCAGCCTAAGTCTAAGCCTCCTCAACCATCAACTCTCCTCACTGAAAATCACTCTCTTCTCTCTTTGCCTATGGCTTCATGTACCTAGAACCTTCCAGACAAGACTTGATAGCTTCAAGAAAAGAAAACCCAAAACCTTGGGGCCTAAAACCAGAATAGAACCCACCTTACTCTCAAATCTCTCACTCTGTTTTTTCCGCCGCTTCCAAATCAAGAAAAAAAAATACCCACATTCTAAGCACAACCCATTTTCTCTCAACATCAAAAATGGCTGAAAACACTGAAATCTCTACCAGTAAAGAAGACCCAAAAGGACCCCAGAACCTGTTCTCGTTGTTCCCAAAGTTTAAGCTTGAAATCCCATTTCTGAAGCATGGAGGACCAAAGGTAGAGGTTGTTGTGAAAAAGAAGTGAAAGGTGAAATAGTGGTTGGTGGCGATGAAGGTAAAGAAGACTCGACTAAGAAACCGGATGTTGTGAAGTTTGCAGAGAGGAAACCGTTGATTTCACCCCCTTTGGCGATTGAAGCTGAAGAGACTTCTGCTAAGACTTCCAATCCTTTTATCCTCTAGCAGGTCTGCCTTTTTATTTATATATTTGTTTTAATTTTTTTTTTTTTTTTTTTGTGTGTTGTGGTAAATTGTGTTTGGTTGTTGGGAATATGGAGGAAAATGAGATAGAGAGCGTTTGAATGTGATGACTTATAATTTGTCTTGTTTGGTCATTGGATGATGGTGTTTTTCAGGTTGAGTTGAGTATGGCATGATAAAGTCGTAGTAAGATTTTGAAATTGGAGTTGTGATAATTGTGTTTGGATGATTGAGTCTACACTTTGTCTTTGTGAGTTGAGATGGGCCTTTTTTTAGTCGTGTTTTGTCACCATTTGTGTCTGGAAAAGTTGCAAAATGCAGAGAAACTATATCAGCAAAGCTGATTCAATTCAAGGCATAGGCAAAGGGACCATAGTTTACTGAGAAAGTTCTTCTTCCTATAGAGATTTTGTAATCAAAGTCAGAGAAACATAAGAGAGAGAGAGAGTTAGAGAAAGGGATGAGAGGTGAGTTAACGGTGTTTGGTTTCTGGAGAAAGCTCCAGTTTGGAAAGACAAAAAGAAGGGAGAGCTCGGCGTGAAGGGTGAGATGAAAAAAAAAAAAAAATTGTTTAATAAAATGGTGTACAGACAGTGTTAGTGACCAAGGACCAAATTGGTCACTTTTTAAAACATTTGGATGTGCTTAGTAATACTCCAAATCTCAAGGTTAGTTAGTGAAATTTACCCTTAAATTTATATATATATATATATATATATATATGACGTTGCATGTAGCTCATGCAATCGATTGCATGCACCACAATGCACGTGTTTACAACTTTCACGGACAGGAGAGTTTCAATAATCACTATTTCGTCGGCTTAAAGTGCATGTGAACAAAGAGTAGAAGACAGCAAAAGAAGGGTAGACTATGAGCGTGTTCGTCTAGGAATAACGCCAGTGATCACCCAGGCATGATTAAGGTAAATCGAATCTATAACTAAGATTATGTTTTAAACATATATTGTACGTTGTATCTAAAATGAAACAATTTTTTTTCTCCTGAAACTAATTCTTATTGATTTGAAGCTTACTTAAGGCTACTAGTTGAATATATTCTTTTTTCTGCGCTTTCATAAAATTATGAAAACATAATTTCGGAGTGGATGTTTTTCTTCATTCTCTCATCAATTACTTCAAGTTTTATCAACTATCAGTAGGAATGTGTTTATTACATCTTTTCGTAGAAATTTATTTTAGAAGCTGGTGCATCACAAATTGCAAAATTTTGAGTTTTCACATATGGCCTAATAAATGTCATGAAGACTTCAATGCTAATATATATATATTATATAGGCATCCATACATCTACTTAAATTATAAATAAATAAAGTAAGTGAAGTGAAGTGAAATAGTTAACTAAAAGAGCTCTTCTCTTCTCTTTTTTTTTACCTGTGAATAGTGTGTGAATGTGAGTGAGTCTAAATATTTTATAAACACTTACAATGATTGCGGTAGCAACGAGCAAACAGTTTTACAGCTGTACAATTACAATTATAGGAGTGTTTTTCTTTTTTTTTTGAAAAATCAATTTAGGGTTATATTGGTAAATTAATGATATGGCATTATCTTAACCATGTACTGTAAAAAGTGGAGATTTAAAAAATTCTAGCTTGTAGAGTATCATAAGAAATATCTCAATCATTATGATTGTTGTGTGTGAAGATGTGAGTTTGCTTTGTGAAGTTTGATTGAGAGTGGCTGTAATCCATATCATTGCTTTGTTTTACTTCTTCTTTTCTTTTCATGTGAACGCATTTCTGGAAGCCCTATTAAGGTGAAAACATTAGAGAGACTCAAATTGAGTAATTAATATATTATGACCTATACGGACACCATTTAACCCAAAAATTTACACTAATAAATATGAGAAATTTTGTTATATGGAACATTCAATTTTATTATTATTCAATGTGCGACTTTACTGGTCTCCCCTCATGTATGAGTCTTTGTGGGCCACAAACAAGTTCTGCTAGCTCCTTCTTCCCTTATAAGCCTTTTTCTTCATTAATGCATTATCCATAGGCTTCTTGTAGTCTTGTATGCCATCCATGGGAACTCAACTCACACTTCCATGCCCATGGAAACCTTGTGTTATACCATAATCTAGTATTATGGGCAATACTCCTTTGCTGAGACTTTTTCTATGGTGTATTTTGGGGTTTAAGTTTCTAGAGAGTACTGTTTTTATACCACAGTTGTAACTCCTTATTTTTATAGTCTCTTTGTTGACACCCATAGAAGTAGGCAGTTTGCCAAAACACGTAAATTTTAATGTTCTTTATATGTATGCTTATTATTTATCTTTGTCTTCACTGTAATTGATTTGAGTCATGTGGTGTTATTTGCACAACAAGCCCAAATTACATTACAATCCAACAAGTGTTAACTCAAAAATAGAAAATTTATAAATTTGTATATGATATCTATTTTGATGAAGCACAAAACTCGTTTACATTTGAACTTAAAAGAAAAAACAAATTAAACTGCTTGTTACCAGGGTCCAGGTCTTTCTCTTCTACTTGTGAATGATGTGTGAGTGTGAGTAAGTCCTTTCTAGTGCTTGTATTTTATTTATATGTGTTTATGTCTACACATAAACATATGTTCAACTCTTAATTAACGTTTATCAACTCTACTCTTTATAACTTTTTCTTTCGTACGAGAATGAAGGAAGTTTATTTAATTTAAAAAGTATAGGAGGAATTTTCCAAATTATTTTATAGGAAGATTAAAAATTACTTAGATCTTGAAAATTCTAAAACTTAAGCATCACATACACACACACTCACACACATATATATATTATTGGACTTTTAAACAATCTAATTAATTCAGATATTGATAAAATTATTTTTATAGTTTCTTATTTATATTTGAAAAAACAACATATGTCTGGGACTATAGAATTATACTGCATCTTTTATTTTCTATTTAGGATTCTTGACCATTTCAATGATCAATCAACCTAGCCACTCGAGCCAGATGGTTATATCAATTTTTATCTTCGATAAAAAAAGGCTCTGTTAAGCCCTTTGTCAAATTTTGAATTGGGGAGGAAAACCTTACCAACAACAGACCTTCTTTCAAGAGATCCCTGCATCCTATGACATTTTCAAAAAGTAATAAATGTACGTGCTGTCTTAAATTTCAATAGCTAGTTGCAACGTCCAATTATATCTACCATCATCATGCCAATACAATGAACAATTTAGGGTTGAACAATTTTTTTTTTTTGGTTAATCCACTCGACGTCATTTATATGGACTTTTTCTCTAAGTGGGTAAGTAAGATATTTGAATATAATCCTTGTTCTCAAATTTTTATTATTATTCTGTTTTATACTTATTCACTCCATATTATACTTTACAATTGATAAATTTTAATAATTGTATTTTTGAAAACACAATAAGAAATGAATTAAGGTGTCAATACATTCCACTGTAGCGTTAATAGTTATGTTTTTTAGTTTATTGTTGTATTTGTGTTTTAACCTACGTTTATACATGTAGTCAACTCTAAATTAATTTTTCTGAACTTTACTCCTTATAATTTTAGACTTATCATATGAGAAAGAAGGAAGTTTAAGAATGACATGTGCAAAATTAGAGTAGAGACATAATTTTTTGCAATACCTTGTATTTATGATAATATACTTGCTTGTTTCTGCTAGAATGTTTCGCCTTTTGTTTTCAAAAAGAGCATGACATGTCCCTCATTCATACAGGTGGAACCCGACCCACAAGTAAAGGCGCAAGCTCAATCCTTACCTTTAAATAGATTCTAGAGATCAAAATAGACAACCATCCCTATAACTGCTTAATTAGTAGTCAGGGATGAAAGTTGAAAGACTCCCCTTGATCTGCTCTATTAAGTTATGAATTTGCATAATGTGTTTTGTACGATTTATTTCATGTCAAATTTGTTGTAATTTTATATATATTTATTCTTGTATTTTTGTGGGATTTAATGTACATGGGTTGGGTTTAAAGCTGATGAAGATTTGCTGGATTAGTGGTACTCAAGAGTAACTCCAAATTTACCCAAACCCAACTTCCCTCTCACCATTGCCATACCTTGAGACAGATTTACCCAAACCCAACTTCACATGATCCGAGTGTAGTGAGTGTCTTAGACTGGTCCACAAGGTTGGTTAGTTTAAAGATGTACCCTGCCCAATTAACAGCTTTCCTAGACTTTCTGTTAGACTAATTTGCAAGGTTAATTGCTTCTCGTTTTTCTTTCTCTTCTCCAAGCTTGCAAAACAACCACACTAACACTCCAACGTCCAACTCTTCAATCAACCCCTTCTCTATAACAAAAATGATCTTGCGCTACTCCTCACAAATACCTGGGATTAGGGCATATACTAACAAGAGAACAAAGTCTGAACCGCACAGGGATCCCTACTCAATACCATGGTATGCAAATGAAAAGGATAAGTAAAACAAATATTATAGATCCTCACCATGGGGTTCCACTTTGCAATTCTTGTGGTGGGCAAGTTATGTCAAGGGCAATAGGGCAACGTTTGTGGCCTGGCACGAGTGTAATTTTCCATTTGCATGTAAGGCTTTTCTTTATTACGGGATTTGGGACGGAAACTATTTTTGTGTTGTGGACAATTACATGCAAATGGTATCTCTCTAGCTTCAATTTTCTATCTCAAGTTTATCTTTTATAAACTAATATGCGCTCATCCTCTGTTTGAACTAATTTAGTTTTGAAATGGTTTAGTTTTACATAATATACAAATCTAAACATTATGTATCCAATATTACATTATTTAAAATGTTAAATAGCGTGATAATCTATACATTATTAAATTTAAGAAATAAAATCTTAACAATAGAATGAACCCTTTCAACTCAAAGGAAATATAGAAGTTCTTAATCCTATTTTTGAATGGTTAAATTCCTAATAGTTATTCATCAATCAATTGTTTTTAGGGTATTTGTTAATTGACTAATTAGGAAAATTTTGATACTACTTTCATATGAAATATATAAAAAGTTATGAAAAAATTTGTTGCCTTATTCTTTTTTCATAAAAAATTTTTAAAAATATTTTACAAATTAATATCATTGAGACATTTCGTTAACTTTTCTGACATCAAATAAGGGACACGAATTTTTTTCTTATAAGAGCATATTACCATATATGCCCTCTCCTTAAAAAAAATTACCATGCACTCCACACAAATAACAATGTTATATTTCATTAATTGAAAGGGACCAAAATGCCCGTTAAAATACTTTATTTTCATATTAAATAATTTCAGGATTCAACAGGTCCATATCTGAATAAAACTCACAAAAAAAAAAAAAACCTCCACCTATAAGTTTTTAGGGCAAAATTAAGGGTAAATAACACTTTATTACCTTAAACTATACCACATATTACACTTTGCACCCTAAACTTTTTTCATGCACGTTTTGTGTCCTAAATTATAACAATTGTACACTTTGTACTCCAGCATTAAGTTTACCGTTAAATTGGGTGGAAATTTAAAATTTAGGGTGCAAAGTGTAATTAGGAGCATAGTTTTGGGTAGTAAAATATAATTTCTCATTTGTTTTTAAGGGGTTAAGAAAAGTGGCAGTTAGGTCTTTTCATGTTGTGACGTATTTTTCCACCTTATAAGTTAACGACAAACTAGATGTCGGGGTGCAAAGTGTAACAAGGATCATAGTTTAGGGTGTAAAGTGTGCATTCAAAAAGTTTAGAGTGCAAAATGTAATTAATGATATAATTTAAGGTGGTAAAGTGTAATTTTCTTCAAAATTAATTTAGATTTAATCTTGGGTGGAGATCCTTTAGACTTCTTAGAGTACTCTAGTACTCTATAGAGCAGATTTCTATAAATCTTTGTTTCAGACTTCTAATGGCCTTCTTTAACCTTTGTCTTTTTCGTTTTTTATTTTTATTTTTTCCTAGAGAAAATCATCTAAATTTGGGGAATGTCAAAAGGTATTACAATTGTACAATTACAATCTGACTTCGGCTTGAACTTCATGCCGCCTTGCCAATTGCCAATTGAGTTTGATTTTGGTGACGACTTTTTTACCACTCACCGAGATGTACCGTGATTGCCGCAGCAATGAGCAGACAATTTTAGAAAAGTGTTCATAAAATTGAGAGAGCTTGTTGTGGTGGAGAATGATTGTGAGCCAAGAACAAATTGGATTGAATTCTTGGGGTTGATGATTTTCTCCACACAAAAGAAAAAATAAAAAAATAAATCAAATCAATATAAACAATATATAGGAGTGTTTAGAAGTCTAATATTAATATAAACAATATATAGGAGTGTTTTTTTTGTTTTTTGATAAGTCAATTTAGCGTTATATTAGTAGATTGATGATGTGACGTTATCTTAATTCTTAACCATTTATTTTGTAAAATGTGGAAATTTAAAAAATTCTACCTTATAGAGTATCCCAGGAACTATCTCAATCATTGTCGTTTTGCATCTGGGTTATGAGAAAGCAAAAGCGAAGACTGAATGAAAGAAGAATTTGGTGCTAATCTGGTGGTGTTGTCAAAACTAAAGAGAAGTACTCGTTTTCCCAAATTACACCGAGAAATTGGACAAAAGACACTCCATTTTAAACTCAGGTAGAGATTGTTTGTCTTAGATTGAACAAAAGACACTCCACCACAAATTCTTTATATCCTCTATATTTTTACCAAACCCCAACTTTTTCTTCTTGTTGTCTCTAATTTCTCTATGATATTTATGTTTTGGGAGAAAAGAGCAACAAAAAGACTTATTTATCTGTGGGTTCCAGTTAGGTCAACTAGTAAAGTCTCTAATGGTTGAATAAGAGATCTGGGGTTCAATCTCCGCCTACACCAAAAACCGATTGGTGTCTTGGTCTAATGATTAAGAACATCATCAGAAGCGGAAGCCATAAGTTGAAACTCTCTTTAAAAAAAAAAAAAAAAAAAAAAACTTATTTATCTAATTTTTTAGCAGTAAGAAGTTAAGATGGGTTACGAACTTGATGAAAACTACTTCAGATGAGTTAAGTGATAAAGTAGACACTATTAAAACCGGCCTAATCACAAAGTGGATTTAATTTCACTTCCTTTGATATTAATAATGAGATGACCAAAAAAATGAGAACTAAGAAATTAACTTCGCTTATGGGAGACGAGAGTGGAGAGAGGGATTTTATTTACGTTTTAGCAATTGACTTGCCATTTAGAGGATAAAGGATTTGCGGTGGTCCCTAAATTTAGTGGATATGGATTAGAAATTATATTAATAGACTAATAGTTTTTTTTTTTCTCCCTTCAAATTAAAAAAAGAAAAAGAAATTGGTTTGAAAAAAAAAAAAAAAAAAAAAAAAAAAACCGTGAGATATATAAGGAGTAAGAGTAAGGGAACATGAATTCAAGAAAGAAAAAGAGAGAAAAAAACAAAAAGGTATGTATTAAAAAAAAAAAAAAAAAAAAAATCGCCCAGCTTAGTTATTTGAATTTGCATATTAGATTAAGGGATGAGCTTAGTAGTTTTCTTTTTGAAAAACTAAAATTGAGGACAATAGTTTGCAATTTTTTAAACATATTTATCCCCTCTTTTTATGTATTTATCTTCATTACTTGAAAACTTGTAAGTGCTTGCTCACTCCAAAGTGCAGAAGATCGTAGCAATATAATTCTCGGAATATTAAGGTTGAACCACAAGGAGCAGGACAAATTCAAAGACAATGTAATGAAAACAACAATTTTGGTGAAGAAGAAAAATAATTTTGCTTGGTGATTGTTAAAAGTAAAATAATGACAGATTTAAATCAATAATATAAACACCAGGGCATCGGGGCGTTTACTTATATGGGTGTAAAATTCTTTGTGATCTAAAGATAAATATATGTCATAAGTGATTCTTCTTAGACAATGAAAAACCTATGATTTGGTTGAACTAAAACAATCTAAGAACGCATAGTAACCTATATTAACAATATGATTAGAATAGTTTTTAGAAAAACTCATTTACTTTAAAACCTAATATCTATTTGAAACTATGAGAAATTCAACTAAACAATAAGAAAAATATGATTGAACTTATTGAAAGAATGAAAGAACTCATATATCAACAAAAATCTCATTGAACAATAAAATATGTTGTTGTTTTAAAACTTATGAAGTATCATAATGAATTATCATACTGTATAGAAGAAACATAGCCCCTAGCCCTAGTTGAGAGTTTAAGCTAGGGACAGACCCAGGTGGGGCCTGGGCCCCCCTGGGTCCAAAATTTTTTTTTTATAGTTATTTTAAAGTTCATTTTTATAGTTGGGTCCCTTTTTCAAAACCTTAAGTCCCCTTCTCCTCAATAAGCCTAACTAGCCTAACTCAAATAGCAACTATCCAACTCAAAAACTTAACAAAAACAATAAAAACATTCACAATGGTGATTGTATTTTAGCAGCAGCAACAACAACAACAACAACAACAACAACAACAAAAAAAATTACCACCAAAGAATCAAAAAATCATATGTTATTGGAGAAGCAGAAGCTAAATTTTTTGCAATTACAGTAAACTGGTATAAATATCAATTGACTATAGCAAGTTGTTAAAAATAAAAATACAATATTTTATTAAGGTTATATCATTTCCTTCAATTGAAAAACTCAAATTCTCTCACTTCCTTTATTATTGTAATGAGTTGTTTATATTATTTTAAATGAAGTGTAAAAAAAATAAAACATTTGATATTTGGTGTATTGTAAAGTGAGGTAATAAAATAGATAAAGTAAATTTTTGAGATGCTAAAAGCTAAAATCTTTAGCACCACCATTGTGAATGCTCTAAAACTTCAACAACAACAAAAATCCTAGTCAGCCTAATATTAAAAAAATATATTATTTTGTTTTTGTTTTTGTCTTTGTTGGTAAATGATTACATCTTAATATATTTAGAAACAATGATTTTGAGTATTTATAATTTTTTAATATTATATGGATGCCTATTTGGATTTTTTTTTTTTTTCTTTATATTCTAGCTCCCGTTAGCTTAAAATCCTGGGTCCGTCCCTGGCTTAGGCTGCCATGAGACAATAAAAAATACAAGTTTTGTGTCTCCAAAATTCATTCCCCATAGCCCAAGTTCAAACCCCTAACATAAAAGAAAACAGAAAATAAAATTTTTGACTATTTAATATTAGTCCAGAATTTCAGCAGCCATTTATGGGTTAATTCGGTCTTCAAAAAGTACAAATTTCAAAAAACTCAAATCTGGAAATTTGTTTATCTTTAAGTCACAGTTCCAGCTCATCAGGCCTTAAGTCAATTGGATTTTTTAAGAGTGAGATATGCTCAAAATACAGTGCTCAAATTTGATATTTCCTTTTTCAGATTATGCCTTTTTGAACTTTGCAAACATGGTAAACGACCCAAGTACTCGGCTGTACCTCCTTAGAAATTTAAGCATAATATTAATGGTCCTTTAGCTTCTCTTTAATGACCTCCATTCTCCCACAAACTCTTATAAACTCATATTTCACATGATTTCTTAAAAATATAAAATTACACACAATGAATAACATTTTATTTAAAAAATTTTGTAAAGATAAATAATAGAGACTAATGCACATCATAGCTTAATTATACAAATTAAGCATAATAATAAAAGATAACGCTCAAATAGATATATAATGAATATACATTTTAAGGTGTTATCAAAAGATAATTTGGGCATCCAAAAGTAAGAATCCAAATTGAAAAAACCCCTTAAATTGTAGTATATATGTAAAAGTTGAAATTAAAATGATGTTTATGATTATGTGCTATACATCACAAAACATAAATTTAAATCATAGGTGCCGAATTTTCCTCTATAGCTAAAAAAAAAAAGCACAAATTATTTCTTTGGCTCAATTTAAATTATGAATTTTAAACATATGTTTATTCATGTTTCAAATGACCCTTTCTATTGTTTCAGTAAAAAAAAATTCAAATGACCCATCTTTAATTTGTAATTTGTTTCCATTTCTTCTGAATTTTGTCTTTTATTTTTTGTTACTTCAAAAGCGTAGAGCAACAAAATGATACAAGATTGTCCACAGTTATTTTTACAATCTTGTCGTTGTACTTCGGAGAGCATATCATTTTGACTCTTGTAATTTTGACCAAAGATCATATATAATAATTCAAATTTGGTTAATGACATTTTTTTTCCTTATAATTTTGAAAATAAAAATATTTGCCTGACAGAAGATCATGCATCATATAATGTGGATTTCCCAATTACAATTGGGAATCTTGGCAAGGTAGTTATTGATATATATATTTTTAATAATATATTTCCCAACTATCAACGGCGTAGAGCTGTTTCATGGGTGATAACTAAAAATCTCTCTCTCTCTCTCTCTCTCTCTCTCTCTCTCTCTCATATCAATAATTATGTTCTGGATTTGTTCCAAGCTAAAGAAAAAACTAGTTTTTGAATTCAGATAAAAAAAAAATTTGAATTAAGTCTTATTATGATTTTTTTTTTTTTTCTCTCTTTCAAAAGATTGTGGGTAATAATTTTTATAATAATTTTTTCTCTCTTTCAAAAAATTGAATTAACTAATAATTTTTTTTTTTTTCTCTCTTTCAAACCGTTCAAACCGCGATCAAACCGTCCGGTTTGTGGAACCGGGCACGGGTTTTCCGGTTTTCTTTCCCCACATAATTTTGCTAAAAATCTCCGGCTTTCATCTCGTTTGTCAACAACATCACTGGATTTCACTGTTTAATGAGAGACCAAGAGAGAGGAGGGAGAGAGAAAAAGGCAAGAGTAATAGAGAATCAGAGATTAGAGAGAATGAAGTAATATAGTAATGGAAAATGGAGAGCAAACTTACGCTGGTATTAGATTTTCTAGAATAGAAGTTGAATCATGCATTTTCGAAGAGATGTTTTGTAGGCATTCTTGGAGCTAACCAAAAGGAAGAAAGAAAAGAAAAAGGAACAAAAGTATCAGACTATTAAGAACGCTAGAAGAGAGAAGATAGAAAGCTAAAGATATCATTTTGAATTGACGGTGAGGATGAAGTTTTGAATGTGAGAATATTGGGATTTGTTAATTGATAAGACTAGAGAGAACAATTTATAAAAAAAATAAAAACTAGAGGGAATAAGGCAAGAGCAACACAGAGGAACACATGAATGAGATAAGAATGAGAAGAAAAAGTATTGGGGAGTGGGGCCGGGTAGATAAAATGAAAGAAAATTGAGATATTTTAAATAATATAAGAGATATTTTATCATTTTTGTAATAAATTACAAAAAAATATCATCTTTTTTTTAATTAAAATATATTTTAACCTCTTTATATGTATTATTTTAATTAAAATTGTTAAATTTTGTATATGTATTTTATTATTTTTATATTAATAAATTATGAAAATAATTATGACGTTATTACGGTTCAATCCCAGTCCGACTTTAAAAATCTTGAACCTCTCCTTTTTACGGTTCATTAAAAGGTCTGGATCTGAAAATCATGTTTATAATATCGTTACAAATCGGTTCGGAATCAAATTAATTCCAGTAGCATATAATGTAAAGAAGAGATTTCATAAAACCCAATCCCTAAATGTTGGAGTAAAATTTTCACTTACCTTGTACTAAACAGGTTGATAAAAATATAAGTAACAATATTGTTTAAGGTAAACACTATTTCCATACTAAATTTTTATTCTTAAACTTCACCAATCTCATAGTAGAGTTGAACATGTATTCATGTTTAAAGATAAATACAACAATGAAATTACTATTATGTTAAGTTGTTACATATGAACCTGAACTACATTTCCATGCCCATGGAAACCTTGTGACATACCATAATCTAGAACTATTTGGCAATACTTCTTTGATGGGCCTTTTTTTTAGGGTGTATATTGGAGTTGAGGTTTTTTTAAAGTGTTCTTGTACTACAGTTATATCTCTTTATTTACTATAGTGAAATTTCTCCATGCCACCACCTATGGAAGTATGCAATTTTTCGAACCATGTAAATTTTAGTGTTCTTTGTGTTCTTGGGTTGATGATTTTCTCCAAATAAATAAAACAAAGATTGGACACTATTAGAAACACTCCTATAAATAAATATATAGGAGTGCTTTTTGTTTTTTTGAAAAATCAATTTAGGGTTATATTAGTAGATTAATGATGTAACATTATCTTAATTCTTAACCATTTTATTGTAAAAGGTGGAGATTTAAAAAAATTATACCATGTAGAGTACCCTAAGAACCATCTTAATCATTGTGATTGTTCTTTATGAGAATGTTAATTTACTTTGTGAAGTTTGATTGAAAGTGGTTTTAATCCATATCATTGTTTTGTTCTGCTTTTTTTTTCATATGAACACATTTCTGTAAGCCCTATTAGAAAGAAAACATTGGTGAGACTCCAATTAAATAATTAATATATTATAACCTATACGGACACCGCTTAGCCCCAAAAACTTAAACTAATGGATATGAGTAATTATGTTCTATGGACCACTCACCATATTCATTATTATTCAATATTGGACTTCACTCATCTTCCCCCCACGTAGGAGTCTTTGCATTTTTGTGGGCCACAAACAAATCCTATCTGCTCCCTCTTGCCTTATAGGCTTTTTTCTTCATCAACAAATCATCTATAGGCCTCTTGTATGTCATCCATTGGAACCACATGTCAATCTCATAGGCAAGGACAGAGCCAGAACTGAGTTAGGAGGGGGCGACTTTTCTGTTGGTTGTGTGCGGCAGTTTGCCAAACCACGTAAATTTTTGTGTTCTTTATGTGTGCTTGTTATTTGTCTGTCTTTACTATTATTGATTTGAGTCTTGTGGTGCTATCTGCACAAGAAGCCCAAATCACAATACAATCCAACAAGCATTAACTCAATAGAAAATGTATAAATTTGTATATGATTATGATAAAGCGCAAAACTCATTTACATTTGAACTTAAAAAGGAACAAATTAAACTGCTTGTTAGCGGGGTCCGGAAAGCTCCATGGCTTCAATGATAAATGAAGATTCTTCTTGAACATCACTGTAAATTCTGGAAAAACTACAAGCCCTTGCCTCACAAAGGTTGGTTCCGCTTTGTGAATCCTCTGCCTGTCCTGACTCAACAAGGCCTTCCAAGACCTTCAAAACTTCAGACATCTTTGGCCGGAGGTTGGGATGTGATTGAGTACACTGCAGGGCCACCTCTACTGCTTTCTCCAACTGGAATGCATCAAAGCATCCCCTTAGATCCCTATCAACTAGCACCTCCAGCTTCTTCTCCTCAAACAAGGTTCTTACCTGCATTATTCAATTATTATTTAGAAACTTATGATTGATGCCAAAACTGAGAACAATGAAAAGGCTGCTGAGGAATAAGCTTAAATACAAGACAAACATTTGTTACGTAGCTTTGATATTTTACAGCATGAATTAGAGAACAAAAGACACAAAGATGATAAATTATATCCGAAAGTGTATAAAGGAAAAATAAAAATCTTATACAAATTACAAAGTATGAAATAGGTGAAAGTAAAGTGCAGTATACCACTAGAAAAACCAAATTAGAATGATTGTGACAGTAAGGCAAGGACACCACTCCCACCCCTAATTCCATAGCTTGGGTTTCAATCATGCATATCAACTAATCACTTTCTTTATGTTTCCTTGATGTGGACTCAACATCATGCACTCAATATAAAGCATGTGAGTGTCCCAGCATCGATAGGAAAAGCTTCACGGTTTCAGTTTACATTGTTTCACGATGCTCAACTTAAGTCTGAAGATGCATCATCCACTTTGAATTTAAAATAATATTAATAATCAGTCACCACTTAGCACACCATAATATACTATTAAAACAGTCGCATCAATCACAATTCCATTAATTTACTGGAAACTAAACAATAACCATGGTATTCTCCTGGCATTCACTGTGTCACAGTATCATCATGAACTTCTATCAATCTTGAACCATAAGACGAAAGAGAAACAAAGTCCAATGATTTCATTTCATTATGAATATTTTTTTCATAAGTATTTCATTACGAGTATAACAACAGATAGAAACTACTTACCCACTCAAGAATCATTCCCTTCTGAACCTGACCATTTCCAGCATCTAATGCCTTTTGCCCCGTTATGAGTTCCAAAAGTAGTATGCCAAATCCAAAAACATCAGTTTTTTCAGAAGATTGGCCTGTTGAAAGATACTCTGGGGCAATATGCCCTACAGTGCCACGTACTGCAGTAGTGACATGTGATTCCCTCCGATCTAACAGCTTAGCAAGACCAAAATCCCCAACTACAGCTTCAAAACTTTCGTCAAGCAAAATGTTTGCAGCTTTGACATCCCTGTGAATTATTTTTGGATTACACTGGTCATGCAAGTACAGAAGTCCACGGGCAGTCCCAATGGCAATCCGCATTCTTCTGTTCCAATCCAAAGAGGGCTTCTCTCGACAAGTTTCTGCTAATAAGAAGCATGCAATTTAGGAATTAACGAAGGAGTAAGAAAAAGGCTGCACTTGGGTATAGCTCTAATTGAAAATAATAAATTTAAGTAATTAAATATCGATCCATGAAGAAATATTTTTAAATGACCAGTTATTAAATTGTTCAAGTTTCAAAAATGTGATGCCACCAGGAAACTTAAGGGTGTCATATTGAGCAAGCACAATGGCAGTACCACATTATACTATGAGATCTTTAAAATTTTCTATACCCTATATTAAAATTAAAATTTGGTCCCCAAAATGAATGTGAATGAATTTTATATCTTCATCAAGCAAAACTCTAATGGAAGATGCTTTTTTTTGTGGATTCTTTTACATGCTCATAGAATTTAGAAAGATGTTAAATTATCTTATATAATTATACTATAAATATCTATATTAGATTTAATAACTTTCATATAAAATATACTCATGAGTTATGACTTTCTTTACAATTTAAAAATTGAGACATCTCTCTCTCTCTCTTAATTTAAAAACATGTACATGTACCCCCTATATACACATACATAATACTCTTTTTTTTTTGGACGCACACATACTTATCATCTTTCTAGGAACAAGCTGATTCAAGGAATGAAGGCAGAACACAAAGATTAGGTTTCTGACCAAAAGTGTCAGGCGGAACTTGGAACTAGTAAATTAGTGCCGAGCAACCCTTTCCTCTCTAACCATATGTTCCAACCAGCCTTATCCTCCTTTCCTTGCTTCCATATTCACACAGACCCGTTGTGGTAATTCAAGACAAGTATTGACAACCCTAGATTCAAGTCAGGGGATTAGCTTGGGGTGAACCCGTGTAATCAAATCAACTTGTCCAAGTAGTTAGAAGTTGATTAGTAGAGGATAAGATAGAATAGTTATTTACATTCCGTAGCATGCTAATTACATTTAACACATTTATTAATAATATAAACACGTGCTAGAATTATTAGTTGCACATGAGGAATAATAGAACCAATAAGAGGAGGCCATGTGGGCCAGTCGAATTAGTTCTGCGGTTCTATAAATAATTACACTTCCAATTCATTAATGAAATTGCCAATTTGTGTTGCTTAGACTTGATTGTCCCGCATTGGAGGAAGAGACTCCCTTGAAGAGGTCTCAATAGGGAGAAAATGACTCTCAAGAAGAAGTCAAAACTCATTCCATCTCTCAACCAGTTCATATATTCAAACCATTAACTCCAACAACCATCAATCTTCCACTTTCCATTCCAAAGCCCTATTGCATTACCATCAATCCCTAAGCCATTTTCCTTTCAAGAATCCATCCCAAATCACATCCACACTTGCTGCCCTAGCTGTGGCCAACCCTCCCATGATCTAAATCCCTTATCCAAGCCCTCCAAACTATTAACCACTCATGCCCACACTTCCACATTCAACCATAAAAAAAATCCAATATCCATGAAAACCTAATCTCTCATTGCTTCCCATTCAATATTCTACTTGAATTCCCTTTAAACACACAAACCATTATTGTATTTCTAACAAATTTCCCTCCCTTCTTGCACCTGTACACATGTAATACACACACATATAGTTTGTCTTGAGTTGTGTGACAATACTATACCCCTCCCAGCCAAAGGCAAAAATTTCTAGTCTCGCCCATGATTAAGCATTGACTTATACTGTAAAACTCATGATTAAGCATTGACTTATACTGTAAAACTCGTATTTAAAAGGACTTATAAATAAAATCACAAAAGATATCTAACACAAAGACCTAGTTGAAGAATTTAAATCAATATCTTACGAAAAATATCATAATCATTTTCTGAAACTATTGCTAAAAGTGAAAATAGATTCTCATGCTCCATTTGTTTTGATGGAAAATTATTTTTTTGGAAAATGACTCGCTTTCTAGAAAGATTTTTTTAGAAAATTGACTCATTTCCTGTGTTTGAATCTTAAAAATGAACTAGAAAATATGTTATTTGGTTCACATGGATAATCATTAATATTTTTAGTAATTCCAAATAATTATATGAACCAAAACATACACCCACAACATTTTGATGTAGAACAACTAGAAATTCAATGTAAAAATTAATCAAAATTTTCAAATACAGAGAGAGAGGGTCAGGGACAAGCAACAATGAAACAAACCTCTCAAACGATCAGCAACACTCCCATTTGGCATATAAGGATAAACAAGCAATCTTTCATCGGATGTCATGCAAAATCCATACAAACGTAAGAGGTTCCGATGCAAAGCCAAGCCAATCATTTCAACTTCAGTTTGAAACTGCACTTCTCCTGTGTAACTTGGATCTTTCAGCCTCTTAACCGCGACCACTGTCCTATTTGGAAGGCATCCTTTATAAACCACTCCATATCCACCTTGCCCTAGGATGTTTTTGGGACTAAAATTTCCAGTGGCATTTTGCAATTCACGAAATGAAAACCTCTTGAGATGACCAATATCAAATTCATAATCTTGCTGCACTGAAAATATGCATTTTTTAACACATTCGAATCTTTAGAAATTCTCCAGATCCCTATCATCTACTTGTTTCATAGAAAAAAGAGTAGTTTAGTACCATAAGATGAAGAGAGTAGCCGAGATCTGTACCAATGCACCCAACAAACAAGCAGCATCACAGAAACCACAAATGTGCAACTTATGCCAATGGCAACAGAAAGCACCCACTGATGATGACCACTGACTTTCTGAGTTGACCTCGTATCTGTAATTACGCCATCTTGCATATTCATTCAAATATATTTAGGCACTCATTAGCAAAGTATATTTTACAGGTTATATCTATATTACCATTTATTGGTTTTGAAGCACCCATGCAAATTTGTGCTGATGTAGAAGTGCAAAGAAAGTTATTCCCGGTAATACTACAATGAAAACATGAAGCTGTCAAATAGCCGAAATAACATATTGGGAAGGATTTTAAAAAATTCAGCTTTTGAAGTGTGTCAACAAAAAATGAAGAATGCAGGCAAATGGAATATTGCAAATTAATATCAACTACTGAACATAACATCACTGGTAACTGACTTTTCCCATTCTATATGAAGAAATTGTATTTATTAAATACGAACTATTGAATCACATTCAAAAAAAGCAAAAGCAAATGCGGTATGTCTTTGTTTTACCACATTTTGGGATGCATACATAATTCCTCTTAAGGATAACACTTGTGTATGAAGAAAAGTCGTATTGTTCTTCTAGTATCTTTGTTTTGTTCTTTCTGCCTTTCTAGTAAAATTACAAAACATCCAACACAAACTCCCCAAATGAAGATTCATCAGATAGGATCATTTACATATCAGAAACTAATTATAATTTGGTAAAAATAATCTGAAGCCATAGGAGGACCTAAAAGAAATAGAATAAAATAACAAGAGCTGGATGCTTGTGTTAGAGCATCCAACACAAAAGCTTAAGCTACTAGATAGGATGGCCTATCTAGTGATCAAGTGGGAATTTAGCATATTGATCACCATTGAATGATCCACTTGACATAAAATGATGGACTATAATCAGTTAACTATGGACTGGAAATAAAAATCAGGTTTTATTATTATATAATAACATTTCTTTTCACTAAAGACCTCACCTGTAGCCTTGTGCTAGTATTTTCGGAGTGGGACCACTGAAATTGTTGTACGATAAATCCCTATGCAATACAGTTATACAAAATTAAAATTACTCAAAACATGTTGAAAGAGAAAACACAGTTGAAATCTGATGAAACACATACAAGAATGAAAGACCAGAGAGGTTAGCAACAAGCTTAGGAATCTGTCCAGATAAATTGTTTTTACTGAGCCGCCTGAAAAACTTGCATGGCAAAGGTTTAGAGAACAAATAGTTAGAGAAAACAAAATGTTAAAGCCAATAGTAATTGTAGTGCACAAATTATCATTCAATTCATACTCACAAGTAGTTTAGATGAGTTAGAGACCCCAAAGAACTTGGAATTTCTCCAACAAACTGGTTTTGTGAGAGGTCAAGCATTTGAAGCTCTGAGAGCTTTCCTATCTCAGCTGGGATAGGGCCAGATAACCGATTGTTCTGCAACAACCTGCAACAATAGAAATGGAAAATATTTATTGGTAAATGTTAAATTCTTATAATCTTTTCTGCAGGGGCACAAAAAAAGACATATAAGACATCTCATAACTCATATGCCAAAATATTTCCTTTTAACAAGCAACTAGACAGACAGAGTTATGGGTGATGGAAACACAAAAACCAAACAGCCCCTTAGTATTTCATACCCTTGCAATGAATTCTGATCAAGCTCATCTGTCCTAGCACAGTGCTTCCTACAAAATCTAGGTCTGCTAACACACTTTTAAGTATGACATCACGTATACAGTGCACTGCACCAAAATCAATTTAAAACATGACCTAATATGGGCATGAATCATGCATTGCCAGTTATTACCTTTGATTATTTTAATTTTTTAACACAAAAATCTCCACACACACACACACACACACACCAAAAAAAAAAAAAAAAAAAGACAAAGAATTCTCTAAAAGTAAGCATTATTGAAGCTCCTAAATTAGCCATATTGAAAAACATTATAGCTACAACTAAGCCTTAGTCCCAAAATTTTGGGGTCGGTTATAAATCCTCAACAGACTAGTTAGGATTGACCACATGTATTAGTTTCTATTCTATCCAAAGTCATACTTTTTGTTACTTTCTTAATTGACAATTTTTTTTACTACTATTAATGTTATTTTTGTCTTCCCCTACCTTTTTTGGTTCCCTCCACTTGAATCAACTCACTCTTTTTAATGCATTAATCACTTTCCTCTAAACATGAGCAAAGCAAACCATTTCAAGCGATTCTCTCTCATCATTTCATTACCAAGTGGAATAGAAATAGATCACTAACTACTTAAGCTTAAAATATGAGTAGCAATTAATTACTTATTGAAGTATGACTAAATGGGCAAAAGAAATAGAAATAGACAATTGGAGTTGCCATGAAGTCCAGCAGAAATGGAAAGAGAGAAGTCTCACATTGTCCGAAGGTGACTCAAATTGGCAATACTTGGTGAAAGAGTTCCTGATAAGCCCACGCTGGCCATTTCACTACCAACATCAATGGGAAACAAGTAACATTAGAGATACATTTCAGATTTCATTAACCAATAACAACCCAATACTACTACAAAGAAAGCAATGCCCCAAACAAACATAAAGAAAAGCAATAAGCCCCAATAACCAATCTTTCTTTCAAATCCTCTTTGTTAGGTTAGCTAACTAAGAAAGCAAAAAGGGTTTTTTATTTTTTATTTTTTCTTCAATTTCTGAGTTCCCAAATGTGAAAAAGGAGCAAATGATTACAATGGGGGAGAGACTCACAGGGAAACAACGAAACCTTCAGTAGAGCAAGCGACCATGTTCCAGGTACAAGGGTCAACGGAATTAATATCCCACCCATTCATCACATTCGACTCGTCCTTTAGCTTAATCTTCACCGCCATCAAAGCAGTCACTGCTTCATCCAAAAAAACACAGAATTAATCAGAGATTCATTCAAAAGAAAAAAAAAAAAAATAGAAGAAGAACACAACAAAGCAAAAAGACATGGGTTTTGTGTCTTTTGAAGAAGACCCCACTTGGCACATACCCTCATAGTTAACACCCTTTGGAGAAAGAAGATTGTCAGAGGCAGCAACCATTGGCAACCACAAGTAGAAGCAAAACCCAAAAAAACCCAACTTTACACAGTCCATACTAAAAGGAAAAAAAGCAAGAACCAGACAAGTTTGGAAATCTTTAGTGGGATTTTTTGAGCACTCAGGTTGGTTCAGAATGATGTACTAGTATGTTAATGTAATTAGCTTGAACAAAAAGTCATACACAATTGATTGAAACATTAATGGGTAAACTTTTTGTGAAATCTCTCTTGCCTAGGGAAGCTAAAAAAATGAGATTTATAGTAAAATTTTCATACTCTAAAAAAACCTAAGTAGTAGCATTAGAAAATGGAAGTGAAGGTGGTGATGTGCGTAAAACCAGGAGAGAGAAGCTCGAGATTTGGGAAGTGGACACGAGTTGTCGGCTGGTTTTTCAGTTAAATTTTTCAAACACGCTGTACAGAGTGTGTGTGTAGTAGGTTATCGGGTTGTGTTGTGTACTTGTGTTTGTGTTTTGTTTTGTTTTGTTTGAGATGTATGTACATGATGGGCTTTTTGGGACCGTTGGATTTTTATGATTTGGTTTCGAAACTGTTGATTGACGGTGAGTATTTTTTGATTTTTTTTTTTTTTTTTGGGGGGTGGGGGGGGTGGTGGGGACAAAGTATAGAGGTTTTGAAATTCCAAGTGCTAGCTATTGGCGCGAAGACCTATGTTGCCGCCTTGCCGGTTTTTTGGACTTTCAACACGACGTCGTTTTCGTCCTTTCTTTGTTTTCTTTTTCTTTTTCTTTTTTTGGGTTTTGTGTTTTTTTTTTTTTTCTTACAAATTTCAATTATTCTTCAAATTTTAAGACCTAAAATCCTTAATTCTTGACATCTTTGAATAATAAATTATTGGCTAGTATAAAAAATATATGCATCTTCTATAAAAACACTTATTTGTATAGTATTTATGAAACGAATGATGTATATATCTTATACATGAGATATCTTTTCATTTTTGAAGGTAATAAAAAAAATCTTCTCATATTTGAATTTTTATAGATGATATGTAAAAATCCCGAAAAAAATTAATTAATTAAATGTTTATTTATAAACAATTAAGAGCTAGCAATAAAATAACACCTCTGAGAAGGTCACTTTGTAATGTGATAAGTATTTTAGAATGTTATCATTGTAGGTTAGTAGGTGCCAGTTGTTAGATACATAAACGCATTTTTTTTCCTCATTTTTTTTTGCGTAATTATGCAAAAACCAAACTTTCTATAAATATCTCATTCGAGCAAAAACACATTTCACTAGAATAGATTCTTCAATATGTGACTTATAAGTCAAACAAAAAAATACATCTATGCCTTGCTTAGTTGTTTATCACTCACTTGTGTGGTCCATCTCATTGGAGCAAATTTTAATCTCGCTTGAGTGAGATTTTTTCAACTCAATTATTATTTTTTCTTTTAAAACACTCTTTACTCTTCTATTTTTAGACAAGGATCTCTCAAATATTAAAACCTATATGTATATATCTATATATGCAACAATCCTCCAGTAGTAGGAGAAATTATAGAGTTCTCTAGTGGACCATGTCACTTGTCCACCATTCCACTAAAAAACTTCCACTTGTTTAAAATTGCTGAGTCAGTAATTAATTTCTGTTTAAAAAAATTTTCTAACTAACAATTTTAAACAGATGGAAGTTTTTTAGTGAAATGGTGGACCACATCACTTGTCAACCAGGTGGATCTTATAATTTCTCCAGTAGTAGGCTGTAACCTTGTAATAGTCATATCAAATTTGGTAGATACTTTATCATCCATATATATATATAAAAAAAAAAAAAGTGTCTTTCAACTTAAACATCCTCTTAGTGTTATAATTTCTAAACTTCAAGAAGTTAACTGCGGTCTAAATTTAAACCAAATTATTTTCTTAAAGCCAGAGAAAACACTCACATGAAAATATCCTAAACGGCAAGAATATACAACTTGTTGGTACTATTATGGATTTGTGATACTCCTTGGATTAACCAGCATTTACAAGAGAAAAGTTATAACTCTTGTTTAGAAGCAACACCACTTATGTGCTTACGTAGGTGAAATTCTTTTTTTATATCCATGTCACATAGACATTTAACTATACTTTGAACTCCATTAAGAGTATAAAACTCATCCTCCACAACAAAACTGTTAGCACTAATTTATCTTAAATGAGAAAATTTATGACTAGCCAACACTAATCACAGTCACAAACCCATCATTGGCCACAATTTTAGCGTCAACCATCCACCCACATAAGGCAAACCCATGAACCAAAAGCACACAAATTTCCAATGGCAACACCATAACTTGTCTATTGAAATGGGTTGTACATTTGTACTTTGTTGTCTAAAATTTTAGTGATATGATGTGTTGAATAGAGTTGTGCACATTACAAAACCCCAATTTTTTTTTCTTAAATATTGTTATATTTTTTCTATTTTAACTATGAAATGATAAGGTGGGTAACAGACCTCTAACTAAGCTAATATTATGGTGAATCTCTAATTAGCCACAAACAATGTTTTAGTTTAAAAGAAATAATATATAAACTTATGTTTATTCATATGTTCAAATAACTAATGTTTATTTTGTCATTTTTCTAGTTTCTCAACAAAAAAAAAATTTGTCATTTTGCCATCATTTATTTTGAATTTGGCCTTTTAATGTTTTATTACTTTGGAAGCAAAATGTGACACTACAACAAAGGATTATTCATCTAGTAAAAAAAATAATATATAAATATTAGTTAATCATGAAGTTTAGGACTTGGGGCTAAAAATTCATAGTCATCACCAATAACTGCTATCAACCATGATGATAGCATTAAAATCTCTTCCTGGAGTCTATTTGTCAGCCTTAAGCCTCTTCTATATTATTTTGTATTATGTATACATTTTTTTAATATATCCATTAGGTTTTCGACCATACCCAACATTTTTAACTCTGAAGGATAAACCTAGAGTTAGGGTGTTGGGAGGTGGAATGGAACCGTTGGATTATCGCCCTTAGTAAAAATCATGCTATATACGGCAACTAATGCACCTTTGTATAATTATATTTCTAAAAACAACTAATAAACGTTTACCTTTAAAAACGAGAGAACCCACTAAAATGTTTTTTCTCACTAATTTGTCAATTTAGAGAGAGAATAAAATAGAAAATGTACCAACTCTTAATAATATTTATAAAAACAAAACAAAACAAAACCTTGATGATGTAATAACTTGTCACTTCATATTTTTTTTAAATAAATAAAAATAATGATTATAGACATATTGTTTATATATGTGTTTTTTAATTTATTAAGGAAATTTTATCTATGTGTTTTATAACTGACATTTTCTTAGCTATATTCCCAAAATAAATCTTAAAACCTCTATGATAGGAAGTACTCCCCTTCAAAAGCTCTATTATTCTTAAGTTAAATCTTAACTTTTCCAAATGCTATTTGATTAAATGTTTATGTATAAACATATGTATATACATTTTGAAAATTAGAACCTCATTTTTATATATATATATATATATATATAGAGAGAGAGAGAGAGAGAGAGAGAGAGAGAGGTAAAGTTTAAATAAAATCCAATTAGGTATATAATTGAAGTCCAATTTTGCGCCATGTGTCCTAAATTGTTTATTTTTAGAGAGTTTTATATTTTAATTTTGGAGCTAATTGTGGGACCACATCATAAATATTCATCCAAGTAAGTTATTGAATACAAAAACCAAAGAGTCTAGAATTAATGAATTGAAAAAAAAATTAAAAAAAAAGTACTTCACAATATCAAAAATTAAGAATTCATAAAAAAAATTAAAAAAATATATGAACAATTTACATTTTTTACCAAATAATATTCTTACTTGATTTTGTAAAGAGTTAACAAAATATAAGAATGACTATATATCAATAGTATTTAAATTATATATATAGGAATTATACTATGCATCTTAATGTATATCTTTTAAGTATATCAACGCATATGCATGGGGTTACAAACTACTCTCTCTCTCTCCCCCTCTCCATATATATAGGTAAAACTTTGAGAAGTCCAATTAGAATTTCAAATTAGAGTCCAATTTTGCGCCATGTGTCCTAAATTAATTATTTCTAGAAATAGTTTTATTTCATAATTTTAGAATCAAATGTGGGACCATATCATAAATATTAATTCAAGTGAGTTATTGAGTACAAAAACCAAAAAGTCTAGAATAAATGAATCAAAAAAAAAAATTACTTCACAATAACAAAAATTAAGAAGTAATAAAAATAAATAAATAAACGGACAATTTACATTTCATATTTAATAATATTCTTACAAGACTTTTTAAAGAATTAACAAAATATAAGAATGACTATCAATAGTATTTAAATTATATATATAGGAATTATACTACGAATTTTTGTGTATATTTTTAAGTGTATTCATGTATATGCATGAGATTACAAGGTAGTATATATTAATAGGTAAAGTTAAAAGAAAATTCAATTAGGTTTCAAATTTGAATTCAATTAGAGTCTAATTTTGCGTCACGTGTCTCATCTAATCTAAATTTTAAATTTTTGTGCCAAGAGAGTTAATTAAGTGTAAAAATTGGATTTCAATTAGAGTTTAATTTTGCACCATGTGTCCCATCTAATCTAAGTTTTTTTAATTTTTGTGCCAAATGAGTTAATTTAGTGTAGAAAATGAGGAATTCAATATAAATAAACCTTAAAAAAAACCTATTCATGTAACTAAAAACAATTCAAATTTATAAGTTATTTATGTAATATACCATAACTATGTACGGCCAATTACTAACCAATTTAATTTGTAATATATATATATATATATATGTGTGTGTGTGTGTGTGCGTGTGTGTGGGGTCATAAAGCCCAGTAATATACATCCACCTATTGTACTGGGCCTGAGGTCCATGCCGAGGCCTATAATCGCATATGAAAAAGACAGTGGTGATCATGGCAACCCAGGAAACCGTGTTGAGGACAACTCTGTCCTCGACTAGCCAAAGCCGAGGTGGAAGAAAAGTGATTTACCGGCAAAGACAATCTTCCAAAGCACTCCAAGGAAAAAGATAAGTACAGCAAGTAAGCGCACTAGAGCATGGCGGTAGAGTAATTCCAAGAAAAGCTGCTGCCTCCACATTAAATGCACCACAACTAACACTCTGGCCGCATTAATGTGGAAATGATACCTGAGCAGTGGCTTTTCAAACTCACAGCTACTACCTAAAAGCTTTTGGAGGAGGTTGATGTGACAAAGACCAACAACAGCAGATCTGACCTGCACGTGTATGATGGAGATGTAGGAGGAAAGTAGTATATAAGGAACAAGGAGCTCTGAGAAAAGGGGATCGGAGATTTTACCAGAGAAAACACTATAGCAATCTGAACTAACTTTGTAACTATTGTTACTTTTACTCAAGAAATAATAAGTTAAAACTCCTCGGACTAGTGCCGAGGATTGAATTGCTTGCTCAAGTCCATATTTGTTTTACTTATTCATTCTTTAAGTCCTCTACAACTGTTGTTACACTTATTAAAGCCTAGTTCTTCTACCCACTCTCTATAAATTTATTATATTGGGCTTGCTGGGCTTGAATTCATTTATCCTTTAGGAATAGTGATCAAACCCAGTCCCTACAATATGCTTTTGTTAGCTTTCCATACAAATTAAATTGTTTAGATTTTTGTTGTTATTTTTTCTCTGAACTAATAAGCATATTTTTTATACAGTTTCTATTCAGATATTTTGTATGCGAAGATATTGAATGTAACAAACTGTAATTGAGCTGAATGATCCTATATACCTATCCCCATTCAATTTAGGAGATACTATTTGATCAATTTATTATTTTATTTTGTGTTGTATTTAGTATAATTTCACAGACAATAATTGTAAATTGATATTGTATATGTAGTATCCAATAATGATTTTCAAAATTATATATGTAATAATAATGTAATGAGAAACTTGGCGTAACCAATATCATGAAAATAGCAAAGAAAAATTATTTTAGTGCCTCCAAATGTCCTGGTCATATTATGTCATATGTGTTTAATAACCCAAGCTAATATTAGTAGCACCACTACAATTCATCAATCCCGTGTACAAGCACAGGTTACATACTAGTTTTATTAATATTAAAGTACCTAACAAACTTAACTATTAACACTCTACTAATTAGCATCATGTTTTCATTTAAACCTATTTATATTGGATCTATTTAGGGTTGGGTTTCAGCCATGGTGATTCTATTTGAAAGATTTTAATCTCATTCCAATGAATTTCTTCTCTTACCAATTCTTGGGAAAAAACTTTGATGAAAATTTCTGCCAAATTATCATGTGACTTTACATATACAACTGATATTACAATTGATACAACCTCATCTACTATGTACTTGTGTCTTAAAGTTATATGTCTATATTTTTCATTGTACACTTCGTTGTACGCTCTAAACATGGTGACGCCTCTATTGCAATATACACAAAAATGGTTGGTATTGATTGTGATTACTACTCTACATCCAACATCTTATTTCTTATCCATTTAGTTTCTTTGCCTATTGGCGCCAATGCTATAAACTCATATTCCACAATAGCAATAGAAATGCACATTTGTTTATTTGATGCCAATGAAATGACACCCTTACCAGGAGTAAATATTAATTTTGCCAAAGGTACCAGATGGAGCCTAGGCCGGGACAGTAATATTAATTTTTGGCTTGATAATTGGACTTCTAATGGGCCATTGAGATCTCTTGTACACGGTCCACTCACTAGAGGGAAAGAGGAACTTAAAATCAGGGATACAGTCTCGGATACTGGCTGGGATTGGGGGAAGATTTCTATAACCTTGCCAAGCCATGTTGGCATGGAAATCAGAGCTATGCCTCGTTCTTGTGTTGCATCGATGAAGGATAGAATGATCTGGGCAGCAACTTCCAGTGGGCATTTTAACCTCAATAGTGCTTACCTCTTGTCAAACCAGATTTCTGAGCCTCACCTCTCCTTTAATGGCAGTTGGATATGGAAATTAAATGTTCTCCCAAGGGTCTAGTTCTTCATGTGGATGTGTTTTCATAACAGCATAGCCACTCGTGAATGTCTTGTAGCTAGAGGTATTCATGTAAACACCTCTTGCCCGATATGCCAGCATGCTCCAGAAACGATTATCCATCTTTTGAGGGATTGTACTTTTGCTCTAAATTGTTGGTAAAACCTTGGAGCTAACTTCAGAACAGATTTCTTCAAGCTGAAACCTCCATGACTATCTGAAATTTAATTGCAAGTTTGATATAAAATCTGGGCAGATGCGTATTCCTTGGAACTTGATTTTTTTTTTTGGTGTTTGGACTCTTTGGCAGCATCGTAACAGAGTTGTTTTCCAAAAGCAAAGCCCCAACCAATCCATCCACTTAGAAATCATTCAAAGAGCAGCTGAGCATGCATTTTGTGCTCAAAGGAATTCTATAGAGACCTCGTGTTGAGAGAGGTATCCGGTGGGAAAGACCTTACAGAAGCTGGTTCAAACTAAACACTGATGGTTCTTCTCTTGGAAACCCAAGTGCAGCAGGAGGAGGGAGCATTCTTCGCTCTGATTCGGGAGCTTGGATACAAGCTTTCTCTAGAAACATAGGAAATACCACTAGCTTCCTAGCTGAACTGTGGGCATTAAGGGATGGCTTAATCATGTGTTTAAATTTGAGAGTTAGTGCTCTTGAAGTAGAACTGGATGCACAAACTGTTGTTGAATTGATGAATAATGACATCTCTAATGCTATTAATTCATCCTTGTGGCTGATTGTAGGCTCCTAAATGCTCGAGTTCCTCAGATTAAAGTGGTGCTCTGCTATAGGGAAGCAAACTTCTGTGCGGACGCTCTTGTTAGAATAGGATCGCTTCAAGATTTGAATATTTTGTATTATAATTCCCCTCCCCCTAATCTGTTGGATGCTTCTCTGTCTGACCTCTATGGTCTTTTTCATTTCAAGCTTAGTCCTAACCTGATGTAATTGATTTTGTTTCTTAGTTTGTTTGAATGAAATCTCCTTTTTACCAACAAAAAAAATAAGAATATCTATTTAGACATGAACTTATTATTATTCACACATATTTCAACTCATTTTGAATACCCTTCTAGCATAACTAAAAGAATTGGAATAAAAGTCCTAAGTTTATGGTTTTCTTAAGATAAACCAAGAACTCTACAAATTTCTTTTTAGTGATCAAAAGTTAAAATGAACTCTACAAATTTCATTCCAATGATCAAAAGGTAAAATGAACTCTACAAATTTCTTTCCAATGATTGAAAGGCAAAAGGTAAAATAAACTGTTCACTTTTCAAACATTACAAAAATTTAAAGAGACTGGGGGTTGTTAGGGATTTAATTCTATTCAATATTACTACAAGATCTCTGCAGCAAAATGATTTCTACAATGCTTCTAATGATTTTTTTCAATGGTTCTAAGTATGAACCTTTCACAACAGAAAACACTTCAAAAAGCCTAGGACTCAGCGAGGGTTTTGCCCAAGATATGTCCTAATAGTTCCAAACCCCATACACAAGCCAATGGTCAAACTTTGGTTTTTTTTTTTAATTAAATAAATTTAAATTAAAAAAAGGACGAAACGGTGTTGTTTTGCTATAGATAACGGCGGCAACTAACATATTGTTAATGGATGACTTAATTAATAATAAATGAAATTTAGAGGACTGAAATGATAAAACCAAAATTTAAAGGATTGAAATGAAAAGTTGTAAAACTTAGAAGGTGTGGGTTTTGCATTTTGGCCTTATTTTTATGAGAAATGTTACGTACATAACACTTTCACAATAAGTTGTAGAATGTAACGTTGTTACATGTTTTTATTGATAGGATAAAAAAATAATTTAAATAGTAAATTTAAATTAGAATCACTAACAAATAACCATTTATGATTTATTGTGAAAATATTATAAAAATATCAAGCGCATATCACATCATTATTTTTATTTATTTTATGATGATGTATGTTATCGTGGTATCTGTAAAAGTTTCAAATTTAACATAGACTTAGGCCAAATTTCGTACTCAAAATCAAATCTTGAATGTGGGTTCCAGTTAGCTCAATTGGTAAAATTTTTGATAGTTGTATAAGAGATCTGGGATTCAATTTCCGCCTACACCAAAAATTGATTAGTGTCTTGGTCTGATGACAAAGAGATATAATCAGGAGCGAATGTCATAGATTGAAACTCTCTCACAGAAATAAATAAATAAAATCGTGAATCAAGCAAACAACGTAGCAAGTAGCTAGCAACAATCTCTCAGACTGAAGTAGTCAGTACCACAAAATCAAAAATCAAATCCAAACAACGTCACCCATTTTAATTAACTCTTTCTCTCTCTCACGAATCAAGCAAAGCCACGTAAGCCAAAAAAAACTGAAAGAAGACAGAGCAGCCATTTTTGGCAAAATCTTTATCTGCCACTTCCTTCACAGATCACATGCATTGCCCCCACATTATTCTTTTCTTTTCTATTCACCTTGTCTCTTTCGTTCAAATGAAAACTGTCGTCACTCCACAGATCACAGGTCACGACTGGTCTTAATCAAGTCAGACCACATCAGCTCCTTCTTGCACTTCTTCTTTTTCTTTACTCTCCTCTTTTCCTGTCATCACTCCACAGACCCAAACCTCACCCACCAATCTGACCTTCCTTTTACTCTCTCTCTTTGTATATAAACACAGACACAAGAACACTACACTTGGGTTCGTAAGAATTTTGACAAAGATTATTTCTTTCTTAAGTAGCTAAGCTAGCTGAAAAGAATGAGCAAGCGTAGTAGACCAAGCGAGGTGCCCAGTATCAACCTCAAGGTTAAGAGTCAGGTATATATATATATATATAAATCTTTGTTTCTGGGTAATCATTTTCCCAAGTCTGTGCTTTCTCAATCTTTCCATTATTTTATTGTTAAAATGTCTGCTGGGTCTTTGTTTTGTAATAATATTAATAATCATTGTTTAGCGTGTATTTTTGTTTAGTATTAAGTTGAAGGATTCCCAGCAAAAAAAGTGTGTTAAAAAAAAAAAGGGTATTTGGTAATGTGGATGTTTCCGATTTTTTCAATCTTTTGGTAGAGAGGAGCGAGGAGTAACGGCTAGCATTGGAACAGCTTTTGGGCTTTAGCCATTATTTTGTATTATACTTACTATAACTGATCGGAATTATTGTAATCTTGTGTCTATTGGTCACAACATGTAATGCATGCTAGACTATTATCTTTTTTTTTTTCACATATATGTTTGTATCATTTTATGTTTGTTTGCTATTTTACCAAAAACCAAAAGACAAGACCAAAGATTATCCAAAAAAAAAAAATACCCAAAAGACGAGACCAAAAAAAAAAAAAGAGAGAAGAAGATGTAGTTGCATATGCATATATATGTGTGTGTGTGTTTCTATGTTCATGGAATGTTAACTCCATACTGCATTGTATCAAGGGGCAGGGCAATGTTCAGAGCAATGGTTATTGTAATGTCTTTCTTTGTTTTTGATAATTCAATTGTTACAACAAGTGAGGAGGGAGATTCTAACCTTGGTACTCTTCGTTAAGGAGATCAGGCAATGTCGCTGTGTTACGGGGCTCCTGGTGGTTATTGTACATATTGTTATAGGTTAATGTGGCCACAATAGCGCTTAAAATAGTTTGAAATACATAGTTATGAACCTGTGCTCTGGTTATTGTACATATTATGCTTGTTGTTTGTGGGAGAGGTAGGAAAATTGGAATGTATCTTGGCAAAAATGACTCACTAAGGCTTGAGTTCATGGGAAAAATTCTATTTGACTATATGGTAGGAAATGATCAAAAGGCCACTTTAGTGCCACTCTATATCCATTGTAGATGTGGGTATGATAAATTAGATCTTGTCCCGCTTCCCTTTTTAATTTTCCTTCTCTGTCAGGTCTGTTTCGCAAGATTTTGGAGAGTTTTTACAGTTCTGAACTTGCATGATTTGGTTTGTTAGCTATTATTCATTGGAATGCTTAGCTTGCTCTTGCTCTATCTCTCCCTCTCGGGCTCTCCCAACCCCCCCCCCCCCCAAAAAAAAAAAAAAACTCCTTCCATCCCAAACATACCCTAAGGGTAGACTCATTGAGAGCAGAACTAGTGATTAAGGTGTTTTGTGGTCCATTGAACCACAATTAGAACAATAAGTCATTCATGATAAAGAGTTTACACAATGCATTTTGGGTTCAATGTGATTCAGTACTTGAATTGGATTCCAACGTTTTGATTCAACGGAACAAACTTTTCTTAGATCAATATGTCCTTAAATTCCTAGATTTCTTCATCCGTTTCCTTTATCCTTATTTTTCTTGCATAGTGAATAAATTTCAGATAGATTGATGATGATGTTCAAGTTTATATATTCAATTAAATCTATTTTTTCTGTACAGCTTCCAACCTTATCATCTTTCTTTTTTTTTTTTACTGTCATATGCCATATCGTACAATTTTTACAGCAGCAAATCCAGTGCAGCTTTGTGCTTTCATTTTACCATCATTTCTTTCTTACTTACTGTAGGATGGGCAAGATCTGTACTTTAAGATTAGGTCTGACACAAAGTTCATCAAGCTCTTCACTGCCTACTGTGAAAAGCGCCAGTTGGAATATAGGACCATCCAATTCTTCCATGACGGCCAACGCATTCTTGGGAGCCATACACCAGCTAGAGTAAGTTTCTTTCATATTTTTTCAAAAATTTTGTTTTTACTTTGTTATGCACTTTCATAATGACCGTACTGTAAATGGCTTTATATCTCTTTCTATGTGTTTGACATAGACATTAAGAAATGATTCATTTTAAATAAATTACTAATTCTGTGACCCATAAAGCATATTAAGAGCATCTGTAGCAGTCGTTGTAAAAATTATACCATTTTACCACACCAAAAGCCTACTTTATTATTTTACCATATCATTTTACAATATCCCATTTATCAGATGTTCTATATTGTTACCATTTCATTTAAATATTATTTCTTAATTCTTTTTAATTCTTTATTTATTCTTTCTTCCTAATGGTAATATTTGTTCCTACAATAGTCATATTATCAAATCTCATCAATTCTAACAGTAACATTTTCAAACAATCCTCTTAATTCAACTGTCATATTTTTTAAAATTAATATTTTCTTAAGCATTTAAAAAAAAAACAAAAAAAAAAACTTAGAACCTGTCACCTTCAAAAAAAAAAAAAAAAAAAAAACTCAGAACCTAGGGACTTCAAAGAGAGCCCCCAAAAATAATGTAGATAAAAATAATTTAGGTAGTCCAAAGAGAGCCCCCAAAAATAAAAAAATCAAATGCATATCTGAATGCACAAAAACGGGAATTATTGCAAACGATTTATTAATATATATATATGGCTTCATGAAATTGTAACTGATAGGTTCACCTTTAACACACACACACAGAAACTTGTGAATCCACGCCTCACTCTTTATCATTCTAAATTCTAAATGCTGGAATTAGATCTTTGGTACATATGGTTTTAGCCTAAATGCTGGAATTAATGAAACAAATACATAACACGGCACACAGCACATATGAACTAACAGCCACCAAACAGTGCCTCACTACTGTAAGAACAAGTAAGGAAAAAAAAAAGAACAATGATTCGCAATCTATAGTGATCAGAAAGCAAATTAAACAAAGGAAAAGGGAAAAAAGAAAACAAAATCACTTTTTTTCTGAAGTAGGCATCAATGAAAGCAAGCAAAAACGACCTGAAGAACCAACCTTTATGTCTCAGAAACTCAGAACCTTGTCCCTTTATACCCAGAAAGCAACCCACTATAGCTTCTTCTTCAAACCTCTTTCTCTCTCTGTCTCTCTCTCTTTCTTTCAAAGCTATAACTTAGAAATGCATACAAGAATCAGCTACCGATTATAACTTGATCTTCAAATCTCTCTCTCTTCTCTCTCTAATAAACTGAAAACCAAGCAATGCTTCCAAATACAGCAATCAAACAAAAGAAGTATATTCAAAAACTCCTTCTCACTCTCACTTTCAAAAGACACTGACCCAGAAGACAGTTTCTCAGAATCAGAAATACCCAGAGCTCATTTTTGTTTCTCATGAAGAAACAGACGTCAAACGGTCGAAACCATTTAAAAAAAAAAAAAAAAACCAAAAAACAAAAACCCCTGAAAAATATTGAAAGAATCTTCAAACTCTAGAGTTAAGAAGCCCCAAGTTTGAAAAACCCCACTGAGGAGAGACCCACAACCCAGAGACCCACGCCGATCACAATCCGAAGTCACAAACCCACAACCCAGAGACCTACGCCCACGCCGATCACAATCGGAAATCACAAACCCACAACTAGACCCATGCCGATAGGCGACTCTGAGATAGAACAAAGAGGAGAGAGCGAACAAAAGGGGAAAAAAAAAACCGGTGAAGGAGATCAGTGATGGTAGAGAGGAAATCGGTGGTGGCTCATATTCATGAATGGGAAGAGAATAGAGCAAATAGGGAAGAGGGAAGAAGAAAGAGTATGGGAGAGTGGAGATGGAGGCGGTGAATATTGAATAGCTGAAGGAGAAGATGAAAGAGATATGAGAGAAAAAGAGGAATAAAAAATTAATAAATCCATATGCCACAGCTTACCGTACCGTAACAAATTTGTGATTGTACTGTAGCATGTTGCAAAAAATATGGCATTTAGAACATCTGATAAATGGGGTCAAATGGTGTTTGGTGTGGGATATGTGCCAAATATTTAGCATTTGGCACATATCCCACATCTGCTGTGTGTGCTCTAAGTAACATATCTATTGCTACAAACTCTGTTAACTCACATTATGCCGTGCAAATGTGTTATTTGCTTATGTATGTCTGCAGTATTGTTAACTATCTCACACTGACTTACTATTGTTTTTAATTAAGGTTACTTGAGTATGTTAAAATTGGTCATTCTAATTATAAGCTATTGATCTGAATGTGCAGCTTAATTTGGAGGACAACGACGAAATTGAAGCCATGACTCACGCACTTGGAGGTGGTTGCAGTGGCATCTGACAAACATGCAAAAGCTCAAATCTGTTGATGTATTTCCACAAACCTGTACTCAACCAAAGTCAGTCTTTAAAGTTCACTTTTTCATATATTTATAATTAGTTAGTGTTATGTGTGATGATTGATGTCCAGCTTTTAGTTATAGTTAATATTATGTTACATGACAAACTAAATATGGTTCTGGATTATCAAGGGTGGCCAACTTTTGGTTGATATTATGGTACATGGTTCTGGACCGTATATCTCAATTTTCATTTTGCTTCAAGATATAATTTATCCATGGGGGTGGATCACATTTCCATGCTCTACGTGTACCATTGTTAACAAGTTAGTTATCACATGGCAAACGATCAAGTAAATTTTCTTTTGGGAAAAAAAAGCATTTAGGGAATGTTTGCTACTAAAAAAAAAAGGATAAAATTGCCAAATTCTAAATAATTCTAGTTGAGAGAGGGGCTGGTAGGGGAAGGAGATTTATAGAGAGTGATGACTGATGATTGCATGATAAAATATACATATTTTTTTGTTATTACTTTTTTAGGTTTTATTTTTATCAAACTTTTTTTTTAAAGCTAAGCCAATGAATTTAGTATATGTTTGTTTGTTTGTTTGGTTTAGCTTAAATTGTTAGTTTATTTTAACTGTGAGTTTATGTACAGGTTTTAGTCTAAACTTTCAGTGTGCTAAAGTATACTTATATCTTGAAAAAAAAGATTTGAAAATGTAAGAAAAGGCGGAAAAAAATGAGGTTTTAGAAAGCTATACATAAAAGCTAAAAGATAAAAAGAAGCTCATGCCAAACACTATTGTCAATATATTTTCATTTATGTACTGCCTCAGTTTTTTTTTTTTGGGGATGGGGTGTCCTATTGAAGGCAAAACAGATCAGTTTAACTAGCACATGACCATAAGTTGTTTGGGTATATTGATATAGCCTGCCTAGGTAGTTAGTAAGCCTTCTTGAAAACCAGGGGTGGCACCACACATTGATAGTCTTGCCAAAGGCCATTGTTGTCATGAACTTATGATTTGTTCAAGCCTTGTCATCGGCAGTAATAGGATGGGATTGCTGTATCCCCAGAGTTTGTCTTGGATGATAGCTTCTCTTATGGCCATTAGTGTTGTTGATCGCTGATGTTGTAGGGATGGCCACAAGCCAACCCAAACCTGATTGCCAATACCTACTCAAACCGACCCGGAAAGAACTTTCAAAAAAAAAAAAATAAATAAAGGAAATTCAGAAGCAGCTTTGGCTTCTGGATGGTCTACCATGTTCCTTTAACTCTCTTAACTCTTTTCGTTCTTTGCTTTCAGTTATATGACTGGTTTTCTTCAAATCAGTTTCTGGGTCTTCTTATTTCATTTTTGATCGTTTGACACTAAACCCATTTGGGAATACTTACAAACAATTATATAAATGATGCCAATAAACTTGTAATGGTGTTATTTGTTACAATCCAAGTGTTCCACGTGACTTAAGTAGGCCAAAATGAGTATTTATCCCTCATTTGAAAACTATGTAGCAAATTTTTTTTTTTTTTTGAAACTATCTAACAAAATGCCCCTGTTTTAAAACTCGATTTTGGCAAATAGAGAGTACTAAATAGTTGAACCCATATCTCTATAATCTCTCTGTTCTCTATATCCAATTTTTGTTTCACTAAACTCTTACACGATAATCTACGCATAAACCTCTAGCCAATTAATTGATTTATATTTACCTACAAAAATTTGGGATTTTGAGATCAATCCATAGAAATCCTAATCCTTCCTAATTTTTTAAAGGTATTAAAAATAATGCATTGAGATACTAATCAAGTAGTATCTCTCTTTTTCATCCCAAAAAAAAAAAAAAAAGTTGTCTCTCTTCAGTAACTATTTTAAAACCTAAAAGATATAACAGCAAGGAAAAATCTTGAAGAAGACAAACTTACCCTTATTGTAAAATGCTACCTAGTCTAGGAGCTATGCAAGATCTAGAATTTGCTTTCGCTGAAAGGTTGAGTAGTGGGAATATTTTTGTTACGGAGAAGTGACTTCTCAAATTTAACTTAACTTTCTCCTATTGAAGTCACTCCTATTGAACTGTGATAGATTTTGATCCTAGGATTATATTATCTTCCTTCACTTTCTCCCTCTCTCCCACCTTCCTTCTGCCCATCTTCTTTATCTCATTTAATGTCTCTCAAAGAACCAATCTTATATTTATGATTCCACCCCCCCTTCTTTTGTAGATTACTAAAGGAAACTAAAAGAACATCCGTAATTAACCACCACCAATCAAGCTAAACGGCATGAATTTTGGGCTACATCCTCACAAAATGAGCCCTCACATTTGTTCGAGTTAAAAATTCATATTTATCAAATAGACGAAAATGAGGCAATCAACAAGTGATCCATTGGCATGAGCTTCAGAGTTCAGACTAGAATATCATGGAGAATCCGGATCCAATCACTGGCTCATTAGAATGCGATGCGTGTACCAACCAAAAAAAGAGACCCAAATAGCCTAACCACCATGTTTGGAAGGAATAAGGGACCAGGTTTTGAAAGGCAATAATAGATATATAGCACATGGGATGCTCTCACGAAGAAAAAAATGTTCAACAGTTCCTGGATTTAGACAACCATAACATTTACATTTCCTTCTTTATGTGCAATCATCTTTGGTCCAATGGAGTGTCATAACTCATAACCAAAAAGTACATAAAGAAAAAAAGAAAAAAAGAGTAGATGTACATAACATTTACATTTTATTTGAGCATATAGGAAGTGAGCAAAGTTAGCTAGTGTTAAGCAAAAGTTGGTCTCAATTTGGAAGGAACAAGGGACCAAGTTTTTTTTCAAAGACAATAATAGCACATGGGATGCTCATGCTCTCCTGAAGAAGATAAAAATGATTAAAATTTGTTGGATTTAGACAAGTATGATAGAGAGTGAAGGTGTGAGTGAGTGACAACAAGCTCACTGAGTCATGAGACCCCCAATGTTTTGGTCGGCTTTGTGGTTGGGAAGAATGGGACATGGATATCGGATCGGATAGGATCTGTTCTGATTATCCAACCACCACAAAGAAGCTCTCCTCCTGAGACTTCTTCATAATGCTTTTGAATTACAGGCATAGCTTGAATGCCTCAAATTTAACTTCCCACACCCAAGAGTTTTTCACTCTTGGAATCAGTAAGTTGTTAGTGTTACTCTCTTCCATAATTGGATAGTCAAATATCAGATTCCAGTAGTCCAAAAATAAAAGTGACTAAAGAACCAGAAATAATAGTGGAAAAGATAAGAGTCTATTCTTAATTTATTTTTATACATTTCATTTTTTTTTAATTATTAAAATAAATTTATTTTTATACTTCCATATTTTTTTAGCTGGCAGGAAAGGGTGAAGGTAGACGTGGCAAAATGGGCGGGTCGGGTTGCGGGACGGGTCAAGTTGACCCGTATTTTTCAAATAAGTTTTTTTTTTTTTTTTTTTTTTTTTTGAAATAGATGCAATCTGTCAATTGTTTCTGAGTTCCTTAACTGTGATTAGATTCTCAATGGTGATACTGTTACCACTTACCAATTACCACTAAACACTTGATACCTAAATTTGGTGATACTGTGATTAGATTCTCGAGGGTCTAGAAGCTAATTTTGGTATAATTTTCGATATGTTTAAAGTAGAAAGAGAAAATGAAGGTGACAAGTAAAGAATGACAAACTATAATGAAATACATTACATATTAAGTAAAGAAAAATAAGTAAATATTTTATAAGAATTACACCTCAATTTCAATCTACTCAACGTTGGTAGACGTGGCAAAACAGACGGGTTGGGTCGGGTTCGGGTTGGGTCAATCGGGTCGTGAGTCAAAACGGGTCATTTTTAAACAGGTCAATCGGGTCGGGTTAGAAAATTCTGACCCGTTTTGCCATGTCTAGGTGAAGGAAGTGGCAGGGAATGTGGAGAAAGGGAGGATGAGATGGGTGCCTGTTTGGTTAACAAAATCTACTAAAACACATCCTACAAGTAGTCCCAACTCTCAATGCCATCTTCACAATTGAGATTGTTTGGGAGAATGAAATGGATTCATTGTCCTGGATAATTTCAACATCGAGTTATTAATATTTAGTACCGCTTATCCTTAACAAAAACCTTATGTTCCTATTATGCATTTTCCTGCCATAATTTGAGCTTAGTGAGAAAATCTAGTTAACCACCATTTTTAGTTTAACGCACCCAAGCTTTCCATCACTTTATAACAGTGCAGTTCTGAGCTCTGAATGCAAATTCACAAGATCCATGCCGCATTGAAACAATCATATTCCTTATTTTTTATAAGAAACCAATCATATTCTAGAAAAGAATAATTCACAATCCCAACATGTTATGAATCCAGCGAAAAAGATAAGTGAAAAGCCCAGCAAAGGAATCGAGTAGTAAGCAAAACAGTACTAAATAGAGAACAATAGCATTTAATTCGCACAAACAGTAGGTGAAAGCATTTGTCTGCAAATACAAGTCAGCCACCCCAAACCACCAAAGAACTAATGGAAAACAACATGCAAGTAAACCATACCCAACAAGTTGCAAAAACCAACAAGAAGACCACCCCCTTTAGTTTCAGCCATTCTATTCGGGGCTTTTCATCCTAGCTATAGATACACTTTCCCTAGCTTTTCCTCTGCTAGCAGCTTTCTGACCAGTTCATCTCCAGCTACCTTTACTATCAAACATGTACAGAAACAAAAAGGTGTCTTGAGAAAGGAGGGGGGTTGGAAAGAGCAATTCTTTTTTGGGATGGGAGGGGTGGGGAGGGAGGAGGATAATAGGGAGAAAAACGTAGAAATGAACTCAACATGAAGTGCAGCTATCCAGCCACTTGAGTCTCTATGCGTCTCGGTATAGCAAGAACTGATATTGGTCAGGCCTCATGCATTGTGATTTGAACACAGATATTACTGCTTTGGGTCACATATCAACCAGAAAGATAACCATTCCCACATCACTTTCCACACTTATGTGCCTGCCGGATGCAATAAACTTAGACCCATTTGACGTTTCACATGATCTGGTATCAACTTATTAACAAGCTCTGGAGATGCCCCTGACAACTGTAATCAGCACACATGAATCATGTAAGCAATTTATTACAAATGAAACATATCAGTTGTAGAACATTTACCTAATCACCCAAAAAAGGCACATCAAAGATATTTTCCCACCATTAATAATTACTCTCTATAACATGTAGGAAGATTAAGACAAACATCATAAACCTCCTAAAGGGGACAAAAGGGCCATGTACAATAAGACAGACTACTGCTGGCCACTGGGACAATTGATAACTCCCATTTAACAACTCTCCACCTCCCTCTCTGCCCTACACAAAATGAACAGTGATGGCTAGCCCTACAAAAATTGTGAGCGACTAGCAATCTAAAAAGCAGTGCCCTATCCATGCATTAGCAGGCACCGAAAAGGACTAACTTTCTCCTAGATTTGACATGCTAACATAGAGACATTAATTATTGGTGTCTCTGTATTTGGACGTTAAAAATCCATACTGACATCATTTTGAATCCAATCACTAATGGACACGCATATTCAGTACAAACTAATAAAATTAGAATATGTACCTCCTGTTTAAAGTTGAAGAGCGGTGGCAATGGGCGATTATTTGGTAGGCGAGCATTGGGTTCTCGGAGCTCATCAAAGAAAGGGTGTGCACATGCTTCAAGCTGCAATAACAAAAGTAAATCCTAGTAAGAAAGGAGAGCAATCACAGACACACACGCTTGCGCACATGTACACACTATATAAAAAATATCCACATACACTTGCATAATATAAACACATTTACATGAAAAACACAAAATAACATAATAGCAATACTCTTGACACCAAATAATCCATTGGCATGTAAGTATTGACAAACTATCTTCACATGATTATTGGCTACACCAAATATGGCTACACCAAATATGGCTACACCAAATACAAGTTGTAATCATATACCCATATTAAAATAGCACAAACTAGAAATGAACTTACTGCTGTGCAGCGAAGACTAGGTGAGTATTGCAGCAGTCGTGAAGCCAGATCAATTGCTTCCGGAGGCATTCTTTTGTGGAAAACCTAAATCCAGAAACTTAAAACTGAGCTGAAATGTACTGCCAAATTTTTTTTAAATTTTTTTATAAGTGAAATTCACTGCCGACTATGTTAATTGGTATTAGAATAATCAAGCTAATGTTTGCATCATTAAGAACCTTAGGTTTACAAACACCTGACATGCACATAACATAAGTAAGAATGAACATATATTTGCTAAAAAAGTCTAAATGCAAAAGTCGGACAACACCTCCTCATATCAACTTAATCTTGTGATTGAAAAGGAAATAAAATGAACCTTGTGCCAAGGGTGCGCTTTTATCTGTGGAAACCTAAAATCGGTATAATTTGGATTCATGCAACGTATTTCTTCACGAGTTGGTGTACCAAGAACCTGTACAAATAACAACATTAGAAGTTTACCCATGATCACTAGAATTGCACGCATTGAAGCATTGACAATCAAACCAAACCTTGATAATTTCTACTAACTGGTCCACCGCGTTTTCTCCAGGAAACAGTGGCTACAAAAATTATAAAACAAATAGGTCAGATATAAGACAACTTACAATAGAGAAAAACTTACCTTGTGAAGACTGCTGGAAAGTTAAAATTGGGAAGGAGGGAAAAACTAACCTGACCCAGAAGAAGCTCAGCAAGGACACAACCAGCTGACCAGATATCTATTGAGGTTGTATATTCTGTGGCACCAAAAATAAGTTCTGGAGCCCGATAGAATCGGGAACATATGTATGATATGTTTGCTTCACCTTTGACCTGATCACACATGTAAAGTTATGGTGAATAATGGAAAAAATATTTTAGAAAACAGACTAAAGAATAAAATCATATTTGGTATCATAAAATAATCAGCAGTCACACAAATCATCTCTCCAAATACAGAGTAAAAAAATTGCTAACTAGGGAGCTTAAAGACACAAATGACAAATCCACTAGCACCCACAAATAAAAAGCATGACCCATCTTGCTCACTGCTACACAAATGTCACATTATAGCAGGAAAGGACAATAAATATTGGCAGGTAATAAACAGTTTGACACTTTTTGGAGTTGTTTTTTCTACGCTCAACATGGAACTTCAAACCTATAACTTAACTGCAATCACTTAAAATAAACATATACCACAATTTCACCAATCAATCTCTCAGCAGAAAAATTACGTGAATGTTTATGAGAATGATAAGTTACCAACAGGTTAACATCCTAAAGATAATTGGAGCATAAATAATTGGCCAATTGTAACATAAAAGAAATGCAGAAACAGGAGGAAACTTTTGAATATTTGAGGAAAAGAGGTCAACATACTAGCATTTTTGCACTTCCAAAATCACAGAGCTTAACCTGGTGAGTGAGAGGATCAACCTGTAGAAAGCCAAATATAGTCAGAAAACCAGTTACAGCATTGTAATTTTAATCTTCTTAACAAATAAAAGTTACAAATTGACTGTAAAAGGGAAGCGTACCAAAATATTTTGAGGCTTCAAATCCCTATGGCAAACGCCAGGAACAGTGTGTACATAAGCCAGACCCCTAAAAATCTGCAGATATTCCATGGTTAATATCTGGAAGAATGTGTGATAATCCAACAATATAGGAAACCATCATGTATACCTGGTACATGTAGAGCTTCACATAGATTAGTGGCATTCTCTGATTTGCATTGCTGTAATGCTTCAAGACCCGATACATGGTCTCAGGGACATATTCCATAACCAGGTTGAGAAAAAGTTCATTTTTACTAGTGGTGGAAAAGAAACAATGCTTCAGAGAAATCACATTTGGATGATCCATCACACGCATTAACTGCAGTTCACGATTTTTATATCTTTTATCTTGCAAAACCTTCTTTATAGCTACTGTCTCCCCAGTTTCCAAGCATTTTGCCTAAGAAAAGAGAAATATCAGGCAAATGACATGACAGATAAACATGTAGGATGAGCTAGAAATATAACACTAGGATACCTGGAAAACAATTCCAAATGAGCCAGTCCCCACAACACGCTCTGCCATGTAACTAATTGTCTGCAAGAAGAATCACACCAAAGGCATCAACTTCCCATTTTAAGAAACTGAAACCTCATCAGCTATTAAACTGTCTAAATCTCTAACATTGTTCAGCATTTATATTTTAATATTGAGAACAGTCAAAAGTATGAAGCTACAAAAGGAAATGAACAAGAGATTAACAAACAGGTATTCCCGACTCCCGAGAATGCTTACCTGCTTGGGTTCTCCATTTTTGCCACCAATTGTTGTGGAAATGATGTGACCCGTCGGATCATTTCCATCAACAACAGGACCAGAAATTTCCTGCAAAACGAATCACATTAAGTCTTGAGGGATTTAATCAAAAAAACTTTCAAACATTATACGCAATATTTACAAACGATCCACTTCAAGCAAGGACCGGAAAAATTTGTATAGTAGAATTCGCTAATCAGCAGACACTAGCTGACTATCGGCAACTGCAGCCGGAGACTAGTAAAGAAAAGAAACACACTTAATACAGCACTTTCAGAGCATATTATCAGCTTGGACTATAAAAACTAGAAGTCCCCAAAATTTCCATGAGAAGAATAGGTATCCAAAAAGCTAAGAAAACTTTTATAGAGACGAATTCAATCCAAACAGCTAAAAAAGCCAAATGCTTTAAAACTTGAAATTGTTGCTAAATAACACAAGGGGATCAAAATCCACTAACCTCCTAAAGTTTTTTTTTTTTTTTTTTTCCGGTACATGTTATAATTATCCAATAAGCAATCTTAACCAAATATAAAGATCACCCACTAAGTAAATTATACAAAACACTGAAAAAAATTTAGTCAGAAACCGAGGCATCTACGAAGTAAGTTCGATCTGACGGAAAATCGTATGAATCAAACCCAATTTCTTCAAAGAACCCACTGTTTACCAAAACCAAACCTATTCAAGAGCTAATTACAGTAATCTAAAGCAAAATCCAGCTCAGAAACACAAATTTGGTCCTGGTAACAGCTTAATTAAGCTCCGAAATTTGCAAAATTTGTAATAAAAAAAAAAAAAAAAGATTGTTAATCCAAGAGAGAGATCGGAGCCTTCTCAGATATAAGAAGCAGAAGAACGAAGATTCAAACATCGAAAACCCTAGCTCCGATCTCAGATCAAACCAACCCAAAAACCCAAAAAAAAAAAAAAAAAAAGCAAAAAGGATCTCTCTCTCTCTCTCTCCAAAATCTCCCCCCCCCCAGCTCAGCGATCGAGATCAACCGAGAAAACAAAAGAAAGAAAACCCTAACACGGCGTTTGGTAGCCGAGAAAACAAAGGAAAAAATCCCACATTTTTTTTTCCGCTTGAACAAATTAGTCTGTTGTTTAAAATTAAAAAATGAATTTTAGTGGGAAAACGACGGAGAGTACCTTGTCGTCAGCCATGTCCAGCTCGGCACGGCAGTGGAATGAGGAATATTGATGTCGTTGTTGTAGGCTGGCTCAGCTGGTAACGAAGATGAAGAAGAAGAAGGAAATCATGAGAGAGAGAAAGAGAGAGAGAGGAATTTGGAAACAACAACAACAGCAGCAACAACAACAGCTACAACAAGCCCATGTGATTTTGATTCCTCCCACACTTTCTCTCTTTTCTTTTCTTTCCCTTCTCTCTTTCTTTTCTTTTCTCCTCTCTCTCTTTTCATATGTTGCCAAAAACGCCCCTCACTGTTTCACTCATATTACGAAGACTGACCTTTTCAACAATTTCGTCTCTCTCTCTGCCGACGTCAACCATGATTGGTTTTTGTACATTTTTTGTTATATTGTCCGCCCGCAGTTTTTCTACAGTAGCCGTTAACGTGTACGATTATTGTTAATAAATTATTTTAAAGAAATTTTTATACGAAATATAAAAAGTCAGTAAAAAAAAGTTTTTTTTTTTTTTTTCTTTGTTTTTTGTTTCTTAGGCCTAATGAGTGTGTTTTCAACTTTTTCGTTGCTTCTTTCTTCCTAAATATGGAAAACAAACGTTAGGCGTATGACTTATGTTACAATACAATAATAGAAAACATGTAGGTAAAGGCTATATTATTAGGTTGTTTTATACATTATTAACGTTATGACTTATCGAACTCAATTTGGGCTGTTTCACATTTTCTAGGTGCAATGTATAAATAGGGTAATATTATCTTATGTTGTGGAATATTTTTGTTGACGTTAGAATATAATTTAAACCTTGCCTGTGGCTAATACCTAACGACTTTTTAAGTCAAATTCCACTTCGTGATTTTTAATGGCGACTTTTTAAGTTTAAATCTCCCTTCTCCACTTAAATTGTATTTTCTTTTTAAAATGTTATTAATATGAAAGGAAGATAAAATGAAATATCAACTACTATAACATGATAATACATAATCTTACGACTTAATTATGAAACTTAAAGGATGTTTTTTTTTTTTTTTTTTTGACATTGAAACATAATTGAACCCTCATGTGAAAAGGGAAAAATATTGAATATCAACTATTTCAACATAATGAACAATGATGGGCAGATATTCCTTTATGAATTTTAAATCTAATTTGTTGAGTTTTATTATTATTTATTTTTCCCTTTCTTCAAAGGTAAAATTTTGATACAATTTTCTTAGGTATTGTGACATAAGCTTTTCAAATAAATTTAATAATGCATTTATATTGATCAGAGATGACATGGCTAAATTTACTTACCTTTAAAAAAAGATAGCATTGTTTGTATTTTAACGTATTGATCAATCCAACCAAATGATTGAATTTAATTACGTATAAGATGCAACGCTAATAAAACAATATATAAATTTTGCCAATTATCAACATATTGAGCATCAACACAAAAGAGGAGTCAATTTTGGGTGGCTAGTTGCTCATGGTAGACTTGTTATTGGAGAGAGCTAAAATAAAAAAGAATGGTTATGCGAACCAAGTGCCCGAGTTGTGAAAGCGAGGGGAAGATTGTATCTTTGGTTCATAATCTTAAAAGGAGAAAAAAAATTATAAAGATAAAGAAAGTTTTGTTTGAGGACAAATTGTGGGGAATAATACACATAACAGAATAGTTGGTGCTTACTTAAAAAGCAAGGGAGTTGAAGCTATAAAGAAGTAATGAATATAGTATAGAACAAAGCAAAATTTATTATGTTAGTTGTTGCATTAAGTTCATGTCACCATGACAAGAAGTCAATAGCTTTTAATATGGATTGTTTAATTCGATTCAATCAATCAATCTGCTCGGGAAAAAAAAGGTCGGTTCCATTGATTCTATTGCACATCAAGCATTAAAATTATCAAATGGAAAAACCTCAACTAATTTATGGGTTTTTCTAACCCAATAATTGGTATGATTGGTTATGAGAACCTTATAACTCCTCTTCTTTAAATCCCTCCTCCTCTTCTATAGTAAGTCGTAACTATTGAATATAAAAATTAAATAAAAACTATGAATTGTAAGCTAAGAACTCGACAATTAAGTCTATTAATTTGAGGTTACCATCATTTTAGCTCTAATTAGAAATATGTCATGAGTTGCAATTAATGTGTTTGAAATTTAATAAAAACAAGTAAAAGAAAGTCTATGATTCAGAATTAAGAATACAAAATTAGTAGTTGTTAAAGATTTATACATCATTTTCAATATAATGATCTAGTGAGATAAAATTTGTATGTAGTGTGATATGTGAGGAAAACAATCAATATTAATGATCAATTGTTTGTAATTGCTACTCACACATGTAAGGCAGAGTTGACCCATTAAAATCCATGGACGCAGGCCGTGATTCTACCTTGGCAATTCACCATTGCTTTAAAAACTAAATTGGACCAGCTGGTTCAATCAGTTGAACATGAAATCAAACCTGGAACCGGTCCAACATAAACCTAAAATTGATGCATTTTCTAGTTCTTTGACCAATTTGATTTTAAAACCATACAATTCAAACATAGATTTAACCACCGTAATACCCCACTTGATTATAAGCCTATGTAACCAGGCTTAGCAATTTGTTTGAACATGTTTTCACCGCAATGCCTTCTTTACTATTATTGTTATTATCTGTTGAGAATCAATGCCTTCTTTAATTTGAATAATAATTTTTAAGAAATTTATGATTAATGAGCAGGGCATATAATAATCCAATATATTTACTTATATTTTATAATATATGTGGATCGAAGCAATCTACATTCTACGGTTGGGATCAACGTGAGCTTGGTGTGACACACTCCATGAATTTGGCTCTTTTTCTTTACATTTTAATCTCTTAAAATAAATGCATATATGTAATGAGACTTAAAAGTTTGCTTAATGGAAGGATATAGGGCCAAAAAACAAAAGTAAAGTGCGAGCGTGGTAATCCTATAGTAACAAAGTGCCTGCTTCAGCTCAGCTCCATTTGCAAAAAGATCTTTGTTGGAATCCATTCATTGGTGTTGGATTTCATAGTTATGGTATATTTGCCAATAAGATGGAATGGTAGCCATGGAAATGGTTATGTGAACCTAGTTATGAAGACATTAAGGGGAAAATGAAAAAAAGAATAATAAACAAATATGAAAAAGTTGGTCACAAAGGTCACCCTTTGAAAATTATGAAAGTAACATTGTCCTTTCTCAGTCTTCAAAGAAGACATTGACCATAAACAAGCTTTGTGTATATTTTATTATTCACATCCCATCCCTTTAACACAATAAAGTCTATGTTAGTCACCTCACCATTGATTATTGTATGGTCAGGGAAAAAGAAGGGGTTGATTAAAAAAAACAGGATAACATTTTTTGATGATTAAAAAAAGAAAAGAAAGATAACATGAATTTGTTCCCTTAAAGCATTAGAATTCAGAGACACTGTTGTGGTTTTTCTCTTTTTTTTGGATACCTCTGCAAAAAAAGTACATAGAAAGAAAGGTCTGGACCGAAACAGGAAAAATGCAACAATGATGAAACTTGAGCCTGACTATAAGGTGTAAAAATGGGTTGTTTTGGGCCGAAAACACCTAGTTAAAAGGAAACAAGATCAGCCCATCTTGAGGTTCATTTAGCCCAACGAAGAAACCCTACATAGGTTTGGACCTCTTGGATTTCATAATTAATTGGGTAAGATTGGTTTTGGATTGTGATCTTAGTATCTTACATAAGCCATTGAATATGAACATATGCTCCTCCACCGATCTTAATCTGATCTACTAGCTTGTTTGGACAAAAGTGGGATCATAGAATTGTATGATCCCACAATTTTATTTGACTAAAACATGCTTTGTATTTCCATTTTTTTTTGTTTTTGTTTTCTGTGTCTTTGTCATTTTAATATAAGATATGAAAGAAAACAACAAATACTAAGGCGATAAAATATTAAAAACATTTTTTATCCATTCGATTGTGAATGAAAAAGGAAACGTTAAAGGCATTCTAGCTAATAATAATACTAACATTTCTTTACAAGCCCACTACAACTTTTATTAATAAAGAATAGTCAAGAATTGAAATAAAACTTAAAAATGAATTTAAAGAAAAAAAAAATGATTTTGTTGTGACTTTAAGCATTCCATATCATTCATTTCATAACTTTAATCTAGCTTACATTATAATCTGATGAACAATATGAAGAATTTTAATAAAACAGAGACATCCTCTTTAAGGTTTGCTTTTAAGGCATACACTCAATTCAACTCTTGTGATCCTCTCCCCTTTGTAGTAGAGAGAAAAATGTTCCCTAAGTTGAAAACTTTGAAAAGGCAATCCATGCAAAATTAAATTAAAAAAACTGTTAATGGTCTCTCCCTTTAAGCAAATTAACTAACTCCCACCCTAGTATCCATCTCTACAAGAAAGACACCAAATTTCAAGATCAAGCACTAAGAAGCCCATTTCAGAGCTCCCATAGCTCTACTACAAATCTACAATACTAGTAATTATTCCAATGACCTAAGAAACCCTTCACCCATTCTTCTTGAAAGTCTCTTTATGAGTCCTACATCACCTACAATTCCAAGATTGCCAAGTGACGATCCATCAGTGTTGAATTTAAACCAGCGCTTAAATGGCCTTTTGTCAATTCACCTAGATAGTCACTAGCTCTCTTGAAGAGGGCTTTTGCATGACAATATTCCACCGTTATCAGATTACAAACTTCATTCAAGTTAGAATTAGTTTTTTACATTAAAAAAAAAAAAATCTATTTTAGTGTAGCCAAAGGTTCCAAACACACAAGGGAAAAAGGATCATTCTTGAAATCTCAGGGTGACTAAAAGACACAAAGAGCACAATTTTGTCTCAACCAAACTTGCACAAGCACAAATATTAAGGCAACCACAGGCCGTGACATGAGAGATTGCCACAAAGAGCTTATATTTGAGAAATAGTAAAACCTCTTAACCAAGAACCTCCTTAACAAGAATGCTATTATTTACACAATGACAAGAATGTTTTGATCTTCGGAAAATTAGGCATTGGAAATTATTCAATAGTCATGGTCATGAACATGGAGTGTATAGCCTTTGTTAGTTTTAGACTCCTGATGATGGAGGGACATCTGACGAGGATGACGCATTCTGCAGCAACAACCCCGGAGATTTGGTACTTAGCGAGAACCAAGGGACTGATGGCATTCCATGGCAGAAATTAAGGAGAAATAATAGGAGTTCAGCATATCCAGAAGATTGCATTCCATCTTCAAGGTTAATCTACCAATCATGCATAAATTCTGCGAAAGATATTCTGGTACATTTCGTGGTAATTATTTAGAAGTCTGCAGCATACCCAAATCAATGAAAATTACAAGGATGATGTCTATCTTTATGAGAAGTTCAAACGTAGAAGTTGGAAAGCAGGAGATCATATCTTTGCAAGGCCGGCGTAAGATTGTTTGAGGCTTAAGTTGAGAATTTTATAGGGACTTTTTTACATCTAAATATCACTTAAATAACATTTAATTATTTTTATTTAATTTCAAATCTATTATTAATTCTTACTTATTAATATGACTAATTCACCCAAAGTGAGATAATGATAATTATCATTAGCTCACTTTGTATTAAAATGAAGTGAAAGATAATAGGGTTTTTTGTGGAAAAAGTAATCTTGTATTTTTTTTTTATAAACATAATTGAAGTATTTAAATTCAAATAGATAACAAATATAGATAAGTATCAAATATTTGAATACAAATGAGAATAACGGTTTTTTTTTTTTTCTCTTTTGTACATGAGATAGTATTACTCTTCTAACCTTTTTTGTTCTTTGTAGGAAAAAAATTAAACTAAAGGGTATGTTATTTCAGAATTTGTATGAGAATATTTTGGTACGTCAAAAATTGAAGACAAAATAGGAGAATCTTCTTATTAGTAGTATAGATAGATTAGAAAGTGTAACTCTAAAAGAAAGGTTAATTTCAAAAATCTACCCTTAACCAAAAAGCAAACAAGTTTCATCAAAAAAAAAAAAAAAAAGCAAACGAGTTATTTTTACACAATATTTTTAATACCAATTTAACATAGTTTAGTCAAAATACAAATCCACTTGCACATTAAAAAAAAATCTACCACTCAAATTTTCCCACATTTTCAAATTCAAATTCTCCTACACCCATCGATCAAATAGAATGTGGGCTCTTGAAGGCCCAGCTCCTTTATAACCTTTGCATTTTTATTATTTCAATAGACATTTGGTATAATATTGCAAACCGTGTCACCTTTAGTTTTCACAAATATTCCAATAATATGATTACACTAAAGTTTTTCCATATAAATATAAAAAATATAAGTTATAAAATTATAATAATTTGAATTTAAATTAATTTAGGACTATCCATACATTTGAGTATGTCAAAAGTGTTGTAATTTAACTAGCATTTGCAAAACTTTTCACACAACTATTAAATTGGTAAGCTATAATTTTTTTAATAGCAGTACATTATAATTGGTGTATAATAAAAATTGTATCTATAATAAATCCATATGAAAATTACATGTTACACCACACCAATCGCAGAAAAAAGTTCAAAATTCTTTTTCTAGCATATGCTTAAATTAATAAAATGTGTGCGCTACCGAGAGCCAACTTAAATATAAATGAACGGTTGGTTCAAAGGGCCCGCCAATACCAAATCATAAAACTCTCATATTTGTGTTCAAAACCTTTCGTTGGAATACATTGGATTCGACAATGGAAACCCAGAAAGCACAGAACCAACTTTTTTTTTTTTTCTGGTTGGTGACAAGTAGCTGTTCCATATGTGATTCTTGTTTCATAAGGTTCGTTCCTTATTGTATTTTTTTTATGGCTTCTCGCTTGCTTTTCACTCATCTGTTTATGTACATCCTTGTCACCAACTTCTTAGCTTCACTTTGAATTAATTCTTGGACGTTCTTAATTTATCAAAAAATAAACTTTGTTTTCCCTTTCATGTCAATATTTGCCACCCAACACTGGACTTTCCTGATAGTATGGTTTGATGGGTTGGTGGGTCGGTTTCAGAATGAGAAATAGAGGGTGACACAGGCTTAATAAGTATGTTTAAATCGTTGTATTAAGGGTGTTTATCTGTTTTAGGCTTAATTACTGGCCAAAATTTTGTTGGAATATGAGATGGTAGTTGTGGTGTTGTGTTACAATTCTGAATACTTGAAGCTTTGCTGAGAGATAATGGTCTAAGGGGAAGCAAGTGTCCCCAAGGCTTTTTCTTTTTTAGGGATGAAAGAGTATCAGTTTAGATGCCCAGATACTTTACCTGGTAGTGATCCTTCTATTGGAAGGAGAATTTCTTGGGGTGATAACCATTGGAATTCCAAAACTGTATTGCTTCATGGGTGGAAGAATGATCCTGCAAAATATAATGCTTCTAAGGGAGTTTATGTGGGGAAGAAAAATTTGTGGCTTAGAAAGCATGTGAAATTGATTGCTTTCATGTTGGGGTTGATGGGTTTTGTTCTATTGATTGATTCTCTCATGATGTCCATTTTTGATTTGCGAAATTTTCAGCATCATTTAGCCCAAAGAAAATCAACTGGACTCAAGGTATAACACTTTTTGAAATGCTTCTTGAGTCAATATTTTATGTTCCATTCTTGATTTAACTGCCTAGGTAAGAGCTGGTCAATTAGTAACTTGGAACTCAAGGAAAAGAAGTTAAATTGGCAAGAATGTAGCAATGAAAGTGTAGGTGACTGAGTGTTTGAAAAGAAGTTAAATAACAAGAATTTAGTCAATATTATTTATTCAGTTCTTAAAATGGTAGCTTCTATATTTTCTTCTTGTTATTTTATCCTCCAGTTCATTGATAGTCTGTTGCTGCTGTGGATGACTGAGTGTCTGATTCTTTTGTTTCTATCTTTTCCACCTATGGGTGAATCCTCAAGATAGATGCATTTTAGCATTTTTTAGAACATATTTTCTTACTGAAATGTTGTAGTTAAGCGATCTGTCTGCATTGGCATATGGGATGAAAAAATGCATGTCCATTTTTTCTATCTGCAAGACTTGGGACATTGTGTTTGCATATGTGTTTTTACTCTTCAGGCTCAGGATTTCAGCTGCTACTGGTCATGGGCAATTTGCATTCCGAGTCTGCTTTATGTGCATCAGTTAGTGTGTGGAGTTTCTTTAGTCATGTGGCAAGGATTTTCCTCTAATACACGAGCAAACTGTAATGAATTATTAATTCTAGAATAAGGAAAATATTATTAAATTATGCTGACTAATATATCTAATTCCAATGTCATGTATTTTCCAAAGGAGGAAGATAGAGATGCCTACATCAATGAAGAAAAATCACCAGTGATGTATGACCGGCTTCTAAACTTAGCATCCAGTGCTCTTGCTGAGGTTAGCTTCATAACTTTAATGTTTGGTACACATTTTCAGATTAGCTCATGAAATTAGGTGTGCAAATATCTTAGACATTAACTATGCTTTAGAAAGAGTTTAAGCAAGAGTCATCAAGGTTCTTGGAGGAACCATATCAGCAGGCCTCTGCATGGAAACCATGCTCGGACAGAAAAGTTCCAACGAATATGGGTATTTGATTCTTCTTTAACCTTGGTCGATGCATGAGAAATATGCATTTCAAATGATAGTCAGTTACTACAGTTGAACTTGCATCCTTTACCGTGCAAATCACTCTAAACTTTGTCATGCTTTTGGACAGGGAAATTTGACAAAAATAATGGCTACATATTAATCAGTGCGAATGGTGGTCTCAATCAACAGCGAGTTGCTGTAAGTACCTTGGCTGCCTTGAGTCATAGTTTTCCTTCTACAAAAAAAATCTGAAACCTAATGAAATTTTGGAGTAGGAAAAATGAAATTACTTAGGACAATCTTGAAATTCCATCTACTGAGAAAAGAAATACTTTGGACAGCTCCAAGCTTGTGACGTTAGACAGCTCTTTGTCCTAGGTTTTGTATATTTAATAGGGTCACTATCAAGTATCATGATTTCTTTTGCAACTGATATGGGTTTGCTCTGAGTTCTTTCATCTAATTATCTGATATAGGAGTATCCATGGAAATGAACATCCGGAAGAATTTGGGTTTTCAGAAACTTAAGGATGCTTATGTAAAAATCGTGTTATATAAACATGAGGCTAGGTGTTTGAGATTTGGCTCTACTGGACCATTCTTATTGTCTCATTGATATAGATTTAATTGCATACTTAATTTTCCAAACAAAATTTGAATTGTATAAAACTTCTACCTAAAAGTGATTGAAGCATATTTAAATAATGTCTCACGTGTTTCAATTTTGATTCCATTTTTTCATCAACTAGTTCTAGTTTCTTTGCAGTTGTGTGTTTTGGAGGAACTTTTTTATAGTCTCTTTTTTCTGATCTTTTATTCAGTTATCTCCTCCACTAGTGGAACTGACTAAATTATTGTTAATGCTTACAGATTTGTAATGCCGTTGCCGTGGCATCTCTTCTTAATGCCACTCTAGTTCTTCCAAAATTTCTTTATAGCAATGTTTGGAAGGATCCCAGGTTTGAGATCATATCTGATATTATTTTTGAAATTTTTTTAAGTAATTTTAAGTTGGTTACTTTTCACATTATCAGGATGGCATTGACATAGTTCTGTAGGTCAATGTCAGTAGCTCCCAAACAAACAACTAGTTTTTTCTAGTTATATGGTTTGCTTCATGAATTTCTGGTTATGTGTGAATGTTCTGCTATCTAATTTCAGATTTGTGTTCAGTTTTCATAGAACAAATCCTCAGTTCAGTCTTGGTATTTTATTATGTCATTCTACTTCAGCTAAATCCTAAAAAGATAGTTTCAGATATGAATAACAGTTCTCTATTACTTGTTTACCTCTGTACATACCACATAGTATTACTTTGGCTATTATAACTACAGAAGAGTAGGATACCAAAACCAACATTGCTTTGTTTAGCAATTCTTGTTCTTGAACTAACACATAGCAGGCATGACTTGTAGTTATCACTATCCTTTCAGCAAAATATTTTTTGTTAAAACCAAAGTTTTCTTCTCTTTGAAAGCCCAGTATGGCTGGGATCTTTGGTTTTTTCTCCATTGTATCTCATACGATAAACTGTTAAGTTAACATTGCATCTTAAGGTGCACACCAAAAATAAGTATCTTAAGCATGCAATGTGGTTGATAACTATCACAGATGGTTTGAAAAGTATTCATATAAAATTTATTTCTTTTCCCCATCTACAAAAAATAAAATTATATTTAGATGGATATCATTTAGCTTAAACTAAGCTTCTGAGCATTTGAATGATATCAATTCAAAGAATAATAAAATGTTGCTCGTGATGAATTGGACATCCATTCCAAGAATCTTTGGTTGATTACTTGATAGGTTTTTCATGACCTCTATGATTCAATCAATGCCTAGATACAGTTAGTGGTTTTTTTTTTTTAATTGTGATGTACATGCCTCATTTATTGATGCACACATTTAATTTGACATAAGTGCAGCCAGTTTGGTGATATTTATCAAGAGGAGTATTTTATGAGTACCCTGAAGGATGAAGTCAACATTGTTAAGGATCTCCCTCCTCATCTGAGTTCACTTGACTTTGAAGCACTTGGTAGCCTGGTAATTTGTGTGTGATACTTTAGATGAATAAATTGCACTCATTTCGAGAACAATATCTTAAAGCTTTAACCTTGCCTTTTCAGATTACTGATGCAGATATTGTGAAGGAGGCAAAGCCTGTTGATTACATTAGAAGTGTACTTCCTCCTCTCTTAAAAAATGGAGTTGTTCACTTCCTTGGATTTGGAAATCGACTGGGCTTTGATCCGTTGCCTTCTAATCTTCAGGTTATAAACAATTCCCATAATGATTTGAATATTTCACAAAAATAGTTATTTGTGCAATGAAAGCTACTAGCTAGAAAATGCATGTCCTACCTGTGTTCCTATTGAATATCATAATATCTTCTTAAGAACTTGTTTGGTAGTTGATTTAAAGTAATTTCTCCTATACTTTTCAGAAGTGTGAAAAATTCTGCATATTTGTATAATATATATAGTGGCATATAACTCTTGTGCATGATCCCAATGCCTTTATAATTCAGTTAAATATACTTCAATGTATTGCAGAAACAAAGATGCAAATGCAACTTCCATGCTTTGAAGTTTGTACCAAAAATTCAACAAACTGGATCATTGTTGGTTAGAAGGATAAGAAAATATGATGCTGCCCGGAGAATGTTGGACAAGCAATTGCTTGGAAACTTCGTGCCCAAAAATTCCTCAAACAAGCAGGATACTTCTAGAGGCCCATCCAAATACCTTGCTTTACACTTGAGATTTGAAGTGGATATGGTGGCCTACTCCCTATGTGAATTTGGGGGTGGAGAAAATGAGAAAAAGGATCTTCAAGCCTACAGAGAAACCCATTTTCCTTTACTTATTGAGCGCTTAAAGAACTCAAGGTAGTTTCTTGAGGCTTATCAAGTTATGGTTTTCTCTAATGTTTTTTGATGAGCAAGTTTTAGTTGACTGATCTATCTCCCTTAAAAATATTGGTGTTTGCAGCCCTATTTCTCCTACAAAGTTGAGAAAGTTGGGAAGATGTCCATTGACACCAGAAGAAGCAGCACTAGTTCTAGCTGGACTTGGTTTTAAGCGTGGAACTTACATTTATCTGGCTGGATCCCATATCTATGGAGGAGAATCCAGGATGTATCCCTTCACCAGCCTCTATCCCAACTTGGTCACAAAGGAAAGTCTCCTCACATCTGATGAACTTGCACCGTTTGGAAATTTCTCTTCTCAGGTAAATGAGTGTTATCAATTTCATTTTTTAAGTCTAACATATCACATTAACTTCTAAATGTATCAAACTTTAATTTAAATCTCACTGGTATCTGACAGTTCTTTTCTTATCAACATTCATTTGATTATGAATTCATGATGTGGGTCTTTTAAACCAGTTACAATATTCATGTAGGCTCCACTTGCTTCTTTTTTAGCAGTTTTTAAAAACTAACAAACAGAAAACTGCATGATTAAGGAGGGATGTCTTAAGCATTTTATACTATTTTGTATTCCTTTGTCTCATTTATACATAACTAAAGAGTGTTAGCCAAATATCAGAGTGCTAAAATCCAAACAGTCAAAAGAGCAGCATTTGCTGATTCAACTCAAGACAGGTTAGTTCTGATGTTAGGTAAATAGCTAGAATTCTCTGAAAAAAAAAAAGACACAATTTACATACAAAAAGTATGGGAAATTATCTCTTGAGAGTCTAGGAAGAATTTATAAAATATGCCTTCCATGTTAATGTGTAACCTAGAGAAGTAAACAGGAGCCAAGTGCCTAGTTCTCACTGTTTGACTTGAACGGCAATTGAAAAATGTATTGCATACCTAAGAATTGTGTGCACTCTGTCTATCATATCCTCTGGTCTGATAATAGTATTTAAAATTTAAATACTAGCTTAAAGCAAAGGTGTAAATCAAATCATAATAGTAATACATGTTGAACTATATCTTAAATCCAAGGAGATTTTGCCGTTCAAACCATATACATATTGTTGTGCAATGCTATTTTGTATTTAATTAACACCATGACCTGATTTGACAAGTGATCTCATATGAGTTATTAATAATCAAAATTCCTCCCTCATGTCATATGGCATTAATCAAACAAATCTTATGCATAAGATTGATGCCTGTTTATTGGACTGGTAACAGTTTTAATGAATGTTCCTTACTCAATATTTTAGTACTTATAAATGCATAAATTGTCAAACGTTCATTTAGAGCCAAATCTCCAGGGCAAACTGTCAAATTGCATCTTTGGTTCACAGTTGTGGTTTCTTCACCTGATAGGAACAGTGACCTTGATTCAATACCAAGTAATTCTTTAATTGTCAACTAAATTTGATTACATTACTAAAATAGAGAGTTGATATGGATGCAGCTGGCTGCATTGGACTTTATTGCATGTGCAACTGCTGATGTCTTTGCCATTACTGACTCTGGAAGCCAACTTTCATCCCTTGTATCTGGGTTTCGGACTTATTATGGTGGTGGCCACGCCCCTACCTTGCGGCCTAACAAGAAGAGGCTGGCAGCAATTTTGTCAGAGAATAGCACCATTGGGTGGAACGGTTTTGAAGATAGAGTGAAAAAGATGATTGAGGAAGGTCAAAGGGTGCGTGCAAGGGGCTTTGGTCGAAGCATTTATCGTCAGCCTAGGTGCCCAGAATGCATGTGCAAAGAAGCTCGTTAGCACTTCTCATACTGATAACTGGTTTGAGGCTCTTTAAATCCTTTATTATTTTTCTCATCTGTGTCAACATAGTCGAGTATTTCAAGTGACTTCACATATTGTAAAAATCTCCATTCAATTTGTTCAATAACCTTTAAAAATTGTAATTTATATAACCAAATTCTTTCTTTGTTAAATCTTTGACCATGGGTGGCTGAGAAGGTTTCCCAAGATAACATGTACAAGTCATTAATTAAATGTTGTTGTATCTATACCACCTCCATGAACATTGAGCTGAAACTATCACTTCCACCTTACAATATACAGACTCTTTCTTGAAATCTCTCAAAACTAAACCAAAAAATGAGGTGAATTTTATGTTGAATCAAACTGAATTCAGGGGCAAATATAATAGCTTTATTGTATTATACCAAAAAGAATCCAACTCAAATATATATATAATCAATGAAAAAGAGGGAAGAGAAAAGCAAAGATTTCATTCATTCCTCTGCAATTCAGAACATATGGATCCTTGTTTCACTACTCTTCTTCACTGTAATTGTGATCATCATATAATCCTTATATGGAAATGATGCTTTTCCTCTAACATATTTCATTTTTTTTTAATGGCATTACTTCAAGATGGAGGGAAGAAACGGTTGAGATTGAAAGGGAGGGTGTAGAACTCCTCATTACGGCTGTCCCCCTTAAATGTCCGAAATTTAACCCACCATGGCATTCCTCTATCTCTGGCACTTTCCTTGTAGTCAAGTGTGTTGTCCAAGAAAATTGCAACAATCAATGCAACAGTTGGAGATGAGAAGAAGATAGTATTAAGGAAATCATTGAACTGCACATCAAATAAACACGAGTTAATGTGAATGATTATAGCACCCTCAGAATACAGCTTTAAGAATTAATGTAGAGTTCTTCCACCACGAAGGGAAGGGAAGTTGTTCTTATAGGAAGAATTTAATAGTCCATAGTGTCTTGCTCTTATATATATATATTTGTGTGTGTGTGTGTGTGTGTTGATCCTTCAACTATTAGGGGTGTGGTTCAATTTTTCCTCCAAATGAAGTTTATAGTTGAAGGACTAAATTGACACAATTAATAATTGAAGGACCTAATTGAACTTTACCTTATAATTGGAGGACCAAATTAGTAGTTTAACCGAAAAAGGTATGTTCACAATCATACTAAGCAAATAAGGTCTCCAAAGTTAATGCAAAAATATACAAACTATAATTGTGATGAAGAAGCAAATAGTGATATGCTGTCATATTTATCAACTTAATACAATAAAAAAATCATTATAAGCATATATAGGAGAAGATATTAGGAGTATAATAGCCTAAATATACGGCCTAAGCTCAAAGTCAGAGTCTGTCATTTTTCAGATAGACAGTTATTACTCATGGTAGTTTGCTTACAACTCCAAACAAATTACAGGGGTCCAATGATTCCACGTAGTATACAAGTCTGAGTACTGATGAAAAGACAAACTTACCCATCCAGCTCTGGTATGAGCAGGACCATGAAGAGCCTTGGCTGTGTATTCTCTAAAATACTCTGGAACAGACAAACCCAAGAAGAAGGCAACACCAGTGATAAACAGGTTCCTCATCGAGTTCATATTTGTGAATTGCAAAAATGACAGCCCCACCGAAGCTGGAAACAAAAATGTATCAACAAATCATATGCAGGGAGAAGAGACAAGAAACACCATAAAATGGTATTAAAATGTGAAGTCAATGATACTCACCAACAAGACCAAACAAAACGCAATATACAGCAGCAAATATAGTGAAGGGTATTGACGCAAACAAAGCACCAAATTTTCCTGCAGGAATCAAGAAATCAAGTTAAAAATGACATTAAGAAGTGAGCTTATATAGGTAAATATATGTGATAATAAGTCACTTACCTAACATAGAGAAAAATATCATAAAACCAGCTGAGATTTGGATAACCCTGCGACTTCCAACGCGTGTGCTTCCAAGAAGCCCTACATTTTCTCTGGTGTTTTCCATTATTAATTAGTCTACTTGCAGTAAACAAATGAGAAAGTTAAGAGCAAGAAGCAGTAATGCCTACACAGAGACTGTTGAACCAGTCAAAGTTCCAAAGAGTCCACTCAGCAGAATCCCAATTCCCTGCCAGCCAATACCACGGCTAAGAACATGAGCTGGAGGTGGGGTTGCGCTTGCTAGACGTGATGCAGCCTTGTAAGCTCCCGTTGACTGTCAAGAAAACAATAGTTTTTACTTTCTCTGATCCACAATGATCTCCTTCATCAACTTTTTAGTTTATTTCAAAGTATTACCTCAATCAATGAAACTAGAGTGGCAGCCATCATTCCAAAAGCATGACCAGCATCAAAGGTAGGAGCACCCCACTGAAGAGGGTATGGGATCTTGATCCTGACAAAAATCAATTTCATGGTAAAAAAAGCAGTTGCTAAAAATTTCATCTGATTTTTTCTCAATCTCTACTAAGTTTGGAAAACAAAAATGTGTTTGACTAATCAGAAATCAAAAGATTCTCCTAATAATATTACATTTCAGTGCACATGTGAGATGACAAAGGATGGCAGCCAAACTTTTCTAGCTTGGTGCCGCTTTTTAGTGGTTTTCAATCAAAAATCACAAGAGCATTTGGATGCCACCCATTTTCTGCACCAGCAGTTTCCAACAAAGAGGACTGCATCTTTTCTTTTGGTGGAGTTTTCTTGTTCTTAAGAACAGTAACTTCCCTATTACTCCTCATAGCATGGCAATGCACAAGGAATTTGCTTGATTTGAGTCCTGAGGGTCATTCAGAAACTATCCTAAATTTTCAGCAGGAATTTGCGTATATTTTTAGTCATCATTCAGTAAGTGTTAGTTTATTAGATTTTAATATTTAACTGATAAGGACTACTTTAGCTACCAACCATGGAGCAGAAGAAATGAGATTCGCCTTGTCAGTTCGGCAGTTAATTTGTGTTAAATCTGGTCGATGTCTGTATGCGCCACTGGCTGTCAAGAGGTGTGCATATGCCCATATAACAGTGACTGATATGAGGAGAGCAAACCGCTCCAGTATTGGCAGTTTCTTTGCCTGAAAATTTTTTAAGTACTGCATACCAAAAAAAGAAAAGAAAAGAAAAAGAATAATGATAATTAGATTGCCTTTCTATATAGCAAGTATCTACTTTATGCAACTAAGAAAGCAGACTTCGCATGATAAACCACATTTTGAAAATATACAAGAAGAATTAAGAGAAATTCCCTAGGATATACCATTTTCCGATTACCTGACTTCCCTTTTTAAATCATCCATTTGAATAACTAGTTGTAAAGAATATGTAGTTGTTCAATTATGGTATAATTAAGATAACTTGCCTAAGATCTTTCTAAACATAAGTGTGTTGGACTCTTAACACCACAAAGAATTAAACTCAATTGGAAAATATAGAAAAAATTTATTGATTACTTCCCAAAATTGCTGATTTAACATAGCTTTCTAACTTTATGTCATCATCAATAGACGTGAATCCAAGAGGCCACTGACTCCATTTTAGGTTCTAAATTCATTTCACAGAATAATCTCTAACAAGCTATAATTCTATGTAGAAGTTGCTCCTACAAATCTCCATTAATAACTTGACATGGTAAGTTACTTTAATCTGGCTTCTCTAATTTTTTTGAACAAGATGTTATCAAATGTGTTAGCACAATTTTATGCATGAATCTGATTAAAAAAGAACTAATAGAAGCAGTACCTGGGAGAAGACTATAAATAGGATAAACATGGGAATGCCAATTTCCACGCAACGTCCAACCTAATACAAGTTCAATGAATCAATGAGAAGCAGTACAAGTAACATAATGGGTGATATATATTTTCAGTATGTTCAATATAAAGGATTGAAAAGAAAAATCGAGGTGATATTCTTTAAACTATACCACAGGGAAGCCTCTATCAAACAGACCAAAACCCACTAGTGCAATCACTGGAACCATTCCTAGAGGGCTGAAGAACCTGAAATGTAAAATTAATGTTAACATTTGATATTTGAAATAAATGATACTGGAATTAGTTGCTTTTGACTAATAGAGCAAAAATTCATTTGGGATCAAATTTGTACCTGGAACAGATGGCCCACAGCTGACTAAACCCCAAAATAATTTGTATGCTTGATGCTACTATCAGAGCACCTTGGACTGCCCTCATGGTATTGAGAAATCTCTAGAAAAAAAAAAAAAAAAAAAAAAGAGCATTAGTTTTTGCTCTATGGAACAAAAATCAAGTCAGTCCCATAGTTTTTCTCAAAAAAAAAAAAAAAAAATCACTCCCATAGTTTTTAATGAGCAAATTAGTTATCAGTTAGCATTTGTTATGACAAAATCTATTTTAAAACAGGACCACACAGGGAATGCAGCTAAGTAAATTGGAAGCTTGTTGCGCCTTGTTGCCATGGAATTATATTATTTGACAAATTCATAATTTAAAGGTAGTATTAATTAGGATTAATGCATACACACAGTTAGGCCCGCCAACTTAGTCATCCACACTAGTACACACACGCATAAGGTTAATGTTTACAATAACAAATTCATGTCATGTGGGAAAAAAATATTTGACTGGTCCATGCTTTATCAACCTTGGATCTTTACACATTGACATGACTCACATTTGATTAGTTTAAGGTCATTAACTAATATACCCTTATCATGATATTGTTTGATATGATAAAGTCAATTGGGTTGAGTGGGTGGGACACACAATTATTCACCGAAAGAACTTGTCTTTTCAAGATAGTGAGTACAGCTTTAGCAGAAATGGTACAGAGGCAGGGGCTGAAAAACGTTACAAAAATTGGACTAACCAGATGAGGATCATCAATACTCGCCAAGGACGAGTCGTGAATGATAGAAATAATGGGGACCATGAATGCATAAGACCCTCCAATCACGGTTGGCAATCGAGTCCCAAACAGTGTTTGTATTAGTGTGTTAATCCCTTCAACAAAGAGTAGAGTCTGTACCACCCTCACTTTGTCACCCTGAACAATCAATTGGACAAACATTAAAAATCATAATTTCCTTCAAAACAAGTGAATAAAAAAAATCATAGAACATACTTAGTTCTCAAATTTCCTATCATGGGAAAATTTTTTGAGATATCAAGGTCAATGAAAATGATTAATCATTTATATATGGGTAGTTTTGATTTTTTTTTTTCAAGTCTTCAATAACTCAAATAGGTGCCAAACTGATGTTATTAAATAATTTTCTTAAAATACTTACTAGGTGGTAAAATCTAAATAACATACTTATTTAACAATGAATATTGAAGATTTTAGGAACTTCATGGTAGATTTACTTAAATGACATGCAATCCAATATAGACAGATGAGATTAGCTCACATCAGTGCCACCCATGAGCGGAACAAGGAATGATGGGATCATAACAGCAGTTCCTAAGGCCAAAATGTAGTGCTGGAAACCCAAAGCTATTGCCTCCCCTGTTTTCACATGCAGAAATGAGAATGGGTCACAAACAAGGAACACAAAGGAATGAAAAAGATTAATAAATCAATGATTGAAGAAATGGGGTCGTGAAAAGGAATGAACTTTGGCCATACCCCAAGATGGGTTTGAGTCAATACAGTATTCCAAGCCTTGAAGTTGGTCCATTGCTGGGTGGCTTATCTCTTCTGGTTTTGGAGCTGGAGCTGCCATGGCTCACACCCACTTCAAAAGCTCTCTCTCCTTTTGCCTCCAAATCCAAATGGGTATTCACAAAATGAATGAAAAAAATAAAATTTTGCTCAATGAATCAATGAGAGAGAAAGAGAAGGAGGGAGAGAAAGTCAAAGAAAGTAAAAAAGCAGAAAGAGAAAAACCAATGGGATTGATGGAAGCAAAAGAAAGAGATTCAAGAAAAAGAAAGTTTAGAGAGAGAGATTTCACAGTAGTAAGAGAGACTAAAAATTGCACATTGCCGCCCACTAAATTGAGGTTCTCTGTGAGCGTGTGTAGAGTTAAAACTCTGTCTCTCTCTTGCTCTGCTTTTTGATTTATACAAAAGTTCCGTTGAGCCTTTTTTCATAATTCCCAAAACTGCCCCTTAAGGAACTGCCAAACTGAATGTTACCGTTGCCTCACTGTTTCCCATAATTTTTAACATTGGCAACTTCTTTAATACTTTGGCTGGTAATTTTGTTACCCTTAAAAGGAAGCATAATAAAAGAAAAATGTTATTTGTGTGGGAGATGCTTCTATCTTTACAAATATTTAATTTTTTACCTTAAAAGGAGAGAAAGAAAAAGAGAGACTAAGGATAGGCATTTTCATTAAAGTAATGAAATTTTATCCATTGTACCCCAAGAAAAAAAAGAAAACAAAGGTAGTGGGTGGATGATGATATCATGTATGTAGATTAAAGTAGTGCTTATTTTGCATAATCATCACGACTCTACGTTTAATTTTATTGAGCATGTTAAAAATATAACTTTTTGAACAATTCATCGTCTTTTGTCCTGGTGATAAAATGTTATAAAAATATTACCTTTTTTTTTTTTTTTTTGATTTGAAAATATTACTTTTATGTTAGTTCATCACTCACATTACTTTTATTATATATTAATCATAATGAGTTATGACATAAGTGGTAGAATCAAGATTTTGCATAATCATCACGCCTCTCCTATTAATTTTATTGAGCGTGTTAAGAATATAACTTTTTGAACAATTCATCATCTTTTTTCGAGGTGATAAAATATTATTAGAGTGATATTACTTTCATGTTAGCCCACTGCTCACATTATTTTTATTATTAATCACAACAAACCTTAGTGACGGACTCTAGGGGCACAATTTATGTAGACATTATACACGTGCACTCTAACCTATATACACACACATATAGTTCCCGATATCAAATCAATTTATGTGTATATTAATTGATTTTAAAAAACCAACCAAAAAAATAGATTCATTATATTTTGTTTTGATTTTTTTTGTATGAATAAGTTGAATTTTTTATTTTTATTTTTATTTTTCAAAGTAAAATTTTAACTTATGAACAAAAAGTTCTTTTAACAATTAGATAAAACACTAAGTACATTTTACATAAATTTGTGTTATTATGTAATTATCCCAAACTTTTATTGCTTTTATTACATAAATTTTATGAAGGAGAATAAATTATTTTGTAAAGAATATAAAGATAATAGGGTTTTAGTAAAAGCTTATAAATCTTGAGTAACTACATGCTCTACACATGGAGGTGTATTCTCCATCCAAATCATACAATTAGTTATACAATTGGCATTTTGGCATACTTAGCTAGCTCCAACCCAATTTTGTTCATCCGAGCTTACTGAGGTAAAACAGCCTTGGCTAAAAGAAGAGGCTGCCACCTGAATCTAGTCCAACATATGCCCAACACAAGAAAGTCGTGGTTATGGGGAGTTAACTTTTTCTCAATTTTTTAAGGCAATAAATTGCGATTAGTACAAAATTGCTTCCACGTAAATTTATTATTTTGACAATTCTTATTACACATCAATCATAATGTTACTCCAATAGTAATTAGAAAAAGTTTGCAAAATTTTTATGTTACTGTTCCTAAATTGATTGAATTTCATTTGGGTTAAGAGTTTACCTTTTATGGGTTCCAGTTAGTTTAATTAGTAAAGTTTTTGATGGTTGAATAAAGTATCGTTCAATCCTCGTCTACATTAAAAATCAATTGGTATCTTGGTCTAATAATAAAAAGCAGAATTATCAGAAGCGGACATTATAGATTGAAACTTTTTTTTTTTTTAAATTACATTTTCTTCTTTTTCCTTTCTTTATTGTGTGTTTGGTTTGCTATAAATTTGGGATAATGGGATCATTAAAATGAAGTGATCATCACCTCCGTCCGTCTCAATTTAATGCATAAATGAACATGGTACATGCTCTCTCCATTATAGTCAATTATTTTTATCATTACTTGAAGCTAGAATATGAGTTATGACAGACTACTGTAAGTTATGAACTCCCAAAATAAAAGCACGATACTTTTATTTTGGGAGTTCATAGCTTACAGTAGTCTGTCATAACTCATATTCTAGCTTCAAGTAATGATAAAAATAAAAGTAGGATAATTTTTTTTTTCCTTTTTTTTTGTTTTGTTTGGCTGGTATATTGTTTCTCCCCTCTCTCTCCTTCCCTCTTCCTTTATTACAATATTTTTATTCATCGGATTAATCATAATTATAACCTGAATGATTTAATTTGACCCACTACAGTAATTTTTTTTATAAATTTAAAGCCTGTTTATAATGCTTATAAATTAAAAAAAAAAAAAGAAACAAAATTAAAATCTCTGCTGCGTCAAACATGGTAATGAAATTATGAAACACTTCTAGTGTAAACAAAAAGAATAAATGCTCTTGTCCGTACTGTACGCATAGGCGAATTAATTTGTTTTTATTATTGTTAGGTACAGCTATTGAGTATTGACGACATTTAATATCCATGACATGCCACTCTGCTAAGGTAACTGCTATCTGGTGTCTCCGTTGTCATTACATGAGTGTCATTACATGTGTGACTTCAAATCCTTTTTTCCGTTAATTAAGGAGGGTTAAATTAAGTTGGCTCAGCTGTTAAGGTTCGTTCGCTCTGCCTAACCAGCCCAAGTTCGATTCCCGCTGCCAGCGTGCCCTTGTTGGTGGGCATTCAATTCCCGGGGATATAATACAACCATAAAGGCTCCCATTTTTTGTTTCTCAAAAAAAAAAAAAAAAGTTATTTATATATAAATGGTTTAAATTTAGTTCGAGAAAAAAGATTATTTATAAATATATAAAAGTTGATTTAAGTATATATAATATAATATTTTTATATGTTTATATGAATAAAATATATTTACATAGACTTGAGATTTAATAGTAGAAGTTTATAAGATAACAAATTATTATTTATAATTTATTAATCCTAAACTTTAATATTTAGCTTGATTTAAAGTTTGCACATCAAATTTATTTCCTCAATTTAATAAAAATATTCAAAAAATCATATGAATCTGAAGCAAACTGTAGTTTTTTAGGTTAACTTCTAATATTTGGATATCTACACACTTATGCGATCTTAAGGAAGATAATAGCAAAAGAAAGTGAGGAGTTTACTGTTCCTTTTTGGCCAAAATGGGGCATTTAAGAGTGCAATCTGTACTAAAAACCTTATCACTCAATTGATTGGTACATATTGGTGTGTCCAATGGAAACATCTAGACATATAAACTATAAAAAAAATTCAATTTATGGCATCACAACTTGATTTTATTAAATTTCATTGGCTTTTTATTGATTAGACCAATTTTTTTTTTTTTTTTAAAACAACCTTTAAAAAAAAATAGAGGTCAAAACTCAAAATGAAGGTTAAAAAAAATTGTTGGTTTGTAAATTACCCCAAATTAATGGTTCAAGAAATATACAATTATCTTTAAAAAACGGGGAAAAAATTGAAAGATTCCAGGTCATTATTAGTTACTTAAATCCCATACCAAGGCAAGAAATTTCTTTTTTCATTTTTTTTTTTCAGAAATGATTTGAGCTTTTCTCTATTTTTAGGTGATTGGTGCTTTGTTTCTGCTCGTAGTTTCTGTTTAAATAAACAGAGAGTCTGACTAGGCCCCAACGTGTGAAAGAACAGTGTACGAATCTCTAACGTCTCTATTTTGATGCCAAGACAAGCAGCAGCATCGATCCCGGTGCCCCAATATATGTTGCTCTATTTTTCACTTTTTCACTTTTTACCTGCACTCACAGTCACAGTGGCTGCAAAATTCATGATATTTACCGCTCTGTCCACTTGCCCAGACCAAACTGACCAACCAACTTTTCAAAAAATATAAATCAAATTAAAAAAAAAAAAATTACCCTTTTATTAATCTTTTATTTTTTTGAAAAGCTTTAATATTTTTGTACCAGTTTGTCTATGAAATAAAAAGTTATTTGTAGTATATCAGAACGTAGCATGTGCGTATCAGGGAACGTAGCTATGTTGTTACAAAGCTCCTACTGTGGATTCTGCCATATATTTGACATATTGTTTTGTTGTAGGCCAAGATGCATAAACAAAAGTAAGTTGCAAATTGATATTTTGGGTTTTAAAATTTCTTTATAACTCTTTAATTAAGGTTTTTCCATTCATGAAACGATTATTTGGACAAACTTCTAATTACTCTCAACGATAAACTTCTGTTTACTCTTAACTAATTTGTAGCAACAAGTGAAACAAATATAACAATAAAATAGAAGAAATTTGTTTTTATCAAATTTGAGAAAAAATTGCTAATTTCTTCTATGTCATTGCTATCAATTTTTTATTTTATGCGAATTAGTTGTTGGGTGTAATTTGATGGTTGCGTGATTCTTTTCCATATAGAAGTTAATGCCAATAGTCCATTTTATGAATATGAAAATCTTAAGCAGTTAGCATGAAAAAATTGAAAGGAATCATGTGAATATGAAAATCTTAAGGAGTTACCATGAAAAAATTGAAAGAAATTATGTGTTTATGCATTTTGGCTTTTATTTTACACACCAAAAAAAGGATTACTCAAATGAATGAAAATGAAATAAGAACTTTGCCTACAGTGATCAAGAGCTTTCCATTTCCTTATGAATCTTGTAATTTAGTGATAATTTTGGTTTTCTTATACAGATACCCTTCCTCTATTCACTGTAACTACCAAAAAATAATTCCAATCAAATTTCCAATTTAATGACATTCTACAGAACATCTCTAATATAAGACATAATCTACAATTATATATATTTTTTATATTAATTTTAATATATATATTTTATAATTTTCAAAATTTTAGATTTAGGATTATTATTTCCTTGATTTTAGGTGTATTTAATGTTTTTTTTAGGTCAATTTAGGATCCTATTTTTGTAGGGTATCAATTAGGAAGTGTCTTAAGATTCAGTTTATGCACTTCAAGGTCCAAAGAGGCTAGATTCCTATCTTTTTCTGGCCAATAGAGGTGACTACCCCAAGAAAAAAAAAAGCAAGAAAGCCGCATGAAATCATGGCCAATATGAAAATTTGCATAAAATACCATTCTTGTGAGTTGTGACTCTCACTCAGTAGTTTAAGGAGAATTTTACGAAAGGGAGGGTAGGATGTAAGATGCTTTGGAGGTGGCTCTTCGGAAAAAATTCAAAAGATACCATCTTTATCATTTTTGGGTCTGCTAAAGATACGACCTTTTGGCTACCAAGAAAGTCTCTAATACCAATTGCAAAAGCACTTTGATGTCATGGAATAAACCCCACAAGTGATAGAAAGCTCCAGAGATGAGAAAGTAAACGTTGCTGTCTCTTTATGTATGATTCATGCTTACTATAAATTTTGAAATGATTCAGCTTTAAGGTCCTAGACCTAGAGAGTGAGCACTGTTGCTGTGCAGTGCTCGTACCATCTTTACCCCCGATAGATTAGGCCATATATAAAGTTTTTTCTTTTTCTTTTCTTTTATTCTCTCTCTCTTAAATTTAGGAGATCTAACATACTAACATGTATGTGTAAAATCTAATCTATTAGTGGGAGTAATTTCTGAGAGGATAATGCTGATGCTGTATGCTTCTTGAGAGATGGGAGCTAAACAAAAACTGTGTACGTTAAGGTGGTCCTCCTGTTGGACTTTTATTCCAAAAGTACTTTGCTTTTTGTACAAGGACAAAGTTTCTCAGTTCTGTTACACCAAAGCTGCCTTCCCATCCGTTAAATGTATGATTGAAAATTGTTCTGATCGATAATTGTAGAATCCCTAACTTTTCTTGATTCTTAACACATATGCAGCAGAATTCTTTTCCATTTTTCAATAAGAAATCAACAGAATAATCAGTCGGATAGCTAATCAGCTGCAAGAGGTGTGTGTTCACTCTAGTTGCTGGTGTCTCTACAGTTTATTTCAATGCAATATAATGAATTTTTCAAGGGGAAAAAAAGGTTTTAGTACTCAAGTTCAAGTCTCAAAAAATAAAAGAAGGCATACATGTTCACTGCATTAGCTGTATGCAGCCGCTCTCTCTCTCTCTCTCTCTCTCGTAATATGTGAACCCTATAAATATGCAGAAATTGGAGTCTACATATTATGAGAGTTCTACTAAATGCAACAATAATAAGAGATAATGCTGCCAGCAACGATAACGATAGCTAGGAAGGAGACTTTTGCACTTAACTGAATTTGTTATTCAATAACAAAACTCTAATATTATCTTTCCTGTGTATTGGAGACAAGACCACTCATATTCTTATACTGACACACAAATATCCTAATAGCATATGGATGAGGAAGAAAAGTTACATTGATCAATGACAAAACACCAGATAACATTAGAGTTTAGACTCGCTCCCTCCTAAATTAAAATATAACTAGAACAAGTAAACTAATTAATAATGCTTGGTTTAATTATCTACGACCCAGAAAGCAAGATTAGATATACAAAAAGCATCATATTTGTTACGGCATATAGATGAGGAAGAACTTGTATACTTTCTGGAAAGATGCAAAAGATCAATTTAAAGCAATTTTTTTCCAGGTCAAAACGGATAAGGGAAAGCTAATTATCACTTTAGAAGATACGTGTACTCCAAGAATGTCCCTCCCCAGTCATAGGTGAAACTACTTGGATACCAGTACTTGAAAGAAAAGACTGTGTGTTTCACTTTCACGTACACTATATTATATTGGCCTGTAAAAAAGAACAGTTGGAAACCTATTTGATTTGAATCAAGCTGACAATAAATGCAGCAACAGGCACAACTTTTTTCGATTATAACTCATAAAATAGCAATTCCAAGAGTTTCAAAATCAATGTTAATAATAATAAAAGTAATTAGAACAAATGAGTATACTTTGATAAATTAGGGTCCAGAAATCTTGAAACAAACACCGAATATCACTTTTGATGGGCCAAAACAAAGACCGAAAGAATTAGTGTGGGCAAGGATATGAGTTTGTCGAGTGGCCACGGATAGCATTGATGCTGACCAAGGTACTCAGCCATGAAAAATTGGAATGAGACATGTGATTGACTATAAGATGTCTTTAAGAATTAAAGATGCATGTAAAAAGACTATGGGTGATGGGGATGACAATTAAAGTGCGGAAAATTTCCTTCCTTATATAAATATATATATATATTTATATATAATTTTTTCTTTTCTTAACAATTAGTAGGAATTATCTCAAAAAAAAAAAAAAAAGTAAAAAAAGAGGAAGGAGGGAGGGAGGGGGAAGAGTCATGTAGCTTAATTTAATACATCAATCCTTATATTTTCAATGAAGACGTTTATAGTTCAGATTCTCCCTAACTCAATCATCGAATATAAAAAAAGAAAGTAGGGAAGAGGGGTGCGAAGCCATGGTCTAACTTTTTAAAGTTGCACTGCAAATGTCTTTTGAAGATATATTTAAATTTATTTAATAACACCTCTCTAGAATTTATTTAACAAAATTGTATTTACAATCTTTTTTTTTTGTAATTACTCTAATTAGTATTATGTCCATGCCACTTATGGCTTAACATTAAGAATCATGTTATGAAAAAAAAACATCATAATATGTAAAATGAAGAATTTTTTTTTAATAATATTTATTAATAAAAATAGATAGTATAAATAAAAGAACAAAAATTACTTCAAATTATTTGATGAATGCATATCTTATAAGATCAAGTTTTTATAGAAAATCAAAGATTATAATTGATTATAAAATAATGTAAAATAAATAATGTGGAGGGACGAACCTCTCCCTTAGAAGGTATTGTCTGCTTTTGGTGAAAACCCTCATGCTTATATGCTGCGGGTGTGAGGCGTCTCTCCCCGATGTGGGATTGAGCAAATCCGTGAGGGTCTTCACCCAAAGCGGACAATACCTTCTAAGGGAGAGGTTCGTCCCTCCACAAAAAGGCGATCACTGAGCTCATGCTTATATGCTGTGAGTGGGAGGCGTCTCTCCTCGATGTGGGATTGAGCAAATCCGTGAGGGTTTTCACCCAAAGCAGACAATACCTTCTAAGGGAGAGGTTCATCCATCCATAAATAATAAAACACCTTTTTATTTTTTTGAAACTTTTGATAATTGAGTTTTAATTGGACTAGTATTTTATTTATATTAAAACTTTGGAAATAGAGTTTTAGTTAAAATAAACTATGTTAATATTTTTAATGTACTTACAATGAGTCACATGACTAAATTATGTTATATAATTTGTAATGCTTACATTAACCTACATATTGCAAGTACGAGAGACACACACATTTTATTATTAAAACTTAAAACAAAAATATTTTGGTAGACTATTAATCTATTATAAAATAAATAATGAAATTTATAGGAAAAAATTGGTATTATAATTTTAATCATATTAGTTTTTTTTGTTGAAATTTTGGCTATAGATTTTCCCATTGTTTTTAATGTATGATAACTGTAGGAGTGTTAGGCTCAGCAATATATATCTATGTATATATTGGGCTGGGGGCCCAATCTGAAGACGTGAAGTAGTCTGAGGAGGGGTGAACATCATTAGGGGAGTCTATGTTAGTAAGTGAAGAAGTTAGTTTTGATCATAAGGGTCCATGAGGGTGGTTCGAGGACAAATGCCTCCTCGGCTGATTAAAGCTGAGGTCCGAAGGGGTGGTCTACCATCCAAGATAACGTTCCAGGAGATTCTATTGATATGGATAAGCATCACAAAAGCACAGGATAGAGGGAAATCCTAAAATATCTAAAGAGAAATCTGCTACCACCGCATTGAATGCTCTGCACCTAACCAACTGGCCGTATTAATATGGAGGTGATATTTGAACAATAATTTTCAGCCTTACCGCTAATACCAGAGACTTCAAGAATGTGCTGATGGGACAATGATCAACGCCAGCGATCTACCCTACACGTGGAGGGTAGGGATGAAAGAAGGAAGATAGTATAAAACAAAAAGAAGACCCTGAAAGGAGAGGATCAGAGAATTAAGAGAGAATTAATGTAGCAATAAGAACAATACTTGTAACCAACTTCAAGAGATATATACAAGAACTGATCTCCTTGGACTGTGCCGAGATTGATTTTCATTAGATACAACCAGTCTATTTTTACTTTATGGTCATTTGGATTCACTGTAATTGCGACCCAACTCATTAGAACCTAGTTTTCTAACCCACTCTCTATAAATTCATTATATTGGGCTCTTTGAGCCTAGATCCTAGACATTTTTGGGCCTAGGATTCAAACTGTGTCCTTACAATAACAAAAGGAGAGTGCATCTATTTGATGCAACCAAGACACACTTTTTTTATTATTACATATAGTAGATATAATATGATTTGAGCACGACATGAGTTTATATAATAATAATTTTATCCTAATATCTTGGTGATAATAACTAATTTAGTGATAATGTATCAAAATTTCTATACTTTTACTTGGAAGGATTTTTTGTCACAATTTATGTGAATTTGTATTACTTTTAGTTAGTAGTGACTTAAGGCATGAATTGAAATTATTTTAAAAATAATTTTTCTCAATAATTTTTTTTGAAATGGGCAAGACTTAGGTACAGTATTTAGATGCTGTTCCTTAGATTCCCTTACTAAGATTTTGCCATGTAACTTTTTTCTCATGAGATGGAAGTGTATTTTTTTAGTTAAGTAGCTATATGGCAGAATTTTGTCCTTTTGAAACTTACTAAAGTCTATAATTATGTTTACTGATCACTTGGTGCAATAAGAATGAACTATATTAATATAAACCCTTTGAGTTATTCACAATTTTGATTATAAAAACCATCTTTATAGTTTTTTGTGTTTGAGATGTTCATGTTATAGAATATTCTTCAACCATAAGCGTAATTTATTCTTTAGAATGTTCATTTAAAGAACATTTTCTACTTGCATATGTATTCAGTTTTGAAGGCTTGTTCAAACTGGAGTGCTCATCTAATGACTACTTTATAAGAAGGGGATCGGAAGAGCCGACAATTGAAACCCTGGTGAATGATCCATATAAAAGGAATATTGTTGTGATCACTTCTTTTGTATGAATCTCAAATTTTCATTCAAATTTTTTTTCAAACATATATATGCGTATATATAGTAATAAACTATTTGTTGGAATTAAAAATTATTGATATATTTAACTTACTCCTCTAGAAAATTTTCAGGTTTTGCCATTGAACATATCAATGTAGAGGAGAATTTTAAGACTAATTGAGCTGCAATAATGACCGAAAATCATCGTTGGGAAAAAGAGAAATTGCACTGTACGTGATTCAATGAGGCATACACACTCGGTTGCGTCACTTGTGACATGGATTTTCATTCCCTTAATGCATGTACCCCAAGCATATACGTTTCAAGGTACATGAGTACCATGTCCCTCATTTCCCGAAACTTGTCTCATACCTACCAAACTAATAGCCCCTCTTTACGTATGTGATTCGTGGGTTTATGCCCCAAAAGATAATGATTGTTGTATGAGCTGATGGAAGTAGTTGTTGTGTGAGTTCCAAGAGGCTAAAGAAGGTACTATATATGAGCACCTTCTTTGATGTGAATGATAAGGTTCCTTAAGAATCAGCAATCTTCAAGGATTTTCTCTGTGAGTCAAGCATACCATTAAGGGTTTCTGTGTGTTGTCAGTGGATTTTGTTCCATGGTCCAACAGCTTAGTAACGAAAATAATGTTGGATTGCTTTACGAAGTGATAAGATCTGCGGTGTTTGTGCTAGCTTGGAAAGTGCTTATAAGTTGTCAAGTACTTTGTGGGAGCTAGTTGATTGTGTGCTTCTAAGAGCACTCCCTTTGATGGTGATCTCAGTTGCAAGCCTGGACCTTGAAACTCAATCCATGTAGCAAAGAAAATATGGGACATTGGCCCAATCCGTGTAGTGAAGTAACCTAGCCATAAGTTGAATGCTTATGAAGATTAATATTGCTTGTTTGTGCCCAGTATTACTATTACATGCCCAATAATTGTTTATATATTATAGTCCAATATAAAGTTGTTGCATGATCAAAGACCGGGAAAAGAGCAATGGGATTTGTAATTCAATAACAAAATCCTAATCATTTTTTTTGTTGTGTTATGGAGACAAGACCACCTAAATAACGCAAATTTGTATATAATCTAGGTCTAAAACCAGGATTGGATTCAATGCTCAATAACAAAAACCAAACAATATCACATCAGTGTCTCCTAACTAGAAAGTAATTAGAACAAGTAGAATAATCATGTTTGGTTTATAAAATAAGAAATAGCTATACAAAAGAATCAAATTTTTGTCACGGCATATAGATGCAGAGCAACTTGTATATTATTTTCCGAAAAGATGTTAAAAGCTATTTTTTTTCCAGATCACAAAGTAGGGAAAAGGAGAAGGTAAATTTCACTTTTGAAGATGCATCTATTCAAAGGATATCCCGGTCTTAAAGGGTCATGTCATCACATTACTTGGATACCCTTTTTTTTTAGGCGTCAGACATATGATTTGGATTCATTATTACAATGAAGAAAAAGATTCAACGGTCAAACAGCTTACTCAACGTAAAACTTGTTATAAGAAACCTGCTCTCAGTACTTCACTTTTGTACCATATGTTGTACCATATGCAAAAGGCACCAGTAGTTTTTTTTTTAATTTTTATTTGTAGCAATGCTAGCTACATCTTACAACATATTTTACAACCATAAAGATAACAAATTTTTACTTATTTTTGTCTGAACCTACCACTAATAAACGCTTAAAAAAAACATAACATATATTATAATTTGTCTCATAACCCTTTACAAAGGGTGTAACTAAAAATGGTAGTTAATTGATTCTAATGCCAAAGTTTGCATATTTTCTTCATCAAAAAAAAAAAAAAAAAAAAAATTGTATATTTTCATTTAACTGTGAATTTTATAGGTTTCATAAAAATATAAATTTTATGCAACTATTAAGTTTTAGGCGGAGTATAAATCAACAACTAATTATTTCTAAAAATATTATTTTATACACTTGCAAATCAAATATGCATGTTATTGTCTCTTGTTTGTAGAACTCTATTTTTTTTATAAACCTTAAACTCACATGCCACAACCAAAACTACATGACTAGTTAGTTGGAACTCTATAATAAGTAACCTTGTTGAATTATTACTGTGGGGACAAAAGTCCAAAACCATGTACCTTGGGCTTTGGGCTCTATCCGAGGACGTCCATAATCCGAGTAGTGATGCATTTATTAAATGCTTTATTTTTAGAGTCTCATAAATAGGAATTGAAAGGAAAGTTAGTCCGAGGAGGGCTTCATCCTCGGACGTGAAGAATACAATACAAATAGGTATCCCTACTGGTGGAGTGACATTCCAAGAAGCTCCAAGCGATGGGTACGTGTCTCGTAAACATATAAGAAGGCAAAAGATTTAGAAATATCTGAAGAAAAGCTGCTGCCACTACATTTAGTGTACTGCAGCTACTTTTCTGGCTGCATTTATGTGGAGAAGACCTCTGAACAGTGCCACCGAAACTACCACAACTCACAGAAGGATGAAAATAGATGACGGATGGGACAAGTACTCAAGTAATGCTCTAGATGATCGACAAGTGTAAGGTCAAGATGACCAAATGGGAGTTATATAATGTAAAAGATCCTCCATGAAGAAGGGGACGGAAAAATTGAGAGATCTGATTGATATCAAATTGAACCTCCTCGGATTGGGCCGAAAACAAAATTATCCAATACTATATCCTTTTTTCTTCTTTTTGTTACATCCAGACCTGGTCTTGAAGTCATATTCCACATCGTCCTTTTCACTAAAACATAATTCTTTAACCCACTTTCTACAAATTTATTGTATTGGGCTTATTAGGCCAAGTTCATTCATACGTTGGGCTTGAATCGTAAATCGTGACCTCACAATTACAATGATTTCATTTATTTTCTATGTATAATCTGAATCAATGTAATGAGTTTTACGGCACTTAACAATTAACATCCAACACATTTTGAAAAAAAAAAAAAAAAAAAAAAAAAACATCCAACAGATTTTTTTATTTTCATTGTTGCAATTATTAATCTGCTTTTTCAACCAAAAAAAAAAAAAAAAAATCTCTAAAATATGTGCAGCACAATTTCCAACATCACCGTAGAGTTACTTTTAGAGCATATATTAGAAATTCATTCGCTTTGTGCATTAATTTTTTCTTTATGAAAATTATAGAGGTTGTTCCTAGTGGAATCAAGTCATCAACATTAATCAACCACTGAGGCTGTATGCGTGTACCATACCATGAACATTGCATTGTCTTTTATTTATTAATTAATATTTTAGAATAAACCAGCAATGACATTTGATACATGTGATTGCTTAAAAGATTTATTATATTTATTCTTAAAAAAAAAGAGTTAAATGCACTTACACTCCCTAAACTTTGAGATAGTCATACTTATACCCACTATTATAGCAAATAGGCCTTTTAAATGTTTTTTTTTTTTTTTTGGTTGCCAATTTAGTATATAAACTTTGGTATTATAACAAATAGACCCCTAAACTTTTATTTTGTTTAATAAGTGCATGATACCTTCATTTTAATTTTAATTTTAATAATTTGGTGCAAAAAGAGATTAAATTGGCACACACAAAATCAAAGTTTATGTCCTCAATTGGGGAAAAAAGAGTTAAGTCTATTTGTTACAATACCAAAGTTTAATTACCAAATTAGCTAAAATAAAAGTACAAGAGTGTGAGAACATTTTTACTCTTAAAAACTTAATTGTAAAAATAATTAAAAATTGCTTCTTCTCTTTTTGGCATTTAACACCTATTTGGCATTAGAATTTAATAATTTATTATTTAATATAAAACTTTTAAATTTTTTTTTTAATTTAATAGTTGAGAGATGAGGGATTTGAACCTAACGTCTCCATTGAAAACATTAAGAAATGTCGTTTAGCTATAAGACTTTTAGCATAAACCTTGTAATGATGCAGCACAAATTTGTCTTAGAATACCAAGGTTATACTTTCTCTAAAATGGAAACCTTATTGATTGTAATCGAGCTAACAGCAAGCGATCTGATCGCAAAACCCTAACTACTCAAGAAGTTAAAACAAAGAGAGGTACTTTTTCGATTTGAACCCATGAAACAGCGTTCCAAGAATATCATTTTGATGGGCCAGTAGTAATTATGATACAAACACCGAATATCACTTCTGATGGGCCGAAGAAAAGAATGAGTAAGAGACAAAGGATGATTTTGTCGAGTGGCATGAATATCGAAACGAAGGCAAAAAGACTGCTCATGAATATGATTGTAGGATGGCATCCAAGAATGACTGTGTAATTGAGACAAGGTGGGGTTATTGCCTCATTTTAAAACACTTAGCAAAGAGATTTCTTTTGACTGGGATTTTAGACGTCCATCTACAGGATTAATTTTGTCTAGGAAAAAAAAAATGACAATGCAAATTCATCACTCTCTCTCTCTCTCTATCTCTACTTAAAAAAAAAAAAAATCAAACCGCACTAGTAGGTTACATTATAGGAACAGCTTCCTTAAACTATTCTCCTTTTTATGGGTTGTAAAAACCTTTCTCGAAAGATAGCATTCAACTGAGGCATATTATCTTAAAAGGATGACATTTTGGTTACCGACTTTCTTCATTAGCATGTGCATTTTTTTTTTTTTTTTTTGGGTGGCATTTTTGGCTTTGAGGACCAGGGTCAAGTGTCATAAAGCGAGTGAAAGCTGGAGAGCAAGAACTCTCTCCCACTTTTCACAACACGTTTTTACTACAATTGGCCAATTGCTCGATCCTCAAGCTATATTCAACTAATCTAGATTGCATATTTTCAATAAAGTACTAGAAGCTATTGGCTAGCCGCTATAGGTCCTTGATAATGCTAACCAACACAAGGACAGCTTCATAATGTTGGCTGAACAAAAGAGAAATCTCGAACCCCACAAACACCAACTATAACAAATTCGGTAAAAGCTGCGTGTAGCTACTTAAATTGGCTTTAAAAGCAGCAGCACTGAAAATGGCTCAAAAACTTCCAGTGGCTATAGAAGTAGTATTAACTTGTCCCAAAAAGCATGACCATTTTAAAATTAAGGGGTTCCCCTTCCCCACTCTCTAAGATGAGCTGCGACAAAGGACGCATGAGGAAGGAAACAAAAGCAAAACAATTAACCTATCAGAATAAACACTGCTACTTCACTGAAGAAAAATTATTCATTGCAAAAATGTTAAGCAAAGAAATGATTTACAAGCCTGCAGTTCGGATAACGATCAAAATTGTATCTAACTTTTTTCGGAGTGCTAAGCTGTTAAAACAAGTCAACTCAACTTTCCTTGAGCTTATCCCCCAATAGGGCTATCACATTCTTCAGACAGATCTTCCAAACTTTTCACAATTTCATTCACTTTGCCCTTTACAAATATAATCTAAAGTAAAGGGAAAGGGGCTTGCTGGTTTTTGAAAAGATAAAATGGTTCCTAGGGTCATGTTACAAGCTGAAAGGCACTAATGAGAATCTATTTTCAGTTTTTTGCCATATACAAGATGTATGATTTAAATTTGAATAATAAAATAAAAAATACAAGCCCTTACCATTGCCTTAAATGAGGGCAAAGAGAATTCATTTATCCACCTCAAAATGTTGTATGATAATTCATTTGTGAGTAGTACAATGAATGGTTCAAGATCTTCTATCTACCTTCCTCTCACTGGATCTTTTTTCTTCTGCTTCTCGCCGTCTTTGCTGCCTGCAACATAATCAACAATGGGTCGTTTAGTGAAACACTCTCTGACTAAACACTCTTTATTACATTATCTAATCAGAAGTGCCAACAGGACCAAAGAATTCAGGCAGTTCACCATCAAATCAAGCTCAAGTGACAACAAAATTATTATCAGTTATCCCCCAAGAAAACAATTCATATCTACCCATCAAAAAAGCAACAAAACAAAATCAAACCACTTATTATCATATAACAATACTACCTTACTATCATAAAGGCTGAACATAATAGCCATTTGTAGAGAAGTTACATGTCTGTCTCAATACTAAACACAGTAGTAGATCAAAGTTGCAAGCTTCACGACCTACCGTTTAACTCAAATAATTGTGTACTAGCATTTACAAAAAATATAAATGATGAATTTATATTGCACATTGACCAAAATGATATATCATATGCAAACCTACCCAAACCCAACTATGGGACCCTCAGTCCACAAATAATGGGTAAATTATGGCACTTGAGAACCCTGATAAATCTTTACACACGACCAATCCAGTTTTTAAAGCACAAACTACCCCTTTAACCAATAAATTAGACGTACTAGCCATTGCTGCAAAAATGTATGGTAAAATGTATGAATTATGGAGCATAATATATTATCCAAACTCAAGTATGTAACCATAAGTGTCCTCAGATGAGTAAATTACAGTGCAATTAAGAAACCTAATACACCACTCACATTTAGGCTCCATTTATTTCAATGGAAAATGTTCTGTTGAAAAACGTTTTTAAGCTGAAAACATTTTCAGGGAATATTGCTTGTTTTCTGGTATCTTGTTGTGTACCTAAAAATGCTCAAGAAAACATTTTCAAGCTTTTGGCTTGTACAAAAAGTCAACAAATTTTCCTATATTTTTATATAGATTAAAAAAAAAACTTTAATTCACCACTTTATAATATTAATACAAAGGGTGTGTTTGGATACCGCTAATTTTGCTGAAACTGAAAAATTATTACTGAAAGTACTGTAAATAAAAATAAAAGTTAGTTGAAATAGTACGGCCCATGAATAGTGCCAAAAAGTGCAATGGGGCCCATGAATAGTAGTAAAAATAAGCTGAATAGTGAAATAATTTTAATTTTTTATTCTTACCCAAACGCACTCAAAACAACTACATTCAAATAAGTACAATCATAATAAAACTATTAAAAAAGCTGAACAAATTAACAAAAATTATCAACTAAACTTACACATTCACATGCATAATTTAAAATAGTTAAAACCTTTAAAAGGACACTCGAAAGTTCTTTTTGTGCGACTTGCAAAAGTTTGGGGGTAAATCCCGAAATTGTGAGGCATATCGTGGTCATTTTACAGGTTTTGGGAGGTATTTTCGTCCTTTAGATGGTTTCGGGGGTATATTTTTGTTATTTTGATGGTTTTAGGGGGCATTTTAGTTTTTTTTTTTTTTTTTTTTTTTTCAATAGAAGTAATAGAAGTTTATTAATTAAAAAGAGTATGCTATGTTCATGATGATGAACATATAGTACTAAATTTAATTACAAGCAAAATCAAATAGAAAGTAGTGTTAAAAATCAAAAATGGAAAATTTCAGTTATATTGAAGGTTTTTAAGGAATTCACTTTGTAGGTTCTCGGAATATTTGTCATTTTAGAGGTTTATAGTCTTTTTTTTTACATTTCAGAAGTTTTGAGGATATTTTGGTCATTTTAAATGCTTCAATGGCATTTTAAATGTTCAGGGTATTTGTTTAGTTTGGAGGTTTTTGTTATCTTGAGGCTGATGCATTTAAATTCAAAATAAAACTAGAAACGAGCCAAGCCAAAGCAAGTATTAAAAGTCTAGGATTGCTCATTTGATTTTTTTCAAAGACAAGCCGAACTTGAGCTCATCACCAAACTGGAATGCATGTTCAAGCTTGGTTTTTTTTTTTTCTTTGATGATGTGGAACCTCACCATTGCAAGGCCCTTTGGACTCGCCCCTAGTGGTCTAGACCATGGATACATGACCCAACTAGTCAAACTATGTATCACTCACTCGTCAAAACTGCGCATCAAGTAATCTAGGGGAACTCCTAACGTGAATCGAACCCAGGTGAACTCCTAAAAAGAATGATTTTCGTTTATGAATTTATAAAAATTAGATTCATCAACCTTGTATTGTTAAAACTATACATATAATTTTATCTAGAAAATGGACTAGTTATATTATCAATTTTTTTGATAGGTAACTGTGTGGGGGATTTCCCGCACAAGCTATTTGTCCGCTTTGGGGAGCTAAGCCCGCACGGTTTTGTTCTCAAGCGGCGTGAGTTTCCTCCTCGGGTTCGATCCATTTTTGGGAAGCCTTTAGATTTTTGTCCCACATCGGTAAGAAATGCGCCCCACGCATGCCTTATAAGCTCTTGGGCTGAAGGCATGGTGTACCACTAACACACTGTGTGTTAGTGGTACACCATGCCTTCAGCCCAAGAGCTTAAAGGCTTCGCAAAAATGGGTCGAACCTGAGGAGGAAATTCACGCCGCTTGAGAACAAAACCGTGCGGGCTTGGCTCCCCAAAGCGGACAAATAGCTTGTGCGGGAAATCCCCCACACAGTAACTATTTATATTATCAATAAATTGCATTTAATAATTTGATGTCTTGTGAACTTTTTTTTGAACTTACCCAATCCAATTTCAAGTTAGTGGTACACCATGCCTTCAGCCCAAGAGCTTATAAAGCATACGTGGGGCGCATTTCTTGCCGATGTGGGATAGAATCCAAAAGCTTCCCAAAAATGGATCGAACCCGAGGAGGAAACTCACGCCGCTTGAGAACAAAACCGTGCGGGCTTGGCTCCCCAAAGCAGACAAATAGCTTGTGCGGGAAATCTCCCACACAGTAACTATTTATATTATCAATAAATTACATTTAATAATTTGATATCTTATGAACTTTTTTTTGAACTTACCCAATCCAATTTCAAGTCTAAGCAAGCATATGTTCATACTTGTATACATATAACCATATAATATTATATATAGTTAAATCAAATCTCATACCCACAAGCTTGTTCACAAACACTTTATTATGTTTGAGCTTGACTTGTTTAATACTTGAGCCTAAAATTAGACTTGAGCTTGACTCATTTACTAAATAAACAAACACAAACAAGCATTTTCCTAGGTCAAGCTTGAGCTGTTTAAAAGATTGGTTCATTTACTGCTCTAATTTCATAAATGGTATTTTTTATGATCAACATTAACTGATTTTGGTTTGAAAGTTTTTCAACCATCCCAAACACCTGAAAATAAGGAATGCATTTTCCAGAAAATGTTTTATGCCAAAACAAATGGGGCCTTTAGTGGTAAGTTACACACATCTCATGGGGACCTCACCCTTCACCTAGCACTTGCAAGGGGATGAGATACCAATTGAGCTAGAGCTCATTGGCAGTTTTCATAATCTTCTAACAACTAACAAGTTTTTTTTTTATTAGTACAACTTGCAAGGCAACACTTGAAAACAATAGACATCAGAGAATTCTTTAAGAATCATAAGGGGAAACTTAGCCACCAATTGCTTTAACATATGAAAAAAGTTACCAAAAGAGTGCAAGGAAGGGATAGTCAATAGAAAAAATTGTAAAAGTGGTGAAAGAGTAATATTAGAAAATGGCAACTATATTATAAGTGAAGTAGAAGAGCCAACACGTCACGTGTGCTGCTTCAATAACACACAAGTTAGAATCATGCATGCATAAATACTGGGAGAAAGAGTTGATCATTAATATTTTTTTTTTTAATAAGATTTTATTAAATATTACAAGAAATATTGTACAGGATGATTATGAGGCATCCTGTGTTAAGAACACTTACGCAAAAGCCATGTATCCTGCACCGGCATTAGCAGACAAGAGTGCTGCATGAGCCCCAACTGCAGAAATAGAATCCTGCCCCCCAGAGGGCAAAGGATTTCTTCGATCCCCATCCACCTGAAAGAAAAACATATTAATAATAAAATATGGTGAGTTTATTGATATGATAGAGAAATTGCAAGCACCACATGCACATATGAGTACCTTATCCCACTTAGATTTCTTGTTCTGTCTACCGTCCCTAGTAGTGGTATCAACTGCAGGTGGCACAGGTAGCAGGCCAGTGGCAGCTGCAGATGAAACACCTGCAAAATGACTCAATATAAGAACAAACCAGTACCCACATGAAAATGGGGTTAAAAAAGGGAATATTTTCTGAAAGCCAACTTATCCCACTGAATTAACAATAAGATCATTTCTGGACCTGGAATAGGTATGATAACTTTTGGTGCAGACACAACTGTTACAGGTTGTGTTCCTCCAGAAACAAAATCAACCTTTGGATTCTTCTTCTTTTCTAGTTCCTCGCGTCTCATATCAGCTTCTGCTTTATAGAACATACCAGAAAATAAGAGGCAAGAAATTACGTCGAAGAAATCTATGATTGCAGTAATATGTAGACATTATCGCATAATTTAAAAGACAAACAACCAGCAAACAAAGAAACTAATGCAATAGGAAGATGCATAATTCACAAATAAGCATGGCAGACAATAAAAGACCAACCTTAACCCCCCCACCCCCTTCCCCACACACACCCACCCAAAAAAATGGACCTCAACCTTGCAGATCTTCAACTTGCCAAGACTAATGAAATTTTACCGTCAATTATGAAAATAAATATACCTAAGATATTCGAGGCTGCTAAGGAAATGCACTCTTCACATTTCTACATATCAACCATAGCATGGAATAAAAAATTCAACAACTCTATTTTTATATATAAGTAAAATTTCAATAACTCTTGCATTGCATGACCCTAATGCTAGAAAGACAAAAGTTAAGTTGTTAACTTTCATGATTGTTAAAAGGACACCCCCCCCCCCCACCCCCCCAAAAAAAGGTTTTGGATTGTGCATCTACTATTCATACTAGCGACAAACCTATACAGCCCACAACTAATTTAAAATTAACTCTCCACTATACCAAACACATCCTATAATGGTATATTCCCCCATGGCTAAAAATAACATTCTGGGTAATTAGACATGAGGTCCAAAATTAATACTATAAAGCAAGTACAGAAACACACAAATAGATACACATATGCACACATAATAATAAACAAACAAACTACTCAAACAAGACCTACACAACACACGCACGCAGACATGCAGACAAAGAGATCTGCAAAGGAACTGTTTACTGACCTATTTCAAAATAGTAGTCGCTTTTGTCATATCCATGAGGGTCAAATACATCTTTACTAAAACAAGACCCTATTTGATCAATATCTTGATACGTCACTGCATGCACCAGGAAGTCAGGGTTCCTGTAATCCTTCCTATGGCGTACCTCTGCATTGAAGCTTTTTCCACCTTTCTTGTAATCAAGAAACTTATTTATTTTCCTCTGTAATTACATAAGAGAAAAGAAAAGAAAAGGATAACAAGAGTAAATAAAATGTCATATATCTGAAAGCAATAGCATACTTGCAATTTTAGTACTTTATTAATCCAAAATTAGCATAGAACAGAATTGTTTGTGAAGTATTAAGCACAAATCAATAACTTAGATTCTCTCAGTAAGAAGGGAAGCTCACTTACAAAAGATGTGAATCTATCCTTTTCTAAAGAATACAATTACATAGACAAAAAATCGATAAAATCAACAAATGGCATCAAGGGGATGCTATCATGCTACCCAAGGCAGTCATCTGATCATACAAGGAAACTCTTTGATATAAAATTTCATTCGACATGATAAAAAAACAATCCTTCTTCATTTGGATAAGAAAATAATTTCAATAAAAAATAATAAAACTAAAACCTACCCAACTACACAGGTTGTATACAAAAAGGAAGCACAAAAACAGCTAAAAAAATCTCCCCATTTTTATTAAATGGATGTTATTGTTATTCGTATTTCTTTTCATAATGATGTAATCTCATTATGAGTTTATTTTCTTTCCATGTTTGATATAATTTGTGGAAATTTGTGGAATCTATTTAATGGGCCCAAGTTCATTATTGTAAATAGCTGATCATGGATTAATGAAATTTGGGTTGGAAGTTTTCATCCAATGCTTGGTAGATTCCAAGCAAGTTTGGGACCTTAAGGCTTTGTTTGGTTGGGGGGATGGAAAAGTAAGGGGATAGAAAATGGTGGGGCAATGGAAAAGGAGGAGATAGAAAAGGTTTAGTTTTCCCTCACATGTGTTTGGGAGAATGTAAAAGTGGAAAGATGAAAAACTCTTTTTGTTTGGTTGAGAAGAAAAATGAAAGGATAGAAAATGTAGTTTGTATAAATTTACTCTCATGCCCCAATTACATAAATAAATAAATAATTGTTAGCAAATAAAACTGAACGTTACTTTGAAAAAGAAAAAAGGAACCAACACCTAATGGGGGAGGAGAGGGGTAGATGGGTAAATTCCCATCTAAGCCCTCCTCCCTCCCCATTTTCTCCCCAGTTCAAGGAGACTCCAAAATCACCCCAAATGGTGGGCCCAGGGAGAAAACACCCAGGTCCCACCAAAAGTCCCACCCCCCTTCCCAACCAAACAAACAAATCACCTCTATTTTCTCCTCTCATTTTCCATCGCCCCACAAATCACTCCAACCAAACACGCACTTAGGTATAGATTCCTCTGTTCCTATCATTATCACATGCTTGGTACTAATTCCAAGCAACTCTAGGTGCTAACTCCTAAGTTTTTTTTTTTTAATAAGTAAGAGAATTTGATTGAAAAGAGACCACTTCACGCAAAACGGCATAAACTAGCCTACAGAATTACAAATAAATACAAAGGATTGTATACAATGAGATAGAGACCCAATAAACATTGGAATGGAATCTCTATTCGTGAGTCCCCAAACTTGAGACCAATCGAACAAGGGCCCAAAAAAGTGAATTAAAAGCCGGTCCCTTGTACTCTCCATATCCTCAAACATTCTCCTGTTCCATTCTTGCCAAAGAATCCACATCAAACAAGGTGGAACCAAATTCCAAATATCCATAAAATGTTTTCCCAACCAAACAAAGGATCTTTCACACTCCCTGGCAAGGCCCAAGAGATACCAAAAGATCTAAATACAAAACACCTCAATTGATAAGCCTTTGTAAAATGAATCAAAAGGTGATCCACCCCCTCCCCACTACACTGATAGATACAAAACCAATCCACTTTAGTATGCCCTCTCCTCCTAAGATTGTCACAAGTATTAATCTTCCCCCATGCCACTGTCCAAACAAAAAAACACTCTCCGAGGGGCCTTCACACCCTAAATACCCTTCCAAGGGAAAGTGACAAGAGAGTACCACCTCAAAGCCTCATAAAAAGAATGAATATCAAACTTCCCATTTTTACACAACCTCCAACGCACTTGATCTCCACCCCTAGACCAAGGAAAATGAGAATCCAAAAGATGAAAGGCAGCCACCAAATCAACTTAGTAGTGTAACTCCAAGCAAACCCTAAGGGTGTGTTTATTTGGAGGTGAAATAGGGTGGATGGAAAACTTTGGAGAGAAAATGGGAAGGAAAACTTTTTTGGAGTGTATTTGGTTGGGTAGCGAGGAAGGAAAATAAATGGTGGGACTCGTGTTTTCTCTCTGGGCCCACCAAAAATTTTTCTCCACAAATTGGAGTGAAAACTAGAGAGAACATAAATGGACTATAGCACCCCTGCAGCTGTGTTGTTGCTCAAAGTTAACTGGGTTTTGCCTTTTTTTTTTTTTTTTTTGATAAGCAAACTGGGTTTTGCTTGATTTCTTCTTTTTGGTGTTTTTTTTTTTTTTTTTTTTTTTTTAGTTTTGTCTTTTTCTGTTCAACTGCTATTTTTTTTAATATTTAATTTCCTTCATTGGTTTTTGTTTTTTTCTATACTTCATTCGGTTGGTTTTTTTTTTCCGTGTTCATTCGTTTTTTTTTTTTCATATGTTTTGTTTTTTTTTTTTTTGGGTTAATGCCTTCTTTCTTTCCTTTTCTTATTTATTTTATTTTATAATTTTTTTAAAAAAAAAATCTAGTAGGGATATAAAAGCAAATTTATACAAACTACATTTTCTATCCCTCCACTTTTTCACCCCAAACCAAACACCATGAGAGAAAACTAAAATATTTTCTATTATCCCACTTTTCTATCATCTCTCTATTTTCTATCCTCCCACTTTTCCACTCCTCTAACCAAACGGACCCTAAGTCCTAACTCCTAGATCCTACCCCTTCTTGTTATCTTTTTATATCCCAAAACACAAGTTCCCCCTTAGACTTCATTGTCCTGCATAACCCATGCTTTTATTCATTTGAAAACACAAGTTCCCCCTTAGATTTCATTGTCCTGCATGACCCATGCTTTTTTTTTCATATAAAAATCAGCCCACAGCATATCCCTACTATCTATCACCTAGATTTTCATACACAATTCAATTGGATATGTAAGGAGCTCAGGTTATATTAAGTGATACTGACACAAACTGGCCCTAAATTTCAGCAAGGTTACACCAGTGTTGTAATCAACTAAAGTTGGTTTAACCACACAATCATATATTGCTTTTACCTGATCCTTGTGATACCCTCAAAAACCTATATCTCATTCAACCAATATTATCCTCGAATGTTACAATTCCATTTGAAAGGGCAAATTTGTCTTAAAATACAACATAGGTAATAGGTTACCATGATCCACTCATGTGATAGCTTTCCATTCATATTCATAACATTGATTTCAAAAGTGAAGTTTAGGGCCTACTTGTGCTCTACATTATATATATATATATGGATAGGTAATAAAGGTTTTGTCAAGAGCCTTGTAGCTCAAATGATGGGCACCTCTTGGTATGTCCATGAAATCCAGGGTTCAAATGCCACCTCCCCCATTGTAACTATTGAATTATCAAAAAACATATATATATATATATATGATAAGTAAGGTATGTTTTATTGCAAATATTGTGCTCTACACTATATGTTTTAAAGGTGAACACTGTTGAGAGTGATTATTCAAGGGGCAGCCATAGCCCTTTCCCCTACCCAAAGAAGAACATATATGAAAAAGCACGCCGGTAGAAAGAGGGAAGTAACAAAACTCGTCTTTATAAACTATTAGATTACCAGATGCATATAATGGCCAATGCCTCGAACTTATCATTTTAGAGAGAAATTGCATTACTTCAAACTAATTCAAAGAAGATATTAAAGGGAACAGTTCGGGATTGATAGTCCTGTACTTTTCAAAACTGTACCTGTAAGCTTGTCTTAGTCAGACGTGTGTGTGTGTCTTCACATTCAAACATTATTGATCTTTTCACCAAAAAAAAGAAAAAACGTGTTTAAAAGGACCTTACTTGCAGCTCTTCCGAGCACTTTGCCTTGGGTGGTGGTGGGAGAAATTTATCCAACGGATCAACTTCTTTTCCCTCTTCCATAACAGCTTCCTCAACCTGTGCACCCTCCGATTCACGCACAATATAATTCATTGCATCAGATTGTGATTGATCAAATGATGGAGAAGTTACTTGATGGCTAGGTGCCTGAACAGTACCCGGAGGTGTATTATCTTGGAAATGACCTATAGCAAGCAATTTTTAGATAATTAAAGATAGAAAAGAAGGGATATAGGACATTCTCAAAGTACTAAAGAACAAAAACATCTGATTTCATATCATTTTAATTTCATTGTTTTTTCCCTTCTCTTCTTTTTCAGTAAGATGTGTACCTGACCTCTCCACCCTACCCCACTACCACTTCACAACCTGAACCAAGGCCCAAGATCTCAAATATACTTCTTGTTTTTTTTTTTTTTTTTCATTTACACACAACAATTGAGCCTTGAACCCATGACCTCACCCTCCAACCCGTTATGAGAGAAGGATAATGTGAGCATAAATAATGTTCAAATAAGGATCTAAATTAGAACATCTGTTGTGATATTTTTTTATCGGCACTTTGCGTTTTATACTTTCATTTTTTTATTTATATATTTTTTTATAAGTAGCGAAAATTTTATTAAAACCAAAACAAAGCCAAGTACACCGGGGGTGTACAATGGGATCAGTACAATCAAACTCTCAAATTACAATGCTCAAACATATCAAAAAGAGCAAAACAGGATAAGGATTGTAAAGCTATACTCCAATCAACTACGACATTGACTGGGTGATGACAAAACTCACACAGAATGCTCATTTTCACTCCAATAAAATTCTATAGTTCTGCATTTCCAACAATTAACTTTGGCAATCAAAGCAAAACTGGCAGAGGATTTAGCTGAACAGGTAACTTAGGCACATATTTGGCAATTCCAAGTGTGCCCATTTCAATAAATGAATAAAAATCCTTGTTTTAAAGATAATTTTCAACATATAACGTTTGGTCCCTTCAAAAATAAAAATATAACAAGCTTATTTTGATGATATAAACTCAGAGGGCAAATTTGCCAAGCAAGAGTTCATAACCCATTCACCACTCTACTTGTACGGATGAGGGCATTATGAATATACAGAATGTCAAATGAAAAGGTGAATGTCACATAAAAAAAGTGATAAAGATGAGCCGAAACTGACAAAAGGAAATAATATAAAGCTCATAAGCACATCATACATACCATTAGCAGTTTGAAGCTCTTCTCCAAACATGACCCGACCACTTCCGTATATTTCTCCCTCCTGCCATAAAACGCACAAAAGCAAAATATAACGTAAGGCCACGCAGTTTATAGTAGGTTCACCATTCACCCTACCATTCCCCCCCCCCCCCCACCCTAAGGCACACACCCCACGGTGATCGACTCAGACCTATCCTCTCAAATCATTATCAACTCATCTTCACAAGTGATTCAAAGTAATTTCCACGAACTTTATAAAAAAACTATACTCTCAATAACTAAATGCAAAATTCAACTTTTTGATAGCTCGCTAGTTGGGAGATGGGGATTTGGACATTGGACATCTCCATTGGAAACACCAGCAGGTGCCAATTGAGCCACAAGGCTATTGGCAATGCAAAATTCAACTTCACATAAAGACACCAATTACAACCCCTCTTTACTAATGCAAAATATTGAAATTTTCATTCTTTGGAGTTAATCATACACACAGACACACACAAAACTTAGCCTAAAACAACATGAAATGAAAAATGCAAGAATTCAACTCTCTTCATTCCTTCAACTTTCTCAGCAACCAAACAAAGTTTATAACATTAAAACTCAAAAAGGAAAAAGGAATACCTCAGGCTCAGGAGACATAGCAACTTCATCGTGACCATAGTCCACAATAGTGAGCGTCCCTCTCCTACTCCTCCTCGAACTATCCGACGCCGCCGGCGCCACCGACTCTCGTTGCGGCGAAACTTGAGGCTGTTGCGGCGTTGAGTTGCCAAACCTCCCCTTATCCGGCACCGCATCGTCGTTAACAATCGGCGGCGTTCCATCGTTAGCAGATTCACCACCGCCAAACACTCTCTCTCCAATGTCCATCGAATCGTCTCCCTCCGCCATTCTCGAATCTCTGTAATCGTCGTATTGCTCTTCCCCCTCTGCCTCTCTCCGCTCCGCTTTTTCATTTTCCTTTTCTTCTTCTTCTTTTACTTTTAATTCATAGATGTTATGGAATCATCCACAATTGTTGTTTCTTCTTTTTTTCTTGGGAGATTGGGTACTCTGCTATTTTCTTTCATAGACCAATTGCAAAAATTCCCTCGACACTGTTTCAAATGTGGTCTTTTTAAGTCGTACTCCTCTGTATATCTCCCCAAAAGCATGGCAATAAAGAGACTAAGATTTTTTTTTTCTCAAAAAGGAAAAAAGAGAGACGAAGAATACTGAAAGTCAATATCATTGTTGGACCATATTAAGAATACATTTGGTATGCTGTAATAGCTCTTATAATAAAATAGTTATTCATGTGTAATAGCAATCCGGTCATTTGGGGCACGTTTGGTAGACTGTAGTAGGCACTGTAATATAACAGTTATTCCTATGATTTAGCTATTCAATAGTTTGGTTATATTTTTATTACAGGGAATAATCATTCCTTATGAATAGTTATTTCTTTAAAATGAGTAATAACTATTTCTTTCTAAAAGGGTTGTAATAACTATTCTTTAGTAGATGTAATAATTTCTAACATTAATACATTTCCAAATAAATAAACTTTTCATATTTACCTAACAATTATGAAAATAAAAAATATCAAAAAATAACCTGTCTTTCTAAAATTTAAAATATATTATTTTCTAGAAAATATAATTGTATGAATGAGATATTTCTTAAAATAGATTATAAGTTTTATTTTAATGTTATAACTCATAACCAAACTAATGAATATGTTTATTTATTTCATTACAAAACATTTTATTTTCAGTAATAAAAATTATCATTCCTATTGTAATCCATATTCAGTATACCAAACATGTCCTTAGTTGCATCTTTATTACATAGATTAGTTATTACATTGAAATAACTATTCTTTAAATTGAAAAATAATTATTTCTCTTTAAAATAGATGTAATAGCTATTCCTTAGTACATATAATATGTTTTAAAATTAATATATTTTCAAAAATATAAAATTTCTTTATATATTATCATTTACAAACTTTCCATATATAACAATCAAATTCCCTATATAATAATCAAACTTTTAACAATATTTTCTATTCTCCATCATAAAGATTATTATTCTTAAGGTAACCGGCAGAATACCAACGTACCCTAACTTACTTTAACACGGCCATGAATAGGGAACAGAAGTTTCCACAACTGGCTCGAAAATTATAATGCATACAGAATTGCTTACGTATTTTAGGCACCATCAAAGGATGTGACTTGACATTGATGTTGATACGTTAAAGAGTGAAAGCAATTACTTGACCTTGATGTCATCCCCGTCGTCACAGACTTCCTTTCGTACTATCAATCCCTTCCCTTGTATGTGTATTCAGCTCATACCGCTAAAGACAATCAAATGTCTTACGCATCGAGAGGAATCTCAATTGAAAATTTCAATTTTTGTTTGACATAGAAAGTAAAGAACAAAACAAATCATACACCTTTAACATTTTGCTTTGAAAAAAGAGAGATGAAAAGGAAAGGAAATACAACTCTCTTTTTTTTTTTTTAATAAAAAGAGAGCATTATTTATGTAATAAAAAGTTTATATAACATCCGGCTGATAAGCCTCCTCTAAGTTGCTTCATATCCCAAACAAAAGTTATAAACTTCCAAAATGCTTTATTGTTGGCTATCCCTTTTTGCTAACGTGTCCGTAAGTCTAGAGCTTTGTGATATATATGGACAATCTATACTTGTTTCATAAGGTTCTTGCAATAAAAAATTAAGGAAACAACATCTAGCGGTTTTACACTATTAATAGTTAGCCAATTGATAATAGTAGTAGTAGAATCAATTTCTAGATTTATAAATATAAACCTCATATCCCATGCTAACATAAGTCCCTGCCTCACTACCTATATTTCAGCAATATTATTAGATTGCGTTTGAAATTTGAGAAAAATTTAGTTTATTTTAATTTTTAGCTTATTTTTGCTCCTAAAGTGGGTTACATTACTTCAAAAGTCAGCTTTTAACTTTTTTTCTGTATACTTTCATCAAAAAGTTTTTAGTTTCAAAAAATTAAGTAATTTCCAAACAAACTCTCAATAGCTATTACCAAATTCAAAAAGAAACTGTGGATCCACAAACCTAAGCTATTACGCAAAATACCACCAGCTCCGACCTTTCCTAAAGAACTTCCATCTATATTTAATTTTATAAAGGGTTCATTTGGAGGAAACCATTTAATTATTCGAGGAACAAAAACTTTTGCAGATTTATCTAGGCAAGCAAGATGGTAAAATTCAAGAGCTATAGATGTATAGTTTTGTAAATTAGGCGAGATTGATATATAGAAGAATTATTAAAATTTCGAGCATTTCTAGCTAGCCAAAGTTGCCAATAGAGAAAACAAATAACAAATTTCAGGGTAAGCCAGTCCTCTTTACTTGTGCTTGTTTTGATCCCAACATCTTCATTTAGAAAGAAAAAGGCGATTGTTTCGTTCAACATGATATACTTTTTTTTTTTTCCTTTTTGTTTTTTAATAGACTTGAGTTTATGCATAGCTTCACCCCTGTGCATATGGATAAGGTGAAGCATGTTATTTAATACACACAATCAATTTGAGGAAAGTTCACAATAGACCAAACCAAATATTAATTGGAACACTTCTCTTATCATATATGTAAATACTAGACAAAATTGAAAGCAAATTTCGTACCAACTGGATAATCTTGATGGGCATATGTTACTCTCTTTAATTATGTGAGCAAAAAAAAAAAAAAAACTGTTAAGAGTGATTTGACATTTTCCACGCCCTTCTTATCTTAAACGATAATATATATGCAGTGCCTCTTGTAAGAAATAATTATAATCCCATGCCACTTTTAGTGCTTTCTTTTGTATAATCATTAAATAATGACAAGCCATATGATTATGAAGTGTTACATATCACAAATTTGCGTTTGTCCTTATCATATAATATCAGAAAGATAAAGGAAGATCAAAGATTGTGTGGAATTTTGAGCTCAAGAACATGCACCTAGCTAGAAAAGAATGTGGTGGAACTGAGTTACCTTTCCTTAGGAATAATATTTCACATCTGCAAAAAGAGAATTTTGAAAAAAGTGTATGTGAATCACTTATCATCTTTATGTTATTGTGATTGAATGAGTCATCATAAAAAGTATCAAATTTCAAAGAAGTTTCCTAATTCACACTGCCATCTAATTAAATTGATTCCAGCAATACCATTCTGTTTCTTGAAGGTGCCCACCACCTTCAAAAGTTAGTAGTTCTAATAAAGCTTGTTGGACAGTTGGAGATAAGATAATACCTCATATTTGAGATTTGATTTTCTTTTTACTTTTCTATACCAAAATTAAAAAGAAAACCCAACTCCCACTAACACCAATAGTGTTTGAATCCAAAAGCTTCTTGAGAAACCTAACTTGTATTATAAATTAGGCCTTTAGTGATCATTTACAAATTACTCTAAGTTTTCAATGTCATTATGTCCTAATTTTTACCTCCTTATGCTTAAGTGCCAGAATTATCATTTAAAAAATCAACTTAATTAAGTTCCAGAAGTATCATAATAGTGCTAACATGTATATGCATGTACTGTTACTTTACGTAACGCAAGAATGATTTTCCATACAAAAAAGTACAAGTGTATAGCTATGACAAAGAAGAATGTTGTTATGTTACATTTATAAGATTAAAAAATATACCTAATATATATTGGATGATCATTCTAGACAAAAAAAAAATTTATATATTGATAGGCGTGTCCAGCCACCAAGGCACTTTTAGGGCTTTAAAATATTTCAAGGTTAAACACGTTGCAAATTTGAGCTTTTAAAGCTCAACAATTAAGGGGGTGTTTGGTAAATTAGTTTGAAAATAGTTGTTTGGAGTTTTTTGAAATACGTGTAGATGAAAAAATGTATAGAAATGTGTATAATGTTATTTAAAATGTGAAAATATGAATTTGAACTCACTTACCAAACAAGCAGTATTCACGTTTTATAAATCTAAAATTCTAAAATATTATATATTTCGAAACTCTTGCTAAAACTCTAGGTTTCAAATTCTATTATATATTTCGAACTCTTCCAACTCTAATATTTTTCGAACCTTGTGACCTCCCTTTTCATCCAATGGAATGCCCTGTGCTTCCTTTTTGCTATCTATCACTTAGTACAAGTCAAACAAAATGACTTTTCCTAGAAGTACCAAACAACCAACAATTACAACCTTCGTGAACAATACCAATATTTAAATTTTAATTTGTAGTGCATCGATCAACGCCTATTCCAAATTTGGTCAACTTAATCGTTCTTGGATAATTCTTTTTTCTTTGGTCTTTGTATATAGGACTCACCTTCACGTGTTCTCAATAAAACAATTAGCTATAATGGTGTGTAGAATGTAGATATGGTCGAGAACAAACACGCATAGATATAGATGCATATTAGGAGTTTCTTATTAATGCATATTAATCATGGAGTAGTGAAATAATTAATTTCTCAAATACCACATGCGAAAAAGCTATAAGTGGTCGGTGAGGTAAGCAAACAGAGATTGTGTTCCCATTTCTCACATTTAAGAAGGTACACACGTGATTAAAATGCTTAAAAAGATTTGTCTGTATCCCACTTAACAATTCACAATGTAAGACCCATATCGTCACATTGATATAGATGTGTGACCCAGATTTTATATCAAGCAGCGCTGTATATTTGTAAATTGTAATGGGTCCCCTTCACGAAATGTACAACCAAAGCTGACTAAAGATGATATCTATAACACATCAACAATGTCAAACAGAGACCTTTGAATCTGAGAAAATGTCATGCCTTTGACTAGGCCTTATATGTATTTATGTGAAATGTTGATATCTTTGAATTGGTCATATACTTGTTTTGTAAGCTGGTTGGATGTTCAAACTTCAACCACATGCATATATGATATATTAATTGTAACTTATATTAAAAATAAATACACTCCATTTTTGACACACTGTCGCAGTTTCCAAGCATGCGAGAATATCATAAACAAACCAATTATGTTCCCATAAAAAATAATTAATAAATTAATAAAACCAATTATGAATTACCCATAATTAATGCAAAACTCAGAATGCAAATTTCGAAAGTTGAATTGAGAAAAATTGAAATTTAGATGACTGAAATAACAGAATGTAAACTTAGAGAACTAAAGTGAAAAGTGGTAAAATTTGTATGTTTTGTATTTTGGCCTTAAAATTAATACTCCATTTTGGACAATCTGGTGCAGTTTCCAAGCATGCAAGAATATCCTAAATAAACCAATTATGTTCCCATCAAAAAATAATAATAATAATAAATAAATAAAATCCAATTATGAATTACTCATCAATTAATGGGGTTTTCAAAGACGTGCATGTAGAGAAGTCAAAATTTTCAAAAAATTAATCTTTGTCATACTTCTTTTGAATTTGATTTTGACATCCATGTTAGTTATATACTTGTATTCAATCATCCTTTTGATCAGTCTTTATAACTATTAGAATCTTAAAACTAAGAGAATTTTCTTTTTCTTTTCCTTTTCTTGGGTGAACTAAAAACTAAAAGAATTGATACTAGTTCAACTGGTCAATTACTCGACTTATAATTCGATGGTTAATGGTCTTTTTTTTCTAATGGAATTTTTGTACTATATGAACCATTGGATCCAATTGTCAAGAATTATCGTCGGCATGGCCCACTAATATTCTTAGCTAGATAATAATAATAATGCCACCAGTGCCACAGACTTTGGGTGAAAACTTCTCTACCAAATTTTATTTATTATTTTTTTTCGTCACTCTACCTAATTTTCAAATCATAATCAATAAAAAAAAAGTCAATAAGTTAGTATTTTCTTTTCAAAAATCAAGGTGAAGACCTTTTTGGCGCAACTGATTTTTTTTTTTTTTTTTTTTGAGCAAAGAGGAATTTTATTTAAAACAAAACAAATTACAGAATCACATATCTAGTTACAAAAGCTATTTTCTATGAGTGTTTATTTCAAAATTGTCCTTAATGTACAGCTCATAAACAAAAATAGGGCGGGTTTCGTAAACAAAAATTGTCTTCTTTTTTTGGCACAAGTGAATTTTCTCATGCTACATGATAATAGCATCTCCATTAAATGCATTTGCAGAGGGGTTTTAATTTTATGTTGTCTATTTTGGGCCAGCTTGAGTTATTACGCCATAGAAATCCGGACTAGCCCACTCTTTTCAATACTAAAATGAAAGGCCAGGGAGGTATTTTAGGCCCCAATAAATTGATTTGGGCCAGTCACAGATCCATGCCACTGCCAGACCTTCAAACAAATCTTTTTTTTTTTTTTTTTTGAAGGAAGACCCTTATTAATTTCTAGTCTAGGCCCGGATTAATCAATGACACCTGGCTGTATGAAGCGTATTGGGCCACAAGCCAGCCCTGTTAAGGTTTTTTTTTTTTTTTTTTTTTTGAACTGATTAGAAATACTACATAAATATACCCACCGGCCACCCCTCCCCTCGATAATAAAGTTAGTAATAATTTTAACATTTTCCATTATAAATTTCTTAATTTTAGTCAAATATAAGGTATCACAATGAACTTTCATAGATGACCTTAATTTTATAAATCTATGATGTTAAAATACTTAGATTAATTATATAGTGTGATACAAAAGATATAATTTTTGGTAACTTTTATGCTAAATATGTGGCAAAAAGTTAAAAACTAGCTTATTTTCAAAAATGTTAATTTTGTTATTTAAAAAAAAAAAAAAACAAAGACAAAAGTCATAAAACTAAAAACTAAAAAGTTTTTTGCCAAATTATTATGTTTCAAACTAATGAATGGAACAATTCCCTATCATTTGTTTCACTTTTGGAGTTATACTTCTTTCTCTGTTTTTTCACATCTATTTAATTTTTAGTCATTCATTCATTTAAAGTAATTACAATTTAAAAATCATTTGTATTACAAAAGTATAACATCATAAGATTAACTTGTGCAGTATCTATTAGATGGGCATATATTTACATACTTTTGTAGAACGAATCATCCACTTTTCGGATCTTTTTTTTTCTTGCTTTACAAATTCCTCCTCACAATCTCTACAATTCTTGGAGTACCTTTTTGTCCTTGAAGAGGCTACTAGAATCTCTTCTTGAATTCCACGCACCAAACTCCAAGGTGTTCCTAGAGAGAGATGGCTCAGACATTGTAAGTGAGTTTATATATGTTCTCACAATTTCATAAGAATATTTAAATATAAATAGGAATAAACTCACTATCAGGATGAGTGGTCCTAAAAACACTCAATCGCTCATCTTAAATCATTTTACTGTTGGTCTTGACTACTGATATCAAAATTAGTTTACTTTTACAAAATCACTTATTAAATAATTCATATAGATGATCCACAAGTCATGGTTATGGGTCGGGTCAAATTCGGCCAAATTACTAGCAACTTTTTTTCCCCTAAGCTAAAATCACATGTATGTAAGTGACTAACTCTTCTTTCTTTCCAAGAAATGGGGCCTCGAGCTCACTAGGCTTGGACCCATCCAGTCATCCCACAAGATGGAATGAATGTGGAGAGAACAAATGCACATGCTCCTACATGTGCATACCACATGCCCCATGGTCCCCGGGCAAAGAGGGCAGGCTTGCTTGCTTCAACCTCATGCGACTATTAATTGTATCTTTGCCTCCAAGCTCAACGTGACCACAATCAATTGGGCAAAAATGGAACCTAATGCATGATCTACTGTTGGGGAGTGGTTTCTTATTGGTGATCCACTCCATGCCTTTTTTGCACTATACAATACTGAGAAAAAAATGAAATTGGAAGGGTCATGAACTATTGTAGTCTATTATTAATGTCGCATTGAACAGCAAGTTAGCTCTCAACTATGGCATTTGTAAGGTCCACATGCACTTGAACTATTGTCAACCTCATTGAGAACAATCTCCTACCTTTTACAATCGAATTGCTTGCTGCCATTGTCTTTGATTGATGGAAGCTCCCGTTCATGTTTCATCAAAGCACTGTTGATCACAATTTCAAGAATGGCAATAAGTGTGCAAATACTTTATTGGCTTGGGAAGGATATACACAGTGAAGATTTTGTTTATACGGGTCCCGATTGATTTAGGACCCCCCTTAATTTGTTTGTCAGATATGTTTGATGTTCACTTTACTCGCATTGTAAACCCTTAATTCCAGTTTATTTCCCCTAATTAACAAAAAAGAACAAGAAGCGGAAATTCTGTTTTTGCTAGTTTGCTGCAGTAAAGCATTCATGAAGAAAAAAAAAATGCTAATGATACATATTCAAGTGGAGCCCTCCTATACTCAAAGTTGATAAAACCTTTTCAAGTGTGGTCATAAAATTTTTCAATTGCCAATGAACTCTAATTCAAATTCAATTCGACTTCTCCCCATTCAAGACCAATTAGATGTATATACATATCTTCTCAATAAAATCACATCAAATCAAATATGGTAAATACAAAGAAGTAACACGATTAAAAGGTCTCATGAAATAGAAATAAATGGCTCAAATATTCTCCATTGACTCTCTTTGATACTAAACTCAATAACTCACTCATTTAAAAATTGTACATATAAATTATAGTTATACTAACATCTAACCACATTGGTTTTGTCAATATTACAAAAATTAACCTAAATTTTTGAGAAGTGCCCTTGTTCTTGTTTAGATTCCCACTTAGCTAGTATATCTTAATTCTGATTAGGATTTCACATAATCATCACAACCAACTTCAGTTATGGATATAGTCCAAGCACAACAAGAAGTGAGATATTCTTATTGAAGAGAGTATTTTTGTTTTCTTGAAATGGTCTATTAATAAATATCATAAAAATACCCATTAACTAGACCCTTTCAATAATACTATTAATAGTATTAATATCTCCCTCAAAAAAACAATAATACTATTAATACAAATTATGCATGTAGCAGTAGTGGGTTGGAGGCAAACTGAAAATTGGAGAATTGCTATCTTATGGTCAAATATAGCTGAGAAGTTTAGAATTTTGAGGTACAGATGCAAAAAGAAAGTTCATCCATGCCTAGAAAATCAAGCATATGTATCTGAGTCTAGAAAAATTTTCCTTTGGGAGAAACTTTCCAGTTGGAGGCTGGGGACAAACGTTACCGTTTTCAACGCACCTAAAGCCTCTTTTTAATGCTTTTGTTTCATTGTTTGGGCTCACTTGACCGTTTTAGCAATAATTAATAGTACACTCCCTTACTTTATTGTACATTGAGTTGGTAAAGTTAAGGGAGATCCCAATATTTTGCTCATTTCAAAGACAATTATCACCAAACATTGAATTACTCCTATTACTTTTATCCGGACTTCTTTTTTTTTTTTTTTTTTTGGTTAAATTTATCCAGACTTCTAACTTTGTACCTTATGTCGTTTGGTTTTGTATTTTCAGTAACCAAATTGTTAACTTTAAAGTATTTTATTTTTATTTTTTATTTGGTAGGATCTTAACTTTGTGCACTTTTTTTTTTAATCAAAAGCGATAGCATTTCTTAACTTTGTGCATTTTGGTTGTGCTTTTCTTGAGCCATTCTTTGGTATCCCCGTCAAAATATTCTGTCATTTTTCAAGACAAGATTACAAAATCAACCCCCATATTGGGCTTGGCTTTTTCTTTGTCTTTTTTTTAGGATCATATAATATATATGAATGCTTTAATTAGCCTCCTTTTTTGGCATAAGGATATACTCCATATAGAGAGAGATTCATTTATTATATTGTGTGAATTAGTCAATACGTCGTGACCTCCACCATGTCATGCCACTGTGTTTAGATTTAGATTAGGTGGGTGTTTCATAATCAATCTTTATTCTTTTTGACTCGCAGTTCTGCCTCTCATGCTTAACGTACCACTTGGGCCATTGTATATTGAATTATATCCTTGTATTTCATTTCGATGAAATGTTCAATGACCTCCTAAGTTCAGCAATGTCGCATTCCCTAATCAGCAAAGCTTAGCCAAAGTGCTAAACCATCTTATATATTCATAAATATACTAATGTCTAATTAGAATGCGACACTGTACCTTCCAAAGCCCAGTTGAGACTCCAAGAATGACTAATTAATTAAACCAAAAAAATTTGAATACACCAATGGTATACAATCTTACATCTGGCTGAACATGTGTATTGTGCTAGATTCTCCAAGTTTTTTATACTTCCTATTTTTATTTGACCCAAAAAGATTAAAAATATATAATAGGCCACGTTATTAGGCGAAACAGATTGGAATTTTGATGTATCTTTTGGTATAGATATATACATCGATCAGGTGGGTATTGCAGAGTGATGGGCCATATATAGTTTAAGAAAATAATTTATCATCATTGATTTTTCAAGATGTCAATTTTGATTGTAATGACAGGATTTTAGTCATTTAAATCAATTTCAGATGTGGGGTTCACTTGCCATCACCTAAACTTTGCTGTTATGTTATTGTTTATCACCTTTTTTTCTTTCAATCTATCAGATTAGGTGTGTTTCTTACGAAAAAAATAAGAAGAAAAGGCAGATTAGGTGTGTTTACCATTTTGACAATTGCTCACTACCACTCTCAAATTTTTTTCGTACCTATTAACCGCCAACATCAACAACCAATGCATTTGTCATATGAACAATTTCTTCTGTCGCTATTGTGGTGAGCACAGCACAATATAATATAAGCTTACTCCAATTCCATACATTCATGAGCATGTACAAGACTCATGATAGTCCAAATAATTGCTATTCCTACTAATTAAGCTCTCATATTAAAAGACTTTTATCACCCATCAAAATTTATATATATGAGTGAAACTTACGTTAGGAACTATAGGTCAAAATATTCTATGCAGCTTAAGAAACTACGATCCTAACATCAAAGAATGTTACAGCAGTGAGAGTGAGGTAACTCTCAAAAAAGGGTGTCAATATTGTTCACCTTGAAGGAGTCATCATCTCAATGACTTATTATTATTCGTAGAATAAGGTTTAGTTTTGGGAATCACCTTTTAATGTTATGACTTATGAGCTAGAATGCGACCTCTTCATGATCATCTCAACTTTTCTTGTATTAGACCTAGTTTTCATGCCTTGGAAAGTTCCTTGCAAATACCAAATGATAGTCATTTAGGATTGTACGGCACATGCAGACAATATACCCGTTTTTGTTCTACATAATTGGTTGGCTGTTACCTAATTTATCATAGTTTCATATTACTTTGTGAGATTAAATATTATTGAAATTCTATTTTTAATTTATTATATATAGAATAAATAAATTTGATAAAGAAATAAAATAATTAAATTTTGTAAAGAGTAATTACAAGAAAGGAAATAAATATAAGAAGAAATAGACATTAATAAACTATAGTCATTTTATTTGCAAACATAGCATGCTGAAAAAGATTCTTCAATAGTCCTAGGTCCCAAAATTGTATAAAAAATACTGTCAAAACCCAATATTACAGAGGAAATTAAGTAAAACAAAATCCCAATGGGACTTTTAGGACAAGTTACTTTGTGAGATTAAATATTATTGAAATTATATTTTTAGTTAATTATAAATAGAATAAATAAATTTTATAAAGAAATAAAGTAATTAAATTTTATAAAGTGTAATTACAAGAAAGGAAATAATTATAAGAACAAGTAGACATTAATAAACTACAAGTCATTTTATTTTCAAACATAACATAATGAAAAAGATTCTTCAATAGTCATTTTTTTTTACAAGATAGAAATTCTACTCTGACCTAATCTAAGTGTATATGTATGTGAAACTCCTTCTTGGAGACTTGAACCCCAGCTCTTACCTCCTACACCCCACAAGCACTTATATTTGTGAAGTGATCATCGCACCAAGGATGTATGGTGATGATTCTTCAATAGTCCTAATCCCTAAAAGTATATGACAAAAACCATCAAAGCCCAATATTACAAAGGAAATTAAGGGCCTATTTGGATTGAGGGGGAAGGGAGGGTAAGTGGGAGGAGTGGAGTAGAGTTGGCTGAAAATAGACTAATTTTGGGCTAATTCTACTCTACTTCCATCTCTTTCCCTCAATCCAAATGGATCATAAGTAAAACATATTTCTAATGGACTTATGATAAGTCATTTTCAAAAAGAAAATTAGAAAAATGTAGTCTATTTTCTCTTTAGTGGTATGTTTCTCATTTTTGTGGTCTCAATTTTGTTTAATCACTTGTTGAGGAATATATAGAGGTCTCAAATTTCAACCTAATTAATTTTAGGAAGAAAAAAAAAACCCTAAAACGCCTTTTTTTTTTTTTTGGAGAGAGAGAGTTTCAACCTATAGCGTCCGCTTCTGATGATAGCTCTTTATCATCAGACCAAGACACCAATCAGTTTTTTGTATAGATAGGAATTGAACCTCAAGTCTTTTATATAACTACCAAAGACTTTATAAGTTGAGCTAATCGAAACTCAAAAAGAAAACCCTACGTAACATGCTATTGGACTATTTCCGTATACTTAGGAAAAAGTTGGTAAATACTAATAACTTGATGGTACCTCATCCAATCACCATATACTTTTTCGTCGTTTCTGAACCACGTATTGCGTAGTGTACGGTGCATCAATGAATAACCCAACCACTTTCATAGTTACCCAACTAAAAGTGCACCCTGTCCCAATCCAAAAAGCAAAAATTACACTTGCACTCGTCATTTTAGGACCATAATTAATTCTATACCAATTTTTACAATAATTTTATATGGATATTGTAATGGATTGTTAATTATTTTTACATAAATTATTACTATTTTTTACTATTTATATTTAAAAATGAGTATGAAATTATTAATGAGTCTAATTAATGAGTGTTATTAGAACATTTGTTAATGGACTATTTTTTTAAGAAAAATACTAAAAAGCCCTATAAGCATTGTTTTTATTTTATTTTATTATTTATAGAGTTTCAATTTATTCTAATGATTGCTCTCTTTATCTTCAGACTAAGACATAAATCTGTTTTTAGTGTAGGCGAGAATTGAACCCAAATTTCTTATTCAACCATAAGAGATTTTAACAATTAAGCTAACTGGGAAAATGATAAAGCAATTAATTTTTTTAACTTTTTTTATATTTCCTATGAAAGTAGTGTTAAAATTTTTCTAATATGGTTCATTAACGATTGTCTTAAAGAAACCTGTTAACATGACATTTTAAAAAATAATAATAATATCACTTTCATGAAAATTATAAAAATGAGTCAAAAAATTCAATTACTTCTTTTTTTTTTCTCAAAATTTTTTTTAAAAAAATAATTACTAAATCATTCCCTCTATATGTATATTGTTCTATAATTTATAGTAGGAGTAGACTAATAGACACAAGAAATTGAAAAATCTCCAAAATCCCACCATTTCATCGGGGCATTTTGGTCATATTACATAAACCGAGGTCATTTTGGGAACACCCGAAAAAACCCACCTCGAGGCGCGTTTTTTTATTTATTACAGCCAACGGCGACTCACGGAATTTTAAAACGCAGGGAAATAAAATCCCACTTCCCACTCTGCTTTTTCATTCATTTCTTGGAAATACTTTTCGTTTATTAAAATCAATTTCTCACAACAACTTGCTTGTTTTTGTTTTTCTCGAAGTACTTAGCATTAGCAGTAGTGTTTCCATTTTGTTCTTGCTTCCAAACATACAAAAATAAATAAATAAATAAAGAAGTTCGTATCTGGTTTTCTCTTTTCTTCTCTTTTCTCATCAAACAAACATATATTCCTTTCTTTCTCTTAAAAAAACAAAAGTCACTGAAAAATCACTTTCAGAAAACATGTAGTAACTGCCTCAACCGATGTCGATTCAACAGGTAACGTGGAAATAATCACTGTCCCTTCTGTCAATGCAGTTACTGTTTTACACTGTCTGTTTTTCCAAACATGTTTTATTTCCTTTTTGTTTTTTCTGCAATTTCTCTTTGCTTTTGGTTTCTGGGGTCGATTCCAAAAACTTTTTTTTTCTTGATTCATTGATTGTTTGGTTTTTCTTGAGCTCTGTTTGGTTGCTGAGGAAAAAAAAAAAAAAAACTGACTTGAAGAAAAGAAAGTGTTCATGAGCTTGATCAAATGCTTGTCTATTTTTACGAAGTAATTGTATATTTAATTGTTTAACCATTTTTCTATGTAGTGATCTTGATCCTCTGCTCTATATTTAAATTTTTACTTAGAAAGATTGATCATCAGATAGATAGTTTAGTAAAATATCTATTGGTGCCAGATGGGATTTCTCGTTCTAATCAAATTTAATAAATTCAGAGCAGAAATGAGGTAGTTTATGGCGTACAAGTCTAATATTGCTAATTGATTAATACCCTTTTTTTTTTTTTTTTTAAGTTTATATGGTAACAAAGTCAAATTGAAACTAATTGGAAAGATAGTTGTATTATAATCTAATCGGAAATCTCAATTGGGTCTTCTACGTTGTTGTCATTGTGTGCTTGTGTTGAATTGTGCATTAAGACTTTTTCTGGGTTGTTTTAATAGAATGTTCTTTTGGCATATTTCTGTGAGTTTGTTGTTGAAATCTCTATTTGACTTCTTGGGTGGCTATGAATATTGAACAGTTGATCTATAAGTTGACTTCTTAGTTTTTATCTTCATGGATTGAGTAGTAGGATAGGATTTCTAGTGGTTCAGTTTTCTTTTTCGACTTGGTTTTGTTGAAACATTGTTGGGCCAATATGCAGGTTGGTCGAAGGATTGGACAATTGAATAGGGAGTATTGAAGAACAGAAGAGGAGATGAAAGGGGAGTCATCGGGGTTGATTATTGGGATTTCCATAGGCGTGGTGATTGGAGTGGTTTTGGCTATTTTTGCACTGTTTTGTATTAGGTACCATAGGAAGCGCTCGCAGATAGGGAATAGCAGTTCGAGGAGAGCAGCAGCTATCCCTATCCGTACAAATGGTGCTGATTCTTGTACTATATTATCTGACTCAACCATTGGTCCGGAATCTCCTGTGAAGTCTGGACGTAATGGCAGGTCCTTATGGCTTGAGGGATTCAGGAGGAGCAATGTGGTCTCGGCATCTGGAATACTTGAGTATCCTTATAAGTATGCTTTCCTTTGCACTTTCTGCACCTATACACCATGGTTTTGGATGAAATAGTTTCTTATCATTATCATATCTATATATGTCTTAAGATTTTTAACAATGATCAATTGTATATATAGAAGTGGCATTTTGGCCTCATATTATCTTTTTTTTTTTCTTTTTTTTTTTGTGCCCCTGAAAAGGTGCAACTTTATACAATTTGTGAAAATGTTGACTATGCTCAGTGGAGACCTATCATGTCTTTCCAGTATTAGAATCTTAAAAAAAAAAAAAAAAAAAAAAAACAATTTGATGATAATCTGTCAACAATCGAGAGAATTGGTTGGAATTTTTCATGAGTATAACCCATGTTACACCATTCCAACGATTATTGGATTTGTCATTTTGAGATGTGCTCTTTTTGTGTTTTGGTGGCTATTAATACAAGTAGTAGCTGTTCTCCACACCTAGGTTTCTTTGAGCTTTCCTTTTACCCCCTTTTTAATTAATTTTGGCTTAATGGTTTTCATGCAGGGATCTGCAGAAAGCAACTCGTAATTTCACAACTTTAATAGGACAAGGTGCATTTGGTCCTGTTTACAGAGCTCAGATGTCAAGTGGTGAGACAGTTGCTGTTAAAGTGCTTGCAACTGATTCTAAACAAGGGGAGAAAGAGTTCCAGACAGAGGTAGTGATGATTAATGGATGATATTTTTTTATATTCATGTACCCAACAGCATATATTTGTCTACAAAATAAATTTGGTGGGAAAATTTGGTAGAGTATGGGAGCTCGATGATCAGCCAATCAGGAAAGTGAGACAATGTAATAACTATCAGGAAAACTAATAAACAAAATCCTCCCAGAAATTGCTGCTTATAAACATGTATGAGAGCTTTATTCCATCCTTCAAGAAAAAACTACTCCTTTTGCCTTTGTGTAAACAACCACCAGTTTGAATGTGTCTTAGTTGCCATTCATTGACATGTAACTGATTTCTTTATGTAATATTTTTCTGTTCTTAAAACAGTTTAATCAGTTTTAACCCCCCTTCTAATCATTCTCAGGTTATGTTATTGGGAAGGTTGCATCACCGGAATCTTGTGAATTTGGTTGGATATTGTGCAGAAAAAGGCCAGCATATGCTTTTATACGTCTATATGAATAAAGGCAGCTTGGCTTCTCATTTGTACAGTAAGCAGCCTATCATCTTAATGATATAACTCAACTATATTGAGTTTCTACAAATGCATGATTTGTATGTCTCTGGCATGACTGAATTTTTTGGTCTTCCTTGACCTTTTTTCTTTCCTTCCAGCAACTTGAGTCATTCTTTCATAATGCATCGGTGTATTGAACTAACCTTGTGCTAGAATAACTCTGTGCATTTTATTGTTTTATTTATATATTAAGTAATAAACATCATAATTTTCTTCTTAATGCAGGTGAAAAACATGAAGCATTGAACTGGGATTTAAGAGTTCATATATCTTTAGATATTGCAAGGGGTTTGGAGTATCTTCATGATGGGGTAATTATACATCTTATGTCTACTAAATGATGGATATCTGTCTTTTTGTGTGAACACCTGTACATGTATATGATTTTTTTTTTAAATTTCAAATACGTTCTGTTCTTAATTTTTTTAAGTTCATGCATGTATGAAATTTTGCAGATTCTGGATTTGGAGGAGCCGATTTCAAAGTTGAACTAAGGGAAAGGTACTCTACGAAATTGTGTTTTACTTATTTCTTGTGTTCTTCACTAAGGTATCGCCGATACCCATTTTTCAAAAAAAAAATTTTAAAATTTCAAATACGTTCTGTTCTTAATTTTTTTTAAGTTCATGCATGTATGAAATTTTGTAGATTCTAGATTTGGAGGAGTTGATTTCAAAGTTGAACTAAGGGAAAGTACTCTACGAAATTGTGTTTTACTTATTTCTCGTGTTCTTCACTAAGGTATCACCGATACCCATTTTTCGATTTAAAAAAAAAAAAAAAAATTTAATACGTTATGTTCTTAATTTTTTAAGTTCATGCACGTATGAAATTTTGTAGATTTTGGATTTGGAGGAGCCGATTTCAAAGTTGAACTAAGGGAAAGGTACTCTACGAAAATTTTTCTTTGGTCTAAGTTCGATTTAGCATTATTGCTGTGTGTTACTTTTTGTGGCTTGATTGTTTTTGTTAGGATGAAAACTTTCTTGGGAATATTAATATTAGAGATTGTTTTTGTTAGTAATGAATAGGCTTGTTTTTGTTAGTAATGAATCTTATAAATTGTTGGGCCAATGTATATTGTTGGGTAAACTCAATATGCTGATTGAGTTGTGATTGGTTTACTGAATTAACTAGGAAGAATGGATACTCTATTGTTAAACCCATACCCAGATTTTATATTTTGTTGTATTTTTTTTGTTTTTGTTTTAAGAATGTAATTTGTGAAGTGGTCTGCTTTAAATGTCTTCTATTTTTTATTTTATTTTTAATTTCTAATGTAAAAGTTTACTGTTTGTTTACTTTAAATTATGACTGTTCTGTTATGGTGTGTAGAATGATAAAAACCTAGTACATCTCAAGTTGTTGGTCTGAATTTTATGTAATGCTGCTTTGGTTGACTGAATTTTACTCATTGTGTAAGTGTTTGCTGAACATCACTACTACACTACTAAGAAATGAATGGGCTATGCAGAAAGTTTGACTTTTTGATAAGTATGTTTTGGTCCAAGATGAGAGGGAAAGGGAGATTCGAACTAGTGACCTTTGCTTCATTAGGGGTGCTTAGTAGCCGGTTGTGATTCGGTTCGGGGTTGCTCTTGTGGGAGGCTTTTTGTAACAAAACAACCCCAAGTCATTTTCTAGTATCAATTTTCTTTTTAATGATGTTTCTTTTATCCTTCTGAATTAGTTAAGCTTGGAGTTTTCATTGGTCATTGCCATTGTAACCTCTTGATTAATATTCTGTGGCTTATAATTGAATCTTAGACTTTTCATGGACCCAAGTTATGTTGCATTATTGGATTCAGAGCTCAGATTGTGTAGTAGATTTTTTGTGTAGACTAAGAGAAAAAGAAAATTTAGTTGCCTTACTGCTTGAGATGGTCTAAGTCTCATTGATCTTCTACCCCGTAAAAATGACCCCTCTCTATTTTTAAACATTTATATGGAAACCCAAAAGGAAAAAAAATTGCTTGTGGGTATAGGAGATATTATGCTCTACCCATGCAGAATTTTTTGATTTTCATTTCAAAGAAACCAGGACAGTCATTTGTAAGATTAAAGATTTCCTAAGAGTAGATGCATCCTTTGCCAAGAGCGTTGTAGCATGAAGAGAAGTGTGGTATGTGATTAATTAGGTTTGCTATTTTTAGGTAAAATAACTAGTGATGCTTGCTATCTATTACATTGTGCAATTATAAGCAATGATGCTTGTATTAAATGTAAACCAATGTATATTGTTTGTGTGTATGTATTGTAACTTATCTATCTCAGTTCTGCCAGTCACATGCCAAATTTGTCTGCTTTTGCTTATTATGTTGTCTTGGGATCTATCTTATGTTATGATGATTTGTTAACCCTTGTTTTGTCCATTCATGAAATCACATGATAGGTGTTTATTGTAAACCATTTCATAACAATGGATAAGAGTTGGATGAAAATTACCAATAAAAGGTCACAAGCATATTTAGATGGAGTCCAACAATTTCTGAATTTTGCATCTAATCATGCACACCCGGATGGAACGATTTCATGTCCGTGTAAAAAATGCGTGCACACAAATTCGTGGCCTACAGATGTTGTACGGGCTCACTTAGTGTCAAATGGGATTTGTAGGGGTTATGACCCTTGGGTTTTTAATGGGAAATCATCGTCTGCAAAGACTTCTACTGAAATTCCTAATAGTCATGTCCAAGAAAACCCGATAGAATATGCTGATCTTCGTAACATGTTGCATGACATGTTCCCTATACATGATATGACATCTAGGCCAATGGAAGAAGTCCCTAATGTGCAACAACCCACAGAAGGTCTTGTAAAAAATCCCAATGAAGATGCCCTTCAGTTTATGAAATTGCTTGAAGATGCTAATCGACATTGTTATGAAGGTTGTAAGCATTTTAGCAAATTGTCAGCCATTGTGCATTTGTACCACATTAAGTGTCTTAATGGTTGGACTAACAAATCATTTACGATGTTGCTGCAATTTTTGCTTGATTTCCTTCCTTCAAATGCTAAGTTACCAAAAGATTGTTATGAGGCTAAAAAGATTATTAAGGATCTGGGCTTGAGCTATGAGAAGATTCATGCTTGTCCTAAGGGTTGTGTTTTATATTGGAAGGAGAATGCCAACCTTGAAGCTTGTCCAAATTGTAACCTTTCAAGATGGGAAAGTAAGGAGTCTAAAGGTCAACAAAGTACTAATGCTTCCTCTAAGAAAGGAAAAAAGAAAGCTGCAAAAATTCTACGGTGGTTCCCCTTAAAGTCAAGATTGAAACTACTATTTATGTCTTCTAAAACAGCCAATCATATGACGTGATATGCCAATGGTCGTGTGAATGACGGGTTAATGAGGCATCTTGCTGATTCTGAAGCTTGGAAATCATTTGACTCTAAGTACATAGAGTTCTCATCCGACCCTCGTAATGTGAGGCTTGGATTAGCAGTCAATGGTTTCAACCTGTATGGAAATATAAGTACTACTCATAGTACATGGCCTGTCATTTTGATCCCATACAATCTCCCTCCACGGATGTGCATGAAAAAATCTTATTTCATGATATCATTATTGATTCCCGGTCCAACCTCTCCTGGGAACGATATAGATGTGTACTTACAACCCTTGTAGAAGAACTGAAAGAGTTATGGGATGTTGGAGTAGAAACATTTGATGTGTTTTCCCAAAAATCATTTCAAATGCATGCTACATTATTGTGGACCATTAATGATTTTTCTGCCTATGGTGATATCTTGGGTTGGAGTACCAAAGGTGCTCTTGCATGTCCTCCTTGTAACTATGATAATCAGTCTCGTTGGTTAAGATATGGAAGAAAATTTAGTTATATTGGACATAGGCAATTCTTGGGTAGTGATCATAAATTCCATAAGCAAAAAAATCATTTGATGGGAATGTTGATATGAGATTAGCTCCTATCACAGTATCTAGAGGGGAAATCATTTTACAAACAGATGCTGTAGCCGATCATGTGTTTGGGAAGAAAAAAGTTAATTTGACCAATAAAAGAAAAAAAGAGGAGGAAGCCTTAACTGTGTGGAAGAAAAGAAGTATATTTTTCTCTTTGCCTTATTGGGAGGAGCATGTCTTGCGTCACAATCTTGACGTGATGCAGATTGAAAAAAATGTAGTCGATAATATAATTGACACATTGTTGAACTTGGATGACAAAACAAAGGATAACTTGAAGGCACGCAAAGACTTAAAAGATATAGGTATAAGAAGCGAACTTCACTTGGAAAGGGTTGGGAATGATCAGACACGTATGCCACATGCTGGCTTCCATATGAATGCGAGTGAAAATGATGGTTTTCTGCAAGTTTTGAAGGATGTAAGAGTGCCAGATGGTTATTCTTCAAACATCTCACGTTGCGTTAAACTCAAAGAGCGCAAAATTAGTGGGATGAAAAGCCATGATAATCACATCTTAATGCAGCAACGTTTCCCAATAGCAATACGTGGATCTTTGCCAACCGAAGTAAGTAGGCCCTTGATTGACTTATTTTGTTTTTTTAGGGAGATATGTTTCAAAGTACTAAATGTGGAGGAACTTGGGGCTCTTGAGAAGAGAATTGCAGTGATGTTGTGTGAGTTGGAAAGGATATTTCCTCTTCTTTTTTTTTTTACAGTGATGGTACATCTAGTTATGCATTTGGCTAGCAAAACCAAAGTGGCTAGCCCTGTTCATTATCGTTGGATGTATCCCATAGAAAGGTAACATTTATAGTAACTTCATCTATTTAGTTTCGTTTAACTTAGCAATTTCCCATTACTAATCATGGGTTTTCCAATAGGTACTTGTCAAGACTTAAGTTTTACGTGCATAATAAAACTTGGCTAGAAAGCTCCATTGCAGAAGGGTATATAGCGGAAGAATGCTTAACATTCTGCTCACGTTATTTTAATTGTAATACTTGGTACTTACTGTGAGTTGTATTGTGGTACTTGGTAGTGGTTGGTGGCATGTCTTGCATCAATTAAGGTGAAAGGTGTGATAGTGAAAGATGAAGAGTAGTTTCTTCCCTTCATTTCATTTAAAGCTTGTTATTTAACACTTTTCAAACTGATTCGGCTGTATCATCTATTATTTCCAACTGCCAATAGCCCCTGTTCTAACTTTTCTGTTTTGTTCAAACCCAAATATCATGACAAAATGAAGAAATTGTTGGCTAACCCTTTAAATCAACTGCAGTCATCTGACATGTCTGGTAGTATTGCATGGTCAAGTGATGATGTGTATGCCAAAGTGATGCGGAAGGAGCGCAAAGGTCGTATTCATGGGGTAGGATTTGGTCCAAGCCCAAGTGCTTGAAGTAGCAAGAATGCTACTCTCACGGACGGTCAAGTACAATCAAGTGAAGCAAGGGACAATGAAGTTGCACAACTGAAGGCTTCCTTAGCTACTATGGAGGAGAAACTAGCATGTTTTGATGAAATGAAAGAAAGACTCACTCAATTCAAAGATATGGAGCAAAGAATGGCTCGCATGCTTCAACAAATGCACAAACTTTCTTCACAATGCAGTTAGGTATGATAAATGACTTTTAGAATGTCAGTTTTAAGATAATTTAAAATTGAAGTTGGTTGCAAAATGGAAATGGGCATGGAGTTGGGCTGTAGTGAAACAGTGGATGATCAATTGTTATTTAATTGTGCTTTTACTTTGATTGAAGTAATCTTTCTAGTCCATATTCCCTTCCTGTTGCTGTTGCTAAATGTTTATAGAAGCTTTATAGAGACTTCTTGTTGAGTGGCCTAGGGTATTTGGTTAGATATTGTCATGGATTTTGATGCTTATGATATTGCACTAACTTTTAGTAGCATGTTAAATTTTGGGCTTTGCTTGTATGGTACCACCTGACCTGAATCAATTTTACATTGTGCTAGTGTTATAACACTTGTTCTAGCCTTTTGATTTCAAGGTTTCAAAAAAAAAGAAAAAATAGTTTGTCTAATTGATTGTTTTCCATGTTTTCTATAAATCTCCCCTTTCTATTTTCAAGTCTAGCACTGTCACATGTTTGTCTTTGTTAATTGGTCGCTTTGAGTAATTGTGTAGAGAGTTATATGATTATATGGCTAAAACCAGGTTACAAGTTTAATTACCAAAATGGCTTCCAATATGATTTTTATCTCTTGCAAAATTTAGGTGACATGTAGCTGAGATTGATTGAAACATGAAACTGTTTTTGAGCAACATGTTGATGTGGCGACAACAAGATTGTTTGAAAACATAACTTTTAGAAATTTCAATGGTTGTGGTGTGGAGGCAATCGGCAAAATTCAATAATGGCAAATTATTGAATTTTTGATCCATAAAGAAAATTTTGATTTAAATAATAGTTAGGCAGCTTGTATCCCGGTCCTTCTATTCAATTAATCAATATGTGAAGCATTGTGTGAAGGCTTATTTTCTCGTGTGTAACCATGTCATAAACTCAGTTTCCCTTTTTTGCCTTGGTAATATTTTCTTGTCATTCTATTCTATTTATATGCACTTATTGAAGTATGGTCTAGAATATCTAACCATGTCATAATTTGTATGCAGGATGTTCCTCCAGTCCAACAATCTCCAAATCTCCAAAAATCATCGGCTGCATCTCATTGACCATCCAGCTTATAATTAAGTTTTATCTTGGTGTTCCCAGATTTTTTGTGTACAAAGAACTACATTTAAACAGCCGCATTTTGGACTTTGTGTTGAAAGATATTTTCAAACACTTTAGAACTTTGTTTATAATATTAGCTTAATTTGAGCGGTTGTTTTATTCAAAGGACCACATATTCTTTTGTTAATCTTACGATGATGGTTAATTATAAACAATATTATGTATTTGACAATATATTTCTATGTTAATATGATGTTAGTTTGGAGACATTTATGGTGTTGTTAATTACTTACATATGTGGTTGATAAAAGTATTACAAGTTCTTTGAAACAGGTGTGAATAGTATGTGGTTGATAAAAGTATTACAGATTCTTTGAAACAGGTTTGAATAGTGTACCAGCAAATAGTGGTTTCCAAACCCAGGGGAAAAAAAAAAAAAAAAAAAAACCCTTTAACGGCAGTCAAAAGCGCCGCTAAAGGTGCAAAAGTTATGTTTTAAAAGAAGACCTATAGCGGCACTTCAAGACCGCTGCTAAAGGTTTACATTTACAGCTGCGGTTAGACCCGTCGGTACAAGGTGCATTTGTTCTGAACTAAATGATGATCTATAGCAACGCCTCATGCCTGCCGCTAAAGGTTTAACATGTAGTGGCGTTTCAAGCCGCCGCTACAAGTGCAAGCATACCGTTTTAAATAAAGACCTATAGCGGCGCCATATGCCTGCCGTTAAAGGTTAAACTCTATAGCGGCGCACTGAAACCACCACTAAAAGTTGATATCTCTGAATCCTAACAGAATATGGCGGTGGTTTATTGCCCACTGCAATAAACCAAAACCGCTGCTACAAGGTGAATATACAACGGCGTTTTTTGGTATTGCCGCAATATACCTACAGTGGCACCACAACACTGACGGGACGTACCGCTGCAATAGCACCCGCCGTAATAGGCCATTTTTTTTGTAGTGACTACATCGATATAGAAACAAGCACCAAGTAACAACTAAATCGATGGAGATAATTATTAGTAATACTACATGCATAACATGTTTCACAACGATTAAGTTGGTAAGTTTTTATTAATTCTTATATGGGCCAATCATTGACACGGCCTTTTATTTTATCTACCAATAACAATTTGCCACCCTAGTAGTTGAGAAATCTTTTGTGCCTCTAGAATTAGTGGATGATTATTTAATTAATTCATGATGTAAGAGAACATAACTACATATTCTACAAGACAATTGTGGGGGATAAGCCAAGGCCCATTCTCGAGCAGACCCATTCCATGGGCCAATCCAAAAATCTCAATTAAAACAATCGAGGAAGTATCTACCAAGGACCTAGTCGAATAACTCTCTTCAATTGAGGAACAATGTCTCGTGGAGCTTTACCTAAAGGAATTCCTCAGCTTAACCCTTAAATAGACATGAGAGGAAGGGATCGAAGATCGCACGAATAAAAGATCTTGGCCATGCAAAAAGAGGGCAACACGTGTGAAAGGGATAACTATCACCTCTGCATTAATTATCCTCACCTACCAACACCCTCTTAACATTCAATGTTGAGTGACCGCCTGAACAATAGTGCAACTTATGTAATTCTATTCCCTCCCCTTAAAAGCTAGTGAAGGGACATGTGATGGACTCAAGCCCACTACCACATCTCCCATTTTCAGGGAGATGGACTCGAATGAGTATAAATACCCATTACATGGCCACAAGAAAGGGATGGTAACAATAGAGAGAGAAGAAAGATAGGAAGAAGAAAAGAAAATCAAATACAAGGGAAACAAAGGAAAAGGGGGATGAGAGTGAATTAGGAAAACACTGAGGGACGGGTGATTCATCGTTGTAATCTTTAGGTTGATCTTTTGAATTTTTCATTATGGATCTTCTAACATATATTAAATAAATTGCACCTTTGAGTTCCCTCAATTTTATCCACTACAACAACCTATCAATGCCACCCTTCAAGCAAATAATAAAGATTGCAGCAACATGATAATTAAAAATGCAATAAGAAACTACAAAGTCATTGCTTGAATTAATTAATGCCTTAACAAGACTCCACAAAACCCTAAATTAGTCAATTACAAGTGGGAAAAAAAAAAGGAGAAATTAATCTAAATGTGTGTCTTTACTTAGGATGTCAGCCTCTATACATGGTTGAGATCACATCTCAACATTTATTGACAATTTTTTTGAGAGAGTTTCAACTTATGGTGTCCGCTCCCGATAATAATTCCTTATCATCAGATCAAGACACTAATCAGTTTCTGTTGTAGGAGGAGATTAAACTTCTGATTTCTTATTCAATCATTAGAGAAGTTGAGCTACGTGGAACTCACTTATTGACGATTATTACTTGTAACACATTGAGCTATATCCATAATAACCTCCTGGGATACTTGTCCACATAGTTATCATAATTAAGACGTTCAACTTCTCTTTCCGAATTCTAACATGCACTTTCAACATCCTGTATTTAAATTAGGCGATGTCACCTCCTCATCATGTTTTAATTATCTCGCGTACGTAGTTGTCATTACGATTTCGTAATGTCAACAACTTGACCATGACAATATTGATGAAAAAAGGTTCACGTAATTAAGTGATTATGTTATTTGTTGAATGTAATTTTCATGAAGTCTTTGTCCGATATTAACTAGATTGCAAAACCAATTTCTTTCGCAGGAAAGTTAAAAAACAATCTTAATGTACTAGATGAATCCATGTAAACAAGATTTGCTTAATTATCAGAAACTCATAAGAAGGAAAAATATACCATAAACGTAGCTAAAAGTATGACCTCTAATTAAATCCCAAGAGAGAGTCCCAATTCTGTGGTCCAAAAGAGATTGGTAAAGCAGATAGTCCTAACATAGACTAGAAGCTAAGCATTTAGTTTAACATACACCCACCTTTCCTTTTCTTTTTTTTTCTTTTTTCTAATTTTTAATGCTTAGAAAGAAGTATACAAAAGCATTAGATGATTTTGATACGTCAAAGATGGTTAAAATTCAATTCAATAGCTAAAGATTTTGTCTTCTTTTCCTTGTTACTTATATAAGATGCGAATGAAATACCAATCTTAGATACAGTGATCAGAATACAGCCACGTCGAGAATTCTATCACTAGTTTTATATTATGTGAGTTCTATTCTAAGAGCTTGAGTCTCCACAATACATGTCACGGCATTTTTTTTCCATTATTCTCTTGACTCTTCCATGATTCCATCGCTAGCTGTCTTCTTTACAATACATTTATTCAACATTCCTTTGTTTTTTTTCTCCATGTTGCATGTCCAACTGAGACTTGAAATGTCAGCTTCAAAGGATGATGAGGGACTTAATAATTTAAACGTTGAGTGAAACTTAGCCTTCGAGACCAACTACTTGGAAATTATAAGAATGCTCCAGATAAAGTGTCAATTAATTGACGAGTAACAGTATATGAGAATTTCTCATTCCTCACAAGACTTTTACTTTATACTATATAGTCTACGAAAAAAATAATACAATAAGTTGATAAATACATAGATTGCATTTAGTAGCTCAATCGGAAAATACTTGGCTTCTACCTTTGTATTCACTTAACCAATAATAATATCTTAGAAATGCAAATAAAGTAATCCTCTTTTCAAACCCAAGCTAATAAGAGTCAGTTTAGATATAATAATATACTTATTGCTCATTTACACTTTAAAATTAATTTTGTCCAAAAACAACCCAATAAAATTAAATTTAGTATAAGCTTATAGACACAACAAAATTTCACAATATTTTTACAATAATTTTGTTTTGAGTTTTGGTAGACTGATGTCTTAAATTGTTGTGAAAATATAATAAAAATCTCACAATATTTTTACAATAGTTTTGTTTTGAGTTTTGGTAGACTAACGCCACAAATTATTATGAAAATATTGTAAGGTTTTTTTGTGGTTTAGACAAATTCATAAGTTTATATCCAACCAGCTTTAGATTGCAATTTTTTTTTTCCTTTTCCTCTTAAACCTTCTTCCACAAGAAAGCAACCGTATCATTTATCTAGGTATCGGCTTGCATATATTATGATTATTAGACTTTACTTCTTGACTTAGAGAAAGACTTATCTTTAAGCTGAGAAAGACTTATCCTGAGTCTCCTCCTGACACCTCTTGACTGCGATTTCAAGAAAAGAAAAATGCCTTCTTGGCTGCAATTTGAGGCATCTCACAGTGCACAAAACACTCTAAACACTAAAATTCTATCTTCATTTGCCGATTCAAACAATTGGAAGTGTATCCTTCAATAATAGTTGTAAAGTGGGAAAAACATCCCCACTAGATGAATGTAGACTTTAGTATAACATGGACAAACTAGCAAACAAAATAGACGGCTAGACCAATAAAACGTGTCAAAATTTTTAAGATCACCATGCACTATACCACAATTATATGACTTTGATTAAATCAACAAAAAAGCTATTCCACAAAGTTAACATCATCTCCCTTAAGGGTCCCCTAATGAAAAATACCCTCACTATGCAGAATCCAATTACGTAACTATGAAAAAATAGAAATGCATGGGTGATGGGTATCAAATTATCAATCTCTTTTTCTTTATAGACCATAAAAAAACAAAACAAACAAAAACAGAATAAAGCACAAAAAGAAAAAAAAGAAGAAGATTAAAAAACAAAAGAACACAAAAGGCAAAAGAAAGAAAGAAAAAGAAAAGAATAGCTATGAATCTGAAAAGAAAAATAGCAGTAGTAGTATAGAAAAAGAAAAGATAAAGGAAAAATGATAACAACTCTCATATAAGAGACAAGCAATAAGTGGGATTCTCTGCCTTCTCTGCTCAACCAAATCAAACAAACCCATGAGGCCATGACTAGTTCAACATCCTCTACCCCACACTTTTGTGGTGTCCAACCTTTTCTTTTTCTCTGTCTCTTTTTCAATTTTTATCTATACACAAACAAATCACAAATCAAAAAAATTAAAGGAAAAAAAACATACACATGTCGGTCCAATAATTAAAAAAAAAAAAAAAAAAAACCCAATTGCCAAGGTCGATTCTGGTCTTTACCAAAAGCACCATGATTTACATTTGCACGCAATTCTAAAATATCGGACCCGATACGAGACAAAACGAGTTAACTCAGCTCAGCACCGAAACAGTGTGTGTGGGATGTATATCTTTGAGCAGACCCAGTACTTGTTGCATGGTAGGCCTTTTCCCGGGTGACTCGTTCGTACACAGATACCCGACTCGGAGAGTCTCCACCATTTCGGTCACCGATTCCGATTCCGAGTCGTCATCTCCGATTCTCAATCTCGGGTCCAACGAGTTCACACCCAACCCTTCTCTCACCAACCTCCTCACCCAAACCACTGTCTCCGCGGTCCCCACTCTCCCAGTCAATAGCTCCATCAACACCACGCCGAAACAATACACGTCCGTTTCGGTGCTGCTACTTTCTCCGATATCTCGGTCGCCGATATTTCGGAACCCGAAATCCGCGATACGCGGCTCGAAATCCTCGGACAACAGGACATTCGAAGTTACGAGGTGGCCGTGGGCCACGGGCTTGGACCCAGCGTGGTGGAGATACGCTAGTCCACGCGCTATTCCCACGGCGATACGGTGGCGCGTGAGCCATACCAATATTTCCGGTGAGGATATGTGGGACCCAGTGGCGTTTTGGACCTCCCACGTGTCACCGCTCCAGTCTTCCACGTTGGGCTCCCCCGTTGGAAGCTCGTGTAGCCATTGGTGCAAGTCACCGTTTGCCATGAACTCGTACAACACCAGCTTCTCTTTCCCTGTAACCCACCAAAAACCAAAAAAAAAAAAAAAAACAATTAATTAGTTTGTTTAAGGAATACGTTAAGAGTAAGTCCAAAAACACACACAACATACCCACCTAATCCATAACATGTTATGTTGTTAACAATGTTGTGGTTGGTTTACATATTTTATTCATTTAAAAAAAAAAATGTTTTTAACAATGTTGTGGTTGGTTTATTTATTGGGTGTGTGGATAAGCAGACTAAAAAGTTTACGGTTGCTTAATTAAATTACAAAGTTGATATTCAGTCGTATTGTGAAATTGAGTGGGTAGGTAAGTAGACTGAAAAGTTAGCGGTTGCTTAATCAAATTCGTTAAGAAAAAATGAGCTGAGTTTCAGTGCATTCGGAAGTAGTGAAAGCAAATGAACATAGGTACCCTTTAAATTGTGCGACTCTCTAAAAACAATTTTCGTGCAAGTAAAAAACTTAACCTTAATTCATGTCATTAGTTAACTCAACCATAATCAATGTAATTTTTTGCCAAGAGTTTTTGTAAATTATTTATAAAAAAAAAAAAAAAAAATTTAATGCTAGTTGACACTGAATATGACAAATCTGCACAAAAAAAAAAAAAAAAAAAAGTGATCATAGCCTGGCCGTGTGTGCTAGATTTACGTGACAAAATTGTCATACATTAACACAACAGTCTACCCAGTACGACACTGAAAACTGAAAAGCAACGAAACCCCGTGAGGCTGATCAATATAGTAGGTAAAGAGTAAAGACTAAAGACTCTAAACAGTGAACAGAATAAATTTTTTTTTTTTTTTAAATATATAATAAAAAATTAAAAATTTGAAATAGTATCTACCTGCAATGCAATAACCGGAGAGAGGCAAGAGATTTGGGTGTTTGAGGCGGGAAAGTTGGTCGAACAACGAAACGGCGTCGTGGTGGTGAACGTCTCTGGCGTTTTCGAGGACTTTGATTGCCACGTGGATGTCACCGGGGAGTATGGCTCTGTAAACAGGGCCACACCTACCTTCAGCTAGCTGTGAGTCTTTGCCGAAGTGTGACGTGGCAGCTATCAGGTCCTTGAAGGTTAGGTTCATCAATGGCTTCTCAAACATGACCACTGGTGCCGAGGTTGGTTCTTTAATATCTGCTACCCATGATGTCCCAGACTCGGTCTCGAATGAGAACGGCCCTGATTTCTCGAACTTGAAGGGTATTTGGACCGGTTTCGAGATTGCCCATTTGTTCTTTAGCCTCTGTCTTTTCCTTTTGCAGAAGAGAACTATGCAAATAGACACAAAAACAAAGACCAAAAAGGCAGAGGCACATGATAGGATGAGAACCAAAGGTTTGGGTTTGTGTTTGTTTATGGGAGGTGGTGGAATACGGATGTTTGGTTTTGGGATTTTGTTTGAATTGTTGAAAATGGAAGTCCCAGAATGGAAGAACGCGGTTTTACCAAATTTCTTGTACTTTTCTGGGAAGACTTTTCCGGTGAAGTTGTTGAAAGAAATGTTGAGAAATTTGAGGTTACCAAGTGGAGGGAAATCAGAAGGGAAAGTACCATTCATTGAGTTTTTTGACAAGTCTAAATGGTTCAATGAGTGAAGAAAAGAAACGGGTTTCACATTCCCGGAAATTTTGTTTCTTGAAATGTCGAGGTAGTTTAGTTTTGTGAGGTTGGTGAAGCCAGAGGGCAAAGTTGTGAGATTGTTATGTGATAGGTCAAGAATTGTGAGTTTTGGAAAATTAGAGAGCTGAACAACATTGGTGAACCTGTTGGAAGAAAGATTGAGCACCTGAATCGATGAAAACAAGCCATTTCCGGAGGCATTAATGCTACCTCCAAACTGGTTTTTCGACAAATTGATTCGCACCAAGCTTGGACTAGACCAAAACGAACCTGGCACAGACCCTTTCAGCGAGTTCCCAGAGAGATCAAGAGTATGCAACTGTGACATGTCCCTGAGAAATTTCCATGAGATGGGTCCGCTTAGATTTCTAGAAGAAAGGCTTATGTTTGTAATAGGAGGATTTGAGCAATTCCCATCTTCAACTTGGAACCAAGAGAGATTGAATCCAGAGACTGATTTGAAAGCCTTTAACACCAGCTCTCGGTCTGTGCTATTGCATGAAGATTCCACCAGTGCAATCAGTGAAAAAGCAATCAAGAATCTACAAAAGAGCTTCATTTTCTTTGCTTCCCAGTTTTTCCAATTCTCTCACTTATGACTGCTTGGTTCCCATAGCACGAAAGAAAGAAAGTGTGAAATGACAAGAGGAAGGTGCTTATTTTGGTTTTACGGGACAGGTTGCTATTATAGTTGCACAGTACTGAGTCCTATTGTGTAGTGGGGGGGCTTAACGGTGTTAATTTTAACAGAAAAAGTTTCACAAAGTAGTGTTGACTGGTGCACGTCAACAGTGATGACTGACTTCAAACTTTCTTAAATATCAGCGGTTAGTGATGCGGTGATTGCGAATGTTTTTTGATTTCTTTACCTATTTATTACCCAATTCTCAGCCCAAACATCAGTAACATTGTTTAATTGTTGTGCAACACGTATTATATTCTTTAAATAATGAAAACTATTGTTTACCAATCAAAAGTTCCTTACATTTTTCTTTTCTTGAAGCCCAAACATTTACAATTTGGTTCTTTTTTACATATGAGTCATGAAGCCCAAAGTAGAAATGAGGGAACATCCCAGAAAAAAAAAAAGTAGAAATGAGGGTGAGTTCATGCCTTCATATTCATTGTACTTAAATCATGGTCCCACTCCCACATTTTCAGACATTAAAGATTTGTTTCTGGGAAAATAGTCTGTCTGCTATATGTCAAAGCTTCAACCATTTGTGTTTAAGATGGTGGTTATTTATGGCAGAGAAAAATAGATTCTTCTAGACTGGCTCAGCTGTAGTTTCTTTTTTCAGGGAACATGTCTGATTTTCCCCCAAATGAATTCCAAAGAATTTGTGTCAAGATTTAGTAGTTGGCACAAAAGGCTTGCACTTGTTGTACATAATTTGAAGTCTTCAACTTAGGTTTAAAAAATTAAACTACTTTTTTTTTGTCAGAAAAACACTGGGATTTACTTAGCTGGAGGTGTAATTTAAGCATTTTTCTCTGTATTTACATTCCTTGTTTGCATTCTCCCATGTAGTAGATTCCCTTTTCATATATACCAGCACAAAAATCCTAAAGTTCGTGTTTCTTTTATTATTAATTATATTTTTGAAAGGGTGGTGTTGGTAACAGATATGAAGAATACATAAGAGCATCCAGTGGAGCTAAAAATTTAGTTTTTTAGCTCTACCAAAAGTTACTTTATCTATTTTATCTATACACATGTTGTAGCAATAGATCTATTTTAGCTTTCAACACAATAAAATAATATAAACATCACAATAAAATAATATATCCCCTATAATAAAATAATATATCCCACTACCTAAAAAACATCCACAGCACCAACCACAACCACCTCTACCATCAGCCACAGCCACAACCACCACCACCACCAGTCCACAGCAGGGAAAAAAAAAAAAAAAATCACCAACCGAAATCTCCAATCTTTTTCCTCAACCCAGACCAAACAAAATCACCAATCACAAATAAAATAAAAAATCACCAATCATAAAGCTGGGCTTTGGTGAGGAGGACAGTGTCAGCGTGGGTCTGATCGGCGGAAGAGAAGTGGGTCTGAGGCAGATGGGTCTGATTGGCGGAAAACCAAAGCAATGGTCTAATTGGCGTTGGGTGAGCATTGAGATGGAGGACTGGGCGGAGGCGTGGGTTTGATCGGCGGAAGAGAAGTGGGTCTGAGGCGGATGGGTCTGATCGGCGAAAAACCAAAGCAATGGTCTGATCAGCGTTGGGTGAGCGTTGAGATGGAGGACTAGGCGAAGGCGTGGGTCGAAGACGTGGATCGGCGGCTTGGGGCTTGGGTCAGCTTGGGCCGGTGACGTTGAGGTCGGCGGAGGCGTGGGTCAGAGACGTTAAGACAGAGAGGTGAGAGTGACTGAGAGAGAGAGAGACATGGAGTGACTAAGAGAGAGAGAACTATTTTTTATTATTTTAATCCACCTGGGAGTAAAATATTATATTTTTTTAGCTCTCAGCTATAGTGCACATCTATAAATAGATGTGCACTGTAGCAATGGAGCTAAAAAAAAATAAGTTTAGCTCCACTGCTGGAGTATGCTTTTTGGGTGTTTGAGGAGCTAAAAATACCAATATGGCTTTTTAGCACCACTGCAATGAGTGCTCTAACAATCTTTAACCGAAGAACTTCACTTCTAATTATTATTTGTAGCTGCTGGGTAATAAAAGTTTATTTTTTATCCCTTTTCTTTCTTTTTGCTAAAATAGTTCCATTGGACGGGAAAAAAAAAAAAACCACATACAAAAATCTGAGTTTCTTGAGGGCAAGAATTCATTATGAGTGATAAAGAAATGTCATTTCCAATTGTTAGTAAAAAAAATAAACGAAGAGGCGTGCAGAAACTAAGGGACTGTTTGGATTTTTTTTTTTCATCACTCATCACTCCTCACTCAATTTTCGTCACTCGTCACTCATCACTCATCACTTAAAATACCCCAATTTCCTATACCCACATGTTTGGCACACTTCACTCAGCTTCTCATCACTCAATTTTTCTAATTTTTTTGTGAGACCCATTCCTGTAAATTGGTCAGACCCTTCTGTTAAGCCTACCTGCGGAACCCATTCCCCACCATTTTCTCTTTTCTCATTTCCCCTTCACCCCTTCACCCCTGTTACTCTCCCAAAACACAAACCCGAACCCAGCTAATCAAACCTTTCCTAGGCCTCCTTAAACACCCAAACCCCAATCCCACCTCATCTTCCCTAAACCCAAATAACAAAAACCTACAATACCTGGTAAGGGCAACAAACCCATTAAAACCCGGATTCCCCAAAATTAAAAAGACCCGGAATTCCTTTTCCTTTTCCAAACCTTTGAAGTTTGAAGATTCAGCTTCAACCACAATAACAAAAACAGCAACAACAACAATAGCAACAACAACAATAACAGCAGCAACAACACCCATCTCTCCCAAAACACAAACCCGAACCCATAAAAATTTCAGAAGCTCCCTCGCCTCGTCAGGACTGTCACCAGTGAACAACACCCATCTCTCCGACATGTATGGTAGTGCGATCTCCTCCATCGTGACCCAGTGGCGCCGACGACCTTTGAAGAAACGTGACCCATTTCCTCTATTCCTCCATTTGTGACCCATTCATGTTTGTTCAAGGAATGGGTATTTTGAAACCCATTCATGTTTGTATTTTGAAACTTAGCACAATACCCAGTACCCACATAAAAATTGCAGAGCACTCTTTACTCCACAAAGACAGACCAAAAAAAAAAAAAAAAAGCTTACAACGAAGAAAAAAAAATTTATTTCGTGATGATCTCAGAAAAGAAAGAGGAAAAGAGATGGTCTGAAGGATGGGTTGTGTTAATAAGAGATGGGTATAGAGAGAAGAGAGTGGCTTGGGAAGAGAAGAGGAAGAGGAAAAAAAAAGAAAGAAAGAAAGAAAGAAAAGAGATGGTCTGAAGGATGAGAGAGTCGTTGGTAGTCAATGAACTGGCAAGGAAAAGACAGGACACAGAAAACGGGGGCCACCATATGAATATATTTACAAAAATGCCACATTACTCAGTTTTCCATAACTTGAAAACACTTAAAATGTGTTTTCAGTTTTCATAACTCATCACTCAAAAATCAGAGAATTGAGTGATGGAAACAAAAACTGAAAACATCCCCAAACAAACCATTCAGCTATGGGACCCACATATTTTGAGTTATGGGTGATGGAAACAGAGTTATGGGTGATGAAAACACAAAATCCAAACAGCCCCTAAAAGTTCCACCTTTAATAATAAGAGCATTCGCATTACGCCATTACCTCATGCAAATCTTTTAATCTCTTTTAACATATATATATATATATATATATATATATATATATATATTTTACATAAACACTTTTCAAAAATAACCACATCAAATTATCTTTTTTGCACTACATTTTATTAAAATATTATTTCTATATTAATTTTTTATTACTTTCTCAAATTCTCTCCCTCTATATATGAAAAATAGATTTGCATGTGAATAGTAACCGTACACGGTTACTATAACAACAATCTAAATTTACACAAATTTACATAAAATAGTGTGAGTAATTTTTACCTTTATACTATTATTCATGGACTGATATAAGTGCTCTAAGTTTATGCTTATTTCCCTAGTAACAAATATAAATTAGAGATACTGGCACAAACTTGAAGAAATCAATGGAACTAAATGATGAAGAATCGATTTATGCTCATTTCCCACCTACACTAAAGACTGATTGGTGTCTTGGTCTGATGATAAAGAGCTATCATTAGGAGCGGACGCCAAACTCTCTCAAAAAAAGAATCGATTGGTGGGACACTAGGAATAAGGAAAAAGAAAAGAAAGAACATGACAAGTGTTAAGTATCACTATCTAAAATCTATCTGGAATCTTAAGCTTCATTGATTAAGGGAGTTTAGAATCATCACCAAGTTTGAAGAGACATTCTCCAATTAGAAAATTCTTAATTAAACTCCGTTACTTCAAATTTTTATTAGAGCCTCCTTTTAATTGGCTGCAGGTAGTATATTAAGGCCCAATTACACTTATAAAATCCTTAACAACATAAATTTTAAATTCGAAATTCAAAAATGAATTCTAGAAAAATCTGAATCTCAAAATTTAAAAATGACATCTAAGGTTTCAACTAAGAAAAAAAACTGAAATAATCTTGATTGTGCTCCTTGCATCAAGTACTTTCAAAATAAAATTTGTTTTCATCAAAGCAATTTCAAGCATGTTCAAGGAAGGAGCTAGAGCTTTGAGTTAGGGGGGTGGTTTTACTGTTGGCTGTGTGCGGCGGTTTCAACCTCTGATTCTGTTACTTAACTGCTGAATATATATATAAATATATTTTTTTTTTGGGTAAGAACAAAATTATTTTTGTTTAAAGTTTTTTAGAGGACAGGGTAATTTATTTAGGATAAAATTAGTTAATTGAGCTTAATTTTATTTTTAGTTTTACTGGTAATTTTTATTGTTGAGCTTTTTAATTTTTTTGGGCTTGTATATTTTGTTTTAGATTTTAGATCTATAAATTTTTTTATAGTCACTAAAATGAGGAAAATGCTAGAGCTACAAGTTTTTTTTTTTATATAAATTATTGATGTGATAAATGGTTACTAGTAAGTAAAAAAATGGTGTGAGTGGTGTGCCCATATGCGAACCAATAATAATTTGCTACCAAAACAGTTTGTAAAAGTGTTATAAAAAAGTTTGTGAGTATAGCAGTACTCCTAAAAGAATTAATGATATTGTTAAAGGGAAAGAAAATGTAATTTTATAGAACAAAATTGTCAAAATTAATATACATATATATAATAATATTTTTTTAAAAAAATATTTAGGGGGGCCATTACCCCTAGTCCATGGGTGCTTCTGTCCCTGAGCATGTGAAACTTCTAATTACATAAATCACATGAATCTCCTCTCCAAATTACAAATATACAGTTTGGGAGGAGTTTGTTGCTATTTTATTGATACAAGTTAGTTACAAATATTTTTGGCTGGATTAGATTTATCAATTCTTTCGCTATAAGTAATCATGAGATTCAACAACCATCTCTCTTTTTTTCTAACAAAAGAATTTGAAGATTAGTGGTTTGAGAAAAACAAGGGCTCAAGGAATTGAAATTTCATTTATAAAACTTACTAGGTGTTAAACAATTAGCAATAATAATTCCATAATTGTTCATTATTATTTTGAAACTTAGGATTGACAAAAATAGATTAAAGAAAAAAAAATGATTTTAAATTTGTACCTTTAAAAGCGAGGAGTCTTTCCATTTATCCCACCACAAAATTTGTGATAGTTATTGTAGAGATTGGGTCTGAGCACTTCTACTGTTGGAAAAGTGAATTCAGGCCCAATTAGCCCTAAACAATGAATTTGTAGAAGATGGGTTTAAAAACTAGGCCTTAGTGAGGGTTACAACGAATAAACAGGGTTATGAGAAGACTAAGTAATAAGAAAATGAGCTTTAAGTGTGAAAATCTATCCTGGACGCCGGTCCGAGGAGCTTTCTTATTCTTATTATCTCCTCAACGCTTAGATACAGAGGTTACAAAGGCGATACATGTTGCTACAGTGTTTTCTACTTTTCCTCTCCTCCCTCTTTCTGGAGGAGTTCTTTACATTATATACCCTTCTTCGACTGATCTTGGCCCTCCATTTGTCGATCCTGTAGGTCACTACTTGAGCGCTTGTCCCATCAGCCGCCGTCCCAAACTTTCTGTGAGTTGCAGCAACCAAAGTAACACTGTTCAGGGGTCATTTCCTCATTAATGCGGCCAGAATGTTAGTTGTGGGCATTTAATGTGGAGGTGACAGCTTCTCCTGGAATTGCTCCTCCTCCAGGCTCCCATGGCTGACCCGCTGTACTTGTTTTTTTCTTGGAACGCTCTGCGAGACTGCCCTTGATGGCATGCTGCTCTTCCCTTCTATGATCTTGGTTCGCCGAGGACATGGTTGTCCTCGGCTATGCTTCTTGGTAGTTAGGATTCCCTTCATTCGTCCTCGGACATTTCTTCCTCATTGGCATGGGCCTTGGGCTTAGTATAAGGTGGGTCGAGGCGGCCAAATTCTTTGATCCCACAGTCATTATTGTGGTGTGTGTAATAAACTAAGACCTAGCCAATTCATGAGTTAATTAATAGTGTAATCATTAGGGAATATAATAAATAGGGCAGCATCTCCATTCGATTTCCTTCTCCAGGCCTTTTTTTGTCAAAGCAAGTAAACTTTATGGATGATATGCAGCACTGACATGAGGTGTGAAGTGTGAAACATCACAAATATAAAATATATTTGTTGGAATAATGAACCATATGATTGACATTTTACATTGTTTTATAAAACTTATGCAGATGCAACGACCTTGACCTAAAAAACTCTGGTTCATCCACTACTATTAGTCCATTGCATTTTAGTCAAGAAACCCTGCTTGTGGGGTGAAAACTTTATCAGGGATTCACATGTGATAGAGTGAGACAGTAGGGGCATGAAAACAGTAAAAGTGCAGAGAGCACCATAAATTTTTAAATGCCCCAAGTATAGGAGGTGGAAGGAACATTAACAAAACGTCAAAACCTAGGCCTATTGTATGTGAAGTGTGAACTAAGACAGAATTAATTATATGTCGGTGATAGACTACTACGTATATGATATTCGTACATTGATAATTGTTTTTTTTGACAAAATTTAACTAAAAAATTAGTTTTAGCTTAAAGTTATAATTTCTTTTAAAAATATTAATATTACTACATATTTTAAAATTTTAACTATTAAATTGTATGTTCTTTATATTTTTAATATACATGTCAAATTTTGTGTTAATCGGATATTATTTACTATATGATTTATAAGCTCATATTTTATGTATAATTTTAAATTACAAAACTTGCAATTTAAAAAATTTATTGTTGACATAGCTATTGATTTTTAATTTTCTAGAAATTTTGTAAGTATGAAGGATATAAGAAGAAATGTAATTCAATGGTAGATTTATTAAAATTCACTCTAATAAAAAAATATTTAGTAAAGTTGTAACGTTAAGTTACAATCAATTTTATAACTAAATTTTATCATTTTATTATTAGGCCAAAATACCAATTAATTTATAATAAAAGCAAATCTCTTATTTGACGAGGGCAAAATGTAAATATATTTTGTGTTAGTTTGGATTGCGCTGAAAACATTTTTCAGCGCGTTTGCGTTTTCAGTTTTCAGTAATAAACGGTATCCAAACATACCCTATATTTGAGAAACTAAAACTAATAAGTATTTGGGATAAAATAATCATTATGGATTTGGAGGCTGGGGTCAGAAGTGGGAAGCAACTTGTTCCACAATCTGCATTCGCACGTGGCCACCTGACCTGCCTTAGCACGTGATTTTTGGCTTAATCCATTTTGTATTATATTCTTTTGTGTTAATTAAATGTATGTTTGTATTGTTTCGGAGGGTAAGTTAAGTGGGATTGCATCACCTAACCCACATATATTCAAACCAACATTCCCATAGAATGACAACTCATATTGACAATAATAAGAAAAGGTAAAGACTAGAAACAACTAAGATTTTGAATTATTATTCTCATAACACCAACTCTAAACTTTCATCAGGAAGTTAGTTCAGCAATCAATAATGTGAGTCATTGTACATGTTTCTCCTCATTATGCTCTAGTGCAGTTGTTTGATGAATCTCCTCTATAATTTGTGAATAAATTAATCTTTTGTGCTCAATCATATATATATATATAGCCCAAAGAACAATGGTTAATAAACTATTTTAGGAAATTTTTTACATTACTTTTATGGAGGAAATATAAAAAGTGTTAAAATAATTAATTGTTTTATCATTTTCCCATGAAATGTTTCTAAAAATAGCTTCTAAACTAATGCCGGCTCTTAGAGAATCTTATAACTTTTCCCATATATTTTAAATAAACTATTTGCTCTATACATTACACTAGCCAAAGCATGCGAGAGTGCTAACGTGGCTAGATCCAAACCCTACACGTGGAACAACTGTGAGCAAAGGAAAGGAAACGTTGGCTAAAGAGGGGGATCTTTGGCCCGTGCCAACGGTGTGACCATCTTAGGGAAGAGTGAGATTTGTACCTGACATGGACACCCAGCACTTGCACAAAAGGGAGATAGTGACCCCCTATGGTCAAAGGTTATGGAACACCCCTTATTAGTTGAGCTTGTATTGGACCATTGTTGAGAACATGTATATCACTCCTAGTATCCCTGATGTCTCTTTCCTTGTCCAAGGATTGCTCCCCACGTAGTAGCAGAGCCACTCTCCGTTTCACTACCTTGACATTGGCGTGCCCTCTCTCTCTCCTCCAAACGTTACATAGTACAATAGCTGTATTAGGATTCAAATGGAGGAATTATGGTTTGACGTCTGTCCTTATGTACCTAGCAACATTCCTCATACTATAAGAGGAACATGTTGCTGAACTATTAAGGCAAGAACCTAGAGAATACTAGAGAAAGAGCAGAAAGTTTGTGTAGGAAAGTGAAGTAAAGAAAAGATTTTTATTTTGGGAAGAACACCACTACTATACAAGAGAGGCTTTCATTTTCACATAATAGAGAGTTCAAAAGAGTGAGGGATATTCTCCCCTTTGCTCACCCATGGTTTTTCATCCATTCCAAAGGGTTTTCCATGTATTTTCCCATGCCTTCTTTACTTTCTATGTTATGTGATGATGCTGTAAGATCACTAGTGAATTGCACGGCCCTCCTAGCTCGAAGCAACGCCTGCAAAATGGAAAAGAGAACCTTCCAGAGAGCACCGGTGTGGTGCTGGCCGAACACCCTCCGAAGGTTAAGTTAGAACTTCTCACAACTCTAGAGTGCTAGAGAGGGTAAATTATGCGTACCTCGATTTGTGAAAGTATTCCCCCTTTTATAGTAGTAGAGGGTTGACTTCTTATACTTGGTGTAGAAGTCTTTTCCTTATAGGGATCTTCTTGAATAATCCCAAACGTGATGAGCAAGTTGTTTCCTTGTAGAGAAGATCTTGATTAATGCGTGTATCTTTCGGAATCCTCTTCGTTCTAGGATTCCATTTGCCTTGGGATTCTAGAATGGCCAAACGTCTGTCGCAAGTATTCCCATCTAGGGTTTCTGGCTGCCAAATGGACACTCGGTCCGTCCATGTTCCATCCGTCCATTCGGATCCGTCCACATCAGTGATAGAATGATTTATGCCCGTCACCTATTGGCCCACAGATGTGGAACATTCAGGCCCATCCTGCCCTGAGTCCGTCATGGCGTATTTTAACCTCTTCAGTTGCCCCCTCACTCCATGGGTCTGTCATTTTTGGAGTGGAAGGATACATGGAGTGACGGTTCATGGTTCAGGGAATGACGGTTTACGGTTCAGTGGGTCGACGGTTGCAATATGGGATCCGTGAACTATGCCAACTCTTGACAGGATGTCTGGAAATCATTTATGACGAATGACGTGTCGCATTTTCATTGGATGTTAACTTGGATCGAAGCGTCGCTTCGACTTCCGTGCACTCCCTCTATAAATACCAACCCCTTCTTCTCTCATTTTTTCTATTTTCTGCTGAGAGATATTGTCAGAGCGCGTCCGTCACCATTGTCAGAGGCTACTCCGTTCAGTTTCTGCATCCGTCATCAACAGATTTCTTCCGTTCACTCACAATCCTAGTAAGTACTTTCTTTTTCATAAGCCCTTTTCACTTGTATATATGTACTTTTTTTTTTTTTTTTTTAGACTTTATGCCACCGTCATCCATTCTAGACCTGTCCGAGTCTTAGGTTTTGTCGTTACGTGTAGGCAATGTCTAGTGCGTCGAGTAACCAGTCAGTTGTTCGTGACGGGGCGGGCTACGAGGAAGTGTACCCGTCAGGTCACGAATATCACGAAGGGCGAAGTCCGTCTACCTCTAATCCGTCCTCAACAAATGAGGATATGGAGATGGTTGATCCGAACAAAGGTTCTGATGACGGCGATGATCAACCAATCAAGTCCGTCATTGGTGTTGATGGACTTAGGGAGTTTATCATGCTGCCATAGTGGACGATGAATGATTTTACCTCCACCATCAAGGAAAGACATTTTAACACTCTTAGGGCCAACTATCAAATTCCAGACAACATCCCCATCCGTCTACCCTATAAGTCAGAGAAGTGTTACTACGACGGGGTAGAAGGCATCGGGGTGTACGAGCAAATGCTAAAGGCCGGACTTAGGTTTCCCCTAAGCTCCCTACATCGTGAGCTTCTTCAGTATTTGGGCCTATCCGTCAACCAAGTATCCCCAAACGCCTAGAGGGTCTTTATAGCAATGGAGGTGTTGTACGGTGTTATGTTCAATGGTTCGAGGAGGCCAACGATACGAGAATTCCTACACTGCTACCGTCCAAATGAGATCGACAAATCAAGGGGAATTTATAGCTTCGTGCCTAGGAGTCCGTTGTTGAAGGTTATATTCGAAACCCCAGATTCCAATAGGGACTGGAAGAGCCGTTACTTCTTCCTAGGGGGCAATGAGTGGATGTGTTACCCGGGGGAGACGGACCACATGCCCATCGACACTACTTGGGGCATTTTATCTCCGTCCAGTATGACCCCATTCTATTTAACATCCATAACTAGATTTGTTGTTTGTTTTTTTTTTTTTTTAATCGTCTTCTTCTTGTGCAGTTCGATGCCGTCCACAAGTTAGTCTTGAAGAGTTCAGTTTCCTTGAAAAGATTTTTTCCAAGACCCAGCTGGAGGAAAGGACTTGGGCTAAACTAGTCACACTTGATACCATTCATTGGTATTGTGACGGACCTGAACCAACACAAGCAGCTGTTAAATACGATGCCAGAATTCGCCAACGTAAGTCCGTCGTCCACATTTTGTCTGAACATTTAATTTTTTATGTTTAGTAACTAAATAAATCCGTCGACTTCGACAGAAATGGATGATGCCAAGAGGAGGGCTATGATCAAGGAACAGGCTGCCAAGAAAAAGGATACCAGCGATGTGGATCCCAAAGGGACGGGCTCGAGCAACCCGTTCATTAAAAGGAAGAAGCCGTCCACAGGGGACCGTCCTCCTAAAAAACCCAAGGTACCTTTAGAACCCGTCGTGGGGCTAATGGCTGAGGGTGCAAAAACCGTCACACCCGCCAAGCATGGAGCAGGCAAGGGCTTTATGAAGGCTCCGTCCACCAGCCAGGAGAAACCACCCGTCCTCCTTTGCGAAGACTCTGAATATGCTTTGGAGCAGCTTACGTCCATTATTACGTCGGAAGATTATGAGGACTTAAGCAATCACTCCACAGAAGCAATGGGGGAGACGGGCCTTTTTGCAATTGCTCAGGTAATCCTCCAGTCGAACATCTCATCCGTCCTTTACACTTGCATTCCATCTAACCATATTTTTGCGTCTCAGGCCATGGTTATGATGAAAGGGTTAATGGGACGGCGCCTTAACCATGAGACAACCTTGGAGCGTGTGCGATTGAAAGCAGAGCAGACGGAGGATGAACTGGGCCAGCTCAAAACCTAGAAATCCAAAATGGAGAAGAAGTTTGATCTCTCCGAGAAGGTGAGGAAGGAGCTTGAGCAGAGGACGGAGGAAGCGAAGAAGGCCATTGAGGACAAGGATAAGGAGGTTAAGAACCTGAGAGATCAGCTCCGTCAGGCTAAGGAGGTGGCGATCCGCGAATAACGCGACTTCGATGCCTTGATATCCGAGTTGGGAGAGTCCTTCCTGGAAGGTTTTGATGACGCTCTCCGTCAAGTCAAGAAAGCCTATCCTGACCTGGATGTGTCCAACGTCAAAGTTGACGATCAAGGCCAAGCATCCGTTCTGCTTGTTGCCTCAGAAGACACCGAGGATCTTTTTACAGAGGACGCACCTCAAGTGGATGGAGTGTCAACCTTGGCTCAGCCTCCTCAAGGTCAAGCTCAAAGTGAAGGGGTGGGCATCCGTCAGCCAGTCCAGGAGAATGTAACCGTCGTCCAGGAGTAACCTATGTTTTTCTTCCCTTTTTGAAAGTTTGTAATTTAAACTTTATTTGTAATCCTCTGTAGACAATTTTTAAATCAATGTTTAATCCGTCTACTTTTATTCCTGTGTATGTTTCTGTCATTATATCCTTTTTTGTTTCAGTTTATACCCGTCCACTTTGTGGAGATCCATCCACTTAGTTTATTTTTCATCTACTTGTGATCCGTCCTCTTTGGGGACATTATTTTATTTTTTATCCAATTGTGATGATCCGTCCGCTTTATAGACCAGTTTAATAAACCCGTCCACTTTGTGGGCTTTGGTTTCATTCGCTTGGGACGATCCGTCCGCTTTGTTGATTTTAGTTTAAACCCGTTTGCTTTGCGGATTTAGGTTTTCATCCGCTTGGGATGATCCGTCCGCTTTGTGGACTTTAGTTTATACCCGTCCACTTTCTGGACTTAGGCTTTCATCTAATTGGGATGATCCGTCCTTTTTGTGGACTTTAGGTTTTCATCCGCTTGGGACGATCCGTCCATTTTGTGGACTTTAGTAGAAATTTCAAGTAGAAAAGCATAGTTGTTTGAATATTCCTCTAATTAATTAAAAAAAAGACAAAAAAACAAAAACATATGCTAGTAAAAAAAAGTACCTGCCCCCTTGGGCTTAAAAAGGTACGTAAAGTATTGTAGCCAAAGAAATTGTTTAAGTAAACTAGTAATTGTAGAAAAAACTAAATAAATTGGGGATTTGGAGATCCGTTACTGCTTTTCATTCACCGGTAGTACTTTCGAAGGTGCTTCGTGTTCCATGGGTGCAGCAGCTTTCTACCGTCGAGCGTCTCCAGGTGGTAGGTGCCCTTCCGCTGCCATGATGCAATCCTGTAAGGTCCTTCCCAGTTGGGGCCGAGCTTACCTTGTGAAGGATCTCTAATAGTGCCCATCACTTTTTGTAGTACAAGATCTCCTACTTGAAAGTCTCTATGCCTGACTTTGGAGTTGTAGTGCTTTGCCATGAGATTCTGATATCGCGTCAACCTCTGTTCCACCGTCGCCCGTACTTCGTCTACTAGGTCGAGCTGAAGGCGTATGGCCTCTTCGTTCTTATGCTCGTCATAGTTTTCTACACGGTAGCTTGTGAGTCCTACTTTTGCTGGGATAACAGCGTCGCTTCCGTACGCTAGTCGAAATGGCGTTTCCCCTGTGGGGGTTCTTGCTGTAGTTCGGTATGCCCATAAAACGCTTGGTAGCTCTTCTGGCCAGATGCCTTTTGCCCCCTCGAGCCGGGTCTTGATAATCTTGAGCAAGGATCGGTTCGTGACCTTAACTTGCTCATTGGCCTGTGGGTGTGCCGGCGAAGAATAATGATTCTTGATCCCTAGCTCTGAGCAGAATTCCCTGAATGCGCTGTTGTCGAACTGTTTTCCGTTGTCCGAGACGAGCACTCTTGGTATCCCGTACCTGCAGATGATATTTCTCCAAACAAAACTTCGAATGTTCTTCTCCGTGATGGTGGCAAGAGCTTCTACCTCTACCCACTTGGTAAAATAGTCAATACCAACTACCAAAAATTTCAATTGCCTAATGGCCATCGGGAATGGGCCCATGATATCCAGTCCCCACTGCGCAAATGGCCAAGGAGCCGTCATAGGAGTTAGCTCTTCGGACAGTTGTCGGATGAAATTGCTGAACCTCTGGCACTTGTCGCAGACCTTGACATAAGCCAGCGCATCCCTTAGCATTGTGGGCCAGTAGTAACCCGCCCGGATCAACTTGTGTACTAATGATCGTGCCCCCGAGTGGTTGCCGCAGATTCCTTCGTGGATTTCTCTCATTACGTACGATGCTTCCTCATGGCTTAAACACCTTAGGTATGGTCGAGAGAATCCTCTTTTGTACAAGACATCTTTTATTAGCACAAATTGCGATGCTTGAACCTTCAACTTCCTAGCAGCATCTTTTTTGTTTGGTAACGTGCCAGTTCTCAGATAGGTTATTAGTGGCGTAGTCCAATTATTCTCAGAATTTACTTCCTGCATACTTGTTTCGTCATCAATAAGTGAGAAGACTTGAACAAAAGATAATACATGTTCAGGGACATGCATAAATTCCGCTGAGATAGCTTTTGCTAGGCGATCCGCACATTCGTTTTCCTCCCTTGGGACTTGAATGAATCTGACTTCGAGGTTGTTGATCCGACCCTTCACCTCTTCTAGGTACCTCTTCATTCTTTCATTCTTGCATTCGTAGCCGCCATTAATCTGACTTGTTATCACCTGGGAGTCGCAATACAAGACTATGTTTTCAGCTCCTGCTGCCTTCGCGAGGTCTAGGCTAGCCACCAGTGCTTCATGTTCAGCCTCGTTATTGGTAGTGGGGAAATCCAGTCGGATCATGCACTCAATCTTGTCTCCCTCCGGGGTTTGGATGACCACACCAGCCCCTCTGGCTCGCCTGTTGGAAGATCCGTCCGTGCGGATGCTCCATTGTGCTGCGATTTCTGCTCCCTGGTCTTCCGGATGGGTAAATTCGGCGATGAAATCAGGCACGGCTTGTCCTTTCATTGCAGTTCGCGGACGGTACTGTATATCGAATTCACTCAGCTCTACTGCCTATAAAGCCATCCGTCCTGTAGCCTTAGGGCTACTCATGGCTTTTTTTAGGGGCCGATCCGTCAGGACTATGATATTATGTGCCTGAAAGTATGGTTTGAGTTTACGTGTGGCAGTTACTAGTGCGAAGGCCATTTTCTCCATTTGGGGGTACCTCTCTTCTGCTCCTCGGAACGCACGGCTTATAAAATAGACAAGTTTTTGAGACCCATCTTCCTCCCGTACTAAGGCTGCACTAACCGCTGCTTGCGAGACTGCCAAGTAGAGGTAGAGCTCTTCTCCTGGTTCGGACGGGCTGAGCAATGGCGGGGATGAAAGGTATTTCTTCAAATTTTCGAAGGCTTTTTGGCATTCGTCCGTCCACTCGAAGGATTTTCTCAGAGTGCGAAAGAAAGGTAGACATTTGTCCGTTGCCTTCGAGACGAACCTGTTCAGGGCTGCAATTTTGCCATTTAAACTTTGAACCTCCTTGACCGTCCTTGGGGGTTTCAACTCCATTATGGCCTGTATTTTCTCTGGGTTTACCTCTATACCTCTTTGGGACACCATGAAGCCCAAGAATTTCCCTGCCGTCACTCTGAAAGCGTATTTGTTCGGATTCAGCTTCATGTTATATGATCGGAGGGTGTCGAACGTCTCTCGGAGGTCGTCCAGGTGATCAACTTCGTGTAGGCTCTTCACCAACATGTCATTAACATAAACTTGTACGTTCCTCCCAATCTGATGGGCGAACATTTTGTTCATCAATCTCTGGTACGTTGCTCCTGCGTTCTTGAGTCCAAATGGCATCACCTTGTAGCAAAAAAGTCCTTGGCTTGTGATAAAGGAGGTTTTCTCTTGATCGGCCTCCTCTATCTTGATTTGATTGTACCCCGAAAAGGCATCCATGAAGCTCAGGAGCTGGTGCCTTGCTGTAGAATCCACCAAGGTATCTATCTGAGGGAGCGGGTAGCTGTCTTTCGGGCTCGCCTTATTGAGGTCCGTGAAGTCGACACACATTCGCCACTTTCCATTAGCCTTTTTGACCATAACCACGTTTGCTAACCAATCAGGATAGTAGACTTCTCGAATGAAATCTTCTTCTATTAGCTTCCGTACCTCTTTTGCTATTGCTTTGTCCCGCTCTTGAGCGAACACTCGCTTTTTTTGTCGGACAGGTGAGGATGCGGGGTTCACGTTCAACCTGTGGACTATGACTGAGGGATCAATCCCTGGCATGTCCTAGAGTGCTAGAGAGGGTAAATTATGCGTACCTCGATTTGTGAAAGTATTCCCCCTTTTATAGTAGTAGAGGGTTGACCTCTTATACTTGGCGTAGAAGTCTTTTCCTTATAGGGATCTCCTTGAATAATCCCAAACGTGATGAGCAAGTTATTTCCTTGTAGAGAAGATCTTGATTAATGCATGTATCTTTCGGAATCCTCTTTGTGCTAGGATTCCATTTGCCTTGGGATTCTAGAATGGCCAAACGTCTGTCACAAGTATTCCCATCTAGGGTTTCTGGCTGCCAAATGGACACTCGGTCCGTCCATGTTCCATCCGTCCATTCGGATCCGTCCACATCAGTGATAGAATGATTTATGCCCGTCACCTATCGGCCCACAGATGTGGAACCGTCAGGCCCATCCTGCCTTGAGTCCGTCATGGCGTATTTTAACCTCTTCATTATGCTTTCTATTTCTCTCGACGTTAAAGTGTTAAAGCTTTCATTTTTTTAATTGTTTTTAAGCTTGTTCATTTAAATGTATTGTTAGATGCATCATCCATTCTCTCACATGATCTTACAAATCTAACTAGCATGTACATGCTCTAATCCCACCCAACCTAGGTGACAGTACTCTAATCTAAATTGTGCAATTTTACATACTTAATAAAAGTATATAAAATGATTGTAGGGAGGGATGAAAATATTATTGAAAAAAGTATTTAATTTAGTATTGGCAATATTAGCTTATATTACAAAGTTGATGTTTCAAAATGGTTACAATCGATCCTCTTTGATACCTGGGGAGGGTTAGGCATATCAACTAGTGAGTATTTAAAAATAATAAAAATTCTCCTGCAGATTCTTTTTTTTTTGGAACTAAACCTTTCATTTTTGTTCTTATTGTTAAGTTTCAAATTGTTTGTCAATGCTTGAATTAGACTCAAAATGTTAAATGAAAAAATTACACAAAGGAGATTTAATGTTAAGGTTAGGGTGATAGTACTCAAAAAACAATTTTCTCTCGGAGATTTTTTTTTAAATATATTTTTTTTATTTGAGACTAAGCCCTTCATTGTTGTTGTTTAGTTCCAATTGTTGTCAATGTTTGATTTAGACGTAAAGTTTTAAATGAAAAAAAAAAAAAAAAACTAAATAAAGGAGATTGTTGATACTCATTTTTGCGACACATTTTCTTTGAGCTTGTTTTGGCCGAACCCTACTTTCTTGTGAGCCTAATTCATATATTATTACTTATTTCATTCTTTTAAGTATGGCCCAAACCCATGTGACATAAGGGAATTTTGAGAGAGTGTGGTTTGGAGAGTATGAGTCGACTCTTTTTGGACCTTTTGCATGAGCCTGTTGAGCCATGTGTGTTGCAAAGTGGGATGGAAACATTTTGGCATCTAAAGCTCATAAAAAGGTTTTGGTACCAGAATTTTCACTCAAATAATGGCTTCTAGATCTTCCTGTATGTGGCTGAAACCTTCAGACCAACCTTTTTTAGCCCCTAAAAACAAGCTGACTTCTTAGGCCAACTTTGGTTGCATGCTACCATTTAGGACAACTTCCCAATGGGCTGTATTGGTTGGGAAAAAGCACCCAATCCCATTTTGTGAAGCCTTTCCCTTTTTGATGTAAAAAGCAAGTAAACTCTTTGCGTAAACAAAATCAAATTGAGCAAAAATATCGAATTAGCACCAAAGAGGTCCATGGCCTCAAACACTATCCATAGACCAGTCCTTAAGGACGTCCAAAGCTTGCAATAAAGCTTCACAATTAGATGATTTAGATCTAAACCAACTAATTCACATTTTGCCTCTAAAACCACAATCAGATGATTTAGATTTAATGTTAGAGAGTGATACTGTTAAAAATGATGGTGATTATTTTTGGTAAATATCTATTGCAAAGTAGGTGATTTGTGTACATTAAAATTTATAAAGATAATAAGTTCTGTTAAAAAATTCATATATATATATATATGCATGTGTATAAAATGTAATTGTATGTATGTGTTTTGAATTTCTCTATATTGATATATCAATATGTAATTCGGCCCCCCAAACCAAAATATCTCGATCCCCCCCTTGATGGTAAATATATGGTATCAAATAGCTCGAGAACTGTGGGTTCTAGTTAGTTCAACTGGTAAAGTCTCTGATGGTTGTATAAGAGATCTGGGGTTCAATCCCCGCCTACACAAAAAACTAATTGGTGTCTCTAGTCTTTGAAGTTTATAGTTTTTATAAAAAAAAAAAACATAAAGTTGTCATTTTTAATTATTGTGCCAAGAGCCTCGTAGCTTAATTAGTTGGCATCTCCTATTTTGTCCATGACATCTAGGGTTCAAATCCTCCCTCTCCCATTGTAAATATCGAATTATAAAAAAAAAAAAATTAAGTGATTGATTTTACTCCTTAACAAACAAAAGTAGTCACTTTTTTTACATATGGAGTTATAATATGTCAATTTTTAGTTTGACCATATCATCTAAAGGACTAAAATTGCTAGATTTTTGTTCCCTGGCATCCATAAATGAGCCCAATGTATTTCCAAAATCTTACTACATGCAGAGACAGAGCCAAGACTTGGAATTTTTTAGGGCGACTTTGTTGATGGCTGCGTGTAAAGCTTTGGCTTTTGGCTTTGCTGCTTAACTACTAAGAGGTTTTATTTATTAATTTTTTTATGTTTTTGATGTGCGCCTTGCTCTTAGGTAAGGACAAAATTATTTCATTTAAAATTTTTTAAGGGATCGGGCTGATTGTTTTGTGTATAATTGGTTGATTAAACTTAATTATTTTTAGCATTTCTATTGGTAATTTTGTTGTGGGGCTAATTTTTTTGGGCTTGTATATTTTGTTTTAGATTTTAGATCAAGGTTTTTATTTTTATTTTTTTATGGCCTTTAAAAGGAGAAAAATGCTAGAGCTACAAACTTTTTTTACAAATTGCTAATGTGGTAAGTGGTTATTGGTAAGTTAAAAAGTTATGTAAGTGGTGGGCCTAGATGCGAACCAATAAGAATTTACTACCTCCTTAGTTTGTAAAAATGTTGTAGAAAATTTTGTGGTTATAACATTACTCGTAAAAGAATGAATGATATTGTTAAGGGGGGCAAAGTGTAATTTTATAGAACAAAAATTGCTAAAATTAGTACCCATACAATACTAGTATTTTTTTTTTTAAAATTTAGCGCTGGGGGGGGGGGGGGGGCGTGCATTGCCCCCTTGGTCCAACTATGCCTCCGTCCCTAACTACATATGTTTGCTAAAGTCTCTTAAACATGTTGTATGCTGGAATAGTTAATGTTGTCATGTAAAGAAAGTGGGATTGTAATTAAAAAAAATATATATATATATATATATATATATATAGAGAGAGAGAGAGAGAGAGAGAGAGAGACACACACACACACACACACATGTTTATACATAGAACATTCAATCCAATTTTTATTAATTATGTAATGTATTATAAACCTGGTTTAAAATACTATTATTATTTTCGTGTGTGTTCTAATAAGTATTATTGCTTACTCAAAAAAAAAAAAAAAAAAAAAAAACTTGGACACTATTTGAAAGAATTAGTATATAGGTCATATCCTAACCAAATTATATGGTCAAATTGTGGAGATTATGTAATTAGTTTTTTTTAAAGTTATTTATGTTTCATTTTTTTTTAGAAAAAATGTGAATAAAATTTTATTGCTACAAAACCCTTTAAATAAATCATGGTAATTTCTAGAATATATTAAAAGAATAAGAAATATATATTATTAGGTTTTTAAATATAGAGTGTGTATTTTACTTGATTCATTTTACTTTTATTCTAGGTATACATAAATAAACATAATATATTTGTCATTTCTATTATATATGTTTACTAAAGTGTCCTAAACATGTGGTATATATGTAACTTATGATCACATCAAGTACCATGGTTGGGTGTATTTTTAGTGCATTGTATAGGACCTATCTAATTGACTAATTTAAATGTAGGAAATTGATATTAATTAGGGGTACATTCTTAATTTTATGCTCAATTATTATAGCTTTCTCAAAAAAAAAAAAAAAAAAACACAATTATCATAGGGGTATTACAATTCATATGAACTATAATTCTGGGTCAATCCCTGATTGGAATCGGCATGGGAATGTCTTACGTTACACATCTTCAAAGTCTTTCACAGCCTCACGTCTTATTTGAGAAAGTTTCTTTACTTTTGATGTAGTCAAATTTTAACAAAAGTAAGTACTTTAATTTATGTATAAATAATAATATTATGTAATATAAATTGTATAACCTTATAATAGATTAGTTTTTTATTTTTTTAGATAACAAATTATTGACGAATTCTATTGGGCTTAGCAATGATGCTTGCTACCCACGTTGTAGATACGGTGCATTACATCAAATTTTTCGTAATCTCTTAAATGGCTTGCATGTCAAGTAAGTGTATAATCATGTGGTTCTTAGTCAGCAATTGAAATTAACGGTTTATGTTTACCCCAAAATTGAAAATGATTACATGATATTGTATGTGTTTTCTTGAAATAAATGGAGAGCCAATTTTAGAATGCCTTTAGAAATAAATGCATAAACCTATGTTTATTAATATGTTAAGAAGATCAAATTTAATCTTGCTATGTTGTGATCATTATTAATTTAAAACATAATTGCACTTGATTATTCCCAAAACCATTGTTTGATGGTTAAGAAACTTAAAATCAATTTTAATGTTTGATGGTTAAGAAACTCAAAATCAATTCTTATATATTAGTGCTCTTACATATATAAATATAATGTATTTGTTCTTTCTATTACATATATTCGCTAAAGTATCCTAAAAATATGGTAAGTTAGAAGAGTTAACACTATTTATTGAAGTTCCATTAGTGATTTATTTGACACTCGTGCGTCAGGAAAGTGGGATTCTATTTTTTTTAATGGGGTGAGATTCTAATTTTTATAATATATATATAAACACATATGTTTATTCATAGGAAATTTAATTGAGGTGTCAATAACAAATTGACACAATATTTTCACAACAACTGAGGATACAATAGTCCAAACAACAAAACTTCAAGGCTGTAGATATCCGATTTTTGAGTAATCAGGAATTTTTCATCACTTCTGGACTTTTATAAAAGTGATGTCCGTAATCATTGGAACTATGTACTCCAAATTCTCCATCATCTTTAACCTCCATAAATTTTGCTGCATAATACAAACAAGTTTAATCAAAGTTAGAACCATGAAATAAAAAAATTTGTGATATATAAATATTTGCCTAAGATTTATTCTTAGATAATAAATTAAAATAATAATCCACACCTGCTACCAAGGCCAGATAGCCTCCTTTGGGCTATCAAGACCATGAAATGCCTGTGGGTAGTCTACTAAAACAAAATAACTACATAATTTGGCAGACCTAATAGGAGGGTAAGTGTTGAGTGATTGAGACCTATTCCATGTGCAAATTGTAAAGGTATAGTTAATGGGTTGTCTCCTAACTCAAGGGCAAAGATTGATGGGACTTTGACATTCTCTCCTTTTAAAAATCAAAATCTGCCTCAAAGCATAAGGGAATGGAAAAGTTTCAATGTTTTCTAGGTTGGAAAAGTTGGACAAGGGTTCTCTCCAAACTAGTTTGGAGAGAAATCTTTCAAACTCATCCTATATTTTTTTAGGGGTAATTACACATAACCCACCCGTGGTTTGGGTGAAAATCATTTTGCCTACCCGTGGTTTGAAAAGTATCACTTAACCCACCTGTGGTATGTTTCCGTCAATTTCCATAACCCACCTCAATCCCAACCGTTACAAAAACACCTCTTAACCCTAAAACACAACATAATGCGGATCAAAACACCCAAAACTCAAAAACTTTTCGAGGGAGAGACCTGTGGTGAGATCAACGTGTTCTTCGTGGTTTGGAGTGTCTGGAGGGGGAGAAAACACAAGTTTCGCAACATCGAAGCTAGGGAAGGTAGTTTCGGTAAAGAAAATCAAGGTATTTGTGTTTGTTCTCGATTTAGGGTTTTAGATTTTGTTCAAGTGCCAACTTACTATGTGAAACTCTAAATTTGGGCTTCCTAGGAATCGTGTTTTGTTGATATGTCTTCATCAAGTGGTAATTTCTCAGGTTCATGTGGACATATGTGCAATGAGCAAACTTGTGTTTTGAGAACAAGTTTGAATTTGTATAATTTTGGGAGGAGGTTCTTGGGTTGTAGCCGTTATAAGGTTGGTCCTAAGTGTTCTTTCTTTGTTTGGCTTGATAACCCAACCTGTCCTCATGGAAACGAAACTGCACCTTTGGCTCTAGAGAGGATGTCTAGGCTTCAGAGTACTCTCCAACTTGCCAATGAGAGGGAAAGGACAACTCTGGAAACTGCAGAAGAAGCTAGGAAAATGGTAGAAAAGGCTCTTGAAGAGGAAGCCAAAGCCAAGGAGAGGGAGAGAAAGGCTCGAGCTGTCTGTGCAAAAGCTAAGGAAAATGCCATGTTTGCTGAAGAGAAGCAGAGAATGTGGAAGTTTGCATGCATTTTGTCATGGATTTTTTTTGTTATTGTTATGTTGTTGTTGTGTTTTGGCTCAATTGAGTTCTCTAGAGTGAAGAGATCGAGGTTGTTGCCCTGAAGTAGTTAATTAGTTAGTAGAGATAGTTATGGCAATGGTATTAATGAATTTGCATTGTAATAGCACTAACCTACTGATGTAATGTTTTGATGTGTCAATGAACAAAGAATTGGTCAATTATTGAGTATTGTTTTGTGCATACCATAACAACCATTTAATGAAAGAAGTATTGGTCATGCCACTAGTCTTTGGGCATATAATGAAAGAAGTATTGGTCAATTATCAATAACCTGTGCATACCATAATAACCATTCCACAATAACAACTTCCATACACTCTGTATTGAAAAAACCTACTTGGACATAATCTATAGTAGCAATAAATAAACTTCCATATAATCCAATTTGGACAAATAATGTTCCATACAGTTACCTGCACATACCATAACAACCATTTCACAATAACAACTTCCATACACTCTATATTGGAAAAATCTACTTGGACACAATCTATAGCAGCAATAATAAAACTTTCATATAATCTGGTTTGGACAAATAATGTTCCATACAAACCGAATTGAATAAATACCACAACTTCCATACCATAATACCACAACTTCCAAATAATACCACAACTTCCATATAATACTACAAAATTTCATACCATAATAACAACCTGGAGTGTATTGTACCTTAACTTCTAGTAAATTACAAAAAAGCACATTCCAAGGTCAGTTACATATATATATATATATATATATATATGATAATTACAAAAAGGTGATTGTTTTTTACACTAATTGATAATTACAAAAAGTCAACAGTGGTCTTCACAAAAAACACTAGCTGTAGGCCGACATGTTCCCACTAGCTTTACTCCCAATGCTGGCATGCGTATCCACTAGCTTCATTTCTTACCTTTACTCTTTCCACCCACTGAATTCATTTTTGGTGGCCTTTGTGTAGCAAGCTGTCCTATAGTCCTCACACCACCAGTGCTCCTATTTGCAAGTGAAGGCTACAAAATAAAAAATAGATCCACTTGTTAAAAAATATCCCAGTCTACACAACCATCTAGGAAAAAGGTAACTTAACTAAGTTACCTGTGAAGAACTTGGTAAGGTATCCCAAGTCTCCCTAGGTGTGAAACTCTGGTTGTGAGAAAGAGAACCATCTTGCTCTCATGTGAGATGGCCTAGCTTGATTTCCTTGCTGTGGAGCTTGATTTCCTTGCTGTGAGAATGAAGGCTGAGTGGTAGACCTCATGTTGTAAGTCTGGGTAGGCTGCTGGGATGGTGGCTAGGGTGCAGCTTGAGGTGCAGATCTAGATCTGGTTCTAGGTGCAGGCACCCCTCCCCTTGCCTGCAACAAAACCCAGTTTCAGTGCATTAATACATTTGTAAGTTTAAAAACAAGTTTTTTTTTCTTTTTTTTTTGTCATTTAAATCTCAATTACTTACAGCTTTTTCTCTTTCAAGCCTCTGTCTTCTCTGCCATGGTGTCTCCCCAATGATGCCAGCCTTGCACCCTCTTGAGTTATGCCCTTCCTTTTTGCATTTCCCACACCTTACAGGTCTGTTCAGCTTACTTGCTTTGTAAGGGTTCTTAGGCTTATCAGGAGCCATTTTTCTTTGCTTGGGTGGCCTGCCTGGTGGTTTGTATATGTGAGGTGCTAGGGGAGCAGGCTGTCCAGTCTCAGCCCATTCTGACTGGCCAGGCATGGGAGAAAGTACCTCTTTGTATATCTCCATGTAAGTTTCTTTGTGGTAGTATAGGTGGGTGTAGGCTTCTGGTGTCTTAATGTTTGTATAAATGGCTGTTATGACATGTTTGCATGGAATGCCATTTAAATCCCAATACCTACAGCAGCATGTCTTCTTGACAAGATCAACTACATGCCTCTCATACTGACTAACTACCTCATAAAGGAAACTGCCAGCTGGGGTAGCACTAAATGGCTTGCTTTCAACCTTCAATTTCTCCAACTTATCTTGCATACTTGGACACAACTTTCCAGCATACTTCTCTATCCCTTCCCTTTTTGTGTAAAGCCTAGTCATAAGTCTAACCCTAATCCACTTCAACATTGCCAAGATAGGCTTGTCCCTAGACTTCAATATCATTGAGTTAAAAGACTCACTCAAGTTATTTACCAAACAATCTGTTAAGGCCCTAGGAGTGAAGTGTGACCTTGTCCATTGTGCAGGTGCAATGTTTGCAAAATACTCATATGCCTTTTCATTAGGGGTGTCAATGTTTGACCCAACCCGTGAACACGACACGAACCCGACACGGGTTTTTTCGGGTTAGGGTTGGGCCTTAATGGGTTTGGGTCATAAACGGGTTGACCCGAAAGCGACACGATAAGAAACGTGTCATAAGCGGGTCAACCCGCGTAACCCGCAATAGACACGTTTGACACGCCAATTTATTTGTGTCAATCCGAAATGACCCACTTAACACAACCGTTTAACTCGTATAACAAATAAATATTTATTTTATTTTAGATTTGTTAAATACCTTTTATATCCAACATATATTTTAATTTTAAAAAGAAAAGTGAGTAATTACAAAAATTTACTAGGGCTATAATTGGAAATTGAAACTTTACAATCCCTAAAACTACTAATACTTTTTTTTTTTTTGGGCATAGAATTTGCACAAATGAAATTGGATGAGCTTGTGGAAGATGTTATGAATTTGGATATCAACAAAGAATCTATGGATGATAATCGTGGTCATAGTCGGGATTAGTTTACTGTTTGCTCAAATTTTTTCAATGTTGATACTTAGCATTTGGCGAGTTCCAAGGATATTATATTTTTGTTGAACTATGTTATTTTATTTTTGTTAAACTTTGATATTTTGAATTTGGGTTGAAGTGTATGCACTTCTTTTGGAGTGTAAAGAACTTATTTCTAGATAAATGTTATATTTTTGTTGAACTATATTATTTTGAATGTGGGTTGAAGACTTGAAGCGTATGCACTGCTTTTTGGGATGTAAAAATGGATGTTATATTTAATATTATGCAGGTTGAAATGGGTTGTGTTACATTCGTGTCAACCTAACATGACTCGTTTATTAAGCGTGTCAAATGGGTTGGGTCAGGTCAACCCTCCTTATTAACAGGTCGGGTTAGGGTTGAAGAATCATGACACGACTATTAAATGGGTCGGGTTAGGGTTGAGCCATTTAGTCGAATACCCCTACCTTGACACGACACGAACCCGACACGCTAACCCGAATTGACACCCCTACTTTTCATCCAAATCCTTTATGTACTGCATGCATCTCTCAAACTCCCTTACTATTGTGGCAGTAGCACACCTCCACAGTGCATCCTTCAGCTCCAATCCCTTGTAATCTATTTTGAAATTGTTGTAGATATGTTTCACACAGTATCTATGCTTCACAGTAGGGAATAGTGTCTCTATTACAGGTATAAGCCCTGAAAATAACCAAACAAACAAACAAAACATGTTAGTTCAGCAAACGAAGTAAACCATTCAAGTATAACTGAACAAAACTTGCATACCTTTTGCCTATCAGAAATGAAGACTAACTGAAGCTCCTTTGACTTTCCTATATCATCAGCAAAAATTTCCAAAAACCATATCCAAGACTCCTTGTTTTCTTGTTTCACAACAGCCATGACTATTGGAAAAATGTTGTCATTTGCATCATTGGCAGTGGCAAATAAGATTTGCCCTTTAAATCTGTGCTTTATGTGACAACCATCTAAACCTATAAATGGCCTGTATCCACCTAAAAATCCTACCTTCTGAGTATTGAACCTAACATACATCCTCTTAAATTTTGGCTAGGAAGTCTCATAAGCCATTTCTGTCTGTAGTATAACCCTACTCCCCTTGTTTACAGTGTTTATCATTTGTGCATAGTCCCCAAGGATACCATATTGCAGTTGCTCATCTCCATTGATCAAATCCTTTGCCTTTCTCTTTGACCTATACACTTGGTTTACACTTAGGTCAACAGATAAATTTTGCATCACATGGTTGTGTACACCACTCACCTCTCAATTTGGATTTTTGCTAAAATCCTCAATGAACCTCTTAGCAATATAAGTTGATGTTGCTTGGCTATTTTTAAAAGACTTGGGCAAGTACAGTCATCAGTTAAGGTCTTAATCTGAAATGTTAGCTCTCCACTTATTTGAGATGCATAACATCTCCACCCACACTCATTCTTATAGTGAACTGATATCTTGGTCCTCTCATTAAGCTTGAATTTGATGTCAATAGGTTTTTTAATTGCATACTCCCTCAAAGTAGCTCTGAACACCTTTGCATTAGGAAACTTCATCTCCTTCTTTAGTACAACATTTCTCATGTCACTTTTAGCATTAAACTCTGGCTGCTCAGGTACCTACTCATCATCAGACTCATCCATGCTTACCAAGTCATCCTCAAGAGTTGGCTCAGCCCACTCAAGGTCTACATGGGGTGCATTGCTTGATTCTGTGGCTGTATTGGGGGCATCACTTGATTTTGGAACAGAAACTTGTGGAGCTGAGTTTGGAGAAGCAAATATGTTATCACCAAAGTCATCCCCCTTTAGGCCTTCATATAGCTAATCATCATCATCATCTCCTTCAACATTCTGTTCTTCAACCCTTGCACTAACCTCGGCATCCTGTTCCTCAACTCTATCACCAACCTCAACATCCTCAACATTCTCATCATCTTCTTCTTCCTCCAATACAACTTCATCATAATCACTCTCCACATCTATTTCATCCACCCCTCCATCACCACCTACACCACCTACATCACCAACTACACCATCATCTGCCACTCCCCCTCATCACCACTTACACCATCATCTGCCACTCCCCCTCCATCAGGATGCTCAACTGCTAGTGGCTCCATATCTATATCAGTGTAGATTATGCTTTCGTTAGCTGGCCATGCCCTATGAAGGGTAGTCATGTTCACCACATCTGCATCTGTTTCTATGGCCTTTAAATCATCCTCTATATCACCTTCAGGAAGTAAATACCTATATCTATTGTGTTCTTTAGGAGCACTAACTAGATGGCATAAATCTCGAATTTTAAAGGAACTCAACTTATCAGGGTTAATCTTTGTCAATGTATGTACATACCCACCCACATATTCAAGGGTTGGGTCCTCCACAAAACATCTCTTAACATGAATTTCAATGTCAAATGTGAAGTCAACCATCTGCAATTAAAATAAGTAGTTTGTTTAAAATAAGTAGTTTGTTTAAATTTAGTAGTTTGTTTAAAATAAGTGGTTTGTTTACATACTAACATGTTGAAACCAACAACAAGCCAAAAGAGACAAGAAGCCAAACATAGTGCTATTTTGTTTTCATATAAAATTTGTTTTGTTGTTGATAGAAAACACACGGCCAAAGGACCACATATAGCACATGCAAAACCAGATTCCCAACAAATTCATAGGGACCACACTACCCACAGTTCACAAACAAGTGTAATTATTGACAAATAAACTTGATTCTTTCAGGTATACGCATTATATAAACAACCATAACAGTACATTAGCTACATCCTAAGAGATTTTACATATAAATAGCAAAATGCACATTTAACATACACCAATTTTGAGAAAATTTTACAAACCCTAACTATGTGGGTGGGTCGTGGTAAAAAATGCCATCAAGAACCCAAATGCAGATCAACAGCGTCACATATACCTTCCCCTATCTTCAATGTTGCGAAATTTGTGTTTTCTCCCCCTCCAAACACTCCAAACTAGGAAGAACATGTTGATCTCACCATAGGTCTCTCTCTCGAAAAGTTTCTAAGTTTTGGGTGTTTTGATTCGCGTTATGTTGTGTTTTGGGGTTAAGAAGTGTTTTTGTAACGGTTGGGACTGAGGTAGGTTACGGAGATTGACGGAAACATACCACAGGTGGGTTAAGTGATACTCTTCAAACCACGGGTAGGCAAAATGGTTTTCGCCCAAACCACAGGTGGATTATGTGTAATTACCCCTGTATGTTAGTTGTAAAATTTGAAACTCTATTGGATTGTATTTTCTTTATTTTCTTAACACACATGTCAAATTTTGTTTAAATTAGATGTTATTTAATATTCGATCATTAAACTTATTTTTTATATATAATTTTATACCACAAAAACTTGAAATTTAAACATTTGATTAATGAAATAGTTATTGATCTTTGATCTTCTTGAAATTTTGCAAGTATGGAGAGTATAATAAAAACATATAATCCTGGATGATTATAATTGGATGAATCTTTACTGGAGTAGGTGTGGGGATTTTATATGTTGCTCCACCCCTCTACATTGGAGAGGTCTGTATTAAATTAACAGAAATAATTGCATGTTGCAGTCTACTTCGTGTAGCTCACGTTTGGGCACTTTTTGTCAGAAACAATAAGCTCTTTTCATCCGACCCCTAACAAGGTATGGACATTAATTCTTCCCTTATTACTCACCTTCCCTACTAGTACCAATTCTGACTTGACCAAATTCACCTTCAAAATCAGTTAGATTATCATTTTTAGTCTATAAAAAACTTAAAGTTGTCACTTTTAGTTATTGTGCCAAGAGCCTTATAGATTAATTGGTTTGCACCTCTTGGTGTGTCTATGACATCTAGGATTCAAATCTCCCCTATCCTATTGTAACTGTCTAATTATCAAAAAAAAAAAATTAGTGATTTAAGTTACTCCTTAACAACTTAAAGTAGTCACTTTTTATACATATGGAGTTATAACATGTTAATTTTTAGTTTGGCCACACCATCAAATGGACTAAAATTTCATGATTTGTGTTCCTTAGCGTATTTCTAATATCTATTACATATGTTCACTAAAGTTTTCCAAACATGTTGTAAGTTGGAATATTTAATGCTGTCATGTAAAGAAAGTGGGGTACTAATTTTTTTAATATACATACATATGTTTATACATAGAATACCAATCCAATTTTTATTAATCTTGAAAAGCTTGGTTACAATTTGAAAGAATTAGTATATAAGTCATATCCGAACAAAATTATATGGTCAAATTTTGGAGATTATGCAATTACTATTTTTTAAGTTGTTTATGTTCCATTGTTTTTAGAAAAGATGTGAATACAATTTTATTGCTATAAAACCCTTTAAATAAATCATGGTAATTTTTAGAATATATTAAAAGAATAAAGGAATATATATTATTTGGTTTTTAAATATAGAGTGGGTATTTTACTTGATTCATTTTACTTTTATGCTAGCTATACATAAATAAACAATATATTTATTATTTCTATTATATATGTTTGCTAAAATGTCATAAACATATTGTCTTTTTGTAACTTATAATCACATCCTGCCTCATGGCTGAGTGTAATTCCAATGCATTGTGTGGGTCCTATCTAATTGACCAATTTGAATGCAGGAAAGTGATATTAATTGGAGATATATTCTTAATTTTATGCCCAATTATCTAATATTTCTATTAAAAAAAAACTAAATTATCATAGGGGTAGTACTGTTTATATGGATTGTAAATTAATCTTTATTAGAAGATTTATCTTGTATGAATCGCTATTGGTTTTGATACCAATAATGGCAGTCGAGTCAAAGCCTAGGATAAATCATCCTTGGATATCTTTCATAAATTATATTCATGGTTGAATGGTATCCAACTTGGCGGAGAGTAAAATTAATAAGTGTCTTTTGAGGTTTTCACAACTCCCACATCTTATTTGGGAATGTTTCTTTACTTTTTATGTAGTTAGATTTTAACAAAAGTTAGTAATTTAATTTATTTATCAAACAATAATATTATGTAACATAAACTGTATAACCTTATTATAGATTAGTTTTTTCTTTTTTAGATAAAAATTTGTTGGCGAATTTTTTTGGGCTTAGCAATGATGCTAGTTACCCACGTTGTTGATACAGTGCATTACATCAATTTTATCGTAATCTCTTAAATGGCTCATTCATCAAGTAATTTTATAAGTTTTATGTTTACCTTAAAATTGAAAATGATTAAATGATAGTATATGTGTTTTCTTGAAACAAATGGAGAGCTAATTTTAGAATGCCTTTAGAAAAAAAAAAGCATAAACATATGTTTATTAATATGTTAAGAGGACCAATATTAATCTTGTTATGTTGTGATCATTATTGATTTAATATGTAATAGCACTTGATTATTCCAAAAACCATTGTTTGATGGTTAAGAAACTCAAAATCAATTCTAATATATTAGTACACCTACATTATCACTTAAAATCAATTGAAATTATATTAGTGCTCTTGCAATTAACTCTTTGGTAAGTCTTTTCCTGGTCAATAGGTTAGGTAGAACACGCCTAATCCTAATATCAATTTTCTTCTGGTATGTGTCTTGCTTCTTGGAATCCATCAGTAATATGCTCATTGGGGTACAAACTCCTGGTAATTCCTTGTATTAAAATCACCAAATAGTTGAGTGTAATATTACCGATTCAAGAAAATGTGGAATATGAATAGCACCAATTCAGATTCCTCATTCAACAACTTACCAAAAAAGAAAAGAAAAAAGGATTACATAAAACCTAGAATGCTTATCTATCTCCTCCTTGTACCAAATAACGACAATAACAAAGTTTTAGTACCAAAACATTTTGGGTTGGTTATGGATTCTCAATAGATTAATCGGGTCAACCACTAGCGTTTTTTTCTTTGCCATTCTATCCTATTGTATCCAAAAGCATATACTCTTTATCACCTTGAAACATCCTTAATTAACATGTCTTTTTTTATGTTATTTAAGCTCTTTCTTTTACCACTTTTCAGTTGTTTGACTTTAATCAAATTCTTCCTCATTGGTACATTGATAGTAAATGCCATTCATAGCAAATGTCAATAGCAAAGTAAACAAAAATAAAAAACAAAAAATTGAGACTAAAACATTAGATAACTAGGAATTAATTATGAGTTTAGTAAAATGAAATGTACTTCAAAACGGCACAACTTCTAGTAGCCAATGAATATCATTAATACTTGTGATTGTGAACTCCTCAAGAATCCTAAACTATGAAAATAACACACTAACGTTACCAAAAAATTTATAAGGCTAATACCTGGTTGGAGATTTTGAAGATTCGGAGATAAGAAGCTTCTGAGACCAAAATCCCCTTTTTCAACCTCCCGAAACCCAAATCTCCAAATCACAAAACCTAAAAGCGAATCAAAACCCATTTCCAGCAAAGACATAGAGAGAAAGAAATCGAGAGAGAGAGAGAGAGAGAGAAATCGCAAGATAAAGAGAACGAACCTGCTACCGTTAGAGTCCTCGCCGTCAGAGTTGCTGTCTACAACTTGATCTTGACTCATCGTGAGAGTGAGAGTGAAGAGATAAAAAAATTTGAGTTATGAAACAAACCCAAAAAACGACGCAGTTTTGTTATTATGATAAGGAATAGAAAAATAAAAATAAAAATACTAGGGGTTGAACTTGGGTTAAATCTGTAAACACGCATGCCCTTACCACTTTGCTAAACCGAAACCGAAATTGAAACAATGGACTCGGTTTGGTCGGTCCATTCGGTTTAACAGTTGTTTTTTTTGCTCCCTAGTTTTGTTGATGGAGAATGGATAAAGGGACAAGAAGTTCTGCTCTTACTATTTTTGGGCCAAATATTTTTAAACCATTGCTAAGCCCAACTCTAAATCTAAATCTTTGGGTGTTAAGTACTTTGTCTTAACTTTGGGCCATCTTCATCATTATTACAATTGGGGCCGAAGTCCACTAGGGGCTCCTCTTCCAAGTAAGAGGATTCATTAAAAATCCTAAATAAGTTAAACTCTAAATAATGGCCTACGGGCCCTAAATTTGTTATCTCTTTATTTTTATTGACTATATAAAAAGATTGAAAGATTCAATCTACAGTAATCTCTAATTTATTAAATTTGGTGAGTTCAATGTAGTGGGCAAAAAACTCACCATTTCACTTGTTTTATTTGGGCTTAAAAGAAAAAGAGAACCCACACCTGTTATGATTCCCTTAAAGTCCAAAACTCAACATTTTTTTGTGGGAAAGAAAAGCAAGTTGGTCACGCAGGTAAAGAGTAAGAGATTTCTTGTTCTTCTGACATACTCAAAAAAGAGATAGACATGGGGAGTAATTGAGCTGAGTACGTGTGCGGTTCTAGTGCAATTTGGACAAATTTGGTGAGATAAGGCTTGGAGACAGAGGGTTGTAGGTTTGTAAGGGGAGAGGATTGTGTGGTTTTAAAGGATGGGAAGAGACTTTGGTAGTGATTATTGGTGGGTGTGGATATCTTGGAAGTTGAAAGAGAAATAGAGGACCAGATAACAAATTGTGCTGGTTTGTATTTCTCTCTCTTTTCCTCTATGGGTTGATTGATTCTTTTTAAAGACTGTTCAACTAAACATTTCTCGTTTTGTAATTACTGATTTTCTAGTTGCTGGAATAATACCGTTTTGTCTTTTCTCTCTCTCTCTAAAAAAAAGGCTTCCTGTAAAGCAGGACAAGTGGGCTTAGAACATGGTAGGCCCGAGACTATAGGGACTGGCAAGCAGGAGTTTTTGTGAGACAAATAGGGCCCTCGGCAGAAATAATAGTGTAAGGAATGGCCGATGGGCCTCCTGGTTGTGCTTACTTAATGGGTGACCCTATTCTATATGGGAATTGCATCATGAAAACAAAGGTCAACAGTCGCTTTGAGTAAACACTAGCTTAAAAGCCCAAATTAATTAATACAGTACAATGATAATCTCGGTTTCGTTCATTAAAAAAAATGTCTTGTAAAGACCATCCAGAAAGATTGGCCACTTCTCTTAAAGTAGCTCTCCACTTGTGAACCTTCTTCATGTTCTCTTTGAAATGTTTTTCGTGTTCAACAAATGCTTGTGCATAAATTTGTCTGTTTGCGAACTTCAGATGGATCCACATCATAAAAAATGGGTAGAATTATAAGCCCCATCTTTTCTTTGCATTCCACAATCTTTACAAGTTCATCCAAACACCATGGCGATGATGCATAGTTTTTTGAGAGAATGACAATAGCAAACATTGATTCTTCTATTGCTTTTAAAAGCTCAAGTGAAATGAGTTTTCCTCTCTCAAGTTTTTCATCGTCCTTGAATGTGAAAATGCCCTTTTGCTTCAAAGCAGCGTATAAATGGTCTGTAAAACTCTTACGAGTATCTTCACCTCTAAAACTTAGAAAGACATGGTATTTCCACTGATGGCTAGAAGAGAAAGATGGGCTTTTTGTATCCATGACAGCCAATCTAAGTTTACAAGTAAATCTGGAATCACAATATAGAATTATAGATAAGAAATGGTATGTACTCATGAAAAAAAAAATCATTCAATTAGATTTTGAGGAAAAAAACAAAATGATTCAGTAATAAAAGTGAAACTACGGGTCTGTTTGAATGGAAGGGGTAAGGAGGGAGAGTGAAGGGGAGTAGAGTAAAATTAGCTGAAAATAAGCTAATTTTGGACCAAATCTACTCTACTTCCCCTCCCCCCTCAATCCAAACCGACCATAAAGGGGAGAGAGATAAAATAAAAGGATGTGCATGACAAATCAAAACTTACAGATTTTGGAGAAGGATGCTCACAAGTCAGAGCTTATACAGATTTTGGAGAATTGTAGTGTTAGTAAAGAACCGTGCAATTGATGGTTAAATAGGAAGAATAAGGTTTGGGTCTAATACTATTGTGCATTGGATTTGACATGATGCGTGTTAGAAATACTGAAATATGTAGTATTGTATTTCATCATTAAAGAATATACATCAGTGCCTTTATATAGGAGGCATATGTGTGCGGTACAAGTAAAGTGTAGTACAAGTACAAGTGTGCTATACAAGTAATCTAACTGGGCCTAAAGCCCATAACATAATGTACGTTAACAGCCCCCCTCAAACTCAAGGTGGATGTGAGACCAGCTTGAGGTTGTCAACCAAATCACGAGTGCGTCCCTTAGGAAGTGACTTGGTGAAGATATCTGCAAGTTGATCTTTGGAGGAGACTGAGAAAAGCTTGAGAGCACCATGGACAAGATGATAACGGATAAAATGACAATCAATCTCGATGTGTTTAGTCCGTTCATGGAAGACATCATTGTGAGCAATATGAATGGCACTCTGGTTGTCACAATAAAGAGGAGTAGCAGAGGATGTGGACACACCCAAATCCTTAAGAAGCCATCGAAGCCAAAGGAGCTCAGATGTGGTATCAGCAAGGGCACGATATTCTGCTTCAGTACTGGAGCGGGCCACAAAAGTTTGTTTCTTACTTCGCCAAGAAATCAAGGAAGAACCAAGAAAAAAACAGTAACCTGTAGTGGACCTGCGATCAGTGGGATCCCCTGCCCAATCAGCATCAGAGAATGCACGGAGTACAAGAGGAGACTGAGCTGAGTAGAAAAGGCCATGGAAGAGAGTGCCTTTCAGGTATCGAAGAATGCGCAGAACAGCAGCATAGTGAGTTGACCGTGGAGCAGACAGATACTGGCTCACCTGATGAACAGCATAGGAGATGTCTGGACGAGTAACTGTGAGATAAACTAGGCTGCCAACCAATCGTCTGTAAAGAGAAGGATTAGACAATGGTTTCCCCCCCGAGGGTGTCAAATGCGCATTAAGTTCAACTGGAGTGTCAACAGTCTTGCTGTCAGTGAGTCCAGCTCGAGATAAAAGGTCAGAAGCATACTTGGCTTGAGTAATATAAAGACCATCTGTGGAATGAGTAATTTCAAGACCCAAGAAATAGCTGAGATGTCCAAGATCTTTCATCTCAAATTGCTGACTGAGAAAATCCTTGAGTTCTTGAATACCACTGAGGTCATCACCAGTTATGATCATATCATCCACATATAGAAGAAGCAGAATGGTGCCTTTATCAGTACGACGAAGAAATAAGGCAGAATCATACGGACTGGCAATGTAACCCAAGCGAAAGATAGTGGAGCTGAACTTGGCAAACCAAGCTTATGGAGCTTGTTTAAGACCATAAAGTGCACGTCGAAGATGACAAACCTTGTTTGATTCAACAGAGAGACCAGGAGGAGGTTGCATATAGACTTCTTCACTCAAATCCCCATTAAGGAAAGCATTTTTAACATCCATCTGAAAAAGGTCCCATTTACTAGCAGCAGCAACAGCTAAGAGGGCACGAACAGATGAGGTACGAGCAACTGGAGCAAATGTCTCTTCATAATCAATCCCATACTCCTGTGTAAAACCTTTTGCAACAAGACGAGCCTTGTAGCGCTCAATGGACCCATCAGAGCGAGTCTTGATCTTATAGATCCACTTACAACCAACCACAGACTGTCCAGGAGGAAGAGTGACCAGATCCCAAGTATGGTTTTTGGTTAATGCATCAAGTTCCTCTTTCATTGCAATCTGCCATAAAGGGTCAGTGGAGGCCTCACGATAGGTTTGAGGCTCGTGAAGTGTAGCAAGAGCAGTGTAACAATGATAGTCAAGTAAATGTGTAGGAATGGATCTTACCCGGGTTGAGTGGCGAGGTGGAATGTCTTGTGGAGGATCTTCAGGCGGAGCAGGAGCAGGGGACCCAGGCTCAAGGTGGGGTAGCTCGTCATCAACCTGTTCATCTTCAACCTGTCTAGGAGAAGCATCAAAAATGTCTAGAGAGAAGTCCAAAGGAGGATCAAAAGTATTTGTAGAAGGAACAAGAGACTCATCTGGAAAGATTTCTAAAACAGAGGAGGTAGTCAGGGAAGAACGAAAGTGAGAGAGTTTAACAAACAATCGGTGTTCCCAAAAGACAACATTACGAGAAACACGAAGACGATGAGAGACAGGATCATAACACCTATACCCTTTTTGAGTTTCGCCATAACCAAGGAAACAACAAAGTCTAGATCGAGGCTCAAGTTTGTTGTGCTCATGAGGCTGAAGAAGAACGAAACAAGCAGATCCAAAAGAGCGAAGGTGATGATAGTCAGGAGGTGACCCAAAGAGACGCTCATACGGAGTCTGATTATGGATGACAGCACTTGGAATGCGATTAATCGCATGAACAGCATGAAGAGCAGCTTCACCCCAAAATGGGGCAGGAACTTTGGCAGAAAGAAGAAGAGCACGAACAGTGTCAAGAATATGACGAAATTTTCTTTCAGCTCGACCATTTTGCTGAGAGGTACCTGGACAAGTTAGATGATGTACAGTGCCATAGGAATGTAACAGAGCTTGAAACGCATATTGAGTATATTCAAGAGCATTATCAGATCGAAAAATTTTGATACGTTTGGAGAATTGTGTTTCAACCATTTTTGCAAAGTTGCTGTATATTGGTAAAATTTCAGAACGAGATTTCATAGGAAAGATCCAACTATAACGAGAATAATCATCAATAAAAACAACAAAATATCGAGATCCACCAATACTAGCAACAGGAGAAGGTCCCCAAACATCAGAATGAATTAACTCAAAAATACTATTAGAAATAGATTCACTGTTATTAAAAGGCAAAGCTGGCTGTTTTCCGAACTGACATGAAGTACAATCAAAATTGTCTTTGGACACAGAACCCAACAGACCCTTAGAAGCTAACTGTTGTACCCGAGAAGATGGTGCATGACCAAGACGAGAATGCCAAAGTGCGAGAGAAGGTAAGGAAGAAACTGCAGCAGCTGCAGCAGCAACAGAAACAGGAGCAACAGGTGGAAGATGAAGATTGTCCACAGGAAACATACGCCCAACTCTAGGACCGGTCCCAAGCTCCTGCCCCGTCCTCGGATCCTGCACAACACACCCAGAATAGTAAAAAATAAGGCGATAACCTAGTTCAGCTAATTGTCCCACAGAGCACAAATTATAGGATAGGTCAGGTATATGGAAAACTCCAGGAACAGAAAGGCTGGAGGTTGAAACAAAACCTAGATTATTCCCATGCATGGTGGAACCATCAGCTATATGAATATTTAGAGGATGTGGTGCAGGGTCAAGTTTGGAGAATAAGGACAAGTGAGGTGTCATGTGATTGCAGCAGGCAGAATCAAAAAGCCATGTTTGAGACTTACCGGGTAGAACTGAGAGAGCAGTGGAAAGAGATGCATTACCAGCCATACGAACAGCCTGAGCTATGATCTCCTGTAGTTCAGTGGGGGAGAGGTTGATAGTGGATCCAGAAGACTGAGACTCAGCTAAAATGGAAGCCATTGGCGGAGTAAGCTCAGTATTAGCAACAGCAGCAGTAGATTTGTTGCGACGGTAACAAGTCTCAATGGTGTGGCCAGGACGCTTGCAATAGTTGCAGAACTTTTTGTTGGTCTGCTTGCGACGATTGCTAGAGCCAGAGGAATCACCTGATTGCTGAGGTTGCTCTATGAGTGGAGCAGAAGGAGTAATAGCCAGAACATTGAGCTTATTCTGGGCTTGAAGGGTAGCAAGACGAGCTTCTTCTCTAACCAACTCGTTCACAGCAGTATCAAGAGAGGGAGCAGGACTGCGATTCAGAAGCTGACCTCGAATGGGCTCAAAGTCCTTGTGAAGTGACATCAGGAATTCATAGAGGCGAAATTCATCTCTAATGGTAGCATATTGTTGAGCATCCTTTGAGCATGCCCAAGTTGGATCAGAAAGGTCAATTTGGTCCCAAATGAAGCGAAGCTGATCATAGTAGTCATTGATGGATTGCCCTGGTTCTTGCCTAAGTTGATGCAATTCAACCACTAACTGATATTTCATGGATCCGTGAGTAGTGGAGTACCTTTTGGCCAACATATCCCATGCAGATTTTGCATCATCAAAGCTGCCCAATAGATTGGAGATGGAGGGAATGGAAGTGTTTCGAATCCATGTGAGGATCATGTGGTTGTGACTATCCCATTCAATCACCATGGGTGACTTTGGTCATGCATCCACCCTTGGGCAACTTTGTTCGTTGTCCTTCCCTCTTGGGGTGACTTTACGTTTAAACTGTCCACCCGTAGGCGACTTTGGTCATGTGTCCACCCTTGGGCGATGTTGGACCGTTCACCCGTGGGCGACTTTGGTCATGCATCCACCCTTAGGTGACTTTGTTTGTTGTCCTTCTCTCTTGGGGTGACTTTACATTTAGACCGTCCACTTGTAGGCGACTTTGGTCATGTGTCCACCCTTAGGCGATGTTGGACCATCCACCCGTGGGCGACTTTGGTCATACATCCACCCTTAGGTGACTTTGTGTTTAATGACACCTGTTGACTCTTAGACATCCATTCAATTAGGTTGTCGAACGACTAATGTACCTATCATTTGATCGCTTGGATTTAGCCGGACGACTAGTCTTGAGTCAATGTGTTGCACAAAATATTCCTTGTTTGTTGCCCCTCATTCCATGTTTGCCATTGCTACTTGAGTCGATCATTAATGGAGGATCCTTGGATCATTCGTCACCTTGGTGACATGGAGTATTGCTGCTTGAGCTGATCATTCATCACCTTGGAGACTTCGTCAGAGTATCACTATTTGGGTCGATCGTCTATAGAGGATTCCTTGGATCATTCGTCACCTTGGCATCTTGTAGGATCACTGCTTGAGCTAATCGTTCGTCACCTTGGTGATTTCATCAGAGGAACGCTACTTAGGTCAATCGTCTATAGAGGATTCCTTGGATCATTTGTCACCTTGGCAACTTGTAGGATCATTACTTGAGCTGATCATTCGTCACCTTGGTGACTTTGTAGAAGGGTAGACGATATTGGTCATTCGCTTTCTTCTACCCAATGCATCACAAGTGGAGAAAATGCTTCTATTTAAATGGTAAGCTCATAGGAAAATAAGTTAAGTCTTAAATAAGCAAGTAACAACAAACTGTACGTTGCATCAAAACATGATACTTATAAGCAATGTATGGAAAGGAAATGCAAGTAGAGTAAATATAAACATAGTTGTAGGAAGCGAACCACAAGTGGTACTCCCTTTAGTGCTCGGCGTTCCAAGGGTGAGGTAGCTTTTTCTCGTCAAGTGTCCCTTGGTGGTAAGTACCTCTCCTGAAGCGGTTGACGACCTTGTAAGGTCCTTCCCAGTTTGGACTAGCTTTCCATGTGCCGAGTCCCTGGTGGCGAGCGTTACCCTTCTTAAAACTAGCTCACCTACGTCCAAGTGTTTTGGCTTTGCCCGTTTATTGTAATGCCTAGCCATGAGGTTTTGATACGAAGCTAGCCTTTGTTCAATACCTATTCTTACTTCGTCCAGCAAGTCAAGATTGAGATACAGCTCTTTGTCATTCTTCTTTTCATTTTAGTGATCCGCTTTGAAGCTTGTAAGTCCTACCTTTTTCCGATATCACTGCTTTGGTTCCAAACGCAAGTATGAATGGAGTTTCACCTGCAAGGGTTCATGTTGTCGTCTAATATGCCCATAAGAGAGTCGGAAGCTTATCTATTTGAATGGAGTTTTTTGTGTTGTCGTCTGACATGCCAACTCAACTCCTTGAAGGTTGATATAGAGTTTGGTGTGATTTTGTTGAACCAAATATGCGCCGGCCCTCTCAAAGTGGTAGGAAAGGCTCAACACATTATCTCATTAGGGATGCCTTAGAGGTGCATGAGAGTCTTGAAAGATTAAAGATGGTCAAGTGGGTCTTTCGTCCCATCATAAGTCTCCAAGGATGGCATCTGGAACTTAGGCAGTAGAGGGCAAGATGTGACTCGTTGCTCTCAGCCTCATCTTCTTCATGATAACCATCCCCTGAGTGGTGATGATTGCTACGGTCTTGGTGATTGCTGGCTTTAGGTTGCTGCTCACGCAACTGTTTAACCCGAACCTCCAACGCCTGATTTTGCTACATAAGGGCTTTATTTGACTAGGTAAGTCATTCGATAGCAGTCGAGTGCATTTGCAATTGCGTTTCCACAGAGGTGGGGGGATTTCCAGATTCTGGGTTGACTGATACTATTGATTGAGTTTGTCTTTTGTCTCAGGGATAAAGCGATGGCTAATCACTCAATCCCCACAGACGGCGCCAACTGATGATGCTCAAAATCATCAGTAGGTTTATCGCCCAAACTCACAGTCTTCCGTGAAGGGTGAAGAGTAGTGAACCTACAAAAAATAGAAACACCTTCAAAGAGCACCGGTGTGATGCCAGCCTAAGACCCTCCGAAGGTCAAGTCAGAAACCAATAGTGAGCTTTTTGGAAAGGAGTTTCTGAAAGTATTTTTTGCATACCTTGGGATTGGAGTGTCTCAGTGTTGATCACAGTAGCTGAATTGTAGGGATATGGGGTTATCTTGTAGCTAACGTGTAGGAGTTGGGAACTATCCCATAGATGATTCGTAGGGAGTGAGGAGTTATCCTTAACTGATTTGTAGGAGATAGGGTTTATCTCATTACTGCTAGCTGTGTGTTCATAGGAGAGTCTTAGGTGATGTGGACATTGCAACATGAGTTTAGTGTGCTTGGTCGTACTTATCAGCTTTTGGTCATGACGTAAATCCATGATGGTCGCATCAAGTCTTCCGCTTTTGGTGAGTAGGTGCTCTTCAGAAGACCAACTTATTTGGGAAGAGTAGCACACTCCAGAAGAGTAGCTATGGAGTTAGTCAAAATATTCCCTATTAGATTACAAGAAAAATAAGAATAAACACTGATACACACACACACTAGCCTCTAAGCACGCACGTTACGCGTGCTCAGAGACTCTTCTATTTTTTTGGGTAGAAGTTAATAATTTTCATTTATTATAATTTGAAAATATATATTTTTTATTTTTCAAAAAAATAAAAAGGATAAGTTAAAGAGATAAGCAGTAACAGTAATTTCTTTTTTGAACGTGAAAGGAAAAAAATTCTAAATTTTAGGAGTTCTCTTTTTGAATTCAAAATGAAATTTGCTATTTGACATTTATAACCTTATTTCTAAATGAAGTTACCCTTCATTAATGAGAATATTTTTAAATCACATAAAAGTCCAATTGAAAAAGAGGAATCCTCTTATATATAGTATAAATATATTAAGAATAAACAAAAAAGAGATGCAGTATTTGAAAATTTCAGCAACCTTAAAAAAGTTAAATGAGCAACATGTGAATTTATCTCATACAAAAGCAAAATAAAAGTTAAATTTTCTAAATTTTATATATTTAGTATAAAGAGGAGCCATTTTTTTTTGAAAAAGGGTTAAAACAAAATCCTTGGTGGATATATTTTCCAGCAATAATCTACTGATATAATATTAAATAGTATTCGGTAAAAAAAAATTAAGTTGTAAAATGAATATTTAAAATTTAAATTTAAATAGTAAGAAGAAAGTATTAAAATTTTCATATGATTTAGTTATGACTCATTTTTTACACTTTGACTATTTGACTAATTTGTAACTTGTGAGGGGTTTTAATTTTGCTAAATGTGACTTGTGAGTAGTTGTTGGCTATGTGACTTGGTTAATACATTAACACTAAAGGATAACAAAAATATAAAACATTTAAAGAATTGTAAACTTATAAATTAAATAACTGCAAAAAAAATCATTTACCAATAATTAATATGTTTATTGTATTAGAAAGAAATATGTCAAATGAACTTATAGTTTATTTTTTATTTTTTTGCTAGTACTATGGACAAATTTGTAATAAAGAAACCCCGTAGACTGTAAGATTCACCTCCTACCCAAAATTCATCTCTTATATAATTTATATTTCTTATTGACCATCCTGGACAAAAATCCTGGAGCTGCCCCTTATTGAAATATATATTTCAGCTCATTACATTTTCCACTCCATTATATATAGAGAAAGTATAGGGTAAGATTATAATTTTTATAATATATATACATATGTTTATCCATAGGACATTCACCTGAGTTGTCAATAACAAATTGTCACAACATTTTCACAACAACTGAGGTGTTAATAACTCATAGGTCATAATAAAATAAAATAAAATAAAATAAAATAATAAAATATTAGAATAAACCTACCACAACTGAAAAAGTATTGTGAAAATGTTGTGACATTTTGTTATGTCCACTTTCTCTTGTCTAGGCCATGGCATGCATGTGGGCATTCTACCTAGGCCAAATAACCTCCTTTGGGCTACCAAGACCATAGCATGCTTGTGGGCATGCTGCTAAGATCAAATAACCTCTTTTGGGAACTTTTTGTTAATTAAACTATAAAATAATTACATAATTAGGCAGACCCAATAGGAGGGCAAGAGCCGCAAGTCAAGCGACTGAGACTCATTTCTTGTGCAAATTGTAATGGAACAGTTAATGGGCTATCCCCTGACCCAGGGGAAAAGATTGATAGGCCTTTGACATTTTTTTTTGTGGTAAACTTGACATTTTCTTCTTTTAAAAGCATAAGGGAATGGAAAAGTTGCAATGTTTTCCAGGTTGGAGAGCCGGATGAGGTTGAAATCCTTCAAACTCGTTCTATATCTTTTTATTGGATGTAAATTTTGAAAATCTAACTGTTAGATTGCATTTTCTTTATAATCTTAACACACATGTCAAATTTTGATCAAATTGGATGTTATTTATTATTCGATCAATTAACTTATTTTTAATGTATAATTTTATACCACAAAAACTTGAATTTAAACATTTGATTGATGAATTAGCTATTGATCTTTGATCTACTTGAAATTTTACAAATATGAAGGATCAAATAATAACATGCAATCTAACGGTTGGATTTTCAAAATTCACATCCAATAAAAAGATATTGGATAAGTTTAGAGAGTTTCACACCAAGTTAGTTTGGAGAGACATTTTTCGAGAGAGCCTTTCTCCCATTCAAATTTTCCGATCCAATTCAATTGTTAAGTACGTGGTGTTAAAAAAAAAAAAAAATCAGTAGTCTTTTTTTTTTTTTTTTTTAATTTAAGAAAACTCATTTAAACCACACAAAATTAAGTAAATATCATGTGTGTCGTATTTGACTTTTATTTTATTTTATTTATTTTTAATGAAGATTTAAGCTTTTCCCAGTCGTTTCTCGTCAATGGACCCTTGACGTATATGATGGAGTGCGGTTTGTTCCTTGTGCTATAGTGAGTTATAGACAGAACTTGAAAAGGTCAAATGAGAGTGCATCTTTTCCCCCTTTTTTTTTTGAGAGAGTTTCAACTTATGACATCCGCTCTTGATGATGCTCTTTATCATCAGACTAAGACACCAATTGGTTTTTGGTGTAGGCAGGGATTGAACCCTAGATCTCTTATTCAACCATCTGAGACTTTACCAGTTGAACTAATTAGAACTCACTTCCCTTCTAAATTTTATGAATTGGATAAATTCCCTCCAATGTGTTAGTATCTCATGACTTGATAGCTCATACCATTATAACTATTTGCACGTATTTTTTATTATTATTTTATCATATGACTATTTAGTAATCAGTCATCTAAATTGATCAATTGATTATAAAATATTTCATGATCAAAACAAATGTAGGAAAAACATGCTCAATTTTTTTAAAATTTTTTTTTTTAAGAATCCAGATGCTCAATTACTAGTTCTACAACAATATTACCAAACGGAACCGGATATATTAGGGAAAACGATAAGGTTTAGAGTTTAAACGTAAAATCTATGAGATTGGGCCAAATGTATTTTGACGGCAAGTCCAAACTTCAATTTGGTGTCTACAGTTGTGAAATGAATTGGAGCTATTTATTTTTTTAGAAGAAAATGATTTGGAACCAGGATAGGGAGAACAATTTTAAAAGAGAAAAGAAATTGCAAAATTTGACCCAATGGACCTGCCTAGGACAACAAAAAATGAAAACAATCAGTTAAAAATGAAACACAAAAACAAAAGCACCCCAAGTTCTTGTTTTTTTGGCCACCTGTTTCCTCGTGATCTATTGGTTCACATGTACAAATTTTATTTTTTACTTCCTGTGTGTTAGTTCAACAGCCTCTGATCCCTTTTAATTAATTGAAACATGTTAATGATCGTGTAACATTACCGTTTCATGCCATTTCAAGTATCATTCTTCTTCTTCTTTTATTTATTTATTTTTTTATTTTTTTAAGTTGTTAGCTTCTTTTTTTCATTAGCTTATTTAGACTGGTAAATAAATTGGATAAAAACACAGGTACATCAGCTTATAAGCTTAAACAAATACGCTTATGATTTTAATAATTCAAAACTACGAAATTGACGGCCAGCAACAGCGATAAGATCTTACATTCTTTTACTTGCTAATTGTGCATTCTAATTTACATTGTCTTGCAAAATAAATTTTTTGACTGTTTATATGAAATGCATAATGCAGCAAACTTTTGGGAATTTTTAGTATAGCTTTAGCTGGATGAGCATCAAAACCATCACGTTATCACATTGCTTTACTTAATAAGGTTTTTAGAGGCCTTCAAAATTCCATGCCCTTTTACTCAAGTAACTGCTTATAAATAACTTTAGACATGTAAGTCAGCTATGCCATGTTTCTCCAAACAATGTGTTTGCTTAGACCATAAGTTACAACTTTATATGGATTATAATTTATAAAGCATCATTTTGGCCAAATGAAATTTTATTTCAAACATGGTGGGATTGATTAGCTCCGATCCACCATGGCTTCTCTCTCTGAGCTTGTAAGCCTTTGTATTATGCTATAAAGTATAAGACAAGCATACAAGTGCATGAACTATCCTAGAACCATCAAAGATTTCTTGCTTGATAGAAGATAGGTTGAACTTCACAAACCAAAAATCATCAGTAAGAATGTAAGCCTCCTTTGTAAGAATTATTTTGGCTGTATTTGCTCCTTTAGAAGCTCTTTAATTCTCATAATTCTGTCTGTAATCACACAGCTCTGCCTCGCCCCCATTTTCTCTCTTTTTTCTTCAGCTGGTAAATTAAACATTGTCTAAAGGCATTGACAAACTTGACTCCCTAGATTTTCTTTTAAGCCAATGCACATTGAATGTTTATCTATCCATAGAATCACAAGTCTATTCATCCTGTAAAAACATATCACATTGTGCCTTTCAAATTCCCTGCCTCCCTGCCTCCCTCTTCCATTTCCCTTTTACCTGACTAAAAGATAAGGATAACAGATAAATACATGCTAATACAGAATGCTACATTTTTTATTCTGCAGATCAGCTCCAATACAGCATGAAGCATCATTCTGGAGCCAGTATTGAAGAACAATTACATAACTTCTACATATTGAACAAGCAAACATGCTACAAAGACATGATAAACATAAAAAAGGAAACATGCTAATTCTAAACTTCAGGAACCAGCTAGAGGACTGATCTGATTCTTCTTCTAAGTCAGTGCATTTCTTTTTTGTTGGCACGGTTTCAAGTAGTTACTTCCTTTCTGCATTGAGGGGCCTATATCATTTCAATACCCAATTGTTCACATCCAATGAATCAAGCTGCTGAAACTACGGGACACTTGTAACTCTGGCCTTGTCGCTGCCTGCTTACTGGGGTTTTCACAGATAGACCTGATGCACCAAAACAGAAATATTGGCTCCTTGACCTTTTATGACTAGAGCCTTGTTTGATCAAATTTATAGTTCCATCATCAAATAGTTTATTGGAGGAAGATGGTCCTGCCACATCATCTTCAATAAAAACAGCTTTTTGTTTATCTAATGAATTAGGTGAAGAAAGTGATGATTTTGAAAATGAACTTGAACGAGAACGGTGTGGGTTACCTGATTTAACAATAAGAATGCATGTGTTGGTTCCCTGTTTCTATCATTTTCTTGATTTTCTTTTCTTCTGCTTCCACTAGTCTCTTTCCCATTTTAATGGGATTCATAAAGCCTAATGTTCACAAACCATGACAATCTCCACCGTAGCATATAGGTCAGTCCCAACACAACACCATCATGGTGGGCTAGAGGGTCGGGTTGTAAGCCATGCTGCACTAGAATAGTTCGTCGAAGTGGACAAGAGGATGTGGCTTCCACCTATGAAGTTCAATTGCAATACCAAAACTCAGGTTCCAACTCCCAACAGAGCGATGCAATGAAGAATATATATAATAGTCTGTATTAAACCCAATATCTTCCATGTATAATCCAGTAATGCCTTAAGCACACTCAATGTCCACACCTTATATTGTTGCATCCTTGCCTCACAAGAACTTGGGGATCCAACATCCAATGCACCCTATAGAAAATGTATCTTAAATTTGGGGGAAAATGCCCACGATGTAAATTGAAATCTAATATAATACATCCTTTGCATTGCGACCAGAGAGGAACCATGAACCAACATCTAATGGACCCTATAGAAAATCTACCTTAATAGTTAATTCCCACAACTAGATTTCACATAGTGACACCTCTCAAAGTAAAGAATCGCCTGTCTAAAATGGGTCCAGCTCCACAACCCCCAGCCCCAAATCTATAAGCATACATAATGTTGTAAAACTAGAATATTGTGTTGGAGGTCCTATTAATGATCTGATTTAAGGCATTCCCAACGCAGCAATGAACAACGAATCCCTACAATGAGGGAAATTAAAATGAACTCATGGTCAATAAAAGAAAATGTACAAAGTGACTGTACAACGTAGTCCAATTATAATGATAAGCAAAAGATAATACCATGGTAGGGCTCGGCCACAATGCTAGCGACAACATATCATATCTTTTCTGCATCATTATACATGGTAAATCTAAAAAGTGAAGAAAGAAGTGTTCAAAGCTACAGAGAAATTTTAAATCATTTATGCTTTGTTCCAATCCCATTTGATCATTTCCACACATGCAAATCAATCACCCAAAAGAATCCCAGCAGATGAAAATGAATCAGACTTGACAAACAAACAGATTTTAGTTCAGTTCTTGGCCTTAAGGGAGTTGTTTTCCTTGATCCTTGATCGGTTATCCAGCTTAACAAAGCGTTTGAGATTATCATAAGGGAGGGTTTCAGTGTTCTTCCTCCTTAATTCACTCAACGCTGGGCGTTTATCAATCAAATGCCATAGCCAATCAGGGTATTCAAAATCAGGAAGGATCTTGGGATCTGCCCCATCCTTGAGGATATTTGCACCAACTACTGTAGTAGACTTGACTTCTTTGCTAAGAATTGATTCTTTTGGTGCATCACTGGCTGCACTCCCTTTAGAGCCCTTCTTTGCTTTACCACTAGAAAATGCTAGTCAGCTTACCACCCCCATAGCCTCCTTGGTAATGGCAATGCCTCTAATTGATCTGACATGGTTCATTGCCATAAATTTAACCTGTGTCATCAATGTTAATGAATATAGGAAGGAATTTTTTCTCTACAAGAAAACTGGGATTTATACCCTAACACTATCAATTTTACATGAATTTACTAGTTTCCAAGATCCTCCATCTCTTGCATGAAATGTATGTTCTGCTCAACAGATTATATCCTTCTAAAGTCAATTTTCAAGAGATGCTAAGCATAGACCAGGAATGTTTACATTTTAGAGTACTTCATTCAACCATATGACAGACAGACAATATTTAACCAATAATTGTTTGAATGGTCCCATGTTTGGGCATACTGAGATACATACTATTGTTTTTTTGATAAGTAAGATACGTTCTAATGTAGAATTAACTATTTCTCTTTCTTTTAGACTTTAACTTTCATTTATTGACTACTTTGTGTATTTGCTTTGTACATGAGATAGTTCCTTTTCTGTAATAAAATTCCATTACATATACCCCCAAAAAGAAAGAAAAAAAAAATCCACCTTTCTCTTATAGGGTTATAGCTAAAAATTAAAATGCCAGTGCTCATTCAACAAAACTAAGCTTGTAGACCTAAAAATGAAGCAAAAGCATGTGAATCCCAACATCCAGAGTTAGAAAATAAATTTTGGTAGTTAACATCAAATGCTTTGTTAAAACAAGAACATGAACAAATTGTCAGTAATTCTTAATTCTCACGTATCTAGAATACTACCTCAAATCATTAATCGCAATCATAAAATGGAACTGTACATCACAAAGCTTCTCTTCTACTCATCTTTTGCAACACCTAACTTTTGAAGTACTCAATCATGTTCAACATTAAACCTCAATTCAACATTCCCAAACACATTCAAAATCAACTTTACCCTTTATATTGCTAAAGGATCATGAGCCAAACTAAAACCTCCCGGTAGTTCCTTGTATTTAAATCACCAAATAGCTTGAGCGTAATATAACCAATTCAAGAAAACGTGGAATAAAAATAGCACCAATTCAGTTTCCTCATTCAACAACTTACCCAGAAAAGAAAAAAAAAAGGATTACATAAAACCTAGAATGCTTATCTATCTTCTCCTCGTACCAGATAACGACAATAACAAAGTTTTAGTCCCAAAACATTTTGGGTTGGCTATGGATTCTCAATAGATTAATCAGGTCAACCACTAGCGTTTTTTCTTTGCCATTCTATCATATTGTATCCAAAATCATATACACTTTGTCACCTTGAAACATCCTTAATTAACATGTCCTTTTTTAATGTTATTCATAGCAAACGTCAATAGCAAATTCTTCCTCATTGGTACATTGATAGTAAATGTCATTCATAGCAAATGTCAATAGCAAAGTAAACAAAAACAAAAACAAAAAATTTAGATTAAAACGTTAGATAACTAGGAATTAAGCATGAGTTTAGTAAAATGAAATTATGAAACTTTTAGTAGCGAATGAATATCATCAGTACTTGTGATTGTGAAGTCCTCAAGAATCCTAAACTACGAAAATAACACTCTAAACGTTACCACAGCTTAAGCGCACCGTTTTGATTTGCTGAGGAAAAAATAAAAATTTATAGGGCAAGTAAAAAAAAAAATTATAGGGCAAATAATTGATTCGAGATTTTGAAGATTCGAATTCAATATGGTGGCTCCGCTTTTGATAAGAAGCTTCTCAGACCAAAATCCCCTTTTTCAGCCAAGAGAACCTGCTGCCGTTATAACAAGAAGTTCTGCTCTTACTATCTTTGCGCCAAAATATTTTTAAACCACTGCTAAGCCCAATTATAAATCTAAATCTTTGGGTGTTAAGTACTTTGTCTTAACTTTGGGTCATTTTATCATTATTACAATTGGGGACGAAATCCACCAGGGGCCCCTCTTCCAAGTAAGAGGATTCATTAAAAATCCTAAAAGGTTAAACTCTAAATAATGGCCTATGGGCCCTAATTTTGTTATCTCTTTATTTTTATTGACTAAAGAAAAAGAGTGAAAAACTCAATTTACAGTAACCTTTGATTTAGTCAATCTAGTGAGTTCAATTTTATGGGCAAAAACTCACTAATTCACTTATTTTATTTGGGCTTAAAAGAAAAAGAGAACCCACGCCTGTTATAGTTCCCCAAAAGTCCAAAACTCAACATTTTTGTAGGAAAGAAAAGCAAATCAGACATGTAGGGAAAGAGCAAGAAATTTCTTGTTTTTCTGATAGACTCAACAAAGAGATAGACATGGGGCTATAGGTTTGTAAGGGAAGAGGATTTTGTGGTTTAAAGGATGGGAAAAGACTTTAGTGGAGATTGTGGGTGGGTGTGGATTTCTTGGAAGTTAAAAGAGAGAAATAGAGGACCAAATAACAAATTGTGTTGGTTTGTGGTTTGGCATTCTCAACTCATTACAGTCCATGTATTTCTCTCTCTTCTCTTCTCTATGGGTTGATTGATTTTTTTTTTTAAGAATGTTCCACCGGACATTTCTTGTTTTGTAATTACCGATTTTCCAGTTACTTGAATAATACCGTTATGTCTTTTCTCTCTCTCAAAAAAAAAAAAAAAAAAAATGCTTCCTATAAAGCAGGATAAGTGGGCTTAGAACATGGTAGGCCCAAGGCCGTAGGGACTAGCAATCAGGAATTATTTTGTGAGACAAATAGGGCCCTCAGCAAAAATAATGGTCTAGGCAGTAGTTGATGGAAAATGTTTAGGTACTCTTGGAGTACAGAGAAATGGTATTTCCTCATCTCACATTTATGGTAGACTCCATCATAAATTTAATGAGTGAACCCTAACATGAATGTGATAAAAGAGAGTACCATTTTCAGTACTCTAAAAATATCTAAGAATTACTTGTGGCTGATTGATGGGCCTCCTAATTGAGCTTAGTTAATGGGTGACCCTATTCTATATGGGAATTGCATCATGGAAACGAGATAATTTTGGTTGGGTTTAATCTACAAGATTACATATGGAGGCATTTGAAGGCGGACTAGTTTCCAATATGAGCAGGACAAATTGCAGGATTGGCCCAAAAATAACTAAAGAAAGATAAAACGAGAAGTGATTTTTTTCTTTTTGAAAAACTATAGAAAGATCTTTATCCTACAAGTCTCATATATTTTTTTTTTTTTGAGATATACAAGTCTCATATCTTAAGTGACTTAAATTCGTTTTTTTATTTTTTTTATTTTTAATTTATATATAAAAATGGTACTTCCCATAGATTGAATCTTTTATTTTCTTATCTCTTTTTAAAATCAAACAGCAGTAATAATAGAACACACAAATTGCAAGGATACAAGTGATATTAGTTTTTAGATTACAAGAAAAATAAGAATAAACACTTATATATATAAAAGAATAAACAAAAAAGAAATGTGGCATTTGGAAACTTCGGCTACCTTAAAAAAAGGAGCAACATGTGAATTTTTTTTTTTTGGGAGAAAAAACATGTGAATTTATCTATACAAGAGCAAAATAAAATTTAAATTTTCTTAATTTAGTATAAAGAGGAGCCAAATTTCTTGAAAAGGGTTTAAAAAAAACCTTAGTGGATATATTTTCTAGAAATACTCTACTAATATAATAGTATTAAATAGTAGTAGGTCGAAAAAATTTAAATAGTAAAATGATAAATTTTAAATTTTAAATTTAAATAGTAAAATGATAGGTGGCAAGTTTTAAATTTTAAGAGAAGTGTTACATCTATAACATTTTTACAACAAATCATAGGTGGCAAGTTGTTATTAGTTCTAATTTGAATTCAAAATTAAAATTTTTTTTTTGCACACCCATATAACCGATAACAACCTATCATTTAGAATTTGTTGTTAAAGTGTTGTAAAAATATTATGGAAGTAGCATTTTTTTTTTAATGTGTTGCACTTGCACATGACATGAATTTACGAAGAGTAATGCTACAGAGACAAACTATTTTACAATATTTTTATAAAATGTTGATGTGGAAAATTCTTACCAGTTTTTAATTAGCATCACGACTAGTGTCACATTTTTACTTATCAATAACCACCCATCACATTAGTTGTTTGTAAAAGAGTTTGTAGCCGTAGATTACCGATTACTCCTTTATATGAAAGCTCTTATTTTTTGAAGTCATTATTAACGTTTTCATAACTTTTAAAGAGTGCTAGTTTGTTATGCGTAAATCAAAAGCAATTAGGAACTCACATTTTACAGGTTTTATGGGACTACAATAACGGAATAATCTTTTTTTTTTTTTTTTTTTTTAACACGGAATAACCTATTTTGAATAAATTATGTTTAGTAGTCTCTAACTAAATTCTAATAAAATTAAGTTAATTCTTTCATTTCTTTGTTACAAAATTTTCTAGTTTGCATCTTTATTTATTAATAATTAATAATTTTAATATTTACAATTTTTTCTAGTTTGCATCTTTAACTCATATTTTATATAAAAAAAAACTTTTATAAAATGTTGTAAAACATTTTACTTTTAAAAACTTGGTAAAATATACACACATGACTCTGCCTCCCATACGGTGACCGAAGCCAACAATCTGGTGGCCAGATTGCTAGCATTGTTTGCCGGACCGCTGCCTCTAGTGGCTTAGCTGCTGGTTTTAGTGTGGTTTGTGTTTGAAATTTTTTACATATCACACCATATACTTGAAACGAAACAAACATAGTGTTAATCACACATGATAAATCATGTTATTACCTATTCTGTCTAAGACCTCATTTTACTTTATCTTTGCAAGCAATGTTTATATTGCAGCTAATGTAAAACTTGTATACTCAATTTTCGAATTTTTATCTTCCATGGGGGCATTTTTTTACTTCTCAAGTTTTCCTTTTTGGATGACCGATGTTGCTCAACTTCAAATGTTAGAAACTATTGCGTCCAAACCTAATTTTTCTTTATCTTGCAATTTGCAAACAGCATAAAACTCGTTAATCCAAAGGTTTTCTTATAAAATATCTCTCTATCTTTGAACTTTTTAAATTTCCCTTTCTCAACCTTCTACTCACCTTCTTTTCTTTGTTTCCTTTACACGGAAGCATGTGGCCAACTCTTTAATCCTTTTGATTTCCCAGTTTCCAATTTGTAATCAACAATACATCACACTCATATTATGCTCTCCCGACATCATTTTTTTTTTTTTTTGAAAAAAAATGCTTTTTCAATTTTAAATACACCTTTTAATTAACTTCTTCCCTTTTCTCTTCCTAATCCTAATTACCTTGTTATGACTTTTCAATTAGTTTTTTAAATGTACCTTATCTCATCCCCTTTAATCCTTTTAACGTTTAAATTAATCAAAAAATATATCCTATCCTACTGTATAAAATAATAAAGTATGTCAGTAATTAAATTCATGAAATCAACAAAATAGTTTTGTGGGGGGTGGGAGCACAAAGAGAAGCAACCATCAACAGGATCCACCTGAGATGTAATTGGGCCCAATTATTCATTAGATCAGATCCATTCCTTGAACAGTGCCCCCACAGCCTGTAGCCTACTCTACCGCCATCAGCAAGGCAGTGATGGGACAAGTATCTAAAGAAAGATCAACAGCCCTCCAAGTAGAAGGCTAGGATGCAATCCAAGTAGCTATATATAGGAAGGAAGGTCCTCCTTGAGAGGGGATCAGAAAAATTTCAGAGAGAGAAATAGGGAAATAGAGAGAGAAATTAATCATTGTAAAACCGAGAAGTGTATTCCTTAAGAACAATTGCTCCTCGGCCAGCCCGAAGAAGGACTTAAATAAGAATTTCTCTTTTCCAGATATAATCATTTACATGAACTGTCATCCTTGCCAATCTCCTTTCTTTGATTACTAACATGTGGCTACAAGAGATCAAAGTGTTGACCTTGACCATTCACCTCTACAAATTAGTTGTATTGGGCCTCCATCCCAGCCTGGTCTCATCCAGGTTAGGCCAGGTTGTTAGTTTTGCCTCCTACAATTGGTGCCGTTTGTGGGAGGGTCATCTTGAATCATTGTTTATAATTTCGAGTGATTAAAGAATGGAAAATTCAGCAAGAAGTAGAACTGTGGCCTAAAGTGAAGGACATGGATCGGTGGAGTCCAGGTGTAGAGAGGATTTTGTAAACATAGAGCCTAGAAGGGACCGAGCGCGAGCCTAGTCTCCTAGTATAAATGCTTCACCTGTCCATTCCGATCATATAAGTCGGAGCCATTCTGTTATGTCAAGGCACGCCTTGAGGGAACAAGAGATGTATGATCTTAGAGTACAAGTTTGCTAGCTGCGGCAGCAGCTTCGTCAAAGGGTACATGTTAGAGAGCACAAAAGCCTAATGCCAAGTTCAAACTCCAGCTCAGGAGAGGAGCGGAGCCATAGAAGGAGGACAAGAAGCCCAAGAGGCAGTGTTCATGGGGTACCATCTCACTCGGTGAGGGGGGAAAGACACTCATAGAAGGAATAGAACACCAAAATAGGACCTAAGGTAAGAACTAAGAAGGAAGGCCTACTTACTATGCATGGAACCAATCAACCAACTAGTGGGGTTGGTTAGAACTTAGAACTTAGAATTACTCTAAAATGCTTAAGTTAGATATAAATCGTAGAAAGGAAAATTTTACAAAGTAAGGGTTCATAATTCTCATACGGACACCCCCCCCCCCCCCCCCAAAAAAAGCTCCCTCCTCTCAAAAAAAAGAAAAGAAAAAAGAATTGGACAGCTAATCATTGGTCTAAAAATATAATTGTTAATAAATAAAAAAATTTCCATTTTTTTAACACAAAAAAGTACTACTAGAATAATGCTTCTCCTCAATTTTTATTTCCTCTTGTTTGTGGGCTCAACTCGTGAGTATTTAATAAAGAAATCTTATCTTGGAGATTCCTTTTAATTTTTTAATTTGGGACAAAGCCTTTTGTTGTTCTTATTGTTAAGTTTCAAATTGTTTGTCAATGCTTGAATTAGACTCAAAATGTTAAACGAAAAAACTACACAGAGGAGATCTCATGTTAAGGTCGGGAGTGATGGTACTCAAAATACAGTTTTCTCTTGGAGATTTTTTTTTTAAAATTTTTAAAATTTATTTTATATGAGACTAAGCCCTTCATTGTTGTTGTTAACTTCCAATTGTTGTCAATGTTTGATTTAGACGCAAAATTTTAAATAAAAAAAAAACCTAAATAAAGGAGATTATTATACCCATTTTTGTGAAACATTTTTTATAAATTTGTTTTGGCTGTACCCTACTTTTTTGTGGACCTAATTAATGTATTATTATTTATTGGGGTAATTACACATAACCCACTTGTGGTTTGGGCGAAAATCACTTTGCCTACCTGTGATTTGAAAAGTGTCACTCAACCCACCTGAAGTATGTACCATTTGTTTTCCGTAACCCACATTTGTTAAAATTAGGGGTAAATAGGTATTTTTGCTCAAATTTTATGTCTCTCTCCTCCCAAAACAAAAAATAGCACAAAAATACAAAAGAAACAATATCAAAAAGTGGGATTGGTCTCTCTCTCAATTCACATAAATCTTGAACATGAAGAACATACCCAAAAAAATAAAACCCAGATCAACCTACACAAATAAGAATATAAGAATACTTGTCCAAATCTGAGAAAATTTAACGCTGTAAAAAAACACTTTGTATTTATACCCTTATTCTATCCTCTGCAGTACCCATTTCGTTTTTTTTTTTTTTTTTCAAATCTCCCAACAACATCGGAGAATGAGTAACAACAGTTCACGAGAAAACATGAAGAACAATAATAATCATCGGAACTCGATTCCCGGAAAATCTTTGTTCGGAGCAGCTCTGTCTGGTCTTATAGCCGGCGTGCTTCTCATTTCTGGCTACATCAGCTTAAGATCGGGAAACTCTCTGTTCTGTTCACTAGCCACTGTGAGAAATGGCGACGGCGAGCGGTCACTCTCCGATGCCGATCCAGCTCCAGGTCACTCGGTTACGACTTGCTGATGTGGACCTCGCTGAACCCATGTGGTAAAACGGTGTTCCTCAAGGAAGATCCAAAGTGGTTCCAGATGGTTCTCAAGGATTTGTCGTACCTAAAGGCCCACACGATCAAGTACCGAACCCAGCTCTCCTAGGCCGACGATCTCCTTTCCTCGTATCGCTCCGAATGCCTCTGCTCGCCATTCGATGCTTACCTACGTGGCAACACGCGATGTCATTTGGTGCTCGAGAATCTTCCCGACGAGGTGTACGAGACCGAGTGGGATTTAATAATGATCGATGCGCCGAGAGGGTACTTTGCCGAAGCGCCAGGTAGGATGGGTGCTATTTTCTCGACGGCGGTCATGGCGAGGAATAGGAAGGGATCCGGTCCTAACTAAAACCCACAAACCACTGCGAACCCACCACTGCAAAGGCGAAGAGAGGAGAAATCTGTAAAGTGAACCCACCAAATCAAATATTAATTTTCACAAAACCCTCCATTTTGATCTTGTTTCTCTCGCATTTTTTGTGCTATTATTTAGCCCGTGCGTTTTCTTTGCTAAAGGTCAGAACTTGAAGTGCCACACATATTTTTTCTTTAGCAAAAGCACTCCCAAAGTCCAAAACTCTCAACAAATGGTTCAAAAGCAAAAGACCCTCAGCAATCACCACGTGCTTGCACAAATCCACCAATGAAATCCTCGAAATCAAACTCACAGCTTTCTCTTTCATCTCGAACGAGCTCGAATCAAGCAATTTCACCAACACAGGCACCACGCCTTAAGCCACAGCGATCATCACATTCTTGTCATCCAAATATTAATTTTCACAAAACCCTCCATTTTGATCTTGTTTCTCTAACAATTTTTGTGCTATTTTTTGTTTTGGGAGGAGAGAGACATAAAATTTGAGCAAAAATACCTATTTACCCCTAATTTTAACAGAGGTGGGTTACGGAAAATAAACTGTACATACCTCAAGTGGGTTGAGTGACATTTTTCAAACCACGGGTAGGCAAAGTGATTTTCGCTCAAACCACAGGTGGGTTTAGTGTAAGTACCCCTTATTTATTTCATTCTTTTAATCATGACTCAAGCCTATGTGACATAAGAGGAATTTGAGGGAGTGTAGTTTGGAGGGTATGAGTCGACTCATTTTAGACCTTTTGCATGAGCTTAAGCCATGTGTGTTGCAAAGTGGGATGGGAACATTTGTAGCACTTAAAGCTCATAAAAAGGTTCTGGTACCCAAAATTTTCACTCAAATAGTACCTTCTAGCTCTTGCTGTATGAGGTTGAAACCTTTAGACAAACCTATTTTAGCCTATAAGAACTAACTGACTTCTTACACCAACATTGGCTGCATGCTACCACTTAGGGCAGCTTCCCAATGGGTTGAATAGGCTAGGAAAGAGCACCTCATCCCATTTGGTCAAGCCTTTCCCCTTTTGATGTAAAAAGTATTCCAACCCTTTGCCTAAACAAAAGCAAATTGAGCATAAACAATCAAATTATCACCAAAGAGGTCCATGGCCTCATTCACTATTCATAGACCAGTCCTTAAAAGAAGTCCAAAGCTTGCTATAAAGCCTTACATCACATGATTTAGATCAAAACCAACTATTCACATTTTGCCCCTAAAAACATAACTTCAGAGCAAAAACCATCCCCATTAATCACACTTTAAAGAACCCAATGAGAGTTTTGGGCTTGTTCTAGCATTTTTAGTCCTTGTCACAAAATGTCTTTGACAAAGATTTAATGTTATACTTAGAGAGTGATATTGCTAAAAAAAGAGAGATGTGAAAAAATTACAATAAAATAATGGTAATAGCAAAATAGGCAATTTGTGTACATTAAAGTTTATAAAGATAATAAGTTCTCTTCAAAAATACATACATACATACATACATACATATATATATTTATATATATACATACACGTGTGTAAATTTCTCCATTAATCACACTTTAAAAAATCCAAGGGGAGTTTTGGGCTTGTTCTAGCATTTTTGGTCCTTGTCGCAAAACATCCCCAACATAGATTTAATGTTAGAGAGTGATATTGAAAAAAAAAAAAAAAAAAAAAAAAAAAAGAGATATGAAAAAATTATAATAAAATGATGGTGATTATTTTTGGTAAATATCAATTACAAAGTAGGCGATTTGTGTACATTAGAGTTTATAAAGATAATAAATTCCCTTAAAAAATTCACATATATTTATATATATGTGAATTTTTTAAGGGAATTTATTATCTATACATACAATTATATTTATACACATGCATATATATATATATATATGCATGTGTATAAATATAATTGTATGTATGTATGTGTTTTGAATTTCTCTATTAATATATCAAATTTGCCCCCCAAACCAAAATTTCTGGTCCCACCCTTGATAGTAAATATACGGTATCAAATAGCTTGAGAACTAGAAGTGCTCATGAAAGAGCTACTTGAATATAGCCATTTCTGGGTAAGATTTTATTTATTTTTGGTCAAAATACATTGATGGTCCCCAAAATTTAGTGCATGAGTGATTCTAGTCTTTGAAGTTTAAAATTATAGTTTTTATAAAAAACGTAAAGTTGTCATTTTTAATTATTGTGCCAGGTGCCTTGTAACTTAATTAGTTGGCATTTCTTATTTTGTCCATGACATCTAGGGTTCAAATACCCTCTCCTGTTGTAACTATTGAATTATAAGAAATAAAAATAAAAATTAAGTGATTAATTTTACTCCTTAACAAACAAAAGTAGTCACTTTTTATACATATGGACTTATAATATGTCAATTTTTAGTTTGGCCACATCATCTAAGGGATAAAATTGCTAGATTTTTGTTCCCTTGCATCCATAAATGAGCCCAATGTATTTCCAAAATCTTACTTCATATGTTTGCTAAAATCTCTTAAACATGTTTTAAGCTGGAATAGTTAATGCTATCATGTAAAGAAAGTGGGATTCTATTTAATATATATATATATATATATATATATATATATATACACATATGTTTATACATAGAACATTCAATCCAAATTATATGGTCAAATTGTGTAGATTATGAAATTTTTTTTTTTTTAAGTTGTTTATGTTCCATTGTTTTTTAGAAAAAAATGTGAATAAAATTTTATTGCTATAAAACCCTTTAAATAAATCATGGTAATTTCTAGAATATATTAAAAGTATAAGAAATATATATTATTAGATTTTTTAAATATAGAATGTGTATTTTACTTGATTCATTTTACTTTTATTCTAGGTATACATAAATAAACATAATATATTTGTTATTTCTATTACATATGTTCACTAAAGTGTCCTAAACATGTGGTATATATGTAACTTATGATCACATCATGCACCATGGTTGGGTGCATTTTTAGTGCATTGTATAGGACCTATCTAATTGGCAAATTTAAATATTGGAAAATGGTTTTCTTAATTTTATGCTCAATTATCATAGCTTTCTCAAAAAAAAAAAAAAAGCACAATTATCATAGGGGTATTACTATTTATATGGACTGTAATTCTAGGCCAATCCTTGATTGGAATTGGCATAGGGATATCTTACCTTTAATCAGTTATTTTTGGGGTTGAATAGTCTCCAATTAGAGTGAAAGGAAACTTAATATATGTCTTTAGAGTCTTTCACAACCTCTTGTCTTATTTGAAAAAGTTTCTTTACTTTTGATGTAGTCAGATTTTAACAAAAGTAAGTACTTTAATTTATGTATAAATAATAATATTATGTAATATAAATTGTATAACCTTATAATAGATTAGTTTTTTCTTTTTTTAGATAACAAATTGTTGACAAATTCTGTTGGGCTTAGCGATGATGCTAGCTACCCACATTGTAGTTACCGTGCATTACGCCAAATTTTTCGTAATCTTCTAAATGACTTGCACGTTAAGTAAGTTTCTATCCGTCGCTCCAGCCCTCTACATTGTTGAAATATTTGATACATTAAGAGGATCGCATGTTGCAATCTATTGTGTGCGGCTCACGTTTAGACACCTTCTATCAGAGACAGTAAATTCATTACTTCCGCCCCTAACAAGGTATAAACACTAATTCTCCCTTATTACTCACTTTCCTTACTAGTACCAACTCTGATTTGATCAAATTCACCTTCAAAATCAGTTAGATTATCATTTTTATTCTATAAAAAACTTAAAGTTGTCACTTTTAATTATTGTGCCAAGAGCCTTGTAGCTTAATTAGTTGGCACCTCCTGGTGTGTCCATGACATCTAGGATTCAAATCTCCCCTCTCCCTTTGTAACTGTCTAATTATAAAAAAAAAAATTAAGTGATTTATTTTACTTCTTAACAACCTAAAGTAGTCACTTTTTAAACATATGGAGTTATAACATGTTAATTTTTAGTTTGGCCACACCATCTAAGGGACTAAAATTGCTAGATTTGTGTTCCCTAACATACATAAATAAGCCCAATATATTTCTAATATCTATTACATATGTTCGCTAAAGTTTTCTAAACATGTGATAAGTTAGAATAGTTAATGCTGTTATGTAAAGAAAGTGGGATACTAATTTTTTTAATATATATACATATGTTTATACATAGAATACCAATTCAATTTTTATTAATCTCAAAAAGTTTGGATACTATTTGAAAGAATTAGTATATATGTCATATTTGAACCAAATTATATGGTCAAAATTTCGATATTATGTAATTACTATTTTTTAAGTTTTTTATGTTCCATTGTTTTTAGAAAAAATGTGAATAAAATTTTATTGCTATAAAACCCTTTAAATAAATCGTGGTAATTTTTAGAATATATAAAAAGAATAAAGAATATATATTATTTGGTTTTTAAATAAAGAGTGGGTATTTTACTTGATTCATTTTACTTTTATGCTAGGTATACATAAATAAACAATATATTTGTTATTTCTATTATATATGTTTGTTAAAATGTCATAAACATGTGGTCTATATGTAACTTATAATCACATCATGCCCTATGGCTTAGTGTAATTTCAGTGCATTGTGTGGGACCTATCTAATTGACCAATTTGAATGTAGGAAAATGATATTAATTGGGGATATATTCTTAATTTTTGCTCAATTATCTAATATTTCTATAAATAAATAAAAAAGCTAAATTATCATAGGGTAGTACTGTTAATATGGATTGTAAATTAACTTGAGTCAAAGCCTTAGATAAATTGTCCTGGGATATCTATCATAAATTATATTCACGATTGAATAGTCTCCAACTTGGGGGAGAGTAAAATTAATAAGTACTTTTTATTTGGGAATGTTTCTTTACTTTTTATGTAGTTAGATTTTAACAAAAGTTAGTAATTTAATTTATGTATCAAATAATAATATTATGTAATATAAACTGTATAACCTTATAATAGATTAGTTTTTTTCTTTTTTAGATTACAAGTTGTTGACGAACTCTGTTGAGCTTAGCAATGATGCTAGTTACCCACATTGTTGATACGGTGCATTACATCAAATTTGTCATAATCTCCTAAATGGCTCACTCGTCAAGTAAATTTATAAGTCTTATGTTTACCCTAAAATTGAAAATGATTACATGATATTGTATGTGTTTTCTTGAAACAAATGGAGAGCTAATTTTAGAATGCCTTAAGAAAAAAAATGCATAAACATATGTTTATTAATATGTTAAGAGGACCAATATTAATCTTGTTATGTTGTGATCATTATTGATTTAAAATGTAATAGCACTTGATTATTCCCAAAACCATTATTTGATGGTTAAGAAACTCAAAATAAATTCTAATATATTAGTACACTTACATTATCACTTAAAATCAATTGAAATTATATTAGTGCTCTTGTAATTAACTCTTTGGTAAATCTTTTCCTGGTTAATAGGTTAGGTAGAACACACCTAATCCTAATATTATTTTTCGTTCTGATACATGTCTTGCTTTTTGGAATCTAGCAGTAATGTGCTCATTGGGGTGCATAAATGAACATAATGTATTTGTTCTTTCTGTTAGACATGTTCGCTAAAGTTTCCTAAACATATGGTATGGTAGAAGAGTTAAGTTTATTGAAGTTCAATTAGTGATTTATTTGACACACATTAGGAAAGTAGGATTCTTCTTCTTCTTCTTCTTCTTCTTCTTTTTTTTTTTTTTTGTATGGGGTGAGATTCTAATCTATATATATAATAATAGGTGAAGCTGAGAGAAACTCAAATTAGAATTCCAAATTCGAGTTCCAATTTTGTGCCATGTGTTCTAAATTGTTTATTCTTAAAGAATTTTATTTCTTAATTTTAGAATTAAATGTGGGACCACATCATAAATATTCATCCAAATGAGTTATTAGTACAAAACCAAAGAGTCTAGAATAAATGAATCGTAAAAAAAAAAAAAAAAATGCTTCACAATAATTAAAAAAAAATGGACAATTTAAATTTTATACCTAATAATATCCTTTCAAATTTTTTAAAGATTTAAAAAAATATAAAAATGACTATCAATAGTATTTAAATTATATATATATATGAATTATATTATTTATCTTATTGTATATCTTTAAGTGTATCTATGTATATGCATGGGGTTACAAGCTAGTTTTTATAATATATAAATATGTTTATCCATAGGACATTCAGCTGAGGTGTCAATAACGAATTGTCGTAACATTTCACAACAACTGAGTTGACTCATAGGTCAAAATAAAATAATAAAATATTAGAATGGAACCTACCACAACTAAAAAAGTTTTGTGAAAATGTTGTGAGATTTTGTTGACCATTTTCACTTGCATAGGCCATGGCATGTCTATGGGCACGCTAATAAGGTCTAATAACCTCCTTTGGGCTACCAAGACCATAGCATGCCTATGGCCATGCTGCCAAGACCAAATAAACTTTTTTGGCACTTTTTTTATTCAAACTATATAATTAGTGCATAGTTAGACGGACTCAATAGGAGGGCAAGTGCCACAAGTCAAGTGATTGAGACCCATTCCCTTTTCAAATTGTAAAGGTGGATAAACTCTAATTCCCCACCATTGGTAAGAGTGGACAAGTAGAGGATTTGGCTTCCACCTATGAAGTTCAATTGCAATACCAAAACTCAGGTCCCAACTCCCAACAGAGTAATGCAATGAAGAATATATATAATAGTCTGTATTAAACCCAATATCTTCCATGTATAATCCAATAATGCCTTAAGCACACTCAATGTCTGCACCTTATATTATTGCATCCTTGCCTCACAAGCTGTTGGGGATCCAACCTCCAATGGACCCTATAGAAAATGCATCTTAACTTTGGGGAAAAATGCCCACAAGATGCAGTGTAAATTGAAAACTAGTATAATACATCATTTTCATTGCAACCAGATTTAACATAGTGACAGCTCTTAAAGTAAAGAATCACCGTCTAAAATGGGTCCAGCTCCACAGCCCCCAAACCCAAGTCTATAAGCATGCATAATGTTGTAAAGCTAAAATATTGTGTTGGAGGTCCTATTAATGATCTGATTAAGGCATTCCCCCCTATATTGCACCTCTAGAAGATTGTTACCAAAATAACATCATTCCGTCAAACATTCATAGCAGCAATGAACAACAAATCCCTACCATGAGGGAAATTAAAAGAAACACAAGGTCAATAAAAAAATGTAGAAAGTGAATGTACAACCTAGTCCAATTATAATGTTAAGCAAAAGATAATACCATGGTAGGGCTCTGCCACAATGCTAGTGACAACATATCAAATCTTTTTTGCAAAATTAACATGGTAAATCTAAAAAGTGAAAAAAAACAAAAACAAAAGGTGTTCAACGCTAAAGAGAAATTTTAAATCATTTATGCTCTGTTCCAAGCCCATTTGATCATTTACACAAATACAAATCAATCACCCAAAAGAATCCCAGAAGATGAAGCTGAATCAGACTTAACAAACAAACGGATTTTAGTTTAGTTCTTGGCCTTAAGGGAGTTGTTTTCCTTGATCCTTGATCGGTTGTCCAGCTTAACAAAGCGTTTGAGATCTTTATAAGGAAGGGTTTCAATGTTCTTCCTCCTCAATTCACTCAATGCTGGGCGTTTATCGATCAAATGAGATACATACTATTGGTTTTTGATAAGAAAGATACGTTCTAATGTAGAATTAACTATCTCTCTTTCTTTTAGACTTTAACTTTCATTTATTGTATCTCTCTAGGACTACTTTGTGCATTTCCTTTGTACATGAGGTGGTTCCTTTTCCTCAAATAAAATTCCATTGCTTATACCCCCAATAAAAAAGAAAAAAAGTTTACCTTTCTCTTGCATGGTTATATCTAAAAATTAAAATGCTAGTGCTCATTCAACAAAACTAAGCTTGTAGACTACCGAACGAAGCAAAAGCATGTGAGTCCCGACATCTAGAATTAGAACTTGTTTTTGGAAGGTTACATCAAATGCTTTGTTAAAACAAGAACATGAACAGATTGTCAGTAATTTTTAATTCTCACATATCTATAATACTCCCTCAAATCAATAATTGCAATCATAAAATGGAACTGTACATCACAATCAGGGACAAAAACATGATTCGAAAATGGAGGGTCAAAGTATAAATAAAAAAAAAGGTTGATATAGACCAAACTTAACATAAGCTTGTTCAATTTCTCAAAAAAAACTAACATCATAATTATATTTGTGGTAATTCTAGATTATTCTGTAATGAACTATTACTAATTTTATCAATGGTGATTTTTCAAAAATTTATTTGATGGATTTTAGAAATCGGGACATCAAACTAGATGTTGAAAGTATTACATTTTTAATACGAGCTTCTAAATTATTTTGAATTTTTCTTAATAAAAAAAATAAAAATTGAACATTATTTTTCCATGATCTTAAAAAAAAAAAGCAACAATAATTAATTATAAGGAATTTATCCTACATCTACCTAACCATTTAAATAATATTTTGACATAAGATTGACAAATTTCTCTCATTTCTTAAAAAGTAACACTACCATACAATTTATTACTGCAAACTCATTATAAATTATTTTTTTATTATAAAAAAGTAACATTATTATTACAGCAAATACAATTTAAAAGGTTTTAAATGTAACTTAAAAAAAAAGTAACATTAAACACTTTATAGTTCACACCGTGTGAACTAAGAAACTGTGAATCTACATATAATTCATGTTATTTTTGGGGCAATTGGGTTTCTTTAGACTAGATTTGTGCTTTATTTTTTTTGTCATTATCCAGAAGTTATTGTAGTTATTCTTTAGGCAACTAGTTAAAAGGGATAGAGCATTTATATTTTGGATTTCATGGGCCAACTTATAATTTTTTGGAGGGCTGGGAGGGGGCCAAAATTACATATTTTGGGGCAAATTGTAAATTTTCTTTTTGTACACACATACTAAGCATTTTTTTTTTTCAAATTTTTGGCGGGGGGGGGGGGGGGGGGAAGCTTCTCTTCCACTAATCTTTTGCAACTCCTAACTTTTGAAGTAGTCAATCTTGTTCAGCATTAATCCTCAATTCAACATTCCCAAACACATTCAAAACCAACTTTACCCTTTATATTGCTAAAGGATCAAGAGCCAAACTAAAACCTCTTGGTAGTTCCTTGTAGTAAAATCACCAAATTGCTAGAGTATGATATTATCGATTCAAGAAAATGTGGAATAAGAATAGCACCAATTTGGTTTCCTCATTCAACAACTTACCAAAAAAAAAAAACAAGAATTATATAAAACCGAGAATGCTTATCGATCTCCTGCTTGTACCTGATAACGACAATAACAAAACTTTAGTCCCAAAACATTTTGGGTTGGCTATGGATTCTCAATAGATTAATCAGGTCAACCACTAGAGTTTTTTCTTTGCCATTCTATCCTATTGTATACAAAATCATATACCCTGTGTCACCTTGAAACATCCTCAATTAACATGTCCTTTTTTATGTTATTTAAGCTCTTTCTTTTCTACCTCTTTTCATTTGCTTGACTTCAGTCAAATTTTTTCTCATTGGTGTATTAATAGTAAAAGTCATTCATAGCAAAATGTCTATAAAGGAGATTGTTGATACCTATTTTTGTGAAACATTTTCTATATGCCCATTTTGGCTGAACCCTACTTTTTTGTGGGCCTAATTAATGTATTATTATTTATTTCATTCTTTTAAGTATGACCCAAGCCCATGTGACATAAGAAGAATTTGAGGGAGTATGGTTTGGAGGGTATGAGTTGACTTTTTTTGGACCTTTTGCATAAGCCTAAGCAATGTGTGTTGCAAAGTAGTGGCTTCTAGCTCTTGCTGTATGAGACTGAAACCTTGAGACAAACCTTTTTTAGCCCCTAAGAACAAGCTGACTTCTTAGGCCAACTTTGGTTGCATGCTACCACTTAAGGCAGCTTCCCAATGGATTGAATTGGCTAGGAAAACACACCCAATCCCATTTGGAAAAGCCATTCCCCTTTTGAAATAAAAAGCAAGTCAACCCTTTGCCTAAACAAAAGCAAACTGAGCACAAACATCAAATTAGCACCAAAGAGGTCCATGGCCTCATCCATTATCCATAGATCAGCCCTTAAGGATGTCCAAAGCTTGCTATAAAACCTTACAATCACATGATTCAGATCAAAACCAACTATTCACGTTTTGCCTCTAAAACCATAACTTCAGAGCAAAAACCATCTCAACCCCTTAAAATTTACATCATTCTGAAGTTTAGAGGTGAAAATAGTGGTACCAAGGAGTCTTCTCATTCTTCCTCACCGCTTCTCTCAAATTCCTCCTCTTGCTGTGTGTGAAAAAGGTTTCAAACTTAGCATATTATGCATATTTTCCATATCTTTGTTGTTTTGCACTTTGATTTCATTCTTGTGATGCACCACTTGAATAGAGGAATTTTGGGCGTAAATTTCTCCATTAATCACACTTTGAAGAACCTAATGAGAGTTTGCGCTTGTTCTAGCATTTTCAACCCTTGACGCAAAACGTCCTCAATAGAGATTTATTGTTAGAGAGTGATTTTGCTAGAAAAAGTGAGATGTGAAAAAATTACAATAAAATAATTGTGATTATGTTTGGTACATACTGATTGCAAAGTAGGCAATTTGTGTACATTAAAGTTTATAACGATAATAAGTTCTCTTCAAAAATTCATATATATGTGTGTGTGTCTGTGTAAATGTAATTTTATGTATATATGTTCTTTGAATTTCTCTATATTGCTATATCAATATGTAATTCAACACCCCAAATTAAAAATTTTGGATCCACCATTGATAGTAAATATATGGTATCAAATACCTTTTTTTTTGGGGGGGGGGGGGGGCAAAGCTTCTCTTCTACTAATCTTTTGCAACAACCCTCAATTCAACATTCCCAAACACACTCAAACTCAACTTTACCCTTTATATTGCTAAAGGATCATGAGCCAAACTAAAACCTCTTGGTAGTTCCTTGTATTTAAATCACCAAATAGCTTGAGTGTAATATAACCGATTCAAGAAAATTTGAAATAAGAATAGCACCAATTCAGTTTCCTCATTCAACAACTTACCCCAAAAAAAAGGATTACATAAAACCTAGAATGCTTATCTATCTCCTCCTCGTACCAAATAACGACAATAACAAAACTTTAGTCCCAAAACATTTAGGGTTGGCTATGGATTCTCAATAGATTAATTAGGTCAACCACTAGCGTTTTTTCTTTGCCATTCTATCCTATTGTATTTGTATCCAAAATCATATACCCTTTGTCACCTTGAAAAATCCTTAATTAACATGTCCTTTTTTTTATATATTATTTAAGCTCTTTCTTTTACCTCTTTTATCAAATTCTTCCTCATTGGTGCATTAATAGTAAATGTCATTCATAGCAAATGTCAATAGCAAAGTAAACAAAAACAAAAACAAAATATAGATTAAAACGTTAGATAACTAGGAATTAAGCATGAGTTTAGTATGTTAGGTTCTAAGACTTTAGGAACTAATGTATTAGAACTTCAATGTGTATTATGTTGGCAAACCATGATCAAAACATAGAGTCTAGGTTTAGGCTTGCTCAAAGTGTGATTTAATGTAAAATTAGAATTGAGTGATTGCAGGATTTATTAGACAAAATCTGCAAGGCTCGATCGATCTAAAATTAGACGCTATTGATCGAAACTCGTGCAGATTTAATTTTCTGTAGAAATTCCAATTCAACCCAAGCCCATATGATGTGTAGGGTTAAGTGTTTTACTTCAAGTATAAAAGGAAAAACCTTAGCTACGTTTTTGAAGTCTTTGGAGTGTTGTGTGTTGAATTTTTAGTGAGATCTAGAGGTGTTTACCTTCATACACACACATAGAGTTGTCAAGATCAAGATTTGCATCAAGAACTTGATGATCTCTTCAGTTGCTGCATAAAGAACTTTAAAGAAGATCTGAAACCTTTGAGTGAAGTCTTAAAGTCATAAGTAGGAGAACTTGTGGTTGTTGTAGATCAAAGAAAGAAGTAGTCCGTGGACTTGGAGCTGTCACGTGGTTGTGGTAGTAAGTTTTCTACTCGAAGTAGCAATAGGATGTTAGTGGTCTAAGTTCTATTGTAAAAACTTCAATTCTTTCATAGTGGATCTGTTTTTACCTTGAGAATTGATAGGCCAAAAATGTATTGACCCATTTGGTAAATTAATCAATTAATTAGCCAAGTGAACTAATTAGATTCAATTACATGCAATAAGCGTGGTAGCACAAACAAATCACCAACTAAGTTAAATGCAGCAAAAAATAAATTTAACACATGTGATTTGTTTATGAGTGGGGAAAACCTACACGGCAAAAACCCCACCAGGTGATTTTAAGGTCACCACTCTCGAGAATTCACTATTATCATAACAAGCGGTTACAAGTAAAGGAATCCCAGTACCTTATACCAACCTACAATTGAACTCTTACCCCAATACCCAATTGGACTTGTTTTGTAGTAACAATCTCTCCTTTTAATGCACGGCTCCTAGTACGTGACTAACCAATTCAATGTGCGGATCCCAATACGCGGTTTACTCACCAACTTGAGAAAGATGTTGGCTGCAAAGTTCTTCAGTTCATCACATGATGAAGATCACGAAGCTCCTTGGTTACAAAACCCTACGGTGTATAAACACAGCAGCTTCTTCAAGAGAAAGATGAACTAGGACAAATTCTATTTTCGGTCACAATTTGCATGAACACAACTTTGCTTCACACTTGCGCAACCTTTGATAGCCCTTAAAACAATCCTTATATATGTTTAGCATTGTGAGAAAAGAAATCCCAAACATGTATTCACAGATTGGATTGAAATCAGCTCTGAAAAATTGAATTTCATAAACCTCGATAGATAGCTTATCTGTCGAGATAACTGTCTATCATCGGGCTTTAGCAGCTTTTAAACCTCGATAGATACTAGCTATCGAGTTTTAAAATCCAGCACTTCTTCACTTGTTTCTTGGACAGACTTACATGGCTTTAACACTTAATCTTGAAACCTTATTCCTTAAAGCATTAAACACATCCTAAATCTACCCAATTACAAGAAAAATGTGTTTTGTCAAAGGATTAGCCAATTCTAATTTGACATATGTTCCTAACATTAAATCACATATGTCCTAACTAGGATAGCTAAGTTAAATCCTCCCCAGGTTTTTTACCGGTTAGGTTTTCCTAGGTCATCATATCGTGGTGTACTTTATATTTCCGCTTTATTTGCATGATATGATATTATTGTGTTAACTTAAAACTGAATAATGTATCTAAGTAATCACTTGGCTAAATAACTAGGTTAAACAACTTGTGTTAAGGGGTCTAAAAACATACATAGTAAAATGAAATGTACAACTTCTAGTAGCCAATGAATAGCATTAGAACTTCCTAAAATAGGAAAATAACACTCTAACGTTTCCATAGCTTAAGCGCATCGTTTTTTGTTTGCTAAACTAGGAAAATTTATGGGGCCTGGTTGGAGATTTTGAAGATTCGAATTTAAGATGGTGGCCCTGCTTTTTGTAAGAAGCTCTTGAAAGCAAATCAAAACCTATTTCAGAGAGAGAGAGAGAGAGAGAGAGAGAGAGAGAGAGAGAGAGAGAGAACAAACCTGCGGCCGTCGGAATCCTTGCCGCCAGAGTCACCGTCTGCGACTTGATCTTGAGTCATGTGAGTGTGAGAGTGAAGAGATAAAAGATAATTTGAGTTATAAAACAAACCCAAAACGATGTAGTTTTGTAATAATAAGGATAGAAAAAAATAAAAATGCACATACTAGGGGTCAAGCCTGGGTTAAACGCGTGCCCTTACCACTATGCTGAATTGAAATCGAAAATTTTGGTTTTAAGAAAATCAAACTGAAAAAATGGACTGGTCGGTCCATTCGGTTTAACGGTTTTTTTATTATTTATTTTTGCCCCTAGTTTTGTTGAAGGAGAATGGATAAAGGGACATGATGTTCTGCTTTTACTATTTTTGGGCCAAATATTTTTAAATCATTGCTAAAAGCCCAACCATAAATCCAAGTACTTTGTCTTAACTTTGGGTTCATTATTATAATTGGGGCCGAAATCCACCAGGGGACCCCTCTTCCAAGTAAGAGAATTCAATAAAAATCCAAGATCCCAAGGTTAAACTCTAAATAATAGCCTAAAGGCCCTAAATTTGTTCTCTCTTTATTTCTATTGACCTCAATCTATAGTAACCTATGATTTAGTCAATTTGGTGAGTTAAATTTGGTGGGCAAAAAATTACCATTTAACTTGTCTTATTTGGACTTATAAGAAAAACAGAGCCTTGAAAGTCCAAAACTCAACGTTTTTGTGGGAAAGAAAAGTAAGTCGGACACACAGGCAAAGAGCAAGAAATTTCTTGTTCTATTGACAGACTCGACAGAGAGATAGACATGAGGAGTAATTAAGCTGAGTACATGTGAGATGTCGGTGCAATTCTACAGATTTGGTGAGATAAGGCTTGGAGATAGAGGGCTATAGGTTTGTAGGAGAAGAGGATTGTGTGGTTCAAAGGATAGGAAGAGACTTTGGTGGAGATTGTGGGAGTGTGGGTTTCTTGGAAGTTGAGAGAGAGAGAGAGAGAGAGAGAGAGAGAGAGAGAGAGAAATAGAGGACTAGATAATAAATTGTGCTGGTTTGTGATTTGATATTCTCAACTCACCACCAGTGATAGCTCTAGGAATTTTGTTTAGGGTGTTCCTTATAAAGCATAAATTACACAATCTTATTTTTTTTTTAGCCTTTAGGTAATTAGATTTGATTCAATGTTATTAATTCTATTCCATTCTGGCTGTAACGGCCGTAAAATACTGTGCTGGTAAACAAATTGGAATAGTAATCCACCCTATTCCACTTCGGAAAAAATTTCGGGTCATTCCGGTCTATTTCGAGTGTTTCGGTAAATACCGGCCGAAATTCAAGATTCGGCGAGCATGAAGTTTGTGCTTAAAAAAAAAAAATTGTTCTTAAAACCAAAACAAATTTGCATTCTGTAAACCAAAAAACCTCAAAAGGAAAAAAATGAAAAGAAAAGAAATGAACAAAGGTACCTGTACAGTTAAAAAAAAAAATCGTATTGAGAAATTTGAGACTCAAAACTTGAGAAGAGGCACTGCCACACTGGTACTGGTAGAAGACACAGAAGTTACGAATAAGGAGGAAGGCAAAACATAGTTATAAAAGTGTAGATGAAGATGTGATAAAATTTAAATGTATGAAGTGTAAAAATCGAGTAGACAGAAGACGTGTGTGGTTAAGAATAAACAAGAAAAAATAATTAAAATGAGAAGTAAGTAATATATGTTTGGTGAGGAAAAATAATATTGTAATAAAAAATAATAAAAGGTTGAAAATTGTGTTGTATAAGGCAGTGTGCTTAGTCGAAGGAATCAAGCCACTGCCCAGCTTGTAGTAGTTTTATTATATATATATATATATATATTTTTTTTTTCAGATTTTAGTTCAAATTTTTTTTTTGAGTTTTTCCTTTTTTCTTGAAAATCCCTAATATATTGTTAAGTTACTCAAATTATGGACCAAAATTTAATTTTATTAGCATAAAAAAAATTCAGGATGGTCCCAAAAATTTTTTTAAAGGTAAATAATTATAAAATTTTAAATTATTATATATAATTTTTTTTTTTAGGTCAGGGTAGTCCTGAGACCACAATACAAGTATTTCCCTCTTTTCTCTTCTCTATGGGATGATTGACTTTTTTTTTTTTTAAAGACTATCCCCCAGACATTTCTTATTTTGTAATTGCTGATTTTCCAATTGCTTGAATAATACCGTTCTATCCTTTTTTTTCTTAAAAAAAAAAAAAAAAAAAAAAAAAAGATTCCTGAAAAGCAGGATAAGTGGGCTTAGAACATGGTAGGCCCAATACTGTAAGGGCTGGCGAGCAGGAATATTTTTTTGTGAGACAAATAGGGCCCTCAGCAGAAATAATGGTCTAGGAAGTGGCTGATTGATGGGCCTCCTGATTGAGATTAGTTAATGGGTGACCCTATTCTATATGGGAGTTGCATCATGAAAACGAGATAATTTGGGTTGGGTTTAATCTACAAGATTACATATGGAGGCACTTGAAGGCTGACTAGTTTCCAATATGAGCAGAACATATTGCAAGATAGGCCCAAAAATAACTAATGAAAGATAAAACGAGAAGTGATTTTTTCTTTTTGACAATCCATAGAAAGATCTTTATCCTACAAATCTCATATCTTTTTTTTTTTTTTTAATTATTATTTTTTTATTTATAAAAATGGTACATCCCATAGATTGAATCTTTTAATTCTTTTTATTTTCTTATCTCTTTTTAAAATCAAACAGCAGTAATAATAGAACACACAAATTACAAGGATACAAGTTATATTATGTAAGGTTGAATTTAATCAACCATTCTGTTGGCTTTATTCCGTGCCAAATTTGCTTGTATTTTAGCAATTAGTAACTCTATATTTAGGTGAGAATCATGAATGGGTAGTGTGTGAGAGTGTGAAGAAATGCTCATGATTGTGCAAAGAAGCAGAATCTCACGACTGGATCTCGCGGGTTGCTCGCCGCCAGAAGTTGCACATGTGCCAAGCATGCTAGAAGTTGAAGCGTCATGCCAGCTGGAGCACTACAGGACAAAAAGTACAGACTAGCCGTTCAGTTACCTCGCGGCTTGAACTTGCGACTCAGTTAAGTCGCAAGGCCAAGCCGCCAGCCAGCTATGTTTTGGAAAAACTGACTCTTCGCATTCCTTTCTCACTCTAGTATAAATACTCCTTATACCCACGAAATGTAGAGAGCTTCCAGAGAGAATTTTGAGAGAGAAACCCTAGAGAAAAATAAGATTAACTCATTCACAATCTTTACATAGAGACTCTTCAAATTCCTCTACTCTCACATTCTCCATTGTTACATCTTTGAGAGGTTCTTAGCCAAATCATTTTCTCACTATACCCACATCTGTGAGAAGGCTTTTTGGTGCTTTGGGAAGCAGTTAGGAAGGAACCAATGGTTATTGGTTGATACTATGGACTATAGCAGAATCCGGTAAGCTAAAGAAGAAATAGGTTCGGCGTAACCTCGTTGGAGTAGGAGCTTGGAGGGCTTAGGTACACTGGGTAAATTAGGTTTGGAGGGTCTTCTGCTGTTCATGTATCCCAACTACATTCTTTAGTAGATTATTTACCGCTTGGAGGGCGGCAGAGAGGTTTTATGCTGAGGACTTCGGTTTCCTCTTCGATAACACATGGCTGTGTTGTCCTTGTGTTTGCATCTCTCTTTCCTTAATCTTTGCCATTTAATTTCTGCTGTGGATGTGATTTTATTTGATTTAGATTGTTTATCAATTCTATTATATGCTTATGTTCATATTCCGCATACTAATTGTTTGATAATAAGCTTGAATTGGTAACTTGTAAATTGGGGGTCTAAACGTTCATAGTGTTTTATACGCTATTTGAACTTTCAATTGGTATCAGAGCAGGTGCACTTGCTGTGATTTAATTACCTTAGTGCGATCCTTGACCTCGTTTGAGATGGACCGGTTTCAATTATAAGGCAGTGTGCTTAGTCGAAGGAATCAAGCCACTGCCCAGCTTATAGTAGTTTTATTATATATATATATATATATATTTTTTTTTTCAGATTTTAGTTCAAATTTTTTTTTTGAGTTTTTCCTTTTTTCTTGAAAATCCCTAATATATTGTTAAGTTACTCAAATTATGGACCAAAATTTAATTTTATTAGCATAAAAAAAATTCAGGATGGTCCCAAAATTTTTTTTAAAGGTAAATAAATATAAAATTTTAAATTATTATATATAATTTTTTTTTTTAGGTCAGGGTAGTCCTGAGACCACAATACAAGTATTTCCCTCTTTTCTCTTCTCTATGGGATGATTGACTTTTTTTTTTTTAAAAGACTATCCCCCAGACATTTCTTATTTTGTAATTGCTGATTTTCCAATTGCTTGAATAATACCGTTCTATCCTTTTTTTTCTTAAAAAAAAAAAAAAAAAAAAAAAAAGATTCCTGAAAAGCAGGATAAGTGGGCTTAGAACATGGTAGGCCCAATACTGTAAGGGCTGGCGAGCAGGAATATTTTTTTGTGAGACAAATAGGGCCCTCAGCAGAAATAATGGTCTAGGAAGTGGCTGATTGATGGGCCTCCTGATTGAGATTAGTTAATGGGTGACCCTATTCTATATGGGAGTTGCATCATGAAAACGAGATAATTTGGGTTGGGTTTAATCTACAAGATTACATATGGAGGCACTTGAAGGCTGACTAGTTTCCAATATGAGCAGAACATATTGCAAGATAGGCCCAAAAATAACTAATGAAAGATAAAACGAGAAGTGATTTTTTCTTTTTGACAATCCATAGAAAGATCTTTATCCTACAAATCTCATATCTTTTTTTTTTTAATTATTATTTTTTTATTTATAAAAATGGTACATCCCATAGATTGAATCTTTTAATTCTTTTTATTTTCTTATCTCTTTTTAAAATCAAACAGCAGTAATAATAGAACACACAAATTACAAGGATACAAGTTATATTATGTAAGGTTGAATTTAATCAACCATTCTGTTGGCTTTATTCCGTGTCAAATTTCCTTGTATTTTAGCAATTAGTAATCCTGTATTTAGGTGAGAATCATGAATGGGTAGTGTGTGAGAGTGTGAAGAAATGCTCAAGATTGTGCAAAGAAGCAGAATCTCACGACTGGATCTCGCGGGTTGCTCGCCGCCAGAAGTTGCACATGTGCCAAGCATGCCAGAAGTTGAAGCGTCATGCCAGCTGGAGCACTACAGGACAAAAAGTACAGACTAGCCGTTCAGTTACCTCGCGGCTTGAACTTGCGGCTCAGTTAAGTCGCAAGGCCAAGCCGCCAGCCAGCTCTGTTTTGGAAAAACTGACTCTTCGCATTCCTTTCTCACTCTAGTATAAATACCCCTTATACCCACGAAATGTAGAGAGCTTCCAGAGAGAATTTTGAGAGAGAAACCCTAAAGAAAAACAAGATTAACTCATCCACAATCTTTACATAGAGACTCTTCAAATTCCTCTACTCTCACCCTCTCCATTGTTACATCTTTGAGAGGTTCTTAGCCAAATCATTTTCTCACTATACTCACATCTGTGAGAAGGCTTTTTGGTGCTTTGGGAAGCAGTTAGGAAGGAACCAATGGTTATTGGTTGATACTATGGACTATAGCGGAATCTGGTAAGCTAAAGAAGAAATAGGTTCGGCGTAACCTCGTTGGAGTAGGAGCTTGGAGGGCTTAGGTACACTGGGTAAATTAGGTTTGGAGGGTCTTCTGCTGTTCATGTATCCCAACTACATTCTTTAGTAGATTATTTACCGCTTGGAGGGCGGCGGAGAGGTTTTATGCTGAGGACTTCGGTTTCCTCTTCGATAACACATGACTGTGTTGTCCTTGTGTTTGCATCTCTCTTTCCTTAATCTTTGCCATTTAATTTCTTCTGTGGATGTGATTTTATTTGATTTAGATTGTTTATCAATTCTATTATATGCTTATGTTCATATTCCGCATACTAATTGTTTGATAATAAGCTTGAATTGGTAACTTGTAAATTGGGGGTCTAAACGTTCATAGTGTTTTATACGCTATTTGAACTTTCAATTGGTATCAGAGCGGGTGCACTTGCTGTGATTTAATTACCTTAGTGCGATCCTTGACCTCGTTTGAGATGGACCGGTTTCAATCTTTAAATGCTCCACCATATTTTGATGGTAGCATTTTTGTGCTCTATAGATAAGTCTGTTTGGGATGCAGTTGAAATAGGTTGGACAAGGCTGAAGGCAGCCAAATCCACATGGGATAAGGCAGCCCTCGCTGCGTCAAATGCTAATAGCAAAGCACTTAACGCTATTTTTTGTGGTGTGTCTCCAAATGAGTTCCACAGGATTTCTCACATTACCATTGCCAATGAGGCATGACAGATATTGGAGACCACGTATGAGGGATCGAAGAAAGTAAAAGACACGAAACTACAGATGCTGACCACCCAATTTGAGGAGCTTAGAATGAGTGAGGACGAGTCTTTTGATCCTTTCTATAGTAAGTTGAATGAAGTTGTCATCGGCAAATTTAATTTGGGAGAGAAAACGAAGGATTCCAAGGTAGTAAGGAAGATCCTTCGGTCATTGCTGGAAAGCTTTCGTGCCAAGGTGACGGCGATTGAAGAGAACAAGGATCTTGATGATATCAAAGTCCAAGAACTGGTTGGCTCGCTTCAAACTTATGAATTGTCCTTGCCTACTTAAAGGAAGAGCAAATCTCTTGCTCTTAAGACCATAAATGAAAGAGTAGAAGCACACGACTCATCAGATGAGGATGTTGTCGAGAAAGATGTTGCTTACCTTGCAAAAAATTTCCGCAAATTTTTGAAGTTCAAGAACAGTGGGAAATTTGGTGACAAAGGGAAATTTACAAGTTCTGGAAAAGAGAAGAAGGACTTCAAAAAGAGAGAGGGGAAGGAGTCCCAATCTAATCAAGGAGTCACTTGTTTTGAATGTAATGGATATGGCCATTTCAAAAAGGAATGTCCTAACTACTTAAGATCGAAGGGCAAGGCATATGCAACCACTCTCAGTGACTCAGATTCTTCCAGCTCTGATTCGGAGGATAGCTGTGATGAAGAAGTGAATTTCTCAGTATTTATGACTATTACTCATATTGAGTCTTCAGAGGATTTGAATTTGCTTGTGCAAGAACTTGGAGAGCATAGTGATGAGGAATCCATGAGAATTGCAGAAGAATCGGATGCTGAAGAAGAAGAAGATGCAGCCGGTCTTCAAGAGAATTACAACTCACTCCTTGAGAAGTCAGGAGAGTATGCAAGGGTGGCCAAGGCAACTGTGAAGAAGATGAAGAAAGCAGAGGAGGACTATAGAAGTCTCCTAGTAAGACATAAGGAGGCCAAGTGTGAGATTGAGACGCTAAATGGTGAGCTAACCGAAACTTATTCAAAAATCAAATTCCTTGAGCATGAAGTGGTTCAAGCCAATGCTAAAGTAGACCGAGTCTCCTCTTAGAAGCTTGATGAAATGCTTGCTCATCAAAAACCATTTTTTGACAAAGGTGGATTGGGATACACCGAAGAGAGTAGTTCAGCTGAAAATAAATATAAGAAAATGAAGTTTGTGAAAGCCAAAGAATCGAAGGGGGCTACCACAAATGTTGAGAAAGTGAAGCTGGAGAAGAAGAAGGAAGTGACTGTCCAACGGTTTATGACTAAACCTCCTAAACAATCAGTGGTTAAACCTAAGGATAAAGGGAACTCACTTCCAAAGTCACAAAGAGGTCCAAGAACTCAACACTTTTGCCATCATTGTGGACTTCAAGGTCACACCAGACCTAATTGCCATAAGCTGCAAGCATTGAAGAATTCAGGTGCTCAAAGGCCAAGAGGACCAAGAAATGACAAAAGGAATTGGGTTGTTGAGCAATCAAGAGACCGAGGTGATTCCGGTGTGATGGATGTGATGAAAATGATCGGTGCATTCATCACTTGCTTGGAAAGCTTCACTAGAAGGTTTGAAAGTCCTAACTCTCTACCCAATCCTATAGGGACATCACCCCAAACGCACGTGACGTGTGGGTGAAGAGGGGTACTCATGCATAAGCATTACAATATGTCCATGCATTAATACTTCCAATGTTTTGTGACTATGCTTGGTTGTGCGTTGTTGCTAATTTGAGTTGAAAATTGTTTTGAATATTTGTTTTTGCTTTAAATGTTTTTACATTGTTGCTTTTGATCAATCTTTTCCTTCTTGTGTGTCAAAAATACAAAAACCTCATAAAAAATAGAAAATCCAAAAAGTTTGATCGACATTGTTGAGTTTTGTCTCAAAATATGTTTTACCTTGTACCTTTGTGCAAATGGCTTTGTGCATCTACGAGTATAGCTTGTTTTCTATGCACTCATATCATTGTGGGAGAAATTTTGAAATCTATGTGACTTTTGTAAATAGATCTTCAACTTTGTCATGAATGACTAGTGAATGATTTTGTTGATCTTGAGACATGCATAGACTTGTGCCTATATATCTTCTCACTCTTTTATTTTTTTTGGTTTTTGCTAAAAGAGCTCATCAAATGTAAATCCCCAAATGAAAAGAGATATTGAGCTGCAAAAGCCTGTCGCACATACTAGTATTTGACTAAGAAAAAGGGAAAGCTGTTAGGACATATGTGTTTCACTTGTTAAGAACATATGTCATTCTTTTATGTAATTGACTAATCATTTGACAAAACGCACTTTACTTGTAATTGGGTAGATCTAGGATGTGTTTAATACTTCAAGAAACATGTTGTTTAAGTCTAGTATTAAAGCCATGAAGATTGGACCAAGAAACAAGTGAAAAAAAGCTGTCATTAAAGCTGGACAAATAGCTCGACACATGCGGACAGATATCTCGACAGCTGCTCGACATCTCTCGACAGCTAGGCTATCTATCGAGCTCTTCAGTTGATTATTATCGCAATCTCGACACCTCTCGATAGCTAGTGGATCGATTGAGAAAGCTTCTGTCTCTTTGACAACTCCTCGATAGCTGTATCTGTCGAAGTTTAAAGCTCGACACCTCCCGATCGATCGAGGTTACAGGAATTCAGATTTCTAGATCTGATTTTTGGCCCATGCTGACATGTATGTGTAGGGTTTCTTTTCTCACAACCCTAGACCTATATAAGACTTATTTTAAAGGCCGTCACATAAGAGAATACAAGGAGAATATATGCAAAAGGTGACCGATGCCTTATTCTCTTTGAAAGAAGCTATTGTGTCTTTGCGCCTTAGGATTTTGTAACCAAGTGCTTCTTGATCTTCATTGTTGATGAAGTGAAGAACTTTGCAGCCAACATCTTCTTCTCTAGTTGGTGATTAAGTCGCATACTTGGATCCGCGTAATTGGTTAGTCACGTACTGGGATTCGTGCATCAAAAGGGTGGCGTTCATATATTGAAGAGTTCAGAGGTTCTGAAGCGGTAGAAGGTTTCTGCTATGAGTTCATCTACAGAAATTGTAGAGTTTAGGGACAAATGTTTTGTACTAGATCTGAAACTTCTCTTTACTATAGTGGATTGCTTTTCGGGAAGGTTTCCCCCCAGGTTTTTTACTGTGAAACTAGTTTGTTTCATTAGTTTTCCTGTGTCATCATATCTTGTCTTATTTACTTTTTCGCTGCATTCATTATTGACATGATATTGATGTTTGTTTGTTTTAACAAGTTTTATTCATAATAAATCTAATTAACAACTTGGATTTAAAACTTGTTAATTCTATCAACCGGGGTCTAAATTTTCCAACAAAAGCGACCAAAAATAAAATTGTATGATGCCCAAAAAGCCAAAGGCTAACTCATCAAAGTGAAATATCAAAAATTTCAAGCATTGATTCATAATGAGATGTGTTGATTCAAAAAGATCAAATGATATGTTGAACATGGAGCCAAATGAAAAGCTTCAAAGATATTGTACTCAAGTTTATGTGGGAGGTCATATATGCATATTTCTATAATTGAGGTGGGTCACATTATCTAGTGCTAGTTGTGTATGCCTTGATTGAATTGATCATTGAAGCTTCACATTAGACTAAGAACTATCTCATTTTTGATATTCACACACAACACACATGTCTATATTCAATGAATGCCATATTCATTCGTGTGATTGTACTTGATTAAATGTGTTTTCACATGCCTAATCTTTGATGATCAAACACAAAAAGATTTTTGAGTGTTTTAGTTGTTTTTGGAAAGTACTTTGTTTTTACAAAAATTGTCAAAATTGTCAAAACCAGTGTTGCCCTGTTTTGGCGACTTAGTCGCGGGTTGGCCCAGTCGCATGCTCTAGTCGCGAGTCCCATACAGATATTTTTCGCGACTCACTGGCGATTAAATGCCCTAGTCGCGAAAAATACTTAGAATATTTTTCAAAATCTGGGTTTTCATGTTTTTCGCGACTCATGTTGGCGACTTGTTTGCGGGTGGAAGGTTCAGTCGCGAGGGGTTTATAGAGATTTTCGAGGTTTAGCTCGTGACTTCCTCCCAGGTAGACCTTCCAGTTGCGAAAAACACTTAGAAAATTTTTCAAGAATCTTGTTTTCAAAGTGTTTCGCGGCTTACCCTAGCGACTGGCTGGTGACTTGACTCAGTCGCGAAAATCGCGTGTTTTGCATTTTAAGGTCAATTTTATTTTAAAACTTTATAGTTTTCCCTCGAACATTTTAACTATTCATTGTCTTCTCTCTCACAAACCCACCGTGTTTCACACAAAAACCACCATTTTCATCATTTCTTCAATTTCAATCTTCAAGAAAAAGGTATGGGTTTCCTTATTTTCTCTACGTATTTCATGTTTCTTGCCTTGATTTCTTGGATTTTTTAGTTGTTGTTAAGTTTAGGTTTATATGATGATTCGGATATGGGTTGAGTTTGTGTGTGTTGAGATTGATTATATGGGTTTTGTTGGTGTTGTTAATCTGGTGCCTGTTTTGCTTTGTTTCATGGTTGATTCCCATTGTTGGGTTGTGTATCTTGCCTATGGTGTGTTGAGCATGCCATGTTCTTAGTAGATTGTCTCAATGACAGTTACTTGTAACTCTGTGGTGTTCATAGATTACAATGCACTAGTGTTTCTCAGGTTTATATGCTGCTAACTTGGTTCAAGCTCTGTGGTTGATATATATCTCTGAATATCAATGTGTATTCAATCCTTTGACTAACTTGGATCTAATCAAGTTGATGTTTGTGTCTTGTGGTTCTGCACTTGGTTCTTTGCTGTGTGTATGTTCTTTTGCAGATGTCTCATCGTTCCTCTCGAGGAAATGAGCCAATGACTGATGTTCCATCATCCCCTGCTTCGAAACGGACTCGCCGTTCGTCTCAAGACTCAAACAGTGAGAGATTCAGGACTCCTCTTGATTCACAAACACATTTTAGCATTTTTGTGAAAGCTTCTACTGTGGTGGAACGAGTGGTTAAATTTGATACCTTGGGAACTACATTTATCCCCAGGATATTTAAAGCAAAAGATTGGGCTGATCTGTTCGGGAACTTCGAGGACTTGATTGATGAATTGGTAAAGGAATTCTATTCAAATGCTCGATATACCGGAGTTGAGTTGAAGTGTTGGGTACGAGGAAAAGAATTCACCATTAATCCCGACTACATTGCAAAGGTTCTTCGCATCACTAGACCAGCAAATGTAGATCTCACTCCGTATGATGATAGACAGCTTCAGGTACAAGACATTCTTCAAGTTCTCGGGCTTGATCATGAGGTCTTAAGCAAAGGCACATTTATAGGCACTGCAAAGTTTGCACCTGAACTGACGACTCTTAAATTGATCATGTTCTTCAATCTCTATCCACTCTCAAACACTGCATTCATCAACCTTGGAAGAGCGCAATTCCTATGTGATCTCATCACCGGAGTTTCGATTGACATATGTGCCCACATTTTTCAGACCGTTGGAAAGACAGTGGCTTGATCAGCAGCTCGAACATGTCTCCCTTTTTGTAGTTTTGTCATGAAGATCATGATCCTTGAAGGGGTAAGACCACCAACAGATGGGAAGAAAATAGTTCGTCTTCGTCCTTTATCCATGTTTTCCCTTCAAGCCAGCAAAAGTCACTCTTCCAAAGCACCTAAGAGTGAAAACTTCCTTCATGCCACTACATCCACTCCTGTTTCAGCTACACCTGTACATACCGAGACTGTCTCTCCCACTACTTCTGAGATGCAGACGACTAGCACTCCATCTATACAACCTAGCCCTTAAGCTGACAAGTTAAGCACTTTGATTGAGAGTGTGTTTCAGTGAATTTTCGGCTTAGAACGGATACTCTACTCCACAAACAACCAAGTCCAAATGCGTCTCACAGCCATTGAGACATAGTTAGAGGCTATTCAACAAAAGCTGGAGGACAGTCTTTAGCTATTCGTGCCAAAAAGAGGGAGAGATAGCATACAGTAAGGGGGAGAGCAACACAAGAAAAAGGAAGTGTGCATAATGACAGGGGGAGCAAGAGGAAGCTGATACATACACTCACACATGCTTTTGAATAGACTAACAAATTTTTGTTTTTGCTAAGTCTAGTTTATACTAGTTTATAGCTATTTGGTTATAGTTTTTATAACTTCTTGGATACGTTTACAGTGCTTGTGTGGATATGGTTTTAAATGCCTGTGGTTCTTTGGTATATATATTTAAGTTTATTTACCGTAGGTGTAGTTGTACCTTTGCTTTGTAGCCTTGTACTTGTTGTTAAATGTTATGCATTTTCTTTAAGTACTTTCACACTTGTGCCCTTTGTTGGATTTTATATCCTTAATGCAATTACCTTGAGTTGTTGCATTGGTTGAGTGTTGGACATGCAAATGATACTTTGCATTAAGCTTATTAGCTTGCATGTCCGGATGTTTATTCCTTGTGTGAATGAGTATTGTGGTAACTATTTATAGTGATTATTTCTTTTTGGTCAAGCCATGGTTTATTACTTATATTCCATTTTGCTTGATCGCATTTTGCTTGCTCCATATGCATTACAAGTTTTCTGCATACAATGATCATATTGTGTTGTTGTGTTACAGGAGTTACTTGTTCTTATGGTTTAAGAGCTACACAGATTTTAGAGTTAGGTGTGAGTGAGTTATGTTCAACTGTTCCCAACTCACATGTTAAGTCTAGAGTTTGTTTTAGGGTTTTGTCACAGAATAGCTAAAGGGGGAGATTGTAAGGTTGAATTTAATCAACCATTCTGTTGGCTTTATTCCATGCCAAATTTTCTTGTATTTTAGAAATTAGTAACCCTGTATTTAGGTGAGAATCATGTAAGGTAGTGTGTGAGAGAGTGTGAAGAAATGCTCAAGATTGTGCAAAGAAGCAGAGTTTCGCAACTGGATCTCGCGGGTTGCTCGCGGCTTGCAAGACGCCAGAAGTTGCACACGTGCCAAGCATGCCAGAAGTTGAAGCATCATGCCAGATGGAGCACTACAGGACAAAAAGTACAGACTGGCTGTTCAGTTACCTCACGGCTTGAACTCCGGCTCAGTCAAGTCGCGAGGCCAAGCCGCCAGCTAGCTCTGTTTTGGAAAAACTGACTCTTCGCATTCCTTTCTCACACTAGTATAAATACCCCTTATACCCACGAAATGTAGAGAGTTTCTAGAGAGAATTTTGAGAGAGAAACCCTAGAGAAAAACAAGATTGACTCATCCACAATCTTTACATAGAGACTTTTCAATTTCCTCTACTCTCACCCTCTTCATTGTTACATCCTTAAGAGATTCTTAGCCAAATCCTTTTCTCACCATACCCACATCTGTGAGAAGGCTTTTTGGTACTTTGGAAAGCAGTTAAGAAGGAACCAATGGTTATTGGTTAATGCTATGGATTATAGCGGAATCCGGTAAGTTAAAGAAGAAATAGGTTCGGCGTAACCTCGTTAGAGTAGAAACTTGGAGGGCCTAGGTACACTGGGTAGATTAGGCTTGGACGGTCTTCTGCTGTTCATGTACCCAACTACATTCTTTAGTGGATTATTTACCGCTTGGAGGGCGGCGGAGAGGTTTTACGTCGAGGACTTCGGTTTCCTCTTCAATAACACATCGCTGTGTTGTCCTTGTGTTTGCATCTCTCTTCCCTTAATTTTTGCCATTTAATTTTTGCTGTGGATGTGATTTTATTTGGTTTAGATTGCTTATCAATTCTGTTATATGCTTATGTTCATATTCCGCACACTAATTATTTGATAATAAGCTTGAATTGGTAACTTGTAAATTGGGGGTCTAAACATTCATAGTGTTTTATACGTTATTTGAACTTTCATATTAGTTTTTAGATTACAAAAAAAAAAACAATAAGAATAAACACTTATTTATATATATATATATATATATATATATATTTATTTATATAAAAGAATAAACAAAAAAGAAATGTGGCATTTGAAAACTTCGGCTACCCTAAAAGAGTTAAATGAGCAACATGTGAATTTATCTCATACAAAAGCAAAATAAAAGTTAATTTTTCTAAATTTAGTATAACGAGGAGCCAAATTTCTTGAAAAAGGGTTAAAAAAAAACCTTGGTGGATATATTTTCCAGAAATAATCTACTAATATAATAGTATTAAATAGTAGTATTCGGTCCAAAAAAAATTAATAGTAAAATGAAAAATTTTAAAATTTAAATTTAAATAGTAAAATGAAAGTATAATTTTCATATGATTTTTTTTAGAGAAGTGTTATATCCACAACATTTTCACAACAAATCATAGGTGGCAAGTTGTTATTGAGTCTAATTTAAATTCAAAACTTAAATTACTTTTTTGCACACCTGTTATAACAACTAATAACAATCTACCACTTAGAATTTGTTTGGAAAGTGTTAAAAATGTTGTGGGCATAGCATTTTTTTTCTTTAATGTGTTGCATTTGCACATGACATGACTTTATGAAGAGTAATGCTACAGACATAAAATATTTTGTGTAAAAATGTTAATGTTTAAAATTCTTACTAGTTCTCAATTGGGCCCACCATTAATATCACATTTTTACTTACCCATAACTACCTACCACATCAGCTTTTTAAAAAAAAAATCTGTAAAATAGTTTGTATCTGTAACATTACTCCTTTATAAAAGCTTTGACTTTTTAAAGTCATTTTTAACATTTTCGTAACTTTTTAAGAGTGCTAGTTTGTTATTTGTAAATTAAACACAATTAGAACTCACATTTGACGGGTTTTATGGGACTATAATGACGGAATAATCTATTCTTTTTTTTTTTTAAACCTGGAATAACCGATTCTGAATAAATTATGTTAAGTAGTTTCTAACTAAATCCTAATTAAGTTAAGTTAATTCTTTGTTACAAAATTTTCTAGTTTGCATCTTTATTTATTAATAATTAAAAAATTTTATATTTATAAGGAGTTATTGGACTATGGCACCTGACGTTAAAAATTTTTTAATTTAATTTAATTTATTTTCCCTAATCAAATGTTGATTAAACTAGTCTTTTTTTAAAATTCTCTTGTTTTACTTTTAATTTATTATATATAAATGGTTTTTGCGGAATTTTTTGTGTGCATTGCACAAATTAACAACGTAATAATATAACTAAAACATAAAGACAACTTAGTGAACTAGGTTCGTATGAGATTGTTTCTCAAAAAAAAAAAAAAAAAAAAAAGGTTCGTATGAGATACATTTTACCATCAATGGTTGATCTCTGCTGATTATCTATAAACAAAATATAACTTGTAAGAATGAATCTTAGCAAAATTTGAAAAATTCCATTCTTTTAACATTCTAATTTTATTAGATTACATTCACATTAATATCATTGATGGGATTGGATTCACTTTTCATGTTATGCTTCATTTGTTTCGTTATAAATGTTTTATAGAAAACATTTTCAGCATTTTACTGTGTTTGTTTCATTGTAAAATTTGGTCAAATTTGAATATATTTTTCATTAACCATAAAATCTTTTATAAAATGTTGTAAAATATTTTACTTTTAAAAACTTGGTAAAATATACACACAGTGACTCTCCCTCCCATACGGTGACTGAAGCTGACAATTTGGTGGCCAAACTGCTAGCATTGGTTGTCGGATTGCCGCCTCTAGTGGCTTAGCTGCTGGTTTTTGTGTGATTTATGTTTGAAATTTTTTACATATCACACCAAACACTTGAAACGAAACAAACAGGTGTTAATCACACATGATAAATCATGTTATTACCTATTTTGTCTAAGACCTCATTTTACTTGCGCTTAGCTACTAGTTTTGGCGTGGTTTATGTTTGAAATTTTTTACATATCACACCAAACACTTGAAATGAAACAAACAAGTGTTAATCACACATGATAAATCATGTTATCACCTATTTTGCCTAAGACCTCATTTTACTTTATCTTTGCAAGCAATGTTTATATTAAAGCTAATGTAAAACTTGTATACTCAACATCATTCATTGCCATACATTTTGAATTTGTGAAAAGATTCTTCTCTCTCTTCCTCACCAGCTCTCTCAAAATCCTCCTCCTGCTATATGTGAAAAACAATTTCAGACTTAGCGTATTACACAAATTTTTCGTACCTTTGTTGTTTTGTAGTTATATTTCGTTCTTGTGTGCGCCACTAGCCTATATTCATTGAATGTTGGAATTTTGGGCATAAAATTCTCCATTAATCACACTTTAAAGAACCCAATGAGAGTTTTGGGCATTTTCTAGCATTATTAGACCTTGTCGCAAAACGTCCTTGACAAAGATTTAACGTTAGATTTAGAGAGTGATATTGCTAAAAAAAAGAGAGTTGTGAAAAAATTACAATAAAATAATGGTAATTGCAAAGTAGGCAATTTGTGTACATTAAAGTTTATAAAGATAATAAGTTCTCTTCAAAAATTCATATATATATATATATATATGCATGTGTGTAAATGTAATTGTATGTATGTGTTTTGAATTTCTCTATATTGATATATCAATATATAATTCGACCCCCCAAACTAAAATTTCTGACTCCACCCTTGATATATATATATATATATATATATATGCATGTGTGTAAATGTAATTGTATGTATGTATGTATGTATGTATGTATGTGTGTATGTGTTTTGAATTTCTCTATATTGATATATCAATATGTAATTCGACCCCCCAAACTAAAATTTCTGGCTCCACCCTTGATAGTAAATATATGGTATCAAATAGCTTGAGAACTAGAAGTGCTCACAGAAGAGATACCTGAATATAGTCATTTCCAGTTAAGATTTTATTTATTTTTAGTTTATGAGAAATTTTATTCTTTGAAGTTTAAAATTATTGTTTTTATTTTATAAAAAACTTAAATTTGTCACTTTTAATTATTGTGCCAAGAACCTTGTAGATCAATTAGTTGGCATCTCCTGGTGTATCCATGACATCTAGGGTTCAAATTCCCTCTCTCCCGTTGTAACTATTGAATTATAAAAAAAAAATTAAGTGATTTATTTTACTCCTTAACAAACTAAAGTAGTTACTTTGTATATATATGAAGTTATTGTTAGGATTAGTGCCCTTAAATTCTATTGTATGACATTATGTATGATATTATGTATGACTTAATGTTGTGATTAATAAAATTGTTTTATTATTATCTAAAATAATGGTAACATGAATATTTGGACATTATCATATAGTCCATGAGATGCATAGTATATGATTTATGTGATTTAGTTATAGAAGATATAAGTCACAAGTTCTTTGTAAACTCATAATTTTAGTTCATAGTCGGTGATGAAATTGGGCATTTCATCTGCGAAGACTATAACATATCAACTAAGATGATTTGTCTTGATTATGGAAGTGTAGACTTCTAGTTGATATGTTTTAAGAGTTAAGACATATTGAACTAGATCGCTGTGAGATTTATTATTCTCCTAATGACTGTTAAATGAATAATAAATCTCACGACTTCTATTTACATGAATTCTTAATCCTGAGAGAATAATGGACCTGATCATGAAGTGTCGGTTGCTTTGATATATCAGAAGTGAGATCTAAAGTCATGATCAAAACCTCAGTATGTTGGGCAGCCACATTTAATGTTGATGGAACATATATTCTCAAGATGAAATTCATAATCTTTTAACGGAGATATAAAATATTTCCTTGAGATAAGTTTAATGGGTTTGGTTATTCAGAATGTTAAGAGATTATGAATTCATAATCTCTTAATGGAGATATAAATATTACATCTTAACGGAGATATAAAATGTAGACTTGTAGTTGATAAGTTTAATGGGTTTGGTAACTTAATCCTTTAAGTTATTAATCCTTTAAGTTATTCAGAATGTTAAAGGATTAAACTGGGTATTCAAGAATTAAGATGTAATAATCTTCAAAGTAACAGTTTACATTCATGACTTTGCATTTCAAAGTAGCAGTCTACATTCATGACTTTGCATTACTACGAATATTTTATGAAGGGGTTGCATGTACAATAAAGTCTTGAGATATAATTTATTAATAAGGCCTAGAGTGCAATTATATTTATATAGTGGTATTAAATATAATTAATGGTAACTTTGGACTTGTCAAGAGTTGACAGAAAAGCCCAAGGCCCCATTGGAGCTAGAGTCTTATTTATTCCCTTTTGGTCCCACTCCAAGCCACATACTAAAGCCCAATTGAAATGACCCAAAAGGCTAGTTCAATTAGATAATCAGTTACAGGGAGAGAAACATACAGAATTTTGAAAAAGAATGATATAGTTTGTATGTGAGTGTTATTATTCTCCCTTGAACACACACATAAAAACTGATTGAGAGACCACACTTCTTGGGCACAAGTGGAATTGGAGTGAAGATTAAAAGTGTTCTCAAGTACTTCTAATCTTTGGTTTTGAATTTCACCACACCAAGGTACACTCTCTTGTTCTTATATTCTGAAATTTACATAGTACATATTATCAATTGCGAATGAAGTAAATCCGTTAATTTTTCGCTGCGCATGTCTTGTATGCGATACAAACATGTATTTTTCCAACAGCTATAATATTTTGGTTTTTAGTTTGGTCACATCATCTAAAGGACTAAAATTGCTAGATTTATTTTCCCTAGCATACATAAGTAAGCCCAATGTATTTCTACAATTTGCTACATATGTTCGCTAAAGTGTTCTAAACATGTGGTAAGTTGGAATAGTTAATACTGGTTATTAAAGTTCCATTATTTGTTTGTTTGACACTATCATATAAAGAAAGTGGGATACTAATTTAAAATATATATATATTTACATATGTTTATACATAGAATATTCAATCCAATTTTTATTAATCTCAAAAGGCTTGGATGCTATTTGAAAGAATTAGTATATATGTCATATCCTAACCAAATTATCTGGTCAAATTGTGGAGATGATGTAATTACTCTTTTTTTAAGCTGTTTATGTTTTCATTGTTTTTAGAAAAAAAGTGAATAAAATTTTATTGCTATAAACCCTTTAATCATGGTAAATTTTAGAATATATTAAAAGAAAAAGGAATATATAATGACATTTTTAAATATAGAGTGGGTATTTTATGCGAATAAACATAATATATTTGTTAATTCTAATATATATGTTTGCTAAAATGTCATAAACATGTGGTCTATATGTAACTTATGATCACATCATGCACCATGGTTGGGTGTATTTTCAGTGTATTGTGTGGGACCTATCTAATTGACCAATTTGGATGCAAGAAAATGATATTAATTGGAGATACATTCTTAATTTTATGCTCAATTATCATAGGTTTCTATAATAAAAAAGAAGCACAAGTACCATAATTGTTAACCCATTTAGCAATTATATGGATTGTAATCCTGAGCCAAACCTTAATAGGAATCGGCCTAGGATTAGCATATCTTTCATAATTTATATTCCTGGCTAAATGTTAGGGGTGGCAAAATAAACCCAAACCCACCCACTTAAATAAGACTCAAACCCACCCAATTATTAATTGGGTTAAGTGGGTAGCAACTCAATTAAACCCAATTTAAAGTAAGGGGAAATTACATTTTGCCCACTTGTGATTTGCTCGAAAAACATTTTACCTACATGTGGTTTAAAAATTGGCACTTTGCTCTCTTGAGATTAGCTCTGTTTGTTTCTTGTTACCCACCTCTCTTAAAAACAGGGGTATATTTGTATTTTTGTTACCCTTTATGTCTCCCTCCTCTCAAAACATATAAAACTAAAAAATTAAGGGAAAAGAAGATCTAAAAGTTAGGTTTTGTAAAAATTAAAACCTAACTTTTGCGCACATCTGCTCATCTGAAGTTATTGATTTGAATTGTGAAAAGCTTTAACTAAGCAGTTTAGAATGTACTGAATGAAGTTCATGTAGTATTAGCTTGTCTAATTACTAGTTTCACAGCAAGTTATGATGTATTGAAGAGAAATTTTTAGCAAAATAACATGCAGTACAGTCTAAAACATTCAATTGGTTTATTGATTGTTGTACCACATACCCGTTGTCCTTCCTATTCTTTTTTCTTCAAGTTTCAAAAATGCTTGTTGTGTGTGTGTGTTCTTAAGCCATTGTGCGCTAACGAGTAATTTTTGATATAATCTTATTTTTGTTTGCCAGGATTGGGGAAAAACAATTGTATTAGGAGTGGACAAGCCAGGGTCAAAATTGACCCTTAGCTCTTCTGAGGTCCTTCAAAGAGGGAAAAGTCTCATGGGATCCTTATTTGGAGGACTCAAAGTTAAATATGAAATTCCCATCCTCCTTAAAAAATACTTAGACCAGGTAATTTAACAATTACTATGATTTTCTTTAGTTGCCCATCTTTGATAATTGTAATTAGCTCGTAAATCAATCTTCAATTCAATCTTGTGGTGTGTTCCCCCTTCCTTCATTAGTATCTCTGCAGTGCATGATAAAAAAACTTTTGTCTATATGATAACAAGGTTTGGCCACTTGCCAGTATCAGAGGTGGTGTTAGCAAAAATAATCAGTAGATGATTATAAAAGTTGATACATGAAAAGAAGATGTTCTCAAATGTTAGGTTTTAATTTTTACAAAACCTAGCTTTTAGATCTTCTTTTCCCTTGATTTTTTAGTTTTTTATGTTTTGAGAGGAGAGAGACATAAAAGGGTAACAAAAATACAAATTTACTCTTGTTTTTAACAGAGGTGGGTAATGAGAGACAAAAGGAGCTAACCTCAAGTGAAAAAAGTGTCAATTTTTTAAACAACAGGTAGGTAAAGTGTTTTTCGTGGGCAAAGTGTAATAACTCCTAAAAGTAATGTTAATTGGGTACCCAATAAGACCCAAGTATAACTCAAGTATCATTTCTATAAATCACTCAACTCTAAAATACCCCAAAACCACTTAAGAGACCAAAATACCCATGAAACTTCTAGAATTACCAAAATACCCCCTAAACCTAAAAAATGACCGAAATACCCTTGAAACCTAAAAATGACCAAAATACCCCCGAAACCTAAAAAATGATCAAAATACCCTCGAAACCTCAAAATGACCAAAATACCCCCTAAACCAAAAAGTAAGTTTATAGGTTTATAAACTTACTTTTTGTCAATCAAATTTTTTGTAATCTCCTAAACGGCTAGCACGTCAAGTAAGTTTATAAGTTGTATGTTTATTAATATGTTAAGGGGACCAATATTAATCTTGTTATATTGTGATAATCATTGATATAAATTATAATGATCATTATTAATCTTGCAATCAACTCCTTGGTAAGTCTTTTCCTTTTCAACAGTTTAGGCAGAAGACACCTAATTCTGATATCATTTTTCATTTTGGTATGTGTCTTGCTCTTTGGAATCCGGCAATAATGTGTCTGTTGTTGTACATAAATGAACATAAATTATTTGTTCTATCTGTTACATATGTTCGCTATAGTGTCCTAAACATATGGTAAGTTATAAGAGTTAAGACTAGTTATTGAAGTTCCATTAGTGGTTTATTTGACACTCGTGTCAGCAAAGTGGGATTTTTTTTTTTTTTTTTTTTGTGTATGGGGTAAGATTCTAAGTTTTATAATATATATACATATGTTTATCCATGGGACATTCACCTAAGATGTCAATAACAAATTGTCATAACATTTTCACAACAACTGAGGTGTCTATAACTTATAGGTCAAAATAAAATAAAATAAAATAAAATAATAAAATATTAGAATGAACCTAGCACAACTAAAAAAGTATTGTGAAAATGTTGTGATATTTTGTTATGTCCACTTTCTCTTGCCTAGGCCATGGCATGCTTGTGGGCACGCTACCAAGGCCAAATAACCTCCTTTGGAGTTTGGGCTACCAAGACCATAGCATGCCTCTGGGCATGCTGCTAAGACCAAATAACCTCTTTTGGACACTTTTTATTTATTTATTCAAACTTTAAAAAAATTTCATAATTAGGCGGACCTGATAGGAGGGCAAGTGTCGTAAGTCAAGCGACTGAGGCTCATTCCCTGTGCAAATTGTAATGGTATAGTTAATGGGATCTCCCCTGACCCAGGGGAAAAGATTGATAGGCCTTTGCCATTCTCTTCTTTTAAAAGCATAAGGGAATTAGAAAGTTGCAATGTTTTCCAGGTTGGAGAGCCGGATAAGGTTGAAATCCTTCAAACTCGTCCTATATATTTTTATTGAATATAAATTTTGAAAATCTAACCGTTAGATTGCATTTTCTTTATAATCTTAATACACATGTCAAATTTCGACCAAATTGGATATTATTTAATATTTGATCAATAAACTTATTTTTAATGTATAATTTTATACCACAAAAACTTGAATTTAAACATTTGATTGATGAATTAGCTATTGATCTTTGATCTACTTGAAAATTTGCAAATATGAAGGATCAAATTAAAACATGCAATCCAGCGGTTGGATTTTCAAAATTCACATCCAATAAAAAGATATTGGATAAGTTTAGAGGGTTTCTCACCAAACTAGTTTGGAGAGAAACCTTTTCCGAGAAAGCCTTCCTCCCATTCAAATTTTCCGATCCAATTCAATTGTTAAGTACATGGTGTTTTAAAAAAAATTTAGTAGTCTTTTTTTAAAGAAAACTCATTTAAACCACACAAAATTAAGTAAATATCACGTGTGTCGTATTTGACTTAAAAAAAAAATGAAGATTTAAGCTTTTCCCAATCCTTTCTTATCAATGGACCCCTAACGTATACGAAGGAGTGCAATTTGTTCCTTGAGCTATAGTGAGTTACAGACAGAATTCGAAAAGGTCGAATGAGAGTGGATCTTTTCCCTTCTAAATTTTATGAATTGGATAAATTCCCTCCAATGTGTTAGTATCTCATGACTTTATAGCTCATACCATTATAACTATTTGCACGTATTTTTTATTTATTTTATCATATCTTATGACTATTTAGTAGTTAGTCATCTGGTTCACAAAAAATGACTATTAAAAATGAAACACAAAAACAAAAGCACCCCAAGTTCTTGCTTTTTTGGCCACCTGTTTCCTCGTGATCTACTGGTTCACATGTACAAATTTTATTTTTTACTTCCTCTGTGTTAGTTCAACAGCCTCTGATCCCTTTTAATTAATTGAAACATGTTAATGATCGTATAACATTATTGTTTCATGCCATTTCAAGTATTATTATTATTATTTTTTTTTCTAAAAGTTGTTAGCTTCTTTTTTTCATTAGCTTATTTAGATTGTTAAATAAATTGGATAAAAACACAAGTACATCAGCTTATAAGCTTAAACAAATACGCTTATGATTTTATTAACTCAAAACTACGAAATTGACGGCCAGCAACAATGATAAGATCTTACATTCTTACTTGCTAGTTGTGCATTCTAATTTACATTCTCTTGTATAATAAATTTTTGGGCAAATTACAACTTACCAACTTATGATTTGGCTGAAATTTAAGTTGTCTACCTGTGGTTTAAAAGTTGGCACACTACAAAAAAAGGTCCAATAGGTCAATTCGGCCTATAGCCGCGTTTTAAGCCGTGGCCTAAAACCTGTAACTATAGGTCTAAGGGGTCTATAGCCGCGTTTTTACAAATGTGACTATAGGCCAGGACCAATGGCTGCGTTTCTAAAAACGCGGCTATAGGACATACTTTAGCCGCGGCTATAGGGGACAGCTACAGCCACATCTTAAAAACGCGACTATAACCCTTTTGTTTCTTTTTTTGAATTTGGCTATAGCTGCATTTTAAAAACGCGGCTATAGTCTTTTTTTAATTTTTTATTTTCCTGGCCAGATGGCAAATGCATTGGATATATATGTATTTATGTATGTAATACAATCAGAGCTCAATGGTAAAAGTTCTAATCTCAACATAACTGCAACCAAGAATAGGGATTCTTAGCAAAACAAACATTCCCCCAAAAAATATTGGATATATAAACACATAAAAAAAATTAAAAAAAAACACATAAATACATACAAATATATCTTAAGGACACATATTCTCGAACAAGTTAAAAGATGTATTGCATTTCAAAACTTGCCAACTTAATAGCAACCACACTAATTGTTCTGATAATTCACACACCAGCAATAGTTAAGCTACAACAACAAAACACATTGTTTGCAATTGTCTACCATGAAAACAAAAGTTTAAATTACCTAACCTGATAAAATAAAACAAAAAATACCATACAATAACTTGCAGATCACTTATAACAAAATTACAAAAAACCATACAACTGTAATTTTCTTTTGGTCTTCATATAATAACTTTGAAATATTGTTTGTCATACATTACAACAGAAAAAGGCATTGAATGAGGTAAGTAACATAATGAAATAGATAAATAGTACCTAAAAGATGCACTAAAGAAGAATAAATTACTTTATAATTGTGTGCTATCTGATCTCTTCAGCAGTTCCATCTCCTCCTCATTGGAAACTTCAAGATCAATATAGCACAACTGGAAGTATGAAACAAAAACAGAATATCATGCCCACCATCAAATTGTAGTAAGACCAAGTACCAAAGTTTACTATAGACATATAACCCCTCTATTTATGATAATTTTCAATATATAAGAATATTAAAGGTGGATTATAATATTCAACATATTACCTTCAACCATCCAAAATCCATACTTTTTAAGAAATAGCTATATGTATTTGTACAATGATCATCTATTCTTCATGGTTAGGATTAATTGTATCTGGGTTTAACTTTTCAGTTTCAGAAATTTCCAAGAGTAGATCAAAAACATTTTGAAAATCTATGCTACCATCAGTAGGAATATAAAAAGAAGTCATCTTATAATTTAAAGTGATTTTGAAGTGAAGCTTGATTAAAATAACTTAAGCAAACTATCATAATACAAAAACATGCAATAGAGATTCCATATTAATTTGAAGAAGGGAATAAGACTTACAACAATGAGTTTTCTATCATTGAGCCTTCTTTTACCACCTTTATTGCAGCAGCAACTGCTACACCGGATGAAATCTCCACCTGAAATAAACATACTTTCACATTCACCACAGATTTTGAAAACTAAAAGAACAAGCAAGTAGCAACAAAGTAATAAATATCCTTTCCCCCCTAACCTGATTCTTGATATTAGCTTTCAATTTATTTGGACATTGTATTGTGAATGACAAATCACTGAATATTTAATAAAGATTTTAGTTACATATCTTTTAAATAAACTAAACCAAAAAAAAAAAAAAAAAACCATGTTGCAAGCACAGTATTGTAGGAAAAAATACATATTTGTATCACATATAAAACATACGCAGCGAAAAATTAACGGATCTACTTCATTCGTAATTGATAACATGTATTATGTAAGTTTCAGAATTTAAGAACAAGAAAGCGTACCTTGGTGCGATGAAATTCAAAACAAAAGATTAGAAGTACTTGGGAACACTCTTAATCTTCACTCCAATTCCACTTAATGCCCAAAAAGTGTGGTCTCTCAATTAGTTTCCAATGAGAAAATAAGAGAGTGTCTAACACTCACATACATTTCATTTCATTCCTTATGAAAACTCTTATGAAAAGCTCCTTAAGAAATTCTGTATGTTTCTCTCTTTATGTATAAATGATTATCTAATTGGGCTACCCTTTTGGGCCATTCCAATTGGGCTCTAGTATGTGGCTTGGAGTGGGACCAAAAGGGAACAAATAAGACTCTAGCTCCAATGGGCTTTGGGCTTTTTTGTCAACTCTTGACAAGTCCAAAGTTACCATTAATTATATTCAATACCACTATATGAATATAATTGCACTCTAGGCCTTATTAATAAATTATATCCCAAGACTTTATTATACATGCAACCCCTTTATTAAAATATTCGTAGTAATACAAAGTCATGAATTTAGATTGACACTTTAAAGATTACTACATCTTAATCCTTGAGTACCCGGTTTAATCATTTATGTTATTCATCATATATTTATGAAATCCAATTACATAAATATATACTTTAGTAACTCCTTATTAAAGTGGTTGAGCCCAACACTTTGAATAACCAAACTCATTAAACTTATCTTAAGAGAATATTTTATATCTCCGTTAAGAGATTATGAATTCCATCTTGAGAATATATGTTCCATCAACACTAAATGCGGCTGCCCAACATACTGAGGTTTTGATCGTGCCTTATAGATCTCACTCCTGATATATAAAAGCAATCTACATCTCATGATCAGGTTCATTATTCTCTCAGGATTTAGAGTTGATGTAAATAGAAGTCGTGAGATTTATTATTCATTTGACAGTTGTTAGGAGAATAATAAATCTCACAGCGGTCTAGTTCAATATGTCTTAACTCTTAAAACATATCAACATACCAACTAGAAATCTCCACTTCCATGATCAAGACAAATCATTTTAGTTGATATGTTATAGTCTTCGCAGATGAAATGCCCAATTTCATCACCGACTACGAACCAAAATTCTGAGTTTACAAAAAACTTGTGATTTATATCTTCTGTGACTTTTCATATAAATCACATACTATGCATCTCATGGACTAAGATAATGTCTCATTAGTTCATTTATAAATAGTCTCACATAATTAAACAATCTAATTATTTATGACATGCCAATAAATTGAATTTTTAGGGCATAAACCCCAACAATCTCCCACTTGCCCTCAAAGACAATTTACCATATATCCGACACTTATCTCTCTTAAGAGTAATTCATAGTCATTCTAAGGCAAGGTTTGGAAACAAGTTTCAGCCAGATTTATTGCATAAATTATCTTTTCTATTACTACTTCTTAAGTACTCATATCTCTCTAATGAGATAATACTTACGCTTAATGTGTATCTTCACCACCTAGGATAAACACATATCTTGAAGTCCAACTTCATGAATCACAATCAAAATACAAGTCAGTATTTGTACATCCAGTAACCATCAAAACCTCACTTTGGTGGACAAGCATATAATCCCTCATTCTCCTAAGATATTTGAGTATATGCTTCACTCCTACTAAATTAAGTGATCTTTGATTTAATTGATATTTGCTTACCATGCCCATCGCAAAATATATATTTAGTCTAGTATATAGCATAGCATAAAGACTTCCTATTGATATGATATTAGGAACCGTCTTAATATGCTCTTCCTTTTATATGTTTTAGGACCATAATCCTTTATAAAGGAACTTCATACTTAAAAGGAAAGAATCATTTCTTGAAGTATTACATGCTATACTTGGCTAGAATCTAATCTATTTAAGTAGTTTGAGATTGATCTAACATCCTAATTTCTGAATTTCAACAAAGTTTAATTCTTAGGATGTGACTAGTCTTTCCCAAGTGTTTTATATCAAACTGAACTAGACAACAAAAACTTTATTGATGACAATAACTCTACATCATTCTAAACGATTAGAATGTCATCAACATACATTAAGAAATTTATTATTCTATATAGTTTTACATACACCTAAGGCCTTTTAATATTTGATCAAAATCAAACAATTTGATTTCTTAATTAAAGATGATATTTTATGATACATATGCTTGCTTTAATCCATAAATGGAATTTAAACAACTTGCATACTTAACACTATTGATTCTTTGCTATGTAAAAGTCTAGTTACATCATATAGATGTCTTCCTCAAGATTGCTACTAAAAGAAGTTTTCTTGATATCCATTGCCATATTTCAACAAAATGAAATATAATGAATAAGAGAATCTAGATAGAGTCAAACTTAATTATTGGTGAAAAAATCTTTTCATAGTTGAATAATTTCTTTCTGAATAAATCTTTTCGCCACTAGTTTTGACTTTGAAAGTTTGTACCTTCAAATCTATCAATCTCATTTTCTTGTAGACCTATTTGAGAATAATAGGCTTAATGCCACTAGGCGCCTGTACAAGTTCTAGACTCTAAATAGAATCAAATTCTATTCACATAACCTTGATCAAGTAATTCATATTCATATCATCTATTGTCTTTATGTAGGACTGAGGATCAAATTCATATCCTTGTGGAATGACTTCAAAAGTTTATTCCAAAAGTATGAATTTATTTAGTAATTCACAATTCTCCCACTACGATATTGTACCGGTGTACTAGCTATATATCTAGCATAATACCTTGTAGTGTATCTAATACAACCATCTCATTTCTAAATGTATTTTATAGTTGTTTTACAACAAATTCTGACATTTTTCTTCTAGAACATTTCTGCATTTAGCTTTAAGATTATTCACATAGTCATCATCAAGAACTTTGTATTTGTACTTTACAAACATCTTGTCTTCTTTACGACTACCAAAACAATCTTCTGCAATTCCTTTTAGATACCCATCATAAAATCACATTTTTCTACCTTTTGATTTCAATTTGTCAGATTTCCTTTCTAGCACAAGTGCTGGACATTTCCAAAAGTGGAAGTATCATATATTAGGTTTTCACCCAATACACAATTTTACAAATGTTATAGGAACAAATTTTTGAAATCAAATTTAGAAATTGTGTAGTAATACATAGAGTATATTTCCAAAAGAAACAAGAAAGTGGAAATACTTATCATTTACTTTACTTTTTCTAAAAGAGTCTTATTCCTCCTTTATGTATGCACTGACATAAAGAAGTCATTGAAACTATATTCCTTTACAATAAAGGATCCCTAGATCATATTATCCTCTAAATAGAATTCATAGATTGAGAATATAACAAAATAATGGTTCTAAAAGCCCATCTTTCACCAATCTTGAATATCATTTAGATTAATAAGATCTAGTCTTAAGTGCCAAAACATACAATACCAAAGGATGGAAACTTTCTCTTTAAAAAGTAAAACATATAAATTTTCATTTAGAAAATAATCATGGACAATGCTTAGCTTTACCAAAACAGAAACACTTTCCTTTTGGTCATACTTTTAAGTCTAATTTCCTCTTGGCAACTACTAGGGCAATTAGCTTGTACAACTGTTTGGTATTATAATTCTTCTTCTTATTACCTTTACCTTTCGGTTTAGGCTAAGAATTTGAATTAAATCATATTGAACCTAGCCTTAACTTTTAGGATGTCTTCCATTGCGTAGAACTCATTCATCAATTCAGATAATATAAAAAGAATTTATTTATTTTCAAAATAATCTGAATTGATCAAATCACTCTAACAAGGACTTGTGGATCATATCCAAATGAGATTAACATTTAATCTCTACATCCAAGAATTCCAATTCATTTTAAAAATAAAATATTTTCATAAAATGACATAGAATTGGAACTCCTTAAGCTTTTCTTGACATTCAATATGATTTATATCAAATATCGTCTTAATAGCACGATATTTCATACCAAACATCTCATTTAGACTTAATATAAAGTCTAAGTCTAGTACTAACTCTTGCATCTCATGCTGCAGCACAATTGAGATAGAAGCCAATGTAACATATTAGCATTTCAATGGAGACTATGATCATATCATAAGCTATTTTCCATTAATGCATCATGCATAAAAAATTATGACAATGCTGAATCGAAACATATTTATGTACTTCAGCTCCTTTAAGCACCATGTCCAAAAAATTTCCTTAGTTAATGTGATTCAATTAAAATAGTAGCTAGAGAACAAAATTTATGACAACTTTATTCTGAGACTATGAACATAATTACAGGGACATTATATTTTGCATCCATAACCGTATAGTATGGAACCCAAAAAGCATATTATACTAGGTGCAACGACAACCTAATCCCACAATTAATATTCCTCGGAAGCGAGGTCATACCAATCACTATGACCAGGCGAGAAATATTCTCATTATTAATGCTATCATGGTAACTCTTACCAAACAAAAATAATTTGCCACTTTTCCATTAGCCTCTAAGTAATAATGACATAGCTTCGAAGGGAGGTTAACATTATACTTCTAGTGTACACTATTGCCTAGAATCAATGTGAGTCACCAAGTAACTCCATGGAAGCGTGGTTATTCTCAATGTAAAAACACACTTCATCTATCATTAAGAAGTTTAATCTGTAGTACCATGAATTAAACACCCTTCGAAGGGAGCAAGGCATATACGCCAAGGCAAGGTGCCTAATCACACTACTATAAACCAGCAATAGAGGCCGTGAGAATCAACCCTTGAATCTCTCCCACTAGAAATTTTAAAACAAGTGGATTGTTTTGAAATCATTGTGATCTAATCACAATTTAAACCCTACACATCAAATGTGTTTAATTGTTTAAATTCAATGTGATGTAACTCAATCACGTCACTATAGCGTAACGAACATTCGCGCAATCACAAAGAAGTTTAACCTTGTAATCTGTGAAGCAAATACCCTCCGCATGGAATGCAAGACTTGAAGTCAAGACAAGGTACCTACTCACATTACAATAAACTTAACAAAAGGGTGATTTCATCACTCCCACTCGTTATTTGGGTTTTTCTTAAATAATTGTGATCTCATCACAACTAATAACCTTGCACTTGTTGAAGACTCTAATCTTTTTAGAATCACTAACTAAAATGAAAGTCCTAAACTATTTAGGATTCCTTAAACACTAATGGATCAAAAATTAGTTATAAATAACTCTATCTTTAATTTACTAAATAAAAGATTCTAATCTCATTAGAAACTATATACTTTTTAATTAAGCTTTAATCTCGTTAAAACTTCTAATTAAAATAAATTAAGGACTTTCAATCATACAACAATTCTAATCTCATTAGAATGTTTCTTAAAAGACAAGTCCCAAACTTCTTAGGACTAAGAGTTCTATTAAATTAATATCTTTGATCTCATTAGGTCTTTTAGTAAGAACCACGTGTAATCGCATCACACATATATTTACACTTCATCTATGTTTTAATACTTAGTGAAATTTCAAAAACAGTCCATTTCGATTGGTCGAATCTATTTCTCGATCGATCGAAATCTTCATCAAAAAATTTCAAAGTTTTTGGATGACTCGATCGGTACTCGATTCCTATTCGATCAATCGAAAAGACAAATTCGATCGATCAAAAGGAATTCTCGATCAATCGAAATTTTAATAAATTCAGTATAAACAATCTGCCTGACTCGATCGATTCTCGATTCCTATTTGATTGATCGAAAAGGAACATTCAATTGATTGAAGGGAATTCTCAATCGGTCGAAAATCATAAAAACTGAATTTTTCAAAATTTCTAGTAACCATTTTTGACGTTTCACTTGAACAAAACATAGTTTCTTGATCACATCAGAAAGAGATTGAGATCAAAACTGAATTCCATTGATGTTATAGCCTTAAGGTTCAATCTAACATAATTAAAATCAAACTTAAACAACATCATAACATCAATATCAATTTTCATCAAACAATAATTTCAATGATCATGCAGAAAATTAAGTGTAGAATTTTCTAACAACATGAAATTACCATCTTTAATTCCAAAACTCAGAAAACATGTTATACAGATTTGAAATTGAAGACCGCTCTGATACCATTTGTAGGAAAAAATACATGTTTATATCGCATACAAAACATACGCAGCGGAAAATTAACGGATCTACTTCATTCTCAATTGATAACATGTACTATGTAAGTTTTAGAATTTAAGAACAAGAAAGCGTACCTTGGTGCGGTGAAATTTAAAACAAAAGATTAGAAGTACTTGGGAACACTTTTAATTTTCACTCAAATTCCACTTAATGCCCAGAAGTGTGGTCTCTCAATCAGTTTCCAAGGAGAAAATAAGAGAGTGTCTAACACTCACATACATTCCATTTTATTCCTTATGAAAACTCTTATGAAAAGCTCTTTAGGAAATTCTGTATGTTTCTCTCCTTATATATAACTGATTATCTAATTGGGTTAGCCTTTTGGGCCATTCCAATTGGGCTCTGGTATGTGGCTCGGAGTGGGACCAAAAGGGAACAAATAAGACTCTAGCTCCAATGGGCCTTGGGCTTTTCTGTCAACTCTTGACAAGTCTAAAGTTACCATTAATTATATTCAATTCCACTATATGACTATAATTGCACTCTAGGCCTTATTAATAAATTATATCCCAAGACTTTATTATACATGCAACCTCTTCATTAAAATATTCGTAATAATATAAAGTCATGAATGTAGACTGCCACTTTGAAGATTACTACATCTTAATCCTTGAGTACCCGGTTTAGTCCTTTATGTTATTCATCATATATTTATGAAATCTAATTTCATAAATATATATTTTAGTAACTCCTTACTAAAGTGGTTGGGCCCAACACTCTGAATAACCAAACCCATTATGAATTCTATCTTGAGAATATATGTTCTATCAACACTAAATGTGGTTGCCCAACATACTGAGATTTTGATCGTGACTTATAGATCTCACTCTTGATATATCAAAGCAACCTACATCTCATGATCAGGTCCATTATTCTCTCAGGATTTAGAGTTGATATAAATAGAAGTCGTGAGATTTATTAGTCATTTGGCAGTCGTTAGGAGAATAATAAATCTCACAGCGGTCTAGTTTAATATGTTTTAACTCTTAAAACATATCAACATACCAACTAGAAGTCTCCACTTCCATGATCAAGACAAATCATCTTAGTTGATATGTTATAGTCTTCACAGATGAAACGCCCAATTTCATCACCGACTACGAACCAAAATTCTGAGTTTACAAAGAACTTGTGATTTATATCTTCTATGACTTTTCACGTAAATCACATACTATGCATCTCATGGACTAAGATAATGTCTCATTAGTGCATTTATAGATAGTCTCACATAATTAAACAATCTAATTATTTATGACATGCCAATAAATTAGATTTTTAGGGCATAAACCCCAACAAGTATTGATATCAAATGCTAAACGACAAAGTTTTATGATAAGTAATTAATCCAACAATTGACTTGGGTAAGGATTAATTCCAAAAATACAAATAAGGGATTGTTGTAGAATGGTCATTTATAACTGGCATATATTATAATCTTTAGGTAATTTAACAATTTCAGCCAAAGAAAATTTAGTTTAACTTAACAGTTTAATAGCTGTACTAATTTGCAGCTAATAAGGTAGTCATCGAAAAGAACATTTACCTCATGCAATATAGACTTCCTTACTGTGGTTATTCATACAATTTAACATTTATTTTGTACTGGATCAAATGTCATTAGCTAATTCTAGAAAGTATGACGTGAAGGAATCTAGAAATAAAGGAATTAACTGCATGCTACAGAGAATAAATTAAAGAACAATACTAATTTGTAGCGGGTCCTAATCAAGTGAATGTTAGGATGCATTCACCTCTGCCAGTAAGCTAATATCTATATTTGCATAATCAATAAACATTTTCCTTTTTGTAACTCTTTAGCCATATCTCTTACCTGGCAATTACAGACTTCTCTCTCTGCACATGTTCACAAACTCTTTTACCCTAGGTCTTAAACTTCCATTTGAAGTTTTATCCTGAGAATCAATATAGGTAGCATTAATGCTTCTAATATAAGAGTAGTGAACACCTAGAACATAACAGTCTATGCAAAGTGATTCATTGACTTGATATGGGTAATTAGCAAAAGTGAGGGAAAAAGAGAGCTACAAATTTAAGTCTTCTACAATATAGCATTTTTCCTCAAAAAACACACATAACTCTAAATTTTGTTTCCAATATATTAAATTATAAGTTATAACACTATTTTCTCAGACTAAATAAAGCAGTACAAATTCTGTTTGGTTCAAAGTTTTGGATCAATCAATCAATAAAACATGCCAAACAGTTTTGAAAAGAAAATTATAAAATGTATTTATCCTTAGACTAATTATAACTTATTAGGATAAATAAGTCAAGAACATAAATTTTTCTCAAATTATGTATTCCTAATTTATGTTTGGCTTAATTTTTTTTTTTTTAATTTTAAAATACGTTTATTTAGTTCATTTGAGTCTTTGACTAGGTTTTTTATTTTTATTTTTTTATTTTTTTATTTTTATAAGTCTTTGACAAGATAAAGTATTTTAAAAACTCATTTAAAAAAAAATTAAACTTATTTTTCAGAGTATTTTGAAGAATAGAACACTTTCATAACTTGTTAAGTTGACAATTTGCAATTGGAACAACAACAATTACACCTAAACTAACCATTTACATGATTTTATTAAGCATTAATCGCTACAAGCATGTCAACAACTATAAAAATTTATATATAATGTTTATTCCTAGACTTATTATAACTTTTTAATAAGATGAAACAGTCAAGAAAATAAGCTATCCTAAATACACACTACCTGCTAAAGAAATTTCCAAAAAAAAAAAGGTGAGAAGAAGACCTACATAAGTTATTAACAATAATTATTAAAAATTAGTTTGACAGGTAAAAAATATAAAATATAAAATTTTGGATTGATGCAAAAAACAAAGCCCCACATTTGCCTTTTGAATGATACCCTATAGGCTGTGGGTTTGAAATTGGCAATTAGTCGGCACAAAGTTAGTTTACACAATTCCCCATATATATTCCCAAATGGGAATGAAGCTGGACACCACGCTAGTAAGACCTAAAAATAAAATAAAAATCTTTATTGGAAAATAATTTCAGAGAAAGAATAGTGCTTGAAATTTTCTTAACAAATTGACATAAATTTTTGAAATTGAATAAGATTTGGGGGAAAATGCTTTGAAAAGTAGAGCATTGAACTGTTGAAGTTGGCAATTTGGTAGATGGGGGTGGGGCTTGAAATTTATGAGGGCAATTTTGGTTGCAAAAACACTTTGGTTGTTGCTCGTTAGGATGTGACAGACAAGTAGGGAATTGACTAAAATTACTACTTAACAATTAAGATACCAAATTCACTATCAAAAAGAGAGAGTATTAGAACTTATTGTAAGTTTCCAGGTACAGATATTTGTTACCACAAACTCTTCCAATTCTTGCTTCCCAACGCCCATTATGGTGATGCTTATCAAAATTAAATGTGTTTAGTGGGGTTCAAACTTGGGCAACATATTATTCCACGTGTGTCTTACCACTAAACTAATAGTACTCTTCATTCTCAAAAAAAAAAAAAAAAAAAAAAAAACTAATTGTACTCTTCTTTAAATATTTTATAGATAATAATATTTAATACATATCGATTTGTTTAAACTCTCCAGCTATCAGCTTTTAATTATTGTGGCTTATGATCGATTACAAATCAATTTTTTATCTCGTTAAATAAAAAATATATCTCATGAATGGACAAGATAAAGTTTTTGGAGGATGATATCCATTATTTTACCAACTACTTCTCCAATAATTTTGGTAAGATTCCCTGTTAATTACTGCTTTCTTTGTGAGGTTGATATCCAAGGTTTGACGCCTATCATAGATTCATTGTATTCATTTGCCTTTATATATAATCTTTGTTCATTATTTTTTTTGGGAGATATTGTTCATTATTGAAAATAATTGATGTTTTAAAAAGTAATACATAAATAAATAAATTATAAAAAAAACTTCAAAAAAAATTGTTGACAAAGACACCCCTCAAACCAAAAAAAGAAAAAGAAAAAAGAGATGATAATAAGTAATTTATAGTGTGTTTTTTTCTCAAAATATTTTGGTAGATTTTTTTATTTTGATAATTCTATTGTTACAACAAACTAAAGGAGAGATTTAAATTATAATTCTCCTCATAAAAGAGACTAATTAATATCACCAAATCTCTCTGAAAGAAGCTACTGCGTCTTTGCGCCTTAGGATTTTGTAACCAAGTGCTTCTTGATCTTCATTGTTGATGAAGTGAAGAACTTTGCAGCCAACAATCTTCTTCAAGTTGGTTAGTTAGTCACGTACTGGGAGCCATGCATCATTGGTTAGTCACGTACTGGGATCCGTGCAAAAAGGGGTGGCATTCATATATTGAAGAGTTCAGAAGTTCTAAAGCGGTGGAAGGTTTCTACTATAAGTTCATCTACGGGGATTGTAGAGTCTAGGGACAAAGGTCTTATTTTACATTAGTAAAAATAATTATTACATAAAAATAAGAAATACCATATGAATATATCACTATATTCTTAAAATATTGAATAATCACTATTAAACTTCTAGCTGCTAATTAGCATTGGATTGTTTGTAGTTGAACTTTTGAGTACAAATACAAATTATAATTCCTCCACCGTTCATTTTGTGTATAGCGGCTGCTTGGTTTTGACTTTTGATGGTCTGAAAAAAAGAATTATCCGCCTAGGTGAATGCATGATTTCTTAGAAGTTAGGATAAAAAGAAAGTTATCCACACCAATTTTTTTTAGTATAAAATTTTGGCACGTAAATATAAGTTCATAAAAATTATAATTTTTCCAACCTTATCCTAAGTGCAATTAGATTTTCCTATACAATGTACAAAGGCATTATTTTTAATTAATTAAAAAAAGAAGCAAATCATAAATATACCTCACATGCCTTCACATCAATAAAACCAAATTTAATCTGCAAACTTTGTACGGCCTATAGTACTGTACATATATTCTACTTTTATGCATGTTTACCTTGTGCTAAATGCAAATGAAACTTCCAAAAAAAACTTGCCATGATGGCCACAGTAAACTCTAGAATTAAACGGAAAATACCAAAAACTTGCCATGAAACTTCCAATTCAGTTAAGGGATTGAAAAAAAAATTCTTTGGGATTTATCCCCAAAAAAAAAATATATATATATATATATATATATACAAAGTTTTAATCTGATGATAAAAAAAAAATTATTAGAGGAACCGGGTAGTTGCACTATTTCTATTTTCCAGACATACGAGCATGATATAGTTGATCAATTATGTAAGTGCAAAAAATCTTAAAAATTAAGAGATCCTTACAAATATGAGATTTTAATTTTATTGATGTTAATATATATATATATATATATATTTCTTTTTTGTGATGTTGACTTGTGCTATCCCCATCCAACTAGTTGTATAAATTTTTAGTTTCTTTGAATCTTACCCATTAAAAGGTCCTACAAAAAAAAGGACCTATAGCCGCGTTTTTTAAACGAGGCTACAAGTCCTCCTTTAAAAAAAAATTATTTGGCTGGACCTATAGCCGTGTTCATAAACGCAGCTATAGACTTAACCTATAGCCGCGTTTTATAAACGCAGCTATAGGTTAGCTATTATAAACGCGGCTATAGGTTAGCTATAGTCGCATTTTTGTAAACGTGGCTAAAAAAAACACGGCTATATCCTGCGTTTTTTGTAGTGCGCACTTTACCTACCTGAGATTCATTCCGTTAAGTTTTCATAACCCACTATTGTTAGAAACACAAAAAACATAACAAAATTAAAAGAAACAAGATCAAAAAGTGGTTTTTGTAAAAAAATTTGGAAGCTTCAAGAGGTATAACAAGAACACAAAATCAAAATTTGTTGTTGTTGTTGTTGTTTTTTTTTTTATTTTTTTTTATTTTTATTTTATTTTATTTTTTATTTTTAAATGGTGCTTGGCTCAAAAAATTTATGTATCTCCTTAACTCTCTATTTCCTTTCTCAGCCATTGACCTTGACTTGAGGAGGTTGAGGTTTTTTTTTTTTTTTTCTTGGGTTTCAATGATGGTGGGCTTTGATTTTAGTGAGATGGATGTGGCTAGTCCTTTTTTTGTTATTTGAAAGATGGCTTCAAATATTTCTTCTCATGGGTGGCAGGAAACTTAGTGTTGGAGAAAAATGCCTGGTTTTAGTCTTTTGGCGTCATGATTTCAGTAGGGATACTTATAGTGTTAGGAGCATTTTGAGGAATTGATGCAGCAGGAACAAGATTATGCTATGTACCGCTTCAACTTTAAAAATGTTGTTAATAGACAAATGTAAAATCATATATTCAATTTAATTGTGTTATCCATAAAGATTATCCAATTTCTCTTACCTAGAGATGTAAATTTCGAAGTGCACTACAAACAGGTATACACAAAATTCTTAGCAAATGATTAATGACAAGAAAAACCAATGTTCCCCATTGTATTCCTTACAATCCGGTAAAAAAAATCTCTTTGCGTTGTAAGTACTCCTATGTTTTGCAGTGATTCTTTATGGTAAGTAGTGAGTTGACAATGGTTTCAAGAAAGTTGTATTTGATAAGAGTGTTCTTAGGACAAAGTTTCACCATTTTAAGATATATGCATTTAGATCTTGATTTTTATGTTTTTCTTATATTTTTTGTGTTTTTTACGGTGAAAGTACAGAGGTGGGTTACAGAAGCTTAACAGAGTGAACCTCATGTGGTTAAAGTGCCAGCTTTTAAATCATAGATAGATAACTTAAATTTCGGTCGAATCACAGGTAGATAAATTGTAATTTGCTCTAAATTTTTTTATTGTCCTTTTTACTCAAGTAACTGCATATAAATGACTTTAGACATATAAGTCAGCCCCGCCATGTTTCTCCAAACAATGTGTTTTTGCTTAGACCATAAGTCACAAATTTATATGGATTATAAAATGGCAAAAATGCACTTTTGGTCCCTACATTTTGGGTTAATTCCTATTTTGGTCACAAAATTGATTTCGTTACTAATATAGTCCCTAAAAAAAGAAAATCATTTTTAAAATGGTCCTTGCCGTCAACCCACTAATGGAAACCTCCTACATGGCAGACGGAGTGCCCTACTTGCTGACATGGCGCTGATGTGGCCATTAAAATATTATTAAAAAGAATTATTTGGCATTTTTAAATACCACATCAGCATTTTAATTAATAAAAAATTAATTTTAATAAAAGCCAAGTCATAAAATTTTAACAAAAAATTTAAAATAAACATTAATCTAATTAAATTATTTTTCTTTTTACTTTTCAATTTTTTATTTTTATTTTTACTTTTCATTCTAATTAAATTAGTTTTCATATATTAATTGTTTAAAACATTTTTTTTTCAATTGAGAATTTTCGAAATATCAAGTTCTTCCCCAAACCTGTTCTTCTTCTTTCTCTCTCTTCACACAGACTCTCTCTCTTCCTTCCACCCAGAGCCCTCCATGAACAACCACTTTAAGCTCTAGGAATTTGTTGATTCTCACTCTCCCTCTCTTTGATCTTTCTCTCCCAACCAATTGAGTGCTCTAGAATGTGATTGGTCTAAATCGGGTTCTCAAGCTCAACCATGGAGCTTTTTATGGATGAGTGAAGGTGGCGGGATCAGTTTGGATGGTGGGCCGATTGGATTTGTGGGTTATGTATCGGTTGGTGGTGGGTATTGTGTGTTGTTGTGAAACCCCAGATCTTTGGTGGTTGTGGATTGGTTTGGATTTATGGGTTGCGATCGGTTGTTGGAGGGTGTTATGAAACACAGATCAGTTGTTGGTGGGTGTTGTGAAACATAGGTAGGTGGTTGGTAGCTGGGTGAGTCACAGAAGCGAGAGAATTAGAGAGGGAGGTGTTGGTGAACGGTGGCTTGTATTGATTCGGTTGTTGTCACGGCATGGCTGGCGGCGGTCGGGTTCTAGGTTTCAAAGTGAGTTTGGTGATGTATAACTTGTTAAAGGACCCAGCTTTGTGTTCATTATTTGGGTTTTTGCTATGTGTTCACTTTTTGGGTTTATGTTAATAGAGAGATGGAGAGTTTAATAACATTGTGATTTCGGTTGCAACATTTATTGTCGATTTTCTTTTTCTACTGAATCTGGGATTTTGCTATCATCTCAGACTCAGATTTTAATACCGGCGTGTGTGTTTGAGTTTGAGACTGCAACTGTCTATGTGTTTGAATCTATGAATGTTATAGTACTGGTGCTTTTGATTTTGTTTTCTCTTCTTACTTGTGTGTTCTTCGTTTAGATTAAGAAATAATTAATTAAGATCAAAGGATTCCAAAGTCCACCCAGATGTGAATTTTTCTGGTTTGAAATTTTCTGGGCTTGAGGATGTATGTTCTTACGGAAAAAAAAAATGAAAAGTAAGAAAAAAAATTAATTAGATTAATGTTTATTTTAAATTTTTTATTTATTTTCTGACCTAACTTTTTATTTTCTGGGCTTTTTATTTTTTTTTAATTTTTTATTAATTAAAATGCTGATATGGTATTTAAAAATGCCAAATAATTATTTTTAATAATATTTTAATGGCCACGTTAGAGCCATGTCAGCAAATAGGGCATTCCATCTGCCACGTAGGAGGTTTCCGTTAGTGGGTTGACGGCAGGGACCATTTTAAAAACGATTTTCTTTTTTTAGAGACTACATTAGTAACAAAATCAATTTTGGGACCAAAATGAGAATTGACCCAAAATATAGGGACCAAAAGTGTATTTTCGCCTTATAAAATATCATTTTGGCCAAATGATATTTTATTTCAAACATTGTAAGCCTTGTATTAATATGCTATAAAGTATAAAGTATAAGACAAGCATACAAGTACATGAACTATCCTAGAACCATCAAAGATTTCTTACTTGATAGAAGATAGGTTGAACTTCACAAAACAAAAATCATCAGTAAGAATGTGAGCCTCCATTTTCTCTCTTTTTTCTTTAGCTGGTAAATTAAACATTGTCTAAAGGCATTGACAAACTTGACTCCCTAGATTTTCTTTTAAGCCGATGCACATTGAATGCTTATCTGTCAACAGAATCACAAATCTTTACATCCTGTAAAAGCATATCACATTGTGCCTTTAATAATTCCCTGCCTCCCTCTTCCATTTCCCTTTTACGTACTTGACTAAAAGATAAGGATAACAGATAAATACATGCTAATACAGAATGTTACACTTTTTATTCTGCAGATCAGCTCCAATACAGCATGAAGCATAATTCTGGAGCCAGTATTGAAGAACAAGTACATAACTTCTACATATTGAACAAGCAAACATGCTACAAAGACATAAACAAAGGAAACATGCTAAAAAGTTCTAAACTTCAGGAACCAGCTAGAGGACTGATCTGATCCTTCTTCTAAGTCAGTGCAGTTCTTTTTTGTTGGTACGGTTTCAAGTACTTACTTCCTTTCTGCATTGAGGGGTCTATATCATTTCAATACCCAAGTGTTCACATCCAGGGAATCAAGCTACTGAAAAACATGGAGTTGCCATCTAAATTAGGTTTAGGAACCATAAATATAGCGCCCTTTTGTGGAAGGTCTGATCTTACTACCAGAGCACATGTCCGGAGTTTAGATACGGGGATAGGAAGGTATTAGGTACCCAACCCCACCCGACCCGTGAGTCGGCTTCCACTCATTGTGTCTTACGTCTTAATCTCATTAAAGGCAAGTTCAACATTTATCATTCCATATTCACACACACACGCTAACATGCATTTAGCATACAACATGACATTTCATCCCAAACCCTAACATACCTCTATCATGCATCTCAACATATCCAAACCCTAGCATGCATCTATCATACATGGCATTATATCACACCCAAGGCAAAAACATAGACATGGCAGCATCAAAGAATTATTGGAAAGCATCAAGGATATCAAGAACACAACATATCCATCCAAACTCACATGTCATGTTCATCAAACCTAAAGCAGATCTTGTCCCAATCAAATGCATATACATATGAATGCATGCCTTACCTCACTTATGTAATTAATACAGTACAATGATAATTTCGATTTCGTTCATTAAAAAAATAAAAGATTTTTTTTTTTTTTCAATTGATAATTTTATGATTTTAGAAAATCAGGATAGCCCAATCTTAAGGATAGATGAATTGGTTGGTAGACTGTTCATATTAAATACTTTGGGTTTGGTTTATCTACAAGATTACACATGGAGGCATTTGATGGCCTGACTAGCTTCCAATATGAGTAGAACATTTTGCAAGATTGGCCCCCAAAAAAATATTTCCCAAAAAAAAAAAGAAAGTCTTAAATTCTTTTTTATTTTATAAAAATGATACATCCCATAGATTGAATCTTTTAATTCTTTTATTTTCTTATCACTTTTTAAAAATCAAACAGCAGTAATAATAGGACACGCAATATGCAAGGATACAAGTGATATTTGCTTTTAGATTACAAGAAAAATAAGAATAAGCACTTTTATATATTATATGAGATTAAATTCTGTAAAGACGTGGTGTAAAACTCATATTTTATCCCTCTAGGACATATTTAAGAATAAGCACAATCACATCCAATCAATTTTAATACCCATATATAAATCCAACTAAATTAGGATTTTATTGAGATGTTATTAGGAGTGGTAAGATGTATTGAATTTTAAGTAAAATGTTGATGTGGTAATCTTTTATTGGATGGGTTTTACACCCAATCCTTACCCAATTCGGACTATATATAGATATATATATATATATATATTTATATAAAAAGAACAAACAAAAAAGAAATGATTTTCTCAAAAAAAAAAAAAAAAAAACAATAAAGAAATGTGGCATTTGAAAATTTCAGCTACCTTAAAAAAGTTAAATCAGCAACATGTGAATTTATCTCGTACAAAAGCAAAATTAAAGTTAAATTTTCTAAATTTTCTATATTTAGTATAAAGAGGAGCCAAATTTTTTGAAAAAGGGTTTAAAAAAATCCTTGGTGGATATAATTTCCATCAATAATCTACTGATATAATATTAAATAGTATTCCGTCAAAAAAATTAAGTTGTTAAATGAAAATATTTAAAATTTAAACTTAAATAGTAAGACAAAAGTATTAAAATTTTCATATGATTTTTTTAAAAATGTGTTGCACATGAAATGACTTTATGAAAGCTCTGAATTTTTCAAGTCATTACTAATATTTTCATAGTTTATTTATTTATTTTTTTTGTTTACTAAAAACAGTAAACATAGGTGGTTTCAGTTACTTTAACTGGTAAAAGTCTTTGATGGTTAAATAAGAGATCTGGAGTTCAATTTTCGTCTACGCCAAAAATTAATTGGTGTCTTGGTCTTATATATATATATATATATATATATATATATATAAAACACAAAATATTCTAATTAAGTTAAGTTAATTCATCAAAAAATTAAGTTAAGTTAATTCTTTGTTACAAAATTTTCTAGTTTGCATTTTTGTTTATTAATAATTAATAATTTTAATATTTATTATAAGGAGTTATTGGACTAAGGCACCTGACTTAAAAAAATTTATTTTATTTAATTTATTTTCCCTAATCAAATGTTGATTAAACTATAGTCTTTTCTAAAAATTCTCTTGTTTTACTTTTGATTTATTACTACTTATTAATTAAATATTCATTATATATAAATGGTTTTTGCAGAATTTTTTGTGTGCATTGCACAAATTAACAACCAGTAAAAATATAACTAAAACATAAAAGATAACTTAGTGAACAAGGTTTGTATGAGATACATTTTACCATCTGATGATGCCGTAAAATTACTAGTTAGTTACACGACCTTCCTACAGTCGAAACACTACCTGCACAAGGAAAAAAGAAGACCTAACAGAGAGCACCGGTGTGATGCCGGCCAAATACCCTCCGAATGTCAAGTTAGAACTATTCTCACAACTCTAGAGTGCTAGAGAGGGTAAATTATGCGTACCTTGATTTATGAGGGTATTGGGACTTTTATAGTAGTAGAAGGTAGAACTCTCTTCCTTGGTGTAGAAGTCTTTTCCTTATAGGAATCCTCTTGAATAGTCCAAAATGTGATGGACAAGACATTTCTTTATAAAGAAGATCTTTGAGTATGCGTGTCGTGTTTCGCAAGTATTTCCATATAGGGATTCTGGCTGCCACGTGGGCGCTGGATCCATCCTTGTTGCACGCGTTGGGCCCGTCCGCTATCGGCCCACGGATATGGAACCGTCAGGCCCATTACAGAAGGATCTATCAACCTATATTTTTTTTCCTCTTCACCATCAATTGTTGATCTCTGTTGATTATCTATATACTAAATATAATTTGTAAGAATGACTCCTAGCAATTTGGAAATTTCCTTCCTCTTAACATTCAAATTTTTTTGGATTACATACACATTAATCTCATTGATGGAGTAGCATTCACTTTTCACGTTAGGCTTCATTTGTTCTATTATAAAATGTTTTATGGAAAACATTTTTAGCATTTTACCGTGTTTGTTTCATTATAAAATTGGGTCAAATTTGAATATGTTTTTCATTAACCATAAAATCTTTTATAAAATGTTGTAAAATATTTTACTTTTAAAAACTTGGTAAAATATACACATAGTGACTCTCCCTCTCATATGGTGACTGAAGCCGGCAATTCGATGGCCAGACTGCTAGCATTGGCTGCTGGACTGCTGCCTTCGGTGGCTTAGCTGTTGGTTTTGGTGTGGTTTGTGTTTGAAAATTTTTACATATCACACCAAATACTTGAAGTGAAACAAACATAATGTTAATCACACATGATAAATCATGTTATTACCTATTCTGCCTAAGACCTCATTTTACTTTATCTTTGCAAGCAATGTTTATATTGCAGCTAATGTAAAACTTGTTTACTCAATTTTCTGATTTTCATCTTCCATGAGGGCATTTTTTACTTCTCAAATTTTTCCTTTTTGGGTGACTGATGTTGCTCAACTTCAAATGTTAGAAACTATTGCGTCCAAACCTAATCTTTCTTTATCTTGCACTTTGCAAACAACATAAAAACTCGTTAATCCAAAGGTTTTCTTATAAAATATCTCTCTATCTTTAAACCTTTTAAATTTCCCTTTCTCAACCTTCTACTCATCTTCTTTTCTTCGTTTCCTTTACACGGAAGCATGTGGCCAACTCTTTAATCCTTTTGATTTCTCATTTCCCAATTTGTAATCAACAACACATCACACTCATATTATGCTCTCCCGACATCAGTTTTTTTATTTTAAAAAATGCTCTGTCAATTTAAATACACTTTTTAATTAACTTCTTCCCTTTTCTCTTCCTAATCTTAATTACCTTGTTATGACTTTTCAATTAGTTTTTAAAATGTACCTTATCTCATCTTCTTTAATCCTTTTAACGTTTAAATTAATCAAATATATATCCTATCCTACTTTCTATAATTATAAAAGAAATGTTATGTGCATAACATTCTTACAACATTTTTACGATAAATCTTAATTGACAAATTATTATAAGTTTTTATTTTGAATTCACTATTGAAATTACTTTCTGTCTACTAGTAACAGCAAGTAACAAGTTGTCACATATAATTTGTTGTGAAAATATTGTAAAAATGTTGTGGACATAACATTTCTAAAATAATAAAGTATTGCAATAATTAAATTCATGAAATCAACAAAATAGTAAAATACACCAAAGTTAGCGTGTTATTATGGTTTTAATTTAACGTAGTCTTTTTATTTTTTGTTGTTGCTAATACTAATTTTTATCTCGTGAAAATTCATCTACAGGTATTTTATACGTCTACTTCAAGTCTCTACAGCCTTCAATTTTGCGTGTTGCACCGACAATTAATTTGAATTTTGAATTGCTTCTCCCAAGGGTGACACACACCATGAAGCTTTTTTGCTTCTTGTGAATTGTGATTCATAATATCCAATACACCGACCACCACTTCGTACACCGCCCTGAAAAAATAAAAAAATGACCCATCAAATATACTATATATGAGTGCATTCAATGATTTTTTCCTTGCTATAATAAATCTTTAGTGGCTTCAAACCGAAGATGGATTTTTTATTCTAATGTCTGATTATGCAAGATCAACGGTGATCATTTGTTTGGTGAGGGGTATTTTTAAAGTTACTCTGTGGGAACACTTATGATTTGTAATGCAATTATGCAAATGAGTTAATACTACGTGTAATGCACGAATACATGTCAGCAACATTAATTAATTAATTAATTTTTTTTGATAGGGTCAGCAACATTAATTGTGTCAAATATAAGTCTGAAAAATGTTCATGCTAGTGTGCAATAAAAATGGTGACAGTTTGGTAAGAAAATATGCTGTGTCTTTTCTCAAAAAAAAAAAAGAAAAAGAAAAAGAAAATATGCTGTCTCTCTAGCTTTTAGCAAAAATGGGCTGTCTCTCTCTTGGTCCTCATGGTCATGGGACATCTCTATATTTTTTTTTTAAGACGGGACATCTCTATATTTGAAACATTTCTTCTTTGTGACTCATTAATGAGAGAAAGAGCAGTTAAAAATTCATATATTACCGATATGCCCCAATTTTGACTACGATTCCTAATCATTAATTAAAGGGAAAATCCTTCAAAATCCTAATCATTTATGACTAAGTGAATGATTTAGATTTTACCGTACTGTCAATAATTTGAATAAATAACATTTATTTAAAATTTGATAATATAAAAAAATTCAATCCACTAATTTGAATGGTTAGAATTTCAACAATTGTTAAGACTTCTAGAAAATTTGTCTTCAACCATTTGTGTTTGTTTGGTATTGGATTATAAGCTTTTTTTTATTTTTATTTTTTATTTATTTTTTATATATACAACTATTTAAACCCTCACTTTTTTCTTATTTTTTTATGGTAGAAATATATTTTAACACACTTAAAAAAAAACATTTCAGCAAAAGCTAATAAATGTATTCATAATGCAGAAATAGTTTAAAGATTTGATGATGAGAATTACCCATGGTTTTGAGGTGAATTTTATTCCTTTCAAATGAGACAACTAAAGCATAGTGAAAGTGTTTTTCATAGGAAATTCAATACAGTACTAATGAAGTGCTATTATCATGAAACCTGCCTCATAAAATAAGAAATAATAATAATAATTATTATTATTTCAAAAGCTTTGTTTTATTTATTAAAAAAAATATGGTAAAGAATTCCATCTAACTGACAATATCTCACTATGACAGTATACCAATTCCAATTTGAAATGATTTATTAAGCATTAATGATTCAGTCAGTAGCTTTCCTAGAACCCACTATTCTCGTATCTTATTTTTTTATGATTGGATTTTCTTATTTTTTTTTTTATTGGACTATTCTCGTATCTTAGGCCACGATTTATTTTAGCAAATGAATTTGTCAAGCTTTTCCACTATCCAAAACCAGTGAGTGATACATATATATATTTTTTTCCCAAATAATCTATTCGTCATTAAAAAATAAAAAACTTTAAAATGGTAATGAGGTGGTGATTTGCACAGGAAGTCATGGTCCACGAAATGTTTTCGTAAACTTGCAATGAACTTACGTGGCAAGGACGAGGAAGAAACAGACTTAACACTTAACATAGACTGAATTAGAAATTGCAGAAACTTAAAAAAAAAAAAAAAAAAAAAGATAGCTTGGCACATAGTGGCAGTCAATTACTAGTAATTAGCAAATAGTATCAATAGAAATAGCAATATAGCATACAACCCTCACCTCCCGAATACGTAGCTTAGTGGTAGATAATTTTTGTGATTAATTACAATAGTAAGTTCGAAAATTGTGAATTCAAGTAATGGCAAATCCTACTATTACTCAGCCAGTTGACCACGTGCAAGAGTCTTAATTACTAATAATTAGCAAGTATCAATAGCATACAACTCTCAGTTTCCGAGTAAGTTGCTTAGTGGTAGAAAATTTTTCGACTAGTTACACCTGTATGTTCAAGAATTATGAGTTTAAGTAGTAGTAAACCCCACTATTACTGAGGCAGTTTCATGCCATATTGGGAGAACAACAGTGACCACACATACCAAACTCTTACTTATTTATATTTATCACAAAAGGAAGAGAAAAAAATTCAATAGCATATACCCCTTATAAAAGGAATCGCTCAACCCCCAAACCCAACCTACTCATTTCATGATTTCATCTCTCAATTCTTTTCACAAAAAAACCAAATAAGAAAATAAGAAACCCATTTACCTATAGGCAGCTTCCAACCCAATGGAGGTGTACATCATCACAAACACAAACCACGACAAAAACTAGGTCCACCATCATCACCACGACCACCACAAGAACCCTTTCATTCCATAATTGCATTTCATTCCATTTCTAAAAGAAAAAGTTCTCATTTTCATTTCAAAAAAAAAAAATGGCAAACAACAAAAACACAACCAAGAAAGAAGCGCAAGCCCTTCTGTTGGGGCGGTACGAGGTCGGAAAACTCCTAGGCCATGGTACCTTCGCGAAAGTCTACCACGCTCGAAACGTGAAAACCAACGAAAGCGTGGCCATCAAAGTAATCGACAAGGAGAAAATCCTCAAAGGGGGTCTGATCGCTCACATCAAGCGCGAGATCTCGATCCTCCGCCGTGTCCGACACCCGAACATCGTGCAACTCTTCGAAGTCATGGCCACGAAATCGAAAATCTACTTCGTCATGGAATACGTACGAGGCGGCGAGCTGTTCAACAAGGTTGCCAAAGGTCGGCTCAAAGAGGACATAGCTCGCAAGTACTTCCAACAATTGATCTCGGCCGTCGCTTTTTGCCACTCGCGTGGGGTTTATCACCGCGACCTTAAACCCGAGAATCTCTTGCTCGACGATAATGGAGATCTGAAAGTTTCGGATTTCGGACTCAGTGCCGTGTCCGATCAGATTCGACAAGACGGGCTGTTTCACACGTTTTGTGGTACACCTGCTTATGTGGCTCCCGAGGTTTTGGGTCGAAAGGGTTACGAGGCTGGTAAGGTTGATATTTGGTCTTGTGGGGTTGTACTCTTCGTTTTGATGGCTGGGTATTTGCCTTTTCATGACCAGAACATTATGTCTATGTATAAGAAGATTTACAAGGGCGAGTTTCGGTGTCCGAGGTGGTTTTCGCCTGAGTTGACTCGGCTATTAACTCGGCTTCTTGATACAAACCCTGAAACCCGGTTTACGATTCCGGAAATCATGGAGAATCGGTGGTTCAAGAAGGGGTTTAAGCACATCAAGTTTTATATAGAGGATGATAGGGTGTGTAATGTGGAGGATGAGAAGGCAGAGGAGGAGGAAGATGATAATGATTCGGTTTCGTCTCTATCCGAGACGGAATCAGAATCGGGGTTTGAGGCTGCTAGGAGGTCGAGGAGGGTGAGCACGTTGCCGAGGCCAGCGAGCTTGAATGCTTTCGATATAATATCGTTCTCACGGGGGTTTGATTTATCTGGGTTGTTTGAAGAAGGTGGGGATGAGTCGAGGTTTGTATCTGGTGCGCCTGTATCGAGGATTATATCGAAATTGGAGGAGATAGCGAAGCTGGTCAGCTTTACAGTGAGGAAGAAGGATTGCAGGGTGAGCTTGGAGGGGTCAAGGGAAGGAATTAAGGGGCCATTGACGATTGCGGCTGAGATTTTTGAATTGACGCCGAGTTTGGTGGTGCTAGAAGTGAAGAAGAAAGGAGGGGATAAAGGAGAGTATGATGATTTCTGTAACAACGAATTGAGACCGGGGTTGCAGAATTTGATGCTAGAAGAAGCTGAAGCAGCTGCTGCTGTTGCTGCTGGTGCTAGTGGTGGTGGTTCTTCGTTTTCTTCTTCGGCTTCGTTTGCAGCTTCGGATACTTCTTCATACCCACCTTCATATCCTCCTTCGGATACTGAATAGAGTGGGAGTGAAAGAGAGTAAAAAGAGAGAGAGAGAGAAAGAGATTGAGAAAGGAAGGGAAAAGGGTATGCTTTTCTTTTTTCTCCTTCTGTCTCACCTTTTTTCTTTTACTAAAATGTAGTATATGATATATGTTTTCCTTTTCTTTGAATGTTCTGTTGTGTTACTTAGGAACTTTAGATTCATCAAATTTCGTATTTTATTGTTGTATCGAGAAATCCTAGATAAATTTATAAAGAATGGAGTACAGTTTTTCTACTTTCCATCTTGTTGGGTTGCTGAATGTGTATTACTAGTTAGTACTAATGGTACATTTTGTGGAATTACAAACTGCAACTAGTTTGGGACTGTTATTTAAGTCCATTCTACTATGGTAGCAAGCATGGAATTAAAATCCTTCAATTTTTAAGTAAATTTGCTACTGAATTTTATATGGGGAATGTGCTCTATCTGTTATTTTTGGCGTCTGTTTGCAATTTGTCAAATGTGACTAGGTTAAGAGATTTTGTGGGAGGATGTTAGAAGGTTAATGGCATTTTTTCACATTCTGAATGTAGATAATGCACTTGATGATTAGTTTGAATTTGGGAAAGGGCAGCCTTCATCTGAATGGTTGATAAAGTAAAAGGGGATTATGGAGAAGTGACTGTATTTTGATACAGAATTAGAAGTATGAGATGGAATCCTGGACTTAATGGATTCAAGAACAGCTTTCATGAAAATTGCATTTCTTCGTATGTAGTCTAGTGGGATATCACATTTGCTAATGTGAGAAATTATTCCAATGATTAGGAATTTGTAATGAGTTCAAATAGGGAAGAACTAGTGGATAATTCAATTTGGATTAGTCAAAGGATGCCACTATATAGCAGTAGAGTTTGATTTTATGTAAAAGCTATTGGATGAAGTTGTTGATGTTAAGTTGAACAACTGAGGTAGTGAAATGTGCTTGGGAAACTTAGATGATGGAGGGCAGTATATATGCAGGGATCCTGGTCTAAAGCTACTTTTAATGGGAATCCTATCTTGTTCATTGTTACTTCTGATATCACTTTATGCTTGCTTTTCTTGATAAGAATAGTTTTGCTTTCCACCTTCTATTGTTGGGTACTCAAATACAACCTAAATGAGTTGTGATGGAAACCCTGATTTCTTTAGATGTGCAAGATGAATTGCAATGCAATCATGCGGGGGCATTGTTTGGTGTAAATGAAAGAGGGAAGTTGATTTATCACCTAATTTTGGTGAAATGTTGGTGCACATGATAGACACCCCGGAGAGTACATAAGGAGATGTGGAAAAATCTAGTAGGATTTATATTGCCAAGTAATCATCGGTCAGAATTATTCATGTCACATCTCCTGTCTGTCTATTAATTCTACATTGCTAATATGCATGCCAAAACTCTATCTAACTGATAAATAGCGCATGCCATCACAAAGTATTTTGCAAGTCTTACCCTGATTGTCTGAATCTGGCTGGTTCTCTGGAGATAGATTACTTTTTCTCAATGGAGATGAGTGACACGAAGCCATGGACTACTGCCTGCCCTGGATCTATGCCTAGAGTCACTGAAATGAGAGAGCTTGGCTGTGTTCTTGTTTTGTTTTGTGTTTCTTTTCTTTGAAAGTTGGGGAGTACGGACTGATGAATATGGTTTAAATTGGAGAGGTATATTTTTTCAATTTGAGTAATTGGGTGGGATGTTGAATTAAGCAAACAAAGGGCCAGGGAATGTCAAGAGTGCTTGGTATACAAATCTCCTTAGGATTGTTAAAAGGAAACGAATGACATATTGACATGTATATCCTTGAAGCAAGTAAATTTAATTTTTCTAAAATAGAAATCCAATTTATTTCATTATGTTTGCTACCTCACACATCTTCAGCATCCATTTGGCATCAACTTAGAGAAAGTTTATAGACACAAAATTTCACAACAGCTGATGTGGTAGATTGTTCGTAGTAGGTAAAAAAATGATGTTAGTAGTGGTCCATATGAAAACCAGTAAAAGCAGCTAAAGTATCTTGTAATTGAAAAAAAAAAGTGAGGTATTAAAAAATAGTACATAAACAAATTAAACTAAAAGCTAAACGAAAAAGCGTGTGACAATCAGACACCGGGTTTGGCCATGTATGTGTTAGTGGCATGCTCAGATATCTGTGATATTGATATTGCTGTGATAGTTTGTTCATGATATTGATACCAACTGAACCTGAAGCAGGATTGAGTGGATATGTTTTTTAGTAAGGTTGATACATCATGCATGGTACTGTAACTACCGTTGTGTTATTGAATTTTCAATATTAAAATTTTCTTGATGATGCTAACTAAATTTGTACCATTGAGCGAACGTTGTCCTTGATTTGATGATGTTGCAGTTTGGCCAAGCAATTAGTTAGTGCTTTCTCATCATTGAATGTAGGCCCCTTATTGGCACGAGGGTTGCATACAAAACATGAATCAGAAATTCTGGAAAGATTACAATGCACAGAAGAAGTTTGGCAATATTTTAGTTTTTATCTTTCCAAATATAGGACTTTGATGGACACATTATAACATAGATGAGCAGTTTAGTCGTGGCTATCTATATGGGGGCAATGCCCCATGGCATGTGCTTACTCGTTATTAAATTTTAAGTTCCATTCAGGACTCTTCTGGGGACTGGCATGTGGTTCCCTATTTTTAAATTTTTAGTTCCATTCAGGACTGTTCTGCTTTTATTGGAGACACAATTTGTCTTTTTTGCAGCTTCTGTTTTGGTATTATCATCTAATGACTGAGAATGCCTCATATAACAGAACCTTACTTTTGGTAGTAAGTGGGGGAAGCCCTTTTTGTATGTAAGTGGGGGAACCCCTTTTTGTATTATTAGGTTGTTAATTATGTCAATCTCAAAATGATGCAGGGTGGCAAATGTCTTTTATTTTATTCGGCTAAGTTGGCAAAATTTTACTGATTCTTATTTGGGTTCATTATCAAAATCAATGTTTAGTATTTACCGAAAAAAAAAAAAAAAACAATTTGCCATATCAGCAGTTGTCAAATTTTGTGTTTGGAGACTTTCTCTGTTAACATCTGATTATGGAATTGTAAAACTTAAGGCAACTAAGAAGTGGGATACACATAACACATTCACTGCCTATGTTGTGAGCAATTCTTTTGTATTCGAGTCTGGGATGCTCCCTGTCAGGTTACTGTGTAATGCAGACAGCAATTGAGAGTATAGGGGGCAGTAGTAGATGATTTTTTTGATAAGCAGGGCAGTAGTAGATGATTGTTGAAGTTGTTGATTGCCAAATGGGGAATTTCAAATTTAATGAAAAAAAAAGCATATTAAAGATTTGGGTGAAGAATAGGAAATCATAACTTACAAGGCATGACTTCATAATTTAAAGTCCAAATCCATAAACTAAAGCCTTCCCGCCGTCTTAATCTGTTTTAAAACTACCTATATAGTCTAAGATTAACCTACTAGTAGGATAGTACACATCGTGGAATTCAATTTCCAAATCAAATCCTACAAGCTAAATATGCCTGGTGTAGGTAAAACTCGTGAAATTTCCCATTTCCTTGGCAACAATATTCAAATCCCACAAGCCAAATCTAGACAGAATCCAAAGTCAGCTGAGAAAAAAAAATAAGCAAAAAATTTCAACAAAAAGAACAGGTGGAGATCCATGGGCCATGGCATGGCAAGTAGGCAACATATATGGTACTATGGTAGTAGGTGTAAAAACTTAAAAAGTCTGTAATTTTGACTTCATGATCTGTCCAAATTTGCTTTACAGTATACACACATCTTTTTCTATGGATACCTTTTCGCCAGCTCTGCCTTTACAACGATCAATTTGGTCACGTCAATGTAGACGATACATTTATTTAATTTGGTTTTGTTTTAATGCGTGTATTCTTTAATGTTTAGGTGGACCACCAATACATAATTTTCAACTGAGAGGGCTTCGGCTTTCATTTCATTAGCTCAGCATTCATCAAATCATGGGAACAGAATGAATTACTGTTATCCTATACATCATTTTCCTTTTAAAAGTCTACTTTTCTATATTCGAATGAACAGGGAAGAAATGAAGAAAAGTCTAACGATAAGAAAGAAGTGAAAGAGGTTATCATTTATCACAAACCTGAAACTCATTGAAAGTTTTGAGACGTGAAGATATGTTGTATGGACATTTTTTGTTCTAGGCTATTAAGGTGATTTTTGTGGGTCTTCCTAGCATTAATTTTCCCTTTCCTGATGTTGATTAGTAGATGTGGATTACTACATTAGATTTGGAAATCATTAGATCAATTCAATTGACAGGTTCATTTGAGTTGGCCATCCTAGAGTTCTAGCATGTTATAGTAATAAGTCATTTGCTTATTTTGTCAGTCTAGCTAGAGTTTTATGTTTGTCATGTGATGGCATAGTCTCTTACTCTCTCTCTCTCTCTCTCGTTTTATTTTTCTAAAGTAAATCATTTCAGTAGAAGAGAATAAAATCGAAGGCTAAGAGAGCGGCCTAAATAGGTCCATAGACATTATTTAATTTAGCCCACTTCGGGGGTAGTACTTCTTTGTTCTTTCCCCAGACTTTTTATCAAACACAGAGATTTTTGAATGGAAAAAATGACTAAAAGATTCTTTTTAACAACTAAATCTAGGCATTAATAATTGATGAGTTATTCTATGGACACAATGAAATCTCACAAAAAGTTACATTGTCAACTCACCATATATCAAAAAATTAAAAAAAAAATATATATATATATATATATATATACACACACACGTGAACCCGCTATAACTCAAAATAAAAGTATTATGAAAATGTTGTAAAATTTTATTATGTCTCTTGACTTTCTCTTAATAATTTAGAGAGAAAAAATGACAACCTTTGTATATAAAATGCCAATTTTGTTTTGATAAAGAAAAATAAAACTTTATTTTAGGGGATAGCAATGTGGCAAGAGGGGTGGAGTGGGTTAGGGGTGTCCCATTGCCTCTTCGAGGCAAGGAAACCCGCATATGGTAGGAACTAGCAAATTGGGGCTGGGGCGAACTAGAGGTATTTTTTTTATCCCTAATGAGATAATTTTGACATTATTAAGGTATAGATGAAATGAGAGAGCAGGATAGTCATGAGAGCGAAAAAAAGGAGAGAAATTAAGTGTTTTTGGGATGATAATAGAGTATATAAAAAAATAAATTGTAAATAACATATGTATAACAAAGAATAAAATTATGTATAAATAATTTAAATATATAACAAAGAAAAAACATTCAAGAAAGGGGCAAGGCAAGATGAGGCGAGGTAAGCCAAAGTTCTAGGGGTGTTAATTCGGGTTAGCGTGTCGGATTCGTGTCGTGTCAAGGTAGGGGTATTCGACTAAATGGTTCAACCCTAACCCGACCCATTTAATAATCGTGTCATGATCCTTCAACCCTAACCCGACTTGTTAATAAGGCGGGTTAACTTGACTCAACTCATTTGACATGCTTAATAAACGAGTCGTGTTGGGTTGACATGAATGTAACACAACCCATTTCAACCTGCATAATATTAAATATAACATTCATCTAGAAATAATTTTTTTTATATCTCAAAAAGCAATACATACACTTTAAGTCTTCAACCCACATTCAAAATAATATAGTTCAACAAAAATATAACATTCATCTAGAAATAAGTTCTTTACACTCCAAAAGAAGTGCATACACTTCAACCCAAATTCAAAATAACAAAGTTTAACAAAAATAAAATAACATAGTTCAACAAAAATATAATATCCTTGGAACTCGCCAAATGCTAAGTATCAATATTGAAAGAATTTGAGCAAACAGTAGACTAATCCTGACTATGACCACGATTATCATCCATAGATTTTTTGTTGATGTCCAAATTCATAACATATTCCACAAGCTCATCTAATTTCATTTGTACAAGTTCTATGCAAAAAATAAAAAAGTATTAGTAGTTCTAGGGTCTGTAAAGTTTCAATTTCCAATTATATCTTTTGTAAATTTTTGTAATTACTCACTTTTCTTTTTAAATTTAAAATATATGTTGGATATAAAAGGTATTTGACAAATCTAAAATAAAATAAATATTTATTTGTTATACGAGTTAAATGAGTTGTATTAAGTGGGTCATTTCAAGTTGACACAAATAAATTAGCGTGTCAATCGTGTCTATTGCGAGTTACGCGGGTTAACCGCTTATGACACGTTTCTTATCGTGTCGCTTTCGGGTCGACCCGTTTATGACCCAAACCCATTAAGGCCCAACCCTAACCCGAAAAAACCCGTGTCGGGATCGTGTCGTATTCGCGGGTTGGGTCAAACATTGACACCCCTAAGCCAAACCCTTCACTGTTCGTCACTTCTTTGGGTCAAGAAAATCCATGCAAGTAGAGCAGGGTAAAGAGGATCAAGCAGGATGAGGAGTTTTTGCCATCCTTTTATTTTTCAAAGAACGCTCCACATTTTTAACTTTAAAACAACGACTTGCCATTTTTGGAAATGAAAATTGTTCCATTTTTGGTGAATCAAGATGATGGCAAGGAATCAGGCACTACCGCATTAGAGGTGGAGTTTGGTCAAATTTGGATTTTTTTTTCCTTTTGAGAATCGGTCAAATTTGAATTTTGACTGCCGTAAAAATAAAAGATGCCTCATATAATTTATAATAAGTCTATGTCCATAATAAATTTAGTAATATATTTTTCTAAAGGTGGTAGGTTATAATTAGTACTAAAAAAGAAGAAGAAGATATAATTAGTACTGACTCCTTCCAATTTTGTTGGGTTATTTAGTAAATTCAACCTTTTAAATTATCATCATTTAATGCATTGATTTTTAAATAAAAAGATACAACTTTTCAAAATTACACTTCTTAATTTAAACTTTATTGAAAGAGGAGTATTGACTTTTTAATTAAAGTAAAGGGTCAGTAAGGTAATTAGCTTACATACTTTTCAAGTAAGACTATATATTAGGACCAACGTTATTAATTCTGTTTTAGAGCTCGTTTCGGTTAGTCTAGTGGAACGAAATATTTCGGTATCGGCCTATTTCGGCGTACCGTTTCAGGGTGTTTCGGGGTTCCTAAAAAAATATATATATATATATGTATATGAACACACGTATACAACCTATTATTTACAATTTATTGTGTAAGTATTGTAAAAATGTTATCAATATAACATTTTTCTAATAATAATATTTTTTTTAAAAATAAATTAATATTAATATAAAGTTATAAACCATTGTACACAATGAGGAAAATAAAAATAATACCTCTGACTAACATTTGCTTTTGAATTTTTTAACTTTTTTTGTCATTTTCAAAGTCACTCACGTGATGGGCTCAGAAAAGTTGAAATTTGAAATCAATAAAAGACTCTAGAAGACACCAAGACAATAGAAAATAAAAGAACAAAAGACCAGTCCACTAACCAGTGGATACAAAACGGAGAAGAAGAAGATAAAGAAGAAGAAGAAGATGAAGAAGTGGGCTGGGACGCTGGGTTCATTCAGGCAAATGGCGGGCCGGTGTCGTTTGAACCTTTAATTTTTTTTTTTTTTTAAATAACAGGCTAAATTCTGTACCGGCCGGAATTTACATCTCAGCCGAAATTGGCCAAAATTGTTCGGAATGACCGGAATGGCCTGAAACGGCCCGAAATCTAACCCGAGGTGGAACGTGGGGTATTCTGGTACCAGTTTGCATACCGGTACGAAAAATTTCTGGCCATTCCGGCCAGAATGGAATGGTATCAATAACAATGATTAGGACATCCCAAAATAGAAAAGAGGACTTAACAATTTGGGATGGATGAAGTATATGTTAAAGGGTTTGTTTAACGGGTTTCCTTAAGGCATTTGTTAATAAATTATTTTAAGAAAGTTTTGATACAACTTTTTCATGAAAAATAGAAAAATCTATTTAAAAAATCAATTGCTTTTTCTTTTCCTATAAATATTTTTTTACAACAATGCATTTAAGACACCCGTTAACATTTTCTTATAATAAAAGAGATATTAGTAATGGTTTTATGTGAAAGTGAAGTTGCACTAAACACACTGTCACCTCAAGTGTCATCTAGGAAGCACATATACTTCATTTAAGGTGCTATACCCTTGTTGTACCCGCCATATTATGTTATAATTTTTCATAAATTGCTTGTGTTTTCGTGTTGTACTAGTATTCGTATCCGTATATGTGCTTCCTAGAATGTCATAAAAAAAATTGTGAAATTTTTTGTGCTTGCAGCAGTATTGAATACTTCAAGTGTTATGACAGCGTTTAAGTAAAACTTTATATTTATCATTAAATATTATAATTTAATTTTATATATAATAAACTTTTATTTATTTAAAATCCAAAACTATTGCTGATGAGATGTCATGTAAAATGCATAATTTTCATTTTCTACAAAGAGGGCTTTGGCTTTCTTTTCATTAGCTCAACATTTAGCAAATCGTTGGAACAAAACGACTTTTACTGTTATCCAAAACATTATTTTCCTTTTAAAGTCTACTTTTCTATGCGAATGATCCGGGAAGAAATGAAGAAAAGTATATCTACAATAAGAAAAGAAAGAAGTGAAAGCAGTTGTCACGAAATTGAAAATCATTGAAATTTTTGAATGGTTGTGAAGATATGTTGCATGGACATTTTTTGTTATTAAACCTAGGAGGACATTTATGGGCCGTCCTGGGCTTCATGGATCACGTTAAATTTGGTATTCATTAGACCAATTCATTTGAGTTGGGCATCCTAAAGTTTTAACATGTGAGCAAGTTTTTATTTTTTATTTTTGAGAAAGAACATGTGAGTAAGTCATCTGCTTATTATGAGTGGCTCTCTCTCTCTAATATATTTTTTTTAGAGAAGTGCTATGTCTACAAAATTTTTACAACAAATCATAGGTGAAAAGTTGTTATTGGTTCTAATTTGAAATCACAACTTAAAATACTTTTTTACCTTCCCATAACAACAAATAACAACTTGCTAATTAAGATTAAATCTCATAAAAAAATATTAAATCATAGGTGAAAAGTTGTTATTGGTTCTAATTTGAAACTATAACTTAAATTACTTTTTTATCTACTCATAACAACAAATAATAACTTGCCAATTAAGATTTTTTGTGAAAATGTTGTTGACATAATATTTTTTTTTCTTTTTTAAGGAAAAAGTAAATTATTTCAGTGGAAGAGAATAAAAATCAAAGGCTAGTAAACTAATAAATGAGGAGTGAATGGTGGGTTAATTTTTCGGTCATTTTTAGGTTTTGAGAGTATTTAGGTAATTTTAGAGTGTTTTGGAGTATGAGTTGCAGTAAACAACAGTTTTGTGAGCATAAGCTTATGTTTCTAAATATTCCAACGTAGTACCAATCGAAAAACAAGCATAAACAATCTTTTTGTTTTAATCACTTTCATCATCAAAAGATTTTGTTTCCAAACTCAATCATTTTAAACCGATGGCCGATTAATAAATTCAAAATAAATTATATGATTGTCCCATCTGATATTGACAGTGAACCCATTCCGAAATCCCCTTCCCATTATTTTCAATTTTAAGAAGAAATCATTCATTAAAGGAAAATCCATTCAAACACAATGACCGTTGAAAATCTCTCACCAAGAAAAAAAAAACTCAGAAATGATGTTCACATAGTTGGTTTATTGGCCACATGCTTACCTGATCCCAAACATTCACAAAGAGAAGGGTCAACGTCTTGTGCTATGTTGCTGTGATTCTAAGTGGATGTTGATGATCAAATGCTAAGTTGCCATGTGGCTAGAGAAAAAAAAAAGAGGCATGAATTGAATACTGAACATAGACTCACCTCACTTTGATAAGCAATTTTTTCTATCTTGACACTTGCAGTTGGCTTAAAGTAAAGAGTTTCTGCAACTCTGGTTGCCAAGCTTCATTGAATCCTTAGAACATCCTATTTTCTATTGTAATCTGGAGCTTATGGATGCATAGAAACATAGTCTTTGAGAATTCTACCCTTAATCTGGACTTGGCTAAGGAAGTGAAAGTGTGAATCTGACTTGATAATTATATTATTGCTCATATAATTGATTACACAATTATATGAATAATGTAACTTTAAGTCATAAAAAAGAAGAAGAAAAACATCTAGTAAATATAATTTCAGTTGCTTTTGAGACCAACATTTGAACTTTAAAAAAAAAATTTTTTTTTTTAAAGAAAACTAAAAATGGGTTAGTTTTAGGCCTTTGAGTACTTCTCTATGAATCGGCCCATTTTGTGTAAATAATAGCTTATTGATTGTGGAAATTGATTCGTATAGAGAAGAAAAATGGGCTATGAAACCCACTTCATACTTAATGCTGGACCTGTGTTAAGTGGATAAGTGAAAAGCTCAAGGCCTACTTGATCAAAGTGGAGTAATTGAGCTTCTCTGATAGCCCATTTCTCTTGATAGAAATGTAGGCATAATCCAAACTTGTGTACTTAACTGCTAGTCTTTCGGCGTAGGCCTTGCATATGCTTGGCCCAACATCTTGTACGCCATGGATTATGGGCCATAACTACTTGGCAGTTTCAATTTAATGTAAGCTAATTCAGAAACTTTATCATATATCTTTCATCTCAACCAATATTGGTAAGTTCCTTAAGCATTACTAGATCAAAAAAGAAAAGTTCCTTGAGTATTATAGTTTTGCTTTCAGATTTTGAGTGAAAGAAAAGTTCCTTACTAGATCAAAACACATCTGTGCCACACAAAACCACTTCTAACAGTGAATGGGTGAAAAATATTGCAACCATTACTGTCCATGAAGGTGGGAATGTTGAAGTAAAGGTGATCACTAAATAGCGTTGCCATGAACACTACTATCCATTGGTGGGCATACTGAATCAAATTACGTTGGGATTAAATGTAAATTGTTAAACCAGAGTTAATAAACTAGATTGATAATATTCTCTTTAGATGTCTTTACTACTTCCATGCAATAACTATTTCACTTACAAGAATTACTTCCCATGTGAAAGTTTTTAATTGAACATATATTATTAACAACTTATAATAAATGAATCAAAGCTTAAAAAATGTTATGGTAATTTTTTACTTCTTAGCATTAAGTGAGTTTGTTCATCTTGAATATTCTTTATTTGAAATGAATTAATTTTATGGTTCAGAATGAATATTATAAATTTAAATATTTATTCAATTTTAAAAGAATAGACATTTTATACACTACAGTGCTAAGAACCTAACATTTTTTTTCTAGGTATCTAATAGAATCCTTTTGAGTTTAGTAATACTCTATGAACACCATATATTGCAATAATAAATAAATTATAAATCCAAATGAGAGAAAAAGAGGAAAATGGTCGGCTCTGGTGGTTGGTCAGTCTGGTTTTTTTAAATTTTTTAAAACATAAGAACATAAATTATTTAATGAAATATTTTCATTATTTACCAAAAATTATCTTTAAATATTGAGGAAATTTTAAGAGAGAAATTTTTGTAACAGTACTTTCATCAATTGGTATTTTGAAAGCAAGAAAAATTTGATAGACTATATTTGACAAATTTTATGCACCAAAAAAAAAAAAAAAAAATTTGAAAATCAATATTTTTTTATGAAAGAAAATTCAGTAACGGCTAGTAATTAAGCATTTTCGTTTGAGACGTCATTTTGGGTTTATATCAAAGAAACTCACACATGCAACCGTGCCAAGATGCTAACGGCTAGTAATTATAAAACTCATAGTCTTTTCAATTTCGCTTTCTCTCTCACTTTCCCTCATCCTTTCTACACTTTCCTTCACTTTTCTCTCTCAAAAAATTCTCTCACTTTCACGGACTTTCCCAGATAACCCATCTTCAAAAGCAGGAAATTTTCCCTCAAGAAAGTGGTTTTCCTTACCACAAAAACATACAGATTCATTTCCAAACTCTCAAATCTTCACCGTTCAATTCAAGAACGGGTTCAAAGATTTTCCCCAAAAAATCTGATCCCTCTCTCTCTCTCTCTCTCTCTTCCTGAATGCTCTAAGTTATCCTTAAATAGAAAGTAGTTCTCTAAAAAATGAAAAAAAAAAACACCTTTTTTTGGAAATTCTGAAATGGGTTTGAAGATTTTCTCGGGAAAGTGATTGCCAGATTTGAATGTTAAGAGAAGGCTATGTGGAACAACAACAAGATTTTTTTGGCGAGGGGGTTAAACATATTCAGGTCAAAGATTTTTTGTGCTTTCATATGGTTTAGACTAATAGGTTTTTTCTGGATTTTGATTTTGTTTGAATTGAATTGCAAGTTCCTGTTGATTTTGATTCTTGTCGGTAATGAAAAACTTCTTTTTGGATTTTCTCAATACAAATGTCTGTGACTCAAGCAACGGGTCTTTTGTAGACAGTTGGGGGTATGGGAGTTGGGTTTTGTTAAAAAGCATGTCTTTGACTTTGGAATTCTGCATCTTGAGTTAATTACAAGGAAGGAACCCATTGAAATTAACAATTATTCATATGGTTTAAATGAGAGTTTGTTTGATTGGATAACTCACCTTTTGAGTAGTTCATCTGATCTTTACAGTGTTATTGATAATTCTCTGATTGACAAAGAATTTGATGGTGAAATCTTTGAGTTACTTAGAATTGCATGCACCTGTCTTAACCCCTTCCACTATCAGCCATACCACTCTGGCCCTATTGCCTTTATCATATATCTGTACACCACCTCTTAACTACCATATCGACTCCCTTTTGCCACCACTGCCTCTGCCTACTTTGTAGTGCCAACCACTTGGGCGTCAATTTATAAGCATGCTGGATTTAATGTTTGTTCTCTTTAGATCGCAACTCCATGTTGGTTGTTCCTATTATTTTAGAAGTTCTTGGAATGGGCTCATTGATTACTTGTTTAGCATGTTGCAGACCACATCTTTTGGTAATTTTTGGATCACCATATTGTAACTTTGCTTTCAGCATTTGACATGTAAGTAGACAATTTAAGGCATTTGCTTCAAATTGAATATTTTTGCATATGCTATTGCTTTTTTTTTTTTTTTTTTGGGTTTTAGGGGGGGTTGCTTAAGAGCACTCTAATTTGTACTGATGCTGAGTGTTTAATTGTCAACGGTTGAGTTTGAAAAAAAGAAGGAAAAAAAAAATTCTATGGCGAGGGTATGAGAAGAATTAATTATCATATGCTAAACTATTCACATACACACTCAAGTATGTCTAAATGACATCTACTTCCCTGTAGGGTATGTTCATTCCATATTGTTGTGTGAGTTCTAATTATATAAGAAAAAACAAAGTTGAATATCATATTGTCTGGTTCTATATAGGTACCCTAATCCATCAGCATTCAAATATGAAAGGCGCTTCTTCCGTCCTTTTGAGTATGTTTTCCATCCCCCTATGGTATAAGCCAGAGCACGTAGCTGTAAACAAGCCTGAGGTACCTTGTGGGGTGTTTGAACTAAAGCAATATGATGGACCTCAGTGTTTTGTTATTCCTGGAAACCATGGTTTGTATAAATTCTGAGTCTGAGCCTTTCATGATTTACTTTTGTTCCTCCACAAAAGAGAAAAGTTTTTGGAACTGATTCTGTTGTTTTCATTTATGAATTTTTTATTACTGCATTTACTTGATAACATGAACTAGTATCAAATTTGTAGACCTTGATTTAGCTCATGAGAAGCCCTTAAACTTTGTAACCGTCTAGATTGTGACTATGGTGAAATAATATTCTCTTTTTGAATGCAGATTGGTTTGATGGTTAAACCTTTATAAGGTTTATATGTCATAAAAACTGGTTAGGCGGGGGGTTTATGCCTCAAAAGAAGAGTTATTTTGCTCTGCAACTCCTTAAAAGGTGGTGGGTATTTGGTCTTGATCTAGCACTCCTTGGTGATATTGATGTATACCAATTCAAATTCTTTTCAGAAGTAGTAAAGAACAAGGTATTTCTTCTTTTCCTTTTTTGCTATTTTAATACTCTTCTGAAAATATCACAAGTGGATGAGATTGGTGGTGCACTAGCAATCTTACCAGATGGGATAAGCATGAGAGTTGTTTCTATGATCCCCTAGTTATTGTCTCAATCTTGTTGGGTTGAATTTGACGCCTATAATCAAATTTTTAGAGATGGGCTTATTTACATTGTGTCCGTTACACATGTTGACAAGCACTATACACTACAAAAAAAATGACATGTTTCTACCCAAGGCACTTCAATGGCTCTGTTCAGCATCACATGGTAGAGATTTTTTACACTCATTTTGTTTATAAAACTCACTTGAGCTTATGAATTTTATAAATTCATTTTCAAGTTATGAAGTTTGGAATTGGTAATATATTTTTCCCCTTTTATTTGTTATTGTTTTGTTTGAATAAATACAAAGCTTGCATTCTTTTTTCTTTTTGTAGAATCTTGTTTATTCTTTTGTCGATTTTGTATTTTTGATATTCGAGTAATGAATTTGTATGGACTTTATTAATTCAAGTAAGAATTTTTTGGTGATTGATAGCAGATGCAAGAAACTAATGTAATGAATTTGCAGGATGGATCACTGTCACATCAATCTGATGGTTGAACTGGGGTAAGCTTTTCTGCTATGCTCAGAAACTTGTTATTCTACCCAAGGCTGTATAGAAAGGCAGCCTAATTTTTCTTTTGTAATGTACTTTAGCCACCAGCCAGAGAAAGCTATATAGTGCTTAATGCATGTACACATATGCAATATATTGATGCCTTATGCATCCAAAGAAGGAAAAAGCTTAAATAAAAAATTAAGTTATTTTAAAATAATTAAACTCAGTAGCCATTGCAAGAGAGGGAGAGCTAGAGCGCAAAAGGATTAGTTTTATGATGCTTTAAGTTAGTCATATGAAAAAGTTGTTCATATCTACTTCTTTTTAATTATTCCATCCACTATGTAAGCTATTAGCAGTGGTAGGGACAAAATGTTGTTTCTGAAAATAGGAGGGAAGTCCCTAACATTACCCAAACCTCAAGAGTGGTTAGTGTAATTTATCCTATTCTTTTATTACTCCCATGAACAAAGAGGAAACTTTCACCAGGGACTGAATGTGAGTCGCATAACAATTAGTAGTTCAAAAAATGGAGGATTGGCAGCTTTTAACTAACTGCTCTTGTGGTTGATGTGTAGATAAATGCAGCTGAATTCTCTTGTCCATATTGGTTTCCTCTTGAGGTGAAGATACATAAAATACTCAATCCAAATTCTAAAACTGTAAGTATTTTGTTTTGCTATTTGCATATCCTAAAAATGCAAGCATTTTGTTTCTCTATACGTAGATCATAGAATTGGTTTTGTTATTTACTCATATACATTCATTATGCATGCTTTATTTAGCAATTGGGTCCCAATTGCTTGATTTGAATTACTTGATTTCATTTCAAACCTTCTTTCCTACTACTTTGGGATCAGATAGATTGGTTAGATGTATTTCATGCAAAATCAATAATAAGATGATCTTATAATGCCATTCCTCTTTAAAGAGCTGATATTTATTGCTAGTTTCTCATTCCCTGCTTGTAACTTTAGGAACAAATGCAGAGCATATAGCATACAAGCAAAAGGACAGATCTCATTGTTATCATATATATGTATATATATAACCTTATATGAGTGGTCTAATGCATGGGGTTTTATGAGTAGTTTGTATCATGAATGGCTTTAGTTTAGTTTGTGAAAGATTTTTGTCTAGAATTGCTTTGCTTTGCTTGTTTTATTATAATGAATGCATCGTAGATAATTTCTTTTGGGTAAAATTTCAAACTTCTTTGAACTTTGAGAAATACCCAAATTGTGTTGCTAAGTAGGATACAAATTTCCTATTTTGTGTTTCTTTTGTGAAGCCTACTTCAATATCATGTTGATATAACAAGTTGATTGAGTTCTAACGTCAAAGAAAATCGTTTTCTTGATGACTATTCTTCGGCAGTATTTTTCTGCATAATTTTTTTCTTTCTTTTTGTTCAATAAAACACGTGTGCCATGTTTTATATATGCGATATATATTGGTTCTTTTTTATTCGAAGTGGCCCATGATTATATCTTTTAGCTACGGTGCCAGTGCTTTGCTAGTTTTTGTATTATTGGTTGTACACCGTCAATGCATATATACATATTGACTCATGTGCCTAACATCATTCGAATGTTTTTATATCCTTGGATTAAATTAAATAAATGTATATTGGCTTGATGATATCAGTTCATGATTATATATATTAATATAGGCATGATGTTACTTTGAGATTAGGAATATTTGAAAGTCTGTGTGTGACATTGATCTGGCTAAAATTCATAGACCATTCAATTAATTATACATATAGAATATGATTTCTTTGGTTTAGTCTTATATTGATTACAAGTGTTGGGAAAATTTAGACCCCGGTTGATAGAATTAACAAGTTTTAAACCCAAGTTGTTAATTATATTTATTATGAATAAACCTTGTTTAAAACAAACAAACATCAATATCATGCACAGTAGAATAGTAAATAAGACAAGATATGATGACCCAGGAAAACCAATGAAACAAACTAGTTTCACAGTAAAAAACCTAGGGAGAGGCTAATATGCTCATGCAGTTAGACGTTCGTGCATTCACATGCTTTGATGATCGTTTTGAAATACTAATGTGATTGGACGGTAAGATATATATTTACTTGGATGCTTAAATGTTCATGCACTTGTATGATCACATGTTTTGTTGATCACATGCTCACATGTTTACTTTGATGGTCACGTGTTCCTATATTCACATGCTTTGATGTTTTCATGCTTTAATGATTTCATGCTCTTATGTTCTTATGCTTCAATGATCATATGCTCACGTCAACATGCTTCAATGATCATATACTCCTATGCTCACATGATCACATGCTTGATTGAACACATTCTTGGATGCTCCCATGTTCACATGCCTTGATAATCACATGCTTCTAGGGTCAAATTCTTTAATAATCACATTCTCACATGGTCAAATGCTTTGATAATCACATGCTTCGATACCCACATGCTTTAATGATTACATGTTTAGATGACTACATGCTTCGATGATCACATGCTTGGTTGATCACACTTGGATGCTCAAATGTTTGATTGCTCATACGTTCACACGCTCCCATGTTCACATGCCTTGATAATCCCATGCTCCCATGGTCAAATGCTTTAATAATCACATGCTTCGATATTCACATGCTTTGATGATCCCATGCTTATATGCATTGATGATTACATGCTCCCATCCTCACTTGCAATAATATTTACAAGTTTGATATCCCCACACATGAGCACACACTTGGATGATGATTTGTCTATATGCTTGGATTCTTAAGTGAACATGCAGTTAGACGTTCTTGCGCTTAAATGGTTGGAGTATTATTCTTGAAAGCTACAGCAATTGGGCGGTAAGAGGTATATGTTCTTGGTTGTTTAAATGCTTATATGCTTGTGCACTCTCATTCTTAAATGCTCACATGTTCAATTCTATGTAACTCCTTCATAAGACTTATTTATTAACTCCCATTAAGCATCAAACCATTCTTTGTATCCACATGTGATCACACTTAGATGACGATATATCTATATGCTTGGAGGCTGAGATGATTACATGCTCCTATGTTCTCATGCTTTGATGGTCGTATGCTCATATGTTTATGTGTTTTGATGATCGTATGGTCCCATGCTCACATGCTTGATTAATCACATGCTTGAATGCTCACATGTTTGATTGGTCACACCTTCACATTCCTTGATAATCACATGCTATAATGGTTAGATGCTTTGATAATCACCTTCTCCCATACTTACATGCTTTGAGGATCCCATGCTCAAATGCATCGATATTCACATGTTTAATATTCACACACATGAGCACACACTTGGACGATGATATCTATTTGCTTGGAGTCCTAAGGGATCAGGAAGTTGGACATTTGTGCGCTCAAATGTTTGGCAAATTTGCTTGAATGCAGATGTGATTGGATGACAAGAGTATGTGTACTTGGCTGCTTAAATGCTCATATTCTTATACGCTAATATGCTTGTATGCTTTAATGCTCACGTGCTTGTACACTCATTCTTAAATGCCCACATGTTCAATTAAGGGTAAATACTTCACAAGACTTATTCATTAATTCTTATTTAGCATTAACCCTTTCTTTGTATCCACATGTGCCCACACTTGGATGGAGATGTGTATATGCTTGGAGGCTAATATGCTCATGTAGTTGAATGCTTGTGCACTAATATGTTTTGATGATCGTGCTGAAAAGCTAATTTGATAGGAAGGTAAGATATATATTTATTTGGATACTTAAATGCTCTTGGGCTTGTATGATCACAGGCTTCATGTCTACTTGATTTGATCATCACATGCTTACATGTCTACTTCCTTTGGTGGTCACATGCTCCAATGTTCTCATGCTTTGATGATCGTATGCTCACATGTCTTCTTACTTTGTTGATTATATGCTCCCATGCTCACATGTTTGATTGCTCACACGTTCACATGCTTTGACGATCTTATGCTCCAATGGTTAAATGCCTTGATAATCACATGCTCCCTTACTCACATGCTTTGGTGATTCCATGCTCAAATGCTTCGATTATCACATGCTCCCATGCTCACTTACATTAATATTCACAACTTTGATATGCACACACATGAGCACACACTTAGATGATGATTTGTCTATATGCTTGGATGCTTAAGTAAACATGTAGTTAGACGTTCTTGTGCTAAAATGTTTTGAGGATTGTGGCTGATAGCTAAAATCATTGGGCAGTAAGAGGTATGTGTACTTGGATGCTTAAATGCTCATATGTTTGTATGCTCTAATGCTCAAATGCTAGTACACTCATTCTTAAACACCCATATGTTCAATTAAGGGTAACAACTTTATAAGACTTATTCATTAATTCTCATTCAACATTAACCCTTGCTTTGATGATCGTGCTGAGAAGTTATGTGATTGGACGGTAAGATATATATTTATTTGGATACTTAAATGCTCATGTGCTTGTATGATCACACGCTTTGTTGATCACAAGGTCACATGTCTACTTGATTTGATCATCACATGCTCACTTGTCTACTTCCTTTGATGGTCACATGCTCCAATGTTCTCATTCTTTGATGATCGTATGCTCACATGTATTCATGCTTTGTTGATTATATGCTCCCATGCTCACATGTTTGATTGCTCACACGTTCACATGCTTTGATGATTTTATGCTCTCGTGTCACATGCATTGATAATCACGTGTGTTAGGACATTTGTGATTCAATGTTAGGAACATATGTCACTATTTTATGTAATTGGCTAATCCTTTGACAAAACGCACTTTACTTGTAATTGGGTAGATCTAGAATGTGTTTAATGCTTCAAGAAACAAGGTTTCAAGTTCAAGTGTTAAAGCCATGCAAGTCTGTTCAAGAATCAAGTGAAGAAGTGCTGTTCATTAAAGCTCGACAGCTATCTCGACAGCTAGTATCTATCGAGGTTTAAAAGAGTTGTTTCATTATTACTCCACTTTTCTATTATTATTAGTAATTAGGGTATAACAGAAATTTATTCTTTATCCATCTGCTTTTTCATTATTACTATTAAACACACGATGAAAGATATAAAATTTTTCTGTATTTGATCTCTTGATTAGAGTTAAAGATAATAAAAGACTGTGCATGACATCGTATCAATCAATGGAAGGAAAATCAACTTGTCTTATAAAAAAAAGGGGAAAATTAACTTGTAACAATTCCAAAAAAAAAAAAAAAAATGTTAAATGCTCAACTTAAGCATCTATAAAGCACTCCTTAAAATGATATAACTATACTGCTTAAAAGGAAGTATACTCTCATTCACCACGCAATTGTTTCTGCATGTACTTGCTATGAAACTATTTCAATATAATCAGAGTCTTTGAATAACATGTAAAATTAATTTGGTGAATTGGGCGCAGTAAGCACAAGAATCTAAAAAAATTGAAGCCCATCATTTAAAAATTAAAAAAAAAAAAAAACACTCTCCACACTTTTGTAAAATAATTATTCAGAACAAAAGGCTTATGCAAAAATAAAAATACTAGCACCTATCTTGATCGGAAATAGTTGTAGAGAGGTAGGTAGAGCTGGTTTTGGAAATAAAGTCAAATTGAAATTTGAGAGGGGTTAGGGGTGAGACTAGCTGCGCTAAGGTTTATGGTTAAAGTTAAACTTCTATACTGTTTCCTAAACTCTCTGGTTAATTATGCCCATACTTAAAAAAAGAAAGGGGTTAAACCTAGAAAAAATTCACCTAAACTATGAAATCTTACAATATCACCTTAATGTAATATTACAAATTGAACCTTATAAGTCTGATTGAGTGTTAAAATTAATACCACGTGCAAATTACTTAACCATAAAAATTGAATTGAATTGCCATTTTACCCATGAAACAAGTTAGTATAATAAATTTTTTATGGTCACGTGACTTGCACATGACCATTAGTTTGAACTGTGGATTAAACTAAGGATGCAATTTACAAGGTTTGGCAAATTGGCTGATAATTACAAATTTTAAATTGTAGGGGTGCAAAATGCATGTACTTCCATAATTTATGATGTTTTCTACAATTAATCCTAAGAAAATGATTAACTTAATCCGTCATTTTATATGGCGTGCTGCAAGAGATTCATTGATTGCCTACTAAACAGAATTTGAAGGCCCGACATCTGCCTGTTGAGGAGACATGTGCGCTGTGTGGAGAGTTTCAAGAATCACTCATGCATAGCATTTGGTTGTGTGAGCATGCTCAAGCGGTGTGGAAGTCTGAGTTTAGTTTTGTTCCTTATTATAGAAAGGTTTTAGGACTTTTTTTGATTTATTGGAGGAGGTGTTGCGTAAAGGGTCAGGCTATCATGTGGCATTGTTCTCTACAATTGCGTGGAGCTTGTGTCAGAGGCAAAACCGATTGAGAGAGAACCAATCTGTCTGGCCACTCCATGAGATTGGGGCAAGAGCTAAAGCCTTGGTGGTTGAATTTTTGGAAGCAACTAAGCAGGATGTCAGACCGAGAATTGGGAGCATCTCAGCAAGTTGGGTTCCTCCTCAGGATACGTTCTACAATGCGGCTATGTTTGATAATTCAGGATCTGCAGGTTTGGGTGTGGTGATTAGGGATTGTCATGGCCACGTTATAGCTGCTCTAAGTCAGAAAATCCCGCTGCCCAATTCAGTTGAAGCAGCTGAAGCCTTAGCTGCACTCCAAGCTGTTGTGTTTGCTAAAGAACTATGTATTTTCAAGGTGGTTGTGGAAAGGGATTGTCTGAGGGTGGTTCAGGCCTTAAAAGCCAAGGAGAGGTGTAACACTCTGTATGGGAATATAATTGAAAGATGCGCGCAGTCAAAGTTTATCTTTACTGTTTTGCCAATTTCAGCATGTAAGTTGGACATGCACTAGCTAGGAGAGCGGTTTCATCTGCAGATTTTGATGTATATGTAGAAGAGCTACTTAGTGAGTTGGAAGTTGTATTCCAATCTGATTTACCTTAATAATATTGACTTACCGGTTTCTCATAAAAAAAAAAAAAAAATATTAATCTATAAAATCTGATTTAGTAAAATTATCATTCATGTTATTAAGGTTGAGTCGTAGGCCGTAGCAGTAGGAATGGGTATTTTTCTTTATGCAAAAAAAGAAAGAAAAAAGAAAGAAAAGAACGTCGCACGTCATGGTTTATAAATAGTGCTAAAGAAATTGAGCTTTAAATTAAGGGAGGTACGTAGGTGAATCCATCTTGGGTTGCACTAGAAGCTCGACACTACCCGAAATCCCGAAGAAATACCAACAAACTCAGGTTTTAGCATAGCAGAAGAGGCAGATTGTATCAAACATAGAACAGTTACTTTCAAGGTGAACTGTGATGCTATCCTCCATGACCATGATTATTGCAACTGCATAGAACAGTTACTTTCAAGGTGATTATCAACTTATTGTTGCTATGAGTTGTTCTGTGGCTCTACTCACAAAAATGTGAGTTGCAAAAGCTCAGTGTAACTCAGAAATATTTTCGCACAAATAATAGAAGAAGAAAAACAGAGGTATTAAAGTAGTGATGTTATCAACACCAAGAAACATATTAGATGGAGCAAATTTTCTTATGGAATCTGTAACACGAGACCAAATCCATTAATGGAAGCAAATACTTTTATAAATAAAAAACAAAATCCCAATGTAAAATTATTAAATTATTCGGGTCAGTTCTAGGGTTAATTGAAGTATGGCGCAAATTCGTCACTAATGCACTCATTAAAAGCAGTAGTAATAAACTAGTAGACTAGCTAGCAGTATGCAGTATGCAGTCTAAAACACAAAGGGGGAGAAATTTTTGTAAATACAATTTCACAAATCAAGATACTGATAGACTAGTAGTTTTTATATTTTATTTTTAACATTAACCCTTGAATTATAGATTTGTGATGGATCAATTAATTGATTTTTGTTTAAGGCTAATTGGGGTCAGTTATGTGAGGTCAAAAACCTTAAAGCTCAAGTAGCACTTCTTAAATAGAGATGTCTATTATTTAAATCTTTCATTTCCCAACTATTGACTTATAAAATTGAAAAGGACAAAATTTGGCTACAAACAATAAAATATTTAATTATGTGAGGTGCAAATGAATTTCACTCATCACTAATAATTCTAAAATATCATTCTTAATCTTTATTATTCTTAAACTGCACTTTCATTTATCTAAAAAAACAAGTTTACGTTTATGTAAATCTTTATTATAGAAATATATTTAATTTTTAAATCTAATTGTCTTTATACACATGCATTAGAGACTTTTATCCCTAATGCTCAATAAATATGTCCTTTTATTAGGGAAAAAAGATAATCAAAAGAAAACCCATTGAATACTATTTTAGAAATTGACTCAAATATTAAAACAGATGATGTTCAAATTATACACTCAAGAATTTAAACTATTACTAATTGTGGGGAGGATTTTTGTTCCAGACCCGCAAGCAGTTTGTCCTCTTTGGGACAAGCCCGTACGGTTTTGTTCTCAAGTGACATGGGAAGACTTTGAGTGCAGTCCCACATCAGCAAGAGAAGCGCCCCACCTATATATGCCTTATAAGCTTGAGCTCAAGACATAAGTATACCACTATTACAATGAAGTAGATTATAGTGTCACTGTTTAAATCATAAGTTATGATCTATGGGTATGACTTTGGTATTCTAGTTGAAAGCAACAACGTAGGCACCTAAAGCACCCATTAGGAAATTCTCAATTTCTCGGAAGATCATACCATGTATTTTAAACATATATACTAAATTGAATAATATTTTACAATAATTTCATTTGTGCAAATTTTTTCTACTATACTACACACATAGAGATATATATATATATATATATATATATATATATTTGAGATTTTTTATACTTAGACTAAAACTTGAGCCTTTTTAAAAAAAAGTCAAACATGTAAAGAAAAAATTTGTAGTTAAAAAACAAAACAATAAATTAAGATAAGAGCATAAATATTTTTCTTATTTGTCATGTAAATAACAAGAAAACAATGAAGTAGATTATAGTGTCACTGTTTAAATCATAAGTTATGATCTATGGGTATGACTTTGGTATTCCAGTTGAAAGAAACAATGTAGGCACCTAAAGCACCTATAAGGGCAAGTTTTGGATCCTAAGCCCAAAAGGTAAAAGAATTAAGGCCCAAAGAGCCCAATACAAAGAATTTGTAGAAAGTGGGATAAAAACTAGGTTTCAATGAATTGGACAACGCTCACAATGACCTAAAGATGGTAAGAAAGCAGGAAGGACAAAGAAAGACAAGTTTTTCTTTTGTAAAGAAATTCTTCCTCGGCAAAGTCCGAGGAGAGTAGTTCTTGAATATACTTCTCTTAGGCTTGATTACAATTAAAGTTCTTAGTGCTATAGTGTTTTTTTACTACCAATTCTCAGATGCCCCCCTTGTAATGAGATTTTTCTTCTTTGTATTACCCTCTTTTACTCCATCTTAGCCCTTCACGTGTAGATCAGATGGCTAGCTTTTTCCTTGTCCCATCAGTACATTCCTGAAGCTTTTAGAGGTAGCTGTAAGGCTGAATATCACTGTTCAAGTATCACCTCCACATTAATGTGGCCAAAGAGTTAGCTACAGAGCATTTAATGCGGTGGTAGCAGCTTTCCCTTAGATATTTCTTACCTTTCCCTTGTCCTATTCCTTCCTGATAGTTATCCTTACCATTAGAACCGCCCAGAACATTGCTCTTAATGGCATGTCAACCTTTCTCACCTCTGCTCTGTTAAGCCGAGGAAGCATTTGTCCTCGGACCACCTTCCTGAACACTATGACCAAACACCTTCCTCCATTCATTAGCCCAAACTTGTACATTAACGTTTACCTATCCTTGGACTACTAAATACCCTCAGACAAGGCCCACAGCCCAATATACATTCCTAGGCCTATTATCCCTACAATAGCGCTCAAAATTTTCCTCTTTTGCTCCTTAGGAAAAAAATAAGGATTTCGATGTTACTACAATTACCCTACTCTTACCATACGTCATCTCTGTCTGTGCAGGCATCTTTTTAATTGCCCAAAGCACGCTCCTGATGTTTTGGCATCTGGGACACGCCTTCATTTAATTTTTACGGCTCCATGTCCCCCATGTTCTACGGTACGATAGAGATCCAATGGCCAAGGATTTTATTAGGACTTGGGAGGAAATTCTCCCGCTTGCTTTTCCCTTTGATACATATACTGCCTGAAGACCTCATTTGCTTCACTTTTTGCACTCCTAAATTTCAAGAATTAGTTTGAGGAGCCCTCTTTCCCTTTCGTAAGTCGTTTAACTATTTTCTCTTACTTTCTCTTCTATTTTTCTTTATTTAGAGTCCTTTCTTCCTTGGCTCCCCTAACTTCCCCTTGCCTTCCTTCCACCCTCAATCTTTTCTTAAATATGGGTAAATTCGCTTACCTGGTAGACACCCCAGAAGGTATAGAGAGCTTTAAAGCTCAATATAGAATCCCCCTAGGAGTCTCCATTAGGTATTGCAAACAAGGAGATTGGTATACCCAAAGGCAGGAGGGAGAAGTGGTAATTCCTATGATTGCCTTCATAGAGGGGGGAATGAGAATCCCGATGGGTAGTCACTAGAGATTACCTGATCGCCCATAGATTAACCCCCACCCAATGTGCCCCCAATATGTTCAGGATTCTAGGTAGCGTTGATGCCCTCAACGAGAAGATGGGTGTGAACCTCACCCATCACGACGTTAACTAGGTTTACAACCATCATAAACTAACAGGGCAAGGGTACTACCTAAAAACTAGGGTTCCCGCGGTTAGGCTCATATTATGTCTCCTTGAGTCTAACAAAGGTATGAACAAGGATTTTTTAATCATCTCAGGAGAGTGGCACGATGGGCTTCACTGTCTGACCAGAGAAGGGACTCCAGGTGGGGTACTTTAGATCTAGGCTTATGATTCTAACAATACCTCTCTTTTTTACTAACATTCTTTTTGTTCAATCCTGCCATTTGTGCTTGTAATTTATCTTTCCTTTTACATGTGCTGTTTTTTAACAATACTTTTGTGTCTGACGACTTTGCAGATAAGTACTCTGCCATTCCGAACTTTAGTCTTGTCAACGAGCTAGACTTCACAAAAATAATCAAGGCCGAGATATTCGTCCACAAAGACGGGGTACTGAAGGCTGCTCATCTCATCCTCGGCTACAATCCCTTGTCATCTAGCTTCCACGCACCTAAATACGTGATTAAAGTGAAAGACCGTCGTCTGCACCTGATCAACGTTGCCGTACCTAGTTTTCTCAACTCGACCCTGCTCCAAAAGGTGTACAACAAGTGGAACCACTCTTCCAGTACACTATCGAAGACGAGGCAACCCCTTCCCAGCCAGCCATTAAAGAAGAAGAAGAAGAAGAAGAAGAAGAAGAAGGAGGAGTGGTTGAAGTCACAGACTCCGAGGACGACTTCGAGGTCTTCAACCAACCTTAATCCCCAGAAGCTCCAACCGGTTACTTCAGTCATCTTCCTCCAGCCCAAGTAAGCCATACCCAGAAGCTTCCCCTATTCCAGACGCCATGGTGCTACAGCGTAAGGCGAGAACAAGCCTTCTCAACCTGTTGGAGTCCCACGCTAGAGGCAACGTGTCTGAGAAAGCGATCCAGGCCAAACTCCCGACTCTTCCTTCCACTCAGGTTCCCCAACCTGACCCTACTGACAAAAAGAGGAAACGAGACCAAAAAGGAAAGGAGGTGGTGGAGGAGAGAAAGAACCTTCCACCCAAGGAAGCCGAGCCCCAGAGAGGGGGAAAACATGACAAGGTCACGCAAACAAGATCCTCTAGTGAAGGAGCTATCGTGGACAGGAGGGGTGATCACCAAACTGAAGTTCTAGCTTGGACCCCCTCCATAGTGTTGGACGGAGCTCCTCTACCCAGCGATGCGTCCATCAGGGACTTCCAGCAGGGGAAGGCTGGATACATGGCCAACGCCGTGGAACAGGCCTTGCTGCTACCTGCTGATATGGCTGACCTAAGGTCGATGAGGAAGCATGAAATGTTCCTTAGCTTGAAGAGGGATCTTGCAATGGTAAGTCTCTTAACCAGTTTCCTTATATTTACGATTATAACCATTTTCCCTAACCATTATATTTCTTTCCTTGGTGGGCTATTCAAACTACATATAGGGCCGAGGAAATGGTAAATATCTCCCACAGGCAGATGAAGGATGATGAGGGGAGGCGCATCGCTGCTGTGGACGCCTAACAATAGGATCTAAGAGCTGACCACCAAGCTGAACGAGGTTGACAGAGATAAGAAAAGCGCTGAGGCTGCCCTTCAAGGAGCTGAGAGGCAGGCGGAGAGCCAACGCAAACAACTCTGCCAGACCGAGGACTAGCTAACTGCAGCCAAACAGCAAATTGGGGTCCTGAAGAAGAAGCTTGAAGAGGTTGAGAAGGCCAAGGACCAGGTTGAGAAGGCTAAGGACTAGGCCGAATAGGACGGCTATGAAGTGGGGGTAGCAGAGACCGAAGAGGCACTCAGGGTCGAGGTCTCAGGGGTATGTAGAACATACTGCCTCCAAGTGTGGAACGAGGCTCTCAACCAAGCTAGGGTTGAGGCCTCCTATGCCCTTAAGAGAATAGAAAATGTTTATTATCCCCCCGCAATACGTGCATCAGGCCCTCCCAACTCTTCCAGTCCCAAGGTTGACACCATCTCCAAAAAGGCAGATGATGATAAGGACAACCTTGCCAAAGTCCTCCCCTTATCCAACAGCCCTCCTAAGGAAGTTGAACAAGATATGGCCCCTGAGAAAGGAAAGATACAACTAAGGGAGTGGTTCCTAAAACTACTAAGTCTCCAGTTATGCCCAAGGACCTTTCTAAGGGTAAAGAAGCTTCTCAGAGCCTTGAGATTGTTTTAGCTACCCTTCCTATACTTGCCAAGGTGGACCCCAAGGGTAAAGGTCCAGCCTCCATAGCTGCTGAAACTGCCAAATCCACCAAGGCCACAGGGAAGGAGAACCCTCCATTGAAGATCAACTAGGGCTTAGTCTAGAATCTATCAACTTTTTTTTAAAAATTTTTTTTTAAATTTTTTATTTTTTTTAAAATGTAACTGTAATTCAGGTCTTCACAATTTGTACTTATTTTGCCTTTTTCAAGGTTTAACTTAATGACAGTTATGAATTTTCTATTATACACGTGGTACTTGTGCAAATTCTAACATAACCTATGCTTTATTTTACACTTAATTGACATAAGAATGAGATATAATTGCTTTCGATTTAAAACATGCCTATACCCTTGACTTCAACAATGATTTATATAAGTGATAGTATAACTGCCCCAATTTACCTAATCAACCACAGAACAAGCTAAGCTTTCCAAGTCTGCAATCTTCAACAAAAAATGATTTCAACTTAAGAGACATACCTTTACGTGCTTGGATCAAGTCATTAACCTGACAATAGGTACTTTAGGCCTTTCCTTTTATCCTTAGATAATAGCAAACCATATACTTGCTTACTGTTTTACCCGCTCACCCACTTAACGAAATATCACAATAGTGATAGATGTTAATTTACCCATAGCATATGGTTCAAGGAACCAATTGTGACTATGGTTCTTTTTGACACCTAGGGAGATACTGAATAGCATTAATATACCCAAGGCATATGGTCAAAGAATCCCAATATGACCAAGGTTCTGTTTAACACCTGAATACTTGCTTAGGGAGCATTAATTTACCCAAGGTATGTGGTCCGAGGAGCCAGGCATGACCATGGTTCTGTTTAATACTTAAACAAATAATAAGAAATATCAATTTACCCAAGGTATGTGGTCCAAGGAACCAGACATGACCTAGGTTCTGTTTGACACTTAGACAAATAATAAGGAATATCAATTTACCCAAGATATGTGGTCCAAGGAACCGGGCATGACCTAGGTTCTATTTGATACTTAAACAAATAAGGAGAGGCACTAATTTACCTAAGGTATATGGTCCTGAAGAGTCAAGCATGACCGAGGTTCTGTTCAATATTCAAATAAGTAATAAACACAACACATAACATCTGAAATAAAAACATAGCGGAGTTGTCTTTCATTAATAATAATACCTTCACAGGTTATTTACATTCCAGGGACGTTGTATGACATTCTCATCTAAATCTTCTAGGAAATAAGTCCCTATACCAACTACCGAGGTGATACGGTATGACCCTTTCCAATTGGGCCCTAACTTTCCCCAGATTGGGTTTTTTGCAGTACCCACAACCTTCCTCAATACCAAGTCCCCAGGAGTTAGCGGTCTCAACTTCACACTTGAGTCATACCCCTGTTGAAGTTTCTGTTGATAATATGCTAATTGAACCATAGCATTTTCCCTCCGTTCTTCAACTAAATCCAAGCTCCTCTCTAGTAGGTTGTCATTGCTATTTGGAGTGAACAAGCTTGTCCTCAACGTTGGGAATCTTGCCTCTAGAGGAATCATAGTCTCGGCCCTATAAGTCATTGAAAATGGTGTCTCCCTTGTTGACCTACGAGGGGTAGTCTTATATGTCTAAAGAACATGTGGCAGCTCTTCCACCCATTTATCCTTTGCATCATCCAACCTCTTCTTGGGTCCATTCACTATGACCTTATTAACAGCCTTGGCTTGTCCATTCCCTTGTGGATAAGTCGGAGTTGAGTACCTGTTTTTGATGCCTAATTCACAACAATACCTCCTAAAAGCTTTGCTATCAAACTGAAGCCCATTGTTCGAGATGAGGGTATAAGGGATCCCAAATCGAGTGACAATATTTTTCCACACAAATCTCTTGGCATCCACATCCCTGATGTTTGCTAGTGGTTCAACTTCAACCCACTTGGTAAAGTAATCAGTGCCGACTAACATCCACCTTCTATTTCCTGTTGCCCTAGGGAAAGGCCCTACAATATCCAAGCTCTATTAAGCAAAAGGCTAGGGACTAGACAGAGGATTGAGGACACCTCCAGGCTGATGAATATTTGGAGCAAACCTCTGACATTGGTCACATTTTTTCACGTATTCTTGTGCTTCCTTTTGCATACGTGGCCACCAATACCTTTAAGCGAGGGCCCTGTGGGCCAGTGACCTGCCCCCTATGTGACTTCCACAAATCTTTTCGTGTAACTCTTCTAAGAGTGGTTCCACTGCCTCAAGATGAACGCATAGCAAATATGGCCCAAAAAAAGAGCGCTTGTATAACTTTTGATCATCGGACAACCAGAACCGAGGAGCTTTTCTCCACACCTTATTAGCCTCCCCTTTCTCCTCGGGCAAGATGTCATCCTTAAGGAACAACACAATGGGATCCATCCAACTAGGTCCCACCCTAATTTGGTGAATATAGGCCTTTTCCCCCTTCATCTCGGTAGGCTCACATAGATCCTCGTCCAGGATAACCCGAGGTAAATTCTGCGCCAAGGAGGTTGCAAGAGTGACAAGAGAGTCAGCATGCGTATTTCTGCTTCTAGGGATTTGCTGTAAGAAAAAAAAGTTAAACCCTGATTGCAAGTGCCTAACTTGGTTCAGATACTCCTGCATTCTCAAATCCCTGACCTCCAATTCTCCCTTTACTTGGCCTATAACCAATCTCGAATCTGAGAATACCTCTATTGTTTTTCCTCCCACTCTTTGAACCATAGCCATTCCCTCCAACAAAGCCTCATACTCAACCTCATTGTTTGTGGCCGAGAAGCCCAACCTTAAGGATTTCTTAATGATGATATTTTCAGGAGATACTACAACTAGCCCCACTCCAGATCCTTTTTGATTTGCTGCACCATCAACATATATCCTCCAAAGTGAAGGCTTTTGCAAGGAGACCACACCAACTGATTTTTCATCCATGCACTGCATCTCCTTATCTTTTTCCATTGGAGACTCAGTGAACTCGGCCACCAAATCTATTAGGACTTGGCCCTTAATGGAGGTGCAAGGCATATACTTAATATCAAAAGCTCATAGGATCGTCCCCCATTTTGTAATCCTCCCTATATAATCAGATTTCTGAAGCAGTGATTGAAGAGGTAGTTGGGTTAGGAACACAATGGTGTGGGCCTGAAAGTAATGAAGGAGCTTTCGTGTAGCATGTACCACTGCCAAGATGGCCTTCTTTAATGGTAGATAACGCACCTTTGCTTCATGCAATGATTAGCTTACATAATAAACTGGTCTTTGTACCCTATCATCAACCTGTATCAGTACTAGGCTCACTGCATGAGGTGCTACATCAATGTAAGTGAATAAAATCTCCTCCTCCTCAGGCCGGGACATAATAGGTGGCTGAGAAAGATATTCCTTCAATTGCTAGAAGGCCAAGACACATTCCTTTGTCCACTCAAATCCCTTCCACTTATGCAACAACTAGAAGAAAGGCCTACATCTGTCTACTAACCAAGAAATGAATCGATTCAAAGCAGAGTCATTCCTATCAACTTCTAGACCTCTTTAGGATTCCGAGGAGGCTGTAGATTGTTAATTGCTCTAATCTGATTTGGGTCAACTTCAATTTCGCGATGGGTGACCATATAACCCAGAAATTTGCTAGAGCCGACGCCAAAAGAACACTTAGAAGCATTAAGGCGCAATTGGTGGTTCCTTAGTATCTCAAAAATATTCCTGAGGTCATCCACATGCTCGGACTCCACTTTACTCTTCACCACCATATCATCTATATAAATCTCAATATTTTTGCCTAACTGAGGCTTAAACATCCTGGTCATCATCCTCTAGTAGATAGACCCTGCATTTTTCAATCCAAAAGGCATCACTTTGTAATGGTAATTCCCAGTGAGTGTAACAAAAGCAGTCTTTTCCTGATCGTTCAGAGCTAGTGGTATCTGATGATAGCCTTGAAAAGCATCCAAGAAGCTTATCCGAGGATGACCTACGGTTGCATCCATCAATTGATCTATTCGAGACATGAGGAAGGGATCCTTTGGGCAAACTTTATTTAAATTCATGAAGTCTACACATACTCGTCACTTCCCACTTTTCTTCCTCACCACCACTGTATTGGCCAACCACTCAAGGTAGAAAACCTCTTTTATGGCTCCGGCCCGTTTAAGCTTAACCACCTCCTCTTTGACAGCATCAGAATGTTCCTTAGATGAACGCCGAGATGATTGCTTTTGGGGATGACAGAGGGATTGTCGTTTAGGTGATGGCAAATGAAATTTTGGTCCACCTCAGGAGTTTCATAAGCACTCCACGCAAACACGTCAATATTTCTCATAAGAAATCCTATCAGCTCTTCCTTCTCCCGATGAGGAAACTGAACTTTAATCTGGAAGAACTTACCCTCATCCTCACCAATAATAACTTTTTCTAACTCCTTACACCTTGCCTCTTCTACCATCACGTCCGTAGACCACACTGACACCCTTAATTATTATAAACCCTGCTTTGTAGAGGCCGAGGACTCACCTCCGGTCTGATGTCTAATCGCAGCCACTAAGCACTGTTTAGCCATAGATTGGCTTTCGACCAGCTCCTCGACCTGATCCCCTGACGGATACTTCACCTTCAAGTGTAGGGTGGAAGACACAAACCTCCATGGTGTGAAGCCTAGATTTGGCCACAATAGTAGTATAGAGGGAGTAGGTATCCACCACGATGAAGTTCACTTCTACGACCTCTGACCCTACCTGAACAGGTAGTCTGATTTGGCCCTTTGGAAAGACCATCTTCCCATCAAGTCCTATCAGAAGAAAGTCATAGCAGGCCAAGTCCTCAGGCCTTAGCTTTAGCCCCCTAAATAGGTCAGGGTATATGATCTTTGCATCACTGCCCTGATCCACTAGAACCCTCTTCACATCATACCCTCCTATCTTAAGAGTAACTACTAGTGCATCATCATGTGGCTACAAGGTTCCAATTTTATCCTCATCGAAAAAGTTCAAAGCTGGTTTGAACTCCACCCTACCCTTCTTCGAATCATAGGGCAAGTCTTCTGTAAATGGTTGAGCTATAGACATCACCTTGGATGGCTGAGAACCAGTCCTTCCTGGAGCAGCAAGAATGACACTAATTGTATCTAAAGGTGGTCTTGTAGAAGCATCTCTCTGAGCTCCCAATCTTGCTTGACTACCCTATCTGTTGGGTTGATACAAAAATTGCTTTAACTTCTCAATCTTAACCAATTGCTCCAAATGATTCCACAACGTCCTGCAGTCTTCTGTAGTGTGCCCTCACTCCTGGTGGTATTGGCAGTGAAGGCTTTGGTTACGGCTTGTAGGGTCTCCCCCCATCTTATTTGGCCATTTAAAGTATGGCTAACTTTTAATATTTTTCCAAAATTTGGTGCATAGGCTCTTAGAACACAGTGCTAACCACCTGAGTAGTAGCAGATCTGGATTGCCTAGCAAAATCTCTCCGAGGTCGGTTATTGCTGTATCTATCCGACCTAACATCCTTTCTATCTTGTGAGACCACCTTAGCTTTTCCTTTCCTTTGTTGTTAGTCCTTCTCGACCCGCTTATATTCATCAATGCGGTCCATGAGTTGACGAACACTCCCAATAGGCTTCCTTGTCAAAGCTTTTCTCAAATCATGCTCGGCAGGGAGGCCAACCTTGAAAGTCCTTATAGCCACATCATCAAAGTTCCTATATATCTCATTAAACATTTCCCAGTATCTATCAGAATATGTTTTCAAGGTTTCCCCTTCTCGCATAGTCATAGACAACAAGGAGTCTAAGGGCCAAGGAACTCTACTACAGGTAACAAAACGAGCTCCAAATGCCCTAGTAAGCTCCTTAAAGGAGTTGATGGAACCTTCCTTCAAACCATCAAACCACCTCATCGTCACAGGCCCCAAATTGGATGGGAATACCTTGCACATCAAGGTTTCATTATTAAAATGGACAACTATTCTCTAATTAAAGTGGCTAACGTGCTCCACAGGATCTATTCTACCATTATAGACGGTGAATGTTGGCTGAGTAAACTGCCGAGGAAGTTTTCCTCCTTTAATTCTACGCATAAACGATGATTTAGAAATTTGGTTAAGAGCCCTGCTTACAGCATCATTACCCAGGCCTTTGCGGGATGGACTTTTACTTTTATGCTTATAATGGTGATCCTCATCATACGACAAAGACTCACTGGGAGGAGTTCTGGACTTGGGTCTGTAGCTATCATCTCTATCATTGTCAGAAGAAGGGTCTGAATTTGAAGGAGTCCTTCTCCGTCGCTCGTGGCGCAACCTCCTCCGCAAGCGGTTAATCTCTAGCTGCATGCTTCTAGTATTCTCTTCATGAGAGAGGTGACTCCCACTTCGAGACTGACTTCCACTAGTATGCGTGGTATGCACATTAACCTCCCGATCCTTTCTTCGCTCAAGATTGAGGAACTGATCTTGACGTTGGGAACCAACAGACTCCTCCCGGTTTGGCCCTGAACCTACCATAATTGGATGTTGAACTCACCAAAGCTAAAGTTTCCCACAGATGGCACCAATTGTAAGGGAAAGTTTTGGATCCTAAGCCTAAAAGGTAAAAGGATTAAGGCCTAAAGAGCTTAATACAAAGAATTTGTAGAGAGTGGGCTAAAAACTAGGCTTCAATGAATTGGACAATGCTCACAATGGCCTAAAGATGGTAAGAAAGCCAGGAAAGACAAAGAAAGACAAGTTTTTCTTTTGCAAAGAAATTCTTCCTCGGCAAAGTCCGAGGAGAGTATTTCTTGAATATACTTCTCTTAGGCTTGATTACAATTACAGTTCTTAGTTCTACAGTGTTTTTTTACTCCCAATTCTCAGATGCCCCCCTTGTAATGAGATTTTTCTTCTTTATATTACCCTCATTTACTCCATCTCTGCCTTCCACGTGTAGATTAGATGGCTAGCTTTATCCTTGTCCTATCAGCACATTCCTGAAGCTTTTAGAGGTAGCTGTAAGGCTGAATATAACTGTTTAGGTATTACCATCACATTAATACAGACAGAGAGTTAGCTACAGAGCATTTAATGCAGTGGTAGCAACTTTCCCTTAGATATTTTTTACCTTCCCCTTGTCTTATTCCTTCCGGATGCTTATCCTTACCATTAGAACCGCCCAGAATGTTGCTCTTGATGGCATGTCAACCCTTCTGACTTTTGCTCTGTTAAGCTGAGGAAGCATTTGTCCTCGGACCACCTTCTTGAACCCTCATGACCAAACACCTTCCTCCATTCATTAGCCCGAACTTCTACATTAACGTTTACCTGTCCTCGGACTACTAAATGCCTTCGAACAGGGCCCACGGCCCAATATACATTCCTGGGCCTATCATCCCTACAACACCCATTAGGAAATTCTTAATTTCTCGGAAGATCATACCACGTATACCACAATAATGACACTAGGCATTACACCTATATCCTAAGAGAAACCACATCAGCTCTTCTAAAAGATTCTGTTTATTTTACACAAAATACCTACTTTTTCTATTTTACACCATCACTTTTACAAAACACCCACATCAGTTTATCTATTTTACAAGATATTTTAATAAAATATTCATTCTTCATCAATTTTTTATTATTTTCCCTAATGGTCATACTTTTTTAATTTAAACTTATATTTTAAGTAAACTACCAACACCGGTGGCTCGGCCAATGGAGCCGCTTGTGGTGGAGGTCTGATGGTCGAACTACCGAAATAGTGTTTCTGGCGATCGTCACTAGATCGATGTCTCCGCCCACCATAGCACTAGCACTGGTGGCCAGACCACCAAAATAGTGGCTTCTTCGATATGTCGTTTCAGGGTTACGCATTGGAGAGAGAGAGAGAGAGAGAGAGAGAGAGAGAGAGAGAGAGAGAGATATAATTTACTATTAGTATGATTTTAGTTTTAAAAAAAGGCAGTGATTTGAATTAAAAAATTTAATATAGACTTTAATAAAATTCCAAATAATATCATGCTTTGTTTGGAAAAAAAAAAACTCAATTATAATTCTTTTATAATCTATATATATAATAATAGGTAAATCTGAGAAAAAATCCAATTAGATTTCAAATTAGAATTCAATTAGAGTCTAATTTTGCGCCACGTGTCTCATCTAATCTAAATTTTAAATTTTTGTGCCAAGTATGTTAATTCAATTTAAAAATTGGATTTCAATTAGAGTTTAATTCTGTGCCACATGTTCCATCTAATCTAAATTTTTTAATTTTTGTGCTAAATGAGTTAATTTAGTGTAGAAAACGAATAGTTCAATATAAATAAACCATAAAAAACCTAATCATATAATTAAAAATAATTCAAATTTATAAGTCATTTATGTAATATACCATGACTATGTAATATATATATATATAAATATATATTTATATTAATTAAAGTTTAGAGAAAATTCAATTAGAATCAAAATTGAATTTTGTTTTTGTTAGTTTTCCATACAAATTAAATTGTTTAGATTTTTTTTTTTTTTTACTGAACTAATGAGCATATTTTTTATACTGTTTTTATTTAGATATTTTGTATATGAAGATATTGAACGTAACAAACTATAATTATGCTAAATGATCCCATACACATATACCCTTTCAATTTAGAAGATACTATTTAACCAGTTTATTGTTTTATTTTGTGTTGTATCTAGTAGAATTTCGCAAACAATAATTATGAATTGATATTGTATATGTAATATCCAATAGTGATTTTCAAAATCATATATACAATAGCAATGTAACGAGAAAATTGGTGTAACCAATATCATGAAAATTGTAAGGAAAAACTATTTTAGTATCTTCAAATGTCCTGGTCAAACTATGTCTTATATGTTTAATAACTCAAGCTAACATCAACAGCACAACTACAATTCATCATTCCCGTGCGTAAGCACGGGTTACATACTAGTTTAATTATATTGTAGAGATATTTACAAGTAAGGAAGCTTCCTTTCCCCTCACTTTTAATCCCTACCACTAAAACATCTGACCCTCTTCTTTTTTTTTTTCCTCACAAAATCGCATCTTTCTCTCTACTTCCATGGTCTTTTCTCTTCATTTTTTATTTATTTATTTTGATCTTTCCCTTTGTCGTAGCTCTCAAGCACTTGTTTCTCTCTTCTCTAATGACAATAGCAAGCTCTCCACGAGCAAAGAAAGCAGCAAGCTCTCCATGGCAGTGGTGATGGCGGCTTCGATTTGAGTTTGGGTTTGGGTTGATGGGTTTTTTGTTGAAAGTTTGATTTTGGGTTCTAAGTTGTTGAGTTTTCCATTGAAAGTTTGATTTTGGGTTTGGATTGATTTTTGGATTGATTTTTCTTTATTTTTGGTTGATTTTGTGATTGGAATATCATGGGTTGTGGTGGTGGTGATTGAGTGGTGGTTAGGCGGTGTTGAGAGTATGTGGGGGAGAGAGACTAATGAGAGCAGAGGTGAGAGAAAAAATTAATAAAATAGTAATATACACATCTACAGTAACCGTGCAAATATGCAAGGTTATTGTAGCAAATGTGTATATTTACAAAACAATAGCCGGACTGATATGGAGCAAATTTAGGAAATATTGTGTAAATTTTGCATCTTTTTCTATTTTGCACAATTTTGCACCCACTGATGTGAGTGCTCTAATAATAGCAGAGCACTTTTAAAATGTTATATTTACCCAATTAAGAATTAATCACATCAAACTATATTTAATTATAAAATTCAAACATTATATACTCAACTACAGACATAAGTATGCTAAATAAATCACATTACTTGTAGTTGCACAAGCAACAATGTTTTACACATGCATTAAAAACCTTAATCTTTTACGCTATTAAATGTCTTTTTATTAGGAAAAAAAAACTTAATTATAAGGAAAACTTTGGCTACCAATTTTAGAAATTATCAATACTGCAAAAAATAATGTTCCACTAATATACCAAAGAATTTAATCTTCTACTAAACAATCAAATTGTATTTAATAATTTGTTAATCTAAATAATTTTAATATTTTTCAACATAAATAGGCACGTAAACATAAACCTACAAGGCCACAGTCCTAGAATCTATGCGTGCTCTAATATCTTGCCTACTGGGGACAACTTGTGCTGGAGGAAAGTGATTATAGGGTGTGCTGCTAAGAGCCAGAATCAGTGGACCATCTTCTGTGGAGTTGCCCGCTTGCCTGTAATGTCTGGGCTTTGTCTCGGGGTAGACTGCAGAAATGCTCCAACGGACAATAGAATTTTTTTTTTCTTATTATTTCAGCAGCTAGAAGCTAAGTTGGAAACTCAAGAACTTGAGAGGTGAGCTGTTATAAGCTGGGCTATTGGGAACGCTAGGTACAAATTCTATTTTGAGAAAACCCGATCTCATCAACTACAGATTTTGGAGAGAGAAGTTTGTTTTCTTGAGAAGTACCAAAGGCTCATGTGAACTCAAAACCAACCCTAGTCTGGGTATGCAATTTTGCTTTTGTTGTCCCTTAATGTATTTCTTCCTTTTCGCTCTGGTGGGGCTTTGCCCTGGCCTTTATAGTTGTCTTTGTTTACGTTTTTCTCTTGTTTTTTTGGTTCATCTCAATAAAGTTTCTATCTTTTATCTCCAAAAAAAAAAAAAAAAAAAAAAAAAAAAGAGAGTTAGGAGCAAAATTATAACTTAATTAATAAGGTAAAGAATCTATAATCAACCTTAAAAAGTTTGAAACTAACCCTTCAAAATTATATTTTATATAAGATAGTAAAGAATCTATAGTTAATCCTAAAAGATTGGAAACTAAGACTTGATTATTTTTATATAACTAGGCATAGAATCAAAATTTTATAATGATGAGACAATTACAATAAAATGGCGTAGCGTCATGATGATTGTCTAGAACAATTAACCTACGCGTACTACTCAATGTCAATCCATATATGCTCTATTCATAATTGAACCAAAAGTGTTCCTTGGCTTAAGGCAATTTACGTGAATGGTTAATTTTCCATTGCTAACGGAATAAAGTCAGTTTGCTTACTCCCCACTTCCAAATGATTTTAAAATAATGCTATCTTTGATTTGGGTGAAAAGGAAGAGGATGGAAAATAGAGGAAGAAAAGGGAGTGGAAAAAGAAAAGAAAAAAAAAAAAAAAGGATAGATGGACTTTTCAATCCCCTTTACAAATTGAGAAGAAAAGAGAAGCAAAATAGTATAAAATTACCCTACTTTTCTATTATTATAAATAATTAGGGTATAATAGAAATATACTCTTTATCCTTCCACTTTTTCATTCTTTCTATTCAACACTGTCGATGCCTCGCGGCGGTCGACAACCTATCACAACGACGCGGGTGACTAGAATGAGTTGATTTTAACCTATTTTTACTAAAGGTAATGAAGTCGCCATCAATCATTAGATTTTTTCTAAGGTGTGATTGGTCACCTAACTCTATTTAATTTTATTACCAATCCTACGCTAAGAAAAATGTCGTTTTTCCTAATCTAACACGGACGTCGAAAATTCTTAATTCTTAAGTTCAGAAGTTTGGTTACGTGTAGGGAAGGTGTTAGGCACCCCACAACGCCAGTCCAGAGACAGTCCTTTGTTTTGATAAAATATTAATTTTCGGACATTGGCAATTGAAAACAAGCTATTGGCGTTAGTTTTTGGGGATTTAAAAGAATTGGGCTTTGAGGACCATGGCGGCTCCAAGCATTTTTCTTAGGGTGTTCCTTAAGAAGTTCATTTGAAATATTAATAAAATTATTAGTTATTGTTATTTAGTTGTTTCATTAATTTGTTTGTCTTTTATAAACTATAATTTGTTATATTGTTATTTCATTAATTATAAAATTATTAATTGTTGTTTAGCCTAACATAATTTAATTTGTTTGTCTTTTATAATGTATTGGTTAATTAAATTATTAATTATTGTTTATTAGTTGCTTCATTATTTTTCTTTACTAACTATTAGCACACACGTCATAATTTAATTTTGTCTTTTATTGGTAAGTTACTGCCTCTACTCTGGATGCCTTTACTTCCCCCAATTCAAATATCCCACACGGCCCCATGCCCCTATCCATCCCCCACTCAACAGACAAGCCCCATGGCCCCAATCACAAGAGCCAATCAAATGAATTCACACATCACAATACACTAAAAGACAAACTCAGTAACTCATCCACATCAACACCAATGGATAAAGCCAAAACAAACAGCAGGGGCAAATATTAATAAAGTTATAAAGACTAAAGTAAAGCTAACCAATTACAGTTCAAACATCAAAGAGAGAGAATCATATAAAGAAATAGAGAGAGAGAGTCATTTCATTAATTCATTTTCATTTTTTAGTCTTTAGATGAAGACTAAAGAGAGAGAGAGACAGAGAGTCTCAGAGACTCCACAGCAAAAGCAAGCAAAGTGAGTGAGCAAACCCCAAACCCATTAACCGGATCGTGTAAGAGAGAAAAAGAGAGAGAAGTGTAAAGATGAAATACCTTGAGGGAGCAGGGAGGCCTGAGGGGCGGCGCCACTGTGAGCATGACCGACGGATCAGATCGATCTCCGATGCCCCGTGCCTGATGCGATGTGCTCTGGACTAGAGCTTAAGTTGTGTTGGCTGACCGATCTCCGATCCAATGCCCGATCCGTCTGTTGGCTGTTGTGTTGCAGCGTTGCTCTGTTGACTGATGAGGTTTTTATCTTTAGGTTAGGTTTCTGATTTAGTGATTTGAGATTTCAGTTTTTGCTTTAGTTGATGAATTGGCGAACGCGTATATTGGGTTTTTTTTTTTTTTTTTTTGAGAATCTGTGGGTTTGCTTTACCTATTTACCATTTGTTGGGTTGTTTTTTTTTTTTTGTTTTTTTAGATTGGGTTTGCTTTACCATCTGTTGTTTAGGATTGATGTTAGGCTTTTTTTGGGCTTGGTCTGTTACAATTTTTTTTTTTTTTTTTTGCTTGAAAGTAGAACAAATAAATTTTTTTTTTTATTATTTGAGGGTGTTCCTAATTTTTTTTAAAGGGTAAACAAATAAAAAAAATTAATTATTACATATAATTTTTTTTTCAGGTCAGGGTGTTCCTGGGTACATCCTGAGCTTAACGTGGCGCCATCACTGTTTGAGGTTTTATTTTGGAAAGGGTTGTGGCCTTTATCAATGCTTTGCTAGCACATTTGGAATTGTTGACAAATTTTCACAACAAAATTCCGACAGCATTTCACCTTATTTTTGTGGCGAAAATCCGGTAGCATTTCGCCTCAAATGCGACATAGTACACAAAACACTATTCTTATCAAGCTTTCGCTGTGAGAATATGACAAAAAGATGACCATTTTCACGATGAAAATCCAGCAGAGTTTCACGTTTGGTGCGGTATGGCGCATTGGTAGGGTTTCATGCCTATGTAAACGGCGTGCGTCAATATGTTCATACTAAGGCGAGCTGAAGCTCACCAAAACATCAAACACGTTGATGCGTGTCACATACACGGGCACTAGCTGACATGGATCGAGACAATCACACTATGATGATCATGCGCAAAATGTAGCATGAATATGCACCTACAGCAATCGCCTTAAGTGCATACCCACATTCTAAGGTTAAGAGCACCCATGATCACGAAAGGGTTACTTTCCTAACCATGTGAGTCTATCATACAAAGTGCATGACCATCTTTAAACAAGCAGACATATATATCATTCACAATGCAGGCACACAGAGTAGGAAAATAAACCAGACATCACCAACGTTCCAAGGGTATGGCCCAGTAAGATACAGGAAAGATAAATCAAACATTGTCATACCCAAGGAAAATGGTCCAAGCAAGGTACAGGAAAGATAAAACAGACATTGCCATACCCTAAGAATGTGGCCTAAAGCAAGATACAAGGAAAGGAAACCCTAATTTACATACATGGTTCTAAAGAAAAAACCAATAGAGAGAAAGAAATAACCACATGGGGAGGCTAAACCTTATAATCTACTAAACATTTCCCTTTTTGAGTTTGTGTCTTCTTGCTTGCATTTGCCCTTTTGAGCTCGCATTTTGGAAGTTGCGCCCTCGCTCCAAGTGTGTACATGAAATAACAAAGCAAACAAAGCCAGCAAAGAAACAAAGAAAGCACACAAAGGGGCAAACAAGGAAAGAAAGCGCACAAAGGGGCAAACAAGCATGTTATCAAACAAAAGAGGGTGTCCTAGAAGGACAATTGTAGGTTGTGATTTGGTATCCTTAGTTCCATTATATTGGAATACAAATGACACATGTGCCATCGAGCAAAATTCCTAAAAAGGACTCGGGATCTCGTGTATAAAGATGGGTGTGAACCCGCACGAGATTATAGGTAGGAACTAAGCTTAATGACACAAACAAGCATACAAAGACACATGCATGAGTAGATAAACAAGGATGCAAAGATGCAAACAAACGAAGAAAGCCAAACAAGATGGCATGGAGCAAGCATAAAGGAAGCCAAGCATGTTATCACACAAAAAGGAGAGCTAGACATGTTATAAGGCACATAGAAAGGCTAACATGGGAAACCCTAATATGCAAAGCTAAGCAAAGGAGAGAAAGGTAGGCGGTAAGCAAGCCAAACATCACGATGATGTACTTCCAAACATGGTTGCATCCAAACAAGCCACCAAAGGGGATGGGTGCAACCAGACTAGCAAGTGGCCCCAAAGACCAACAAGCAACAAACCCACTAAGGCAAAACAAACAAGAACATGGCAAAGGCCTAGATCTAAGCAAACAAGCATAGATCCAAACATAAACAAATGAAAAAAAGAAGCAAACAAAGCATAAACATGCATAGGGGAACTTATCCAAACCCTTTGTTGAAATTGGGCCTATGGATGTAGGCCTAGACCATTAGATCTAGATCTACATCCTACCCAAAAGCCAAAGCCTATGAAAGAGGCAAAAGCAAGAGATATAAAGCTATAAAAGCACTAGGCATAACATCCAAACAAGCTTAAAGCACATAAACATGTAGATCTAAACATGGCAAGAAGCGCATAAGCATGGTAAAGAGCACAAACACGAAATTTAGACACATCCTAGCCCAAGAAGGTTAGGCCAACAACATCAAAGCAATAAAACATGTTAGAAAGTAAATAGACATACTAAGAAAACTATAAAAAATTCTAGGAAGCAAGATAAAGCAAGAGATATGCTAGGAAAAGCTATAAAACATATTAGAAAGAAAAATAGAGCAATAAACAAGGCTATGAAATTAAATGGGTGTAGATAGTAGCTAAAAAGCTACATCTACGACACTAAACCTCAAATCTAAGGTACCAAGACCAAGGAGAGGAAGATGGGAGCAAGAACACTACCTCTTGATTGTCGGAAAAAGTGAGAAATCAAAAGTTTTTGTGTGTGTTTTTGAGAGGATTTAGAGAGAAAGAGGGAGAGAGAAACTGCCCAGAAAATGCTCCAAAATGCCTAGGGGGTCTGGGGATGTTTATATTGCTCGACATTGTTCCTGAGGCTCAGAGGCCTTTTAAGGCGCGTCGGGTCAAGTACACTGACGTCAGCAATTTCGTCTTTTTCCCACCTGACTTCGATCTAATATTTGGAGGCCTTCTCAGACCCTAATTAAGTTGATCTTGGTGTCTTTGGAAAGGTATGGATGTCTAGTTTTCAGAACACTAACAAAAATGAAAATCTAGTGGTCAGATCAACAGTTATGGCCTTGGGAAGTAAGCTGATGCGCTTAGCACTATTTCGATGATATCTCAACCATTTTAACTCGGATTTCGACCCATGAGCAGTCATTGGAAAGAGAATTCGATGCTCTTCACAATGAAGTTGGTTTCCAACCCATTATGATGGTCATATCAAAATTAGATTTTCGGGTCGCTCTCAGGAGTCAATCTCAGGTCAAACTTGGTCAAAGTTGACAAAAATCTTAGATAACCTCGGGCTTGATGAAAAAACATAGAAAATTTTTTTTTGAGGTGGTTTTGACCAATTTTGACCTTCAGTCAACACTTGGTTAACTAGGGACATTTGACCTAAAATTGCACTTTAAGTGCTCCGATGCCCGAATGGGTTGTACCATGTCAATTAAGATGCGCCCACGGCCCCCTGGTGAAAAATTGATATTTTTGAAATTTTTGAGGTCCGACACACAAATCAAGGACGGGCAAATATGGTATCTACAAACACACAAGGTGAAAAACATAAAAAAATTTATGTATTTGGTCCCATGATTAGATCCAAAGATGATAAGCATTGTATAATAGACAACTGTGCATGGGTTCTTATCGGTGAATTCAAAGAAAATGAACTTGTCTAATAAATAAATTTTGAAGGAAAATTAACTTTTAACTCAACAAAGAAAATTTTAAGTGCTCAACTTTTTTTTTTTTTTTTTGAGAAAGAATACGTGAATATTATTAAGAAATAGGAAAGTCAGCGTGATACGCTGCAAGGGTTTGGAATGGAACATCCTCCATCCAAACAGAAAAACCAGTGATATGACGTGCTTATCTAGCTAGGTTGTGAGCAACAGAATTGCCATTTCTACCAACATGCAAATAACTGATACAAGTAAAAAAGTTGGCTGCTTTTTGGGCATCTCTGATTAGAAGACCAAATGGAGTGAGAGAGGGTGAACCATCTTGCAGAGCTTTTATCACCTTTTCCGAATCTCCTTCAAGGATTGTCTTTGAGAAGCCTAACTCAAGGGAGAATTCAAGTGCTCTCGTTGCTGCCAAGGTTTCCAATTCCACCACAGTTTGAGGGAGTGAAATTTTTTGGGATAAGGAGGCCATAATCATACCACGACAGTTGCGGATGATGACTCCTATACCTGCTTTTTCTTCCTCTATAAAGACTGCGCCGTCAAGTGCTCAACTTGATCATCCATAAAGCACCCAGTTGAATGCTACAACTATACTGTTTGAAAGGAAGTTTTCTCTCATTCAACAAGCAATTGTTTCTACATGTACTTGCTATGAAACTATTTCAATATAATCGGAGTCTTTGACTAACATGTAAAATTAATTTGATGAATTGGGTGTAGTAACCACAAGAATAAGAAAAATTGAAACCCAATAAAAATAAAAAATAAAAAACTCTCAACACTTTGTAATAATAATTATTCAGAACAAAAGACTTTGCAAAAATAAAAGTACAAGCACATACCTTGTTTTGATCAGAGGCAGCGGTGGAGAGAGGTAGGCAGGTTTTGGTCTGAAAGTCAAATCGAAATTTGAGTGGGGTTGGGGGGTGAGACTAGTGGCGCTAAGCTTTCTGGTTAAAGTTAGACTTCTATGTTATGTACTAAACTCTCTAGTTAATTATGCCCATACTTGATAAAAGAAAGGGGTTAAACATAGAAATTCACCTAAATTATGGGTATTTGCACTTTCCACATAAACTATGAAAACTTTGCATCAATGTAATATTACAAATTTTACCCTGTAAGCCTGATTGAGTGTTACAATTAATACTACATGCAAATGACTTGACCATAAAAATTGAATTGAATCGCCATTTTACTTATGCAACAAATTAGTATATTAAATTTTTTATAGTCATGTGACTTGCATATATCCATTAATTTTAACTTTTAACAATTAATCAAACTATGGGCCTGTTACAAGGTTTGGTACAAATTGGGTAATAATTACAAATTTTATATTGTGGGGTGCAAAATGCATGTACCTCCATTATTTATGATGGTTTTCTACAATTAATCCTAAGAAAATGATTAACTTAATACAATCAAATATTAATTTATAAAATTTGTTTTAGTAATTATCATTCATGTTATTCAGGTTAACTCTTAGGAATGGGGATTTTTCTTTTTGCTAAATATAAAGTAGTTTTATTAATTAAAAGAGACTATTGGCGGCTAGGGTCATCTCTCACCTCATGAACAAAAACACGGTTAGGGAGGGAAGAGGTAGGGATTGGCTCATAGCAATTACAATGTAAGGTCTACTAGCAATATTTTGGGCTAAGAAATTTGCAGAATTTGCAGAACTAGAAATTTACAGGACCAAGCAATAATGTTGGATAAAAAGGACTTGATGTCAGCTACCAAACCATTAATAGCCCAAGTTACTGAACTTGCAGGCCTGTTGACGGCAGAAATCACTTCCAAATAGTTTTTTTTGAGCGCCACAAAATCGAGGATTAGCTAGTCTACTCAAAGTTGTATATACAATATACACCTTTACAGCATGGTGTATATTGTATATGCCTTTAATTTTTGATGATTTAGGAGCAACTTATACACCATGTTCTTCGTTACCACAATTAGAGCCTCCTTTTCTTCTTCTTACAACAAGTGGAGAAAGGGAAGAAGAAAAGGAATTTGAACCCAAATCAATCAATATGTATGTGTGTGTGTGTATATATATATATATATATATATAACTGTTTCAATCTTGTAATTGCTACTACTACTGTAAGTGTTTGTTCTATTTTTAATAACAAGTATTTTCAGTTTCAGTTCATTATACTACTTGTTGCTACCGCTATCTTGGACGGTTCTAAATTTTTATTGCTTTCATATATACTACTTGGCCGGTTCTACCGCCTTACTACTGCTTTTAAATTACTTTAATTATATTTGCAATACTGCCTTCTTGGCTGGTTCTACTTTGCTTTCATAATATTTTCAATATATATTATTGCTGTGCAACTGTGCTTCCGCCTTCAGCTTGGTGTCCCTTCCCCCTTTATGGTATCAGAGCCATTCTTTTCTGGCCGGTGATAGTGTTGTTGTGTTCTCTGTCTCTCTGTCTGTGTATACTCGAAACTTTGATACTCCTTTGTTGTGTTCCCTTCTTACCATCGTTGGCGCCACCCGTGTCGGAAAGTAAATTCCCAGAACTGAACAGTAAGGCCTGTTTTAGCCAGAAAGGGCGTTTAGGGCATGAAAGGTATAGGGTTGACTAGGGTATATGTTACGAAATGCAACGGTTGTGAGAAAAACATGATAATTGAGTGTTAAAACTAGGATAGTATGGATAGGATGTGGAGATCCAACTCCTCTGTCAGCTCCAAGATTGGTTATCCTCTTGATATTGTAAATGAAGAAGATCACAATGTTGAAGAACATGAGATCCCTGATTTCCGAAAATGGACTATTCCTAAGATTGATACTAAAAATGTTTACAAAATTAGTTGGGCTGAAAACGCTTTTCATTCTACTTACAAAGTTAGAACTATTGAACAAATATTTTCTATTTCAAGAATTCATGAAAAATGTTGCTTGTTTTCTAAGAAGAATATTGGTGAATTTATTGCTCCTAAAAAATTCAGTTATTTGCATATTGGAATGGTTCAGGTTGCTATTAAATCACTCACCCAAAAGGGTATTAATGCTTCTATTCTCATGTGTTTACGTGATGCTAGATTTAAGAACTTTAAAGATAGCATCCTTGGTATGATTACTGCCTCTTTGTATGATGGTCCTGTATATTTTAATTGTTATCCTGATCTTACTCTTGCTTTGGATGATCCTAATATTGTTAAAGCTTTGACTTTGAATACTGCTTCATCTGGTTATCACATGGAAGAAGATAGTAAACCTTTTTCTTTGATTTATCGTATTTATTACAGATTGTTAGGTACTCAATTAAATCCTGGTGTTATAAATCATAAAGAACCTTCTAGCAAAACTATGTTAATTCAATGTTCAACCCCTGATGCTAAAGTTCAAGTTCCAAAAATGATTCAATGGCAAGACGTTAAGCTTCCCATTGAATGGTTGTTGGAACAAGAATCTCCTCTTGCTAAACCTGTTTTTGTTGAGCTAGATCTCACTCATATTCAACAATATCTTGATGGTACTGTTAAAATAAGTTTTCAAAACAATCAACCTTTGAGGATCAACGAAGGAAGACATTCCTTTGCTGGATCTAAAAGTATTTCAAAAAGAGATCAAGATCTCAATGATTTTTTGCAAAAGAGTTTTGAAAAACCCACTGATTTAAAGTTAAAAGGTGTTTCAAGTGATAAATCTCAAATCATCTCTGTTTACTATTCTACTAAACCCGAAGCTTCCTCTCCATTTAGCAGAATTGCTAATGAAGAAGAAGATGATACTAAATCTGTTTGTCCATCTGATTATGATTTTCTTCCTATTGATAATCCTGTTTGCCAAAATCAATTAAGAGTTTTGTCTGTTTTGGATGAAAGTTTTGAAGTTGATATGGTTTCCATGTACAATGAATTTATGCTTGCTAAAAATAGAAATAAAAGAAAATATTTCCAAAGTAATTTTGTTCAGTCTGAAAAAGACCGTGTTAAAAGAAAATGGTTAGAAAAGATGAATCAATTGAAAAAACATATTTTGTTTTTTGATTTTCTTGAAAACCATTATGTTTCAAAAGATGAAGTTTCAAAATAACATTTAAATATCATAAAGAGATCAAATTTTATTAAAGAAGATAAAACCATTGTTAGGTCTAGTCATCCGCCTCTTGAGACAGTTTTGATAACTTGTCAAAATAGTCAAAATCAAAAGACCAAAGTTAAGGCCTCCCCTTACAAAATTGCTGATGATCAGACCTATATCATTAGTATTATTGAACAAAACAATTTTACTAATGAATCATTGCATGTTATTGGTCAACAGCTTGACCGTATTGAAGAAAATATTGCTGAAAAAACTGTTTCAATTGAAAAACCTATTTCTAAAAATCTGTTTCTGTCAAGATTGAGAAACCTTTGATTGATTTACCTAGTCAAAGAGAAAAAGTTATGTTTAAAACTTTTTAGTCTAAAACTCTTGAGATTTTTGAGAAAATGCTTGTTGATTTAAAAGTTAAAACTGAAGGTACTTCTTCAAGCACACTTGCTGCTCAAACTATTTCAAAAAATGGAAAAGAAATTGTTTTTGAAAAATATACAGATTCTGATACTGTATCTTTTTTTTCTGCTAAAAATATTTTTGATGATGATTTACTAGAATTTAAAAGATTTGTTGGAAATTCCAAACCCATGTCTTTTACAAAGAACTGGTATTCAAAACCTACTCCTCCTGATATGCAGTTTGAAGAAAGATCTTTTCAAACATAGTTTTCTGTTTCTGCTGATAAGCTTTATGAATGGAATATTGATGGTTTGTCTGAACAGGAAATCATTAATAAAATGGGTCATATGTCTATGGTTGGTATTGCTTACCAAAATAACCATGATCTTGACCAACCTGAAATTGTTGATTTACTTGTTATTGGTTTTTCTGGTACTCTTTGTGGATGGTGGGATTCATATCTCACAGAAGAATCCAGAGATTCTATTAAACATGCTGTTAAAAAGAATGATGAAGGTTTGCCTATTTTTGATGAACGTATTGGTCGAGGTATTCCTGATGGTGTCAATACTTTAATCTATACTGTTCTCAAACACTTTGTTGGTACTCCGTCTAATGTCTCATCTCAAATTTCTGACTATTTGAATAATTTGAGATGTCCTACTATGTCTGATTACAGATGGTATCAAGATGTTTTCATTTCTAGAGTGATGCTCCGGAAAGATTGCTACAAGCCTTATTGGAAAGAAAAGTTTATTGACGGTCTGCCTCCTATCTTTGCTCATAAGGTAAAATAAGAGTTAATGGGTAAAAATGATTCTATTGATTATGATAACTTAACTTATGGTGATATTTTAAGCACTATTAAAAAACTTGGTATTAATATGTGCAATGATGAAAAACTGTTAAAACACCAATTAAAGAATAAGAGAAAAGCTAAATATGAAATGGGTAATTTTTGTGAACAATATGGTTTGCCCCCTATTGCTCCTTCCAGGAAAAAAGGGAAAAAACATGATAAAAGTCACAAAAATTATAGCCATAAAAAATATAAAAAATACAAAAACAACTTTGTTAAACCTAATGATATTTATGCTAAAAAGAAAAATGTTTCTAAAAAATATGATCAACAAAGGTAAGGTAAAGGAAAATGTTTTAACTGTGATAAACCTGGACATTACAGTAAAGACTGTAAGCAAAAACCTGGTAAGTTAAAAAACAAGTTTAACATGTTAAATATTGATGATAAAGAGCAAGAAGAATTATTCAGAATCCTTGAATCATTCAATTCGTCTGATTCATTGGAAGATGATTTTTCTTCTTCATCTGATTATTGCTATCAATCTGCTGATGATTCCTCTTATTCACCTAATGTTAAAATTGGTTGCAGAGATTCCTGTTGTAATGTTATTAAATCTGTTAATGTTCTCACTAAAAGTGAAGAAAATGAAAGTTTGATAATCAAATTAATAAATCAAATTGAAAACCCTTAATTACAAAAAGAATATCTGGATAAGTTTAAGAAAATTTTGATAAAAGATGAAACTTGTAAAAAACTAAAATCAACTATAAGCTTTGAAGAAACTTTGGAAAGATTTAATAAAAAGAAATCCAAAGAATTGACTGTTAATGATCTTCAACATGAAATTAATATTGTCAAACAAGAGATAAATGAATTAAAACATGAATTTAAAAACATTAAAATTGATAACAATAATCTCAAACAAGAATTGATAATGTTAAAAATTGATAAAAATCTTAATAAATCTGATAACGAACAAGATGAGCACAAAGATGGAGATGAATCTAGTCAACAGGCTCTTCTTTCTAATAAAGGTATTGTTGGTAACTCTCAACTTAATCTTGCTAACAAACTGCTTCCTCCAAAATGGTTTACAAAAGTTAAAATTGTTGTTTCTCATGATTATCATTTTACTGTTATTGCCATGATTGATTCTGGTGCGGATATGAACTATATCCAAGAAGGATTAATTCCTTCAAAATATTTTGAAAAGTCAACTGAAAGATTGGTTTCTGCTAATGGCAATCAAATGAAGATTAAATATGAATTGAATAATGCTCATGTTTATCATGGTAATTTTTGTTTCAAGATTCCTTCTGTCATTGTTAAGAACATGACTGATAAAGTGATTCTTGGTCTGCCATTTATACATGCTTTATATCCTTTCCTTGTTGAACATGATGGAATTACTACTGATCCTTTTGGATAGAAAATAAAATTCAAATTTGCTTCAAAGTTTGAAATTGATGTTGATGCTTTAACTTTGATTTATGCTAAAACCAAACATCTTAACTTTCTTTAGCAAGAAGTGAGATACAAGAAAATTGCTGAACAATTTTCTGATAAATTGTTACAATAAAAAAATGATGATTGCTTTAATACTTTTTGGCATAAGAAAATGCACATTGATAATCTATCTTATGTTGACGACTTCCCCAATAATGTGCTTATGACGGGTTCTTGCCAATGTTTCACAGATATTGATAAAGGTAATATTCATAGTACAAAAGTGTTAACTGCTTTCGATTGTCCTAATATTCTCAATGTTTCCTCACAGGAATTGAAGCATGCTGCAGAGATAAGTACCACTAATAAGTGGAATAATAATACTTATACCACTAGTAAGTGGATTATTATGATTTCCTCGGCAGAAAGGAGGAAAAAGGGAAAAGCACCAGCACAGGGCTATTCTTAAGACAAAAGGCTCCCAGTAGGGATGGCCATTTATATCCAACTCGCGGATACCCGGTCCGGCCCGACCCTAATGGGTCGGATTTTGCCCGGCCCAATAAATTATAGGGTCGAGGATGGGTTTAAAAAAAAAAACCCGAAGCGGGTTCAAGTTTTATGCATACCTGGCCCGAACCCGACCCGTATACACATAATATATTAAAAAAAAGTTTAAAACCCTAGTACTATAAATACTCTCTTTTCCTTTCAGATTTCATTTTCTAAAAACTAAACCTAACACTCACCTCTCAGTCGCCCTCTCTCGCTCTCTCTTAAGCTCTCACCGCCGGCCACCCTCCCTCGCCCTCAGACGCTCCCCTCACAGTCACGGCCTCACTCAGCTTCACGGCCCCACGACCTAATTTCTCCTCACACTCCGCTTATGGCGTCACTCCGCCCCTTATCTCTCTCACTCTCACCGCCCCTCACCTAGTCACCTCACTCTCATTCACTCACCAACCCACCCTCACCCTCACTCTCATCATGTGGTGGTTGTTGTTTTTTACGGGGGAAAGCGGATCTTGTGGTGGTTGAAGTTTGTCACAAAGGAGCACGGGATTGTTAGATTGGAGCATAGGATTGTTAGATCGGAGAGAGATTTGTATTTTCTGTTGTATGATTTGTGTTTTTTTTTTTTTTTTTTTTTAATTTATTTTTTTATGAGTGAAGAGTCTGTATTAACAAAGAAGATCAAAAAAAGAAAAAAAGAAAAAAAAAGCCGATTTGTGTTTATGTTTGGGTTTGTGATTTGTGTTTCCGAATCTGTGGTTGTGAATCTTGTGATTTCTGGATGTAAAATTGATTTTTTATTTTTATTTTTTTTTATGATTGGGTCGTATTGGGCCACGGCTTTTGATTAGGTTCAAAAACTGTTGGACGGGGCCCGTGGAGCCCGATTGGGCGGGTTTGGAGTTTAAAAAAAAAGAAAACCCATTTATTAAACGGGCCGGGTTCGGGTAATGGGTAAAGACCCGCATGTCGGGTTCGGGTATCATAAAACCCGGCCCGAACCTGACCCGTTTCCATTCCTAGCTCCCAGCGGGACAACCTTTTGTAATGCATGAAGGCGCATCTTCTAGAGTAAAATCCAACGAATCAACATCCCTTTAGGAATTTGTCCCGGCAGAGGTGACATATTCCAGTGGTGATATAGTAATTGCTTTGCAGGAAGTTTTGTCTAGACATTTACAATTCCGCAATGGAACCTATTCAGAACTACCAAATTCTATCAAATTTATTCTTGATAACCTTCAAGCTGCTTTTATTAGAAACCACCGCAACCTCTTCTTAAGAATCCTCTGAGCACTTGAAATCCACCTTGTTAACCTTACTGCTCAAAATTGAGGCTTATATGAGCCATTATGCCAATCTTGTTTCAAAAAATAACCTTGTTCCAGAAAATAACCCTGTTTCACACAATAACTTTGTTTCAGAAAATGAGGCACTTAGAAGTCGCCTTGAAGCCTACATTAGTCAACTCTTTGGCAAAGAGGAAATCCATTCTATGTATAAAAAGACTATAATGGGCACTAATTATGCAAGATTGAGTCTTAAGACCCAATCCCTATTAAGAAGTGCTTTTGCCAACTTGCCAACAGATTTACAATCTCGTATACTGAAAAGCAAGGCTATGTTTAGGTCTTTTGACCTATGGTTTAAATATTTCAAGAAACTTGTTACAGCCACTATTCCTGATCCTGATGAACTGGATGAATCTGATAATATATTTATCCAACTAGACTGGGAAGAACACTTCGGGAGTAGTCTCAAAGTGTATGAAAAGAAACATCCATTTCCTAGTCTCCTAATTGATTATGATGATGGTTCATATGTTGCTGATGATGATGACGATAGGAATCCTAACTGGCTTTCCCAAATGTTCGAATATGGCTTTATCAGGTTCATAAAATTAACAAGCCATAAACAGGCCAGTTAGCTTCCACAAATTATCCAGACTGCTATTAGAGGATTTGAAAGCTCTTTTGTTTCCATCAGATGCTGGAGTACTTTGCCAAATTGGGAAAGAGATAATTGGATGAATGTCCAACCCTCAAAGCATCTCATTCTCATTAACGGTTACACCCACCAAGGACAATGGCTTGAAGGAAATTCCCACTTGTCCTTCGATGATCCTTTTGCTCTTGCAAAATGTTGGAGAAATTATTTAAATAATCAAATTCTTGAGGTTACTCAAAATCTATGGAAAGATTATCATTTCATAGGAAGCACAGATAGAATTTCTGTTTTTAGTCCCAGACCCTATGCTAATGCCCTTGTTCATTTGCTGATAACAGATCATCCTAATCCAAGAAGTCTTCTCACTCCAGGAAAAACTTCGGAGTTTGAACCACTTCTATATTGTGGATTTTGTAACAAGTATGCTATTTACCATGAGCGTGAATGTGATGACTATCCTTCAAGGGATCCTTATGATGGTTATCCATCCGATGCTCCTTCTACTGATTGATGAATGGTCTCCTTAAGTTAGTGTTACTACTAAAAGAATTCTCGTCAAGTCTCACTAATAAAGTTGATTCCCTTGTTTGTCTGGCTTGCACAAAGGCCAAAATGCTACAATGTTTTTAAAGAATATGTTGCTGAAAGCCCTTGCAATCCGGAACTGTTTAAAGATACCTCGGATTTGGCGGAAGATTGGTATTGATTCTCCTATTTGTCTGGCCTGCACAACGGCCAAAACATTTCAATATTTACCACTGCAAAAAGCTTGTTTCCCACCAATACGATGCTTCTGAAGATTCCCAATAATGGTGCTCATTTGGTTTCTTTTGACACAAAAGGACAACAATGATGAGGTCTAGACCCTTGAATTGAAGGCTTCTGAACTCTAGATATCCTCCGTATGATTTCCCAAAAATTTGAGTCAAAAAGTGGAAAAATTCACTTTTTACTATTTATCTGTCACTATTCACTTGTCACTATTCATCTGTTACTGTTCATCTATTACTGTTCATCCGTTATTATTCACCTGTTACTATTCATGACACTGTTCACTCCGAATTTTGCCTATTTAAGGGGGGTTGTCCCTTAAGTTTAAAGCAATTTTTTTTCTTCAAAATTCTTTCTTTTTAGAACTTCTTCCTTTTAGAAGCCCTTCTCTAGAGAGAGTTCCTTGTTTCCACCTTGCTACTTCCTACTACTACCCTACAATCTTATAACTAGAACTAGTACAAGTTTTGTAACTATTAACTTGTAACTGTTTCAATCTTGTAACTGCTACTACTACTGTAAATGTTTGTTCTATTTTCAATAACAAGTATTTATATATATATATATATATATATATATATATATAAGCAGAAATCTTGTGTGGGAAAGCATAAGAGCTCTGCCAAGTGTTGCATTCTATGCAAAGAGAATTGAAATATTCTCAAGTGCCACATCAGAGATAAGAACAAATTAAATAGTGACTTTTTATTTTATTTTGTTCAATGTTTCAAGATTTTTCTAATTAAAAAATAAATATTATTTGTATTTTTTTGGTTCAATGTATCAAGACTTTTCATCCCTTACACATACACATAAAACTCTCTGCATTTTAATTCATGATTCACCTCTTGCACTTCTACCCCTTTATATAATCTACCCATAGCCTTTCATGCCATCCCATGTCAAATAGACACAAACCAAAAACGATGTCATTTACCTTCAATCTTTCAACGACATCTACCTAACTCTAACATTGTTATTTCATCTAATCCTAACCTGTATGAGTTAGCTACAAACAATGAAGGGAGGCTTGCATTTTATATTTGAGTGACAACGGCAATTAGGATTTTGATGTTAAGGTTAGATGTTGTGGATTTGTGGGTTTTGAAAATGATGTGATTGATTGTGTGTGTTTGGGATGTGTATTTTGTTTTAGAATTAAGGAGAAAGAGAAAGACACATTCTATATCAACTTTAATTTAATCTATAAAATTCCTCCAAAGTTCTCTCTTTTTTTTTTTTTTTTTTTTTTTTCAATTGGATAATTATAATGGATGTGTGGAAAATTTATAATTGTTGCATTTCATGGTGGACTCATTACAAATAAAGTTCTATAACAATTATGCCATAATAAATATACAACATTATCCGTGTATCACACGGGTAACTTACTAGTTCTTTTTAATAGAAGAAATGAGCAATCCTATTGCATCATAGCTCTCCCTTTGAATACAGCCCCCAAATCCTCATCTATATATGCATGGTCCCTGTATGTTCTTAATGCACCCTGGTGATTTTGACCATTTGAAGGCCCTGACATGTAGATCTGAACTGTACTTTTGACCTGATCAAAGTGAACCCATGTACAGATATGTCAAACTAGTTGAAGTACTGCATGAAAGGAGAACCTTTTGAGGATTTATGCACCAAAAACAGATTAAATCATAGTGACTCATTACACTTAGCTAGATCAAATAAAACCAGAATTCCTATTTACACTTGATCTCAAATTCAAGATATACAATATGCAAAGAAAAGGAAAGCTTTTAAATAAAATGAAATAAGTTAAGGTATTAGACAAAATTTAGCAGCAAGATTAATACATATTTTAGATAGAAGAGACACATATAAGAGCAAGACTTATCTAAGAGAAATGACCAATAGGACGATTAAGCCTATTGTTATTGTTGTTGTTCCTCACTTCCTTGCCAATTCCATACAATATCCTTGAGTGAGGGCTTCAAATCCTGTTTACAGAAATTTCTATACTCCAATGTGTCCCCTGCTGCTTTCATCACCTCCACAACACAAAAGGAAGGTGTAACTTCAAAAATTTCAGCATCTATTGCAAGTTGTCCTTTTCTCCCTTCTTTTCTGCCCTGTAATTTCACCTTTCCATCTTTCTTCATGAACTTAAATCTCTCCATCTCTGCTATTTCTTCAAATTTTGACTCAATCATTGAGGCGGGTTTTGTACTAGTGAATCTTGCCTGTGGTCTCTGACTCATGTCCTTCTCAAACAAGCCGGATAGATCAAATCCTTGTGAAAGAGAGATAATATCAAAGGCATTGAAACATGGTGGTCTCCTGTGGCTTGTTTCTGCACCAACTTTGTTGTTCAAATCATCATCAGAACCTGATGAAGCAAAGGCAGCTTGAACATCACTAACGGAGATGTTGTCACCATCTGGAGGGGGTAGTGGGGTTTCAAACCGTTTGAATCCCTTCTTGAACCAAGTATTCTCCTTGATCTTGGCCACATTTATTCTTGTGCTTGGATTGGTGTCAAGAATTCTTGAAAGAAGCTTTCGAACCTCTGGTGGGAACCACTGGGGGCACTTAAATTCTCCTCTGCTAATCTTCTTATACATTTCCAAGAGATTCATATCTTGGAAAGGAAGATAACCTGCCAATAAAACAAAGAGAACCACACCACATGACCATATATCAGCCTTAGCTCCATCATAACCTTTCTTGTTAATTACTTCCGGAGCTACATAAGCTGGAGTACCACACGTTGTGTGAAGAAGGCCATCTTGTCTCCTGGAATCCCACAATGCACTCAAGCCAAAATCTGAAATTTTTAAGTTACCATTGTCATCAAGAAGGAGATTTTCTGGTTTAATGTCTCGGTGATACACCCCTCGGCTATGACAAAAATCCACGGCCCCAATCAATTGTTGAAAATATTTACGTGCCGCATCTTCCTTAAGCTTCCCTTTAGCAACCTTGTTGAAAAGCTCTCCACCTTTCACATACTCCATGGAGAAATAAATCTTGGTTTTGCTTGCCATGACTTCATAGAGCTGAATAACATTAGGATGTCTAACGAGGCGCATCACGGAGATTTCTCGTTTGATTTGATCTATCAATCCCACCTTTAAAACCTTCTTCTTGTCAATAATCTTAATGGCTACACTCTGACCGGACTTCAGGTTTCGCGCCAAGTAAACCTTTGCAAATGTCCCTTGTCCAAGCATGCGGCTAAGCTCATACTTTTGCATCAATATTGCACACGTCCCTTTCTCCATTTTGCCTTGTCTCCTTCCACCTACCAAAAAATAGAAAGGATATGAAATTCAAACACAAAAACTACCAGGACTCATTGCAATTTGCTCTACATGTTTCTTTTCAATTTTTTAACTGAGGTTCAAGGCCTGAAAAATCAGATTTTCTCCATGAAAATAGGAGGGAAAAGACAAAGGGACAAAGGGAAATCAGACCTTGCATAAAGGCAGGGTCAAGAGACATCCCTCTATGAATGAAAGAGCTGCAACATGTACAAGTTTATTGTAGCAAAACAGGCCGATTGAGGAATTGCAACTAACTCAAAACCGATCAGTGTGTCAATGTACTAATATAGTAAACGATGTGTTAACGGACTGGCTCTCTATAGAAAAAGTAGTGGTTGTAATTTGAGGCCCTATTTATGGTACTAATTAATTATATTTATGTATGCTGAATTTTTTGGACCTTGCTATATATATCAGGCGTAAGGCTCTAGATGTTTTGACTAGCTAGTTGTCGAATTTACCTGTTAAACAAGCTCGGAACTTCAAAGAAAATAGTCACACTCACACCCTGTACCTTCAGATAGATTCGGATGAGAAAGAAGTGGCGGAGAAACATTTAAGTCAAGGGGGCATGAAATTTTTTACTCTTTCTTGGTCATTGCTTAGATGGCATATTGTGTTAGTTTAAGCTAGACAGATCAAACTCAAAATATACTTTTGACAAATTACCGATTGTTTCAAAAACACAGCACTTAATCTTTTAACAATAATTATACCATTCCCAAGAATTATTCAAGAAATTTTAACTACAGATTTCCCTTCAATAACACAGCACTTAATTACCAAGGGTGAAAAATAAAAGGAAAGAAAAAAATTCCAGCTATCCCGCCATCTTATAGTTGCATCACACGTAAAGCCATAATAAATTAATAATAATGACTTTGGTACACAATTTAAATTTATAAATTATGAGACATTCATAATCTACTTTAGCTCCCTCAATGTGAAAGGAGAGGAGGAGGGAAGTGAGTATACGTGTTTGTGTTCGGATCTACATTTAAGGGTGTTTGCAATATCAAAGAATTGGTGTAATTGGGTTATGAACCAGATCTACAATAAAATCAATTAATCTTACACTTCATGAGATTAAAGTAAGGATATAGATAAATGATAATTGTTAGGCAGCTCTACGAGCTTTAATGGAGGAAAAACATGCAAAAAATCTAGAATTGAGAAACTAGGTTTGATATGCATTTTCTTCTCAAAAAAAAAAAAGTTTGATATGCATTTAACTTGGGATGGTCACTGTTATTATTTATGTTTTTCCTTAAAATTTAAATAAATTAATTAATAAATAAATAAATAAACCTCATTTGAGAATGCCAAAATCAAATACCCCCTCCTCACCCCCAAAAATAAAGAAAGAAAAATAGAAAAGGTTATAACATAGTAATGGTACCCATCTTTCTTCAAATTGAAACTGACTTCGAGGTACATAATTGATCTTGGAGGCTGCTGCATATCTTGTAGAAATTGTTTCAGCCACAAACTGATGAAAGAGAAACTTGTTGGTAGAAGAAAAGTCATTAGCAAAACATTGGGCAATCCACATTTGGGCTAGGACGTGCACTACACAAAATCTTCCATATAAATGATATTTTTTTCATATATTTTTTTCTGCAAAAACATTGCTCTTTTATTAATTTTTTTCCCCTCGAGCTGCATAAACATTGTTTCACCTGTTCACCACAACATGAATTGCGACTATAATGTAGCTGTTACTAAAGAATTTTGATCCTTTGGTTTGACTAACCAAGACATCCTTTCTAGGAATAAAATATCCATCAAACTCTAATTGTTTAAGCCTATCGTTGATTACCATACGGGTTTTTCCTCTTTCAAGTTCTCTATGGTTTTTTACTACAAGGAGGACTGTTTTTCTCTTTTATTAACTTTTTAGCAAGAATCTCTTGTAATTAACATCTGTAACTTTGAAAGTGGCAGAACATGAATTGTTTATAGTCAAAAAATTAGATAATTTAAGACATTTGTCCACAGGTGGTAAAATTTATAGATGACCATTTTATAAAAAATGATATGTATAGTTCTTTCATAATTTTCTTCTTATCTTTTAGCTTGTCATGTTATAAGACAAATTTTACTATATATTGTTATACAAATTTTTGTAAGAGTAGAGGTGGCTCCACATTGAAGCCAAGGTAGTCACAAGACCACCCTGATGATCTGGAAAAAAAATTATTGTATATAAAATTTAAAAATTTAATGATTTTTCTCCCATAAAAAAAATTGTGACCACCCTAAATGTTTTTAGTCCCAACATAATTAAATTTTGGAAAAAATTTGAAACAAACTTGTTTGTAATCTAAGTGTACTTTTGGCTCCAAATTAAAAAGCCAATTTATTTCACTATTCAGCTTATTTTTGCTACTATTCATAGGCTCACTGCATTTTTTGGTACTATTCATGGGTCCCATGAAATTTGCCAGCTTATATTACTATTCATCTTATTTTTGCTACTACTCATGGGCCCCACTGCACTTTTTGGTATTATTCATGGGTCTCACTATATTATTTCAGCTAACTTTTACCTTTATCTACAGTACTTTCGGCAAAAAGTTTTCAGTTTCAGTAAAATAAGTAGATCCCAAACAAACCCTAAGACTACAAATCCACTTAATATATATATATATATATATTTTTTAGAAAGAACATCATAAACCTTTATTAAGAAAATCCAGCTAAATCAGCTTGGATGACTAGAAAATATTGTGGTGGAACATCTTCCATCCACACAACTAAGTCTGAGATATGCACAGCATATCTGGCCAAACTGTTAGCAACCCTATTACCTTCTCTCTTAACATGAGAGTAACGTAATTGATTAAAAAAACAAGAGCATCGATGTACATCATCTAGCAGTGAACCACAGTAGGATAGCATAGTTTCAATCTCATCCGATGTATAAGCTTGTGAAATTAGTTGCAACAAAGAAGTGATAACCGATCCATCACTATTGCGAACAACCACAATAACTCCCGAATAGTTCACCCCTGAAAAAATTCTTCCATCGAAGTTTACCTTCACCAAAGTCGTTGGTGGAGGATGCCAAAGAGCTCGAGGTTGTGGACGATTGAGTTGAGGATGCTAGTTGATATTGAGGAACTCTACTAGTCGTTGTTCACACTCTTTGTATGTTTTTAGACCCCTTAAAACACAAGTTGTTTAACCTAGTTATTTAGCCAAGTGATTACTTAGGTAAATTATTCAAATCTAGGTTAACACAAGTAAATCATATCATGTAAACAATGCGGAAAATAAAGAACACAACGATATGATAACCTAGGAAAACCAAACTGGAAAAAAACTTGGGGAGGATTTAATCTAGCTATCCTCAAGGTAAAATAGATCCACTATGAAAGAATTGAAGTTTTACAATAGCGACTTAGACCACTAACATCCTATTGCTACCTCGAGTAGAAAACTTACTATCACGACCACGTGACAGCTCCGAGTCCACGGACTACTTCTTTCTTGGATTCACAGCAACTACAAGTACTCCCACTTGTGTTTTTCTTTAAGCTCTTTATGCAAAGCAACTGAAGTGATCATCAAGCTCTCGACATCAATCTTGATTTTGATAACCCTAAGTGTGTATGAAGGCAAACACCTCTAGATCTCACAATAGATTCACACACACAACATAAACAACAACATGAAAACGTGGTTAGGGTTTTTCCTTTTATACTTAAGGCAAAACATAAAACCCTACACGTCATATGGGCTTGGGTTGAGTTGGAAAATTCTGCAGAAAAACATTCTGCACGAGCTTCGATCGATCGAGTCTAATTTTCGATTGATCGAGCCTTGTAGAAATTGAACAGTAATTTTCTGCAATTACTTGATTCCAACTTTACAATAAACATACATTGAGCAGTCTAAATCTAGACTCTAAGTTTTGATCATAGTTTGCCAACATTACATATTGAAGTTCTAAAACATTTAGATCCTAAATCCTTAGAACCTAACAAACTCCCCCTTTGGCAATCCATGACAAAACACATAATAAAAAAAAATGCTCAAAGTTACAAAAACAGTCCATTACAATATAATTTCCCAACCAAAAACAATTCAACCTAATTACTATCTATCAGTTGCAAGTGTAGACAGCAGTACGACTGAATTAACCTGTATATTCCTGAAATACTCAACAAACACATAAACGCATGTGTGGAAAATACAAGTAAAACAAAATAAATTCTTGATTTCACAAAACATAAAATAAAAGACATATATCATGAATAACCTCATAATATAAATCAATAGCCAATGTAGCACAATGTGAAACAAGAAACAGAAATAAAAAACATAATGTCTCCCCCTAACATATACATCACATAAAAATAAATACATCAAGATAAATACATCATAAGCCAAAAAATAAATACATTATGAAGCACCTAGATACAATCTAAAACTCCAAAAACTCAGAATCTCCCCCTATCTCCATCCATATGTACTTCCCCTTTTTGTGACGAATTGCCAAAGGGCAATCAAGACTCATCATCAAAAGGAGGTGGTGGAGGAGATCGTCTAATGCTCGCCAAATCCGCACGTAGGGCTTGAAGTTCCGTGAGCACATCCACCCAAAGCTGACCATGAGCCTCCTGAACGGTCATGACAGTGTCCAACATACTCCGAATGCTAGAATCACCCGAAGTAGAAGGTGGAGGATCAACAGCGGCCGTCGAATCAATATACTCCTCAGTTGTGGGATCACTTGAAGAAGGAGGAGGAGGAGGTGCAACACCCGAAGAAGACTCTACACGAGGGCGTTTAGAGCTAGCTCTCATCTGAGTAGCTCTCTGCCTAAGGAAGGTGACACCTATGGGAGCTATAATGTGTACGGGCTTAGATGCAGGAAACTCATCTAATCCTAGATGTAACAAAATCCGATGTATAAAAACAGGGAAGAAAAGACCATGTGTAGTAGAACTACTCCTATGAACCTCAACCAAGGATCGAATGAAAAGAGTAGGAAAACTCATAGGAGCATCTGTCACAAGGGCATACAAAAATGCACATCTCTCAATAAGAATGGTGTGCAAGTGAGAGATGGGCCAGATGGAATGAGAAGAAATCTGAAAAAACAAGTAATGAATCTCGGTCAACTCATGAGAGGTAATCCGAGGATCAGTACCCCACTAAATGGAAGTACTGGTGAGATATGACATAATGTCATCAAGATGAGGGGCCTCATCATAAGGGTACACAGGTTGCTGTACCTTAGGCACCCCAAGAGCAAAGGCCACTATCGAAGGAGTAATGACATACTCATCACCCCGTATCCAACTCTTTACATATTGAGTGTTGGAATCATTGGAGTGGATAGAGAGGTTCGAGTAGAACTCTCTAATCAATGTAGCCGGAGGAGGATGATCTATATCCAACAAAGGTAATCAGCCTCGACGCTCAAAGTTCCTCCTAATTTCCAGATCTAGCTCATCTAACACTACCTTCCTCTCAACCCAAACTGATCTAAAGATGTTCAGCTTCTCATATGTTTCTTGGTTTTTCTCAATTCGAAACCTATCACTGTCAAAGGCTGGAGTAAAGGTGGAGGTGGTTTTCCTATTGGCTCTAGTCTTCTTAACCATGATGCTAAAGGTTGGAAATGATAGACAGAAAAGAAACCAAAGGAAAAAAAAAAACAAAGAAAACCAAGGGCAGACTGCATCAGACAAGGTTAGAGATAAAACAATAATTGAAAATATCACTCTAAATGATGCATGAACAGAATAAACACATGATGCATGCTCTAATGCATTGAGAACAGTCCAATTATACTTTAAAAACCAAGAATTGACTCGAACATAGAGTTTATAACAAAACCCAAAATTTTGAAAACCCACTTTCAAAAATTTAACCAAATTGAGTAATTAATCATTACACTAGATAGAAATCATCATATAATGACATAATCAATCAATTTCACAAGTCAATTTTACCAAATTAAGCCTAATTGAACAAAATCCCCAAATTCGTGTAGTTACAAGCCCTAGAATTTCAAATTGTTCTCAAATCACCAAATTAATCAAATTAAAGCATGGTAAACATGTTTATATCATCTTAGAACAAAAACCCATTGATCAATTTGGACAGAAACCAACTCAAAAATCAAAAACCCCAAATTCCCATAGGTTCGAAAATTTCCCTAAAAATGCATGAAAAAGTGAATAAACTAAAAAAGAAAGGGTATAAAGGTCTTACCGGCACTATAGGACAAAAACCTTGGGAAAAATTTGGAAGGAAAATGACAAAAATTTGACTTGAATCTGGATCGGTCGAAGAGAGAGAGAGAGAGAGAGAGAGAGAAAAGCTTTTTGAAAAGTTTGAAAAAGTGAAGAACACGTGAAACAGCTTGTTTTAAAAAACTCTCTGAACGATTTTCAATCGGTCGAAAATTAGATTCGATCGATCAAAAATCACATTCGATCAATCCAGCATCAATCGAGCAACGATCGAGCCAGGCAGATTCAAACCAAGTTTTTTATCGCAATTTTGATCAGTTGAGCAACAGGTTTGATTGATCGAAAATCTGGAAAAATCAATTTTTCCAAAAACAGAGCATTTTAATGTAGAAACTCCTCAAAGCACAATGTTTTATGAATAGAATGCATGAGTATAAGATGAAATGTTTTTCAAAAACCCTTGAATTTAACCCAGATCTTCCAAAAACAAGATTTTCAATCAATTTGTCCTCAAATCTCAAGCTTTAAACACATTTTGCATTAAAATCAAGGAACTTTTAATCTTGGATGGCCACAACAAGATCACACACAATATAATGTACTAAGTTTAGCAAAGAGTAACTTGTGTAGTGTGTGCAACTAGCAATAGCTTGAGATACATGTGAGGTGATATGTAGATAGTAATCAATCACAATTTCTACAAAATTCATCACATAAGTTTGAAAGAGACTATCATCTAAAGAGTTACATCATATAACTCTCACATCTCCTAGAAAACAAGCTTGCAATCATGTAAGTTTCTTGATTTGCCTCATAATGTACACACCAATTTTATTTGATTTGAAACTTATTAAGATAGCCAAGATAATGTACACACCAGTTTTATTTGATTGTGAATTAATTTTAGTCCAATAATGTACACACCAATTTTAGCATTAAACCGAGACTACACCTTATGTTCTTTTTATGCATGTGCTACACTTTCTCGAGCACAAAATCTTATGATATGCACTAAGGTGTTCATGATTGGCTAGTAAACAGTAGTGAGATGGTTATTTATGCCTTTCTCATTAAGTTCAAGTCCAACAATCAAAGGCATGTGACTTCAAGATCAAGATCAAGTGATCAAAAACTATAAACATCTCCCACACAACATGCACTACTAAGCTCAAACTAGTAAAGTGCAATAAAATAAGTTCATCCAAGCTAAACAAGGTACATAAACATGTTATGTAAAGATAATATGGCCAACCTTGATTTCAAATCTAAGAAAAATAATGCAAAACACATTTTTCTTTCCTTTTCCTTTTTTTTGTTTTTTATTTTTATTTTTAATTTTTGAAAATAATAACAAAAACAGCCTAGCATGAAATTAATGAATGTTATGCAATGCAAATCCTAGAAACAAAGAAAACAAAAACAACAAAGAAGAATGGTCACAAAGAATAGAGAGATGAAGCACAAGGACCATGTCAGAAAGATTCAATTAGATCGAGCCTTTTGCATCCAAAAATTTTTAGATGCAACTTTTGCATTGGAGTTATTATTCATATTAGAATGATGAGCAACTCCAGGATTGGAATAAAGGTTTAAAGCCTTTACCAACTCACCAATAAGTACCATGGGATCTTGTGCTTGAGGCACAGGTACTTTTGGCTTATTTGCTCGCTTAGCAGCTTGCAACTTGAAACAGTTTGGATGAATGTGTCCAAAATTTCCACAAAAATGACAAACCCATGCAGGTCTATCATGCAACTTATCCTTAGGAATGGTAGAATTCTTAGACTTAGACTCTTTAAGATCAACCCTAATCTTCTTAGGAGGTGTAACTTCTACTGGTTTGACATTCTCACTCACGGAAGGTTCAGATGAAGCAACAAAGTTTGTGGAATGAGTTTTAGGCACAGAGATGCTAACTTCAAAACCTAGACCAGCTTTGTCTAAGGGAAACTTCTGAATACTCAACATGTGTTCAAGTTTGGAACTAGCAGACCTATTTGTTTGTTCTCTAGCAACAAATAATTCAAGTTCCAAATTCTTAACTTTATCAAGCAATAACATGTTCTCAGTCTTCACCTTATCAAGCAATTCATTAGCATCAAAGAATTTCAAGAGCAATTTTTTCTTATCAAGTTCAAGAGAAGCAATTTTCTGTAAACCTAAATCAACATTCATAACATCCTATGCAGCAATCTTGCAAAGCTTATTATAGGCTTCTTGCAAAGCTTATTATAGGCTTCTTGCAATCAGCATTCTCAAAGAGTTCCCTATCAGAAGGGTTCTCATCAACCACAACACTTTCATCAACTACAGTAGTAGCTGTGAAAGCAATGAAGTTTCAATCCTCACCACTACTAGACTCATGATTAGAAACTTCATCATCACTAAGGGTTACAGCCATAGCTTTACCCTTTGATCTTAAGAATGTAATACATTCTGATTTCACATTACCATACCCTTGACAACCAAAACATTGTTGACCCATAGAATTATTAGAGGTTTGACCAACTTTCTCTTTAGGTTTTTCAGTATTGTTCATTTTAGTGGGATCATTCCTCCTAAAATTTTGAGGTTCAGCATTGTTTTTACCTCTTCCCCTTCTGTTGTTGTTCCTAAGAAAGTTTCTAAAGTTCTTGGCAAAATATGCAATCTCTGTAGCAGGGAGTTCATCATCAAATCCATTCCCATCAACATCATCAACTGACTTAAGAGCCATTGATTTGGATTTTTTTGTCTTGGGTAGGTCTAACTCATAGGACTGGAGAGATCCTATAAGTTCATCAACAGGGATGGAGTCCACATCCTTGCTTTTAGTAATGGCAGTCACTTTGGGTCTAAAGTTCTCAGTCAAGGATCTAAGTATCTTCCTAACAATCTTAGGTTGATCATAGTTTTCACCCAAATTATAAGCAAAGTTAACAATATCATTCAGTTTAGCATAGAATTTATCAAAATATTCATCATCAAACATTCTAATACTTTCAAATCTAGTAGTTAACAACTGCAGTTTGTTAATCTTAATTGCCTTTGTACCTTCATGCACAGTTTGGAGAATATTCCAAGCAGTATGAGCAACCTCAACATTAGAGATTCTCTTGAATTCCTCCATAGAAACAGCGTTATAAATAGCATTCATAGCTTTGTTATTAAAAGCGGCTACTTATTTCTTAGAAGTTTGCCACTACTAACTGGAGTAGTGGGCTTCTCCCATCCGTACTCAACGGAATTCCAAACTCTCTCATCAATAAATTTCAGGAATGCTTTCATTCTTACCTCCAAGTAGGCATAGTTGTTCCCATCAAAGTGAGGTGGGATCACAAGAGAGTGATCGTGTTCCATAACAACAGGGGTCAAAGATCAACTCTTAGATCAAAGGATCTAAATACTAGAGCTAACCCGCTTTAATACCACTTGTACGTTTTTAGACCCCTTAAAACACAAGTTGTTTAACCTAGTTATTTAGCCAAGTGATTACTTAGGTAAATTATTCAAATCTAGGTTAACACAAGTAAATCATATCATGTAAACAATGCGGAAAATAAAGAACACAATGATATGATAACCCAGGAAAACCAAACCAGTAAAAAACCTTGGGAGGATTTAACCTAGCTATTCTCAAGGTAAAACAGATCCACTATGAAAGAATTGAAGTTTTATAATAGCAACTTAGACCACTAACATCCTAATGCTACCTTGAGTAGAAAACTTACTACCACGACCACTCGACAGCTCTGAGTTCACGGACTACTTCTTTCTTGGATTCACAGTAACCACAAGTACTCCCACTTGTGTTTTTCTTTAAGCTCTTTATGTAGCAACTGAAGCGATCACCAAGCTCTCGACATCAATCTTGATCTTGATAACCCTAAGTGTGTATAAAGGTAAACACCTCTAGATCTCATAAGAGATTCACACACACAGCATAAACAACAACATAAAAATGTGGCTAGGGTTTTTTCTTTTATACTTAAGGCAAAACATAAAACCCTACACGTCATATGGGCTTGGGCTGAGTTGGAAAATTCTACAGAAAAACATTCTGCACGAGCTTCGATCAATCGAGTCTAATTTTCGATCGATCGAGCCTTGTAGAAATTAAACAGTAATTTTCTGCAATTACTTGATTCCAACTTTACAATAAATATACTTTGAGCAGCCTAAATCTAGACTCTAAGTTTTGATCATGGTTTGCCAACATTACATATTGAAGTTCTAAAACATTTAGATCCTAAATCCTTAGAACCTAACACTCTTAAATCACTTGCTGCAGGTTGCAACATGGCAAATGCAAGCAGGTTTGACTCCTGTTGGTCCATATCGCCCATGCCGTGAATGCAAACAAAATTGGCTGTTGGTGATTCTGCATAATCCAAGACAGCAACTCCTTGAAGTCCAGAAACTGTCTAGATATTTGGCAAGCCCAAAAATCAGTGTTTAACCACACTGTGTCAAGCAAAGGACATGACTAAATTGTATGGAGGGAATGCTCTTTCGTTTCACAGCATCTATTGCAGTGAGGGTCGTCAATGATGGTCCATCGCACCAAATTTTGCTTTGTCGGTAGGGATTTTCGGCAAGCAAGCCAAATAAAACTTTTTATCTCATTTAGAGCGTAGAGTGACCAAATCCCTATCCAAAGGCTTTTGTCTAATACCTCAATTTCCTGCACTACTCGATCTAGACTTGCTTCATTTGCAAGTGTTTTGGCTACGAACACTACAGAGGGGTCTTTTGCTCGGATAATATCTCCAAGCTCCTTCCCTAAATGTAGTATCCCAAGCCCATGACAATTCCAAACTCTGAGATTCATGATTCTTGGCAGCGCTGATTACCAGCCTCCACCAATATAGAATGTAAGCCTCCATCTTCCCTTAAAACCTGCTTTTTTTTGCGAGGTAATTCAGAAAGACCTTCAACCTGTGAAAAATTTCTCATTTCTCCACCAACGTATTCACCTTTGTCTCTCCCTGTGTTTCCTGTGTTTTCCTAAGCACTGCCTTCAATGTTTTTCCTTGCCAATCGGGTCCACATACGCTGAGTATTTGGTGACTTTGCTGCCCCTTGCTCCTCACGTGACTGACTAGAAGTATTTTTGGCAATAGTGATCAAATTTGGTCAGCTCCGAATCAATCTCATTAATTTGGACTTCAAACAAATCGGGGAAGGCAGCTGTCCCATGAATATTGGAGTTATGACTTTCCAAAAATTGTGAGCTTTCAATGGTAATATTGATTACGGAATCTTTTGGTTCCCGTACGTTTTGCGTTACAATTAGAGAGTCCAAAGTAACGGTTTCATCTCTTGAATGCTTCTGCAAGACGTCCCTTGGAGTTTCTGACTTGCTCACCGCCGTTAGACAATGAACAGGCATCGGATTCACATCATTCATCACCACTGGTTCAGCCTTAACACTAGTATCACAATTAGTAGGTTTCAAGGACAAGCATTGTTTCGATTTGAAAAAACCTGGAACAGAGACAACAGCCTTCTGTGAAGAAACAAAAGGCGAGGCTTGAAGAGTGGGTCCGAATTGCTTTTGATCGGCAGTTAAGCAACCTTCGCTTTCTAGCCATAGATCGCAATCTCTGTCATCGTGTTCAAGACGGCCACACCAGTAGCAAATATTTGGGAGGCGCTCATGGTTTTACCATTCTCCATAGCAAATATTTGGGAGGCGCTCAGTAGCAAATATTTGAAAGTTATCCACATGGTTTTACCATTCTCCATAGAAATTATTCGACCACGGCAAAGAGACAGGGAAACATCCATCAACACCTCAATCCTTATAAAATTACCCCCCTCTGTTTCTGTTGGATCCGTGGAATGAAATACTTGGCCAAGGACATTGCAAATTTTTTCAGTGGCTTTTTCATTCATGTAACGGTATGGTAGCCCGAGGACTTGCACCCAAAACAAAGTCCTATCAAAACTTAATTCCTCCACTACCTTACTTTTGTCATATCGCTGCATGATCATGAGGTGTTTATCGAAACTCCAAGGCTCGGCATTAAGGACCTTATCTCTATCAGCTGCTGATTCAAAGATGAACAACATTTTATGTTCTCTAACTTTGCGAGCCTGAAAGCCATTTCGCAATCGCCAAAGAGGAGTAAAAGTTCTTTCTATTGCATCAATATTGATGGCTCGCTTCGTTAGAAACTTGGCTGCAATGATATGGTCTTGAGAGCTAAGATCACTCTCTAAGCAACACCTAGGCCACTCCCTCTCTGAAAGCGTGAATTTGGTCCAATCGTTTGTTAGTTCATCCATTGCAGACATGGTAAACTTATGAATGTAGATCAGAAGTGTAAGAAAGAAAAAGATAAACTATTTCCCAATAACCCTTAAAAAAACCCAACTAGTCCACAAATTAACACTGTTAAAAACATGGAAGAACAACAAGCCTTCAAAGTGAAGGGACAATAATTCTATTGCCTAAGAGAAGTCAGAGGACTTTCTTAGCGACAAAGAAACAATCCACATTTGACCATTTGATAATAAACAATAATATTTTTTTTATTAGATATGAATTTTAATAAATCCACCATTATATTACATTTTCTCTTTATATCCTCCATGTTTACAATTTTTTTATATAAACAATCAAAGAGTAATAGCTATATCATCAATCAAATGTTTAAATTTTAAGTTTTTGTAGTATAAAATTATACATAAAAAATAAGTTTATAAATCGAATAATATATAATATCTGATAGTCATGAAATTTGACATACGTTTTTTTTTTTTTTTTTTAAAAAAACATGCAATTTAACGATTATGAAAACTCACTTAGTGTAAAACACTTGTGAGTGTTTATACCCCCAATTACATAATTTCCAAAGCAAGCTTATATTCAAACAATATATGTGTAGAATATGAATTATAAGCTGTAAAGTTGTGATTTTCAAATATGTATTTTGTTAGCTTTTATTCCGTGCCAAATTTTATTGTAATTTTATTCAATCTTATGTACCCTGTATTTGTTGTGGGAATTTATTGTAAGGGTTGTGTGATAGTGAGAGAGAGTGTGAAGACTCAAGCAATTGAAGCAAAGAAGGTTTTCGCAGGTATCTCGCGACTAAGCTTCCCGCGAGAGGATGCATGTGCCCTGCACATGATTGGAATGCGAAGAGTCAGTACAGATGGAGACAGCTGTGTCTCGCGAGTATCTCGCGGGTAAGGCCTTCCCGCGAGACACCTGTGAGACATTTTGTTCTGCCAGACTGTACTATCTGATACACACTTTCTGCACTCACACTATATATACCCACATTACCCACAAATGATAAGGAGAATCTCTAAGAGAAAACCCTAGCAAAAACACTTGAGAGTTAGAAATTGTTATACCAACAATTCTCTACACATTTGTTTGTGGAATTTCCTTATCTCCTACCTCTCCATTTCCATACCATTGAGAGGTTAATAGCCCAAACACTTATCACACCTTTTGAGAGTGTCAAGTGAGGTTTTGGTGCTGGTAGGAAGCATTGGAAGAAGCCAAGGATGGCAGATGCAACATGGAGCTTGTTGTGGGGTCCGGAGAGCTAGACAAGACACAGTTCCGAAAAGCCTTGTTGGAGTAGGAGCTTGGAGGGCTTAGGTACAACAGGTAGATTAGGCTTGGAGGGTCTCTTACTAACCCATGTATCCCAACTGATTGTCTAGTGGATCGATTACCGCTTAGAGGGCGGCAGAGAGGTTTTACGCCAAGTACTTTGGTTTCCTCTTTAATAACACATCGGCGTATTATCTTGTGTTTGCATTCTTTCTTCCCTACTCTTTTATATTTCCATTTTACTGCTGTGTTGCTTTTAATATGGATTAGAGTAGCTTGTTTGTTTATTCGCTCGCATTTACACTATCCGCACTTAGTATTAAGTTAGTGTAAAATCTATTGAGCCGTAACTTTAATTTGGTGGTCTAAACAGCTCTTATGTTTTCAACACATTTCGAGCTTTCAATTGGTATCAGAGCGGGCGCACTCATTGTGGTTTAAACACCTAAGTGCGATCTTTGACCCCATATTGAGATGGACCGGTCTCAATCTTTGAATGTTCCACCATATTTTGATGGTAGTAATTATGCTTTTTGGAAAGTCCGAATGAGGGCATTCTTGTGTTCTATTGATGATACTGTTTGGGATGCGGTAGAAGTAGGATGGACTAGATCGGAGGCTGCTAAATCCACTTGGGATAAGGCAGTACTTGCGGTAGCTAATGCTAACAGTAAAACTTTGAATGCAATTTTTTGTGGTGTTTCTCCAGATGAATTTCACAGGATTTCCCACATAACAGTAGCTAAGGAAGCTTGGGAGATATTGGAGACCACATATGAAGGAACAAAGAAAGTAAATGATACATAGTTGCAGATGCTAACCACCAGATTTGAGGAGCTGAAAATGAGTGAGGATGAGTCATTTGACTCTTTCTATAGTAAGCTAAATGAAGTGATTATTGGCAAGTTCAACTTGGGTGAGAAAACGGAGGACTCAAAGGTAGTAAGGAAAATTCTCTAATCATTGTCGGAGAGCTTCCGAGCAAAAGTCATAGCTATAGAGGAAAGTAAAGACTTGGATGAGATCAAAATCCAAGAGTTAATTGGATCTCTCCAAACATACGAGCTGGGATTGCCTTCTCATAAACTGAACAAATCTCTTGCTCTTAAAACCATCATCGAGAGAATGGACAACTCTACCAAAGAGGATGATGTGGAGAAGGACGTAGCATTCCTTGCAAAGAACTTCCGAAAAATTCTGAAAATGAAAAATAGTGGGAAGCCCTTCAGCAAAGAAAAGTTCTCTTCCTCTAAGGGTGATAGGAAGGATTTCAAGAGGAAAGATGGGAAGGAATTTCAATCCCCTCAAGGAATTGTGTGTTTCAAATGCAATGGTCATGGGCATCTCAAGAAAGAGTGTCCTAACTATCTGAGAGGCAAAGGCAAGGCATATGCCACAACCCTTAGTGATTCGGATTCTTTAAACTCCGATTCGGAAGCGAGCTATGATGAAGAAGGGAATTTCTCAGCATTTATGACTATTGCTCATGTTGAGTCTTCGGAGGACTTGAATTTGCTTGTGTAAGAACTTGGAGAGCATAGTGATGAGGAATCCATAGGAATTGTAGAAGAATCGGATGCTGAAGAAGATGAAGATACAGCTGGTCTTCAAGAGAACTACAACTCACTTCTTGAAAAATCTGGAGAATATGCAAGGATGGCCAAGGCAGCCGTGAAGAAGAAGAATGTGGCTGACTAGCAAGTGTTGAACAAGCCTCACAATCAATCTGTGGTCAGGTCTGAAGCCAAAGCAAAATCTCTTCCACGATTACAAAGAGGTCCTAGAACGAATCATGTGTGTCATCACTGTGGACTTCAAGGGCACACTTGACCAAATTGTCATAAGCTAAGAGCATTGAGGAATGTTAGTGATCAAAGGTCAAGAGGACCAAGGAATAACAAGAGGACTTGGGTTGTTAAGCCATCAAGAGGTCGAAATGGTGATCCCAGAATGATGGACGTAATGAAGATGATTGGTGCATTCACCAACTGCTTGGAAAGTGTTAGGTTTTAGATACTTAGGAACTAATGTCTTAGAACTCTAATTTGTATTGTTAGCAAACCATGATCAAAATAAGTTGTTTAGTCTTGTTTGGACTTGCTCAAATTTGTGTCATTTATGTAAAGTTGGAATCGAGTGGTTGCAGAAGTATTAGCGACTTTCGGCCTGGCTCGATCGATCGAAGAACAGGCTCGATCGATCGAAAATCGAGCAGATTGCGTTTTTCTGCAGAATTTCAACTCAACCCTAATTGATTTAAAATGTATAGGGTTTTATGTTTTGCCCTAGGTGTATAAGGCAAACCCTAGCCACGTTTTAGATGTTGCTCTTGTTATTGTTTTGCTGTTTTGTGTGAATCTCTTGTGAGATCTTAGAGGAGCTTTCCTTTACACAAAACTTAGGGTTATCAAGAAGGAGATTGATTCAAGAGCTTGATGATCATTTAGTTGCAGCCATAAGAGCTTAAAGATACACAAGCGGGGTGCTTGTATTTACTAGAGAATCCAAGAAAGAAGGAGTCCGTGGATTTGGAGCTTGCACGTGGTCGTGTCAGTAAGTTCTACTAGTGGGTAGCAATAAGAAGTCGAGCGTAGGGGCTTGTAAGTCTTATTGTATGAGCTTCGATTCTTTCAAGATAGTGGATTCAGGTTTACCTTGAGGATAGATAGGTTAAATCTTCCCCAGGTTTTTACCGGTTTGGTTTCTTGGGTCATCATATCATTGTCTTATTTATATTTCCGCTGCTATGCATGATATGATTGTTTGATTATGTTAACCTAGATCTGAAATTTGGACTAAGTAATCACTTGGCTAATTTACTAGGTTAATCTAATTGGGTTTTAAGGGGTCTAAAAACCATCAAGTGGTATCAGAGTGGGTAGCTCTTTTATTTTAGATCTTTTGATCTAAGAGTTGATCCTTGATCCCTGTTGTCATGGATAATTTGAAGTGTCTTTCTGATAATGTTTCTGCTCATGCTTCTGTTGATTTTATTGATGTTTGTAAAACACTTCGTAGGGAATTATCTAAATCTTTGAAAATTGCTAAGAAATTCAAGGAAGAGTTAAAATTGGCTAATCTTGAAAAAGAGGAATTGTTTGTTAGATTAGATGAATCTAATAAAAAGAATGAATTTTTGAGAAATCAAATTTCCTCTCAAGATGAGAAGATGAAAAGCTTGGAACAAGAGTTAGTTGAATCTAAAGCTAAAATTGAAAATTTGACTAGTACCAAGCTTGCTGTTGATAACAGAAGTGTTTCTGTTTCTCTTAAGCCTAAAACTGAGAAAGTTTATATCCCTCCTTTTAAGAGGAATAATAAAGAAAATGCTTATTTTGTTAGGTTAGACAAAGGTAAAAGTTCTGATGTAGACGCTGAAGTTTCTAAACCTAAGTCTAAATCTACTATTAGAGAGCATAATAAATCTGTTTTTGTGCCTACCTGTCACCTTTGTGGTGTTATTGGTCATAGTAGACCAAATTTTCTTTGTTGAGGCAAAAACCAAAATCTGAGACTAGATTTGTTACTAGGAATACTGATGTTCCTAAATTTGTTCCTATTTGTCACTTTTGTAGTGTTCGTGGTCACATTTGTCCTAATTGTCATAAATTGAAATTTAAGCATTCTGTGTTTCAATCTAGGATATGTGATGATATTTCTCCTGCCATAAGTTCATATAAATTGTTTCATATTATTTTGAAAAATTTAAGCTTGTTAGCTTATGAAAGAAATTTGCAGGATTTCAGTCTTTCTCAGAAGATTGGTGTAATCCCTCAAATACGCTCTGCTTCACATGGATTTTCACCTACAAAGCGACTTTTATATTGAACTATATGGTGCTCAAAAAGCCAAAGGCTAACTCTCATTGTTGAAATATCAAAAATTTCAAGCACCGATCTCAAAAAGAGATGTATTGTGCAAAAAGGATCAAATGTTATGATTTATGCAGAAGCCAAATGAAAAGCTTCTAAGTTTTGTAATCATTCTCTTGTGGGACGTCATATATGTTCATCTCTATAATTGAGATTGTCCACTTGATTTCATACTAGCTGTGTATGACTTGATTGAATTGATCATTGAAGCTTTACTCTGGTCTATGGACTATTCCACATTTGATACTCACACATAACACACAAGTCTTTGATTCAATGAATGCTTATCTCATTTGTGTGATGGTACATGTTCAAATGTGATGTGTATGTGCAAATACTTGATGATTAAACCCAAAAAGATTTTTGAGTGTTTTATTTGTTTTTGAAAGTGATTTTATACTTTCGTTTTTTTAGTTTTTGTTCAAAATGCATTTTTGTGTTTTTCATCAAAAACTGGTTCAGAGGTTGTTTCGCAAGAAGCTCGCGACTTAGAGCTTCCCGCGAAAAGTGCTTAAGGGAAATTAAAAAGTCACATTTTCATACAGAAACTCTCACTACTGCCTCGCGAGTACTTCGCGACTAAAAACTTCTCGCGAAAAGATTTTTAGGCAAAAACTGGATTTTTCACAAAATCACACAGAGAGTTTCGCGACTGTCTCATGACTTATTCGCGACCAACAGCTTCTCGCGAAAGCTTTTAAGCTTTAGTGGTCCTTTTTGCGACTGTTTCGCTACTGCGTCGCTACTGCCTAACCCGCAAAAAACGCGTGTTTTCAGTTTTATACAGCAGATGTGACAGTTTTTCAAACACTTAGACATTTCCCTCACACTAACTCTCTTCGAACCCTTCTCAACCCAAATCTCTATTTCATTCAAACCCCATCATTTTTAAGCAAAATCTTTGCAAAATTCTTTCAAGGTATGTGTTTCTTACACTATTTTCATCTTTTATTTTCGGATTTTGCAAAATTTGTGCTTAGGGTTTTGAAAATTGAGGATTTTCGAAAATTGGGTTGGGATTCTAAATTTTGTGAAATTTTTTTCAATTCTTTGATTGGGCTGAGTCCCATTTGGTGTTTGTGCATCTGTGTTGGCCCCATGTGGCAGTTTGAGCATGTATTGTGGCATTTTTCCCATATGTTCATGCATTTTCCATAAATGTTTTGCACTGTTGCATGTTAGGTGTTTGACAAAATGTCCAAGTGACATCCTTTGGTTGTATTGGACTCAAATGAGTTCCTTTACTTGAGTTTACTTTGATTGAACTTGTTTCACATGCTTTAGATGTGTTTAACTAGCTTTGTTCTTAAATGCCATGCCTTGCACACACTGTGCACACTTTAGGCATCCCTAGGCCCTCCCCCCATGCATCTCTTGCTGCATCCTCATGCATCAACACCTGCACAGCCTATGCACACACTATTACACTCATGTCATTCATGCATTGTGAATCTAATTACATGTTTTAACACCTTTAGCATGCTGTTTGAATTTATTTACTCTATTTTTGAGTTGGTTCTGCTCTGTTTTAGGTAGTTTTTACTTGTACTTTGAACTAACTTAAAACTAATCAAGTTTTGTGTTCTGTTTTGTGTTTCCACACTTGGCTCTTTTCTGTTTGTGTGTTCCTTTGCACAGATGGCTCCTACTATGCATGCAGCCACCAAGAAATCAACTTCCAAACGTGCACGCACTGATTCTAATTATTTCAAGTCTGCTGAAGTTGACATGAAGTACAATGACTATTACAACAAAGCCACCATTGTCATGGAAAGGGTAGTTCAGTTGGAATCCCTTGAGGACACTTTCATCCCTGAGGTGTTCAAAGAAAGGACTTGGACCAAGCTGTTGAATTCGGTTGGGATTGTATATTTAGAGATCATAAAGGAGTTTTTCTCCAATGCTGCTGTAGTCGGAGATCGCATAGAATGCTGGGTGAGGCATAAAGAATTTGTGATCACAAGGGATAGCATTCAAGAATTTTTGGAGATTCATCCTCCCTCTCAGCAAATCTCAGTCCAATATGAAGACAGATTGGGATCGACTGAGGAAATGGTGAAATTACTTGGGGGTACACCGAAGAAGTCATCCATGAACACAATACCATTTTCACCAGAAATGAGGACATTGGCACATGTGATGATTCATAACTTGTACCTGGTCACCAACCTCACTACACTATCAGCTCCAAGGACAAAGTTTCTGTTCGATCTCTTCACCCACAAAGAAATTGACATTTGTGGACACATCTTTCATGTGCTAACAAAGAGCATTACAAAGCAGAACTTCAGGACTATCATGCCCTTTCCTACTCTCATTATGGGCCTAATTGCAAAGACAAGGCTCAAACTCCTGAGTAGTCTGACAGTAGTTCTGAGAGACTATCCCATTGGTGCACATACAGTCACCAGGAGCACAGCCCACATCAAAGGCTCCAAAACAGGTGTGCATACGATACCACAGGATCGTGTTGCGGATGAGGGTGGAGATACAGAGGAGGAGATTGATAGATTCGCTTCTGCTCTAGAAACATCAGCTCAGCCATCATCCTCAGCACCAGCACGAGGACCAGACAGACTCGACTGTCTTCTTGACAGAGTAGAGCAAATGTACACTATGCTAGATTCCTATATGCTGCACACAGCGGACCAGTTTGCTTATGTCTAGGGTCAAATCACAGCCTTATCCTCTCAGATCGATGATTTCTCTGTCGATCATGGTTCAGACTCCAAGTTCGACCAGTTCTAGCCCTTTGGCCATTCCAGTCAAAAAGGGGGAGAAAATTTTGAGGGGGAGCTTGCTTGCACAGTGTTAGGGGGAGCATAGTTCAGGCTTAGAAACATTGGTTTTATCGGTTATCGGTTTACACCTTTGTTTACCTTTTAGCTTTCATAACTGCTAGTTTATGTCCATGCTTTTACTGGTTTTTGTTTAAAACTTCAGTACACTTTGCTTTTAAATGTTTCAGTTTATATTCAGTATGTTTGTGACTATCCCAATGCTTTTGTAGCATTTTCTTTGTACTTTTAGATATTGCTAATATGTCTTGAGTACTTCACACTTGTGCCCTAGTAGGATTGTTCCTAGATGCATATATTTCGTGTATTTTGCATTGGTCGTGTGATTGGACATGCAAGTAATCATATGTGATTGCTTCTTTTTACATGTCCGGATGAACATTTATGTGTTATATGTTCATTGGAGTCATTCTTTAATGACTGCCCTTATTTTGATCAAGCTTTGTGTATACATGTTATCAAATGTTTACAAACTTGGTCACGCTATACTTGCTCTTATACATACCTTGTGTTCAACTTGTCATAAGCTTAATGAAAGTTCTGTTTGTGTGCGAATGTTTTAGGCTACAGGTATAAACGTGTAAGTGCTTCACAATTTCTAGATTAGGTGTGAGTGAGTTTTGCCATTGTTCCCAAACTCACGTTTAAGTCTAGATTCTGTTTTAGGGGTTTTGTCACGAAATAGCCAAATGGGGAGATTGTAAAGTTGTGATTTTAAAATATGTATTTTGTTGGCTTTTATTCCGTGCCAAATTTGATTGTAATTTTATTCAATCTTATGTACCCTGTATTTGTTGTGGGAATTTATTGTAAGGGTTGTGTGATAGTGAGAGAGAGAGTGTGAAGACTCAAGCAATTGAAGCAAAGAAGGTTTTCGCGGGTATCTCGCGACTAAGCTTCCCGTGAGAGGATGCATGTGCCCTGCACATGATTGGAATGCGAAGAGTCAGTATAGATGGAGACAGCTGTGTCTCGCGAGTATCTCGCGGGTAAGGCCTTCTCGCGAGACACCCGCGAGACATTCTGTTCTGCCAGACTGTACTATCCGATACACACTTTCTGCACCCACACTATATATACCCACATTACCCACAAATGATAAGGAGAGTCTCTGAGAGAAAAACCTAGCAAAAACACTTGAGAGTTAGAAATTATTATACCAACAATTCTCTACACATTTGTTTGTGGAATTTCCTCATCTCCTACCTCTCCATTTCCTTACCATTGAGAGGTTAATAGCCCAAACACTTATCACACCTTTTAAGAGTGTCAAGTGAGGTTTGGGTGCTGCTGGGAAGCATTGGAAGAAGTTAAGGATAGCAGATGCAACATGGAGCTTGTTGTGGGATCCGGAGAGCTAGACAAGACACAGTTCCGAGAAGCCTTGTTGGAGTAGAAGCTTGGAGGGCTTAGGTACAACGGGTAGATTAGGCTTGGAGGGTCTCTTGCTAACCCATGTATCCCAACTGATTGTCTAATGGATCGATTACCGCTTGGAGGGCGGCAGAGAGGTTTTACGCCGAGTACTTTAGTTTCCTCTTCGATAACACATCGGCGTGTTATCTTGTGTTTGCATTCTTTCTTTCCTACTCTTTTATATTTTCATTTTATTGCTGTGTTGCTTTTAATATGGATTAGAGTAGCTTGTTTGTTTAACCACTCGCATTTACACTATTCCGCACTTAGTATTAAGTTAGTGTAAAATCTATCGAGCCATAACTTTAATTTGGGGGTCTAAACAGTTCTTGTGTTTTCAACACATTTCGAGCTTTCATAAGCAATACCCAAATTGGCAAAATACTCTAAACCATAATTAATCACAAACACAACAGCAATTAAAAGGAATAGAGTAGGGAAGAGAGAAGCAAACACAAAGATAATACCGAGACGTGTTATCGAAGAGGAAACCGAAGAACTCGATGAAAAACCTCTCTGCCACCCTCCAAGCGGTAAAATGATCCACTAGAAAATCAGTTGGGATACATGAATAGTAATAGACCCTCCAAATCTAATCTACCCGATGCACCTAAGCCCTCCAAGCTTCTTGCTCCAACAAGGTTACACCGAACCGTGTCTTCTCTAGCTTTTCGGATCCCGCAATAAGCTCCATATTGCATCTGCCATCCTTGGCATCTTCTAATGCTTCCCAAGCTCCAAAAACACTCTCAACACTTTGAATGGGTGTGGGTAGTGTTTGGGTACAAATCTCCTCTCAATGGGTATAACAATGGGAGAGAGAAGGAGAAGAGACTACAAAGATTTCTCTCTAAGAATGAGTAGCTCTCTCTCTAATAAGGTAGGTGTGTTGTAGAAACCTCTCTTAGGGTTTTTCTCTCAATAGGCTCCCCACAATTTTTTTTTGGTAATGAGGGTATATAAGTGATGGAAATACGAAAAATCACAATTTTCAGTAAAACAGGGGAACTTCGCAGGTCACTCGCGACTGGTGAAAGTCACGAATTACCTTCTGGGATAGGTTGTACTAAACTGGACACCTGGCCTAATTGCTCACCTTCCTGTATGTGCTTCTCATGTGACCTTTAGCTGTCTTGATCAAATCTTCACCACTTAATACTAAACCCATTACAAATAAATCCCACAAAAATATAAGGAAATAAATTAATGCAATTACAACACTTTTTGTCATGGAATAAGCCAACACTAATGTTATGAGAAAAATCATAACTTAACAGATTAGATCTTCAAAATATTTAGTCATATCAATTTGTTTAGTAAGAGTTGCAGCCTTAGATTAGTAGACAAACTTTGTCCTTAAACTTTGATTCCCTTAACAATATATTAGACCCTTACAAACAAAAATGAAAAGCCCAAGAAAGTTTTTATTGAACTAAAATTTTGAAAGAAATCTAGGTTGCATCATTGATAATGAGACTATTATGCAACAATTTCAAAATAAAAAAATAAAAAAAATAAAAAAATAAAAAAAAACTTGTAAAAGGAAATTGTAAGACTTAATTTATTAATGGAGGGAAGGCATTGTTGCAGATCAAAAAATTTTCACATTTTTCTTCATTAAAAAAAATTATACATTTTCCCAATATTATCCACATTATTCGTCTGGTTCTCGTTTCCATTTCATCAGACCATGATATTCGCTCAGCTATGCAGATTGGCTCCTTTTTTTTTTTGCTGAATAAGATTTGAGTTTCTTTATATATTGATGGGTGACCCATAGTTATTTCTTTGATTTCTATTATATTTGTTGATTTCGATTAAACTACTTTATAGAGAATGTAATCTCCTGTTTGGTCTTGCATCTCAAACTCACATTTTTACATTTTAAACAACATTACACACATTTCCCCACACTTTTTCACCCACACGTATTTCAAAAAACTACAAACAAACTTTCTCAAACTACTCTACCAAACACCCTATTAATTTCTAGGATTTTGAGTTGCATTTTGTATTGGTGGGTGGACCACTGAGGTTTTTTTTTTTTTTTTTTTTTTTTTTTTTTGAGTAAACAATAATACTTATTAGAATACAAGAACACGAAAGTAGTATATAGATTTTTTTTTAAAATAGACTTATAATATATTACATAACTAAAGTACCACTACAAAATGACCTAACCTTTGTAGTAGTAGCCTGGGGTAATATTGATTTGTTTTGTTTCGATTTTTAATATTTTTTGTCTAATTACTTTAATTAGGTCATTGTACAATTTCATTAGTGATGGTTGTTAGTTATTACCGGGGAAAAAATCGTATGATGAGTGGATGACTACCGAATGAGCACTAGTATCAAATGTGCTAAATACTAAAATTTTAGCACTTAATACATTAAACACTAAAAAATCTCCCACGTCAAATGTTTCAAATGCTAGCATTAATGAATAATACAATTCTTTTAATAGAACTATATGACAAAAATTGTAAACTATTTTCTTCTTCTGTTATTCTCCTTTTTTCAGGCCCTTTTATAGTGGTACTTTGAGTTAAGTAATATGTTTGAGTTTGGTGAGAGAGTGTAATTAAAATGTGTGTGTGTGTGTGTTTAGCAATTAGTTTGTTTCTAAAAATATATATATATTTATATATATTCTCCTTTTCTCTCTTCATAAATATTTCTCTCTCTCTCTCTCTCTCTTTCCCTAGTATGCTTCTCTCACTCTCAGCCTATTTCACTCTCACCATGCAACCGATCTCACCACCTAGCCACGTAGTCTAAAACTCTCTCTCTCTCTCTCTCTCTCTCTCTCTCTCTTGCGGTGGGTTTTTTTTTTTTTTTTTTTTTTTTTTTTGGCTATGGGTTTCAATGGTAGGTTTGGTGGTGGGTGGGTTTTGATGGGTAGGTTCGGTGGTGGGTTGGATTACTCCAGTTTTGGGTGGGTTTCTATGGTGGCTGACTTATTACTGATTGTGGAAGGAGTGTTTTTTTTTTTTTTTTAATAAGAATTTTTTTAGGTTCTTTTAATGGGTGATATGATAAAGTAAGAGATGTGATGTAAGATGTGTTAAAATAGATAAAGTAACTTTTTAGTATATAAAAATAGAATTTTTTTAGCACAGCTAATGCTGATGTTCTAATGACCACTTTTTGCGTATGATAACATCATTTCGGCAACAAATTACTACCCTTTTTCTTGTGCAATGATGATTACTTGTTTAGCAAACAATGACCATAATGAATTGTTAATATACAATAACCCCCAATTTTTAGCATATGATGACCACTCGTTTGGCAAAGAATGACCACTATAAATTGTACTATACAATGATCATTTTTTAACATATAATGGCCACGTTTTGGGAATGAATGACCTTTCTTTTGCATATGATGATCACGAGGGATGGTGGCATGTCATAAATAATTAAATTGTTTAATTATGTGAGACTATTTATAAATGAACTAATGGGACATTATCTTAGTCCATGAGATGCATAGTATGTGATTTATGTGAAAAGTCACAGAAGATATAAATCACAAGTTCTTTGTAAACTCAGAATTTTAGTTCGTAGTCGATGATGAAATTGGGTGTTTCATCTGCGAAGACTATAACATATCAACTAAGATGATTTGTCTTGATTATGGAAGTGGAGACTTCTAGTTGGTATGTTGATATGTTTTAAGAGTTAAGACATATTGAACTGGACTGCTGTGAGATTTATTATTCTCCTAACGACTGTCAAATGAATAATAAATCTCACGACTTCTATTTACATCAACTCTAAATCCTGAGAGAATAATGGACCTAATCATGAGATGTAGGTTGGTTTGATATATCAGGAGTGAGATCTATAAGTCACGATCAAAACCTTAGTATGTTGGGCAGCCGCATTTAGTGTGGATGGAACATATATTCTCAAGATGGAATTCATAATCTCTTAATAGAGATATAAAATATTCCCTTGAGATAAGTTTAATGAGTTTGGTTATTCAGAGTGTTGGGCCCAACCACTTTAGTAAGGAGTTACTAAAGTATATATTTATGAAATTGGATTTCATAAATATATGATGAATAACATAAAGGATTAAACCGGGTACTCAAGGATTAAGATGTAGTAATCTTCAAAGTGGCAGTCTACATTCATGACTTTGTATTACTATGAATATTTTAATGAAGGGGTTACATGTATAATAAAGTCTTGGGATATAATTTATTAATAAGGCCTAGAGTGCAATTATATTCATATAGTGGTATTGAATATAATTAATGGTAACTTTGGACTTGTCAAGAGTTGACAAAAAAGTCCAAGACCCATTGGAGTTAGAGTCTTATTTATTCCTTTTTGGTCCAACTGGAATGGCCCAAAAGGCTAGCCCAATTAGATAATCAGTTATGTATAAGGAGAGAAACATACAAAATTTCTATATGGGATTTTCATAAGAGTTTTCATGAGGAATGAAATGGATTGTATGTGAGTGTTGGACACTCTCTTATTCTCCCCTTAGAAACTGATTGAGAGACCACACTTTTTGGGCATTAAGTGGAATTGGAGTGAAGATTAAAAGTATTCCCAAGTACTTTTAATCTTATGTTTTAAATTTCACCGCACCAAGGTATGCTTTCTTGTTCTTAAATTCTGAAACTTACATAGTACATGTTATCAATTGCGAATGAAGTAGATCCATTAATTTTCCGCTGTGTATGTTTTGTATGCGATACAAACATGTATTTTTCCAACATGAACCCTGTCGCTTTAGGCCATAAAATATCTCAAACCATCCTTGCTTATCCCATAGTTAGGCAACCATTGTGGTCTGAGGAAATGGAAATGAGAACCAGTTTCAGCTTCAAGGCTAGGTGGCTCATACACAGCCTCTTGCATCGTCCCATAATAGTAGAGCGGTGATGGTGAAACAATTGATTGAAATAAAAAATGTGAATATGAGATCCGAAGTTTGAAAGGTACACATTAGATTTTTGGTGGGAATAAATTTCAAATTTTGACAATTAACAAGTGTTTGGTTGCAAAGTTTACACTAGCCTGACAAGTTGGCACCTTTTCTTTTTTGTTTTTTAAGAGAGTTTCAACCTATGGCGTCTGCTCCTGGTGATAGCTCTTTATCATCAAACCAAGATACCAATCAGTTTTTGGTGTAGGCAGGGATTGAATTCCAGATCTCTTATTCAACTATCAGAGACTTTACTAGTTGAGCTAACTGGAACCCACCCTTTTCTTTTTTTGTTTAGTAATGGATTGGCTTCTTTTTAATTGTGTCACTTGGGAACTTGGCATTACTTGGGCCGCTAGCCACATCATTATCTGAACAGTGGAAAATTAAGGTATTACAAGTTTTACCACATGAAACTTATAAACTGATAAGATAATAAGTATAATTAGTGGGTTTAAATTATCTCATAACTAAATTTTGCATGTCCTTTTTTCTAATTAGTGACACTTTTTTTTAGGAATGGCAACGGGTCGGGTTCGGGCCGAGTTTTTTGATACCCGGACCCAGCCCGTTTAATAAACGGGTCTTTTTTTGGCCCCAAACCCAGCCCGTCGGGTCTTTACGGGCCCCGTCCAGCCACTTCTAGGCCTATTTCGTGGCCTAATCCAACCCAATCTTATTAAAAAATTTAAATAAATAAATAAAACCCAAACACAAATCAATCAACATTGTTATCAGTCTTGCTGAAATTAAATCCTCAAACTCCATTTATCATTTATGGAAGAAACAAAACTTCGATTTTTACATTTATGGACAAATTTTTACATTAACATAGCATTCACTCCGATTTTTACATATTGAATCCTCAAACAAATATCCAAAAACAAAAACTACTGAGAGAGGAACAAAACTCCATTTATCATTTATGGACAGATTTTTATATCAACACAACATTCACTCCGATTTTTACATATTAAATCCTCAAACAAATACCCAAAAACAAAAACTACTGATAGAGGAAATGAACCCAAAAAAAAAAAAAAAAATGAAGAACTCAAACCACGTGCTCCTCTATGACAAAAACGACAACCACCACGAGATTTGTGCACTTCCACGATGCTGAGGGTGGGTCGGTGAGTGAATGAGAGTGAGGGTGAGGATGAGATGTGAGTGTCTGAGTGAAAGTGAGAGTCTATAAGGGCCGAATGAGATGCAAGTGAGAGTGAGAGTCAGTGAGGTAGGCAGTTGAGTTGAGAGAGAAAGGAGAGATGTGGCTGAGTTGAGAGAGAAAGGAGAGAAATGAGTTTTAGGTTAGAGTTGTGATATACACACACACACATATATATATATAGGTAGGTTTTTTTGTAATTTTATATTTAGGCTAACCAGGTCGGGTTGGGTCCAGGTTCGGGCTGGGTTTTTAACAAAATTTGGACTTGTTTCGAGTTTTTTTTTTTTTTTAACCCAAACCTGACCCTATTCTTTATCAGACCAGGTAAAATTTGACCCATTAGGGTCGGGCCAGGCTGAGTACCCGTGGGTTGGGCATAAATTGCCATCGCTACTTTTTTTTTTTTACTAATATAGTAAAATTTATGATACCTGTACGGCCTATGAACTATATGACCATTTTTTGTACGTGTACGCGCACTTAGCATTAATTATCCCTAAATAAATGCTGGATATTCAATGGAATCATCAAGATTGAGGAAAGAATTATTCATGCTATCAAATGGGGTGTAAATGCTAGTATTAGTTAATATACGAAGCTTCAAAATTATCATTAATGTGTGGGGCATTCCTTGCATTTTTTTTCTTTGTTTTTTCCACTGTTTTAAAAATCAAACCTGATTGGTTGGTCTGACCGGTTCAACTGAGAACAGGGTATCAGTTCGGTCTGGTAAAAATCGGGAATAACCAGTTAAAAACCGGTAAAAAATGGGAACCGGAAGAAAATCCAGTTTTGCCCTTAATCTGGTTTTTAAAACCATGGTTTTTTCTAGTATGTAACTGTGTACGTGGCTCTTTCTCAAAAAAAAAAAAAAAAAAAAACTTTGTAGGTGGCTCATGGGGTAAGCTGTTTATGAATAGTTGATATTTGATTTATAAAAATTTTTGTGAGTTCCAGTTATCTTAATTGGTAAAGTCTCTGATGATTGAATAAGATATCTGAGGTTCAATTCCTCGCTTACACTAAAAATCGATTGGTGTCTTGGTTTAATGATAAAGAGCTATCATTAGGAGTAAACGACATAGGTTTAAACTCTCTCAAAAATGCGACGTTAGCATTTTAATTTTTTTAAACAAAGCCATGTCAGAAAATTTATATAAAAAAAGAAATTAAATTTAAAAAAAAAAAAAAACCTTAAATCTGATTTAATTAAAAAAAATTATTACTTATCATTATTATTTTTCATAAGAACATTACAACTTGTTCTTCGTGTTCTTCCCAGATCAAACCCAGCAACTAAGAACTCAAACCCAGATCATAACAACAAAAACGAAAAAATATATATATAAAAAAAAAAATAAAGACCAAACACAAACACAAACCCAGATCACAAATAGAGATCAAACACAAACGAAACACAGATCACAACCCAAGCCAAAATCATCAGCGGACCCAACCACCGATCCATGTTCACAACACCCACATGCAAGACTCCAAATTTTTCCCATTGTTTTCACGGCATCAAGACCCCATGGCCTCCATGATCAAAACCTCGAAGATCAGCCTCTTGATCTGCTCGCTGTTGATCAATATCAGGTGTAAGGTTTTGACCGGAGATGAGATTTTGAGATTAGAGAGTTTAGGGTTAGATCGGCGGAGCGTGGTGAAGAAGAATCCACCACGCACCACCAATCCTAGCGAGTTCACAAACCCAATCTCCTTCGTCGACCCTAGCAAGTTCACCAAAACCACTGAAGTGGCGGAACTTTTCTTCACCAGAAAAGGCAACCTCAACGCCCAAGCTAGATTGGCACGGTTGAGATTAACACGAACCGACTCAAAGAGTGGGGTTGGTTTGTCTTGGATTGCTGGGGTTTGATCGTGGGATGGGTTTTGTGGGTCTTCAATTTAAAGGGTTAGGGTTTTTCGTATTAGGGATCATGAGATTGTGGGTTCTCTTGATCTTGATTTTGAGTGGTCATGCTATTTGGCTCTTAAGACCAAGAGAGGTGTTCTTGTTAGGAATGGATGGGAGAGCTCGAGTTTAGTGTGTGTTAAAGTGTGAGAGATGAGAATACGATGAGAGCTTTTTTTTTTTTGGTTGAATGAGAACACGATGAGAGCTTGAGCTTCAATCTTTACAACTTAAAAAAAAAAGTAAATTTTTTGTTTGTTTTTTATTTTTTTAATTAAAATTAAAATTGAGAAATCTAGCTTTTTATTTTTAATTTTTTATTAATTAAAATGCTGACATGGTATTTAAAAATGCTAAATCATTTTTTTTAATAATATTTTAATGGCTACGTCAACGCCATGTCAGCAAGCAGGGCACTCCGTCTGCCACGTAGGAGGTTTCCGTTAGTGGATTGACGGCAGGATTTAAAAATGATTTTCTTTTTTTAGGGACTACATTAGTAACGAAATCAATTTTGTGACCAATATGGGAATTTACCCAAAACGTAGGGACCAAAAGTGCATTTTCGCCAAATTTTAATACTTGACTTGACTTGGCTTATTTAAAAAGTAAAAACTCTACTTGTACATGCAATTTCTATGGAAATTACCTATTAATTACTTGTTGCAATTATATATATATATCTCTCTCTCTATATATATAGAGAGAGAGAGAGAGAGTCAAAAAGCCTTGGACTCCAACTTTCACAGACTTATGCTTTAAGCTTAAACCTCATAATACTTGTGAGATTTAGAATTAGGTTCGATGTGCCTATGAGAATATGGGCAGGTTTACTAAAGAAAGCATTCTATAGAGAAAATCTCAACTATTACAGTATTTTGCTAAATTGCATATTTTCCTATTGTGCTCCTTTAATGGTTTCGCCTTGTGCCATGTCTCCCTTTTCATACTAGTGAGTGAGGGATGGAAGTTACGTTTTTGCCATTGTCTTGGTTCCGCTAACTCTCCTTTGGTCGAGGACTCGAGGCAAGGCTTCGAAATATCTTTGTCTCTTAGCTCCCTATCAGTTCTTTGGCACTTAGAATTGTGAAAGCACCATTGGTCTTGGCCGTCTTGCCCAAATATAGAAGATTCCCTTCCTAAGCTAGCTTGGCAACACGTTGGGATGTCGTGGGTTGGGCTTTCCTGGAGAACCATGGGGGTGATGTGGTGAGGCCAGGGTCGGACCAACAGATTTGGAAACTTAAGGCTTTTTTTATTATCACTTTATTTAACTAGTTTTTATATTATAGTTAGTAATTACGAGTATAATACGTGTATTATACGCGTACATACATAATATTTTTTTTAAAAAAAAAACTTATGTTTCATGTTTGTGTGTTCTAATAAGTATTACTGTTTCCTCAAAAAAAAAAAAAAAAAACTTCGGTTTTTGTGGCTTCCAAATGTATGTCAATATATGCAAACTGTTGGAACTAAAGTACGGTGTACATTCTTTATTTAAAATGTTAGAATCGGCAAATTGAGATCTGGTGTAATAGCCTAGCTATTGCACCATTCAATACCTTCTCAACAGTTCAGATCTAAAGTTAAAAAGTTAACTTTTAATAACAACCATTGGATCAAGAAAGATAAAAAAGTAAAAAAGTTCAGAGTTAAAAAAACTTAATAATTTTGAAAAAGTGAAATTCATGTAAGAGGAATTGCATGGTGCAATAGGCCTAGCTATTGCACCGGATCCCAATCCTAGAATCGACTACTTAGTTTATGTAGTCTGGTGATATAAGCTCAAAAAGCTGCTAAGCATGCCATATATAGTTTATGCAGTCTGTTAAGGACATATTTTGTGTAATTGCCTAATCCTTTGACAAAATGCACTTTACTTGTATTTAGGTAGATCTAGGATGTGTTTAATACTTCACGAAACATGTTGTTCAAGTCTAGTATTAAAGCCATGAAGATTGGACCAAGAAACAAGTGAAGAAAAGCTATTCATTAAAACTGGACTGATAGCTAGACACCTGCGGACAGATAGCTCGACAACTGTTCGACACCTCTCGACAGCTAGGCTATCTATCGAGATCTTCAGTTGAGAGATATCGCAATCTCGACACCTCTCGATAGCTAGGTGGATCGATCGAGAAAGCTTCTGTCTGCTCGATAGCTCCTATCTCCTCGATAGCTCCTCGATAGCTTCTCGATAGCTGTATCTGTCAAAGTTTAAAGCTCGACACCTCCCGATTGATCGAGGTTACGGGAATTCAGATTTTCAGATCTGATTTTCGGCCCATGCTGACATGTATGTGTAGGGTTTCTTTTCTCACAACCCTAGACCTATATAAGGCTTATTTTAAAGGCCGTCATATAAGAGAATACAAGGAGAACATATGCAAAAGGTGACCGATGCCTTATTCTCTCTGAAAATTTTAAATTTTAAATATTTTATACACGTACTATATATATACCGTTATTTCTGCATTTCCGTATTTTTTTGCCAAATATTTGAAACGTACTTTTCTTAAAGATGTTGAATTATATCTGTCTGTATACTTACCTTATTGTACTCGTACCGTATTTTACTAACTATATAGTTTAATACCATAATATATATATATATATATAAATCCATTTATTTTAATTTATAATATGATTTTTTTAAAGAAAAATGCTAAAAGTATAACAAATTTTACTACAAAAAAACTTACAAGCGATGCAACAACAAATGTGATCAATAATACATTAAAAATATAATAAATAAGTATTTGAATGAATGTTGCTAGGAATAATATAAATTTTACAATATAAAACTTACAAAGATGTATCACCAATCACAAAATGTAATCAAAAAATGTATTTAGTAGGTTGTTGAAGTCCACAAATCATATTATTATCACATCAATTTGTAAATGCTATGAAGTAAATTTATAATATTTCTAGAATTATCTTATCTGAATTACTTCTTATGATTAGTAACATATATTTTTATAAGACATCTGAAGTTGTCTTATCTCTTAGATTACTCTATTCTTTGGAATTTCTTAAAAGTAGAGGAAAAAATATAAAACTTGGAATTTTTTTTTTAAATCAATCAATTTTTGTGCCACAATTTGTGGGATTTACTCTAGTAGGCTGCACTAGGCAATGACCTAAGTGACATAGGCCTAAGGCCAGTCTTGGGTTAGGTCTTTGGCTGATATCAACCATAAAAAAAAAAAACTTTGCCACAACTTATCAAGTAGTGAGTTATGAGTGGTAAATGTATAATGATGGATCCATGTGAAGACACACCTCTGTCACTTACAACTCACAAAATGGTAAATTGTAGTAAAAATTTTATAAATTGATATGGTTTTAGCATTACTCTTGCCGACTACTCTAGTCTTTAGCGAATGTGGTATAGATGCTTCATCTCCTATGGGCTCACAGACGTCATTCACGTGTCAATGGGATACGCATTATTTCTCTGCTTTGGGCTTGGCCATCGTTTACCCGCAGCTGCCACGTATGACGTAATCCAATAACAACAAAGAAATGTCAAACCCAAAAAATTTGGCAAATGGTTAATCTGCCACCCCAGAACAAAAAGAAAAGGAAAAAGAAAAAGAAGAAGAGGAAGAGGAAGAAAGGACAAAGACAAACAAATTGCCTGGGCAATTAAAAAAGTCTAATTCTGTCAGTGCAGAAAACCTCTCTATTAGGCTTGCTTTTTAGTCAAAGATAACAGAGACGATAAATAAGATGCATGTCCCACGTGTTGCAACCTAGTAACTCTCCAATTCTATGGTGCCAAGTTGCATTGTAATGTGATTGCCATGTGGGTGAAGTGTGACAGACATGGCCTATTTAGCCACAAATGTTGGATATGGTGAGAGAATGAACAAACGATGCGTGTGGTGGGTTTGGCCGGTGATCTGAAGTGTACATGTTCACTTCGGCCTAATTATTCTGTTCTTCATCATTACAGGTGTTGAATGGTATCATTTTCTCACTGTGATATCTCTCACTCTCTCTCTCTCTGCATGGTTGAGCCACAAATTCATTTTCTAAAAATTCCTTCACAATTTTTTCCCACCATGTATTTTGTAGACTAAAAATTCATGTCTTCTTCCCCATACTTTGTGGCTGTCCCTCTCCTTTAATATTTTTGTTTTTAAAAAAATTTAGATATAAAATATAACTACTGACCCCTTTTTTAGGACTAACCTCTTAGATATATTAAAAAAATGTTCTACATATATTTAAATAATACATTACTTTTCACTTTTATTATTCTTATGCCATAGCTAGCATAGTAAATCAAAGAGTATTCAAGGTATATATGTTCCATATATATATATATATATATATGTTCCTAAGAATAAATAAGTTTTTGTAAATAATTAATGCATTAGTTTTTATTACTCTTATAACCATAAGTAGCATGTTAAATCAGAGCGTATTCTACATATATGTTTACAAAAACAAAAACAAAAAATATTAAAGTTAATTACTTCAATTGAAGCCTGCTCTATTTTTTAAAAACAAAACCAATATTTTAATTATTTATTTTGCATTTGAGAATTAAAGATTAGTAATACAATTTTTTTATTCTTAGAAGAAAGGGTAATTGTGGTTGTTGTGGTTAGGAGTTTAATGTTTTTACAAAATAAGGTTCTTTTTTTTTTTTTTTTTTTTTTTTAACTTTGAATTATATATGTTTAGCTATGTGAAAGTACATTTATTATTTGAATAATTTAAAATCAATCAAATTATATTCTATATAATAAATGTAGCGATGAAAGGCCCGAATAAGGATATTAGGCCGTGGGCCGCATCCGATGATGTCAAAGAGCCCTAAGACAGACAAGTATTAGTAAAGGCAAGTAGATTGTTGGGCCGAGGAAGAAGTTTGGTCATAATAAACAGGTGACGTTGTCTGAGGAGCCACCCTTCCTCGGCCAACAGAGTGGAAGCCTAAAGTCCGACAACCCATCAAGTACTGGGCAGTGGGCAACCGTGCTTGGGAGGATAAACTTCAGAGAGAGGTGAGTCAACAAAGAATTGAGAAATATTTGGGAAGAAAGCTACTACCACCACATTGAATGTTCTGCATCTAACTAACTGACCGCATTAATGTAGAAGTGATACTTGAACAATGGCTTCTAGCCTTACAGCTACTCACAAAGACTTCAGGAAGGTGCTGATAGGACAAATATCAAGGAGATTAACAATCTGATCTACACGTAGAAGGCTAAGATGAAAGAAGAAAATGGAGTATAAAAGGGGAAGGATTCCATTAGAAAAAGGAGGATGAAAAACGAGAAAGAAAACTATTCTATAACCAAGAACTTGAATATTTGTATAAGTCTAAGAGAAATATATATAAGAACATACTATTTTTGGACTTGACCGAAGAGTGTTTTTCTTTTCCACTTGTTTGTCTTAGTCATTCCAACACCAACTAGCCTATTGTGATCTACGCTTTAACTCGTTGAACGTTGAGTAACAAACTCACTCTCTAACAAATCTTTTGGGCTGTAGACCAAAACGTGTCCTTACAATAAATATTGGGCCTAGAACTCGTAGTTGTGCAAAATATATATCCTATTTAATTGTCAATTTGTTGCACCAAATTGCTGCAATTGTTTAGATAGAAATAACAATTTAATTATTTTTATCAACTAAATTAAAATTAATTTTTGTTATATATCTACTTTTACATTAATAAAATAGTATTAACTTTTTTTAAAAGGTTTTTAATTTACAGGTCTTTTGTTCTTAACAACCTCTTTTTTTTTTTTCTTTTTCGTTTTCATTCTGCTACCTTTTAATATCAAATTCAAAGTAATTAGCTGTCTGAGCAACCAATTTTGTAGCTCATCTTTCAGAAATTCATCCAGATGCTCCAAAGAAGTGGTATATCACACGGGAAAATCCTAGTTAGCCGTATAGAAAGTCTTAGATCGGAATAACATTCTATACCTAATATTGTGGAACACAACCGTAGTTTTTGGAATAAAATCCCTCCATCGATTGGAGTTTCAGGATAGCTTTAAATTTTCTACAGTATTATTTATTGCTAACATATAGTAACCCTACTAACATCATATATAAGCATTATATAGAGAGAAGCTGCTCATATTTTTGTGAAGGCCTATTCGTTAGTTTCAAACCTAGATACCAGTGAATTCTTCATCTCATGAGATATACATTTGGTTAGGAATTTTTTTTTTTTTTTTTTCCTGAGAATATTTCACGATAAGAGTCATTTGTACAAGTTTTCTACTTTCCATGATTTAGGCTTTGAAATTTAGAATTTCATATATCAGTGGAAGACTTATGACAAAATTAACAATCTTGGATTGATCTTTCTGGGAAGGTTTATAAATTAGTATATATATAATGCTTATTAATTTGGTTAGTTTATAATGATGTGGTGATAGCTTGATGCTTATAGCACAATACCTTAAGCTAACTCCTTTTATATTGGTTACTTATTGGTTAACTAAATTTATATTAGAAAAGATAGATTTTTTTACACATAAGAGTGTTACTTGTTGATCCTATACTTAAACATTAATTTGATAGTTAGAAAGAGTTAAAAGAAAGTGGAATGTACTTAATATTTAGTTATTATATCTCAATAAAATTATATTTTTCTATAAGCTCATTACTAAAACTATGCAATGTACAAGATTTTAATTTTTTTCTTTTTTTTTTTCATAAACATATGGGGCAACCTTCAATGGAGCCACCACCTAGGCTACGAACATCCCAAATGGGTACCTGCCTTTTGAAAATAACATGCACCACACATTCTTGCCATTGGGATTTTAGTGCATGTTAGAAGATTAGTTTGTGGACACGTAACGTAAGTGCACTTAACTCAGATAAGAAGAAGGTATGTCTCATCTATACATCAGGGCTTTATAGTTGGTGTTAGGGACTTCATGCCCGTGGGTTCCACATGCAATTAGACCAAATGTATGAGATCGAAACTTCTTCCAAGTCAGAGACTCATAATCCAGCCACTGCTCAATAGTCTGATGCACAAACTAAGTTGCGTAGCTGAGCGCAGCCTGGGACTTTGCGGGGCTCGTCGGCTCCCACTACTTTCCAAAACTGATCGCAATACTATATTTAGCATCAACTTATTAATTTATATTTTAAACTTCTTCTCTTTTATTATAGATAGGATAATATTAGCGTCTGATCTTTATTATCAAGTCAAGTTACTAATTAAATTTTGGTATAAACAAGGTTCACATTATAAATTTTTTATTCGACAACAAATGACTTTAACAAATGAGTTAACTATAATATATTTTAAACTCAATTTTCAAGGCTATATCTCCACTTTTTTTTTATGGGGCCATATCTCCACTTAAGATATTATTTTATAAGTGGATTCAATCCAAATATCTTAACTTGTTGACTAGTTCATTTCAGGAATTTGTGATTCAAATAAGTAATAGAGTAAGCAAAATAGAAGACATACAATATCATATTTATATATATATATATATATATATATATATATATATATATTGCTAAGTAATTACAGATGTGAGAAGTAGATGCAGGTTTATGCTCCCCAACCTACCCAAAAGGGAAGTACCATAACTCCTAAATTGCTTAGGCACTTATAAAGTAAATATCACATTTAAATGTTTCCATTAAAAGAGAAATAGAGATAATATGATTAGTATTTCACATTTGTTTCATTTACCATCCATTTGAGAAAGGAAAATGAATGGAATGAATTGAAAGAAACTTTTAGAACATTCAATTTCATTCTTCTATTTAAAAGTTTAATGGGAAGAAATGTAATGACTACGAGAGAATACCTATTTCATTCCATTCCCTACTGCATATTCTTCTCAAAAGTGACATGAACACTAATTTCTTTATGAAATTGAAGTGAAATACCAGATTTGTTCCAAATTTGAGAAAGAACAAATAAAAGCTTAGTGGTATATAGTAAGCAGTTTATCCGTTTCCTTTCCAATCCTCCTTTTATAAACTCTCAAACATACTTGAAAAAGTACATCAAATCCCATTCCATTCCATTTATTGCTTTATGAATCATATATTTCATTCAATTCCATTCTTTTAAAAACTTCTAGATAGAGTGTAAGAAATAAATAAGTGCTCTTTTACACTTTTAGGAGGAATATTTTAGGAGGGATGAAATGGAATAAGTATTCCCTCATAGCAATTTCTTAATTAATCATTCTTATTAAAATTTTAAAAAATAAATGAATTAATGTAATTTTTTTTTCAAAAAATAAAAAATTCATTTAAATCCAATTCATTTCATTCCATTCATTTCCCTTTCTCCTAAACAGACAACTATAATTCTTAGGTAACTCTACAATAAATTTCCTAAAATCCTATTCATCCATTTTAAAAATGAGTAAATTATATTTTCTTATATCAATAACTTAAAGATATCTCAAAATGAAACTTGAGACATAATTGAATAATAATAAACTTATAATTTGCTTTTGAGAAAGCATAGTATGGATATTCTTATCACATATTATCCATAATTCAAAGTTTGGATGTATGGATAACTATTTGCTATTCAACAAATGTATCTTTAAAAATCCACTTGAGATAGCATGAATCCTAAAGAAATGCACCCTCGCTTTTTTCTTTTTCTTTTTTTTTTCTTTTTTTTTTTCCCCTTCTCTTAGTTTCAGTTTTATTTCTTTACGGTTTTGAAATACACAAAATAAAATTACCTCCAAACTAAATCCAAATTCAAATAAGTATATTATTATACCCAAAGAATAGTTAGCTACATATATTGGCAAAGAAATATGTTGAATAAAAATCCCATTAATAACAAATCCTCTTAAATCTAATATATATATATTTATATATATGGTTTTCTTCTTCTTAGAACATGTTTCTTTACATGTTATATTTTTTAATTTCAATTTGATAAGGATTGAATGGCATTGCTTGGGTTCTACTATGTTCCAAGGGTTGCATTGTTCACCTATGAAAGTGGTATATGATCTATATAACATGGGTTCAGAACGTCATGAGATAGTTCAGTCCATATTTGGTAGGTGAGTTAAGAGTATTGAGATGACCTTTCCTTAGTACGAGAGGACTAGGAAGGATGCATCATATTATATTTTTTTTAGAAGAAAGTTTTATTCCAGCATAGAAGAACTTATTATTCTTTATTATATCTATGCTTATGGCACAAAAATACAAACACATTTTTATGTTTAAGTACATGTTTTTGTTAATAATGTTTGTTAAAATCATTAACAAATAGTTAAGTGCAAGTTGATTTTTATAGTTTGATTTACATGTTACTATTAAAAGATTAAATCTTTTGTATATTAGTTGAACATCATTTGTTGTAATATTTCTTTGAATTTCTAAAATTGGTAGCCAATAATTTCTTCTTTTTTTTAGGTTCTTTTTTTTTTTTTTTCATTTTTCAAATAAATATTAAGGTCTCTAATGCATGTGTAGAGCATTCAGTAAAAAAATAAATTTAAAAATAAAAAATTATAATTTTTTTCTACTTCCAAATCGATCAATTATACATGTGTTGTTGCCTACGACAAAGATAGTCACAACCGGAGGTATTCTACACTTCACCCTTCGGAAACATCATTTTAAACTTTAACCATTAGCATCATTTTAGGAAAGATAAATCTATCTAATAAATAATTAATCGCATCGAACTATATTAATTTATATATTTCAATCGTAATATATTCAACCACATTCATGAGTATAGAAAATTAGAAAGAATAGCACATAGCTGCACATGTAACAATTGAGATTTCATTGATTACAAAATTTGTGGCACAACAGTTCTGATTAGGTTGTTGATGAGCTAATTAAAAGTTACATCGTTGGAAAATCAGAGGGAAAGCTAAATGAGATAGTTGCAGTTACAATTTATTACTTCTTCTTTTTCCCTCAAAGCATATGATATCTTAAACTCAAATGGGAGTGTATTTAATGTCACAGTGTGGTATTCATTCAATATGAATTTTTGGCAAATTTTATGCCTTGTTAATCTGGTATAGACTATATATAAGTTTTTCTTTTTATATCTCGCTTGTGATCAATTTATATTAGTCTTCTTAAAGGACAATTAATTAAACTTTAACATTTACAGGTAACCAATGCCTACCTTAATTATGTTCAAGGACCTGGTACAATATAGGTAATTTTTGATGTTATGAAGGCTGAAACTCCAAGCCGTCGTAATACTTACTTCTTGCTGCTCCTATTTTCACTTGGGTCATCTTGCTCCAATTTTATGTAACTCTGTAATTTCTTGTTTTAAGAATTTTTTGAATTGTTCTTTATTAGCAGTTTGTGCAGTCTCTCTCATTCTTTTCTTGTAGTATACTCATATTACTTGTATTTCACACATACTTAGTCTATATAAGGCTCTATTGTACAGTGTTACACACACAAAATATACATTAATATACAAACTATTTAGTCTTTCTCTCTTTCACTTTATATTCTTAACATGGTATCAGAGCCAACCTCGTCATAAAAGATCTCAAATATTTTCTCTTTTGTGTGTAATAGCATAGGACAAAATAATGCTAATATGAAATAAATGTCAAAAAAAAATTCAAGTTATTTCATACATTTTAATAAAAATTTATGCTTAATTTCATCTTAATTTTTTTATTTACAAGTTAATTAAAATTAAAAAAATATATATTTTGTATCTCAATTGTGGGTTTTATCATAAAAGGTGTTAATATTTTCTCTTTTATGTATATAGAAAAATAATTTGCATATATGAGATGACCATTAAAAAAAACCATTTAAATTCTTTTATATGTTTAAAATACAAGTTTATATTTAAGTACATGTTTATGTTAAAAGAAAAAGTTTGTTAAATTCACTTAGATTAAAAAAAACTTAAGTAGAAGTTGATACTTTTGTATCTTGATTTTTTTTTTTTTTTTTGTAATATTTTAAATTCTATAAAGTATAAATTGAACATCATTTGTTACAATACTTGACAAAATTTCTAAAAATGATAGCCAATTATTTTTAAATTTATTGAATAGCTTTTATAATAGAGAGACATATACATTGAGCATTAGACATAAAAATCTCTAATGCACGTGTAGGATATAATATTGTATATAAAGAAAATGAGATTTGAAAATATTTTTCTTAAGTAAATAAACATGTACGTAAACATACACTTTTTTTTCAAACACATGAAAGAAATGAAAAGTAAATTCTTTATGTTCATCCCATCTATAAATATTTTTGGTACTTTGAAAACTGATACTTATATATATTCTTGGTTCTATTATACGTATC